>OY998177.1:120477377-121763762 GCA_963921935.1 Galeruca laticollis
ACGTAAACAAACAACAGAGCCGGACTAAGACAGATATGCATCATTTAAGACCTGCGTCAAGAAGTTTGTTTTTGACTGTCCTTTTATCACTGCCCACATTGAACTGTGCTGCTATTTCAGGTGCAGTTCATCACCTGACAATATATATGCATAAATATTCACTAGAAGTTGTGGCTCTCGGTCTGCCGCGATTACGAGCGTTGTAAATTGTTTCTAGGGGCGTAAATTTCTTAACAATATAGTCAATAGTTTGCTTAATAGATTTTGTAGACTTGGAATCTCACGATTGCTTTAACTGGATTTATGAATGCCTATAAGTATGCCTCTAGTGGGAATCTTTTCCTAAATAAGACTGTTAATAATAAATTAACCTTATTAATTATAAAAATAAACGGTTTTAAAGATTAAACTAACTTTTCCGCATCCGCATCTGCGAGATGCCCTGAGTAATATTATGTCATAAAATTGTCACTTGTATACACTTAGGGGGATGTATCGTGCTAACAAACCGAAATTTCTCCAAAAATAACCAAAAATGTAGTATATCTGGATTTATAGCACCCGCTATATTCTCTCTAGTCAGCTGAAAATCAATAGGGTACATCTGTGAGACACCTGGAAAAATATCCAATTATAAAATGGGTCACTTGTATACATTCCGGAAGCAGTATCATGCTAACAACCCCAAATTTCTCCAAAAAGGACCAAATATGTGGCACTTCAGGTACAATAGCACCTGTTGTACTAGCTCTGGTGAGCTAAAAATCAATAAGGTTCATCTATGAGATGCCCAGAAAAATATTCAATCATAAAATTTGTGTTTTGTATACACTCTGGAGGCTGTATCGTGCTAACAAAATGAAAATTCTCCAAAAATTACAAAAATTTGATACAAGTACCATAGCACTCGTTGTACTGGCTTTAGTGAGCTGAATATAAATGGAGTTTATCTTTGAGACGCCCTGAATAATATGCAATAATAAAATTGGTCACTTGTATATACTCCGGAGGCTGTATCGTGCTAACAAACTGAAATTTCTCAAAAAATCATAAAAATGTCGTACTTCAAGTACCATAGCACCCGTTGTACTGACTCTGGTGAGCTGAAAATCAATAGGGTTCATCTGTGAGATGTTCTGAACAATACTCAATCATAAAATTGGTAACTTGTTGCACTCCGGAGGCTGTATCGTGCTAACAAGAAATGTAACGAAAAGTGGCCGACGACAACGACGACGACATACACACAGGATTTTATTTCTAAAAAACCCATTTTTTCGTGTTCTTGATGAAAAACGTAAAATTTTGTTTTTTCAAAATTCCAACTTTTTTTGGTGTAAACCAATACTTTTCTCGCATATTAGATAGGTTGGACCGAAAAGTAAAACTATTTGTAGATGGTTTCGCTTTACTTACTGACAGGATCTCATCCATCTTTGATCCCACGCTCGAATGGCTGCAGTTCTAGTTACAGGTACAGTACCGGCACTTCCGCCACACCTAACGCATTGCTTAATTTTTCTTGGATATTTTCCAAGGTATAAATGCCTTATCGCGTCTATCGTCTGATTAGGATTATTTTCTAAATTATAAGCTAGGCATTCTGGTTCCGTGTTGAATTCCAACTACAAAAAAAAACAGATATATAAATTTAATTAACTAGATTAACAGAACAAGCCGATGGAAAAGTGACACAGAAAATGGAAAATCGATATAAGCGTTCAACCAGACAAGAAAAAGTTATGCAAAGAAATTCAATGAAAATTATTTTTTCAATGGAAAACACACCGTTTTGCGATTCCGCTGCCGCAGCGCTACGGTAGGCGTTCCGCGCATGCGCGCTGGTTACCTACATCTCTTGTCTATGCACTGACGCCATTACAGTCTGATTCTTCATTGTATACGTTGTTTACTGAGTGTTTAAGATGCCTCCGACAATCGTGAGTCGCGCCGATTGTGAAGTACGGGCTGTTATACGATTTCTTAGTGCTGAAGGCGTGAAACCGATCGATATTCATCGTGAGATCTGTGAAGTTTACGGACAAAACATTATGAGCGATGGAATGGTAAGGAAATGGGTGAGGGCATTTAAAGGTGGCAAGTTGAGTAAGGGTATCGTTTAGCTGCATGACAATGCCCGTCCACATGTGGCTAATCGGACCAAAGATCTTATCAAATCTTTTCAATGGGAAACTCTATGGAGTAAGATCCCAGAGCGTTCTGACATAACTTATTTTCACATGGATGAAACCTTCACGACTTAGTAGCGTCTAGTATACTTTAAATACCTGCCTACTTGTGGAGCTTGCCCTGTGACACCTGGGCAGGTACCAGGTGAGAAAGGTAACTAAAAATATGAGTTATCTAACTTAAATTTGTATGACTGATTTTTATATATATTTTGTAGAGTATTATTCTCAACTAGAATTATAAAGTGTCAAGACACTTTTCATGGACCAGAGCTTTTGTCAGACGCTTTAAAGCTCGACAAAAAATTAATGAACTTTACTTATTTTTTCATGTCTGACTTTTAAATATGTTATTCAAGTAACTATTACAAAGTTATATTTCATCAGTCAGACAAATTCGAGTGACCAAACATCCCCTAAACACAAAATTATTCAGACGGGAGTGCGAGCGCGAGAGTACTATGCGCATGCATTTCAGAGCGAGTGAGACGTTCACAACAACTTGGTTCCCCTTCTTAAACTCACCATCTGCTCAACTCTACAGTGTATTATACGTGCTTATTGCGCGCGCAACCTATAGTATCCAGTGCAGTTCGGGTGTATAAGAGCACATGTTTTTGTTTATATCGTGTAATTAGTGACTGATATTGTTATTTGTAATAGTGAAAACCATGGAAGAAGAAAAATCAAAGTATATATTTTGTAAACAACATCATGATAAATTAAAATTATTTACCGAAGAAATATTTAAAAAATGTAAACAAGTTTTAAAACAGCGAGTACTCCATAACCTAAAGTTTAAAGACTTAGTTTTTCCGGAAGATTTGTATGACAATGGTTACCATCGAGAATAAGAATTTTACTGCTTTGCCAAAAAGGTATCATTCTGCCACTTCAGAAAATCCAAGAATTGCTAAAAAAAATTTATCGAGTGATGTTAAAAATACATCAGTTGCATCGACATCAAGCCTACCAAGTAATCTTAGTACTGATAATGATCAATGCATACAATTTACCTCAAGTCAACAAAATAATTCTATAGTTCCAGATTCAGATGTAGTATCAAACTCAAGTTAGTACTATTGTCTGAACCTATTGTAATACCTGAGCAAAGTGTTGAACCTATTGTTGAATTAGAATCAGTTGAACCGGTGTCATGTATTTCTGAGGAACCTTGTGCGACATTTGTATATGATGTTAATTCCTCTTGTCATGATGTTTCAATTGAAAATGATATGATAATTGACAAAACCCAGACATGTATATATTGTGACCAAATGACTAAAAGGCATCAATTGAAACGACTACCATTGCATAAGTGCGGTAAAAATGATTTTTTAATTAAATTAAATGTTGTAGAAGAAGACTTGGCAGAAATAATTGAGAAAGTGCAAGATGTAACGTATTCAACAATATACTATCATAAAAAATGTCAAATGGAATATTCCTATAAAATATCGTCAAAGAAAAATAAAACTAAAACATCTTGGCATGATCTTCGTAAACACCATCAAGCAGTTTTTGATGAAGTTTGTAATTTTATACAACAGAATGTAGTAGAAAAAGGTCGATGTTACTTTCTTACATTTCTCCACAGGAACTACATAGAGCTATTTAACGAAGAAGTAGAAAACTCTAAAGAAGTTATGGGGAATTTCAATCCTCGCAACTTGGAAGATAAAATAAACAAAGAATTTACAAAGCAGATTAAGTTCTTAATGTGTCATAATAAGAAGCTACTTGCTCCGAAACATGTTTCTGTTATTGATGAAGAGTTATTAGAGAATTTGAAGGATCAGGACATACTTAATAAAGCTGCTTTGATATTGAGGAAATCAGTACTACAAATTGAGAAAAAAAATTGCCAAATAATTTATCTGTTCAGGATCTTAAAAACGGCGAAGTTTCAGTGCCAGAAAACGTATCCCAATTTTATTGTACTCTTATTGCAGGAAGTAACAGCAAAAGGAAAAACAATTTTAAGTGTGTTCGACTAGTTAAATCTTTGAGCCAGGATGCTGTCTATGCTATCTTGAATGGTAAATGTAAGACGTCAAAGCATATTAAGCTCGGAATGGCTTTAAAAAGCTTAACAAGCAGTCGTAATATAATCAACATCATCCACAGATATGGCCATTGTATCAGTTATCCAGGGATAGAGGAGCTGGAGACTGAAGCTACTTATTACTCTATGCAAAAATCAACTGTGTGGCCTGAAGCAATTAAAATAAATCCGAATCTCTGCACTGGAGTTGCATATGATAATTTTGATCGGTTTGTGGAAACAAAAAATGGGAAGGACACGTTACACGACACTGTTGGTATAATTTACCAAAACGTGGATCCAAATTCTTTACACAAATCAGACACTCCAAATTTGCCTTTTTCCACTAGCGAAGAACCTAGAACGTCGGCAAAAAGACGACGAAGAACATTGGAGGTTACTGAGGTAGAAGGTCAACCGTATATGAAAAAACCCAAGATGACTGATAGTTTGGAAATTTCTATTCATGAAGCTGAAGAAACACTACCTAAAAATTTACAATTAAGTATATAAAAACATTGATACAATTAGGATGTTAAGTCATGCTTATCATTTACCAAATCTTCCGATGTGGGTTGGCTACAATTGTTTGATCAGTAATAATGAAGATAAGCCGAAGCAAGTTGTTTCTTATCTTACTCCGACCAATCTATCGCCCACAAACACATCGGTTGTTTTGGAGACAATGGAGAAAAGTTTAAAAATTTGCAATGAAGTTAAACAATATTGCATTCAAATTACTTATGACCTTGCAATAGCAAAAGTAGCCTTACAAATTCAAGCTACTGAAGCACCCAAATATGACAACATATTTATTCATTTGGGACCATTCCATATCATGATGTCCTACTTCAAAGCTATAGGAAAATTTATGGCCGATTGCGGCTTGTCCAACGTGATGGTGCAAAGTAATTTGTTAGCTTCTGGGTCAGTTGCTGGATTTCAGGAAGGAAAACACTTCAATCGGTGTAAGAGGCTTCATCCGTTTGTGTCAGTAGGTCTGCAGATTTTACATTTCAAGTCTTTTGAAATAATGATGCAAAAATCTTGGATTGAAATTAGTAAGTATTTTCAATACATTTAAATTTTTTACTCTGAGACGCATGCGCATAGAGCTCTCGCGCTCGCATTCCCGGCAGAATAATTTTGTGTTTAGGGTATGTTTGGTCACTCGAATTTGTCTGACTGATGAAATATAACTTTGTAATAGTTACTTGAATAACATATTTGAAAGTCAGACATGAAAAAATAAGTAAAGTTCATTAATTTTTTGTAGAGATTTAAAGCGTCTGACAAAAGCTCTGGTCCATGAAAAGTGTCTGATACTTTATAATTCTAGTTTAGAATAATATTCTACATTCTACAAAATATATATAAAAATCAGCCATACAAATTTAAGTTAGATAACTCATATTTTTAGTTACCTTTCTCACCTGGTACCTGCCCAGGTGTCACAGGGCAAGCTCCACAAGAAGGCAGGTATTTAAAGTATACTAGACGCTACTAAGTCGTGAAGGTTTCATCCATGTGAAAATATGTTATGTCAGAACGCTCTGGGATCTTGGACTACTAGATCATCCTCCATACAGCCCTGATCTGGCGCCCAGCGACTACCATTTGTTCCTACACTTGAAGAAACACCTGGGCCGTCAGCGTCTTCAAGACGATAAGGAAGTCAAAACATTTGTGATACAGTGGTTAACAAGTCAGGCGGCAGAATTTTATGAGGAGGGTATTCAAAAATTGGTGCCACGTTATGACAAGTGCCTCAATATTCACGGAAATTATGTATAAAAGTAGATTAAGGTACAGGCTTTCATGTAAAAATAAAATTATTGCGATATCTTTGCACGTCTTTTTTTAATTCCAAAACGGTACTTACTTAAAAAACATGCCTCGTATACAGGGTGTCCCACGACGTTTTGACAGTGCAATTTGTCGAAAACTGTTCGTATGAAATTTGGCAGATATAAACAGTTGAAACTGATGCTTATATTTATTATAAAATGACTTTCATTTTTCCTGTCATTTCGGGCCACGTGACCCAACATAATTTTTTTAAATGGGGCAACCGGTATAATCTTACAATTTTGGATATAACATTCAAAGACAATTTCAACGATACCACACTTGTCATCATTGTATTGTGCAGTAATGATAATAGGGGCAATTAAATGATGATTTGTATAAATTATTTTATTAAAAAATGTAACATAGGGAATTAAAAAGTACAAGTAATTGAAAAAATTTAAGAAAATGTTCAAATTGATGAATTTGTACATTTACACAATGTTCAAACCGTGTTAAAAGATTTCTTGTAAGTGTTGCTGTAATCATTTCGGGTGTTACGGTTCGACATGCCTGTTTTATTTTATCCTTTAAATCATTTAATCAATCGGGGGTGTGACATAAACTCGACATTCCAAGTAACCCCAGAGAAATAAATCTGAGGGTTGTAATATCCAGTGAACGGGGTGGCCACAAAATCGCACCATTTCGACCAATCCATTTTTCAGGGAATGTGCTATCAAGATAACTGGCACAAAAAAGTGATGAGATGCTCCATCTGGCTGCCACCACATTTGCCTTACACGTACGAGAATGTCGTCAAATAATTATGGAAGAATATTTTGAAGAAAATCTAAATATCTTTGCCCCGTTAATGTTCCTTCATAAAAATAGGGACCAATCAACTGACCATTAAATAAACCGCACCAAACATTAATTCGCATATTGTTTGAAAATTGGTTTCGCGCATACACTTTGGATTCTCCTGCGACGAATAATGACAATTACGGCGGTTAACAATACCATTGTTATGAAATCTACTTTCATCACTCCATAATATTTTTGCTAAAAAATAAGGGTCTTCAATACTTTGTACTAACATTTCAGCAATAAATTGTATTCTCCTTTCTGGATCTGCAGGAACTAAACCTTGTGTTAAATGCATTTTATATTTTTGTGATTTTTTAATACTCTTTGCCAAAATATGTATCACATTGTCATCTATCTGAGCGGTTTTTTGACGAGGAACTTGATTTTTACCGTTTGGAAAAGAACCAGTTCTTAGCTTTCGTTCGACATAGACAAAAGTATATGTGCTTGGAGTTATTCTAAGAGAAAAACGATTTTCTGTACAAACCTTAAGCATGAGTTTTGTGTTTTGCACATTCTCCATAAATAAGTAGCATGTCAAAATATTAATCGTAAGTAAAAATGTATGCCCTTATTTAGTTATTATTACAGTGTCTTCACAAGAATAATTATTGACAGTTCTTCAATAAACTTCACCTAACAATAATGATTGACAACCTATGTTGTTGCTACTATAGTTATTTGTTTCATAGCCACCTAAATTTTTGGGAGCAAAATATTGCTTTAATAAATTTAGTAAAAATAAATAGCCCAGATTATCATTATTACACAATACAATGATGACAAGTGTGGTATCGTTGTATTTGATTTTGAGTGATATATCCAAAATTGTAATATTATACTGGTTGTCCCATTTAAAAAAAGTATGTTGGGGTCACGTGACCCGAAATGACAGGATAGACGGAAGTAATTTTATAATAAATATAAGCATCAGTTTCAACTGTCTATATCTGCCAAATTTCATACATCTGATATGGACAGTTTTTGAGAAATTGGACTGTTAAAACGTCGTGGGACACCCTGTATAATGCCTAAAACAAAAAGTGAAACATTGGGGAGTTACACTGCTCTATAAAACTCTTGTTACGGCCGTTTTACCATAACACGGTTTGGAGAAATTTTCTACCTTCGATTAGTAGACTGCGTCTTCATAGGAGACTGTTCTGGATACAAATAAATACACCGTAATCTCGTTAACAATCCAGTAAAATTTAATAAACTTTAACTAACGTCGAAAATACATACAGATGGAACAATTAATGTAGACAAATCTTTCAGTATGAACTAGGAATTAAAGAGCGATCATACTTTTTCTCCTTAGTTTTCAAAGCACTATAACACTGTGGAAGATAACTTAACTTGAACTTTATGCATTTATAAAAAAAATGCACTTATGCAGGAAAGAAGGAATGTGTTAATTTCCATAAAATCTTAAATATTTGGTAGGTCTTAAGTCTTAACTGGGAGACTGTTCTGGTTGGAAGATTGAAGTTCAACTACTCACTAACCTCGAAAGAGAGGGAGATACAGCAATAAGGCGCTAAATGTGTGTCTAGCTCCGCCTACTTTAACCGCCGAAATTAATAGCAAAATTGGAAACCGCCAGGACGACGCCTATAAGATACAACGCATTGAAGAGTGTGAAGTGAATTAAAATATTTGAGGCATTGGCTCGCCGGTAGAAATTTTGAACGACAATAGAATAACTAAAATATAACATACATGAAAATACAAATGGTTGAACGCGTGGTTTCAACAACTCTAATTAAGCCTATCTGGAAGTATAACACTCTAGGGATGTAGAATCAAAATCAAACTTAGCAACTATCCAGAGAAATCAGTATTATTATTTATCAGTAAGTATTGCAGCCGATTGTAACGTGAATTTCACACTTTGAAATAAATCTAAATAATTTAACAACAAATTAAATACTGTCACGGTATCGGCTTACGAGGCACGATTTAAAATTTAAAAACTCGTTGAAAGACCGGAATATTCAAAGAATCAATAATTGGATAATTAGCATGCGCTGTCGGAGTGTACTAGCGTAGGGCGATTGGCTTTGATTTCTTCCTTTTTGACGTGAAAGGTGCTAGTTGGCGTTTCGTTAAACATAATTTCGTCCATGTGGATGAAGAAATAATATTACATAAAATATAAACCCAATAGTTCTGCAGATCATGGTTCAATCCTATTAGACATCTGGTAAGAATTATTTCGTTTAATTAATGATTTTTATTAGTATCCAAAAAAAATTAGCACGAGTTAACGACGTATTTTATCCAAATAGAATAGCAAGTTTCTTTCAACGTTGGTTGTTTCAATGTTAAATATATTCGTTTCCAGGCAGTGAGAAGTCTAGGAGAGATTCTTATTATTATTGATAATTATTATTCATATCTCACATTTTAAATTTTGTCTTAGAATATGAAACTTAACTTTTTCTCATTTCTTGCTCTTTTTCAATTGTTCTTTTCATATGATATCATTGGTTCCCAAAAGTTTATTTCTAATTAAATACCGATCGAAAGATATGAATGTAGATGCTATGATTTTAATAAAAGTTGTCATTATTCATATCTAACATATTAACTTGGTCTCATGATATATAAAACTTAACTTTTTACTTCACGGTTTTTATCAACTGGTTTTTATATGTCATTATTTCTTAAATGTTCCTTATCAATTAAATTTATGCATTGTAAGATATTGAAGTAAAAGCTATGAGTTTTAATAGTGAAAATAATTTTACAAGAAAATCACTCAATAACAAAATGCACATTGCTCTATATTTTTTTCTTTTTCGTCAGCCAAGAGGTCAGACAGATGTAGTTTAAATTGTGGTGGATAAATTCTCGATGATTTGCTAAAACTCAAGTATATCTTCTGGTTTTTCAATTCACTTCATATTTTATTGTAAATTCTTCAACTTTTTATGTTAACTTTTTTATTGATGTTCAATAGTTTTTACTCAAATAGTTTATCGCATTTAAAATTGTAAATTGCATTCATTTCAGAGATATATAGATTTATTTAAAGTAACTCGACTGCAAATTATAACATAGTAGTATTGAGCTTGAAAATTATGCGATCATCCAAGAGCAAATTATTATATAATCGCTAACAATTTGGCGGTTTGTCTGAACTGGCTGACACTTTAGTTTGAAATTTTGATTACATCGCACTATGTTTTTTTAGCAAAACCGGGTAGAATTATACAACGTTGAGACAACAAAACTGAGTATACTTATATAGATTTGAGTAGTCTTATATACCTATAAAAATAAATTGCTGATCCATGAAAGCTGGGATATAATGGTAAATTTGCAGTAGGAAACTTATCATTCCAACCATTGCGACGGACTTCCTACCTGAGGGATGTTAGCTTTGTGCAGACATAGAAAGGAAGTATAAAATTACATTCTTTGAGAATTCTAAAGTATAGTGTAAATTTTGAACTACTGCGTCGCATCAAGCTTCGTTCATATTTTTCTTTTTATCATATTATAATCTATAGTTATTCAACTTCTTTCAATTCTCTTTTCTCAATTATAACCTGTAAACTATTCACTTTTTTTATATCTTTTTATTATCAATAATATTATAAAGTATTTTGAAGTTTATATAACTGAAAAGAAATAATTTTTCTACATCTGAACTTTTGTATATTTAGAAAATCATGTAAATTTCTTTGTAAATTATTGTAAATACGGTATAATTATTAAATTGTAAATAGAACTTTTTTCCACTTTGCTTTATCACACCAAACCAAAAATTTCAGGTTCACAAGGAAAAAATAATTTGTATGTGTTATTTGGGTTTTTGTTACTTTTGAGAAAGTAACTGGCGTCCAACAATTTACCATATTCACTTTATTTATTTTTCAAGTTATTACATCTAAACTAACTAAGTAATTAGATCCGTGATCAGGTCTAATTACTTCCCCAAATACCACATACAACCTGGCAAGAATTCACGCCCTTAGTTTTCCGGGAAATACCCACACTTTTTGGGTAACACGATGTTGTCCATGAAGTCATAATAGAATGAAATAGGAAACACCATGAATAGTTGTATATTATTACATCAACTTTTAAAACCGTGGAAGAATACTAAAAAGAAATTGGTCAACATAGCTGCAAAACGGTTAGATAATTTACTATTAGAGCAGACCTCATTACGCCATACACTCTAAAGCCACCCGATTAGCTTATAGAAATGTTTATCTGTTAATTGCTAGTCAGTAAGTAAAATCCATTCCACTTTGAACTGCCCTTTACGTGCATTCTCTAACATGATATAAAAAGATACCGTTGCTTAGATAGGATTGGAAAATTTTGACAACTGTTATGTAAGGAATGTCAATGTCTTTATGTAGAGTGGCTTACCTGTAGTGGTAAAATTTGTTGGGCTAATTGAGGCGATCCTAAAACCACCCTGTTGTTGCAGGGTTGGAGTAAAGGTACTTGTACGACTTGGCTGGGCAACTGGCAACAATCATCTAAAATATAATAATTACTTTAAAATGTTTGATTATTAATGTCACATTGACCTTAACAGCTTTTGATGAACTGTATGATCTTAGAACAGTACAAAATAAACTAGACAGTGTAATACATAAATAAACTGATGAAGACAGCACCAATAATACTGCAATTCACACCAAACCATCATCAGTCTATTGTTAACGATAAAATTTATTTCGCGGGTCCGCAGCAGCGCCGGATTAACCACAGGGCACAATGGGCAACTGCCCAGGGGCGAAATTCAAATAGTAGGCGAAAAAATTTCATGATTATTAAAATCATATTCGTTAAAATGGTAAAAGTATTAAATCTGAATAGGGAAATGATGTGTCATGTTTATATATCAAGAAGTGCCGAATGCGTCGCAGCGTCTTTTGTATTTTTTGGGATTTTTGTCGAAGCCGCGTTGGAAAAATCTCGCACTGCGCCACTCGGTGACTATTATTCAATAAGTTTAGATTCGACACCTGACGTTTCCCATATAGATCAACTTACTTTTATATTTCGTTATATACTACCAGATGGTAGGCTTTTTTAAATTCATGAATAAAGCTGGACATAAAGCTTCCGATATGGAAGAGGCTATAATAAAGACATTAAATGACTTAAAATTAGATATTAATAATTGCAGGGGGCAATCATACGATAATGCCAGTCCGAAACAGGAAATCAAAGCACGGAATAATTTATCATTCTACATCCCGTGTGCAGCTCATTCGCTAAATTTAGTTGGCAATAGTGCTGCAGTGTTGTCTTAGTGCACCGAAATGTTTCATGTTTCTCAATGATTTATATACATTTTTGTCAGCATCCACACATCATAGGTAAATTATTCTAGTTTCAAAACTGCAATCCAAGCTTTGTCCAAAAAGAATGTCTACTACTCGATGGCCGGCAAGAGCAGATGCTGTTAAAGCCTTGTATAATGGTTATGACTGTTTTGAAAATTGCTTAGAGCAAATTATTAATGACAAAAACCAGGGAGCAGCTACTAAAGTTCATGCCAGTAGTTTACTTAAAACTATGGAGAAATTAGATACTGGCGTATTATTGGCAGTGTGGAATGACATTCTATCTAAATTTGATAAAACAAAAAACAAATAAACGTATTGAAAATAATAATTTGCAGAATTATGAAACAATTGGTAGGAACTTGACAAAATGCTCAGTTTATGAAGTCGAAACTAAAGAAAAATTATGAACTTGTCAGTGGAGAATCAAGGGAAAATGACGTCGAATTTATTAAAGGTTCAAAAATGAAAATCAATATATGTTACGTCATTATTGATACAATGGAAGCGGAGTTGAACAGAAGAAAATGTTTGTATGAAAATATATCAGAAAAATTTGGATTTTTGACTAATTTAATAACAGCTACTGACAACAAAATAATCTCTAGTGCTCCAAAACTTCTTGAACTTTATAGCGACGATTTAAGTCACGATTTTTCAGAAGAGCGCGTTCAGTTCAAATATTTCAGTAGTTTCCAAAATAAGCTGACAAGTTTCAAAGATACTGAAACTGATAATGAAACCAACACGGAATCGGAAAGCCAAAATGTAAATCTACACGATATGCGATTCCATGGGGGCACATTTTAGTTGTCTGTAGAAGTTACCTTGAAATATGAAGTAAGTGTTAAACAAACAGTATTTGGTTAGGGAAAGGTAATCTGAGGTGATGTGGTGTTTAGTATCTAAGACAGACAAAGTTTCATCGATAGGGATGTTCGTAAATAAGTAGAGAATGTCAAAGCTGACAAGGATATATGTGGAAGAAATATCTTTGAGTAGGTCAATGAAATGGCGAAAATTTTTGACATAGGATTGGGACTGCTCAGCAATTGGTTCAAGGGTTTCAGCTGGATGTTTAGCCAAGAGTTGAGTGGGTCAGTTAAATGCACTGACAATGGGTCGTAGTGGGAGATCGGGTTTGTGGATTTTTCGAAGACCGTATCTTTGAGGAATGCGGGATGATTTTTCTCATGGGATGAGCTTAGCTTTAATGTCGGAAAGAAGTTGGGAATTATTGATGCATATTTTTGTTGTTTTTTCTCGATATGTGGTAGGGTCATTCGTGACGATTTTGTAGTCGGAAGTGTCAACATCAACCCGGTTGGTTGTTGTCTGTTGTCTTAAGGATTGTTTACAGTCCCAAGTTAGCTTAGACTCGCAACTATATGACTTCAGAGCTTTCAACGCTTCCTAGTTATTTGATAGTATATAGATTTCTGCTCTCCGGGTGTCCGTTTTGAGGCATTCCTAGACACAAATTTCGGTAGCAATTACTTCTGCTTGATATATTGTTGGGGCTCTGCTAAGGGGTTTTGAAAGCCTGAAACTAGGCCCCGTCACTCCCACTCCAGCCTTTCCATCCATCTTGGATCTATCCGTGTACCATTCTCTGTGCAGATTTGGTGGTTGCCTTCCAAAGTCGTACCTAATTGGTATAGTATATGTCAGCTTCTAGGTGAATTTGTTCCAAAATCTTTAGGTGAGACCGGATACCAAATATAATTCACAAAACATTTAGGTTCAGATGTCAGTTCTTAAAGTTTTGTTCTGTGATATGTATAGGCTATCATCCAGTTATCTGACTTATCTTCCAGTTGTAACTAAAATATAGTAGTTATCTGACAGTTTAACTGCCCGATAAAAGTTATTCTGTCATCGATAAATCCATCTCTTCATAATAACTGATAGTTAGGAATTATCTTACAGATATATTGCGAGTGATAAACTGGCCCTCACTTGAATCGTTCAATTTTATTATTCCCATAGTTGAATCTGGTAAAAAGATACAAATGGAGAATTACAGACCGATAGCTGTATTATAATACTGACAAAATAGTCAGACCATAGTGACTTTCTATCATAATAATTGTCCGATAAGGAGAGTCGCTCATACAGACAAGTCGTCTAGTGAAATAAAGAGCTGACAATACTAAGGAAAGAAACAAGACGCCTTTTTAACAAAGCGAAAAAAACGGGCAACTGGGGAGAATTTAAGGCAAAACCAGGTGCGTATAATAAAAAAATAGAAGAATAAAAGAAGAGATCAACGTATAGTGGTTATAGTATAAAAAGTAGGTACGTCATAAAGAAATTAAAAGAAAACAAATTTAAACAAATATAAGATTACACTGTGACTGCTCACTCTGACAATAAATAATCCTTTAAAGCTCTTTTAAAAGAATTTACAGATGAACTTTTTTTAATGTATTCTGGTAAACTATTGAAAGAACTAATACCTTTGTGAAATACAGAGTTGTATGTACTGCTTCTCCTACACATTTCAATTCTCAAATTTTCCTTATTTCTTGTGTCATAGCTATGTACATCAAGATTACTAGAGAGCTTTTTCTGCAGATACACTGGTGCATGTCCAATTTTAACTTTGAAAATAAAAATTAATGTGAAATATAGCATTAATTTAGTTATTGGCATCCAGTTAAGTGTCTTTAGCATGCTGTTTATAGGAGTGTACTTAGAACACTTTAATATTATTCGCATGGCACGGTTTTGCATCCTTTGAAGACGATTGATTTAATTTTGGTTGAGTAGATACACAATTGTAGGGCAATAACTAAAATGTGGTAATACTACAGTGTTAAAGACAGTTAATTTAGACCATTGGCTGAGATGTGTAGAGCATCGTCTTAAATAGTTAATTTTATATGCCACAGTTTTAATAACTTGATTTGCATGCTCTTTAAATTTAAAATGATTGTCAATAGTCACTCCTGAATAGACAAATGTTTTTACTGCCTCTATCGTTTCATCGCCTAATTCTATATTTAAACTAGCTTCCCTATACCTATCTTTTATGCCCAATACCATACATTTTGTTTTCTGTATATTAATTTTTAATAAATTTGCACAACAATACATATGCACCCCTTTTAGGGCGTCGTTTATAACCCTTATGCAGTGCTCAAGATCACTACAGCAGAAATACAGTAGGGTATCATCCGCAAATAAATGAATTTTGCACTCCCTTGCAATGCCCACAGTATCATTTAAATAAACAAAAGATAGCAAAGATCCCAACACACTGCCCTGCGGTACACCCATATCATTACATAACCTGTTTGACTGTATGTTATTCAGTTTTACCAGTTGTTGCCTGTTGTTTAAATAATCTATTATCCAACTAAGAGCTGACCCATCAATACCTATGCGTTTAATTTTCCTTATTAGCCTATATATATCTACTGTTTCAAATGCTCTTTGTAGATCCAAAAATACCGCAATTGTGACTAAGTTATTTCCGATATTATTTTTCCAATCACTCAAAATACATTGTAGAGCTGTTTCACAACTATGTTTATTACGGAATCCTGATTGATACTCACAAAGAATCTTATTACCTTCTAGATAATCCACCAGTTGCTCATATACAGCTTTTTCCAATACTTTAGCAACTGCAGTAATCATATTAACTGGTCTTAAATTTGGAGCTTTATTTGTATCTGGTTTCTTGGGTATAGGTACTATAGTAGATATTTTCATTTCTGTAGGAACTTGATTTAACTCTAAAGAACTATTAATTATGTTTAATACAGGATTACAAATATCCTTGGAACACTTTTTTAATAATTCTATACTGATATCATCGGGACTACTTTTATTTTTTAATGAACTAATTATTTTTTCTAATTCCTCTAGACTAATTAACTTAAAAGTGGTCATTTTATTAGTAATATCTTTATCTACTACTGGAAAACTATTTGTAAAAGTTTTATCAATTTGTTATGTTATATCCAGAATGCTTTTAATATAATATGTGTTTAAACAATTTGGTATTACGTTTATATCCGAGACTAACTCACCATTACCCATATCTATTATGTTTAAACTATTTCCTTGTTTGTCATTTGGAATGAACGCCTTTAAAATTCTCCACATTTCTGTCGGATTTTGTTTATTAAGATCTATCTTATTTTCAAAATACTTACTCTTTTCCCTTATTGTTTTCACAGCTATATTTCTTTTTTGTTTGTATATTTTCCAGTAGGTCTGTTCTTTATGTATATTCTATAACTTTCATCCTTGTCTCTTGCCGCCTGTTTAACTTTTTCATACCAAAATTCCTGGTAATGTTTATATATTTTTACCTCCCTTCTTGGAGCTACTTCATCTAGTACAGAATATATCTTTTCCACAGACATTTTATTTCTTTTATTCAAATTTATTTCTGTATAGTTCCAGTTTATATTTTTCAATTTTAACTCAATTATTTCAAAGTCAATATTTCTGCCCCTCGTTTCTATATACAATTCTTCTTGGTACTTTTATGTGTTTCAAAGATATTAATATATTGCGGTGACAGCTTATTTTAGGGAAATCAAAAACACTTACATCTATTTCTAAATTCGATAAAGCCAGATCAATTAATGTACCTCCCCGCTGTGTGTATATTCTGTCACCGAATTCATAAATCCCATATCCGTTATAAAACTTCGTAGCCTACCACTGCAATTGTTATCACTATTTAGCCAATTCAGATTAAAATCCCCACATAAAATAGTTTTATCGTTTACCTCATTGATATTTTCCTCAAACCAATCTTCAAATAATTGCAAAAACCTTATCATGCTACTGTTTGGAGATCTATACAGAACAAATACCCAATACTTTTTATTTTGGAATATAATGGACACTCCAGTTATCCACAAGACTGGCTCAATACAATATCTATGCACCTCAACTATTTTTAATCTATTATCTACAAATACTACAGTACCGCCCGTGTGTCTGCTATTACTATCTGTCCTATGGACAATATAATTACTAATATTAATTTCAGAATTAAATATGTCCTCTGTAACATGAGTTTCTGATAGACATACAAGTAAAGGTTTTTTTTTGAACAAAATTCCTAACCTCATCTATATGAGCTGGAAGACCTTGAGCATTTAGGAACAATATAAAAGAGTTATTTTCAAATTTATTTTCTATGTTGTGATGTTTTCGCTGTTTGTTATTTCTAAAAAAGAATTGCTATTATTTTTACTGTCTTCATCACTTTGTTGCTCACTGATTTTTTTATAATTTACAGTATCGATAAATATAAGCTTATTATTCTTTATTGAATGTAATATCTCATTAATTAACTTATTGCAGACTTTTCCATACATATTAATATTAAAAAATCCCTTTCTATCACATAAATCAATCACCCTTGCAAAACCCTGAGCATAATTGTCCAGCGTTTTGATATAGTCCTGAAATCTAAAGTTAAATCTATTTACATATCTTTTACTATAGTTTTTAAAGTTTCCCTCTGGGATGTTAACAAATACCAAATTTGTATGTGTACAGTGTTTTACCTTATTATTTATGATATTTATTATTTTTAAAATTATTTATACCACCTAAAATAATTACACAGTCATTTAGATTATAATTAATTACAAGTTAATCTATGTCTGCAATAATATTCTCGTAAGTAGCCCCCGGTTTTATAATTGTTTCTAATAAAAAATCCTTACATCCTAAGTTATCTAATTCTAACTCTATTGTCCTTCTTAACTTACGTCCATTTTCATCACACAGTACTAATAATTTCCTCTGTTTAATGTTTCCTCTTTCTTCAATGTCCCGTTTATTATTAGTTTTCTCTACTTTATCTGATAGTTGGACTGTTTGCTTTGCATCCCTGATTGCCCTTTTTTCTTTATCCAGTACTGTCAGCCCTATCCTATTTTCATTTTCTAATTTTTTATATCTAGATAGTTCTTCATTGACCCTAACATTTTCCTCCTCAAGCACTCGTATTGCATCCACCGTTTCCCGACTAACATTATCCATTTCCTTAATTCTATTGTTCAGTAAAACTTGGTTATCATTTCTGCTTTGTAACTCATTCTCTTGCGTTTTCAACTTATTTTCAATTTGTGTAATTTCCTTATTTAATTGTTTTATTTTTTCATCTTGCTCTTTTATTCTCTGGGTATCTCTATTTTCAAACTCAAATAACTCATCTTCAAAGTCCTGCGTCCTTTTATTCAATCTTTGTATATAACAATTTTTTTCAATTATTTCTTTGTGCAGCTCATTTACTTCTAGTTGCATTTCATTCATTTTGTCAACATTTTCACCTTCTACTTTTACTAATTCTAGATCCCTTTCTCTAATTTTATATTTTAATTTAGCTACTTCTTCATATAGATTGTTAATCTTTATTGTTGGATCATTTTCTTCACATTTTACTGAGCAATAAATTTTATTCTGATCAATTAGTTTATATGCTTTTTTCCTATCCAAACATTTTCTGCACAATTTGATACCAAATTTGTGTATTAATTTGCTTCAGAACCACCAAAACTCACGACATATAAGGAGCAAAAACATGCATGTACGATCATATCACAATTATTGACCTGAGGTGGTACGCTGGCTTTACACAACAGTGATTAGGCCAATGATCACCTATGGAACAATAGTCTGGTGGAGAAGGACAGAAATGTTCTCAGTAGAGAATACATTAACTACAATCCAAAGACAAGCTCTTCTCAGTATTACCGGGGCAATGAACAGCACGGGGACGTCATCAATGGAAGCTCTTATAGACCTTCCTCCTCTGGAACTTTTTGTTAGGGCCGAGGCAATGATGGCGATCCTCAGACTGAAATCGGGAGGCATGTAGACCTAGAACAATGTCTGAGGAGGACATACTGATACAACTGGGACAATACTACTACAAATGGGTCTGGATAGTATGATACCAGAGAATATATTCTCTGAGCGAGTGAATATCATTATTCCATCTAGGCAACAGGTGAAGCACTCGGAAAATCATGGAAACATCATCTGGTCCACTGATGTATCTAAAGCGAACCACGGCACTGGCATAAATGGACCTAATGTTACGTGACCTCGCTGCATCAATTAACCTACCTTTAAGTGTGCTTTTGTAAAAGACCAAAGTCGTTACAATGCCCAACCTAATAAAATAAAGATTCAAAGCGATAGGCACTACTCTCAGAAGTGAGTGTAATTTCTCTCAGTTTCCTTAGAGCCACTATTTAATTCAAAGCGCCACCGAATTTTACTACTTTTGGAAAATGTGGAAATCAAATGGGCAGGTACCTAGCTATCGAATTAAGCAACCTAGTTTGGTGAAAAGGGTAATGTATATTACTATTAATTTCTGTAGTAAATTTCACAATGTAAAATTTTAAACCTCTAGTCACAGTTATAAGCCATTAAATTATACAGAGCATTTCCGGGAAAACTATCCACCCTCTACAAATCGGAAGCCGTCACTTTTATGAAAAAATACAAAAATACTTCAAAAATCATATAAAGGGGGACGTCTTTTTGCTCATATGTATTACTTATAACTTTAACCCCCTCCTTCCTATGGTCATCTCTCCTATTTTTTTAATGGAATACCTTGTAGGTATATTTTCGCATTTTTGGATTCTCCTCTGAAAGGTGATTACAAAAATAGCTAATACCTGTAGTGAAAAGTATATCATTTGGGAGTTACGGGTAATTTCAATTTACTGGTAGAAACAAACACAAAACGAAAAACAAAAAAAAAGAACAAAATATAGTGACAGAAAAACTGTTAAGTGACATTTTGTGAATAAAGTGTCAAAAATGTAGCCTAGTATACCTTAGAGTATTGACATTTAGAAGTAACTAGTACGTCTGCCACTCAGCCAGAATCTACACAGTTCAAGAATGTCAACAAGTGAGCCCAGAAATGTTACATAATGTGCGACAATCATTTGAAGCTCGATTGTATCATTGTATGGAAACCAATGGAAGTCAATTTGAAGATCTTATAAAATAATTTATCATTGTTATGCTAATCTGTTAATAATTAAACTCTCTCTGCCTGTAAATTGAAATTATCCTTAACTCCCAAATTATATACTTTTCACTAAGGTATTAGATATTTTTGGAATGACCGTTCAGAGGAGAATCCAAAAATACGGAAATATACAGGGTGTTCGTTTATCAGAAAATAATAGACATATCGGCTTACCTCAACACGATGGGGGTCCAACTAAATGACCACGCTGGAATAAGGCAGTCGCTTGGTTCAATGTTAAAATGAACCTGCAGAGAATTCTCATAAAATAAATCCCTTTCAGTTTATATAGCGGTTTCAAATTCTCCAAAACTAAAGCAGACTATATTCTTATAAGTTTGCGCAAATCAAATCCCGTTCCGATACGGATAAATCCAAAAATGAACCAAAACAAATTACAAGTAACTTGCACAAATATGAGAACTGCAAAAGTGAGTCGCTTGCCGTGCAAACTGTCCTCAAAATGGCTAAATCAGTTTATCTAGATTACAATGGAAAAATTAGAATCAAAAATTATTTATAAAAACTCAAGTGTTATTGTTCCGGTTGGCAATAATGAATAACATTAAATCAACATACAGGTGGGCATCGACTTAGAACTACTAGAGGTAGGTTGAACAACAGGTAAAATTTCAAATTGCAAGTACCATTCAAGATGACTAATTAACAACTTATTCGTGAAACACCCCTTTGGTTATGGTGAATAACATGGAAATATATTTGGATAAACGAAAATCAAATGCTCAAGAATTACAAAATTGTACTGGGTAATGGGATTCATTTTTAGTATCGTTCTTTTCATCTTAACCTTCTCGTTTCATATTCCCTAACTATTCCCAGTCTTGTCATACTCACACAAAATAAAAGTGATAGAGAACTCTTCGAACGAACGCATCATGTGAACGCTCGTGTTGATGTTTCGAATCTCAATTGACAGTTATATGATTTAACCAAAACAAATACATAACAAAAAAAAAATAGAAAAATGCCACAATATCAAGATTATTAGAGAAAAAAAACCAGGATTTCCTTAGGAAAATGGCGAGAACTAATAAGCATTCAGATAAGACAACTATACTTCATAAAATTATGTACACTGCCTAGTTTATTTCTTTAATATAAATTCAACAATTAGAACAGTGCACAGACGATACATTTCCACTTCATTTTCACCAGTTTTTTCGATTAAAATTAAGACAAGGGCCATTTATATTCAAAGAAAAGGCTTCTTATAATGATATTCAATAGTGGCTGGTAAGTATTGTATTTTAGTTACTGTACGATGGCAAAACAAAGACAATTAAAACAAAGGAAAAAAACCTATTTCCATGGAAAATGCTAAAGCAGAATGGGAAAATAAATTACTATTATGGTCAATCTATAGTTCTAAAAAGTATTACGCTGACAATGTTTACAGCTTTTAGTTCTGTTATCTATAAGTGAAATACAGTTCAATGTTAATAAATTTAAGAATAGTTATTTATTGCCCCTTCATTAAAAGGAAATTGAAAGTCTATAATGCTATATTAATGAAATATTTACTTTTGAACAAGATTAACTTCTCAGAGAATTTAAACCATAACACTAGGAAGAAAATGTTGTTCAGCCTTGGTAGATATACGTCTGTATTTCAGGCAGAAGCAATTGCTGCTAAGCCTGTAATAATGAAAACATCAAGAGAGGTTATACTGGACAAAGAATAAAAATATATACTGACAGTCAGGCACTGCTGAAAGTTATCAGTTATCAGTAATCCAACCACAAAATCTAGACTGGTTAGAAACTGTAAAGAGTTCCTTAACAAGCTGGCAAGAGACAACATAGTGTTTCTAGTATGGGTGCCGGGACATGAAGGGATTGCAGGTAATGAACTGGCGGACCAGCTAGCTAAACAAGGCTCTAAAGGAGACTTCATAGTTTCGGAACCATTCTGTGGAATCACAAAGGATTACATAAGAGGGGAAATCCGGATCTGGCTAGACAAGGAACACAAAATCAAATGGATGTCGACAGAAGATCACCTTCACACAAAAAGTTTACTGAAAAATGTAAACAAAGTCCTCTCAATCAGTTTATTGAAACTGAGCAAGAAACACTTGAAGACAGTTACCGATTTGGTTACTGGACACTACCATAAGGAAACATTTATACAAAATGGTAAAAGTCAGTGAATCTATCTGTAGGAAACACCTATTCATATATTCTGCTTATGTAAGAACTTCCAAGGACTCACGCAGAAGCATTTTGGAAAGGAAACACTATAACCATCAGAACTACTGAAAATCCCCCCAAATTAGCCTCCTGGCCTATAGGACACGAAAGTTTTGGAGTAGAAGTAGATAGTATTGGAAACGGTACAATGACTTCGGACAAGTGCCCGGGCTGTTGAGCACAACCCAAACGAACGAACGAATGAATGAATGAGTGAGTGATAAATTGGCCCTCACTTGAAACGTTCAATTTTATTGTTCCCATAGTTGAATCTGGTAAAAAGTCATAAATGGAGAACTACATACCCATATATGTTATTAATAATACTGATAAAATATGTCTTGAGGATTCATGGAATATATTACCACTCAAAAGGCCATATTATACAGTGCTATTCAAAAGTCCCCTCCCTCCTCGTATCTTTTGAACGACTACACTTACATTAATTAAATTTGGAGGGTGAAAATAAAGTGTTGTAAACTTCTCTACGAATGGTAACAGGTGATGTACTAGTAATAGATGACGTCACAGTGCCACTCTGGCCAATAATTTTAAATAGGACCTTATGGTAAGTGATATCTCGTTTGAAAGGCATTGACATTGGCTACATAGCCATATTAATTTTGTTTGGGTGTAAATTAATTTTGACGGATAAATTAAATAAATACCAAAATTATTGAAATTATTTTTTTAAATTTAATTAATCAAATATAAACAATGGATTCTTATAGCAAGTGTTCGAAATGTGCTCCGTCTACTTCCTGACAGTAATACATCCTATTAGTAAACTCTTGTCGTACTCGTTCGAATGTGTCAGCTGAAATAGCATTGCATTCTTCAGTAATTCTTTCTTTCAAAACGCCAATGCTATCTGGTGCCGTAGTATAAACCTTGGATTTCAAGTACCCCCATAGAAACCAAATCTAATGGTGTCAGATCTGGTGACCGAGGTGGCCATTCTATAGGACCTCGCCGGCCGATCTATCTACCTCGATATTCTTCATCCAGGTAACGTCTTACTGCACCATAATAATGTGCAGGAGCACCATCTTGTTGAAATGTTATTTCCAGATGGCCGAATTCATCTTGATTATCTTCCATAATTTCAAGAATTAACGGCTCAATTGCATTTTGTAACATCTCCAGATACACTTCACCGCTTAAATTTGAATTTAGGAAAATAGGACCAATTATGTGGTTTCCCAAAATACCTGCCCAAACATTGACTTTTTCTGGAAATTGGGTATGTTGTTCACGAAAGGTGTGAGGATTTGTGTCACTCCAATACCTTACAATTTGTGTACTCACATTTCCATTGAGGCAAAAAGTACTTTCGTCACTAAAACAAATTGTTTTTGTGTAATGTGGGTTTTGACTAATTTTATTTGTCATACATTCACAGAATTCGAGTCTTCTGTCGGGGTCGTCATCCGAAAGGTGGTACGCCATTTTAAACTTGTATGGATGAAATTTATTTTTAGCTAACACTCTCTGTACTGTACTTTTACTTACTTCATAGATAGGCGCAACTTTAGTTGAAGAGGAAGTAGAGTTTACTACCATTTCAGCAACTATATCAATTTTTTTTTATCATCACTAAATGTTGGTTGACCAGATCGTTTGGCATCTTAAACACTACCTGTTGCTTCAAACTTGTGAAGAAGCTCCCTCAAATAAGTTCTCGAGATATGACGATCTGGGTATCTCTCATTAAATAAACGTTCCGCTTCATGGAGATTATTTATGGATTCACCAATTATTAAGATAGCTGCTACTTTGTGGGCTTGAGTATGTACCATTTTGCCTATGTAAACTCTTAAACGTCTCGATAAACAATAATAAAATTAAATATTTAAGCTATTTAGAAAAACTTTGCAAAGCAACAAATACTATTAAATTAAAAACGTCAATGTTTTTGACAACTAACCAGAGGCGGACTGAAAAATCTTTAATATTTAAATGTGAAATAATAATTTTGGTATTTATTTAATTTATCCGTCAAAATTAATTTAAATCCAAACAAAATTAATATGGCTATGTAGCCAATGTCAATGCCTTTCAAACGAGATATCACTTGCCATAAGGTCCTATTGAGAATTATTGGCAAGAGTGGCACTGTGACGTCATCTATTACTATTACGTCACCTGTTACCATTCGTAGAGAAGTTTACAACACTGTTTTTTCACCCTCCAAATTTTATTAATGTAAGTGTGGCCGTTCAAAAGATAAGATGGGGGGAGGGGACTTTTGAATAGCACTGTATATATTTTGTTAATATTACCATAAAGGCAATTATTGATAAATCACAGAAAACCTTGGGAGTTTTTTTTTGGACACGCTGAAGCTTTCAATATCATCAATTATTTATTCAAAAATGATATAAATATAGCAATAGAAAGAAAGCTTTAGACTTGATGAAAAGTTGTTTGTCGGGAGAGACTCAAAAAGTGAAAAATCCCAATAAAATGAATTATGTGCCTGAAGGTTTTGAAGTACTCCAAGGTACATTGCTAGGACCAACACTATTCCTCATTTACTTGAACACAGTAACTGAAATAGAATATTTCAAGGTTCATTTAGCACGTTGTGATTATAAAAAAGAAAAATATAAAGATTATCCCATTATTTTCTTATATCCCCTAAAATGTGTAAGCTACTGAACTTTTAAAAATATATTAAGGAAATTCTGTCATAATCACTCAACTTTAATTTAAAACTTTTCTTCTGTAGGCAATAGTACCAATGATAAGGAATGGGTAATTTATAATAAATAATTCTGTACACAAGCACATTTATTTGATCCAAATCAATCTCCAACATTACTAAAGGTATCTAAAAACAATGAATATTTGAAATTCGCACATATTACTATATACAAGGTGTTTCATTAATCAATGGAAATTTTAAACTATTGAGCTAAAATATAGTGTCTTTGGTAGAGGTAAGTCGATTTACCTTAGTCAAAAGTATTTTCGATATATTCACTTTTTTTTTCTTTTTTGAAATTCTATGAAAATTAGTCATAAAAATTGAGATTTCGAAAAAAGTATGACAAAAATGTTTTTTTCATGTGCAACTCAATTTTAAACGTTTTTATACAATAACAAAAAAACCTAATATCACATTGATACGAAAAATATCAAATAAATTAAGGTTCGAAATTTGAACTGTTTAATTTTAAAAATTTTCAAACAAGAATGCTTGAATTCGTTAGAAACAAATATATTTGAAAACATATTTTGTTAACACTCTTTTAAATGGTTTACGACAATTTTGGTAAATACAATCAAAGAAAATTCAGCATTAAAAACAATAAAAGGGAAATGTTTAAATTGTTATCAATTTTCATAATGTAACAAAAATTTTAAATTGAATATCAAAAATCTACAAATTTTGTTCAATATTATCACCACCACTTCCAATACAAGCACGATAATGCCGACGTATTTCTTCTTTTATGTTGGCAAAAATGCAGCATCAATTTTTCTTTTCAATTTATCAAGCGATACTTTTGCTTCGGCATAAGCAAGCTCTTACGCAAATCCCCAAAACTAAAAGTTGAGAGGTGTAAGGTCTGAAGAGCGTTGATACCAAGCAATTGGACTCGCTCTGCTTATCCAAGTGGTTGGAAAACAGTTATTCACAAACATCACGACAGAAACAGTTTTTAAATTTGTAAGTAAAACTCCCTGTAATTCAGTAAGAAGCCACATTTTATCTAAGTAATCTTGACATTTTGAGCTCAAGATTCAACTGTTAAAATATCTCCAATTATTAATGAATAAATCTGTATATTTTACACTGTATGAACATTTTAGTTATAAAATGTTATTTCATTTCCCAAACAGCCGAAAATCACATTACCCTGTATCTTTTTAAATACCTGCACTTTATCACTAAATAAAAGCGACTTAAAAATAACTTAAACATTTCACAAGCAGCGTCATTCAACAATGAAAGTAATAGGTGATCTTTTCGACTTTGGTTTAGGTTCTTCGACAAACAGGAAAGCTTCACTGATACAAGTCTCTTTTGGTACAACGTTTGCAATGAAATATTCAGTGTCTTTTGTTTTCGGCCTATATGTATATTCTTCAAATGTTCTTGAACATCTTGGACGATTACGCGAAGCGAACTCTTGTATAAAGGGTTGTTCTTCTTGGGGGTACAGTTCTTCTTGGATATATTGTTCTTCTTGAGGATATTGTTCTTCTTGAGGATTTTGTTCTTGACTTTCATTCATGTATCTGTTATACGCATGTCCACTTTTGGAGTAGTAAAGACGTTCTTTTTCCAAAAAGTCACTGGTTGCGGTACAAATTGTACGATCTGAATACTCGTACATGTTTATAAAAAATTGTTGTCTGGGTGTTAACGGAGATAGTTCAATTTGTGAAACTGGTCTTTCTTTAATAATAATCGGTTCGGGACGATCTTTTCTCTTGTATTCGCGTTCGAAATGTTGCCTATAAACAATATCATCACGTTGGGTTTCTATAGTCGTTACGGGTTTCTTGATCTCCATTAATTCTTTCGCTTCGGGATATTCGTATTTAATATAATATACGTCGGTTCTTACACTATCTTTACATCTCCATTGACTGATAAACAGCGCCATTACTATTAAAAATATGGCAAACATACCCAAGAAGAAATATAAGGATAAAGCTTGAAATCCAACAACATTTGTCGTTAATATGTAATACATCACTGGGACTAATACGATCCAGAAAAATGAAAAAAATAGTAGAGCTTTTAGAGGCAATCCGATGAAATAGAATGGATGAGACCGAATTTTATTCGGTAAATAAACATTTTTGTTTTTATGGACACTTTTAACTGTCCTCGTCTCGACCATTTTTTTATAAACACCTATAGTAGAACTGAACGAGAAACTATAGAAATTAATTCCAATATAACAGTAGCAGGATGGAATGGTTATCACATTTCCTACGATGATAAAGTAACCGCGATAGTATTTATATTTACAAAAACCTGAAACACCTTCGTATCGAATAATAACTATCAACCCAACAACTTTTAATAAAAGTACAGGTTTTGTTATCCCGTGATTTAATAAAACCGGATGGGTTAGTGTAATGCAAATCAAATCGGGAGTACGAGGGCTGTTTGAAAAGTTTCCCACATGAAGATGGTAGCATTCTGCAACTAAATTTGAGCAAAGTGTTGGCGCTTGTGTTGAAAAATACTCATTTCAGCCATTTTGCAAAATCAGTTATTGTTTGACAATCACTTGAGTGAATCGTTGTCAAATAGAAAAAAAAAATAGTACCAAACTATCATTAAATATTTGTTTTTGAAAGGAGACACGCCCATGGAAATCGGAGATTAGTTGGACGCTGTATACAGGGTGTATCATTAATAATTTGGAAATATTTTAACTGTTGAATCTTGAGATAGACTGTATAGTATTGGAAGAAGAAAAACAATACAGTTTAGATATCAATATTTTAACTAAGAAGCAGAGAAACGTGGAAAAAATACGAAGACAAAGCAAATTTGGAAATCCCAAAACTAAAGGACGAAAGAAAAGAATTGACACTAGAAGAGAAATGGGATGTACATCAGTTAACTCCAAAAATGCAAATTTTACAGGAGATAATAAAAACTATTTGGATGGCGCAGAGTAAAGTTCAGAGATTTCCCAAATATGAATAAAGTAATACTGTTAAGGAATCCCTTGTATTTAAATTTTACCGTTGAACACATCATTGGCGCATGGTTGATAAAACGTCGACAGACAGTAGTACCTCGTAAACCTTCTCACGGTAAACATGAATTTTCGATACAAACCGGTAAAATTGTTCGGATGAAATTCTATCAAAAGGCGTACCAAAAAACATATCTTCAACCTTCCCAGGCGCCTGGATACGGACGGCAAGACAGCTTCACCAGGTAGGAACCTTCTTTTTCTTTATATGCGTCGATGATGTGCTATATTTTGTTTAACTACTAGAAATACAGTCCAATAGTAACGTTTTCATATTTTCATCTTTAACATTGGTCCTTCTCACGCGAATTAATATACCTCATTTTATATTTTTTTTAAGTTAGTTCATTTTTTTGGGGAACATTTTAAATTCGTTTACCGGTTTCCCATTCATTTTTACGCAGATAAATTCTATATTAGTGTAACAAATCGGTTAGAAATCCGATTGTAATAATCCAGTGGCCGCTGTCACCGCCGTAATAACTAATGGTCATGAAATCCGTTGTAACCACTGTAATGAATGGGTAAAAATACCTATTGTATTGTAGTGTATGCAGATAAGGGCATGATGTCATCACATGAGATGGTCTACCCGGACAATCACTCAACAGCTTGTTAGTATGATTTAGCCTACCGACTGTGGAGTGCGGGTCACGGAGAGATTATCAATCTTACATTGGCGACGAGGATACTGGTTAGAATATCTTGATTTGATAATTTGCGTATTGCACTAAAAATCATTGTGTGTGCTGAATAGACATAAGGCCATATAGGTAAGTGGTTATTTAATAAGAATAATGATGTGGTAAAGATTAAATTCGTATTGCATGGAAGAGACACTTTAATGAAAGTATGCTTAAATGCGTGTGCTAAAAGATTAAATTCGTATTGCACAGACAATAGAAGCAATAGATTAAATTCGTATTGCATGGAAGAGACACTCTAATGAGAGTATGCTTAAATGGGTGTGCTAAAAGATTAAATTCGTATTGCACAGACAATAGAGGCAATAGATTAAATTCGTATTGCATGGAAAATATACTCTAATGAGAGTATGCTTAAATGCGTGTGCTAAAAGATTAAATTCGTATTGCACGTATATATATGTATGTATGTATGTATGTATATATATATATATGTATGTATGTATATATGTATATATAAAAACTCAAATGCTTATAAGTAATGATTGAAATTCGTTATTTAATTTGTAACACGAGTATATTGGCAAAGCAATGTGTAATACATTTTTTTATCGTTGGGTGTATGCTGGCGTTGTTTATAATTGAGGAATTTAAGACAGATAGCTTTGATGACTCATCATAACAGAATAGAAATAAATACGAGGGATCCTTAAATATTTTTTTCACATGGGTAGAGATTACATTGCACATATTTGGTTACATACATGTTTAAATCCATAGATAAAAATGTTTAGATATTTATAACTTATTAAGGCACTGAAAAAAAAATAATTCATTGTACTTGTAATTGTTTTGGTAATTAGTCGAGATAGTCGAAATTCACCCATAATATTGTGTGATATACCTACGCTGACATTTTTTTTAGAGAAATGGAATTATTGGCATCTGGATTATCCTCTATATCACCATTTGATTGTGAAACAGACGATTCTGCTCTGCGTAGCAAATGGGAAAGATGGAAGAGATCTCTAGAAATTTATTTCGAAGCCGTATCAATCACTGATCCGGTAAAGAAGAAAGCTATATTACTTCATAATGGGGGAACCAGCTTGCAAGAAGTATATTTCAGTTTACCTGAGACAGATACCGAAAATGAAGAAGGCAGTATAAATGCGTACGACAGGATTATTAGAAAATTAAATGAGCATTTTGCTCCAAAACAAAGTCGTATTTATGAACGTCACATTTTCCGTTCAATCCAGCAAGAACCTAATGAGAAGTTTGACAACTTTTTACTTAAACTGAGACGTCAAGCAATTAAATGTCAGTTTGCAAATATTGAAGAACATATCATAGACCAGATCGTCGAAAAATGCAATTCCGAAAAATTAAGGCGTAGAATCTTGGAAATGGACGATTCTAAAACATTAACTGATATCACTAATGCAGCAAAATCATTAGAAACAGTACAGTCGCAAATGGGCAAATATAATTCCCCTAAATCTGACAATAATTCAATAGACATAAACAGAATCAGAGAGAATACCATCACAAATAGAGATCCTAAGCCAGGACCTTCGGGATTTCATATGATGGAATGTTTCCGCTGTGGATTTAAAGGACATTCCGCTAGAGACGTTAACTGCCCTGCCCGCAACAAAACTTGCTTACAATGTGGCAGGATTGGTCACTTCAAAATAAAATGCAAAATACTAAAAAGCACTTTTAAAAGAAATAATAGAGAGGATAATCACCAAGCTACCATATCTAAGAAAAGTAGAGTCACAGAAACTGTGAACTTACTGGATGACAGTAACTCATCAGATGAATATATTTTCCACATGGAAGAAGACGACAAAATCAAATGCACATTAGGAGGTGTTGAAATTGACTTAGTTATAGATTCTGGAAGCAAAAGCAACATTATAAGTGAATTTACTTGGCGATTCCTGAAGGAAAAAAAGGTAAAAGTTACTAATCAAGTAAAGAAGCCAGATAAATTATTCCGATCTTACGCAAACCCAGAACCGTTGCAATTATTAGGAGCATTTGAAGCAAAAATAAGTGTGGCCTTTAATCAAGAAATAAATGCTAAGTTTTATGTCGTTAAAAATGGCCAGACAAACTTACTAGGAAGAGAAACAGCCCTCAAATTGGGTGTGCCACGAATAGGATTGAACATACTATCGATTAAGGAAGAAACATCAAAAACCCCTTTTCCAAAGATGAAAGGAATTTCTATAGATATCCCAATAGATCATAATGTCCTTCCAGTTATTCAACCCTTACGTAGAATACCAGTGCCACTCGAAGAAAAGGTAGATAAGCAACTCAAGAAATTGATTCAGAGTGATATTATTGAACCAGTAGACGGACATTCAGAATGGATATCACCAATTGTTCCCATATTGAAATCGGATGGCGAAGTAAGAATCTGCGTAGACATGAGAAGAGCGAATCGCGCGATACTGCGAGAGAATCATCCATTGCCCACGATGGACTCATTTTTGCCCAAATTACGGAAAGCGCGTTTCTTCTCAAAGTTGGATGTGAAACAAGCTTTTCATCAAATCGAAATATCCCCCAGATCGCGACACATCACCACCTTTATAACGCATAAAGGATTATTCAGATACAAAAGATTAATGTTTGGCATCTGCTGTGCCCCAGAGATATACCAGAAGGTGACAGAAAGGATGATAGCTCAATGTGAAGGTTGTTTCAACTTCATAGATGATTTTCTCGTATTTGGTGAAACAGAAGAAGAACACGATGTTCGGTTAAATAAACTGATAGAAACTTTGAAAAATGATAACGTGCTACTGAATGTCGACAAATGCACGTTCAAGGTGACAGAAGTGGAATTCCTTGGACACATTCTCACAAGAACTGGAATAAAACCATCTCCAAATAAAGTGGAAGCTATTAAGAGCTTTAGGAAACCCGAAAACACCACAGAATTGAGAAGTTTTTTAGGATTAATAAATTATGTAGGAAACTACGTGCCGAATTTGGCCACGATCACAGAACCTCTAAGAAGAGCACTAAAAGAAACAACTAAAGAGAATAATATAGTTTGGAACAGGGAACAACAAATGTCATTCAATAAACTTAAGAAAGAACTATCCAGTGACAAATGTTTAGGATACTATTGTCCCACAGCTAAGACACAATTAATAGCAGACGCAAGTCCAGTAGGCCTAGGTGCAATATTAATACAATGCAGCTCCTCAGGTGAACCTCGAATAATTGCTTATGGAAACAAAACATTATCAGCTAACGAAAAGAAGTTTTGTCAGACTGAAAAAGAAGCTCTTGCCTTGGTTTGGGCAGTGGAACATTTCCATATTTATTTATATGGTAAGGAATTCGAGCTAATAACTGACCATAAACCGTTACAATTTATTTTCACTCCAACATCCAAACCCTGTGCAAGAGTAGAAAGGTGGGTGCTCCGTCTACAATGTTACAATTATAAAGTTATTTACAGACCTGGGAAAAGCAATATAGCCGACCCACTTTCCAGACTTTGTGCCAACTTAGAATCGGCTGCATTTGAGGAGGATGAGCACGTTAGACAGATCGTAGAAAGTTCAACGCCAGTAGCTATTTCGCTAAGTGAAATAGACCAGTTATCAAAAAAGGACAAGGAGATACTACAAGTAAGAAAAGGTCTGTATGAAAATGTCTGGTTGGACTCCGCAAAATTTTATAAAATTTTCCAAAATGAGCTATGTTTTTCGAACAACATACTGCTGAGAGGGAACCGAATAGTTATCCCGAAGTTATTACGTGAGAGAGTTTTGGAATTAGGCCACGAAGGTCACCCAGGTATTGTAAACATGAAAAGGAGATTGAGGACCAAAGTCTGGTGGCCAAAAATGGACCAAGACGCTGAAAAATTAGCAAGAACTTGTAAAGGTTGCACTCTCGTATCGGCACCAAGCGCACCCCAACCATTAAAAAGACGGGAATTTCCCATTCAACCATGGGCGGATGTAGCCATAGACTATTTAGGACCCTTACCCGAAGGAAAATACATTTTAGTGATCGTCGATTATTTTAGCCGATATATGGAAATAGAAACAACGAAGTCTATAACGGCAAATAACACCATTCTACTTCTTCGTAAAATTTGCACTAGACTCGGATATCCATATTCAATAACTGCAGATAATGGACCGCAATTTGGAAGGAGCGCAGAATTCAAAAATTTTTGCAAAGACAATAATGTTAAATTATTCACTACTGTACCCTATTGGCCGCAACAAAATGGGGAAGTCGAGCGTCAGAACAGAAGTCTCGTAAAGCGACTAAAAATCAGCAAAGCACTTGGAAAAGATTGGCAGCTGGATCTTCAAGATTATTTATTGATGTATCATAACACACCGCACCCTAGCACAGGAAAAACTGCAGAATTATTTTTTGGACGAAAACTAAAAGACAAACTTCCGATGATCCCTGACTTTAACATAGAGGAAGAGGTACGAGATAAAGATAGCCTGGAGAAACACAAAGGAAAAGATTACGCGGATAGACGGAGAAACGCTAGAGATAGCGAAATAATGGAAGGAGATAAAGTTATTCTTAAACGTATGCGGAAGGAGAACAAATTAGACCCAACATTTGACTCCACACCACATACGGTTATTTCAAAAAAGGGTGGAGACGTAACAGCAACAAACAATGTTACCGGGGAAGAGGTAAGGCGAAATGTGCTCCACATGAGACGAGTTGGGAAGGAATGGAAAATATTGGAGAATGACCAATGAGAACTTTGCGCATATCAACGTACTTAGTTCACAGTTGTTATGCTGAACAAGTTTATGTTCCTCAAGAATATATTTATCTTGTGGTAATAATACCTAATTCTTAGTTATGTAAAAAAAAAAAGAAAGAAAAAAAAAGTTTCCCATTTTTCAATTGACATGTTAAATAAATATTTCTTGGTAAAGTTTGGTGTTTCAATTCTTAAATGAAAGGAAGGGATGTAGTGTATGCAGATTCCTATTTCCTTGAATTTTGCAGCGTGCTGTCACCAGTGCCTTATGGCACAATTTAGAGCCAGGAATCCCCCTGTGGGTAACCTCGGTGGAGGTGGTTTCCTGGCACGAGCGGACAAGGTCTCCGTAGGGCCTCTTGGGCTTATACAATGTGCCAAGCCTTAGTTCTATGGCAGGTCGCGTCAACCCGTTCAAACCTGCTGGTCCGAGGGTAGGGGTTGTTGATAAAGGAAACAGACTGGGTGGATAATATGTACATATATATTACAAACAGTAAATAATTAAATCCAGTAATTCAGCCCTGGTTTGGAAAAAATAAAAGTTACTCGGGGGAGAATGTCCCGGTACGATACACTAGAAATTAATTAGGGAAAAACGTCTTTCATAATCTGGAAGTAGTTTCTCGTTATTATGACAAAAGTAAAAGATGTCTTGCATATGACTATCCCTGTATAAGGAATGAGAAAAAATTAATATGACTCGGGAATAACGTTTTCCATAATTCTGAAAGTAGTCTTTTCTGATTATGACATAAATGAAAGATATCTGGCGTATGAATATCCCTGTATTATATAAGAAAATAACTATCAAAAAAAAGTCTTTCGAAATCTGAAGGTATAAATACGATATTTCTTACATACCCATATCCCTGTACAGTATACGAAAATAACTATCAAAAAAAGTCTTTCGAAATCTGAAGGTATAAATACGATATTTCTTACATATGAATATCCCTGTACAATATAAGAAAATAACTATCAAAAAAAATCTTTCCAAATCTGAAGGTATAAATACGATATTTCTTACATATGAATATCGCTGTACAATATAAGAAAATAAATATCAAAATTAGTCTTTCAGTTCGAATCGGTCTTTCAGCAAGTGCGTGTTGTAAACAAACCCGTTAGTGTAAAAACTATACTTATTAATTGACTATTAATAGAGGTGCGAAAAAACCAAAAACTTGTTGGTGAAAATACAAACAACTAAATTAAAATGAGTAAAAAAGATCCCCCTGGCGGAGGGGGATATTCAAATGAAATGGAATTGGATGGAAATAAAACAAACAACTCGGATAATTCTGGAAATGAAAAAATCATGTAAAAGGAGCGAACAAGGAAATTATTCAATATCCAGAAAGCTCATCTCTACTCTGACAAGGTATATGTATTCATCAAAAAAACAAAAAGGGAAGAGGAAGGAATAGGTGAAATGCACCCATAAGAAACTAAAAATCCCAAACATCATCAGCATAGCAAGTGTAGGTAAAAATAGAGTAAGAATAGAATTGAAAACTATAAAAGACGCGAATAGATTAATAACTGATGAAAGATTAATTGAGGAACAGTTAACAGCATTTATACCTAATAACTTGTTGCAACGAAAGGGAATAATAAGAAATGTTGACACAATATTCAAAGACGATTATCTTTTTGAAAACATGATTTCCCCTGTAACAATAACAGAAGTCAATAGATTCAAAAGAAAAATAGACATAGATAGCGAATCTGTTTTTGTACCTCGGCAAATGGTCCTATTAACATTTGAGAGGAACATGCTACCCAGTCATGTTTTCATCAATAGCGTAGCATGTGCAGTCGAACCATATGTACACAAAGTCATACAATGCTTTAAATGTTTAGAACATGGTCATGTTGCAAAAAATTGTCGAAGTACAAAAACACTTTGCATTAATTGTTCTAAAGAAAAAGGAAACGAGCACAGTTGTAGGCATCCACAAGACAGTTTTTGTCTACACTGCAAAAGCGATAAACATAAATCAATTTCCAAATTATGCCCTAAATTTGTTGAGCAACATAAAATAAAAAAAAAACATGACAGAACAAAATTTAACTTTTTTAGAAGCAAAAACTGGTCTCAAAAATTCCTACGCAAATATAATTACAAATAACAAGTATCTGGTATTAGACATGGAAAACATCGAATCCTTTCCACCACTAACACAAAAAAACAAGCAGAAATCCTGGTAATACATACAAAACTAATATACCCATTCAACCATCCACTTCCAACCAAACCAGAGCAATGCCATCCCATTTTCAACTACACCCTGAACCAGCACCACCCAACAAAAGAAAAAAAGTTTCCTCCCCTATACCAGAAGAACCCATGTTTCCTTTCACATTCGGGCCCGAACGTCTCCTCCCTCCTTTTGATAAATCAACATATAAACAGAATGCAAATGAAATTGTAAAATTATTTTTTAATGTCTTTCAAAGTGTACTAGATGATGTAAGCTCATTCGATGAATTAAAAAATAAATCCAACAATTGTAAAAAACAAAATTAGCAACGTTTATTATAATGGCTAATAAGGTCAAAAGTAACTTTGAAATTTTGCAATGGAACGCTAAATCTGCAGTTTCAAATAAATTAAGTTTGGTGAAATGTTTGGATGAAAATGATATAGATATAGCACTTATATCTGAGACATGGTTTAAACCCAGCAGACAAATTTCGTTTAGGGGTTATGATATAATCCGGAGGGACAGGGATGATGGATATGCAGGTGTTGCAATCTTAATTAAAAATATTTACTCTTTTAAGGAAATCAATATTCAACAAAATTTCGTACCTGGAGTCTTAATTTGTGGTATTCAAATATTAAACTCTAACGATGTAAATTTCAACTGTTTTTCACTTTATTGACCACCGGATATAAACACAAATTACACTGACTGGCAGAATGTGATTGGCTTACTGGACTCAAACAGTATAATATGTGGAGATTTCAACGCACATCACGAGTATTGGGGCTCTTACAAAAATAACTCCAAAGGTAAACAAATCAAAGAAGCTTTGGACGATAGTGATATTGTAATTTTAAATACTGGGCAACCCACGCGATTTACTAATAATAACAATCAATCTGCAATAGATCTCACGCTCTCCACGCCTGATCTGGCGCTTAACTGCCGATGGTACACGCTTGCGGACGTTATGGGATCAGATCATTTCCCTATTATAATAGAAGTAAACAAAAACATTCACTTTGATGAAGATTATCTCCCAAAAACTAAATGGAACTTGCGTAAAGCCAACTGGAAATTATACCAGGACGCAGCTGATACTTTTTGTACCCAAAACTGCCGAAGAATGCATACTACTGAAGAAAAATATGATCTTCTTATCCAAGGAATTAATATGGCTGCCGACGTGGCAATCCCGGTTAACAAACCCTTCAAACACAAAAATAAAAAAAAATTACCTCCTTGGTGGGACCCTGAATGCGACGCCGCAATCACTCAACGTAAACAAGAATTAATGGAATATAAAAATCAAAGTACCGTGGTGAACTACACACTATGCAAACAAGAAATAGCACGAGTAAAAAAACTATTAAAAGACAAAGCCAAGGATAGTTGGAGGAGATGGTGCTCAAAACCTAATAAAAACACGTCTGTGACGGAGCTCTGGAACCAAGCAAAAAGAATGCAATGAAAAGTAAGTAGTGTGAAAAAAAATGACAGTACTGCATGGCAGGAGGACTTCCTTGATAAAATTGCACCACCTATGCCACTCGATGACATCAGCCACAATCTAGAGACACTCAAACAGTCCAAAAATAATCATTCCAATTTTTCAACACCTATTAACCTGAAGGAAATAGATTATGCACTCCAAAATAGGAAAAACACATCTCCAGGTTACGATGAAATTCGATATCCCATGCTTCACCATCTACCTCTAAATGCCAAGCAAATTTTAAAACAAATATTTAACGGCATTTGGCTGTCTGGCGAAAGTATCACTAAATGGAAAAATATTATAGTCATACCTATTTTAAAGCATGGCAAAAATCCAGAGGATGCTGACTCTTATCGGCCCATATCGTTACTACCTTGTGTTCTAAATTTTTTCGAAAGAATAGTAAAAAATCGTCTAGAATGGTGGTTAAATCATATAAATGTACTCCCTTCCACTCAATATGGATATAAAAAAAACTACGGAACTGATGACGCAGCGGCACATATTGTTACTGAAGTACAAGCATGTTTCGCTAAAGACGAATATCTTATCACACTATTCCTCGATATAAAATCCGCTTATGACTGTGTAGAATGGCAAATATTACGCGGAAAATTAATCGATCTGCAGGTACCTGTAGAAATAGGAAATATTATTTGCAAACTGTATGTAAATAGATCCTTAACAGTTCGATAACAGAATGGAACCCTGTTAAAAAGTCGAGTAGCCAACAGAGGTCTACCACAAGGATCTGTATTAGCACCATTACTATTCAATATTTACACTATAAACATTCACACGATTACACCCAACGCTAATATTATCCAGTATGCAGACGACTTCGCCATCTACATACATTCGAAAAGATTTGAACAGTGCTTAACTTTATTTAATGCAGCTATAACACCACTCTTCAATTGTTTGGAGAAACATGAATTGGATATTTCTCCTAACAAATCACAGTGTGTGATCTTTACTCGACATAACATCTTAAATACCCCCACAATAACATTGGGAAATATTCAGTTCCCTCTAGTTAACGAATTTAAATATCTTGGTATTACATTAGACAGAAAGTTGACATTTTAGACACACATAGAGGAAATTCTAGTAAAAGCAAGTAAAGGACTAAACTTTCTCAAATCTATAATGAAAACATGGTGGGGTGCAAACCCTCAAACTTCTCTAACTTTCTACAAGGCATACATAAGGTCAATTATAGACTATGGGTGCACATTATATGGCTGCACAAGCAAGAAGGAGCTACGGAAGCTGGATGTCTTACAAAATAAAGCTTTGAGGTTGTGCAATGGAGCGATGAAATCAACCCCCATCGAACCACTTCGAGCAGAAACGTTAGAACCACCCCTAGAACTACGGAGACAAATGTTAGCAGAGAAAAACATCTTAAAATGTAAAACTAAAAATTCCCCATTAATGACTATGGTAACAGCTTTAAACATTCATGACCTAACATCTAAATATTGGAAACATAAAAGCTCACCCCTTCTATGTGAAGCTTATAGAAACACAAGTGATTTCAATCCTACCAGCATTTCTGTAGATCTCATGAAACTTCTACACGATGTGACAATAATAATCCCGGAATATTCAGAATTTACAGCTCTAAACAATGCAGTAGTCAAACAAATCACAAGTACATATCAAAACTACACACCAATATACACTGATGCTTCAAAAAATAATCAAGGGACCGGTGCCGCATTCGTAATACCCCATCAGATACAACACTGTTACCAACTAGAAAAACACACATCCATTTTCAGTGCAGAATCTATAGCTATATTAAAAGCAATAGAATATACAATTCAAAACAATATCGAAAAATCTTTAATTTTTACTGATTCACTTGCTGTCCTAAATACAGTATCCGCCAAAATAAACATACCGAAAATAAAAATTAATTTTTAATTTCTGTAATGTAAGTGTTCAAAATGTTCACCATTTCGACGCAAACAAGCTTCATATCGATTTTGTAAGTCAATAAACATATTTATAAAAAGTGGTTGATGTAACTGCCGAAAAATATTTTGTATTCTTTCCCGTAGTTCGGCAATATTCGCCGGCGGATTTTCCGAGTGAAATATTTTGTCCTTCATTATGCCCCAAATGTATGCGTCAGGTGGCGTCAGATCAGGTGAATGTGAAGGATATTCGAAGTCTGTTCCCCGAGAAATTATTCTATTATCGAAATGCTGACGGAGTAAGTCTAAGGTGCGCACAGCTGTATGGCTCGTTGCACCATCTTGTTGGAACCATTATGAGCGAAACTGTAGATTTCGTGCAAGGCAAAAGTTATTTAGATCTCTCACACAAGGTATAATAATTTTCTCTCTATAACGCTCTTGGTTGACAGTAAGTGGATTCTGATTATCATCTTCAACGAAATAAGGACCAATCATTCAATGACCAGATACCGCGCACCAAACGGTAACTCAAAGACTGTGGAGTGGTTTCTCTACAATGACATCAGGACGTTCAAATCCAAGGAATCTGGTGGTTTGTCGATTAATATAGCCGCTAAGATGAACGTGACTCTCGTCTGAAAACCATATGTTTTTCAAAAATTCGGGATCTTCGTAAATTAAACTCAACATGCGACCACAGTAAATTTCTCTTGCACGTTTGTCCGCAGCATTTAGTCGTTGTCCAACTTGAATAAGGTATGGATAACCACCAATTGATTTGAACAGGCGACGTAAAGACGTTTCACTAATGTTGAGTTTACATGCAGTTCTTACAAGACTTCTTTGAGGTGATTGCATAACTTGGTTAAAAACACGTCCTTCATTTTCGTTAGTGCATACTGTTTTTCGACGACCTGAAGAACCTTTACGTTGACACAATACACTACCAGTGCGACGAAATTTTTCAACAACAGCTAACATCACACTTTTACTAGGAGCTGCTTTATTAAATTTTTGTTGATATTTTATTGACACCTGTTCCAAGCTTGGACCATCATTACGACCTTTTCCGTATGAACGAAAATAATGTTCTACCAAAAAAACTTTTCCTTCCGTTGTTAGAACCATTTTTAAATCAAATTTAACTGTAGCGTACTATTAATATATCAACTAATGACAATTAAGTCAAATATGACAAATCCATATTACATAAACAACTCCACAACACCCTCTGTTTCGGTACTGTTTATTTTGGCGGATACCGTAGTTTAAAATCGCACTTAGAAATAAATTCAAAGTATAATAATCCATATATAACAAAAATTAAAATAAATCTGGCTGAACTCAATGAAAATTAACGAATAATTTTTGTATGGGTCAAAGCCCATACCGGAATTGTATATAATGAAAAAGTGGACGAACTGGCAAAACAGAGCATAATAACATGCGAAGAAACGACCTGCTGGCTAACATTGGACGAAGGCATTAACCTAACCAGAACTAAAATGTACATAAACTGGAATAAATGATACAGGGAATATTGTAACACTAAACCTACCCGCTACACACAGCTAGTACCAAAAATCGAAAACGATGCTGGTTCGAAGATTATCAGCGCCCAAGGAAATACATAACCACCATCAGTCGTATGAAGTTTGGACATGCCAGCTATCCTGCACATTTACGCAAAATCAATATCTTGGATAGTAACCTATGTACTACTTGCAATGTCACGTCCGACTTAGACCACATATTCTTCAATTGCAATAGATACAAAAATCAAACTGAAAAATTGATACAAAAACTCCTAAATTTAAAAGTTGAAACTCCTTACAATATTTTGTATCTATTATCGACAAATAAAAAAACATATACGACTGCCTTATTAGTTTTGTTACCGAGACAAATATTAAATTGTAGTCATTAGATAATCTTGCATTACCAAATGTCTACCCTACTGTATTATTTACCTTACTTACCGTGGTCTACCTTGTATTTGTTGTTTTAAAAAATGCCCTGACAGACCCCTGGGCGAGAAGAGTGACCTTTGTAACTTAATCCTTTGTGTTAGGGAAAAATATTTATTTTCTGGGATATTGTTGATAGATAGGCATAATAGGCATCAACTCATTGTCACATTTAATTATAAAATTTGTCTGCAGGTTTACATATTTTGATCAATTTTACATGATCATTCGAACATTTTACCTACTTAGTGTCTGGCTGCATGGGCTATGCCTTAAAGCCAAAAAAAATTCAAGTCTTTCGAAATTTGAAGGTATAAATACCATATTTCTTACATATGAATATCCCTGTACAATCTTTAAATTCCCTTGACTAAAATTTAGGGTTCCCCTGGATTATTAAATCGATTGCAAATCGTACTATTTCCTAGATATGTTAGGTGAGGGGCTCAAATGTCAATAGTGCACTTGATATGACCAGGAAATGTATATTTGGACACCCAGTCAAATCAAATAAAATGTCAATACGATGTTTGTTCAAAAAAAATAATTATAATGACATAGAAAAAAAAAACTTCCGTTTTAGAAATATCACAAATCACAACAACACAATATCCCTGTTTACGTACGGCCGTCGAAGTGTCAGGCCATACAGTACCTGAGCACTCTATGAGGGTTACTACCTCAGTGCCTCCGTTACCGAATTTTCTGCTATTTAATTCAGAAGATTTGGGATATGTTATTCGTGTTGCCCTTGTCTCATATCTTTTATTTTCGTAATTGAAGGTTAATTTTCAATTTCTTTATACTAAGTTGCATCGTGTGTTTTGTCATCGACCTTGTCGGTTATGTAAAATTGTTTGTTTAAATTCTTTTCTGGTCTAGGTCAACAATTGTTTTTATATTAAATTGGATTCGACTTATTTTATTATCAAGAAAATTATATATCTATATAGGGTGTCCTTAAATTTCCCTTTGTCATTTTTCGTGTTTATTACATTGGTTTATTCCACTAAATGTTATTATAATTATCATTTCACTGTTAAATATCAATGTTAAAATCAAATTTAAACGTAAATTTTGCATTCTTTGGTAGTGAATTTTATTGTTTTGTTCGCAAATAATTATTTAAAGTATATTTTCTAGTTCTTAATTACCTTTTCGAGTTAACTTTTTCTTGGCATACAAAAACCACATTAACCTTAAGCAGGTGTTTCGATATTTGTTTGTTTATAATTTTTCACAACAATTATTTATATTTATAATGGCTCCACCATCAGATAAATTAACAAAAGCGAATTTAAATTGAACGCTTGCTCACAAAAGGTTACAACAGACTCATCAAGCAGATCTTGAAGCGTTAAACGATGAATCTTTGAGATCCATTTTCTTAGCTAGAGCAGAGGATCTCGATGCTATTTATAATGACTTCCAAACAGCCCATAATACTGTCATATCTCTAGTTAGTGAAGATGATTTCGTAACCTACGATGCAATGCGTAGTTCGCCTAAATCTATTAAGCATGATTTTATAATCTCGGATTCAGTCAATAATTCGGTGACCAATTTAAATAGAACTTCCTCACATCAACGATTTGTAGCAAAGCTTCCAAAAATTAATTTACCTACATTCGACGGAGATTTTAAAAACTGGTTTCCATTTATGATCTGTTCAATTCGCTTATCCACAACAATACTGATTTGTCCGACGCTGAAAAATTTCAATATTTGCTTACGTCACTAGACAAAGAACCCTTAGCTTCAATTAAGGGTATTCCCCTTACTGATGCAAATGACCTTATAGCATATGAAATGTTTGAGAAACGATACCAAAACAAACGGATTCTAGCTACTCACTACTATAATGAACTTTCGAATGCAGCTTCAATTCAAATGTCTACTTCTAAGGAGGTAAGGAAACTTCTAAATACCTTTTCTGAAAATGTAGCATCTTTTCGAGCTCTCAAATTTCTTGTTGATTAGTGGGATTTTTTGTTGATCAATATGCTTATGAATAAACTTGATCCTAAAACTAGAACTGATTTTGAACTTGAAAATAGTTTAAATTCAGAATTGCCTACTTAAGGACAATTAATAACATTCTTAGAAAGGAATTGTATAGCTTTGGAATCAGTTCAATTTTCTATTACTACTTCATCAACCCATGTAGATAAATCTAAAAACAAGTTTTCAAACTCGAAACATTGTAATAAACCTTCAACATCTACATTTGTTGCAAATACACAACAAAACAGTAGTAACTTGAAATGTATCTTATGCTCCTCTTCTCACCCACTGTATAAATGTCAATCATTTTTGACCAAGATGCCACAAGAAAGATTTTCTTTTGCTAAGCAGCACCAGTTATGTGTTAACTGTTTAGTATCTCCTCATTCTATTAAAATGTGTTCATCCACACAAAGATGTAAAATTTGTCGATTCCCTCGCCATACTGTGTTACATTTTCCAAAAAATTCTCTTAATTCTAATCACATGAATAATTCGATTTCCACTTTTGACAATCTCACAAATACTTCTAGTGACAATTCTAGCTCTTCAATTACAAATAGTAATTGTATTACAAATACTTTAACGTTACCACAATCTATGGTTTTATTATCTACTTGTGAAGTGCAGATTAAGGACATTCGAGGTAATTTTCAAAAAATCCGCGTTTTACTTGACACAGGCTCCATGGCCAACTTTATATCCGAAAAATGTATTAGGAAACTTGAGCTTTCTCGCAAACACTGCTCTATTCCCATTGAAGGCTTCAATGGAATGACTACCTTTACAAATCGAGGCACAGCACATTGTATCATTAAACCATGTGGTGAAGAAAATCCTGTTTTTTCATTCGAAGCTATTATTATTCCTCAAGTTTGTTCTGGCCAGCCGAAAGTCTTCATTAATCTTGCAGAATTGACATATATTCAAAATTTTAACTTGGCGGATAGTACATTTCATATTCCTGGACCCTTGTATATGATTCTTGGAGCTGAATTAATACCTTTAATTTTGAAATCAGGTCGTATATTTGGAAATACGGATCAACCTGTCGCTTTAGAAACTGTTTTTGGTTATATTCTTCAAGGACGAAATTCCTCAAACAATTATTCTTTAAGTTGCCATGCATTTTTGGATATAAATCTTGATATACAATTGCAAAGGTTTTGGGAGATCTAACAGGTTGTCAAAGATACTTTCCCAGCATCCCCAGAAGATAAGAAATGCGAAGAAATGTATGAGACTTCCACTTTTCGAGAAGCATATGGGAATAAAAGGGAATGAAGCAGCAGACATACACTACCGTACTGCAGAAAATCAACAGAACACGTCCACATACCACACAACCGCATCAGATTTAAAACCTTATTTCTGCTACCAGGTACTTAACAATTGGAATACTGAATGGAAACAAAAAACATCCAAACACCAACAAGTAAAACCCAACACAGGAAAATGGCAATACAACACAAAAAAACGTCAGCACCAGTTCATCATCACACGACTCCGTCTCGGATACACCATGATAACGCACGAACAACTAGTGACTCGAGAGCCTATTCCACTTTGTGCCTTATGTGATAAAACTATAACTGTGTCTCATATTTTATTAGAGTGTCCACCATATGAAACTGAAAGAAGAACCTTCAATATAGGATGAACCCTTCAAGAGACAATTGGAGAAAATTGCAACCCTCAGAAAATTATTTCCTTCCTGAAAAGCATAAACATTTTTCATAAACTGTAACAATTCTTATTAAAAAGTTGTATGTATTTGTAAACTACTCCGCTAATTACCCTAGCGGTACAAGCGGTTATTGTAAATGAAAAAAAAATATTAATACATATCTGTTTTAATAAATAACTTAAGTTCTTCAAAGTGTTTTTTATTTAAACTCTTTGGTCGTGGAGAAAATACACGGTTAGAATGAAAAAAAAATCGATACTTGTATTGAATTTTTCATTCTAACATAGTGACAGAATTTACTATTACAAAACTAGATACATAATATAGCATTAAAATAGGCATAAAAATCTTTTAAGCTTATAGTGGCAAATCTAAGATTTATTTTATCAAAATAATTTTTTCCTGTTAAGCGCGATAACACTGGTAAACACCATGCGAATATCTTATAGTATATATAGTTTCATATATGGTTTATTAGATCATTGGAGTATCCTTATCAATTAATACAGAACTGAAGAAACAAATAACATTGAAGGGCGGTCTAGATCAGAAAAGGACAAATTATTTGAAGCCCTGAACCATGAAATAGTAAAAATTGGAAATACAAGAGAAATTTTACCACTTGGAGATCTGAATAATCAAATAATAGAAAAAACAGCGAAATTATAAGCATCTATGGCAGTACTTTAAATTTAAATCATATTTTTTTAAATATATCTGATGATACTATATTTGCAGTTAAATATGAACGACGTGTACTGAAACTGATTTTTAAATTAATAAAAAAACTTACCAATTAAAGTATCATCTGGCTCGTTCACGTTTTGTACTAGCCTGCTCAGTAATCGGAATACCAACGCCAATACGTCCAAATTGGTATCACTCTTTACGAAAACTGGAAGGCACGCCGGTCTTAGTAATCCCCAAATTCGTATCAGCACCTAATAAATGAACGATCATCCACACTTTTATAAACAATATATTGACTCATGTAAACAATAGATTAAGTAATTGATTTATGAAATAATTAAAATATAACACAAGGTGACATGTGCGTCACAAACTGTACATACCAACATTTCTCTGAGCATATTCAATGCCTTAACGTCTCTTAATAATTCGTACGATTTTCCAGGAGCCGGTCGACTATCTGGTAGTTTAAGAAGAAGATTTAGCGCCAAATCTGCTACCCATTGAATGAGCTGCTGCAAACTTTGAAGCGTAGTCGTTTCAACAGTAAAATCTTTAGCTTCGAGATGCATCAAGGTAAGAGCTTTGTCAACGTCACTTTGCCCTTCTGCTATAACACCTACATCGACATAAATTTCATTTTAGAATGTACCAGGTGTCCCAAATTCTAGGAAATTGAATTCTGGCACATTTAAAGCAACAATAAATAGATTTCAAATATTTTCGTTTTGATATCATTGAATACAAGTGATTTCTGAGGATTTGTATAGCCATTTAAAGACATATCAAAAACAACAGACACTTTTTTATTGTCATTTTTTACACAACATGCGAGGCCTAAAAACCTTTAGAAGTTGATGCCGATGGCACATAAATTCCTTCCATTTGAGTTTTTGAGTCCAGGTGTTGTATTCCTCGATAATTAGTGCTGGTAGATTGTGGAATTTGAATATTGTTGAGTCTTTTCTCTAGGTAAAATTAATTTGGACGGATTTGCACTTGTGTAACTATGTCTGAGCATCATTTAGTTGTGTCTGGATAATAGTAGATGGTTTAATTATCAATTGGTAGATCTGCTTTGTGCAAAACATACAATAACGCCCTGATGGACACCAGCTTTCATTGGAAAGATCCTCTGTTACTTAGATAAGAGTTTTACAGTTTCAGGTGGGTACTCGTTTTTTGAAATTAAATCTTCATGTCAAACTTTGTCAAAGGTTTAGCTAACATCTAAGGAAGCATAGGAACAGTACTGTTTGTTTTCCATGACCATATTCATGATGTGAACTATCCAGTGGACATACTGGGACCTAGAGTGTTCTTTGCAAATGTATTTCACTGTTCCAGTGTCCGAGTCTTTCAAATATTTTATAGTATTATTTCAACAGTTTTGAACAACAGTGGACAGTATTTTGTAAATTAAGGTTTGAGCAAAGTGAATTTAGTAGACGATTAAAAATTGGAGAATTTTACTTACTGGCTAAAGAATCCGCCGGACTTTTCTCATGACTATTCATTTCACTAGGCCTCAACAGACTTTTAAAAGCAGTAGAAATACTGTGCAGCATCATGAATTGAGACAAGTCGTTTGCTTTTCCTTGGCCTTGAAAACTCAATCTAAAATTCAAGCAAAAGTGGTTCAACTGGGATGATTTGAAATCATAATGAGGGCCCTCTTTTCCACCGGGTATTCTGGGCACATGCTCTGCAATAACCGATATTTATCGCCCATAACCATACCTATCAAAGTAATCCCTTCATCCTAATGCGCCCATGATCCCCAATAGGTTGCAGACGGCCCTGGCCATAATGTTACCATAATTTTAACTGGACTTACCTATAAAGAGATATTTTTATGCATAAATACTGCACATGGAAGAACTGTTGAACGGACGGCGGTTGTCTGTTAAAACTTTCTGTTAGCCTATCACAAATAGCATCTAGCATACTCGGTCGCAAGACTAATAACAGATCGAGCCAATCTAATCCGCTGACTAGACAATATTCTAAAATTGTTGTACAGTATGGTACACTTAAAGGAGCCGAACTGTCGATCTAAAAAAATTATATTCAATTTGATTACAATTAGTACAGTTAATGCCTACAATATTACATTTCCGCTCAACATATCTAATATGCGGGAAAAGTATTGGTTTACCCCAAAAAAGTTGGAATTTTGGATTTTTTTTGAGTTCCTAACACACACAAAAAAACGGTTTTTAGAAAAATAAACGGTTAAAGATTAAAACTAACTTTTCCGCATCTGTGATATGTCCTGAACAATATCTTATCATAAAATTGGTCACTTGTATACACTCCGGAGGCTGTATCGTGCTAACAATCCGAAATTTCTCCAAAGATGTGGCACTTCAGGTACCATAGCACACGTTGTACTAGCTTTAGTGAGCTGAAAATCAAAAATGACAATAATGTCGTACTTCAAGTACCATATCACTCGTTGTACGGGTTCTGGTGAGCAGAAAATCTATATGGTTCATCTATGAAATGTCATGCACAATATTCAATTATAGAATTGGTGACTTGTTGCACTCCAGTGATTGTATCGTGCTAACAAAAAATGACAAAAATGTCGTACTTCAAGTACCATAGCACCCGTTGAACTGGCTCTGGTGAACTGAAAATCAATAGGGTTCATCTGTGAGATGTCCTGAACAATATTCAATCATAAAATTGGTGACTTGTTGCATTACAGAGGCTGTATTGTGCTAACAAGACATGTTACGAAAAGTGGCCGACAATAACGACGACATACACACAGGATTTTATTTATAAAAACTGTTTTTTCGTGTTGATCTCGCTGGAAAACAAAAATAACTCAAAAAAAATTCCAAAATTCTCTCGCATATTCAGGCTTGTGCAAAAGCCCACTTTTTTTTAGAAAAAGACGACCCACTGGGTTTTTCCTGTTTTTGTGGGTTTTTGAAAAATTTTGGGTTTTTGCAAATTTAAAAATGCCGCGCTTTTATTAGTGGTAAATACTGGAAGTTGTCAGTTGCCAGAATGCATTGATGCCAAAACATGCAATATTAAAGACGCAAGTGCAATTGTTTGTTATGAAAATAAATAAAATATGAAGTATGAATGGCTTTATGTTTATTCAAATATAATTAATAACATTTTCGCATGATTTTAGTTTTATTAATTTCACTTAATTAATGTATATCTTGGTTTAAATTATAAATTAAGGGTTAATCTGACTTTTCCTCATGTAATGTGTATTGGCTTTGGCAACTCTGTTAATAAATTAGTTTATGTTTTACAACGCGCCAACGCGGAGTTCGGGGATTCACAGCTCACAGCTGTTATGAGAGGGGGTGAATAGTTGTGTGTGCAGGTGCAGTTGTTGGCAGTCGTCACGGTAGAGACCATCAGCAGTGATTCGCATTGTTATTGTTTTTCACTTGGGTTTAGCCTGCAGCCAGTGCAGGTGATTATTTGTGTTTTGGTTTTTACTTGCTACTAAGTTTAAATTAAGGTAAGCAAGTCTTTATCACTATTGTATTATTATTCAAACAATAATTAATTTCATATTACAGTACAGTAAAATTCAATAAATGACTTGAAGGGTAAAACGTTTTTGTAATGGATAAAAAATTATCAAAATTTGAGACTAAAAAAAGAGGATCTGTGAGAGGTTCAAATAGAGGAGGAGATAGACGGCAATCCAATGTATGGAACGGGTTTTTCAAGGATGGTGATATTTGTAGATGCAAATATTGCAAATTGCAAGTTAGTGCAAAAGTAGAAAGACTTAAAAATTACTTAAGAAAGTGTAAAAAATATTTGGTGTCCGTGTCCGAACTGTCAGACACAGACACAGAAAGTGAAAATGAAGATATTATATTTACACCAAACGCAGCCAACTCTTCAGAAAATCCCACAGTGGACCCTGCTGAACCTGGTATGTGTTAATTTAGCTAATTACTAATTACAATTAATTAATAGTTGATACACCTTTAATATATTTTTTTTGTCGTAAAATGTAAAATAAAAAATAGCATGGTAATTTTATTTTACTCATTTTCAACAGGGATTTTCCTGATTAAGTATTTCAGTATTTGTTTCTTTTGTTTTAGTTAAAAATAAATGCGGCCCTTTTGCGAACTATGATAAAGATAATAATGATGAAATGGAATTAAATATAAATGACAATGAAAATACGCAATTATCAACATCATCAGCATCAATGTCTTGTTTGAGTTCGACCATTGCTTCTGCTTCCGGCATTTCAATTTTAAAGCGTAAAAGAAATGTCTTAGAACCTTATCAAAAAACAAAACAGAAACAGGCAAAACTTGAAATAATAAAAACAGGAAAAGAAACCAAACGTAAAATTGACTTGGCTGTAGCTAGGTATTTTTATGCCTCAAATACTGCCTTTCGACAGGTGGAATCTACACAGTTTAAAGAACTTTTACAATTGTTACGCCCAGGTTATAAACCTCCTACAAGAAAGAATCTCTCAGAAAGTCTTTTAAATTAAGTATTTGGAGAAGTCAATGCTCAAATTCAAAAAGACATGGCCGAAGAAAATAGGCCAATAACACTAGTTACAGATGGTTGGTCTAGTATAAAAAACGATCCGATTATAGCAGTAAACATTCACACAGGAAAGTCATCCAGTTTACTGAGTACAATAGAATGTGGACCAGAAAAAAAACTGCTGAATATTGTTATGAGATTATTCATGAAAACATAACAAAAGTAAATCAAGAGTATAACAAAGATATATTTGCTGTCGTGACAGACAACGAGAATAAAATGAAAAGTTTAAGAACAATAATCGAAGAGGAAAATCCAAATATACTAACCTATAGTTGTAATTCTCATTACTTAAACTTGGTTGAGCAAACTGTCACGCCACAAACTATCATAAAGCATATAATGGAAATTCATAAATATTTTAGAAACCATCATATTCCACTCAGCCTTCTAAAAGATCGAGATGGTGCAATGCCACAGCTACCGAATGATACCAGATGGAACTCAGTTGGAATGCCTAAAAACTTTTTGTCAAAATTTTCATTTATACCGAGACATTGCTAAAAACTATGACGATATGGATAATCAGATTAAAAAAAAATAGATGACATGAATCTATACAAAAACGCTTGATTTGCAGGACCAGCTGGAAATTGTTGGAAAATCCCTAGATTTTCTTCAAGAGGATAACGTAGGACTATCGGATGCAGTTGAAACCTGGTTAAATTTAATTTCTGAGAAAAAATTGGAATTTTATAATGAAGCGCTAAAAAAACATTTAATCAGGCAATGGAACCCTTTCACTTTCTAGCCTATTTGACAGATCCAAAACGAAAACTGGATTCTGGTGATATCCAAGGTATTTTTTTTGTGTGCCCATGAGCCAATGTAATGTAAATTAAATTTACTTTTTTTAGGACCAAATAACTCGGATTTAGATTATGATAATCGCGCCAGAGCTGAAGAGTGGCTGCACAATAAGTATCCGCAATTTGTGCCTGGTTTTTAAAGTTATTGTATGTCTGACTGTGACATATTTTCAAAGACCATGTTTGAAAAAGAAATCCTAAAAAATTTCAATGGATACAAATGGGTGGCTTTTGAATAATGATAAGTTTATGCAAAATCAAAAGGATTTAAAGAAACAAAATGAAAACAATGAAACTTCAATCAAGAAGTATGAAAACCTAGTTAATATATGCTCTTTCTTTTCAAACTTGCATAGCTGTCCAGCCTCAAGTGCATCAATAGAATGCATATTTTCAACTTTTGGTCATGTTTGGTCAAAGCTCCGAAATCAGCTAGGTGTTGAAAAAGTATCGAAGATGGTGAAAATTTACAGATTTTGAAACAAACCATCCAACCAAACCAAATCCAAATAATTTTATAATAGGTATAATGTTATTGTTATCACTTATATTAGTATTACTTAATATTTACTTAGAGGAACAAGGTTTTCATTTTGTAGTTGTATTACATCTCCATTTTGTATTTTTTTGTTTGCTTTTAGATTTTTAGAATCTGGAATCTTGATTTTTTGTTTCTCCTAACAAAATTAAAATTAAATGCAAAAAAAAGCAAGATTTTTTTTAAAAATAAATTGGAAATTGGATTTGATATGCATCGGTGTTTCGTGTTTCTTAATTCTTAGTTGTTATAGCAAATTTTATTACAAAAACTCATCTGGATTTTTCTTATAACAAAGACACACAAAAACCCACCCATCAAACCCAGGGGGTTTTTCTAATGGTGGGTTTTTCTATACAACCCTGCACATATTAGATAGGTTGGGCGGAAAAGTAAAAATCCTGTGTGTATGTCGTCGTCGTCGTTGCCGTCGACCACTTTTCGTAACATGGTCTTGTTAGCTCGACACAGCCACCGGAGTGCAACAAGTCACCAATTTTATGATTGAATATTGTTCAGGCCATTTCACAGATGAACCCTATTGATTTTCTGCTCACCAGAACCCGTACAACGGGTGCTATGATACTTGAAGTACGACATTATTGTCATTTTTGGAGAAATTTAAGTTTGTTAGCATGATACAATCACTGGAGTGCAACAAGTCACCAATTCTATGATTGAATATTGTGCAGGACATTTCATAGATGAACCATATTGATTTTCTGCTCACCAGAACCCGTACAACGAGTGATATGGTACTTGAAGTACATTATTGTCATTTTTGGAGAAATTTCAGTTTGTTAGCACGATACAGCCTCCGGAGTGTATACAAGCGACCAATTTTATGCTTTGATATTGTTCAGGACGTCTCAAAGATGAACTCTATTGATTTTCAGCTCACTAGAGCAAGTACAACGGGTGCTATGGTACTTAAAGTACCAAATTTTTGTCATTTTTGGATAATTTTCAGTTTGTTAGCACGATACAGCCTCCGGAGTGTCTACAAGTGACCAATTTTTTAATGGGATATTGTTCAGGGAGTCTTATAAATGAACCTTCTTGATTTTCAGAACACTGGAGCTAGTACAACGGGTACTGTAATGATGGGTATAAATAAATTATAATTATTAATATAATAATAATCAAATTGACTGTCGACCCTTACTTCGGGGAATATGCTCATATTAGTGTTTTTAAATGATATTGATTTATCGAAACAATTGTCAATTTTTTAGAATTTTCAATAACTTGTATTATAGGACGATGATATTGATTTATCGAAACAATTGTCAATTTTTTAGAATTTTCAATTACTTGTATTATATGTGGAATTAACTAGAGACCGTGAGTTTCATTTAAAAACAATAATAATAATCATTGGAATAACCTGTATCATATAAAAAATGAAATAATATATCTTCAGCTAGTTCGTTACGAAATTATATTAAACAAAAAATGTTTATAATTTCGTAAAACTAGGTTATCGGAAGTTATAGCGTAAGCTACTTCAACTGTATATTAGAAGCATAATTTAAAACAAAAAAATTTAGAAATGGAGATGAGATTCGTCTCCAGTGAGTAATTTGAAAGTTTATTTAACAGACTAACCAGTTTTGAGGGGTGTACATGCAGAATCAGGACATATAGAGATTGACTGAGAGTTGTCATATTGTACAAACTAGTAACCTGTCGGTACATTGCTTCTCGCTATCGACTACATCTAAACTACTAATCAGATTTGTCAGGGTAGTATTTACGGAAGTATTACAAAATATTGCCGCCGAGAATCATAAAAGGTCATTAACTGATCTACAGATCAAGAGGGCCAGTAAGAGGCGATGGTTTGTAACGACTTCACAAAAAACTGTTTTTTTATTTTATATATATTTTTTGTTATTACTAATTTTTTATTTGATCAAATAGTCCCAGGCAGTTTAAATCATTTTATGTTCTTTTTAAACACGTATGCAGTGACATTTAGCCGATACATACTTTTTTTAATAGAGGGAGGAACTAATCCTCAGTAGTTCATGATATTGTGGACAAAATTTCACTGCAACCGTGTGGACTAGTTCCATTAGATTACGGCCGTATAGGCTAAATACATAATTTTTTTTGTTTGGTTATTAATAAAAAAAATCCCATTTTAAAGTGTTGTCTCACATTCTCTCATAAATTTCACATTGTTTATAATCCTACTAAAAACTAAGGGGATTGTAACTTCAGCGATTTTTTTGAGTTGATTCTTTTTGCGCCAATTAGAGAATAGGCTAATTGTAAACCTTCTATATTTTGTTTAATTTTTTTTTGCTTATTTCATTGTTTGTTGAATATAAAATTCTGACTATCTTATAAAGGAATGTATATATATATGGATTAGTTAAACTCAGGTTTTTCATTTAAAATCACTCTAACCTTTTCTAAAAATAAATTCTCGTATTGTAAACCGAGGTGGGGCTTCAAGCGAGTAACCAATATGATATTGGATATTTTTCAGTGAGAGTCACAGATGAACTTTATTGATTTTCAGCTCACTAGAACGAATACGAGTTCTATAAATCCAGATATACTAAGTTTTTGGTAATTTTTGGACAAATTTCGATTTGTTAGCACAATACAGCCTCCTAAGTGTATACAAATGACAATTTTATGATAAGATATTGTTCAAGGTGTCTCACAGATGCGGAAAAGTTAGTTTTGATCTTTAAAACCATTTAGTTTTGGTCATTATTGTGTCGAGGGGTTTATTGAAAGTTGTGGTGCCACAAGAATTAAAAATTACATCCTGACAAGAATAAACAATGAAAACTGTCAGTACTATATAAATCTGAAGGTGTCAATTTTATAAAAAAATGGAAAAAAACGTCAGAAATTATATAAAGGGGGAGGTATTTTTAAGAACATAATGAAAAGATGGGAGGAACATTTCAAAGAAGATGAAATAAGAGATGCAAAAAATGTAATAAAGAAGAAATAACCGATGATAACAGAGCTCATAGACGAATATATATAAAAGATAAAGGGAAACCCCCAGGACATGATGAGGCGGCAGCTGAATGAAAACAAGCAGAAAGGGGGAAAGATATACGCCAAATAGTAAGGAGGGGGAGAGAAAGGAAAGAACGGAAAGAAAATATAGAAAGGAAAGATGGGAAAGAATGAAAGAAAAGAAAGATAGGAAAGAAAGGAAATAAGGAAGGGAAAGAAAGGAAAGAAAGGAAATAAGGAAGGGAAAGAAAGGAAAAATGGAAAGAAAAGTACAATGAAATTAAAAAAATCTCAGTTGAAAATATAATAAAAGAGAATGCAGATTTAAATGATGGGAGTAAAACAGCGAGACAATTACAGGAGTAGAGATGACACTGGAAAGATGGGGGAGGGGGCATTTCAAAGAAGATTTAAATAGAAAAAGCGACACGACAAAGAAGAGAACCAATAATAACAGAACTAATAGAAGAAATATTAAAGATGAGAAACGGGGAGACCCCAGGACATGATAAGGTGGCTGAATGAAAACAAAGAGAAAGGTAAAAACAAATACGTCAAATAGAAAGGGGAGAGACAACAGAAGGTACAGTATGCTCAGACTTTATAGTAAATGCAGTAGGAAAATTATATGTCAGAATACTGGAACAAACAATCTAAAATATACCGTAAAATAAAATTCATATACATAAAACTGAAATTAAAATGTAACTTTAATAAATTTAGATATTTATTCTTACCTGTGGAGGCAACTTGAACAGATGTAAATTATCATCTGAATCTACGCATAAAAGTACATTTCCCAGCCACGACAAATCAATACTTGATATATTGGTCCTAACTTTTTGGTATTTGGCATTAGGTTCGTCTAAATATCTAGGTACAACAGATAACGTTGTAAACACTATCTGTTTCAAAGTATCTCTATAAAGGCAATGAATAGAATTGTCGGCAAAAGTAACTACTACATATCCACAGGATATGTTATTCATCAGACTTAGTTTGCTAGTAGCGAGCGATGTGACAAAACTGTTGTATTGGAAGTGACATTGGTGTTGCCATAACTAAAAAATAAAATATTTTCATGTAGCTGTGTTTGCCACTAGAGATACGAACACTAATCTGTTGCATTTTATTTATTAGTTGGATTAGGACGTTTTATATTTAGCACAGGCAGACGGAATCTCTAAGAATCAAAAAAGATCGCTCTGTCAGCATTATTAAGAAGTTTGTTAAAATCTGTTCAGTTGTTTAGAGTTACACCTGTTTATTTAAAAAAAAACACTGAATCGACCCCCCCCCTCTCAATTTTATTTTAATAGTAACATCAAAAAGTGCTAAACAAAAATCACTTGAATAATGCTTAGTTTTAAAAAACATATTTTTGGGTACATTTATAAGGTAGATTACAGTGGAAAATTATTTTGAAATTTAATAAAACATACATGTTTCAACAATTAAAACTAACATTCTAAGTATAACATATTAGGATATAAGATTATTAATTTAAAAAAAAAACTTACCACTGTATTAAAAAATTGTGGAGTATCCGCTTTTCCTAACGATTTATGAACTGGAAGAGCTTTTTCTCTAAGTTCCCATACTTGTAAACAGCTAATTTTTGGACTACTCGCAGCAACTACTAAAGAATCGGCATCCTCTCGCATTATCCATTTTATGTGACTTACTGTACAATTTCTTTCCTTCGTTATTTGATCCACTGTAAAATAAAAATTGACTCCTTAGAGAACCGAATACTAATTTCCATTCATCCAAAAAGATAAACTGATATTTCTTAACTTATATCAGTCATATTGCAAGAGAAAAAGATTCACTACGATTGCTCATAGTGGAGTGAAAGGTACAGGAGAAGAGTCCGCAAGGAAGGTCACCAAACCAAATCAAAGACTTGATCGGTCAAGGACTACATCAAACAGTCATTATGGCCCCAGCTCAAAGTAGCTACAATGGCATCATCTCCCTTATTAGGGAAATTGATCAAAGAGATGGGGAAAAGAAAGATTGATATTTCTAAAAAAATGGAGTATTTAATGTCATAGTACTTACTCAGTGCCTCTTTGGGAGCTTCATGTAAGAAGAAACTGAGTAATGATTGGCTTTTGATGGTACACTTTTCATCTTCCTTTTTGACAGATACTTTATAACACTGTATTGGCATTGACGGATCACCGCTGCTAACGGCCAACAGGAAATGTCCATCTAAAAGTGTTTCATAAAAGCGTTAAATAATTATTCTACAATATTTTTTAAAATATAATCAATTATATTTTTTACATATAACAACTTGCGTTAGGTCGGTGGTATGATTATAATTAATTCACATCTGTTTCACACACACTCAATCTACAGAGACTAGTCAAAACAATGATAAACGAATGACCACCGCCATTGTCGGCTTCAATAGACTGCCTAAGTAGCGGTAGGATTTTGTCGACTGGCAATAACGGCCGATGCGGACATGATTATAACAGTGTGCAGTTCATCAACATTGGTGTTTTCTATGATCATCAGTGTTTTGTATGCATTGCATAATTCAAATGTGAGTGTAGTATATAAAGTGTCTGATTTCACAAACTTTTCACATCTAAATATCGAAATTCTAGTCATATATTGTTAACTCCTGCATTTTCTTGATTAGCACATTATTTGTTTTTAATACAGGACATTGTTTCCAAAAGAATTTTTCAATAGCAAGGAAATATTTGAAGAAATGAGATTTTTGGGCAAACATATTTGGATTCTGAAACTGTTTTTTGAGTTTTATAAAAAATTACTGGTAAGGGAAATACATGAGAAATATGTATTTATATTTAAAGCATTGCTTGATTTGAGATTTTTTTATCTATACATTTTTTGTTGATTGCTTTTTCAATCACCTATTTCTTCAAACATTACTCCCAAATATTTGTACTCTTTTACTTGTTCTATTTTTTGCACGTTGTCTATTTTAATTTTTGTATTGCCATTTGGATTGGAACATGGGATTGGTTGTTAACGAGGGGAAGATAGAATATATGCCTGTACATGGACACCAGAAACCACCAAGTATACAAATAGATAATTATACATTTGAAACTGTCAGAGAGTTTGTATATCTCGGTACCAATGACAACAATGTATCCAGTGAGATTAAACGCAGAATTTTAGCTGCAAATTGATGCTATTTTGGGTTACAGAAGCAAATGAAATCTCGCCACCTTACTAGAAACCCTCAAGTCCAGCTTTACAATACCCTCATACAACCTATTCTCATGTATGATTCGGAATGCTGGACAGTCGGTAAGGTTGATGAAAGAGTCCTAGAAACTTTTGAAAGGAAAGTACTGTGAAGGATTTACAGCCCAGTCTGTGATAATGGAGTATCAGATACAACCAGGAGCTATACAAGTTGTACGAGGATCCTAATATCTCCAAGGAATTTAATATTGGAAGACAGATGGGCTGGACATCTCAAGAGAATGAGCAAAGGAGATATTCCAAAGCGAATTATGATGGGCTTAGTTTTCAAGTTATTTCATATCATGAAATTTTTGTTTGTTTCATATATATTTTGTAATTTTATACCGCAATATATTAATATCTTTGAAACACATAAAACTACCAAGAAAAGAATTGTATATAGAAACGAGGGGCGGAAATATTGACTTTGAAATAATTGGGTTAACATTGAAAAATATAAACTGGAACTATAGAGAAATAAATTTGAATAAATGTTTGTGGAAAAGGTATATTCTGTACTAGATGAAGTAGCCCCAAGAAGGGAGGTAAAAATATATAAACATTACCAGGAATTCTGGAATGAAAAAGTTAAGCAGGCGGCAAGAGACAAGGATGAAAGTTATAGAATATACATAAAAAACAGACTACTGGGAAATATACAAACAAAAAAGAAATATAGCTGTAAAAACGATAAGGGAAGAAAAGAGAAAGTATTTTGAAAATAAGATAGCTCATAATAAACCAAATCCGACAGAAATGTGGAGAATTTTAAAGGCGTTCATTCCAAATGACAAACAAGGAAATAGTTTAAATATAATAGATATGGGTAATGGTGAGTTAGTCTCGGATATAAACGTAATACCAAATTGTAACACATATTATATTAAAAGCATTCTGGATATAACAGAACAAATTGATAAAACTTTTACAAATAGTTTTCCAGTAGTAGATAAAGTTATAACTAACAAAATGACCACTTTTAAGTTAATTAGTCTAGAGGAATTAGAATAAATAATTAGTTCATTAAAAAATGCAAGTAGTCCCGATGATATCAGTGTAGAATTATTGAAAAAGTGTTTCAATATTTCTAATCCTGTATTAAACATAATTAATAGTTCTTTAGAGTAAAATCAAGTTCCTACAGAAATGAAAATATCTACTATAGTACCTATACCCAAGAAACCAGATACAAATAAAGCTCCAAATTTAAGACCAGTTAATATGATTACTGCTGTTGCTAAATTATTGGAAAAAGCTGTATATGAGCAACTGGTGGATTATCTAGAAGGTAATAAGATTCTTTGTGAGTATCAATCAGGATTCCGTAATAAACATAGTTGTCTACAATGTGTTTTTTGGGTGATTGGAAAAATAATATCGAAAATAACTTGCGGTATTTTTGGATCTACAAAGAGCATTTGAAACAGTTGATAGATATAGGCTAATAAGGAAAATTAAAAGCATAGGTATTGATGGGACAGCTCTTAGTTGGATAATAGATTATTTAAACAATAGGCAACAACTGGTAAAACTCAATAACATACAGTCAAACAGGTTATGTAATGATACGGGTGTACCGCAGGGCAGTGTGTTGGGATCTTTGCTATCTTTGGTTTATTTAAATGATATTGTGGGCATTGCAAGGGAGTGCAAAATTCATTTATTTGCGGATGATACCCTACTATATTTCTGCTGTAGTGATCTTGAGCACTGCATAAAGGTTATAAACGACGCCCTAAAAAGGGTGCATATGTATTGTTGTGCAAATTTATTAAAATTTAATATACAGAAAACTAAATGTATGGTATTGGGCATAAAATATAGGTATGGGGAAGCTAGTTTAAATATAGAATTAGGCGATGAAACGATAGAGACAGTAAAAACATTTGTCTATTTAGGAGTAACTATTGACAATAATTTGAAATTAAAAGAGCATGCAAATCAAGTTATTAAAACTGTGGCATATAAAATTAACTATTTAAGACGATGCTCTCCACATCTCAGCCAATGGTCTAAATTAACTGTCTTTAACACTAGTGTTTTTAAATGAAACTCAAGGTCTCTAGTTAATTCCACAATATAATACAAGTTATTGAAAATTCTAAAAAATTGACAATTGTTTTGATAAATCAATATCATCGTCAGAATGACAGAAGTTACATTTCATTTTATGCCTACCTGATGTTTAGTAGTTATATTTTTGGCTAGACCAAGAAGTAACCTAACTTGTGATTGGCTTAATATATGTTTATAGAAAAAAGAAGAAGATGTGATATTACAAATATTGAAGCTTAGATATTATTAGCCCTATGGTGATATCCTGGATATCATTTTTCCAATTAAGATCAGTATAACTGTGCAATGATATAGAAAACCAGGAAAACTATATCTGCTGATCTTTACAATTATCACTTAATAAGACAGTTTATTAGTGGAGAATTCCCTAGATTTAACTGTTCATTGACAACTTCATATTGTGGGTTTCTTAAATGTCTTCTAATTTCTAGTTCTTCAAGGAAATCCAGTTCTTGTTTCTTTTCACAAATATGCAGCACTTCTAGTTCTGTGTTAGGTGTCAATGAATGATTGGTGTCAAGTAGATGTTTTGCGTAGTGAGATTTATCTGGTTGTTTTAATCTGTAAGCTCGTAAGTGCTCACTGTATCGTATTTCAAAATTCCTAAGGGTCTGATCCAAATAGACAGCATTACATTCTGGACATTTGAGTTTATATATACCTGACTTCTTTAATAGTGGTATTTTTGTTTTTACATTTAACAATTTTGTACTAACGTTACTTTCTATTTTAAAAGAAATTGTTGCATTTGTTGCTGAAGATATTATCTTTGAAATATTATTAGAAATATTTCCTGCATATGTGATGGTTTTATAAGTTTTAATTTCATCAGCTTGTTTAGGATATATTAGTTGTAATGCCACTTTTTTCTCTTTTTTACTAATTAGTTTATTTATCATATCTAATGGATAACCGTTAGATGTTGCTATTTGTCTAATTGTATTAATCTCTCTATCAAAATTACATTTGTTCATAGGAACTGAAAAAGCTCTATGTATCATTGAATTATATGCTGCTAGTCTGTGTGAGACAGGGTGGCTAGAATTGAATGGAATTGTCACATCAGTCTGTGTTGGTTTTCGGTAAATTGAATAATCCAGTACATCATTAACTCTTTGAATTTTTAAATCAAGAAAATTGATTGAGCTATTTTCTTCAATTTCTAATGTAAATTTAATTTTCGGGTGTAAATTATTGATGTGGTTGAAAAACACATCTAATTGTCGCTCACTACCCATAAAACAAGCTAATATGTCATCCACATATCTATACCAAAATAAAATATTTTTCGAAATATTACTTTCAAAGATCTTTCTTTCTAAATTGTCCATAAAAATGTTTGCTAAAATAGGTGATATAGGGCTTCCCATTGGTAAACCTTCATTTTGAATATATATCTTATTGTCAAAAGTGAAATAATTCTGATTAATGCATACATCAAATAAATTAAGTATATCTGATATTATTCCTGGATTAATATTTTTATCTTCTAGTAATTTTCTTACAAGTATTAGACATTCTTTAGGAGGAATTTTAGTAAACATATTAGTTACATCGAACGATATGAGTTTATAGTTATCTTGCAAGTGGATTGATTTCAACTTTTTGATTAGTTCTATTGAATTTCTAATTGAGTACTGAGATTCATATACGTAAGTATTGAGTATATTGTTGAGCTTTTTTGCCAATATATTATTAGGAGCATTAACATAAGAGACTACAGGTCTAATTGGTTTCGTTATTTTATGTAATTTAACTGTTCCATATAATTGTGGACAATGAGGATTCTTATGTATGATAGACCTCTTTTCGTAATCATTTAAAAGATAATTTGAATTATTAACAATATCCCTTACATTATTAGAAAAATTATCTTTTAAATGATTACGAAAAGAGGTCTATCATACATAAGAATCCTCATTGTCCACAATTATATGGAACAGTTAAATTACATAAAATAACGAAACCAATTAGACCTGTAGTCTCTTATGTTAATGCTCCTAATAATATATTGGCAAAAAAGCTCAACAATATACTCAATACTTACGTATATGAATCTCAGTACTCAATTAGAAATTCAATAGAACTAATCAAAAAGTTGAAATCAATCCACTTGCAAGATAACTATAAACTCATATCGTTCGATGTAACTAATATGTTTACTAAAATTCCTCCTAAAGAATGTCTAATACTTGTAAGAAAATTACTAGAAGATAAAAATATTAATCCAGGAATAATATCAGATATACTTAATTTATTTGATGTATGCATTAATCAGAATTATTTCACTTTTGACAATAAGATATATATTCAAAATGAAGGTTTACCAATGGGAAGCCCTATATCACCTATTTTAGCAAACATTTTTATGGACAATTTAGAAAGAAAGATCTTTGAAAGTAATATTTCGAAAAATATTTTATTTTGGTATAGATATGTGGATGACATATTAGCTTGTTTTATGGGTAGTGAGCGACAATTAGATGTGTTTTTCAACCACATCAATAATTTACACCCGAAAATTAAATTTACATTAGAAATTGAAGAAAATAGCTCAATCAATTTTCTTGATTTAAAAATTCAAAGAGTTAATGATGTACTGGATTATTCAATTTACCGAAAACCAACACAGACTGATGTGACAATTCCATTCAATTCTAGCCACCCTGTCTCACACAGACTAGCAGCATATAATTCAATGATACATAGAGCTTTTTCAGTTCCTATGAACAAATGTAATTTTGATAGAGAGATTAATACAATTAGACAAATAGCAACATCTAACGGTTATCCATTAGATATGATAAATAAACTAATTAGTAAAAAAGAGAAAAAAGTGGCATTACAACTAATATATCCTAAACAAGCTGATGAAATTAAAACTTATAAAACCATCACATATGCAGGAAATATTTCTAATAATATTTCAAAGATAATATCTTCAGCAACAAATGCAACAATTTCTTTTAAAATAGAAAGTAACGTTAGTACAAAATTGTTAAATGTAAAAACAAAAATACCACTATTAAAGAAGTCAGGTATATATAAACTCAAATGTCCAGAATGTAATGCTGTCTATTTGGGTCAGACCCTTAGGAATTTTGAAATACGATACAGTGAGCACTTACGAGCTTACAGATTAAAACAACCAGATAAATCTCACTACGCAAAACATCTACTTGACACCAATCATTCATTGACACCTAACACAGAACTAGAAGTGCTGCATATTTGTGAAAAGAAACAAGAACTGGATTTCCTTGAAGAACTGGAAATTAGAAGACATTTAAGAAACCCACAATATGAAGTTGTCAATGAACAGTTAAATCTAGGGAATTCTCCACTAATAAACTGTCTTATTAAGTGATAATTGTAAAGATCAGCAGATATAGTTTTCCTGGTTTTCTATATCATTGCACAGTTATACTGATCTTAATTGGAAAAATGATATCCAGGATATCACCATAGGGCTAATAATATCTAAGCTTCAATATTTGTAATATCACATCTTCTTTTTTCTATAAACATATATTAAGCCAATCACAAGTTAGGTTACTTCTTGGTCTAGCCAAAAATATAACTACTAAACATCAGGTAGGCATAAAATGAAATGTAACTTCTGTCATTCTGACGATGATATTGATTTATCGAAACAATTGTCAATTTTTTAGAATTTTCAATAACTTGTATTATATTGTGGAATTAACTAGAGACCTTGAGTTTCATTTAAAAACACTAATATGAGCATATTCCACGAAGTAAGGGTCGAGACAGTCAATGTCTTTAACACTGTAACTACTCCTGGGAGCTGTAAGACCCTGACATTGGTGGAGTGGCTCAGTAGCTTCCTTCCTTCTCGTGCCGTAAGGGACGGGGAGGGAGGAGTGAAGCTAAGAAACAGCTCAAGAAATGGTCAGTGGGGCACTGGCGGGGCTGCTGATGTCGTGTAGGTAGCACCAGTAAATGCCAGTAGAAGATCCAACATGCCCATGTTACATCCGAACGCACTGACAAGTCCTACCAGACACGGAGGGCGAACGGCGAGTTCCCGGCGCCGTAAAACGGGGACCTCACGGCTATGGAATGGTAACCCAGACAGAAGAGTCTAAAACTTATATGATATGGACAGCGAAAACAAAGGAAGATTGGATACGGTGCAAGGTGTCGGAAACCTAGTACCGGTCGGTAGAGTGGGTGGTGGAGCAGGCCCTGATCGACCGTTAACCAGCGACTGCGGTACGTCAACAGCGGATAACCAGGCTGGGGCGTATAATGAAAATACTGGTAAGAGTAAGAATCCCAGGACCCTGGCGGGGAGCCAAGCTGGGGAGCAGGGTACATCAACAAAAAAGGATAAAGAAATAAGGAAATTATCAATAGTAGTATCACCGTCAAAATCGATTGATTCACCTCCTTCGACACCAAAAGGAAATACCTGTATCCTGGATCTACAATGGGACGATTCCATGGGACGATCGTCCAAAAAAAGGAGGATAGCGGAACAAGGCACTGGGAATGAAAAAGAAGAAGCGGATAAAGAATCAATTAGGGTAGAGAAGCTAGCAATAAAGATCAGAGAGGTTATCAAACAAATAGATTCTTATTCAAGAAGTCTGAGCAGAACGGTGTATGAGATACCAAACACCAAAAAGGATATTAAAGAGATGTCAGGAAAAATCAGGAGCGCATGCTCTCTTCTGATGACGGGCGAGATGCAGGAAATCCTTCAGACATTGGGCGATAGAGGTGTACAAAAGCCAACGAGCGAAACGAGGAATGAAAGTGCACAAACTGAAATACTAGAAAGAATAAACCATACTAGAGACGCGACAACTCAGACGGTTCCTTGGCATAACAGCCAAAAACCGCTTCTGAACAATCTGGATGGTATAGATACGTATGCTGCGTGGAAACACGTTGAGGATGCGAATTGGATGGATACCCTTTTCCATAAGACGGAAATTAAGATAGGGAATCCAATTGAAAGTGAAAATCAAACGGTTAGAGTCGTATTTGTGGAACCAAATGACCCTGAAATGAATAACAGTGTTCAAAGACTTTACCGGGACAAATATCCAGAACTGAAGCAAATGGACGACGATTTTGAAGTTTTGGAGCAAACAACCAGAATTAAGAACAAAGGGAACACTCAAAAAACATGTAAAGTGATCAAAGCGGCGCTTAACGGCAAGGAAGAAGACGTATGGGATAAATTAGAAATGGTGGTGGGCGAGACGGATGAAAACGAAAGTATCTCGGTCCATGCAGTCACATATCTGCGACAGGACAGCCTCAGAAAGATGATTGCAGCAGTCTTTCGAAAAAGGAATAATAACATTACAATATATGTCCCGTTTAAACCAGCTAATATTAATGTGTCAGAAAAGGAAAGAAACACCATAGGCATTGTCGTTAATGAAAAGGAAAAAAGCTACAAGGAAGTTCTGAGCAGGGTAAAAACAATAATTAAAAATAATCCAGCCAACGAATCAATCAAGACTCTACGAAGCACTAAAGACGGCAGGCTCCTGATTACCTTGGATAAGAATGAAAAAGCTGCCCAAGAAATATGTCAAGCATTGGCACTCGAGAAGGACCCTTTGTCCTGCAGACAGTTGGGGAAAACCGAACTTAGAGAAGTTATCCACATTAAAGGCCTCGATATAGACACGACACAGGAGGAGGTACAAACTGCACTTAGAGAAATCGTGGGGGAATGGAAGGAAGGAAATCAAATTAGCCAGTTGAGGCCTCTGCCTAATAGTCTTATGGCTATTACAGTGATTATGGATAAAGAAGAAGCAGAAAAGGTACTGGCAAACAAACACATCAGAATTGGGATGGTAAATTGCAAAGTAGAAAAAAAGCTGAAAGTACCAAGATGCTATAAATGCTGGAGCTATGATCATCATGCAGCGGTATGTAGCGGACCAGATAGGACTAATACCTGTTTCAATTGTGGTAAAGAAAACCACCTGGCTAAGGATTGCCCCAACAAAGAGTACTGCCCAGTATGCAGAGAGGATGGACATAAAGCGGGCACCAGCAGATGTGGCGCCTTTAAACTGGCTCTAAGGCAGGCAAGAACTCTCAACAAACAAGTAAGCTTGCAACAGTCTATTTCTAGGCAGGAAACGAGTCAAAGAGAAGCAACCAATGAACCTCAACCTCCCTCGGAGGCAGAGGAACAAATGGAAACGGGGGCAAACAGCGATGAAATAATTGATAATATATTCCAATCCCAGCAAACGGTTAGTGAGGCTCAACATTTGGTAGAGTTACATGAAAAACCAAGTGCGAATACACCCACTTATTGAAAGTAACGAGTAAATAGTCTCCCTTTAATTCACGATGGCTAATTTAAGCACAACTAACTTGAGACCGTCTCGGAAGGCTCATTCACCAATAAAAATCCTTCAAATTAATCTTGGCAGAAGTATTACTTCTCATGATTTAACCGAGTGCACAGCGAGCAATTTGAAATGTGACATTATAATAATGAGTGAACCAAATAAGAATATAGTCAAAAGGGAAGGCTCCTGGATAACAGACAAACAACACGACACGGCAATCAAAATTATTAACAATAGATTACGCATAGGCAGAAGGAAAAGAAGAAACGGCTACTGCTGGATTAACATTGGCGAATATAGAATAATGGCATGTTACATATCTCCGAATTGTAATGCTGAGATATACGAAAAGTTCCTACAAGACATTGAAACTGACATCAAAAGAACGAGGAGGAAAACAATAGTGGCAGGCGACTTTAATTCAAAATCTCCAGAATGGGGCTCCCATAAGGAAGACATTAGAGGACGCAAACTTGCTGAGTGGGTAGCAAAAAACGAATTAGTTGTGCAAAATAAAGGCAATAAACCCACATTTGTCAGAAATAACCAAAAATCTATAATTGACATAACGTTCAGCTCTGAAACCTGCAAGGATGAACTCCACAAATGGAAGGTCCTGGACGAGGAATCGGCAAGTTTACATCAATATATTTACTTCGAAATAGGGCAAACAACCGATGGAAACAAGCATCTACTCCACAAAACTGGCTGGAACCTGAACAAGATAGATCCTGACATTTTTAAACATGTACTAAATACAAAGATAGGGCAAAGTGGGAATACGAGTCCTTCTGATCTCATCAACAAACTAAAAGAAGTATGTGACGCCTCTATGCCCAAAAGAAAAGAAAGTTCAAAAAGGAAACCTAAATATTGGTGGACGGGAGAAATAGCCAAACAAAGAGAAGAATGTAATAGACTGAGGAGAAAGAAGTCCAGGACGAATTGTCAAAATACCACCGATGCAGAGCTAGATCAAATAAATAAGGATCTGAGGGAGGCCAGAAGGAGACTTAAACATTTAATTATTAAAAGTAAAGTAAACTCTTGGGAAAAGCTATGCAGGGACGTAGAAGAAGACCCGTGGGGGAAACCATACCACATAGTGAGGGGGAAACTGGACCCGAAACCATTAGGAATTCCGACGGAGTTCAAGAGGGACATTATAAACACACTCTTCTCAAAGCAAGGATACAAAACGTGGGTACCGGAACAAGGGGACCAAGAGGAAATCCCTGAAGTGACATCAGAGGAACTGGAAGCAGCAGCCGGAAAGTTAAGGAATAAAAAAGCCCCTGGACCCGATGGAATACCTTCAGAGGTCGTCAAAATGGCCATAAAAGAACTCCCTGAAACCATACGTAAAACTGTTGATGGAATTGTACAAAGTGGAGAGTTTCCAATAGAGTGGAAAATCGGTAGATTGGTGCTTTTTAAGAAACCGGGAAAAGATGAAGAAAATCCATCTTCATACCGTCCAATATGCCTTCTTGATTCTATGGGGAAACTAGTCGAACATATAATTGCCAGTAGGATAGTCAGGGAACTCGAAAGCTCTGAAAACTTGTCGACAAGGCAGTTCGGATTTAGAAAAGGAAGGTCTACGGTCGATGCTATCAAGGAAGTAGTTCAAGCTGCCAGAAGCGAGATGGAGAAAAATCAAAGGACGAGGGGACTCTGTGCTTTTATAACGATAGATGTCAAGAATGCCTTTAATACAGCCTCTTGGAACCTCATTCTTAAAGAACTGAGAAGACGCAGAATATCTAAATACATTAGAACCTTGATTTCTAGTTATTTTACGGACCGAAGGATAATGGACGATGATGGGAATACATACTGGATAACCGCAGGTGTCACCCAAGGCTCAGTTCTTGGCCCACTATTATGGAATATTCTGTATGATGGTATACTGCGTCTTGAAACACCGGAAAATACTAAACTCATCGCTTACGCTGACGATTTAGGAGCTATAGTGATAGAAAGAACGGAGGAGAATTTGATGGCATCGGTAAATGATGCCTTAGAAAGAATCGCGAACTGGATAAGAGATCATGAGCTCAAACTGGCATCCGAAAAAACAGAGGCTATCCTACTAGTGGGGAAAAAACAACTGAGAATCCCAATTGAGTTTGTTTTAGAAGGAACAATTGAGGAGCAATCTGACAAAACGTGATAAATCCTCTTTTCATTGTTATGAAATAAATGCAATAAACTGTTACATCGTGTGTCAGTTGATAAAGTATATACATATAAATATTAAATAATAGCCAATGTCAAGTACATAAGTAAACCACAAGTTTAAATAAAAAATAACAATTAGTAATAATAATATTAAGAAAAACAAAATGGATTTATTGCGCTTTGTTGGTCCAATACGGATTTAATCCGATTTGTATGGTTTACTTTGGGATTTAGTGCGTTTTGTACATAGTAAATAAATGAACATAAAAATGGTAATACAATAATTTTAATAAAAATCAAACAAAAATAAAAAATACTCCGCAGATATATACAATTTTTTTCTTTTATATATACTGTGCTCCGGCATCCTCCTCTAAGCAATCACAGTGCTCGTCCTCTTGATCATCGTCATCATCACCTTCATGGTGATTCAGACCCTGGTTTTCATTTTCGTTTAACAAAAATCCTTTGTACCAACTTAGGGTTTCATTTTTTGCCCAGTCTTCTCCAAATTGCTGCTCCAAAAGATGTTTCAGACTTTTCTTCTTCTTTTCAGGGATAAAATTATTAAGTGGTAGTGTCCCCAGATCAGGCAAATTCTTGTCTGACTTGCCCTTCTTCAATAGGTTTTTTGGAGTTTCGGAAAGGGTTTCAAATCTGAAATTTTGGTAGCAAAAAATTTCTATTGAATTTCTCCTTCCTTTTTTTAAATTAATTCTTTTAAGATCAAGGATACCATCCAGTTTTTTAAAAGTGTTTTGCAGTGATTTGATATCATATAGGTGCCAATCAACACCAAGTTCCTTCACTTCCCCACATTTTGAATATATATTTTTATACTCATCTTTAGTTTTTACGACGGAAGTTTTTCTTAAGAGCTTCTCCACCCTTCCAAAAACTCTGTCAGCGGGCAGAAAACTATGCCCACGAACTGGATAAGTAATTCTTATTTCCTTCAAATTCTGCGGCGATTTAACTTTGAGCCAGTAGTAGAGGGCATGTACTATGTGAGCATTCTTATTCTGGCCGCCACAGCCATCACAAAATAGTCTAAGAGTGTGTATATCATCCAAATTGAGAGAGTCTAAGTGGTGCAAAAGGGCTGAACCGATTTGCACAGAACCTCTGCCAGCTTGGTCTTCGCTCCAGGTATAGAATGAAGGGTGCCTCGAGCCCATATCTACACAACAAAAAACGTAGTAACTAACTTGCTGTGCGTAGAATGCGTCTGATATTGGAGTTCGAGGCAACGGCTGTACCTGTTGCAAATCAAAACAAAAGGTAAGCGAAGAAGGTGGATTTTCTTTAGACAGTTCATAAAAAGCTTTCGCCCTGGTTAAATGAATCTTTTTCTCCAAAACAAATTCATTTTTCTTCTCATTACTTTTTTCCATCTTAATCTTATACTCCAACTTCATGCATGTACCACAAGCATCGGAAGCTGGTGAGGAAAATCCTATATGAAAGTCGCCTCTGAAAATTCTAGAAAACATACTAAGTGAAACTTTCATACTATCATTTTTTGTATTATACAGGCTATGGAGCTTCCTGATACTTAAACTAGAATCCAGGTATATTTTCTTGGATTTAGAGCGATTATAGTGACTTTCTTTGCCCTTAAGGTTCCCGATAAATTGCTTTACACTTTGTATTCGGTCTGACGAATTCTGTGATCTCTTGTCCCCTCCTCTTTTTTCGATAGGAACTTCCCCATTGTTTATTAAATTCGCAACACGATTAACACGTCTCGGAGATAAACCCAAAGCTTTTACAAAAAAACTGTGGCAGACTTTAAGTGGATGCTTATGATGCAGACTTTTTAAAAAATAACTCACGTTAACTTCACGTTTTTTGGGTGCTTCCTTGACAGGTCTTCGTCTGCTGACTGTAACAGAACTCATTAAGTGGCATAGCCGAATTTCTTGGTCGCTTTTGTTACTCGTACTGTATATCTTACGTTTATTGCGTTTGATATCGGTCAATGTAATATTATTGCACTTGTATGTGCTTTTATTATTATGGTTGCATGGTCGTTGGAAATTTTTTAAATCAACATCGGGCTCTTGATATCTGAAAATCATAATATATTAATTTACACCCGTTTTCAATGCTCTAACCTATACGTTTGAGTTATAGTAATTTTATGGATAACTACCTTTTATTCTTCAACAATTCCTTCGCATTACGCTTAGTTTGTTTTCTAATTTTTTTGCCTTTGTCACCCACACTCACAAGATCCATTTTAATTTCCGTTATAAGTAGCCTTTTATAACACAACAGGGACAATAAATATAAACAATAATAATAGCCGCAGTCCGCTTATTCCAAATTGACAAAATTGACGTTACGAACACCACAGAAATAGTATAACCATAAACAACCATAGACAAAGAAGAGAGTAATATCTCTATTCAAACCACTTCTCTGAAAATTGCACTAATATAGAAAACTGCAAGACATATTTATCATATTTATATTGCAGAAAACTTCGACAAATGTTTATCCAAGTTACAGACTTCTATTATTGGAATCATAGTGTGCAATCTAGCGTTAAGAAATTAAACTGCAAGAAATATACAGTTACCTGCAAATTTAGAAATTTCGATTACATTATGGATTTAATGCAGTTTGTTCTGTTTAAGAGCAATTCATGGATTTATGTCGGTTTGTTTGAATCAGTCACTTTTAAATGCATTTTACTATAGGATATATTGCGTTTAGAACACATTGGAATATGGCAATGGATTTATCACACTCAAATGTAATAGAAATCATACCTAACTATTTTTTTGTCGGAGATGGATTTATCACGTTTTGTCAGATCGCTCCTCAATTGTAGTGCCAAGTAAAAACATGAAATATCTTGGAGTCATTTTAGACAAGGGACTAACCTTCAGGGACCATGTAAACACCACGGTTGCCAAAGCTAAGACGATCATGGCGTCTTTAATTAGATTGATGCCTAGAAAAGGGGGAGCTACGGAAGCTAAAAGAAGGCTATTAGGCGCTGCTGTCCATTCTGTCCTATTGTATGCCTCTACAATATGGCAAAAAGCTCTAGAAAAAAAATGCAATCGTAAATTAGTAATGCAGGTACAAAGAACACTTGCCGTAAGGATATGCAGAGGATACAAAACAGTATCAACGGACAGCTGCTTAGTGATTGCAGGGATCATACCAATTTTCCTATTGGCCAAAGAACGCGGGGAAGTAGTAGGAAATAATAGGGAAGAAAAAAAGACAGCCAGAGAAAGAACGTTGTGCAGATGGCAGAGAGAATGGGAAAGAAGTGAGAAAGGACGCTGGACATACACACTTATGCCTATTATAAAAGAATGGACAAACCGAAAATTCGGCAATCTAACCTATTATATGACACAATTCATGACGGGACATGGGTTATTCATGAACTATCTCAACAGACTTGGAATTACTGAAAGTCCCACTTGTATTTATTGTCCTGCGGTAGATACAGCGGAGCATACGTTTTTTCAATGTGACGAATGGAGGAAGATGAAACAGAAGGTGGAAAGAAAACTCGGAACAACAATCACCAAAGAAAATATCATCGGAATAATGACAGAAAAAAGAGAAAACTGGACAAGTATTAGTAACATGATAAACGAAATATTAACGAAAAAAGAAAAGGACTTTAAGGGACGAAGAAATAATAGAGGGATTTAAACATCATACTTACCATGTCTTCCTGAAGTAATACCGACCGGTCATTCCAGGAACGACCTACACGAGGTACAGAGTGGAAGTTTTTTAGCCGGTAAGAATCCGGCACTATCGGGCGGGGCATGCAGCTCGGGATCATCTAACAGTGGTTCCTATCTGTATGCGCCGACCGGTGTCTTTTTGAAGATTTTGTTACCACTCAGGGAAAAAAAAAAAAAAAAAAAAAAAAAAAAAACACTGTAATATTACGACATTTTAGTTATTGCCCTACAATTTTGTATCTACTCAACCAAAATTGAATCAATCGTCTTCAAAGGATGCAAAACCGTGCCATGCGAATAATATTAAAGTGTTCTAAGTACACTCGTATAAACAACATGCTAAAGACACTTAACTGGATGCCAATAACTAAATTAATGCTATATTTCACATTAATTTTTATTTTCAAAGTTAAAATTGGACATGCACCAGTGTATCTGCTAGTAATCTTGATGTACATAGCTATGACACAAGAAATAAGGACAATTTGAGAATTGAAATGTGTAGGAGAAGCAGTACATACAACTCTGTATTTCACAAAGGTATTAGTTCTTTCAATAGTTTACCAGAATACATTAAAAAAAGTTCATCTATAAATTATTTTAAAAGAGCTTTAAAGGATTATTTATTGTCAGAGTGAGCAGTCACAGTGTAATCTTATGTTTGTTTAAATTTGTTTTATTTTAATTTCTTTATGGCATACCTACTTTTTATACTATAGCCACTATATGTTGCACTATTCTTTTATTTTATGTTGTGTATATTATGTAAATAGAATTAGTTTTTTTGACTAAATAAAGAGATATACATATAAAATATATAACGCCATAGATCGTCCAGTTTCAACTTATATAAGAATCCTGGACGCTCACAATGAAAAGCAAAAAAGCAAAATACAAGCAGTAGAAGTGAAATACATTATAAAAACATTAGGAGTGAATATGAACAAATCAGAAATACGAAAACAATAAAAGAATTAAGGGTGCAACCAATATTGAACTTTACAGAATGACAACTAAGCTAGTGGCGATATATTCAAAGAATGGACAATAATAACAAAAAAGGAAGACCGAGACAAACATGGAATACAGCATTGAGTAAAATTCAACAAAACAGAGACAAATCCTGGGAAGGGGCAAAAACGTTAGCTAGAAACAGAAAAGAATGGAAAAAGTTCATACAGTATTGGAAAGAATATATGTTTTCTTGGGTATTGCGTTTTAATGAGTGTTTAACGGATGGCCTGCTTAAAGATCGAGATAGCATTAGTATTCCCCTCGAATAGCTCGAAGAGTGGATACGCTCGACGTCACTACATCGAGTCTCGCCACCAAGACAGGTCAACAAATCTTACATTGGTTGGTGTGAATCTGGCTTGTGTTTGTCAAAGTGAAAGAGTCAAAAATAAAAAATGCTAAAAATATTATGATATGACAAGGGTGAGTAGGATTATTTTAATTTATTTGGGATTTTAGTTCTAATAAAGTAAATAAAAGTAAGTGAACCTTTAAAATAATGTCATCACCAGGTATATTTTATCATAATTGTATTGGAAAATATTGTAATAGCAAATAATTTTAGTAATTTCTACAAGTGCAACAAAGCTTCTAAATCGTTAAGAGATGTTGTCCCCTTTGTAAGGTGTATCTTTTTAATTTATCAGCTATTGTACACAAAATCAAAAATGGCAATGTTTAACAAGAAATAAATTTTATTTCACCTAAACAAACTTATAATGCCTACCCAGTTACAAATTCTGTAACAAATAAACTCATGTCCCCTTGTCAAGCTGCCACTGGTATAAGAGAAAACTATTAATAAACCTGCAATAATGGTAAAAAATTAAAGTTCAATTTCTTTATTTAAAATAAAGAACTTCACGCAAAAAAAGTTCTTATCAAGTTAAAGACAAAAACTAGATAGATTTTAAAAACAAAATTCGTAGGTATTCTGAAACTGGTTAAATTTAATGTCACTAAACTGACAAAAAATCTACAACAAAAGAAAAACTGTATGCAACTTATTTTTTTGGACCTTATTGAAGCTGCAAATTTCACTAAAAATATCAATTATTGACAAACAATGTGCCCTTCCAACGAGGTTAACAAGCCACCCCAACAGATATTGAACAATTAAATATTAAAGTTTAATTTCTTTAAAACCGAAAATCAAACAACTTTAAAAAGTAAATGAGACTAATCCAGACTCGCAGGACCAATGTACGATCCGATGTTATGGATCTCGACTTCTATAACTCCTATGAGGAGAGTTAAGCTTAGGACAGTACAAATTACCCCAAAATAATGTTCGACTTCGGGTTTTACTTAATAAGATTTAAATTAAAGTTACTACAAAATGATCGGTGACGAACAGAGATTTACTCACCTCAGGGTTCTCCAGACAACACAAACGTCAAACGCTTGGAAATATTAACTCCATCTCAGCTTCGTTCACCATAACCAGCAGTCTTTTTTTATAATTTAAAACGAAGAACAACCATGAATTCTCGTACACGTACTTATGGCACCTCACCACACCATGGTTAGCAGAATTCTATATTGTGTAGTTTTAGGTCGAATAATTAAGTAAACATCTGATTACCGCCAACATAAAAGGCAACCACGATTACAAGCGTTTGTTGTTTGGGTTGTCTACCGCTCAGGAAAATAATTAAAATTCTAATCTAACGTAAATCCAACACACCCCACCATTTAATTATTTCAGATCCTATATCATCCTCTCTGGTCGCCTTCCCTTTTTTAATCTTTTGTATAGTCTCTTCCACCTCCTCCCATAATATTTCCTATTGATAGTCTAATTATTCCCTATTTATATTTTCTCTTAAGATTTATTATCGCGTTAAATTTATCTGTATAGTATTTGTTTCAGTTTTCTAGTATCTCCTTTGTTTCTTGCTGCTTTTAATTCTTTTTTTTTGTTTCCTCAGTCTTTTGATTTTGTCCAAAATTTTCTGTTGTCTATTATATTTGTTTCTGATATTTTTCCTCAAAATTCTTCCCACGTTTTTCCCCAATTCAACTCACCAATAATATCCCAAAAGAGTAAATATGTAACGTGTAAATAAAATCAGAGAAAAAAGACAATACTTTTTTGCTTAGCATTTCAATCTACTCCATGATCAACACGTGACCGTTTACATGAACCGTCTCTGTAAGTCAAATTTAAGCAAACAGGGACCTTATAGTTAAAAAATACAATAATGATGTCCCATCCACACAATAACGATTGATACAGTAGCCCATTTACACATATCAGACAAAATATTAATAAAATGTATAAACGTAAAGTTTGTATTATGGTTTTGCGAATATTAAAAGAAAATGGTTCCAATTTTCAAAATAACTTGATATAAAAAATCTGATTAAACTATTATAAAAATATATTTACTTTTTCCGTAACAAATGTCAGCAGTCTTTATAAATATTCTTGTAGGACCCAAACTTTCCGTTGCCATTATCATTGGAGTTTGGCAGGTTGGTTGTGGAAGTAATACTGCAGCCAACATGCCAGTCGTTGTAAGTAACAGCGCACCTTTTGCCGGTTTACTTCCAAATTGTTTCACTGAACATGCAAATTTTACATGTTGAAACTTTTCAACATATGATGAACTGTCTTTTTTCTCTACATTCAAACATATCTGAAAGAAAATTAAGTAGTAGTAGCCATTTATTGAAATAAGCAAGCCGAATATACAAACAATTCAATTTTAAAGCTCAGTATTTAAAATATGTTATAGTAGCAAAGATTTAAAATTTCTCAAGTTCCGTGATTCTTTTACAACTTTTTGTAGCTTACTGAATTCATTCAGGCCTTTAAAAAATAAATAATTTATAGTTTTTTAATTTGTTTTTTCAATATACGGAATTCACTTTTGACCCTGTCTCATAGCCATGAATCTCATCATTCAATACAATAAATTTATTAAAATATTGTTGTTGTAAACCTTTCAAGATTTTGTATATAAATATCATCGCCAAATAATATAAATTTCTGCAAACTGGCATTCATTTTGATATTCTATGCATTTCTTCAACTCAGGAGAATCGATTACATTTAAGAATTATTCTCATACCGCGGTTTTACAATTTCTGTTGTTGAGATATTTTGTTTTCATTAAATAGATAAATTAAAGAAGCGGCGGGGTTGGTTGTAAGTTAACCATTGCTTTGTAGTTGGTTTGCTTGCTTGTAGGTAGCTTTCTGCAGTCCAATGGAGAAATACAACCATCGAGTGTCTGCCTCCTCGTGGCACCCCTGGATACGTTAACGCAGTTCATCATCAGAGACAGCAGTGTTGACCAACTAAATGACACTCCAACAACCCAAGCTAAGGTGTGAGGAACGTGCCGATGGCTGAATGGCCGCAGGGAATGCGACCGTTAACGTCCCCCTGGCGTTACCAGGCGGAACCCCCTTGGAAACAGCCTTTCCCTGGCATGCGGGGCTCCACCAGATATGACGAACATTTCCCTAGCTACTCGTGGGATCAGAATGGACCAACAATAACAAAAAAAAAACCGGAGGATGAGCGAGAACGCACACCTCCAACACCAAAGCACCGTAGAGGCAAAAGAATCTGCGGTGCTGAGGCAAAGAGAAGGAGGAAAGCGAGGCAGCAGGCTGGCGCCTCTACAGACACCACCAGCGCCACTCGCCCCTCCCTTTCTAAACCTGGCACCAGCGGCCAAAATTGCAAGGGTAGCGATGGCAGTTCCTCCTCCAAAAGAGGTCCGGAACGCGTCGCCCCTCAAGAAAAGAAGCGCATCCGCTCCAATACCTCTGAGAAAAACTCTTCCAGATGAAAGAGGATACGGATGGATGGTAAAGCGAAGAGCTACAGCGAAGCAGCTACCAGTCATTTACGGGTAGCTATTATAGATAAGGTCGATCCATACGGTAAAATAACTACCGATAATGGAGACCTTATCAAAAGACAACTAATGGAGGCTTTGGACGTAATCCTTATGTCCGCCTCCGGCAGTCAGAAAAAGCCACCTACTTTTAGGTCATGGTCGCACTCTGGTGAAATAATTAGAGTCACCTGCGATAATGACGAAACGCTAGAGTGGCTAAGGAATACAGTTTCAAAACTGAAACCGTGGAAGGAGGCTAAGCTCGACGTGGTACACGTCGACAACCTCCCCCAGCTGACAAAAGCCACCCTCTGGGTCCCTAGCGAAGCTCACGCTGACCTGGGTGACAAAGAGGATGTGCTGTGCCGGCTGGACAAACAAAAACCAGACCTTCGGGTGAATGCATGGTTTTCCTTCCACCACGAAGCGAAGGTCAATCCTATTCGTCTTTGGCATAAGAGACGAGGAAATGGAAGTCCTAAAAAAACGATCAATGAGGATGAGCCACGCGTTCACCTCATTGATTGTTAAAACAAAGAAACTGGACCCGGAACGGAGGGGATCTAGCACGGATCCCCCTCTCCCATCCGAGGAACTCCAAGGAGCTGTTGCTTCTGCGGAGACTGTCTAACCATCCTCCAATATGGCGACCGACAGTCTCCTAGCAGAACTAACAGCTCTAAGCCATGATACAGGCGACGTCAACCCACCTCCAAGTGAGGAAGTGGAGACGCCCTAAAAGAAATACCCATCTCACCACCATCAAGCAGAGATGGACAACAAAAAGGTAAGATTTATACAGTGTAACCTTCAACACAAAAAGGTGGCTTCGACAACACTATGCCACCACCTGGATGTGATGCAGGACACAATAGCACTTATCCAAGAACCCTGGATAAGACAAACCAAAATCATGGGTCTAAATAATCCAAAAGATTTAATTTTCAGCTTCCCAAGCAATCAGCAACCTAGGACGGCCATATACGTCCCTAGAAATTTTAAGACCTACCCACTGACGCATTTTTCGTCCTCCGACCTAACGGTAGTGAAGGTTGAATATGCACAGAAAGGTCAAAAAAAGTGTTAATACTGGCATCCGCATACCTCCCCTCAGACGTAGCTAAACCCCCTTCAATTAAGGAGTTGGAGGACCTTGTGGAACACGGTCTCACCCAGAAGCTTGAACTGGTAATAGGCTGCAATTCAAACTCCCACCACGTAAGCTGGGGCAGCAAAGATATTAACACTAGAGGTGTCTTTTTATGATTCTATAACTAACAAGAATCTTTGTATTCTAAATAGAGGTACTGAACCAACTTTTATTAACTCTCGTAGTCAAACGCGAATAGATATTACCCTATCTACTATTAATACTTCGAATATAATCTCCGGCTGGCATGTATCGGACGATATTTCAATGTCGGACCACCGCTGGATAAAATTCGAGATAAAACTTGCGCTCACAACCTCTACAATGACTCGTGACCTCAGGAAAACGGACAGGACAAAATATGTACACTGTTTGAAAGGGGATCTGCGAGGAATGGAATATGTGTTGCCTAACAATAGAGGAGATTTGGAAAGTCATTATGAAACAATTCAAAACTCCATCATTAATGTCTACAAGATGTCTTGCCCACTCAGGCGGGTCGATCTCGATGGAGCCTCCACTTCGTGGTGGTGCCATGAGATTGACCAGCTCAGGGGGACGGCGAGGAAATCTTATAATAAGGTTAAAAGAACCAGACTCAAAGAGGAGTCTCACCTCAAGGAGTATAAAAAAGTCATTAGACAAAAACAAAGAGAAGCATGGAGAATCTATTGCGAGGAAATTGAGGATTTCCTCCAAGCAGCTAGACTTTAAAAAGCCCTCTCAAAAGATCCCCACCGTCATATCGGTATACTAACCAGAGAGGATGGCACTAAAACTGCCAACCTAAAGGAACGTCTTCAATTATTGATGTCAGCTTACTTCCCTAACTCCAGAACCACAAATACGGCGGCCTGGGAGGATGAGGAGAATCACTACCCGACGGACGACGACTGGCGTATATCACGACAGATCGTCGACGCGGACAGACTGAGGTGGGCCATCTCAGGCTTCTTCCCCTTTAAATCCTCGAGAACGGACGGCATTTATCCAGCCCTACTTCAGTGGGGCCTGGATGACCTAATGCCGCACCTGGTAGGAATCCTCAGATCCTCACTGGCACTGAGGTATATTCCAAAAGGTTGGAGAGAAGTCAAAGTCGTGTTCATACCAAAACCAGGAAGAATGGACCATTCCATCCCAAAAGCATATCGACCCATTAGCCTCACATCGTTTTCAATGAAGACTTTAGCATACACTCCAGGGAAATCCACCGATTCGGCTCTTCATCTCGTAGCGGGTCGCATCGAGAGATCGTTGGAAAATAAGGAGTCCGCCCTGGGTGTATTCATAGACATAGAAGGCGCATTTGATAGAACCACTTTTCCTAAAATAACAAATGCACTTTCCAACAAGAATATCCCCCAAACCATAAATGGCTGGATATATAACATGCTCTCAATAAGAGCAAAAAAATTAAGGTGGATGATGTAACCATCAGAGACTTGGTTGTAAAAGGTTGTTCACAGGGAGGGGTGCTCTCGCCACTACTGTAGAACATGGTCTTAGACTCCTTGGTTAGCCACCTCAACGATAGCAACTTCTACACAATAGCAGATGACCTAGTGATTCTGCTAACAGGAAGATTCGAGGAGACGCTCTGCGCTTTAATGCAGGAGGCCCTCAATATCATAGAACAATGGTGCAGAGACCATTCGCTGTCAATAAATCCAAAAAAGACGGATACGGTTCTTTTCACGAAAAAAAGGAAGCTTGCAAAACATCAAGCCCCAAAGTTCCTAGATACCAAACTTAATTTCTCTTCAGAGGTGAAATATTTAGGGGTCACCTTTGACAGTAAGTTAACGTGGAACTCTAACTTAGAAAACAGAGTTAAAAAAGCATATATTTCTTATGAGCAGTATCGTAGAACCATCGGCCGCACCTGGGGAATGTCACCTAGGGTTGCTGCCTGGATCTACACTGCCATCATCAGACCTATGCTAAAGCAAACCAGCTGACAGTCGTCTGTAAACTGGACCAAATCCAAAGAACAGCATGCCTCAACACAACAGGAGGCATGAGCATCACACCAACAAGAGCTATGGAGGTAATCCTCGGTCTCACTCCCCTTGACATATACATCAAGGAGGTTATTTTGATGACCATGACACGTCTACGCTCTACTGGTATACAACCTGATGTAGGATCCGGTAAACTGAGACGTAACTTGTGGCATGAGGCCCTCAGGGAGGTCCCACTGCTGCAGGCCAATACCGACTCGAAAAACTGAAAGCATACACAGAAAAATAATAGGAGACTGCTATAATTGGTTTAGAGCAGGAAAATCAACAGCAACGGCAATACACACCATCGAGTAGATGCTTGAAAAATTCCTGGAATACAATAATGATCTACATGCCATCTTTATAGACTTCAGGAATGCATTTGACTCAAACATAAGATCCCTGATTATAGAAACACTAAAAACACCAAGAATCCCAAAGGAGCTTAGGGAACTGGTGGAAATAACCTACAAAGCACTACAGAGAAAATAAAATTCCAAGGTGAGATATCAGAAGATTCAATATGAATAAAAGTGTAAAACAGGGAGACTCAATTTCGCCAACACTGTTTAATATAGTATAATATAGTACTTGAATCAATTTTAAGAAACACAAACTTAAACGAGAAGAATATTATAGTCAACGAGTTCCAGTTAATCGCTTACAATAAATGAAGAAGATAAAATATATGAGAGTGGGAAAAGAAAAACAGAGCAGTGATACTTACTTAAGAATAAAAAATTACAAGTTTGGAATTGTATCAAGTTTCAACTATTTAGGAACATCGATAGGACAAACTAGGAAAGACAAGATAAAAGAAAGAATGTTAAAAGGAAACCAAATTTTTGGCATAAATAGGAAATTATTAAAGTCTAAATCGATTAGCAAAAAAAACGAAGATACAAATCGATAAGACTTTGATCACACCAGTCATTACTTATGACTAGAAACAACAACCATAAACAAAAAAGAAGATCTAAAAATACTGGAGACGTAGAAAGAAGATTAAAAAGAAACGAAGAAATAGAAAAGGTGGAGAAAATATAGTGTGATGTATAAAAACAAGAAGACTGGAATGGATGGGTACATTATGAGAAGAACACCAACAGAAATCTTAAAGAGAATGACAACATGAGTCTATTAAATACGAGAAATAGAGGAAGACCACGAAGCAGATGGTGGGATCAAGTAGAGGAAGGTATAAAAGCATTGAAAATCAAAGAAGGGAAAACAAAATGCAGAGAGATGCGAAAATGGAAAACTATAACAAATAAGGCCAGGAGAGATAAAATATTATAGACGCACTGATTTAAGAGGTCAATAGGATTAAACACAGCTTTATTGGGCTAGCCATAATTCCCTGAGATGGAACGGCGATGATGATGATGATTGGTATTATGGTACTTGTTTTAAAATAATTAGGACATGTTCCTTTTTCTAAAGATGTATTAACAAATTTAAATTTACCCAAACTGTAATCAAAACTCTGAAGTTCTCTGAAGACCATGCTGAACCATCATCTATGCTGCAGATACTGTTTATTAAAAATCAGTTGAAATAATTTGCCATTTCCAAGCCATTAATTACTATTTTGCTTAAAGGAGGGCATGCTTTTGATAGGAAAATTTGGGCCTTTTCTGAAAAAATTGTTCAATGTTTTTAAATGCTTGTAATTATGTTATGTAGTAACACATTTATTTTTTTCTTTAATCTAGAGTAATTTATCTTATGCATTTAAAAAATAATAACTTCTTATAAATTATTTACAAATAATGCAAAGTGGCAACATTGCTTTTCAATAATTACTTAAAGGATTAATTGTCAGAGCTAACATTTTCTTGGTTATTTAATTAAATTAGTAAGCATATTTTTAATTTTAACAGTTTTTATAATATCTAGTTGTTAATTATTATACAACGTGTTTTGGTTGCGATGGATACATCTATAAAAAAATAATTCAAAAGCTGCTAATAATGAAACATACCAGCAGTTTCTACTAAATACTCAAGTTCACAGATATGTTGACTGGGTAGTGCATGGAGAAAACTCCCGCATTTGCATCCAATGCTATGGTAAGTAGTAGTGTATAATTCCTGTTATTATTTATTTTTTAAGGCAACAAAATAGGACAACCTAATATCCACTAAGATCCCATTCACATGGAAAATGAAAACGATGAGGTAGCCATCGATAATGATGAAGAAAATGGCGGTCAAACTGCCAACTACACAAGCATTGTGTTGCAGATGTGGTGTTAATATTCGGCAGTATATTTCAAGAGAAGCCATTTGAAAGTAATGAATTCAAAACCGGATATTTCGCAACTTTTAACGATAATACGTAATATAGTCTAAAAGTTCACGCATATGTTGATAGGCAGTTTTTCTAACGTTTTTATGGAACTTAAATTTATATAATTATTGGTAAAGGACAGATCTTTACGTGTTGAGTTTAGATCGGTCCGCTCCCCCTACCTGAACATTCGCGTTGAGATTGTCCATTCCTATACTCTTGAGTGGTCGTGTTGAGACCATTCAATTCCGCTACCGAAACGTTCGCGTTGAGATCGTTTCAATTATCTACTGTACTCCACATTACGTGTTGAGTTCTGTGGAGGATTCCTACCGCTGATTTTTCGCGTTGAAATTACTCAGATCCTTCTTTTTAAGAAATAAATACCTCCCTCAGCTTTCCGAAATACCGTTAATGTAAATAGTATGTGTATGAAATAAATTCAAAAAAACATATCCGTGTTTGTTAGTAATAGATTAGAATTACTGTTTGAGTGCTGTCTTAGCGTTTCTTTATATTTGTACGATGAAAAGGAATATTTCAATAACACGACTTTATTGTCGTTTTCCATTGGAACAAAACACATTAGGCCAGGTGCTGGATTTTGTAAAGTTTGTAAATGTAATATTTATTTTGTAAGATTGAATTTTAATTTTATTTTGGCATAAACACAGTTTAGAAGCTCAAACCCTGTCTCTATTTATTACCGACAACTCCCGACATTACAAACTTGGAGAATCAATCATGTCTAGAACATTTTGAGAATGGTTACTTTTCTGAAGACACTGTTACTCTAATTTTCGAGCTGCTCCAAGGCAGTTTACACGTGGTGACAATGAATGTTTAATCAATCTGCTCACTGATCGCGAAGTAGATCTAAAAGGAAAATGCAAGATATTTGACTTTAACAATGAAAATATGAAAGATGACAATTGCAAGAGCTTAACCGGATTAAATGAAGCACAGTTTGTGAAATAGTGATAAAATAACAAAGACATATGAGTGAAGGGCCCCCCAATAATATTGACAAAAATGTAAAAGATCCTTTGCCTTGGAATCCCAATGCTTTAGGACTTATCATGGACGTCGACGCAATCCTAAGAGATATGAATGCTTGTCAACAGAATGAACAGGGAAGTATTACATCAGTTACAACACATTTACAAAATAGTACAAATATAATCGAATCTAATAGTACAATTGAAAATAATGTAAACATTAAACAGCAGAAAACTAGACCCTCATTAACTTATCAATTTAATGATATGGGTCTGTTCCATATCTAAGTAGAAAATAATAAAGATATCTTCAAAGGCAAATTAAACCTGATTAAGGTTGGTGAAATCATTCTTCAAAACTATTTAGATATAAACAATAAGATAAAACAAATACAATCAATAGGTAAAAACAGAATCCGTATTATATTTAAAGACAGTAAAAGTGCAAATATAGTTATAAATTCAGAATTCTTAAAACAAAATAATTTAACTGCCTACATACCAAAATTTTTGAAATTTAGACTGGGAGTAATAAAACGTATAGAGGCAGACTTATCAGAATCATTTCTAAAAGACTGCATTGTGGCATACGACTCTATAAGATCATTGACAATGTCTGGGATGCTGAACTGTTGCAAATAGATTTGAGCAGTTTGTCCCGTTGGTGCGATATAAATATGCTTCATCTTAATATAAACAAATGTTATCAAATCACATTTTCGAGAATTATGAATCCAGTTCAATACTCTTACCAAATGAAAAATGTTAATTTGTAGGTAGCAGATATGTTCGAGATCTTGACATATTATTTGATTCCAAAGTAATATTTAGGACACATATTCATAACATTGTTTCAAAATCATTTAAATTATTGGGCTTCATTGCAAGATCTTCAGATATATTTTCCATTTGCTCTTCTAAAATATTATACTGCTCTCTCGCTCGATTAGTTATTGGATATAATTGTATGATATGGTGTCCGTTTGATCAGGCAGATATCAATAGAATTGATAAAGTCCAAAATAAATTTTTAAGGTCATGTGCATTCAAACTTGGATATTAGACGAGAAACTATGAATATTCCGACATTTTAAAATGATCAAGTTTGGAACATCGAAGGGCCTGAGATTGATTTGAGATTTCTGCACAAAGTTGTCCAAATTTAACTGAACTCTTTAATCTGAATATTAATCCCAGACGAACAAGAATTTCAGAACTATTCATGGTTCCTCATCACAGTACAAACTGTGGCCGAAATTAGTCAATTATAAGGGTAGTTAAATTGGCAAATAAAAATTGTGAAATAATTGATTTATTTGACGCGTCCTCATATTTATTCAAAAATCAAATGAGGCAGATTGATTTGTTGTAATTTAGTTTTATGATTGTATTTGTTGATAAGGTAACTTAAACATCGATTCTTTGAAAATGCAAAAATCTTTACACAGAAAGCAGGTTCCACTACATGACATTATTGCCCACCTTTGATTGAATATATCCACTAAATAAAATTTAGACAGCAACACCAGAAGAAACAAGGTCTGGGTGATTTGTTTGGAAATAAAAACTCCAACCTCATTAATGACGGTTATGGAATAAAAACCACTCACTTCAATAATTGTGTACGCAAAAGTGTACTGATTTCTTGGGTATTATGGCACATTTTTGCATTCAATTGCCTTTGGCATAACACAATTTTTCCAGCTGCATACTGATATAAAATATAGCATATATTGCTTTTTCCCGCTGATATTAAGATTTTAAGCAGAGCAGCTATTTAAAATGTATATAGTGTTATTTGTTTTATTAATTATTAATAACAATAATCAGGAGGAAACTGAAAATTCAAAGACTTAGTATATAGGGAGCGGATCAAGTGTGCAGAGTGACTAGAAACAGAAAAGGAAAACACACGGGATGATGGAATAATTAGAGAAATTAAAAAGAAAAAATATACGATGGAAAAGATAATAAAACGAAAGCTCTACATGCAGAGTATGGAAAAATTTATAGTTATTTATGTATCAAGGGTACTAAGTAGATGATTATGCCCTGAGGGTTTGTAAGTCGCTCGAGGGTATATGTCTATTAGTACCTGCGGTGCATACAAAATTTTATGTCATACCAGTTCATTTTGAATAATAAATATTTTTTTAAAATTCTATTTGTTTTACCACTTTTTTAATTTTACCTGTGACATTAAGGCAAATGTCTAAATGCTTGACAGTGTACCAGTAGTTGACATGTACAAGTTTATTAACGAAAAATAAGAATACGAAAAGAACAAAAATGCATTTTAATACTGGTGGCGACATCTCCTAGCATTATGTGAAAGCTGAAGTAAATCAACTGTAAAATAATCAATATGGTGTAAATTGTTTCACATGTGATTTGTTAGTGGATGAAGTATTCATAGTTCCTATCAAATTTGTTAAAAAACTAATTACAAACTTTTTTTTCTTTATTATTTGATACTTTATTGGTAAGTTATTAAGTTATGCTAAATGTAGGGTTGATAGGCTATTGTTTAACATATTATAATATTGTTTCTTTTTGCTGATTTAATTTTGTTTAGGGTTATCAACTAGTGGTTTAATAATAATGATATACCCACTACTTGACAGGTGTCAACTACTAGCGATATTTTAAATTTGCTACAAATATTAATTTTATTTCAAGTTTTATAACAATAAGTAACAGTTTTAGTTTTAAATAGATAACAGTGTTATAAGTATATTTTGTCTAATAGCTGTCAATTAATGGTACAGGAGTACATGTCAACTATTGGTTTCAGGAGATCTGAGCTGTAAAATGGCGCCATTGAAAGGTCAAAGGTTACAATATTCAGAAGCTGAAAGGAAACATGCCCTGATTCAAATGGGTTGCCAGTTCCTGCTGTCGCAAAAAATATGGTATACCAAGGATAACACTGTTATATAAAGTTAAGGGGAAAACTCCACTAAAACGTCGCAGTTAGTTACCTATCTGATAATGATGAAAATCTATTTGTAACTTGGATATTAGGAATGGCTAAAGCTGGGTTCTCAATAACAAATAAACAATTGCTTGACAGTGTTCAAAAATTAGTTACAGAGAAAAATATCAAAGAAGCACTGGTATAAAAGTTTTCTAAAAAGGCATCCTCAAAAAAGTCTGTAGACATATCAAAATCTAACATCCTCAAGAGAATTTGTAACTAAAGAAAATTTATAGAACTGGTTTACAGAGGTATCTAAAAGATAATGACTTGGAAGAAATTCTTGATGATCGGCAACAGGTAATCAATTCTGATGAGTCAGCATTTTTTTTAAATCCCAAAGGAAATAAAGTTCTGGCTGGTAAAGGCAATAGAACTGTCTACCAACAGATAAATCCTGATGAAAAAGAATGTCTCACAGTACTTATAATCGGTAATGCTTCAGGTCAAACGGCTCCTCCAATGGTTATACTTCGTCATGAAAGGATTCCTGAAGAGCTTGCTATAACTGTACCAGATTCTTGGGGTATAGGAAAATCAGAAAATGGCTGGATGACAGGTGAAACATTTTTTGAATTTATATATATTTACACCATGGATAGTCGAAAATAATATTAAAATACCAATCATTTTATTTATTGATGACCATAAATCCCATTTAACACTACATATGAGTAGCTTTTGTGCTGAAAAAGGAATTATTCTTATTACTTTGTATCCGAATGCTACAAATTTAATCCAGCCAATGGATGTATCAGTTTTTAGGTCTTTAAAAGGAACATGGTAAGCTACTCTTCATGACTGGCGATTATAAAACCTCCATTCCCCAACATTGAGAAAAATTCAATTTTGCACGTTACTGAAAAAAGTTTTAGATAACACCTTAAAGCCTTCAATATTTGAAAATGGTTTCCGGAAGTGTGGAATTGTCCCTTGGAATCCAAAAGCAGTTATTATGAGTGATGAAGTCATCTATAAACAAATAATTGCTGAGAAAGAAAAAAAAACATAAAGAAATGGAAACCGGGATTGCCTTTTTAGAAAAATATATTGACAAAGAAAAAATAATACAATTTAGAAATACAAATATTTGGTCAGGTAACCAAGATGACACTTTATGTTTATTTTATAAAAAAGTGACAACTTTATATGATTCCACAAAAAACGGACTAAATTTAGCAGTAGAACCCAGGAGACTAGCTGAAGATGTTAACATTACCGATCAAACTGAAACATTGAATCAAACAACATAGGAAGATCAGACAATAAATTAAACAGGACATCTCCAGGAAGATCAGACGGTAATAGAAACAGGGCATGTCCAGGAAGATCAAATAGTTCTTCCTGGGCATTTACAAGATCAGGCTGTAAATGAAACAGTGCATGTCCAAGAGGATCAAAGAGATCTCCCTGGGCATGTCCAAGAGAAGATCAGGCTGTAAATGAAGCAGGGTATCTCCAGGAAGATTTATCGTACCTTACTGGTCATATCCAAGAAGATAAGACTGTAAATGAAACGGAACATGTCCAGCAATATCAATCAGAAATGAAACAGAAAATAATACCCTTCCTAGAACTCCATCAAGAGCAGTGCTTTCAACAAGCCTTTTAAATAACACAAATATTCCAACACCATTTAAAAAGGTACTCTTTTAGCCAGAAGAAAAACCAAAAGCAACAAAAAAGAGAAAAAGTGAAAGATTCCTGCTGTTGTAACTTCCCAGAAGTGGCTAGAGTATTATGAAAATAAAGAAAGAAAATAGAAGGAGCTTCTGGAAGAAAGAAAGAAAAATAAAGCACTTAAGGAGGCAACCAAAAAAGCTAAATTAGAAACTAAAAGAAAGAATCTGAAGCCTAGAGAAACGAGTACTGTTTGATTTAAGTGCTTCTGAAGAAGAATGGGAAGCATCAGGAAGAAGTACAGATGTTACAGACAGTCCTCTTGAATTTTCTGATGACAGTAACACAAATGAAAATATTAAAGATGGAGATTATATGTTGGTTGAATTTCCAGGAAGGAAGAAAAGTTATAGATATGTTGTTGCGATGATACAAGTACTATAAAAAGTTTCTCGTAAATTATTACATCATTACCATTTCCAAAAATGATTGTGGCTGGGGATCGAATTAAATACAAATTTCCAAATCCTATAAATATTCAAGAATAAATGTCATCTACTGGTACATTCACCTTTAGTTAACTACTGGTACATTCTGTTTTTTTACATGTCAATTAGTAGTACAAATTAAGTAGTTGAAAACATGTTCAAATAAAATAATTTCCTCTTTCAAAAATTAGTTTTAATACATATTTTATCTACAAGAAACCTTTGTACACATGTTGAGCAACTCTTTTGGTAATTAAGTTAATGAACAAAAATTTGTAATAAATAATACTGTTTGATTCTCCTTATAAAGTCAATTACTGGGACATTTACCTTACCTTGACATTATTATTGTCTGAGTTTTTCCCGAGCTCTCTGAGGGCTAAATATTCCATGATAAAGAAGACTTTAATAAGAATATTATTACTTGTGATTTTCACAAATTATGCGAGTATTTAAAGCGAAGGTCAAAAGGCTACCAAACAAAAAATCCAGGGTGTTAACTAGAGAAAATATCCGAAAATGTATTCATGAGGCACCAAATGAAAAATTTTTAATGAAGGTCGCATTATTATTTGGCATATTTGATGGATGTCGGCGGCAAGAACTTGAAAATATGATAGTCAGACATGTAGAAGATAGAAAATCCGTCTTTGTTGTAAGGATGCCACTGACACTGACAAAAAAACGAGTTTATTCACCATTGTCGATGAAGACAAAATGAAGAGTTAAGTATAGATTACATTTCTTTGCAGCCACCTGGCTATTAAGAAAAGACTATGTTTAATCTACAGACAAAGCTCCTGTACTCTACAACCTGTTGGAAAAATAAATTTGGGAAAATTCACTGTATGTACTATTGCAAAATATTTGGGTTTGAACAACCCCGAAACGTACACTGGTCATTGTTTACATCAAACTTCAGCAGCTCTTTTAGCTGTAACTGGAGCAAGTATGACTACGCTGAAGCGCCATGGTGGATGGAAGAGTACCACAGTTGCTGAAGGATATTTAGAGGGCAGCATATCCTCAAAAAGTGAGTTTTCTAGGATGTTGGTAGGTGTACCATCTGGATCTCACATTTCCCTACAGGAACTAGAGACCCAGGCAAAGAATCATTAGTCAACCTTAGCTGCAGGAAATTTAGCTATCAGCTGAACCTCCCAGAATTGCCAATTCTTTGAAAATAGAACCAAATAATATATAAAAATATATTTTGTTACTTTATTAATAAAGAATAAGTTAATTGAAAACCGTTTTTTACGCCTTAATGCTCGCACGGGCATAAAGCAATCCATTAGGTAGATGGCATCTAAGGAAGGTATAAAAACACAATAATGTACTGGTATGACATAAAATAATTTAGATGTAACATACCCTTTTACCAGAATGAAAGAATGCTGCCGCTAAAATATGCTCTCCCTGTAAAACAGTTTGCAATACAATATTCCAATCATTCAATATATGGTCTTTAGCACAGTATATTCGAACATATCCACTTTCATCTGCAATTAGTAAGAGTTCTCCAGTGAAATCCCATTGCAGCACTGTTACTGATGATGAATTGCTTAATACTCTACAAAAATAAAATTTTATAAACATTTAAACAACGCCACTTTTATAGAAATAATAAAATAAACACCTACTTATGAATTAGCCATGGACTATTTAAATCGGCAACATATACATTAGAACTCCAATACAATGAATTACATTCTTCTATATTACTTTCAGTACTGAAGGCAATAACGTTGGTACTAGAGATCGAGCAAAGGATCGACTTTTCTAATCTATAACAAAATATCTATATTAATTACGAATTGTTTATAAGTTCGTGTTACCTTACTTGTTGAATATATTTTGTTTGTGTGGGTTTAACGATCTACTGGGTTTCTTGCTTATAGTGAAAATGTGGTCCATGTTTAGTAATTTAAGTTATTGTTTGCTGTTTACTGCATTTATTTAATTCTTGTAAATTAAAATTATGTTTCATTATTACTCATAGTAGATAACCTTTACTATATATACAGATACTGACAGAGGCCCATAGATAACCTTTATATACGGACACACAACACACCCTGTGCTGTGTACACTGAACCACGTTCGCATTACAAATGACGAGGCCATTTCAAACAGAAGAACTTATTAAATGTCAAGTGTCTATTCAATTCAAGTTTGGAAGTTCATTTGCCGTTAAGTAGTTTAAAATTTTAAATTGTGGTTTTTGTAGGCCAAATGTTTTAAAATATAGTGACGTAAAAAATAGTTTTGAAAGTAACGTATTCCATCGAATATTTTTAAGGAAAATGGAAAAAAAATCCGATTTTAATCCTAGTGCTTGTTCAACTGTAAGTAAAAAAAAGTCACAAAGAAACATGCACAGCAGTATTTTTGACGAAGATAACTCCCTTTTTCCAATGAGTACCAGCCAACTGGAAGACAAAAATCTATCAGATGTAAATAAATGGGAAACACAAAAACAATTGGCGAAAACATCTATTCAGCGAGCCAATAAAGTATCTGCATTACCTTCAAAATATCTACGTGCGAATTATAGTAAATCGGAAACAAATATGGATAACGAAAGTACAGTAAGTGAAAGTGACTTATTAAATACTCCAAAAAACGCTTCGACACCACGAAATTCCATTCAATCTTTAGAGCAGCTATCTTACAGTGTAACAAATAGTGATTTAAGCATTGATAATTGGGTCGATGATTTTAAAAAAGTAATGAAAAACGCAGGCGATCAAACAAGCAATATGTTCAAGCCCGCAGAAGAGGCTTCCAGTATGCTTTTTGCTGATGAAATGTCATGGCGTCGAAAAAATGAGATTCCCATTCAAGATGAGCAATTTTCTGTTATTCAAGCTACCGAAAACGAATCTGTTGGTAACTTTTTCCAACAAAGGTGTAATACACTATCTGAATTTCCAGGTGGTGCAAGTCCTAATACAACACGAGAACCTATACCGCTTATTCAATCCATGTCTGCTATTAGTATTGCAGAGGAACGTTCTCCATCCGATGAAGGAAGTCCAGAAAATCAGAAAAAAATAAGCGTTTCTATGATTCAAAGATTTTTGGCCGAAACGAATTATACACCGAAAAGTGCTGCTAATAATATGTATAAATTATGCGAGGATAATCAGAGATTTGTATCATTAGAAAATAAACCAATTTATTCCCTACCGGTCAGTAAAAACTCATCGTATACAAGTGATCACTCTGAAAATTCTGCAATGAAACAAATTTGTAACAAGGAAAACATAGATTCGTCGAATACTAAAACTTCCAGTAATAATTTATGTCCTTCACAGTCTTCATCAAGAGCATCAAGTGCACTGTCTTCATTGCAAAATGGCAAACTCCCAATTGAAACAACTAAATGCGAATTAATTTGGGGCTGCGTTAAACTTGGAAAGTCTGTTACACAGGAATTTATAATAAGAAATAGATCTGCCAAAAAACTCGGTATACAGTTGTCTTTGTCTAGCCAGGAGTTTAAAATACGCAAAGATAGTAGGAACGATAGTGAGCCTCTAAGTTCCAACAAAATTTTATTACATGCTCATGAATCAAAAGCTATAATTATATCATTCATTCCAACAAAACGAGGTGCAGCAGTGGACGAACTGAGTTTCACTTCACTTGACCCGAATATGACTCAAACTAAAAAACAATCTGTTAGACTGTTCGGTTACGGTGGATCCGTTAAAGTAGATTTTTACAATTTAACTAGAGACACTGCTGGAAAATTTTGGATGTCGCTTGGTAAATTAGATGACAGAACTCTAATAACATCAACCTTTAAAGTTAAAAATAAGGGGGATTTACCAGTTTTTATTTACATATCGATACAATCTTTAGATGCTTGCAAGCTTTGCGTAAATCCCAATTTATTCGTACTCCTGCCACAAATGCAGAAAGAAATCGCAGTTAGTTACAGGCCATCAAGTGAAGATTATAATTTCATGCATAGATCCGATAATGGTCCAGTTGTAAGTGATTTGGGAAATTTAATTGTCACAATCGGAGCTGAAGTAGATAGAGGCAGATTAAGAAGAATTTGTGAAAAAAGTGTTGAAAGTAGCTTTAAAATAGACTCTGTAGCAAACGTACTTAAAGAAAAAATTGAGGGTGAAGTTATGCCAATAGATTTAATCAAGTTTAAAGAATCTCCAACTAATGTTAAAGAGATTTTGAAATTGTTGAATCATCATCAAATTGTATTGACCTTAGAGAGAGATCCAGAACAAACTATTATTCAACAATATTCCGATGATTCGGGTTTATATCAATCTTTATACCAAGATACTACAATAATTGCTGCAAAATCTAATGTTTCAAGTTCTTGTTATGTATCACCGTTGATGATACTTTTAACTCTCCCATATAAATATAAAGACACTGTTTTTCTTAAGTCCGAAAGTGACAGCAGGTTAAATTTCAAAGTAAGTTGTCAGAGTCATTTAGATGTAAAACCGAAAGAAGGTACTGTGGAACCTCACGGTACTGCAATTCTAAGTATCAAATATTGTTCTAATAACGTAAGTGAAAAGAAGAGCCTCAAAGTTATCATAGTTATTGAAAAAGATATTTTCGAAGTTGAAGTTAGAGTGGAGTCTCTTGGACAAGTTAAATATAAAAATAAGTCTATTCTCAATTGTATTTAAGTGTTGAGTGATATGAATTTTCTTGTGATATATTTTTATAATTAAAATGATAAGGAAAATGCATTAAAGTAACCAAAAAATGGAATTTACTGTTTCGACTGTTACTCTGTAGAATCGATTCATATTACTGTTTAAATGAAACTAACTGTTTCTAGATAATTCCACAGTATATTGAAAATATGGTAAAAATTTGAAAAAATTTGACAATTGTTTCGATCTTGCTATCATTGTCACAATTACAGACGTTACATTTCATGTGATGCCTGCCTGATGTATAATAATTATTTATGGCTAAACCAAGAAGTAACCTACCATGTGATTGACTTAATATAATTAAGCAATATCGAAACAATTTTCAAGTTTTTACCATTTTTTCAATATATTGTGGAATTATCTAGAAACAGTTTCATTTAAGAAAGTAAAAAATATATTTTTACTTCAACCCTTTCCTGTAAAGAGTCGTTGAAATGACTGTAAACAAACCATTGGAGAAATTTACTGTCTCGATCCATACTTTGTGGAATCTACTCATATTACTGTTTTAGATGAACCTAACTGTTTCTAGATAATACCACAATACATTGATGAAATGTTAAAAATTCTAAGAAATTTGACAATTCTTTCGATACTAAATATCATCATCAGAATACCAGAAGTTACATTTCAATTGATGCCTACCTGATGTTTAATAATTAATTTTGGCTACACCAAGATGTGACCTACCTTGTGATTGACTTTATATTAATAGAAAAAAGAAGAAGATATGATATTATAAATATTGAAGCTTATATATTATTAGCCCTATGAGTATATCCTGGATATCTTTTTCCCCATTTAAGATATGTATTACTGTGCAATGATGCAGAAAACCAGGAAAACTATATCTGCTGATTTTTACAATTATCACTTAAAAAGACAGTTTAAAAGTGGAGAACTCACTAGCTAGATTTATGTCTTTGTTGACAACTTCATATTGTGGGTTTCTTAAGTGTCTTCTAATTCTTCAAGGAAATCCAGTTCATGCTTCTTATCACAAAAAATATGTAATAGGTATTTCTAATTCTGTGTTAGGTGTCAATGAATGTTTGGTATCAAGTAGATGTTTTGCATAGTGGGATTTATCTGTATGTTCACTGTATCGGATTTCAAAATTTCTAATGGTTTGACCCAAATAGACAGTTTATATATACCAGACTTCTTTAATGGGGATATTTGTGTTTTTACTTTTAAAAATTTTGTACTCACATTACTTTCTGTTTTAAAAGAAATTGTTGTATTTGTTGTTAAAGATATCATCTTTAAAATATTATTAGAAATATTACCTGCATATGTGATGGTTTTTTAATTTTTTATTTGTTTAGTCTTTTTTGTTAATTCATTTATTTATCATATGTAATGGATAACAGTTGGATGTTGCTATTTGTTTAATTGTATTATCTCTATCAAAGTTACATTTGTTCATAAGAACAGAAGATGCTCTATGCATCATTAAATTATATGCTGCTAATTTATGTGACATGGGATGATTGGAATTATATGAAATAGTCACATCATCATGTGTTGGTTGTATGTAAATTGAATAAGCAAGTACATTATTAACTCTTTGAATTTTTAAATCAAGAAAATTGATTGAGTTATTTTCTCCAACTTCTAATGTAAATTTAATTATTGGGTGTAAATTATTAATATGGTTGAAAAATATATCTAATTGTCGTTCACTACCTATAAAACAAGGCTAATATGTCATCTACATATCTGTCTATACCAAGATAAGATATTTTTTGAAATATTGCTTTGAAATATTTTTCTTTCTAAACTGTCCATAAAAATGTTTGCCAAAATTGGTGATATAGGGCTTCCCATCGATAAATCTTCATTTTGAATATATATCTTATTGTCAAAAGTGGAATAATTGTGATTAATACATACATCAAATAAATTGAACGATAAAATAAAACAATATAATTTGTTTAAATCTTCATTTATTGAACTAATGTTCAATTTAAACTTGTTGACGCGTTTAACTAACACAGTAGCTTTGTCAAAACGAATGAAGGTATAATATAAAAATGCCTCAATATATACAGTGCATTTATACAGAATTCTATTTACTAATATTAACAAAGGTATTGAAATAAATTACCTGGAAATTCATTCACTACAAACATTCCTAAGCTTTGTAGTGAATGAATTTCCAGGTAATTTCTTTCAATATCTTTGTTAATATTAATAAATAGAATTCTGTATTTATGCACTGTATATATTAAGACATTTATATATTATACCTTTCATTCGTTTTGACAAAGCTACTGTGTTAGTGAAACACGTCAACAAGTTTAAATTGAACATTAGTTCAAATAAATGAAGATTTAAACAAATTATATTGTTTCATTTCATCGTTCAGCATGGATATTCATCAACTAAAAGCCTCATCTATTCAATTAAGTACATCAGATATTATTCCTGGGTTAATATTTTAATCTTCTAGTAATTGTCTAACAAGTGTCAGACATTCTGTAGGAGGAATTTTAGTGAACATATTGGTAACATCAAATGAAATGAGTTTAAAGTTACCTTGTAAGATCAAGGTTTTTAATTTTTTTATTAGTTCTATTGAATTTTTAATTGAGTATTTAGATATATATCCCTAATTATTAAGTATATTGTATATTTTTTTGGTAATATATTATTAACATAAGAAACTTCAGGTCTAATCGGTTTCGATATTTTATGTAATTTAACGGTTCTATATAGTTGTGGAGATTGAGGATTTTTATTTACTATGTATCTCTTTCTTTTCATAATCACTTAAAAAATAATTTGAATTATTGACAATTTCTCTTACATTATTAGAAAACTTTTTTGTTCGGTCTACTCTAAGAAACAAGATCACTGTCAAGACAATGTATTTAATCATTACAGACTATGATAATCTATCAATAGTTAGAATTTTAGTAGAGTATTATCAAATGTCCTTTCTCCTAAGTTTTGTTTGGCAACTTAAGTAAAATTATCTACAAGCATATTATTGTTTAGAAAATTTAAGGACCTCGTTTTCATTTTGAAAAATATTTTACATTCAAAATATGTCAATTCTTCTTTTTCTTAAATTGCAGTGACCTGTAATATTTGAGTGTCCAGCCAATTGAGCATGAAGTGAATCAGATTGAATCAAGAGTGACTGCCCGTCACTCGCGCCATGTCACGTCTCGACTCGGCCCTCTTATATATTTTTGCGCTAGACGACAGACACTCTTATACCGAAAATTTCGTCTTTTCCCTCTCCCCGCAATTCTATATTTTTCAATTAAATGAAAAGTATATTATCTACGGGCAAAGTATGCATACATTTGCCATATAATTCATATATGATCTTCCAGTTGCAGCATCAATGATAATTTTCCATGTATTTATTAAAACGATATTCACTTCTAAAAAATAAAAGTTGTAACTTTTGTTAAAATATTTCTAAAGTTTAACGTTGGTCATGTGTGGTTTCGATATTTCGGAAAGAGAATCAATGTCTCCTCCGGTGATCCATTTCTTGCAGGTGTGGTGGTCGATGATTGAGTTTCATCCACACTGATGCCCTGAATCTCGAATCGGGGCTTTATTATTGACGTCGTTCCCAACGTCATGCATACGCAAGCCTGAGAATGCTCTATTTGCGAATAGTTTATAAATTGATGTTCTCGAGCACCGTTACTAAAATCATCGAATTGTATCGTCCCTCACAATAGCGTCAGTTGACGTTACAATACAAATGTCATTTGGTTTTATGTCAAATGTAAGGGTGCATTCAGATGCTATGTCGGGCGCGTTTTATGCGATCAGATGCTTACAACGGTAAATTTTACCAATCGTCCAACTATTTAACCCAGTCGACACATCGGTAGAAATTGACCCGCATGCGCTTTACATTTTATAATGCATGATTGAGAAGTTTGGGTTATGTTTACAAAATTACAAATAATAAATTAATATTCAACGAGACTTTTTACATTTTTTTCTACACCCACATGTATATTATACATTTTCTGTACAATTTACAGAATGGAAATGTGACCATTTCGGTTAACTGAACGCATATGATTTCATTTACATCCTAGAATGTACATGAAATTCACCAATCAGCATTTGCATTTAGTACCCGTCAACTCTTCTTTTTTTCAATTTCTATATAACGTCAAGATAACTTGTCAAAATATTTCTTTACTTATCAAGAAAAATATTTTAGTAAAATGAGTGATTCCAGCAGGCCTGTCACATCTACGGAATTTTCCGTAGATCTACGGAATTCAGAAGATGTCTACGGATTCTCCGAAAAGTCTCGAAAATCTACGGAATTTTCAATAACAATGATAATAATTACTATGTACTGTTATACTGTTTGCTCCGAGTTCTCTGAGTAAATTATTTCTCAAAATATTACCCACTCACAAAATACTTACTACGAAAACGAAGAGTGCGGAGGTTAGATAACCTGACATACACCAATCTGTATTTGTGGTTGTTTAACTTACATGAATCATGAATATAACCATAACCAAAAACAGACGAAAAACTTAAAAATATATTTAATTCCATTTATTGCAGCTTCGGTTACCCATTTTCCTATAGTAATAAGTGAAAATGTGAATTAAATTTCTCGGATAGTTTTGAAAACTTCTGGCTCAATGTATCAGTTTAAAAAAATGCAAATAATGAACTAACATTTCCTTTATTAGTAAAATTAACAAATCACATTAGAATTCTTTCTGATATTTATGCAACAGTAGAAAGATTTTTTTTTCAATTAATATAAACAAACTAGCACCAGAAACACATTGATTACCAATACCTACCCAGAGTCGACTGCTCCATGCAAAAAAAATTAAAAACATTACAGTTGCCATAACTTTAAAGCTGAAAAATATTATATTGTCCAATAAACAAATTCCAAATTCGCACCGGCGCGCTATTTGAACGTTCAAGGTCATTAAGGATCAAATGTTCATAAATTCAGATAACCGCATACTGTACGTTGAAGCTACGGAAATTTCCAAACCAATCAACGGATATTTGATCAGGTACATGTTGCAGCCCTGACAGGTCTGTCACATCTACGGAATTTTCCGTAGAACTACGGAATTCAAAAGATGTCTACGGAATCTCCGAAAAGTCTCGAAAATCTACGGAGTTTTCAATAAAAATGATAATAATTACTATGTACTGTTATACTGTTTCCTCCGAGTTCTCTAAGTAAATTATTTCTAAAATTATTACCCACTTACAAAATACTTACTACGAAAACGAAGAGTGTGGAGATTAGATAACCTGACATATACCAATCTGTATTTGTGTTTGTTTAACTTACATGAATCATGAATGTAACCATAACCAAAAACAGACGAAAAACTTAAAAATCTTCATTATTCAATTCCCACAAATATAAAACAAAAGGAATCCATTTATTGCAGCTTCGGCTACCGATTTTCCTATAGTAATAAGTGAAAATGTGAGTTAAATTTCTCGGATTGTTTTGAAAACTTCTGGCTCAAAGTATCAGTTTTCAAAAATGCAAATGATGAACGATCATTTCCTTTATTAGTAAAATTAACAAATCACATTAGAATTCTTTCCCATATTTCTGCAACAGTAGAAAAGAATCTTTTCTTCAATTAATATAAACAAAACTAGCACCAGAAACTCATTGATTACCAATACCTACCCAGAGTCGACTACTCCATGCAAAAAAATTGAAAACAATTACAGTTGCCAAAACTATAAAGCTGAAAAAATGTATATCGTCCAATAAACAAATTCAAAATTCGCACCGGCGCGCTACTTGAGCGTTCAAGGTCATTAAGGATCCGATGTTCATAAATTCATATAACCCCATATACTGTATGTTGAAGCTATATTCTGGATTTACGGAAATTTACGAACCAATCTACGGATATTTGATCAGGTGCATGTGGCAGCCCTGTATTCCAATGATGAATCAAAATCAATAAATATAACTCCATCAGATATTCGTTTAGCCGCAAAGGAGATGTATAACACACATTATATATTACCCCAAAAATCAAAAAGTGAATATGAATCTCTGGAAAACGGAGTTGAAAATATTATCAGAACATGTTATCACTGCTTATATGAATGAAATATCCAATAAAAACAAGCTCTCAACCCTTTGGACAACATATTCTATGTAAAAAACAATGATAAATATTAAAAGTAACATTGACATTTCAAGTTACCGTAAATTGCGTTCATTTCATATAAATTTGTGATGGATCAGTGTGTTAACGCACGTCTCTAAATGTATACAGAAGAGAATATAATTGGTTTGATCCACGCTTCATCCCTTTATTTTTATTGCTGATATTTGTATTATAAATAGTAATTTTCATAAAATTTTAGTTAGTGTTTATTTTTGGAATTTATGGAGTACGTCTTCGTCAAAAATTGAAAATTTTAAAGATAAATCATGTAAAGATTTAGAAAATGAATTTCAAATTAATTTGATTGATGAACAAACCCAGATCCTTTGTAATTTCTTGTATGTTTTACGAGGTCTCCAAAAAATATATTCTGCTTTGACAACCAGATTTAGAACAAATTTTTGTTAATTACCAAAAAGGAAAATGTTCGAAGAAAGTAGTCGGAATTAACAAAATTGGTAATCAGACAAAAATAATTGCTAAATTTTTAAAATTACCAGATGCGAATTTATATACGGGACATTGTTTACGCCTTAAATAGTAAAAAAATTCATGAAAAATATTGATCATATATTTGAATAAATCTTCTTGTTCGGGATTCAAACCAAAATTGTTCACCAAATACGTTATAGTATATTGTACAATGAGCACGAAATGACTATACATTTCCCACAAATAGGTATATGAAATTTTGTAGTACGAGCTTAGCGAGTAATACAAAATTTCATATACCTACGAGTTGGAAATGAGTCATTTCATGCCAATTGTACACTATACTCTTTCTACGACCATCATAAATCATAAACAAAACTGTAATATTTTACATAACAATTTTTATTATTAACCTTCCTGCCGTCATTGTTGCGTGGTTTAGAGAAATTTTCTCTAATATTATTAAGTCTGGCTCTTAGCCCTTTGAATGACCCATATATTTTTTTCTTCTTGTACATGTATCTACCTACGTGCTGAAACAAATAATGTTCAAAATTTTAAAATTTTGACAACTCTGAAATAAAAATACTTTATGCAGAAAAATCCTTATAATTCACCTGCGGAAAAAGTTATCAATTATCGTGTCTCTTTAAAGGAGTAATATCATATCATATATGTCCTTCTGAAGCAATAGCTAGCTTACATATCTGGATCAGCATGTCAATGTCAAATCATCCTCACTATCGCGACCCATTTTCGATTATAAATTGTCTTTACAAACGAATTTTGTAAACACCGATGTGAAATGTCAAATTATTAGATAGACATTAACAAACATGACTCGATCATATATTATAATATATATGACCAAAAAATTCGTTAATATAATGACAGTCTAGTAGCGCATGATATAGTCGTGGGAAATGAAATAGGTATTTCGATACAGCTAGCCCATGGGAAATGGAAATCTGTATTACAATATGGTAGGTTCCTTAATCGAAGACTCACTTGAAATGTAAATTTTTCTTTATGGTCGTAGAAAAAATATTTTATATTTTTATGATAAATTTGAGTATGCTCAGAAGGAATAAAAATTGTACGATTCATTTTATGATGTTTTCTTTGTGACTCTAGTTCTAATATCTATAGTAAGAAGTAATACATTTATTTAAGACCGATTCCTACTTTTTTTACTAGGGCAAAGGGAAAGTAAAAAAAAATGGAACTATTTCAAATACAATGTAGCTATACAGTTTTCTTACCGAATCTCCCGCGAGCTCGAATTATTTTCCATACATTTTTTCTCATTTGCAAATATTTTCAAGAAAATTCCCACTTTGAAAATTTTTTCGGAATAATTAAAGATCTAAAGAGATTATAAATGAAAAAATTTCAGGTATTTATTTGTCATCTAGATGTAGCTTATTATGGAATACTTATGCATTCAATAAAAACACAACCATACACTAAGATCAGGAAATAAAATTCAGAAAGAAAAGAAACAAATGTTTTAACTGGCTTCAAAATAACAAAATAAATAAAACAAATAGGTATAACTAACTTAACCAAAAACTACAAAACAAGATTAATTAAAATTATTTGCTATTTCTTCTCTAAGTCTAGTTCCTTCATTCTCCATTTCTTCAATATTTTGTATGTTATTTACTATTGCATTGACTTCATGCAGAACTAATTGTCCTCTTCTTCATAATGTTTGCCTCATCATCGTTAAACATTAAACATATGTTGCGTAGAACCCATGCAGTTTGAACAACGTGGGAAATTACATTTGTACGATTTATGTCTAAATATTTTCTTCCTCTGAATCGTCCAAATAACAGACAAAATGCCCTTCCAATGACTTGTCTGGCTTTAGCAAGTTGGGTATTGAATCTAACTTGATAAAGATGGAGATATCCCCTATCTTTATAAGGTGCTATACACCAATCATATACTGGATATGCCTTATCTTCGATTATGAAAGAGCTTGGTTGAAAATAAACATCTTTTGTCTTATGAAGTTTTTAAATACTAAAAACTTTCTTCTGCTATCACAAATGGCTTGTAAAGGTACACCATAAAAACATTTTCTATGTATGTATGTCTCTGGATTTTCATGACGTGCTTTTATGGGAATGTATGTTCCATCGATTGCTCCAATACAACCATGGAATTGACACATAGAATAGCCGTGTTCCTCACTTTGAGTTCTTTCTTCTAGTGTTAGCCATTTCAAAACTTTGTCGGTAATCGAAATAATTGCATTGATTACTCTCTCTATTGACACAAACAGAGAGGATTTTGCCATATCAAACCTGCTTGCAATGCTTCTGCAAAATAAAATCAATGTAAATATTTCATAATTTATTAATTGTGCTCAAAATCCAAAGAGTTGATAGTAGCTGTAAACTAGGATCAATGTTTTCTTTGAACGTGTTGTTGCTTTTCAGCAAATGGGCAATTTTGTTAAATAAATCATTATAAGCAGACCTCGTCAAACGTAAATGTTGTTGGAGTTCTGCTTCAATCATTTTTTCTATGATCTTCAAAGATTTCCGTGAGTTCGAAAAATATTTTCTCTACCAACCTCTCCTCCAACTAAGGCCAATACTTGTTTCAATATAATCGTCAGACGATTCATATATATATATATATATATATATATATATATATATATATATATATATATATATATATATATATGTATATATATATATGTTCGGAAACGTTTCCGCGGTTAGAATTATAAACAAACGAACTAGGTTCACGGGTTGAACCGCGTTGGAAATTTGAAATTTCCAACGCGTTCAACCCGTGAACCTAGTTCGTTTTTTCATATATATATATATATATATATATATATATATATATATATATATATATATATATATATATTACCAAAAAAAGAGTGGCCACACTTTATCTAGTTGGCTTAAACAATAGTCGAATTGAAGAAAATATTTTGAAGATAGTGTAGAAAAAACGAATCACTAAATGAACAATAGAACGAATTAAAAGATTAAACTACAAAAATAATTGAAATACTACCAAAACTGCCATCTACGGATGTTAGTAAAACTTTGCGCCATTTACACACGTCTCAAGTTACTCTAGAAAGAATAAAATTTCTATTTAATAAACAATTAAATTACCTAATCAAATTTAAATCACAAAAATTTTTGAAATCACGTAAAATACCATGTCGTATATTAAATTTATCCACCTTTTTCTATTTTCAATTGATACTTACAAAGAAATATTCTTCCAAATAATTCTCAATTTATTGACTGAAACTTATTCAGATAAAATTTTTATATATACATAGTTATTTTCCAACTAATTTTAAGCTGATCTAAAAAATCATTTGGCAATAAAAAAGATTTATAAGCCCAATTTTTGCTGCCTTATACCAACCCGACCATAATTAAGAGTTGTTATGTTTTTACTAATATAATCAAATATCTCAAAAGTGCTTGGATTTAGGTATAGGGAATACCTATACCAAACGAATTGGCTCAAAAAAATACAGCGAAAAATGTAATAAAATACAGGGTGTTCTATTTAAAGTAAGCAACTTATAAAATAAATGATTTAAATTGTGCATGTTGGCGACTAAGTTTAAAACACCCTGTATGAAATATCAATGAGTTCGACATATGTAGTTAACAGGCAAGCGCCTGTTGTTTATTGGTTACAATTTCACGTCACTAGCTGCATTATTAATGGAGATATCGTTATTCAATGTGGACTAGGATTTTTTCAAAATTTTTAAGAAAATCGAAATATCTCGAATATACTTCATTTTTGGTACAGAACATTGTGCACAAATTTTGTCTGAAATTTCATGTTGAATTCGAAAATGAAATTAAAAATATTAAGTTCTATTTAAAATAACAAAGTTGTATAACCAGTCCAGGACAATGGAAATACACCTATGTGTACTTAACAGTAGCTAGTAGAAGGATAGAAAATTGGTAAGCCGATATTCCGACACCGAATCACAATTCAATCTGCCAGGCATCGCACAGTACCGATCGCACCAGAAACCATGGTGAGTTATTGACTTTCATATTTATGTATGGATAGGTATACGGTTTTCTACCGCCGAACTCGAAGTAGGGTGAATAAAGAGGGTATATTCAAGCCGTGGGAAGAAAACTGCTACTGGGATAGTTGAATTACACGTCCCAGTGGTAGTCGCGTGTTGGCCTTAAGCCGTCCGATTGGGAAAGGAAACTGCTACCGGGATAGCTGATTTCACATCATAGTGGTAATCGTGTTTGGACCTTAAGCAGTCCGCTAGAGGCGAAACTGCTACTGGGATAGTTGAATTTCACGATTGAGTGTTAGTCGCGTTTTGACCTTAAGCAGTCCGATTGGCGGAGGTAAACTGCTACGAGGGTAGTTGAATATCACGGCTCGTAGTAGTCGCGTTTGGGGCCCTAAGCCCGCGAATCCGATCTGAGAATCTTCACCCCGAAAGTAGAGCTTTGACCGACTGAGAGTGCCCTATGCGTTGCGTAGAGGTTCCGCTTTCACGCACCTGCTTCCGTTTGCTCACCGCTTTTGAATTTCAACCGTTGATCCTGCATGAAAGTCGTTTGCTCCCCGCTTTCGTAGTTAGCCTGTAGACGTCCCGCTTTTAGATAATTTTAGTGCTTTTCGCCCCGCTTATTGCTTTCGCCTGATAGTGAACTATTGATGATTTAATTCTTTAGCCGATTTTTTTATGTACCTACCGTTGTTTGGTGTTAAATAAATTGTATTTGATTTGCGTTTTAACTATAATTAAGGGTTACTTTTTCTCAACTCCTTTTTTGGCTAGCTCCGTATAATCTAAGGAATTTGAGCAGCAAATACTCAGGTTTCGAACCCAGGAAGGCAAGTAAAATCTGCCCGACTGGCCGCATCGTTTTTGTCACCCTTGAAATATTTTATTCTTCACTGACGCTGGCCGGAGCAAGTGGAGCATAAGACGAGAAAAAACTGGCACCCGAGGCAACCCGTTACTTGGACTCTACGTGTCAAACCAACAAGTAACGACGAAAGAACGTTACGACGTTCAGATTGATTTAGAAGCCCTGAAAGGTATACAAAGCACTTGACTAAATCAGGAGAGTTATTTGGTACTAAATGTTAATAAACTAACATTATTTGTAAATTTAAGAAGCCTCTACCTCACTAAAACCTTTGGTATTAAAAACAATATATTTGAATTCGTCTCCCTGTCGTTCAGTGATGCCAACTGGTCAATGTTTTCCCCTAAGCCTATTTTAAAATCTCTTTAATTCAGAGCTGACTGGAGTTAGGGGCCGGGAATTCAGCAATGCTTCTATCTGGTTCAACAGGGTAAGTAATTCTTCATATGTAAGGCGTTGGGCACCGATGACACGGTACAATTGGGTTTTTATCGATTTTATACCTGCCTCCCGCAGTCCACGGAAATGGGGAGCACCAGGAGGATTGAACTTCCACTGAATAGATTCTCCTTCAGCGGCATTCTGGAGGAATTCGTGCATTATGCGATGAGGACACACAAAACTCGTGCCGGAAGCGCTGGTAATTTGAGAACATCGTCCTCGACGTGCAATGAAATGACGAAGAACTCCCAAAAAGGCATCACAAGATAAGTCGTTAACAATTTCAATATGAAGTGCCTTGGTAGCAAAACAAACAAATAGGCAAATACATACCTTGAAAGATTTAGCTCCTCGATGACGACTGTAAATTATATTAAAGGGTCCGCCATTGTCGACTCCTACACAACTGAAGGGTTTAACGGACGTCACACGAGAAGACGGTAGGTTAGCATTGGGAGGTTGATATGGAATGGGTTTAAGTCGGAAACATCGATGGTATTTAGTTAAGATGGCTCGAATTGCTTGTCGAGCGGAAATTACTCCGAAATTCTGTTGAATCAAGTACATAGTGGTATGGATGCCAGGGTTTGTTGAATTATGAGGTCAGTCAAAATATGACGGCGAGGAAGTAAGGCTGGGTGTTTGGTAGTAAAGTCCAGAGATGAATTTTGTAATCTGCCACCGATAAGCATAATTCCTTGTTGATCAATAAAGGGGGACAATTTGGCTAATCATTTGGGACATCGCTGACCTGTCTGCATCAATGTCAGTTCTGAGCGAAATTGTTGTGCTTGAACAGCTCTCACAAGAGTAATTAATGTTTGGTTTAGCTCGGATTCGGTTAAAACACCTGTGTGTTTAGCAGGAGGATATCTCGTATTGTGAATAAATCTCGATAAAAAGGCTATGGAACCTTAATTTTTGCGAAGTTTTGAGAATCGCTCTAAGAAATGGTTAAAAATATGACATGGCACCTGCACAACCATGGAGAAAATCTTTTCCTCGCTAGAAGCATGTGTTGCTTCAAGGTTAACCTGCACTGGTTTGAGCCAGTGAGAAGGAGGTAACAAGAGCCATCAAGGGCCCGCCCACCATTGTAACGCGAAAATTCGCCGAGCCGTCGGAGACTTAATATTGGCTAACCTGTCGACTGGGAGAAGTCACAGCGCTCTCGGTACGAAGTTAAAAATTTCAGTCCTCCATTTGCCGTCAAGGTGTAAACACACCGCTTCAATTTAAAATTTTCACATGTGCTCTGGGAGCCATAAGTGCTTTATTGGAAAACCCGATAATTCCGACATAGGGGAAGAGAAATACGGCTGGAACCAACAATTGGCAGCTCCGACCCGATAGGTTTCTGGTCCAAAAACGGTCGGTGACTGTGGGTTCCATAAAAATTTAGTGGAATTGCGTTTTGAGGTAAATTTCCGTAGACGGCATTGGATTCGTTAACAAGGGTGGTTTTTGTACGTGGACATTAATGATTGGAATTTAATGGGTCAGTGAGACCAGTTCCAGGAGAATTGGAATATTCTGGAGAAACTTCAGTTCCTGTTCTGGTGCCGGAAAAGGATAAGTGAACAGTTTTCCTTTTCTTATTTCTTCAACTTCATTAGTAAACTCACATTTATGCTTCACATATAAAGTTTTTTTTATTTCTTTTTTTTTGCGGCAATTAATATAATTTCGCTTACATTTGTACTTGATATTTGAAAAACTTGAAATCTTTGCTCATAGATTAAGATACGCTAAGACACTACGGTACGTACCTGGTATTGCGTTATTTAGTGGTTTATTTTTGCCTATTTCTGATGATTTCATGTATATAACTTGCACAGTACATAATTTTGAGTTGTATTTTCTCTAGCAACGCTAAACTCGTTGTTATTTAAATTTTTGGCTTATGCAATTATTTATATTTATATTGATACTGGAATAAATTGCGGAAGTGTGAACCCTTGTAACTATACATTGTTGATTTTGAAATATATATTATCGTTGTATTTTTGAGGTATTGTACATGAACAATTTGGTAGATTCTCTAGAATTTTAGAATTGAGACATCGGTGTAGTTTGGGGCCCTCAGCTCTTCTGCACCCTGAGTTTGAAGCCTTCAGCTCTGCTCAGAGTTTATAGAATCTGCTTGACAGTTATTTACTTGAGTTGTAACTGATAAATCAGTTAGAAATTTTTGGATTTATGTAGTTTTCGGCCTTCAGCCCATCTACGTTCTGAGATTACAGCCTTCAGCTGAGGTCAGACGTTATTTGTAACATTTTTGGTAGTGACATTGTAATAAATATTTTGAAAAGAGACCTTTGGTCCACAAAGACTAATTAAATCTGCAATCAGGGGATACTTGCTGACTTTTATTTACTTATGATAATTTACCTATCAGTTTAACCTTTGGAGTGTGTAGTGAGTGTTGTTAACTCACTGAGGAGTTGTGGGCTAACTTAGGAAGTCTTGGGTGTTTGCCAAAACTTCTCTGGCGCCCTTTTTGTGAACTGTGAATTTTTTGAAGAATCCACCCCTTCTTCGACTCGAAGCTAGTCGACTGGCGAGCACGGGTTGTACCACGTGAGACAACCCGCATACCTATAACGAGCACTGAGAGGGTTAGTAGGTTTTTCTCGTTATACCATGACGACTTCAAGAGATCATTGGGTAAACAACCGCGAGATGCAATGTCGCCAGGGTTAATGGAACCAGGAACATGACGCCAATATTCAGGGAGAACTCGCGTCTGAATGTGAACTATTCTATTGGAGACAATAAATGGTTTGAAACGATTAGGATATGCATGGATCCAACTGAATACTACTTTGGAATCACTCCAGGCGTATATGGAAGTGACGGTTATAAGATCCCGAAATGTTTGCAATATGAAGTCTACTAAATTGGATAATAAAACAGCTCCACACAACTCTAAGCGTGAAATAGATATGGATTTTAGTGGAGCTACCTTCGATTTGGCCATGCCGATTCGAAGTTAGGTTTTCTCCTTTTCAGTGAATCGGATATAAATAACGGTCGCGTATCCTAACTCTGAGGCATCGCAAATGGCATTTAATTCACATGTTAGGGGTTAATAACATTCGAGGTATTTCGAATGTTGAGAAGTTGTGCATTTTCAGCAAAAACTGCTGCTATTTGGCACATATATTTGGGGGAGCAACGTCGTCCCAAGTAGATCCTGCCATTCATAAACACTGGATGAGGACCTTGGCAAAGAAAGACAATGGACACAAGAAACCTAACAGATCATAAACTTTAGCGATTTGAGGCAAGATAGATCGTTTGGTACAAGTCAAAGGTATAGCAATAATGGTAAAGAGAAATACATCGTTATGGGCACGCCATTGCAATCCCAAAATCTTCAAAGTATTGTCTGGATGGTCAAAAGTAATATCTCGTAATTGGCGGTGATCGATAGGAATCGAATCTAATAAGACGGAGGAATTAGTTGACCACTTACGCAACTCAAAGTTGCCACGTTTCAGTAGATCAATAAGTTGGTTTTGCATCTGTAGGGCTTCTTCCAGCGAATCAGCCCCGGCAATCACGTCATCAACATATAAACTTGTTTTGATTATTTGATATGCCAGTGGAATCCTCACTTGTTCTAGATCGGCTAGATATAGCAAGGTTCTGATGGATAAAAACGGTGAAGTAGATACTCCATAGGTAACTGTATTTAATTGGAAAATTCGAATTGGTTCGTCAGAGGAACAACGCCATAGAATCAGTTGATATTTACTCTGTGAGGGACACAAGAGAATCTGACGATACATCTGACGGATGTCACAAGTGAAGACGAAGGTCTTCAATCGGAAACGCAAAAGTATGGCAACAATGTCAGCTTGGAGTTTAGGTCCAACGAACAAGGTGTCGTTTAGAGAAAGTTGGTTGTGTGCCTTAGCGCTGCCATCAAAGACCACTCTAATTTTGGTATGATCGCCATCCATTTTGACAACTGGGTGATGGGGTATATAATAGATATCGTTACCCAGAGGGACAAACAGTAATTCAGACATATGTCCAGCATTCAGGTAATCGCTCATAAAATCTTGGTATAATCGACGGAGACCAGAATCTTGGTTTAAACGTTTTTCTAATGAAAATAGTCGTCGACGTGCTACTAGGTGCGATTCCTCAAAGGTAGGTGACTCTATTTTAAAAGGCAATTTTACCACGAAACGACCTGTTGGAGTTCGCGTCACATGAGATTGAAAATGGGTTACAACCTTCTGATCGTCAGGATGAAATATGGAGTTAGTTGGAATCAATCTCCTCCAGTTAAACTTTTGGCACAGTACATAGTTTAAAAAATAGTCACTTTTTGCACGATCGTAGAAAAAAGTCCTTTCCTAAAAATTCCCATTTTAGGAAATTTTCCACCTATATTTGAGGGTAATACCCCCAAGTTGGCACTACTGCTGCTGTTGTGGCTTCAAGCATAGAGATAAATTAATGTTTATTTCTCTATGGCTTCAACTTTCATGCGCATGCCTAGAGAATTGATTCAAACCATTCTACTGCTGATGAAAGCTGTTTGAACTTATGACGCTTTCAAAAATAGGTACTTGCAGAATAGAAAATGGAAATGTGTCTAATAAACAAAATGGAGAAGATAATAAGAATCTTGATTCGACTGATGGTCTTTTGAATGACCTTGCACTAGATAATAGTGAGCTAAACATGCGCTAGGTATTTACAAGCAATGGTTTCAAGTACCTAATACTACTGTCCTCAATTAATTATTAGAATTACTCTAAAAAATTATTGAAAAGTTAAATAAAATACAGTGGAATAATAAATGTCCATTATTAGCTTCACTAATATTTAATATAAATAAAGAGAAAGCATCAAAAATATATTATCACATTTCGTAAACAATTGTAATTTTCCAAAACCGCCCAAAATATTGGGTTACGACTGTGCACAATTATTATGATTATTCGTACCATGTACCTATTGGTTCGCGTGGTTCGAAAAAGTCAACGTACAGATCTGGCAGAAGAAAGTGATGTGAAAGTGTGTCCTAGAACTTGCAACTCCTTGTCTTTTATGATAAACAGAATCGGACTCATTCAGTGAGAATAAAATCAAAAGAATTTTTTCAAATAGAATAAATCTTGGACGGAACCGTCCAAGGAATAAATTGAATTTTTTTTCGACAAAAAAGTTTTGGTTAACCATATAGGTAGTGTTTGGAAAATTCTTCGCCGCATTGTACACAAAATAGTGATTTTAAAAATATCAATTCTTGTACGTATAATGTTTTCAATTACTAGATCTCGTTATTTCATCCACCACAGGTTCGCTTTTTGAATTTTTTTTTATAAACAGTTATTTTTTAATTAAAAAAGAACTTTTCTAATATACATTATAAGAAGCAGTCGTCCAGAAATCCGTTTCTGTCTATATTACAAGATTATTGCTTACGGTTTTGTCAAGGTCAGAAGTCTAGTAAACTAAGGAAATTTACGTGATTGTTATTATTGCACACTCATCATAAATTTCACTGTTACTTTTTAGTTGATTGCGAATTGCTCTAGGGCATCCTATAATTTTTTGAGGATCCTGCTTCATTATATATCGTTAAAATTTTTCGGATGGGAATTTAAAATCGCTTCTATTTGTGACAAGATAGTAGATAACTCCTGAAAAGTAAAATGTGAGTTACGAACAATTCTATACAGATGATGTTTTGTACTTTTTATAGATGATCCGCCAAAATGAGGGCTTCTGGGAGGAATACAACTCCAAGAAATTCGCTTAGTTGTTAAAAATGTCTCAATTTCGTTCGAGGTTGATTTTTTATCGAAAAGATCGTGCAATTCGGGATTTCGGTGACGGGATATAAATATTTTTAAAGTTAGTACAAACGCTTCAGTAGATAAACTGGAAACGTGGAAGTGGAAACACAATGTGTACTGCCTTTGTGACCATGTACACAAAGACATAAATGTATGTTTTTACTAAAGTTTCTCTACTTAGATTTGAAGATTTCACAAAAAGGGGACCTCCAAAGTCAACTCAGACTTTTGTAAAGTGCCTGGATGAAGTTACTCGATCTCTAGGAAGATCCGATACAATCTGTTGACTTTATCGGGTTTTAAATGATGACAAGTTACACAATTACGAATAATGCGTTTTATCTCTAAACAGACCTCCAAGATACCAAAATATAAATCGGAAATTTGACAATACCAACTGTGCCTCAGTATGACCCAGTCTAAGGTACTCTGCTTTTAGGATTAATGGTACGAGGTTTTGGAAGGAAGTAGAACTGGGTGTTTTTGTGCATAGGGCAGACGACTGCCAACTCTTATCCATCGAGAAACGGTGATAATTGAAGAATGGCTTCATTCGAAATGGTCTTATTGGATTTTATTGCTTGAATCTCAGTCCAAAATTTCTGTTTTTGTAACACTTTAATAATAAACTGTTGGAACTTATCTTATCAAGTTCTTCAACCTTAAGATGGCCCTCAATCCCTTTTTATTTATCCTTTGAATTATTAGCAAAGCGAAAAACGAAGGCAACTACTCGTAAACTTTGAGTAAGAAGAGCTTCTGTCATAAACAGAATTCCAAAAGGAGGATGTATCCTCCATTTTATAACCAAGTAAAACTGGTTTAGTTTTACTCTCCTCCGGAATATAAAATCAAAATTTCTTTAGGTGTCATTCCTCTAGATAACAAATCTGCGGGATTGTCAGACGATTTTACATGTTGCCAGCGATAATTTTAAGTGAGTTTTTGCAATCCAGATTATCTATTGGCGACAAATAAAGACCATCTAGAAGGGTGAGATTGCAACCAACACGAAGTAATTTGGGAGTCTCTGTACAAGTGGACACCTTCAAAATTAAACTTAGTTTCGAAGACGGTATTGAAATAGTTTTCGTTGGTGCGACACGACTTTGTGAACAGACCAAATTACAAGAAACAGCATTATTTAAATAAATTACTCTAATATAGATGCAAGCGCAGTATGCCTTAAGGCTGGCATCGCAAAATCCATGAAGTACAATTTTGAAAATTTTATGGTTAAGAAATAAATATCTCGAACTTTTTAAATGTGCCAGTTTGGGAATATTGAAACAAATTCTGTCCATTCAGATATAAGATCTTTTTTTAGTACTCTCATCCCAGTTGACTTTAAACAACCAAATGATTTGCAGATAACCTTTGCTACAATTATAATACGAGCGAGAAAACTGTAATAATAAACCTAAACTGAATTGAGGCTTTAATCAACTTTCAACTTGACAGTGACAATAAATGAATAACATAATAGCAAAGTGAACTATATAACATTCTTCCTCTCTTCAGTTTCTTATGAAATATTCAAAATGCTTTGGAGGGTTTCTATTTCGTTCTGAACGACGAGGCAAAATCTCTTTCACTTGATCAAATTGAACATTGGGATTGCTTTCCTCCTTGTCTGAGCCTTTCTCTAATATCACCGAACCATCAGTTGAACCTGAACCCAAATTTTCTTGATCCAGATTTGTACTGGTTTCCTTCAGCAACGATGTATCTCCTCGAGGTGCCAGATGTCGAGTTGAAACAGTAGTTTCTCTACCATTAGAAAACCGTACGTGACCATAATCTAGATTTACTTCGACCAGTTCCACTTCTTCCACTGAAGGTTCGTATTTATTCGCTCTAAAGTGCCTTCTTAAGAATACAGTGCCAGGAGTAGATAGCCATGTTGGAATTGATAATCCATTTTGCGATCTTCGTGGATGAATAAACATTCTCTCATGAGGAGAACAATTAGTTGCCGTACATAGAAGGGACCTTATTGAATGCAGAGCTTCTTGCAAAACTGAATCCCATTTATCTATCTTCAGGTTCTTACATTTCAGTGCCAACTGAATGGTTTTCCATATTATACCATTATATCTCTCCATTTCCTTGAGGATTATACGCAGTTGTACGACTTGAAGCAATACCGTTTGATTGCAAATATTCTTTCATCTCATGGGATATCAGCGAGGTTCCTTGGTCAGAATGTATATACGTAGGCATTCCAAAGATTGCAAAAAGTTGTTTCAAGCACCAGATGACGGTTGCGGAAGTTGTGCCTGGACATTCAAAAGCAAAAGGGAATCGTAAATATTCATCAACAACAGTTAAAATATACTTGTTGTTCGTTGTTGATGGTAGAGGTCCTTTAAAATCAATGTTGAGCCTCTCAAATGGAGATGTCGATTTTATTAGAGTTCTCTGACTTCTATGAAATCTTGGCTTGATTTCGGCGCAAACTGGACACAAAGCGGTAATTTTTCGAATATCATCCAAGGAAAAAGGTAGATTTTTACATCGAATCCAATGATACAACCGAGTCACTCCGGGATCACATAAGGAGGTATGTAAGGTATGTAAGTTTTATCACTTTGTTATCTTTTCATTATTTATTTTACTTGAAACTTTATGATCAAACATGAAAGACACTGGTCTGTGGTCTGTAATGAGTTTGAAATGTCGTCCAATTAGGAAGTGAGTGCTTCAGCTATAGCGCATGCTTCTTTTTCCACAGATGAATGTCTTCTTTCAGTACTAGAGAGAGTCCTTGAGAAAAATTCTACAGGTATGCCATCCTGGGAGAGCTGAGCTGCTATTGTATTCTCTGAGGCATCGGTTTCCGCAGTGAACATAGCAGCGTCATCAATTGATTTAACAGTTGCATTAGCAATGCTTTTCTTCAAAATTTCAAAGGCTGCTACAGCACTCTCAGACAAAGGAAAGGTTTTGCATTCTACTAATGATTAAATTGTAATAATAAACCTAAACTGAATTGAGGCTTTAATCAACTTTCAACTTGACAGTGACAATAAACAAATAACATAATAGCAAAGTAAACTATATAACAAAAACCTAACGGATCAATTAGTGGTGTTATTTGGGACAGAAATTCCCGTTTAGTAGCGACGACCTTATCAACAATCTTTGGTACGGTAATGGTGAACTCATTAGAATTAGGATTCCGTGAGATTCCTAGAACCTTACTAATGTCATTTTCGCATTTAATTTCATGAATTTAAGAACTGTGAGAAATATTGGTTTTCAAAATTTCATTTAGAAATTCCTCATGATTCGAACAACACTTATGAATTTTGCCGATTGAAGCAATGATGTGGGTTTCCAGTAGCTCTTCCAAGGAATCACAGGTGGAAAGTATATCATCAACCGATGTCTGATGCAAAATAGCGTAAGCAGCTAGAGGATAATTATCTTTGTTTAGAATTGCAAGTTTTTGAAGAATACAGGTTGCTAGATAAGGCGCATTATTAGTGCCGTAAGTAACAGTAAGCAGCTCAGTGCACTGTAGGGGTTATACGCCATAAAATGTTTTGGAAAAATGTTTTTTTGGGGGAAACTAGAATGTAACGGAACATTTTGATTACGTCACCAATGAGAACAAATTTAGAAGTTCTAAAACGGGTAAGTATATTGAAAAGTTAAGGCTGTACAGGAAAGCCCTTTAGTATAATATCGTTTAATGAAAACCTACTTGAACTTTTCATAGATGCCTCAGACACTACTCCGAGCTTAGTGGTAGGGCATAATCAGGGTTAAATATTTTTTTAAGGACAGTAATTTCTTAGTGATTCTAAAATTGTTCAAGTAAAGAATGCGCTGAGATTTGTGTTGTGTGTTGTCAAAAGATTTTCCTCATACGAGGAGTTCTGTTTGTAAAATAAGTTTCTAATGAAGGACACTGGAAGTCCGAAACGTCAAACGGAAATATAAATAAAAACCAAAAAACTGAACCATACAATCCCAAGAATAATATTTCCGAATATATATATATATATATATATATATATATATATATATATATATATATCTATTTATTTTTTAAAATACTTACATTTATTTTTTTATGAAGTTTAGATAAATAATAAAAATAATAAAAACCAAAAAACTGAACCATACAATCCCAAGAATAATATTTCCGAAATATATATATATATATATATATATTAAACTATTTATTTTTTTAAATACTTACTCACATTTATTTTTTTATGAAGTTTAGATAATTATAATTTTATATGTTGAAATTTTGTTTTGATGTGGCTAGCTCAGTATTTATAATTTTATATGTTTTGTAATGTATTAATATTTTATTCGGAAGCATGAAACTCTGTCTGCTCTTTGAGTCCTGGCATTTAAAGATATATTACCTTTATTTAAATAAAAAGAAACACCTTACATTTTAAACACATTTAATTTTAAAATAAAAAAATTTAATGCAATAATTATAAGTTGCGACGCCTATGGTTACCTCAAATGAAATTATCGATTTTTATATTCTCTCCTGTGCGCATGCTTAAAATCCAGTCATGCGGACTTAAAGCGTGAAATGAACATAGTTTTAACAACAATGCGAGATGGAGCATTGGTGCTCATTAGATACACATAATATTGTCAAATAAGAAATACTTAAATGATTTAACACATAGAAGAATTTATGTGGAGAATATACATAGAAATATTACAAATATGCTGTGGAAGAAATAGAATTAGAAGATTTATATATATATATATATATATATATATATATATATATATATATATATATATATATATATATATACATGGAAATATTATAAGATTTATATACAGACGGATATATTACATGAATGTAAATTTAAGCATCATTCTTATGATGATAAAATGGCGTAAGTACTTATTTTTATTTATTTGAATTAGGCCTTTTTGTTAATGTTAAAGATTTATTTTATAACTAACTAAATAAAGTCCGTTTTCTTTCTATTTTAGATCGATCATTGCCGTGAATGTTTATCAATTTTACGAAATTATGCACTTATTTGAGTTTTTTCTCTTATTATTGGCCAATAATATTTTAAATGAACACTGACCTGTTGCTCTGGAATTGGGATAATGCTTCTGGACCCAGGAATACTCCTCTGAAGTTCCAACACCAATTTTGGAGAAATTTGGCTGATTTTCGCAGTAAAACTGGATGTGATTATCTGTGAGTACTATCAGAATTGTTTATAGTAGTAATTGATAAGTTTTGTCAAATTAATTTGGGAATTTCATGAATTTTCGGGAACACTGCAACACAAGCTCCACGTATATCGATGCCAGCTTCCAACCTACTCACGCTTCCCTTCGATTCTCAACTTTTTTCAATAAACAAGTATTTTGTTTTTTCCAGGTCACTATTTCCAAAAGTTTGTTTCTTTACTTGTTGATTGAAAATTTCATCTGTCACTTTGTTTATAACCAATCGAATATTGTCCTATGCAATCGAATTATTTAATTTAGTTTACTTAGTAGAAAAGTTCATACATATGCTATTTCACATTATTAATTCACTTGTAGAGAGTCTTTTGAGTTTTTGTCATACAAAGAAATTAAAAATTGGTTATATACATAGATACATTTTAAATAGTTCAATATCTAATATTGTTATTAACAGTCTATTACTGTTACAATCATATTACTTAGAACATAAATCCTTTTATGTAATCTCTATCTAATCTTTGTATTAAATTATTTATACTAACTCCTTTAACAAATTAACAAATTATTATTTATTGATTCTATGTTCATTTTACTGACACTATATCATTTTTCTTTATGTTATTAATAGTTTATCTATGAAAATCTATACTCCCTATTCTACTAAATATTTGTATTTGTTTTATAATTTAACTGCTTATATTTATAATTATCGTGACTTGACTATTCTAATAATTGTTTTATTTCAGATGAACAGCTGATTACGTTATAGAAGATATTCATCGTCTTAGGCAACTTTATTTACTCCATTACATATGTTAGGCATATATAAAATAACGTTTTACACACGGAAAAAGGTTTTTTAAAAAATTATTTATTCAACAAAAGTTACAAGTTTCAAGATTCGAAGTAAATTCTAGACTGACTATATAAACTAAATAATTCAAAAAGGTAAAAAATACAATGTAAGCAAAAATAAGGTTCAACAATTTATAAAACAACAGGTTATCACACAATATGCTGATTAAGCAATTTATTTAATATGTACTAAGTAATTTAAGGTATATAACACCTCCCCCATTAGATCGACGCACCCCCTGGAAGTTGAATTTTCTTTTCTTGTTTTCTTGTAATTCCATTGGAGTTTCTTCTGAATTTCTTCTTCTCTGAATTTTCTTCAGGAGTAGCGAAATAATTATCAATACTCCGCTAGAATATAGAAATATAGTCCATATGCTAGGAATATGGAGATTTAATTGTTCTTCCTGAATTGGTGTCAATCCTTGCGAAGATATTTCTTTTAATTTTAATTTTTTCAAATTTATTTCCAAAGGCTAGATTTTAATTTTATTAAAATGTGTCTGAAGTTTATTCAGTACCAGTGGTTGACCAAAAGTTCTATCTTGAAATATTAATTCTTGATTTTTAAAAGTTATTTTACATGGCGAATTTTTGATTAGGAAAATTCCTTTTAAAATTTTGATTTCTGTGTCTTCTGAACATTTAATTATCAATTTTTCTTCTTCTGGAAATACTACTAGGTATTGGTTTATTTCTGGTATAATTTCCAAATGATTTTCATTAATTTTGATTTTAGTGTATTCGCAGTTGGTAGAGTTTTCCATTAATAGTATTTGTTCTACACATAACTGTTTATTATTATCTTGAAGGTGTGAAGCACATTGAAAATTTTCACTTCTTGTACAAATATCGTTTAGACGTTTTATCTGTGTATCAGATCTTAGCAAATACTTTGAATTTGGTATTATTATTACGAATTCTGATTCTAACTTAGTAGGTATGGGTAATAAATAAAATAATTCAAACTCAATATTAAAATCCATAGGAATCGATAAAAAATATTCTATTCTATTTTTACTTACTCTACATGTTATGCCTAAAATTGATTCGAGGTTTAAAATATTCTCGTATTTCAATTCCAACGGTAATTGTAATGTAATGTTTTTCTTATTTATTTAAACAATAAACGGGTGAGATAAATTTTAAACACTCGGTATGGCTACTTACTAATTTATTGACACACTAACTCACTAACACTTAATTTATATATACTTAACTAATCACTTAATTATTAATTTATATTAACTATATATTCACTCAAACTAATTTATATAAACACTTTATTTACTGTTTAACTCACGATGTCAAATTATAAACTAAAACTAACTCTTCCTGATCAGTCTCTTATATATTAAAGCCGTTTTTACTAGTAAATTCTGGGCTGCGGCTTACACAGTCACAAATAATTTTTCTGGCCTTTTCTAGATAACTCTGGTCACAAACACCAGTTCTAGATAAGATAGTCTCAATCGTAAACAGTTTTTTATAACTGCGTATCCGCCATAATTTTAACTATTATACCTGGCTTAGACAGGGTCGGTTTTAGGGACTATACCAGTGTGCTGTTTCGTAACATTACCCCCTCCTTAAATGGAAGTTCCTCCTGGAACTTTTGTGTAGCCGAGACTGGATGTTTGAATCGGCAACTGGCCCCATTTCTACACTTTCCGATCTTATGGAAATAGCAGGGCACCGTCTTCATCGGATACTGATAACGGGGGTTGTAGCTGCAAATTAATATCTGGACACCGGTATCTTGAAAGATAATCTCTACCATGTTCCTGATGATTCGCCAATCCAACTGGTTACTCGCTATCTTAGGCATAGCCAGTTTCTTCACGTTGGATTCCAACACATGGTCTCGGAGGTTTCGAAGTGCTTCCCACACATCGCGGTAGGTAGATCGATCTTGGAATTCATTTTTAGTTACCACGTAGAAGACGTACTGCGAATTATGTTTCAGTTTCAGTGTCTTGCCAGGGGCTAGAATCTGATCTTCAAGTTTTTCCAATTGCCCGAACTTCTTTCGAAAGACGGTTGCCAACCCTCGTGCGTTCTTGATACGGGCGGGAATGTTGTATGCCAGTGAATAATCTTCCGGGAGAGTGAACAAATCTTGTTGTTGTTCCGACGTGACTTCATATCTAGCTTTCCCGGTACCTCCATACGCGCCCATAAATTCATCGAAGGTGGGGTCAGACACATATCGAATAAGGTTTACTTCTTCCTCTATGTCATGGTCTCCTTCGAATGGCGCTAGTCGGTTTCGGTGAACTACTTTTGGTTTTCCGTTGAGGATCTTGCTTATGCGATATAAAACATCATTGATCCTTTTCTTGATTAAGTATGGACCTTCCCAGGATTTTTGTAATTTTGGAGAAAATCCTTTTCTCCTCGCCGGGTTGTGTAACCATACTTTGTCCCCTTCTTTAAAACCGCCTTCTGTGGCCTGCGTGTCGTACCGACTTTTCATTCTGTCGCTGGCAACTTGAAGATTTGTTCGAACTAATTCATGAATATCGTCCAGCCTTCTTCTCAATTGGATCACGTAGTCTTCGCTTGCTATATCTTCTCCAGGCCGACAGCCAAATTCCAGGTCACAAGGAAGCCTCATTTCATGTCCAAACAGGATTTTCGCAGGTGTTTCACCCGTAGACTCATTGACGGCAGATCGATAAGGCAATGCGAATAGGGAGAGATACTGGTCCCAATCTCTCTGATGGCTGGATACTATTTTGGACAGGTATTTTCCAATAGTCCTGTTCATTCTCTCGACCATTCCATCTGACTGTGGATGTAATGCTGTTGTTCTGGTCTTCTTCATTCCCAGCTTGTCGCAAATCTCCTGGAATAGATGGCTTTCGAAATTTCTTCTCTGGTCACTGTGGACTTCCATGGGCACTCCATATCGGCTGATGAATTCTTTCACCAATACATCCGTGACAGTTGTGGCCTCTTGGTTCGGGATAGCGTAAATTTCCACCCACTTTGTGAAATAATCCATTACAACCAGTATGTACTTGCTACCATTTTTTGTCGTCGGAAATGGTCCAGCGATATCTAAAGCAATCCTTTCGAAAGGGCTTCCAACATTGTACTGTTTCATGGGTGCCTTTCTCTTGCGATGTGGTCCATTATTCGTAGCACAAGTCGTACATTTCTTACACCAGTCCTTCACATCGTCGGAGCTGTTCATCCAATAAAACCTTTCACGAACTCGCTGAAGGGTTTTCTTCACTCCCAGATGACCTCCCGATGGACTGTCGTGTAACTTCTTCAGTACCTCAGCTACTCTTGTTCTCGGGATAACTAGCTGTCTCCTCATCTCAGAACCATCATCGTTTTCAAGGACTCTTTTCAACAGCCCTTCTTCCAGGACAAGGGAGTCCCACTGAGCCCAATACGCCTTGAGTTTCGGTGAAAATCTTGACACTTCTTGCCAGGTAGGTCGCCAGTTTTCTTCCTTCCATTGCCGGATCATCTTCAGGTGAGGATCATTCTCCTGATCTTCTCTGATACTGGTGGGTGACCATTCTTCATTGACTACTGTAATTCTTGAAACTGCAACCTCCTTAGATTTCGACTTGTTGCATCGTGAATAGTCTACAGGGCATCGCCGTCTAGGCAAGGAGTCGGTTTTTTGGTGATTCACATTAGCTGGATGTTCAGCCCTGTCTGATTTCCCCTGTGTCTGGAGTTCTTGGGTTACAGGAGTCTTGGGGCGCTTAGACGGACTGCGTACGTGCTCTTGCTCGCCACACTTCCGGCATTTGATCTTCTTCGGCCTCTTGTCTACCATGCCTTTCAACAAGTTGATGATCTGATCAAGTTTGCCATCGTCATCTTCTTCCTGCATGGTCCTACCTTTGTTGCACCGCGAGCCCTTCGTGGCTTTAAGAGGTTTTTGGTTTACAGGAGTCGTAGGACGCTTACACGAATTTCGTGCATGCTCTAGCTCGCCACAATTACAGCACCTGATTTTCTTCGGCTTCTTGTCTACCATACCTTTCAACAAGTTGACGATCTGGTCAAGTCTGTCATCGTCACCTTATTCCTGTATGGTCCTGTCTTTGTTATATCCCGAAGCCATCGTGGCAGCTAAACGAAGCGTCCTCTACATATCGGGGTCACGTAAGCCATCAATAAAGGCCTGGATGCCGAGACATTCCATCATGTTCTCTGGTGTTGACGGATAAGCAAATCGAACGAGTCGGGCAATATCCACTTCATATTCTTGAAGTGCTTCGTTACGTTTCTGCCTTCGGTTCTTCAGCTGAGATTGGTACAAATGTTCTAGATGTTCGTGACCGTACCGCATGTCCAACCTCTTCTTCAGCTGCTCGAAGTAATCCGTTTCTTCCAAAGGTACCGTCTGGAGTACATCTAAGGCATCTCCCCGAAGCGCTATAGTTAGGTTCACTGCTTTCTCCTTATCGGACCAATTATTCACTCTAGCGGCTGCTTCAAACTGTTTCACATAATTGGTCCACGATGTCTTTCCGTCGAATGTTGGGGTCTTGACTCGTGCAAAACTGCCAATGTTCTCTATCCTGGAAGTTATTTCTGACTTGCAGGGTTTTATATGTTCAATCTTCTTTCCTTCTGCTGGCGTGTCTTCTGTTCTTAAATCTGCCATATTTCTCTCCAATTCCTTGATTTCCTCGTCTATCGTTGTCATCTTGTTTTCAATGTCTGATTTTAGAGACGTAATTTCATTCTCGACGTCAGCAGCAATGTCATTTTTCAACGATAAGATATCGGCAGAAATGTCATTCTTCATGGTGGAAATCTTCTCGTCCATGTTAGCCGAAATATCATTCTTCATAGTAGAAATATCGTTCTTCATATCAGAAATCTTCTCGTCCATGGCAGAAAAATCGTTCTTTATTACAGAAAAATCATTCCTCCTATCAGAAATTGACGAGATTAAGCTGGAAGCCTCGTCTTTGAATAAGAATGTGCCACTTTAAGTCTTTCTACTAATTCACTTTTCTTACCGGACGTTAACAAACTCACGATCTTCTAATTCCGCTCGTAATTCCGCCATTTTCAGGTCCCTTAATCTGTTGGCCATTTTTACGTAGATATTTATTTATATTACCCCACACCTGACACCAATGTAATGTTTTTGTTATTTATTTGAACAATAAACGGGTGGGATGAATTTTAAACACTCGGTATGGCTACTTACTAATTTATTGAAACACTAACTCACTAACACTTAATTTATATATACTTACCTAATCACTTAATTATTAATTTATATTAACTGTATATTCACTCAAACTAATTTATATAAACACTTTATTTACGGTTTAACTCACGATGTCAAATTATAAATTAAAACTAACTCTTCCTGATCAGTCCCTTATATATTAAAGCCGTTTTTACTAGTAAATTCTGGGCTGCGGCTTACACAGTCACAAATAATTTTTCTGGCCTTTTCTAGATAACTCTGGTCACAAAAACCAGTTCTAGATAAGATAGTCTCAATCGTAAAAAGTTTTTTATAACTGCGTGTCCGCCATAATTTTAACTATTATACCTGGCTTAGACAGGGTCGGTTTTAGGGACTATACCAGTGTGCTGTTTCGTAACAGTAATTTATAATACGAAGATATTTTTTTGCAGCTCTGTAAATAATTCTTTTGATATAATTATACTCGAATGCGATGTCCTTAGTTTGCAGAATGAACTGGAAATCTCTACAGTTTCTATTATATCTAATATTACATTATAAATAATTAATACTTAATTCAACATTGTTTAATAAAAATAAAGTTATCATGTAACATGTGTAGATAAACTTCATTTGTTTTAAATGTTCTAATATTAAACTTATTCTGTAATGAAAGTATAAGGTTTCTTCTTAGGTCGTTTTATATTTGAAATATGAATATCAGCGGTATTAAAATGACGTGTTACAATTTTCGCAGTTTTATTTTTTCTGTTTACGGATTTTATTTTTTCCGGTTGATATCTATTTTTTGTCTTACCTTTAATCGGCTTATTTTTGACAAATACTTTTGTAGGTAGAGGGTCTGGAAGATCTTCTCTACTTTCATTAGCTTTTGAAATAACTTTATCTTTAGTTTCTTGCAATGATTTATTTATTTTAGAATAAAGTAATTTCATTTTTTTTTTGTGATTATGAATTTAATTATTTACTAATTGTCGATCAATGTCTAAATCAAAAGAAGAGTTATTCTCTAAATGACCTGTAATAATTTCGTATGGTTTTAGTTTCGTTACAGAGTGAATATTATTATTATATGCCAAAAGAGCATAATTTACTTTTATTTCTAATATGTTCAATAATTGTTAAATGAAATCGTTGGGCAATGCCGATTGCTTCAGGATGTTGTGAACTGATAAAATGAATTTGTATTTTATGAGTTTCTAATAAATCTTTTACTAAATTATTTTTTAATTCTGTTCCGTTATCGGATATTATTTGTTCCGGTATACAATGATGGGTGAAATATCTAATTAAATTATTAACTATATCTATACCTTGGGCTGAGTTCAATTTATACAACTGCCCGTATTTTGAAAATGAGTCTATAATACGAGTAGTAAGAAATTTCGTATTTTCTAAAGTAATAGTGTCTTAATGTATTATTTAAAATGGTTTAATAGCTGTTGGGGTAATATTAAAATATGGTTTCACGGGTTTGCGATCATATTTTGTTATTTGATATATTTCGCATTCGTTAATGTACGTTTGAATAGAAGATCTTTGATTAGGCCATTAGTATCGAGATTTTATATTATTTTCGGTTTCATCTAATCCTCTATGATTCCGTTTACTTTCACGATAGTTTTGTATTACTTCTTTGATTTCATTTAGAGGGATGTCAATTAATTTTTTATTACATTTGATAAATGAAATGTGTGAATTTTTGAAATATGTTTGTATAACAGTGCTGAATTTTTCGTATAAGGGATCTTCAAAATAAATATGATATTTTGCTTTTGGTGCTACATATTCTTTCACAAAATTTATTACGTCTTGTTCAAAGTTATTTTTAGAAAATTGTACTAGAATTCTTTGCTTAATTTCATATAATTTAACTATAGTTGGTATAGCTGGTTCAAAATTAACTTCAGAGATTATAATTTGATTTTTGCCCACATTTACTGCAGATTCCGAAATCGGTATTCCTGCAATAGGATTCTCTATGTTAGTGTGAATAGTATTATTATCGTCATCAATTTTGTCATTAAAATCTTCAGCTTCTACAATAAGTGATTCGGTTTCCACATTTTTATTTTTCGTATTATTTGAAAGTGAGTCATTAAATATTTCCATATAAACTAATGATTTTTTGGGAGGATTATCCGAAGAATTTACTTCATTCATATTTAGCTGGATTCGTGATAAACAGTCACTATTAGTGTTCAATGCACCTTTCTTGTACACTATATCATAGTCGTATTCTTCGAGTTTCAACCGCCATCTGACTAATTTGGAATTGGGTTCTTTTAAAGAAAATAACCATTGAAGTGGTTTATGATCTGTTACTATTGTGAATTTTCTTCCGAAAAGATATGGGCGGAAATATTTTACAGCCCAAACAATTGTAAGAAGTTCCTTTTCAATTGTTGAATAATTCACTTCAGAATCATTAAGTGTTCTGCTAGCATATGCCACAGGTAAATCGGTTCCGATTTTACCTTGGCTAAGAACAGCGCTTAGAGCAAAATTGCTTGCGTCTGTTGTGAGATTAAATGGACGAGTAAAGTCAGGGTATTGTAAAATAGGATCATTTGATAACATATTTTTACAAGTTTCAAAAGAAATAATATAATCAGGATCTTTTATGTCAATTACTGCATTTTTCTTAAGACGATTAGTTAAAGGTTTAGTCAGTTTTGAAAAATCTTTAATGAATTTTCTATAATATCCAAGAAGTCCGAGAATAGCTTTAATTTATTGACTAGTTTTTGGTATGGGAAATTTTTGAATAGCACTTATTTTATCGGGATTTGGTTTTACACCTTCAGGGGTAACAATATGTCCCAAATAAGCTACATCTTTCCTCAAAAATTCGGTTTTGTCAATTGTATTTTAAAATTCGATTCGCGTAACCTATTAAATACTTCTTTTAATTATTTATGTGTTCTTGCAAGCTTGTACTAAATATAATGATATCGTCAAGATAAACTAAACATTTTTCGTTTTGGATACCTCTTAAAATGTTGTCCATCACTCTTTGAAAAGTTGCTGGAGCTCCCTTTAGTCCGAATGGCATTCTCAAAAATTCCCAGTGGCCATTTTCAGTAGTAAAAGCCGTTTTGGGTATATCTTCTTCAGCCATCTCAATTTGGTGAAATCCAGAGGCAAGATCCAATGTAGTGAAGTATTGGCAACGTCCTAATTTATACAGGCAAACATAAATGAAAAGACCAATTGTCACAATAAAAAAAAACTGTACATGATACTATTTAATAATAATTCAAATGATTATGTTATATGTAATTTCAAAACAATTCGTAGAAATTAAAATGAAATTTGAAAGAAACGCGTTAAATTTTCATATAGTTAGTAATTAGGTTATTTTATGCAAGGGATTTCAGGAATTTTAATAAATAGTAAATAAGTTATGTTAATATTTATATGTATAAAAATCTTTATCTCTATATGCTAATTTCTAATACAAAAATGTCATTTTCATGTTTCATATATGGCTTAAAAATTCATGATAATATAAACAGTGAATCGTCGTTAATGACACTATATCTATACATTTAATACGATATAGGGAAGTTTCGATAGCAACCCGCAACGGGATAGATTATGATGAAAATCAGAAAAGTCAGTGGGTTTTTTTTGAAATGTCAAAGTGAAAAGTGGTATTATAATTGATCTCGTCAAGAAGAACGTAAGAATACAGCATATATCATCTGACAGAAACAGTAATAGTTTATGTAATTGGGTAATACCTTCACCAGAAAATACAATAAATACATTAAGAATATCAAAATTGAACTTCTCAAGAGATTTCACGTGTTTGTTAATTAGAAACTTCGACAATATTCAATTGAACGTGTGCAGTAACGACATACTACCCAAACCTGTTGTACTATCGTCAAGAAACAAACTCTCCAACAGCAGAATTCGTTTTGTACAGACCATTCTGATTTAACAAGATAGATGTTTCTACCCGTATAAAGATAGATGTGACGAAATCATTAAGTGTCCAAAAGGCGAAGGCAAAATAAATTGTTCAGAACTTTGTCCTCATCTTATCAAATGTCCAATTGAAGATTAGTTTGAAGTGGATACAAACCTAGTAAATAAAAGGTACCATTTTAAAATATTAGATTAGAGATCTCTAAATTAAAAAAGGCCTTTATTTAAAAAAACATTTTAATTGTTCAATAGTAATAGTAGTTTTATTTTTTTTTGTTGTATATCTGTACACATTTTCTGTTTGTAAATTTCTATGTTTAAAAAAATTACTGAAATCATAATTTTGTTCATTTTAATTTCACAAACCAATAATTAGAGTTAATTTGAATGGCGCACTTGAACACTATCCTTTGATAGAGTTGATATACATGTTTAATTATTTTTCAGTGTCAAATAATAAATAATAAATAATTATTATAACCGTTACAATTTGGCTAGCTCAACGTGTGACCTTTTAGCAGATCAGGTTTGAATTATTGAAAATTTATTCAAAATTAACTTATCTCGTTTTGCAAAACTAACGATTCCGTTTAAATAATTTCTTACAATTAATATATTGAAATGGATCTAAGAGATGGAAAAAAGACACCAGGAACACGGGGAATTATACAAAAAAATATAAAGCAGCTGAGTAAACACGAGTTACGAACAGAATTAATCAAAAGAAATAAAGACGGAGAAGGAGACAAGAAAAAGTTGAAAGAAGATTTACGACAAGTTATGATAGAAGAAAATCTAGATCCAGATGTTCATTTATTCGATGTGGAGGAAGATAAAGAACATACGGGGGAAGAAGAAATTGTGGAAACGGGAACAATTAAAGAAAAACCAGAAAACCCTAATGAAAATAGAATGATGGAAATGCTTATGTTAGCAATAAATAAAATAGAAGAGTCACGTAAGGAAACTCAACAAAATATAGAAAAATGTAGAGAAGAAACAAAATTAATTAAAGAAGATATAACCAAAACGATAAATAAAAATGCACAAGAAGTGGATGACAGATTGAAACACTTTCTGAGCAAGTTTCAAGACTTTCAAGTGGATGTGTGCAAGGAATTTGAAGTTGTTCATAAATAAAACGAAAGAAGACAAGAAGATATACGAGAGATAAAAGAGGAACAAATGAATATAGTAAGAAAACAAGAGACAGAAATATGTTACATGAAGGAAGAGATTCAAAACTATAAACAAGAAAATGATACAAGATATCTCAATTTAAAAAAAGAAATTAATGACGAACAACGAACATTTTTTAACCTAACACTAAATAAGGAAGACACGCAAGTCCAGGAAGAACTCAACGGTATTAGAACACAAATAGATGACAAACAAAAGCAATTGGAAGAACAATACAAAATAGAAATGGAGAAAATAAGAAGAGAGTTAAAAAAAAATAAATACGCCTCAATTTGTAAATCAAAATATTTCCATTGATTTAGGAACAAAGTTTGATGGTAATATAAAAAAAATACACCCAGTAGTCTTCCTCAAGAGTTTAAAAAACAAGATAAGGTTTTTCAATAATTTTGGTGACGTTAGAGAGGTTATTCGTAATAACTTAATTAATCAAGCTCAGATTTGGTTTTCTAGTAAAGAAGCCAGTATAAATTCTTTTTCTGAATTTTAAGATGCATTCCTTAAAACCTTTTGGAGTGAAAACAATCAGTTAATTGTGCGTGAAAGACTTTATTTTGGCAAATTTGACCAAAATAAAAGTGATAAGTTAACAAACTATGCACTCCAATTATATGCACAAGCGCAATATTTAGAACCAGGTTTACAGGAATCAGAGATTGTAATGTTTATCGCTAGACACTATAAGAGCCAAATTTCAGAAACTGTAGCGATTCAAAACATGCAAAGCTTTGAACAGTTATACGATTATTTAAGTCGCATAGAAAGGAATAACAATCACACCAGATATCAAAATGAAGGTAATAACGATTTTCAAAATCAGAGCTCCAACTATAATTCTAGACAAAATTCTAACTCATTTTACAATAATCATAATAGTTATCAACATCACCAAAAGAATCAGAATATCAATCAAGACAACAGGACACGGAATAATATAAACCAAAACAACTATGGTGGACAACGTTCACAGAATCATATAAATAATTATCCTTATACTAACAATAATCAAAGAAATAATTTTACTAATGCTAGCTACAGACGAAATTTTAATAATGACAATTACAGAAATAATGACACAAACTATAGACACGACAATAGACAGAGACCTAGACGTAACTCAGACGGTCAAATTCACAAAAACAGAAATGACGAAAGGGAAAATGAAAGAAGAGTTAATTTTGGGAGAACTACGAGAAGTCAGGAGAGGGCAGATGATTAAGAACAAAGATCAGAAGATAGAAGGGAAATACAGAGAAATGAACAGTATCCCTCAACATCAACCCAAGGTAATGACATTCCTGGAGTAGAAGACACCCAGGATTTTCAATAAAAAAATATGTAATAGCCAAAACGTATAACTACATGCATCCAAGGGAATTCTTAAGAGATGTCAAAGATCTGGATCAAAACACTTTAGATTTAGTGATCATTAAGGGTGCAATTGAACAGTTAGAGGTAAACATTATAGTAGATTCAGGTTCACAAACGTCTTTAATAAATGGTAAACATATCAAAAAAATTAAAAACTTAGAACAAAATATAGTTAAAATTCCAAAAGTCAACTTAATTGGTATCAATTCAAAAAAATTGACAGAAGTAAACAAGGCAGTTATAATAAAACTTCAGTTGAAAGATACAATAACTGATATGCAGCTTTTGATATTGGATAATATAGAATATGATATACTTCTGGGAAATGACGAACTAGAAAAAAACAATGCTATCATAAACTATGAGAAGAAAATTTTTATATTTAATGGTATAGAGATGGAATTTAGTAGCAATGAACAGGATGCACAAAGGCAACAGGATGAATTAAAAAGCATAAATGGTAAAATAAATAAAGAAAACACCAGTAATAATAAATATTATATGAGCGAAGAGAGAAGGAAATTGACGGAAAAAGAGACGAAGATTTATGAGGTTGGAAAACATATTAATATAAGTAAATATAATATAAATGGAATGGAATTCACGTGTAGTAAGGAAAATAGAAATTATGTAAGCAGATTGCTAGAAAAATATGTAGGATTAATAAGAGAAGAAGCAAGAGTAGCTGCCGAATACGTGCACAAAATAAAAATAAATAAAAAAATAGAACATTTCAAAAGTAAAACATACCCTATACCATATAAATTAAAAAATAAAGTACAAGAAAATATACAACAACTTTTAAAGGATAAAATAATAGAATACAGTAATACGTCATATATAAATCCAATAGTCATAGTTCAAAAGAAAGACGGAGATATCAGGATATGCCTAGATGCCAGGAATTTAAATACATGTACAATACCTGAATATGAATCACCCTTAACGATAGAAGCTATATTTGGAAGAATCTCAAAAGCCAGCGTTTTTACCAAATTAGATCTCAAGCACAGTTTTTGGTTAATACCGCTACATGAAGAAAGTAGAGATTATACAGGTTTTATTATAGATGGAGTAGTATATCGTTTTGCTGTTACACCGTTTGGATTAAATACATCTACAAGTGCATTATTAAAAGCATTACATAAAGTTTTAAACAAATATGAACATTTTACACTACACTACGTGGACGATATAGTGATTTTTTCTGATAACAAAGAAGATCATTTGAAACATATTGAAATAATTTTAAAAGCATTGGATGATGCTGGACTGAAGCTGAATATAAAAAAATGTCAGTTTTTCCAGGATCAAATTTTATACTTAGGATACAAACTAGATTCTGAAGGAGTGAGTATTGACGAGGACAGGATAAAAGTTATAAAAGATTACAAAAGACCAACAAACTTAAAAACATTGAGAGGTTTTCTTGGTACTATTCAATATTTCAAGAAGTTAGTACCGAATCTTACTGAAAAGGAAATTCCTTTAATAGAACTGCTGCGCAAAAATGAAAGATGGAAATGGGATAACAGAAGAGAAGAAGCCTTTAATGATATAAAAAACACTTTCACTAAAAATGCCAAAATTTATCACCCTGATTATACAAGCACATTTACTTTGAAAACTGACGCTTCTATACATCGATTCGCTGGAGTGTTCACTCAGGTGCAACATGAAGTTGAAGTACCGATAGCTTTCGTTTCAAGACTAACCAAAAATGCTGAAAAAAATTATAGTGTTGGTGAGCTAGAATTAGCCAGCATTTTATTTTGTATACAGAAATTAAGATTTTATTTATTGGGAAACAAATTTGTAATAGAAACCGATAATCAAGCGTTGACAACTATTTTAAAAAACAAATATGGTAACAATAGAATACATAGATGGTCATTATTATTAATGGAATACAATTTCGACATTAAACATGTTAGTGGAATTTCAAACACTATACCAGATGCAATTTCCAGAATGGATAATCTCACAAAAAAGCAGGATATTCGAGTAGGTATAAATATTATGAAATATGAAGAAGGAATATTTTCTACGGAAGAAATAAGAAAAGATCAAGAATTATTAACAGATAAACAAAAACAAAAAAGTCTTGTAAAAGATGGTTTGTATTATAAAGAAACAAATAATTCTGAACCTTTTGTAATATCCAAGAGGCTAACAAATAAAATTGCTCAGGAATTACATATAAAATATGGCCATATAGGTGTAAAAAGATTATTTCACATTTTCAGAGAGAACTACATTAGTAAGAACGATTTGTCGAATATTAAAAATATGATTAGGAGTTGTGAAATATGCCAATTTGCCAAAGAAAAGAATTTTCACAATAAAAACCTACCCAAGGCACTGATTACGAGACAACCTCTAGAGACAATCGCAATAGATTTTTTATCAAATTTAGTTCCGAGTAATCATGGCAATTCACATATTTTAATAATCACTGATTTGTTTTCAAAATATGTAGTAACTTATGCATGTCGTCGAACCAATATAAAAACAGTAAAAACCTTCCTAGAAGAATATTTTAATGTTATAGGCATCCCACACAACATTATAATGGACAATGCCACCTATTTCAACAATAGAGAAATTAAGACTTGGTTAAAGAAACGTAACATACAACAATTGTACACCAGCATTAGACACCCCATGTCAAATCCCGCTGAACGAGTAATTAGAGAAATAGTAAAGTATCTAAGAATTCTAGTACATTATGAACAAACTAATTGGGAAGATAGGTTGGAAGATATAACTTACTATTTGAATCAAACTCCGAACACTACAACTGAATTACCACCTATACTTGTTTTAAAAAAATGAGTTACCAGACAGACCATGGATAACGCGAAACAATATACCATATGAGGAAATTTTAACAAAGGTTAACAACAGAATTGCCGAGAGGGCAAGAAAAAGTATAGAAAGAAAAAATAAAAAAATTAGGAACCATGTTACGTTCAATATGAATGAGCTGGTGATCCTCAAAGCACTAAGGACTTCTAACCGGAAAAATAAATAATGTGCAAAATTAAAACTTGTATATGAAGGTCCTTACATAATCAATAATGAACAAGGTGTGAATAGCTATGAACTAAGAAATCCAGTTGACAACACCATTAGAGGAATTTTTCACGTTTCTCAAATATATAAATTTCATCCAACACCTAGCTAATTTCATATATATTATTCAGACGATAACTATTTATAATAAAAAATCTTCAGGATTATTTTTAATTTGAAATTATAAATAAGTTCTGAAGATTTTGGGGGAATGTTATAACACAATAACACATAGTGTATAACATGTAACACAGAAGAAATATCAAAGTAAGTTTCATAGCAAACTGATCTGTTAAGGGTCATTAAAAGTGGCACGATAAGACATGCTCCCTGAGTGTAGGCAAACATAAATGAAAAGACCAATTGTCACAATAAAAAAAAAACTGTACATGATACTATTTAATAATAATTCAATAGATTATGTTATATGTAATTTCAAAACAATTCGTAGAAATTAAAATGAAATTTGAAAGAAACGCGTTAAATTTTCATATAGTTAGTAATTAGGTTATTTTATGCAAGGGATTTCAGGAATTTTAATAAATAGTAAATAAGTTATGTTAATATGTATATGTATAAAAATCTTTATCTCTATATGCTAATTTCTAATACAAAAATGTCATTTTCATGTTTCATATACGGCTTAAAAATTCATGATAATATAAACAGTGAATCGTCGTTAATGACACTATATCTATACATTTAATACGATATAGGGAAGTTTCGATAGCAACCCGCAACGGGATAGATTATGATGAAAATCAGAAAAGTCAGTGGTTTTTTTTTGAAATGTCAAAGTGAAAAGTGGTATTATAATTGGTCTCGTCAAGAAGAACGTAAGAATACAGCATATATCATCTGACAGAAACAGTAATAGTTTATGTAATTGGGTGATACCTTCACCAGAAAATACAATAAATACATTAAGAATATCAAAATTGAACTTCTCAAGAAATTTCACGTGTTTGTTAATTAGAAACTTCGACAATATTCAATTGAACGTGTGCAGTAACGACATACTACCCAAACCTGTTGTACTATCGTCAAGAAACAAACTCTCCAACAGCAGAATTCGTTTTGTACAGACCATTCTGATTTAACAAGATAGATGTTTCTACCCGTATAAAGATAGATGTGACGAAATCATTAAGTGTCCAAAAGGCGAAGGCAAAATAAATTGTTCAGAACTTTGTCCTCATCTTATCAAATGTCCAATTGAAGATTAGTTTGAAGTGGATACAAACCTAGTAAATAGAAGGTACCATTTTAAAATATTACATTAGAGATCTCTAAATTAAAAAAGGCCTTTATTTAAAAAAACATTTTAATTGTTCAATAGTAATAGTAGTTTTATTTTTTTTGTTGTATATCTGTACACATTTTCTGTTTGTAAATTTCTATGTTTAAAAAAATTACTGAAATCATAATTTTGTTCATTTTAATTTCACAAACCAATAATTAGAGTTAATTTGAATGGCGCACTTGAACACTATCCTTTGATAGAGTTGATATACATGTTTAATTATTTTTCAGTGTCAAATAATAAATAATAAATAATAAATAATAAATAATTAAAAATATATATATATATATATTTATATATATATATATATATATATATATATATATATATATATCCTGACGATGATATTTAATATCGAAGCAATTGTCAATTTCTTAGAATGTTCAACATTTTTTCAATATATTGTGGAATTATCTAGAAACAGTTAGTTTCATTTAAAACAGTTATATGAGTAGACTCCACGAAGTAAGGATCGAGACAATAAATTTTATATTAGGGTTCCTAATTGAATAAATATCTATTTTAATGTATAAATGATATTTTACGTTCTCTTGATTATAAAAAACGATTATTTTTACAATCAACTTATTAAAGATTTGTTAACATGCACGCTAGGCAAATTAAATAGGTCTGTACATAGAGATAGAGTTTATGATATAGCAACACATGGTTGTTGTATACGAATATTTATGAGGTGTTCGTTTATTATAAACATAAACTGAAAATTAGTCAATGATTGTGAACTTTCTTTTGTTGGCTTATCAATAACACCTTTTACTTGGTATTCATTGAAATTGCTCACTTATTTTCTAATATAATGAAGATACACTTGTATTTATTATGAGAGCAGGTTTCTTTCACTTAATACATTCAATAGCGAAACAAGGCTCGCAATTTTTCTGATGCGTCGATAATTATTTCTTGGTTGTCCGCGTTCATATCTATCCCTGAAATTATTATACAGTGCGCTCGTAAAATAAGGAAACTAAATTTTGGTTATGTGTATTATTAGATGAACTTACGATTTTAAATGTTTGTTTCTCGGAGATAGAAATTAGTGTTCTTGTAGTTTTACTCATCAGGCGTTGAGCAGGAGAACCTATTTGTTCAGTGCGAGGAATGTTGCGAAAGTTTAATAATGCAAGTTGCACATCAGAGTTGTCAAGTTCACATTTTCTCAAAATCGATTTAGCAATCGCAACGCTTTTCTCTACCAAGGCATTTGCACGGGGGAATTTTGGACTTAAAGTCGAATGAATAAATCCCCAGTTTTTTAAAAAGTTTTTGAACTCGCGTGAACTAAATTGCGGTCCATTATCCGATTCCAACATTTTTGGAATACCATGCACAGCACACCAGTTTTTTAAATGTTTGATGACTTCACCGGAGGTTTGGTCATGTAGCATTTTAAAATCGAAAAAACTAAAATAACTGTCAGTAATAATAACTTATTCGTTATTGGAAAATGAGAATAGGTCACACGCGACTATTTGCCACGGTAAGTTCGGAATTTGCTTTGTAATTATTGATTGTTTCGGGTTACTGCGTTGAACTCGGCAAATTCCATAGCGGTCTACGAAGTTGATAATGTCTTTGTGCATTACTTGCAATACAACAATTGCCTGGCTCGTTTCAAGCTACTTTGAATTCCAAAGTGGCCAGCGTATATTTGCTTCAACATTTCTTGAATTTTTGACTTTGGTACAATAATCCTGTAGTTTTTCATGATCAATCCATTGTAAACGGATAGTTCTTCTTTAAAATTGAAGTAGTGGAGAATATTTTTGGGTAGTTCTTTGATGTTTTCGGGCCACTCATGAATAATACATTTTTTTAGAGTTTGTAGCTCTTCGTCTTCTTCTGTAGCTCGAATAGTTTCAGTTTGTGCTGCCTCTGACATGGCTAATGCTATTATTAGTTCAGTCTCATCGTTTTCATTCGCAAGCGTTTCTAGTGAATTAACACAGTCTCGACTTAAGGCATCCGCTATTGGAATATCACAGCCGTTTATGTATTTGACTTCTGGAGCATATAGTGTAACTTCCAGCAGAATCTTTTGTAGTCTAGGAGGAGCCGTTGGTTTGGCTTCTTGAAAATCGTCTCCAACGGTTTATGATCGTGGAATTTTTGGCACCCGAATTTGATAGCAAGTGCTTCTTTCTCGATTTGTAGGTAGTCTTGTTGTGCAGAAGTCAGCGCTCTTGAAGTATAGGCTACCTGATTTTCTTGCATTAAAACTGCACCTAAATAAGTGGAACTTGAATCAACAGACAAAGTAACATCTTCGTTAACATTATAAAATTTCAAAACAGGCGGTGTTGTTAACAACTTCTTGATTTTCTTCACTGCAGATTCTTGTTCAGAGCCCAGATACCAATCAACATCTTTTTTCAGCAATTCTCTTAACGGCTGTATTATTTCAGAGAGGTTTGGTATAAATTTAATCAGGTATGTTATAGACCAAGAGCTAGTGGACCGTCCGAGTAACGGTGTATCTGTAAAGCTGGAAATTCTTATGGTGATGAGTCATAGTTGCCTTAGTACAATGACCATCGCCTGGCACGCTTCAGCCCTGCACGTCATCAACCCCTATATTTTTGAAAGTGTAGGAAACATTTGGAAAAAAACTTGTTCCTGTAAGCTTGAAATTTTTTCACCATTTAGTTTATTTGTTATTAAGTTCAAAAAAAATGACAGGTGTTTTCGATGAGCACAAGTACCTGATAGGTCAGCCTGAAGGTGTATTATGTGTAAATTAAAATAAACTTTATTCTGTAAAGCTGAAATTTACCGATATGCTTCTTTAAACGATTTAACGTAAGTTTGTACAATGACAGACGGTTCTGGCTAGCATAAGTCCTTGACAGGCGAGGGGAAAGATGCTATGGGAGTGCGAGTGAGAGGCGTAACGTAAACGCAGTGATGCGAATGAGACAAATTATCTAACGGTAAAATTGGAGGGTTGTGTACCTGCTTTTCTAGAAAGATTTGAAACGAAAAATTTCGTCAGTTCTAACAATGATTTCCCACGTGAAGTCGTGTTCAACTATTTCACGAAGAATTTCGCTTTATGTTGTGAGCTATTTAAAGTTAAAAATTTCAATTATGTATTAATCTTAACTATTCATTACAGTGTTGTGCAGTTATCTTTGTGTATTGTCATTTTATATTCATATTTAAGTAAATAATGAGTAAGATGGAATCGGAGCACGTGGTTTGTGTGTTTTGCAACCAAGATATTGATGAAAAAACTGTAAAATTTACAACAAGTACTTTGGATAAAAACAAATCAATATTAAAAATTAGGAAACAACATAATTTATAATTTCATGACATTTCTTTGCCAGAGGAAGTTAATAATAATAATGCAGGCTATCATGTGAAGTGTTACAAAAACTTTACACAACAATATAGAAAAAATTTGTTATTTGACATCAATTAATGAATCACCAACAAATGCATCCGTTGTAGTCGAAACGATGAAACAAAGCCAAAATATTGCTGCAGAAATTGAACAACCTTGCATAAAAGTTACCTATGACTTGTCTATTGCAAAAATTGCCATGCAAGTACAGTCCACAGAAAAACCAGTTTATGATAATTTATTTATTTATTTAGGGCCCCTCCACATAATGTGAGCATTGTTCAGAGCCATTGGAAAATTTATTGATGACTGTGGAATAATGAACATCGTTGTCGAGAGCGAGATAATTGCAAATGGTTCAGTAGATGGTTTTTTAACTGGAAAACATTTTAATCGATGTAAGCGACTGCATCCATTGATGGCACTTGGATTAGAAATTTTATGTTTTGAATCTTTTCTTGAAAAAGAAAATATAATATTAGAAGAAAATGTGAACAATAATCTATCGGCTTTTATTGATAGTAATGAATCGTTTGGAAATATAATAGAAGATGAGAAAATATCGACATTGATGACCCAATATCAATCATACAAAGAGGAATGCAGAGATGGAGCGTATGGAAAAACACCGCAATTTTACACAATTTACATCAATCTCGTTAATTATTATCAATTACTAAGTCGGAGGGAGCATAAGGGCTGGCAACTTCTCTTTATATAAATATATTTTATCGAAATGTTCAAGTATATTCTTCGTTACCAATCAACCTAATTATTCACGATGGTTGGTAAAATATCATCACAATTTGTTAAAAGTAGGTGTTACACATCCATCTATTGCCAAATCCATGGAAGATAGATACCTTGGGGTCTAACGTCCAACTAAATCGTTTTCTAGACAACCAGTTGATTTATTTCTTGAGCAAACAATTAATGCCGATGCAGGAAAACGATTAACCGCTGTTATTCAAGTTACTAATTCTATTTCTGCTCGGCAGCGATGGGCTAGAAGTCAAGATATAAGAACAACAATTATATCTTATATAATGGACGTGACAGGTTTACGAAGGAAAAATGATGTGTCAGCGGACCTAGAAGAACATGCGATAAAAATAAATTCTGCACAATTATTGAAATTCATCAATACTTTTGAGAAATTTTTGAATCCATTTCAATTAAATTTAGATGATAATTGTCTTTATAATGTCGGTAATGGTACAGTAGCTTCAAGCGCAGTACAAACTTATTAAATTTTTTAAACATCGGTGCAAACTTAAAACAAAAGTTTATTTCTGAATGTTCAACTAACGGAGGAAGATTCGAAGAAAAAATTTCCCAGGTGAAAATAATGAATTTTGCTTCAGAGAAAAAAAAAGAAAACAATTAAAGTTGATAATAAAGTTCACGAAATCCGTGTCCAGCGTGATTTATTTTGTCGCCTATTAGCTCTATCAATGGAATTTAATATCGATGTGGAAAAAACATTGTCATACCCTATTACAATCGCTCCGATGTCACTTTGTCATGAAGATGGAACTATTCATAAAACTGCAACTGTCTGTTGATGGAAGTTCCACTTATTTAGGTGCAGGCAATTGTTGTATTGCAAGTAATGCACAAAGACATTATCAACTTCGTAGACCGCTGTGGAATTTGCCGAGTTCAACGCAGTAACCCGAAACAATCAATAATTACAAAGCAAATTCCGAACTTACCGTGGCAAATAGTCGCGTGTGACCTATTCTCATTTTCCAATAACGAATATGTTATTATTACTGACAGTTATTTTAGTTTTTTCGATTTTAAAATGCTACATGACCAAACCTCCGGTGAAGTCATCAAACATTTAAAAAACTGGTGTACTGTGCATGGTATTCCAAAAATGTTGGAATCGGATAATGGACCGCACTTTAGTTCACGCGAGTTCAAAAACTTAAAAAAACTGGGGATTCATTCATTCGACTTTAAGTCCAAAATTCCCCCGTGCAAATGCCTTGGTAGAGAAAAGCGTTGCGATTGCTAAAACTACAAGAACACTAATTTCTATCTCCGAGAAACAAACATTTAAAATCGTAAGTTCATCTAATAATACACATAACCAAAATTTAGTTTCCTTATTTTACGAGCGCACTGTATAATAATTTCAGGGATAGATATGAACGCGAACAACCAGGAAATAATTATCGACGCATCAGAAAAATTGCGAGCCTTGTTTCGCTATTGAATGTATTAAGTGAAAGAAACCTGCTCTCATAATAAATACAAGTGTATCTTCATTATATTAGAAAATAAGTGAGCAATTTCAATGGATACCAAGTAAAAGGTGTTATTGATAAGCCAACAAAAGAAAGTTCACAATCATTGACTAATTTTCAGTTTATGTTTATAATAAACGAACACCTCATAAATATTCATATACAACAACCATGTGTTGCTATATCATGAACTCTATCTCTATGTACATACCTATTTAATTTGCCTAGCGTGCATGTTAACAAATCTTTAATAAGTTGATTGTAAAAGTAATCGTTTTTTATAATCAAGAGAACGTAAAATATCATTTATACATTAAAATAGATATTTATTCAATTAGGAACCCTAATATAAAATTTATTGTCTCGATCCTTACTTCGTGGAGTCTACTCATATAACTGTTTTAAATGAAACTAACTGTTTCTAGATAATTCCACAATATATTGAAAAAATGTTGAACATTCTAAGAAATTGACAATTGCTTCGATATTAAATATCATCGTCAGGATATATATATATATATATATATATATATATATATACAAATATATATATATATATATATATATATTCCAATGGAGAGGAAAATCTTACATAAGACACCAGTGATGTTGTTGCTGGTAGTGTCGGATTCTTACCGACTAAAAACCTCTCCTCGTTTCCTCTGACACACCACATTGGAACCGCTCTCGCATTACTTCGATGTGGTGGCAGGTATGCTGTTCAGCTCACTGAGTACATCTCTTTTTCCTTGATCTCCATAATTGTTCTTACCACTTTATATGAACTTTTCCATGCATTTTCACCGTCAACTAAGTCTCTTGAGAAATTGTCAATGGTAAACAAGTTATTTCTCTCTTCTTGGTACCCTGCTCTGATCTCTTCCCATCTGGGACAAAGGAACAACGTGTGCTCTACGTCGTCCACGTTCTTACAGTACTGACAGCGATCAGTGTCCGATTTATTCCTCTTGTAAAGGAGTGACTTGAAGCAACCGTGCCCTGAGAGTGTTTGCGTCAGAAAGTAATCGACTTCACCACAGAATCCATTTATCCACTCTTCGATATCTGGAATTATTTTGTAAGTCCATCGTCCCTTCGTACTAGTTTTCCAGCGCTCTTGCCAACATGTCTTTAAGGATTTACGTGCAACGTTTCGGTCCACTCCGTCGTAAATCGCCTTTCTTTCTTCAATCAAGAGGTCAATGGGGGGGATACCAGTTATCACTCCCAATGCTTCAGCACATATTGTCCTATACGCACTAGCCACTCTGATCGACATATATATATATATATATATATATATATATATATATATATATATATATATATATTGTTGTAGATAGAACGAGCATATAAACATTCGTAAAATCCCAATAGAGCATAAAATTATAATATCTATCAATAAAAGTAATTTGTAAATAATGTACCAAATTAATAAAATATATATATAATATGTTAGATGATACGGGAGTAAATAACGCACAATTTGATTGATCTAAAAATAGAAAAGTTTAATGTTATCATAAAATTAAAAGACTCAAATTAATTGAGATCAAATATTTACATATTATGAATTATAGTCTACTAACCTAAAAATAGAAAAATCGACAATTAAAGGTTGTTTACTTCCAATGATTTAGTAGGTCGACATTGTATTACTTTTATGAAGTAACTAAAAAAATTCTTCAAATAAATCACTTCATGAGCAGGTTTAAATTATGTATCGCCAATGTGATATCTGTCACTGTCACCCTTCGTGTGCTACGTCATAATTGTTAGGCGGCGTTCACATACTCGTTTATTGGGCTACGTACACACCATACAGTATACAAAGCTTACATCTCCCCCCTCAAAAAGGCAAATTGGCTGGGGTTAATTTGACTAATCAAACTGGGGAATGAGCTTTGTCACATGGTACAATCCCAAGGACTTTTTATTCTTTCCAGTGTCGATTCTACATAGTGAATCTGATATCATTTCTCCTATCTCAAAAGGACCAATTCTAATTTCATCCATTTTAGATCTGTTCAACTTATTACAGTCCATTATGTAAACCATATCACCTTTTTGAAACTTATAATCTATTCTATTTTTGTCAAAAATGGCCTTGTTCAATTCATGTGATTTTTTTGATCTGAGAAATGCTGTATGTCGGTCTTTTTCCAATTCTCCGGGTTCCATTTGTTTTCTTTTTAGGTCCATTGGTAGTACATCGGTTGGTTCTCCACTTAACAGATACAAAGGCGAATAACCTGTCACTGTGTGGTTTGTTGCGTTGTAGGCTTTCACACAATCCATTGCCACAGTTGTCCAAGCTGTTCTTTTTTCTTTGCTATTCAGGGCACATCTAATCCTATTTACCAGCGTCTGGTTCAACCTTTCATTATGACCATTTGAAAAAGGAGCATCCACTGCTGTAAAAATTAAATTAACAGAGTGGTCCTTCAAATATTTTTTAAATTCTTTTGAATTCAATGCTGGATATTGATCGGAGAGCAATATCTCAACTTCATTGTCCTTGATCACTTGATCTACCAGTTTTATAAAGTCCTTAGTCAGTTGTGTCTTCGAGCATTAAATGTAAGCATAACGTGTGAAATGATTCATTAACAAGTGTAGATACTTTTTTGAAGATCTGTTGCCACCAAATCATCCTACTGTGTCTATGGACATGATTTGGAAAGGTTTTTCTGCCGGTCCTAATTGTGATATGAGTCCATAATTTCTATTTAATCGTGATTTGTTTTTTATACAAACTTCACATTGACGGCAAATCAACTTTATATTATCTAGTAGGTTTGGTGCTGTGTAGAAAGGTCTTATTTTTGACTCGATCTGATTTATTCCTATATGACAGAAATGCTCATGCACCTTTTTTATTAATATCTTACTGTAGTCTTCGGTCAAAACGATTTTTTTTCTTGTTGTTCCTTTTGTAATATATACCATCTTCTCTAATAAAATTATGTTTGTTCTTTATGTTTGGAATTTTGTTCTGGTCCGCCAATATTTCCTCAATCGTAACAATATTTACTGTTTTTAAGTTATCTTCTTCGTTTTCGTGGCTTTCATATACAGGATTTCTGCTTAAGCAGTCCGCTTCTGTATTGTTTCGACCTGGGTTCTATTTTATTACAAAGTTGTATTGTGATAGGTAATGAGTCATGTCTCCCAATTCATCATCTGTTCTGTTTTTTATGTTTAAATTTTCCAGCGGCTTGTGGTCCGTATAAATTGTGAATGAGTTTCCTATTAGCCAGTGTTGCCAAAATTTTAAATATTCTTTTATGGCTAAGCATTCTAAAAAAATGGCTTTCTTCTTTTTTTGTGATTCATTCAACTTCTTTGAAAAGTACGCCACTGGTTTGATTTCTCCACATTTTTGTGTTTGTTTCAGTATTGCACCAATTCCTTTTATACTTGCATCAGTGTATATAAAAGTTGGCGCCTCTCGGTCGAAAATAGCCAGAATTGGGGCAGAGCATAAATTATTTTTTATTGTTTGGAAAGCTTTTTCACAATCAGCTGACCAATCGAAATTGACATTTTTTCTAAGTAAATTGTATATCGGGTCAAGAGTTATTGTAGCATTAGGAATGTATTTATAAAAATTCATTTTACCTAGAAATTGTCTTACTTGTTTCTTGTTTTGTGGTGCTGCAAATTCTGCTATAGATCTGAAGTTATCTTTTAAAGGTGTGATTGTATTATCTTCCACTATATGTCCCAAGAATCTTACAGAATGTGCTGCAAATTTACATTTTGTTAATTTCAGACGGAATCCTTCTTCAGCAATTGCATCCAGCAGTTTTGATAAACGGTCTATATGTTCATTAAAAGTTTTCGAAAACACCATAATATCATCAATGTAGTTCATTACAAAATTTGACAGGTTATGTTTTCTTATTATATTAGTCAGGATTCTTTGGAAAATTTCCGGCGATGTTTTCAGTCCAAAAGGAAGGCAAGTGATAATGACCTTCCTGTGTAACAAAGCCTGCCTTTTCCCTGTCGCTGATCCTCAATGGTATAGACCAGAAAGCAGAATTAATGTCGAGAGTAGTAAAATACTTACAGTTTATCGTTTTTACTATCAGATCTTCTATAAGAGGAAACGGCTGTGGCTGCGGGATAATAATCTTATTAAGATCTCTAAAGTCAATACATAATCTTGACTTTTTTCCTTCATCCCGTTTGAATGCCAATGTTACTGGTACTGCGAGAGGGCTATAAGATTCTTCAATTAAATCATTCTTTAGCAGTTGTCCAATTTGCTCCTCGATTTCTGCTTTATCATCTAACGAGCATCTATACGGTCTTTTTGAGCAATATTTCTCTACTTGTAGGTCTATAAACGCTTCATAGTTTTCCACTTGGCCTACATCGTATTTATCTTTGGCAAATATGTGTTCATAATCATTTAATAATGCACTAATTTTCATTCTTTGGTCATGTTCCAAGTAATTAGTAGCAATATCAAATTTATTCACATCTATTCCCTCATTGAAATTTATTTCATAATTAAATATTTCTGACTTAAACTCTGTGATTTCAATTTCTTGATTACTATATTTTTTGTCTTCAGTGGGGCTGATATATTTATTTGTACTTGGGTTGGCATTTTTCTGAAGTTGGATGTTTAAATTCCCATGATGGGTCAACCCAAACCGCTTTATTGTATCCAGTCCCAAAAGCAAATCATGAGTGAAATTTTTATCATTGCAAATAAATGCATTTATTTCCTTTTCAATATTCAGTATTTTTCCATGTAATCTTATTAAACCTGTTGTTTTTCCCCCACCACCAATTGTGTTGAATGTATTTTCAAAATAATTTTTCTTTAAATTTGTGACTTTTATTAATTTGGAATTTATTGAGGTTATATTTGAGCCAGGGTCATAAATACCTCTGCATTTCAGTGTGTTATTCAGTATAACCTCAACTTCTATTAGTAGGGGAATATTTAGTTTTTTGTATCCTGAAATTGATCAATCTCCAACATCAAGTTTTTGCAGTGTTTTACACTGTCATTACTGTTCTTGTCTTCTTTGAACCAGCACAAATCTTCAGAGTGAAATCTGTTTTTCTTACCCATCTTGTAACATATTTGACAAGGTGTTTTTTTAACATTCTGATTTAGTGGAGATTTTCTTCGCAGTAAAATGGTTTTGTACGTTTTTATTGTGATTTTCATGCATCCGTAGGACACTAAACAGAAGAGTTGGGTCTGTCACCTCTTGTCTATCTAGTTTACTTGTAATATAATTTGGCAATCCTACGACAATTAAGTCAGTAAGAGTCCTGGTATCTATATCACTATTATATTCTAATAACAATCTCTGCTTTTTCAATGCATATTCCAGCAGAGAGCCATTTAAATGTTTGAAACTCACTGCATACATTACAGAAGACCAACTTTTATCTGCAAACGTTTTTAGAAAACTCGCGTGCCATATTTAAACTGTGTTCAATTAACATAGACTCATACCAGTCACTTTCTGAGTCATTCAAAAATAATCTCAAAGTACTAATTTTTTCTGTATCACCATTTAGATCAAATCTTGCACATTCACTTTCAAAACTATGTAACCATTGTTTGGCATTCGTCATCTTAATATCAAACTTCTTTAAAACAAATTTTTCATTTAATTTGCTTAAATTGTTACGTTTTTCATTGTTGACATTGGATTTATCACTTAATTTCTCTAAAATTTCCAATAATTTTCCCTCTGTAATAGATTGGCTTGTGACTTGAGTCATTTCTTGTAATAAATAATCATTAAACACCATATTACCAGCATCATCTTCATATAATGCTAAAACATCGCTTGGCATGGACATCCATACCTTTCTATTATGACCTCTTCTCTGTAATGTTTTTTTTATTTTCAAAAATTCTGGTAACTTCATTAATTGGAGGTGGTGTTTCGCTGCTTGGAAACATGGCAGTATGAGATATGTTATTCCATCCTCTTTTGTTATTGATTTTATAATTATGATGTTATTCTTCGGATCTTCATCTGCTGCCAGCTCAACTTCAAATCTTGCCATGATCTACTATTATCCAATCAAACTCTGACAATTGTCGATTTGTAATATGTTAGATGATACGGGAGTAAATAGCGCACAATTTGATTGATCTAAAAATAGAAAAGTTTAATGTTATCATAAAATTAAAACACTCAAATTAATTGAGATCAAATATTTACATATTATGAATTATAATCTACTAACCTAAAAATAGAAAAATCGACAATTAAATGTTGTTTACTTCCAATGATTTAGTAGGTCGACACTGTATTACTTTTATGAAGTTACTAAAAAAATTCTTCAAATAAATCACTTCACGAGCAGGTTTAAATTATATATCGCCAATGTGATATCTGTCACTGTCACCCTTCGTGTGCTACGTCATAATTGTTAGGTGGCGTTAACATAATCGTTTATTGGGCTACGTACACACCATACAGTATACAAAGCTTACATATATAATATATATATATATATATATATATATATATATATATATATATAATAGGAAAATCAAAAGAATTCGTAAACAATTATTGATAAACATTTTTTTAAAATAATTCTGTACCTTAAACAACCTTAGACAGAACTTAACAAGCAACGAAGCTCAATAAAATAACGTGACGCCACACGGAATATTAGACACCTAAAGGATCTGTTTATATTTAAAGAATAAAATAGAATAGTAATAAAAAAATCAACAGTGCTACGAATGATTGATAAATAAGTGAAATTTAGAATTAGAAAAATATGTATAAGATATGTTAATCAAATATTCAATCATAAACGTTAATAGGAAACATAATAATAAAATGTAGAAAACTGTAACTAGTAGGTAATGTCAAATCAAAACGAAACATAACAGTTGTCGACAAGTATACCAACATAAAATGCAATCTGATATGAGATATAAGAATAAAAGTAAATGATTACCAACCTAATTTATGTATATAGATGTAGTAATTAAGAACAAAATAAGAAATGAACTGTATCCATATGTATTATGTAAATATTTAGGTTGTAAGAATTGAAAAATTTGTATATTTGCATTGACCAATCAGAAGATTTCAAATAATTAACTAACAAGAAAAACAATGATAAATACTATGTTAGTGAATAATTCAATGACGATAAGGTTATAGTGCATAAAAACATTTAGTAGCAAGTTTAAGTCAGAAAAACAATAAAATATTAATAAAACAAAGTGACAGTTGAACAATAATCAAAGATTTTTCTAGAACATTGCGAGCTTCCGGTTATAAACAAAAAAGGGGTTTTGGCGGATAAAAAACCGCGGTAGACAGTCAAGATATGGTAACCAAGGAAGAAGGAAGTAAATTGAATGTATTGCAGTTTCTTGTAAAATTTTAAAACAACAAGTGTTATATATAAAATATAAGAAGTTACAAAAGTAGTTAAAAGTTAAAATGAGTGCAGAGACAAAATTTGTGTAAAATAAAGTCAACCCACGTAGTAGAATTATTACCCGATAATACTAAGAAGGGAGATTGCCACCTGGAGCGGGAAAGCGTCATTGATGGACACTATTGAAGGCGTCGGCTTGGTGAAAAGAAAAGGTATGTGGTGTGTTTAATTAATATATTTGGTACCAAATTTTGAATAGTGAAATTTAAATAAAAACACCTAATAATATAATTTGAATGATAATAATAAACAAGGAAATGTAAAAAACTCACCTACCAAATTTGTAGATACATGTATTATTTATTTTATGTTGCATGCTTCTCTAGTCATATATATATATATATATATATATATATATAAATTTATTAAGTTGTCGACCCTTACTTAATTATAGAATATTTCATAAATTTCGGGTAATTTAATTGCCTACAGACCGCTATACCCGAAATTCATGAAATATTCTATATATATATATATATATATATATATATATATATATATATATATATATATATATAAACTTTCCACGAAATAACAAGGCACAACTAATTTCAGTTTTATCACATGCACAAAGTTTATAACACGTTAACATATTTTTTTTTTAAGATTGAAATAAAGTAGATTAAAAATTTCAAATATCCTCTCCATTTCACGAATCGATTGAAACTAAAGTAGTGTTTAAATATTTCAATTTAGAGTAACAAAAAAAAGTTACAATATTTGAATAGTTTTAAAAACAGATGTTCATCTTTCTGAGAAATATAACATTTCCAAACGATTATGTAAATGTATGCAAATGAGTGTGCATAGCCGTCACAAACAAATGAATAGTTTTTATAAATATATGATGGTTGTGTGATGTGGAAATTTAGATATATATAGATAAAATCCATATTTTTACGTTTATGGTGTAAGAATAGTTAATATTTTGAAAACATGATAATCATTTATTTTTGGATATAATAGTTATATGAGTCCAATAACTAAATAAAAGCGTCAACTGCATTTTATGAATAACCAATATTTTAAATTTCAAATTTTTTTGTTCCATTTTCAATTAACCCTTTCACTGGAATTGTACCTACCCAGGTACATCAGTTTCAACAGCATCAACTGGCCAAATTTACAAAAAGTTCAACGTTGCTGCTTTTGTATCGTGTAGGGTACACCCACGTCATACAGCATATGCGAGTAGCGCGCTCTAGGTTCGTAAGTTCGATGTCATGCATTCAATTTTAAGCAGTCGTGTAATAGCGTTGTAGCAATTGAGTGCAACTTAGCTGTCATAATAATTGTTTTCATAAAGTGGAACTGTCATATCTGCGTTATTTTTATTTTCCTGGTGCGTACAAAAACTACATTGAACTGTATAATTCATTCAGTTACGAAAAGTTTTCCATAAACACTAAAACATACGTTTCAAAAAGCATGTACCTCCACAAGGACAAACGCACTTCGACGAAAATGGTCGAAAATAGTCGTTGATAGAAATTCATCTAAATACTATTTGCCATTATGGCTAACATTGTGTTTGTTCCAGAAAATGTCTTTTCGAAAACAAAATGCCCTCACAGAAGAGAAAATGTTGCAGTTTTTAGAAAATGACGATGATGATGATGGGGGCTTTTATGGTATAGCAGAGTCATCGGCGCCGGGACCAGGAACGTCTACAATGGAACAACAAAGATTGTCAACGACAAGACCAGGATTTTCAACCGCGGAATTAGGACCTTTCGCGATGGTATCAAAATTAATGGCTCGGAAGCTGTTGACAATTTTTATGAGCAGTACAATCTAACTAAAAGTGAAAACATCATCTGGATGGCACGTGCACAGTATCAAACCAGAGTTGTCAGGTGGCATAATGGAAATAACTCAACTGAACATGTAGTTGAGTTGCCTAGCCCAGTGGATTTTTTTCTTCGGTACATTCCAAACAGTGTGTTTGAACAAATGGTGAATATGACGAATCTGTATGCTGTTCAGCAAAATACACCAAGATTTCCCCCAACAAATATAGAGGAGGTGAAGAAATTTATTGGAATGCATATAATTATGGGAAATTTACAATTCCCAGAGTTGAAATGTATTGGAGTAGTGCATGTGGTATTCCAATCATAAAAGATAATATGGTTTTGAAAAGATTTTATAAACTGAGACGTACTTTGCATTTAGTTGATGTAACTAGTAGGGAAGCTATTATACAGATAGGTTGTGGAAATGGCGATGTATATATTATGCACTACGGAAAAGATACCAAGAACTGCCACTAGAACGTAATCTTTGTGTTGATGAACAAATAATCCCTTTCAAAGGACGCTTGAATATCAAGCAATATATCAAAAATAAACCAAAAAAATGGGGTGTGAAATTGTACGTGTTAGCTGGAGAAAGTGGTATAGTTTATGATTTCTTGATCTACCAGGGATCAACTACAGAAATGAAACCAGTTTATATGCACTTTGGCGCGTCAGCTGCTATAGTTATGCAGCTTTCTGATCGAATTACTGAACCCAATCGCGGCTTATTTTTTGATAACTATTTTAGTTCTTATAACTTATTTCAATACCTATGTTCATAGTCAATATTTGCAGTGGGCACAATTAGATCGAATCGTGTCCATCGTCCAAATCTACCAAGTGATAAGGATATAAAGAAGGAAGGGAGATGAACTTCAGTCAGTAAGGATGGCATAATAATCACAATATGGTACGAGAATAAATCGGTCATCCTAGCGTCAAATTTTGTTGGAATTGAAGGTCAAGACATCTGTAGAAGATGGGATAAAACAAAAAAGGAATACATTGAAGTGCCTGCGCCAGAAGCAGTGTGGAGGTACAACAGCAGTATGGGAGGGGTAGATAAACATGATTTTTTGCTGAGTATCTACCGCTTCTACGGTCGGTCCAGAAAATGGACAATAAGGCTGATTTTCCATGCCGTAGATCTGGCTTTAGCAAATTCATGGTTAGAACACAAGAATAAAGCCATGAATTTGGGTGTTCCAAAACAACAAATTCTTGATTTACTAGGCTTCCGACAGTGTGTGGCTGAACACCTCATACTTACGAAAAACCCTCCAAAAAGGGGCAGGCCTTCTACGGAACCTTCCGTTGACGATCTCCCCAGTACATCCACAAGAAACAAAAAAGAGTTCAGACCAGTAAAGGATTCTAGATATGATGGATATCATCATATTCCAGAATATGATAGTAATAAGAACAACTCACGTTGTAAATTTGAAGGGTGTGAAGAATGAACACATGTTTACTGCACCAAGTGCCAGGTGCATATATGTTTCCTGAAAGATAGAAACTGTTTTAAAAAATTTCATAATAAATAATTACTGTATGTACTAGTGTTTTGTATAATAACATCATTGTTACAATGCGAAGCAATATTTTACTTGGAATGCGTAAAGTGGATTTGCCCCTCCGTAGGTACATGTCTCAAAAACTGAAGGGAGGGGATAATTGCTATCTTTTCATTTAAATTATGATAATTGATCCTAAATAAAATTGGGGAATCCATTAAAATAATTTTCCTGAATTTTTTACTACTAGTGCCAGTGAAAGGGTTAATAATATAAAATAAATTACATTGAATAGTGATGTTGATTTTCTTATGACTTCGCCCAGGAACCCTACTGAAAAAAAAAGTGCTGTATAAATAGGAGTAGCCGAGGTAAAATTTTGAAATCAAATGAAACTACATGATGCCAAATAGCAAAATGAATAGGAGAAAATATTAATAAAAAATATATAAATAAAAATTTGTTTTTACATATAAATTTGCTAGCCAAAAGTATATTATTGTTTCAATAGTAACATTGCATCTACAGTGATAAGTCTGGAATAAAATGTGTTTCTGTTAGAACAATACATTCAATTTTTGTTTCTAACCCCTCTATAAAGATTTGAAATTCATCAAAATTACAAGCGATGATCTGAATATTACTGTGGATTATTTTAAAATTAGTATTGTAGACGTTTATTTTTAGAAATGCCTGTGGATATGGTGTACACACTATATGCAAATTGAGTGAATGAAAACGACGAATACTCAGTGTGTATTAATAAATTAATACACACTGAGTATTCGTCGTTTTCATTCACTCAATTAGTTTATTTTTAGGACCTTTTTGGTTTCCTCTGATGTTTGTAAAGGGAATGTTTCTATTGTTACGAAACAGCACACTGGTATAGTTCCTAAAACCGACTCTGTCTAAGCCAGGTATAAAAGTTAAAATTATGGCGGATACGCACTGTTTTTTTTATAACTGTTTACGACTTTACGACTATCTTATGTAAACATTGTTTTTGTGACCAGAGTTATCTAGAAAAGGCCAGAACCAATTGTTTTGTGTAAGCCGAAGCCCAGAATTCTCTAGTAAGAAAGGCATTAATATAAATAAGGACCGATCAGCGGAGGAGTTAGTTGATAAAGTGATCTCGAGAAATAAACAGAAATACACCGAACAGTAAAGTGCTAATATAATCAAGTTTGTGTGCATATAAATTAGATTTAAGTGATTAGTTAAGTATATATAAATTAAGTGTTAGTGTTTAAATAAATTAGTAAGTAGCCATACCGAGTGTTTAAAATTTATCCCACCCGTTTATTGTTTAAATGAATTAGAGAAACATTACATTGGTGTCAGGTGTGGGGTAATATAAATAAATATCTACGTAAAAATGGCCGAGAGATTGAGGGATCTGAAAGTGGCGGAATTAAGAGCAGAATTGGAAGATCGTGAGTTGGGAACTTCCGGTAAGAAAAGTGAATTTGTAGAAAGACTTAAAGTGGCACTGGAATATGACGGCTTTGATCCAGAAACAGTTTTATTTAATGACGAGGCTTCCACCTTAATCTAGTCAATTTCTGCTGATATTTCTACTTTGAAGAACGATATTTCTGGCTTAGAAGAGAAGATTTCTACGAATATGAAAAGCGATATTTCGGCTATAAAGAACGATATTTCTGCTATGAAGATCGACATTTCTGTTAATATGGACGAGAAGATTTCTACTTTGAAGAACGATATATCTGCCGATATCTTATTAATGAAAAACGACATTGCCGCTGACGTTGAAAATGAAATTTCGGCTCTAAAATCTGAAATCGAGAATAAAATGTCAACAATGGACGAGAAAATCGAGAATAAGATTACAACGATAGACGAGAAAATCGAAAATAAGAATACAACGATAGACGAGAAAATCAAGGAGTTAGAGGAAAATATTGCCGATTCAAGAACGCGAGGCACGCCAGAGGAATAAAAGAAGACCGAGCAAACGAAACCTTGCAAGCCAGAAACAGTATCTAAGTTTGAAGACATTGGCAGTTTTACCCGAGTCAAGGCCCCAACGTTCGATAAAAAATGTCGTGGCCCAATTATGTGAAACAATTTGAAGCAGCCGCTAGAGTGAATAATTGGTCCGATAGAGAGAAGGCAGTGAACTTAACCATCGCGCTTCGCGGAGATGCCTTAGATGTACTCCAGACGATACCTTTGGAAGAAACGGATGACTTCGAGCAGCTGAAGAAGAGGTTGGACATGCGATATGGTCATGAACATCTAGAACATTTGTACCAATCTCAACTGAAGAACCGAAGGCAGAAACGGGATGAATCCCTTCAAGAATATGAAGTGGACATTGCCCGACTAGTTCGATTTGCTTATCCGTCAGCACCAGAGAACACGATGGAATGTCTGGGCATCCAGGCCTTTATTGATGGCTTACGTGACCCCAATATGCAGAGGACGCTTCGTTTAGCCCATCCGAAAACATTAGTCGACGCATTGACAGCTGCCCTTGAATATGAAGCAGCAACGAAGGCTTCAGGATATAACAAAATCAGGACCATCCAAGAAGAAGGTGACGAAGACAGATTTGACCAGTTTGTCAGTTTAATGAAAAATATGATGAACAAGAAACCGAGAAAGATCAGATGCTGGAATTGTGGCGAGCTAGAGCATGTACGTAGTTCATGTAAGCGCCCCAAGACTCCTGCAAACCAACAACCCCAGTCACAGGAAAACTAGAACGGGTCGGCTACGAGGGGGCAGCACCGACCCATGATCGTTCCAAAGACCCTCTCATACTGATAGCTTCTCTCAGATGTCGCAACGACAGTGTATATGTGGATGGAGAAGTAAATGGCAAGAAATATGCTCTATTGGTTGACACTGGAGCAACTAGGACCATTATACGACCAGAAATAATGAACTCCAAGAAGAAGCTTTTACCAACGAGACTGCGACTGCGGACCGCCACAGGTGAGAGCGCCAACGTTCACGGTGAGACACAAATCCAATTGGGAATTGGCGCAGAAAAGTTCACGCATACGGTAATCGTAGCTGACATTGAAGAAGACGTGATTCTGGGAATGGACGTAATGAATGTACATGGTTTCCAATTAGACTTTAGAAACAGAACCATTAAAGTGGGTTCCGAGGAGGTGTTCCTGCATCCATATGAAGGCAACGCGGTGTTAGCAGCTGTACAGGAAGATACCGTTCTACCTGCACGAAGCATAACCATGATAGTAGCACGGCTACAGGGAATCATGGAGAAAGGTACACCGGTTATGGTGGAGCCAAGGAACCACGACGAAGAAGTTGGCAAAGGGGTACTAATTGGAAAAGGATTGGTCACGTCGGCGAAAGAGATTCCAGTAAGTGTGATAAACGTGAACGATTACCCAATTACAATCAAGAAGGAAACCAAGATTGGATCCTGCGTACCAGTGACGTCTATAGTTCGTCAAACAACGACCACTGACAATTCTAATGCCAGATTCGAACAAATGTTATCAGTAGCTGATCAATCTTTGAATCGAGCTGAAAAAAAGAGAATGAGAGAATTTCTCTTGCAGTATCGAGACGTATTCGTACCAAAAGGAGGAATGACTGGCAGAACATCAGCCGTCAAACACAAAATCGATACTGGTAATGCTAAGCCAATTAGACAATCAGCTCGAAGACTTCCACGAGTGAAGAGAGACGAAGCTGAAAGACTAATTCGAGAGATGGCAGGAGAAAAAGTAATAGAACCATCTACTAGTCCATGGGTGTCTCCAGTAGTGCTCGTCAAGGAAAAGGATGGAACTACGAGATTCTGCGTGGATTATCGCCAGCTTAACAACGTGACGAATGAAGACAGCTATCCTCTGCCTCGAATTGACGACACGCTAGACACTTTGGCCGGCAGCAAACTGTTTTCCACCTTGGACCTGAAGTCTGGTTATTGGCAAGTGGAAATGTACCCAGAAGATAAAGAGAAAACTGCTTTTACCACCGGATCTGGATTATGGCAATTCAACGTCATGCCATTCGGGCTCTGTAATGCGGCTGCGACATTTGAAAGACTTATGGAAAATGTCTTGAGAGGGTTGTCTTGGAAGACATGCCTGGTCTATTTGGACGACATTGTAGTACTGGGGAAGACATTTGACGAGCATCTGAAGAATTTGGAAGACGTATTCAAACGACTCCAAGCTGCCCAGCTCATGTTAAATCCGAAGAAATGTCAGCTATTCCAAAACCGAGTCAACTATCTAGGTCATATAGTGAACAATAAAGGAGTGGCGGTGGATCCAGAGAAAATTGCTTCCATTCAGCAATGGCCGCAACCAACCGACAAACATCAAATTAGGAGTTTCCTTGGACTTTGCACGTATTATAGAAGATTTATCAGGAAGTTTGGAGATATTGCCAAGCCTCTAACGCGACTCACAGAAGAAGCAAGAGCTTTCCAATGGGACGAAGACTGTCAAACGGCTTCTGAAACCTTGAAGAGGCATTTAACCTCGGCGCCGATATTAGGATATCCATTACCAGAGGGGGACTTTATTCTTGACACTGACGCAAGCAACGTAGGAATTGGTGGAGTGCTCTCACAGATCCAAGGAGGGCAAGAAAGAGTACTGGGATATTTCAGTGAAGTCCTCTCCAAACCAGATCGAAACTACTGCGTCACAAGAAGAGAACTTTTGGCAGTAGTGAAGTCCGTGGAACACTTTTACCAGTATCTCTATGGTAGGAAGTTTTTAATCAGGACTGATCATGCAGCACTTAAGTGGTTGATGCAGTTCAAGAATCCCGAGGGCCAGATCGCTAGATGGATTGAACGACTTCAAGAATACGATTTTAACATCGAACATCGAGCTGGTGTGGGTCACCGAAATGCCGACTCCATGTCCAGACGGCCGTACCCAACAGACTGCTCCCACTGCAACAAGGTGGAATCTAGGGAAGCTGCAGTTTCAAGAACTACTGTAGTTAACGAGGAATGGTAACCCACCAGAATTAGAGAAGAGCAGGAGAATGATCCTCACCTGAAGATGATCCGGCAATGGAAGAAAGAAAATCGACGACCTATCTGACAAGAAGTGTCAAAGTGTTCACCGAAACTCAAGGCGTATTGGGCTCAGTGGGACTCTCTTGTCCTGGAATAAGGGCCGTTGAAAAGAGTCCTTGAAAACGATGACGGTTCCGAGATGAGGAGACAGCTAGTTATCCCGAGAACAAGAGTAGCTGAGGTACTGAAGAAGTTACACGACAGTCCATCAGGATATCTGGGAGTGAAAAAAACCCTTCAGCGAGCCCGTGAAAGGTTTTATTGGATGAACAGCACCGACGATGTGAAGGACTGGTGTAAGAAATGTACGACTTTTGCTACGAGTAATGGACCACATCGCAGGAGAAAGGCACCCATGAAACAGTACAATGTTGGAAGCCCTTTCGAAAGGATTGCTTCAGACATCGCTGGATCATTTACGACAGCAGAAAATGGTAGCAAATACATACTGGTTATAATGAATTATTTCAAAAAATGGGTGGAAATTTACGCTATTCCCAACCAAGAGGCCACAACTGTAGCAGATCTATTGGTGAAAGAATTAATCAGCCGATATGGAGTGCCCTTGGAAGTCCACAGTGACCAGGGAAGAAATTTTGAAAGCCATCTATTCCAGGAGATTTGCGAGAAGCTGGGAATGAAGAAGACCAGGACAACAGCATAACATCCACAGTCAGATGTAATGGTCGAGAGAATGAACAGGACTATTGGAAAATACCTGTCCAAAGTAGTATCCAGCCATCAGAGAGATTGGGACCAGTATCTTTCCCTATTCGTATTGGCTTATCGATATGCCGTCAATGAGTCCACGGGTGAAACACCGGCGAAAATCCTGTTTGGACGTGAAATGAGGCTTCCTTGTGACCTGGAATTTGGCTGTCGGTCTGGAGAAGATATAGCAGACGAAAACTACGTGATCCAATTGAGAAGAAGGCTGGACGATATTCATGAATTAGTTCGACCAAATCTTCAAGTTGCCAGCGACAGAATGAAAAATCGGTACGACACGCAGGCCACAGAAGGCGGTTTTAAAGAAGGGGACAAAGTATGGTCACACAACCCGGCGAGGAGAAAAGGATTTTCTCCAAAATTACAAAAATCCTGGGAAGGTCCATACTTAATCAAGAAAAGGATCAATGATGTTATAAATCGCATAAGCAAGATCCCTAACGGAAAACTAAAAGTAGTTCACCAAAACCGACTAGCGCCATTCGAAGGAGACCATGACTTGGAGGAAGGAGTAAACCTCATTCGAGATGTGTCTGACCCTACCTTCGAGGAATTTATGGGCACGTATGGAGGTACCGGGAAAGCTAGATATGGAGTCACCTCGGAACAACAACAAGATCTGTTCAATCTCCCGGAATATTATTCACTGGCATACAACATCCCCGCCCGTATCAAGAACGCACGAGGGTTGGCAACCGTCTTTCGAAAGAAGTTCGGGCAATTAGAAAAACTTGAAGACCAGATTCCAGCCCCTGGCAAGACACTGAAACTGAAACATAATTCGCGGTACGTCTTCTACGTGGTAAGTAAAAATGAATTCCAAGATCGATCTACCTACCGCGATGTGTGGGAAGCACTTCGAAACCTCCGAGACCATGTGTTGGAATCCAACGTGAAGAAACTGGCTATGCCTAGGATAGCGAGTGACCAGTTGGATTGGCGAATCATCAGGAACATGGTAGAGATTATCTTTCAAGATACCGGTGTCCAGATATTAATTTGCAGCTACAACCCCCGTTATCAGTATCCGATGAAGGCGGTGCCCTGCTATTTCCATAAGATCGGAAAGTGTAGAAATGGGGCCAGTTGCCGATTTAAACATCCAGTCTCGGCTACACAAAAGTTCCAAGAGGAACTTCCATTTAAGGAGGGGGTAATGTTACGAAACAGCACACTGGTATAGTCCTTAAAACCGACTCTGTCTAGGCCAGGTATAAAAGTTAAAATTATGGCGGATACGCACTGTTTTTTTATAACTGTTTACGACTTTTACAACTTTACGACTATCTTATGTAAACATTGTTTTTGTGACCAGAGTTATCTAGAAAAGGCCAGAACCAATTGTTTTGTGTAAGCCGCAGCCCAGAATTCTCTAGTAAGAAAGGCATTAGTATAAATAAGGACCGATCAGCGGAGGAGTTAGTTGATAAAGTGATCTCGAGAAGTAAACAGAAATACACCGAACAGTATATAATCATCCATTCACATAAATATTTATAGTTTTAAAAGTTAAAATATGGGTTATTTGATGTGTTAGCGGTTTATTTAATAGAATTTACTAAGACTATAATATAAAACCAGACATTGATCAACAAATCCGAAGTTTAAAATTAATTTATACAGATAAATATTAAAAACGTCGACTTTTAATACTTCAGCTTAATGCCCATTTCCAACGATAAAAATAGAAAACTTGATAATAAAATTGATTGTTTCTTAAAACAAGTACCATAGAAGTGGTAATAAAAAACTTGACCAAATTTTGTATTATTAAAGACAGTTTTAAGTTAATTTAAATTTAATCCTTTTAGATATTAGGAATTAGTACGTGTGGTTAGTTTATAGAATTAAATTAAATTTAGTTATAAATATTGTAATGAATATAAGTGAACTTTCATTTTCTTAAAAAATTTTATGCACTATTTAACCTTGGTCTAGCTCTATCAGTGTTTTCTCGCTTGTTAGTAATTGTTCTTCATTCTCTTCGTTATCTGGTGTTTTTCTTTTCTGCACCTTTGAAAGAATTTCTGTTTTGTCTTCCTCTCGGGCTTTTAGAAGACTGCTGTTTGAAGATGCTGCGCCTGCACAATTCTTATCTTTAGTAGAGTTTGTTTCTAAATCCTTATAAGACAATACTTCTCCTTCCACAAACAAAGTGCTTTTGTATATATGGGCTTTTTTATTTTCGTTTTTAGTTTGTTTTAAGTGTTGTACCAGTGATTTATTCTCTTTTCTTTCTTCCTGGGATAAGTCTTCCGCAATTACAATGCCTGATCCTTTCAGTTTCTTGCAATTTTTCAAAATATCTTTTTTATTCGACTGTGATTTTCCAATTGTATAGATATCGTTTATTTCAGTGTTTTTGAGGCTCAATTGAAGTTTCGAATTCAACAAATTTATTGTAAAGTCTATTAGATCATTTTCCTGGTAATAGCTGTTAAAAATAATAATGGTATTTGAACAAATTTTTTTTCCCAGATATTTGATTTTGTTTTTCAGTTCTTTTACTTCCTCTTCTACTTTAGTAGTTCTGATTTGTTCAAAAGCTATTAGTTTATTTATATTTTGAATTTCTTCGTTTAATTTGTCTGTTAATATTTCAGTTTGTTTTTGATTCTGCCGTTCAATTATACTGGTTAACTGTTGAATGGCTTCCTCAGATAAAGACATTATGAATGTGAATTTCTGATCATCACCCGGACTAAAACGGTTTTTTCATTCAATTTGATTCAAAGTTGTCTTTTCAAAAATTATGTAGCTTTTATATAAAAATTTAATAACTTACTGTGTAATAAGTACACTGTCCAATTTTCAAAATTTTTCAGCAACTTTATACCACTTTTTCAATAACTTTTATATAGATCGTTTTGAAAACGTGCTGTCTCGTCAACACATACACGAGGATTAGACAAAGAAATCAAAAGTTTTGATAATGGAAAATGTCAGAAAAACAATGTTAAACCACTTTTTAAAATATTTGGCATAAGGTGTCGCTGCATTTAACAACTCATTCCGTAAAATATCACTTTCCGAACTTGTGATGTAAATTACGTACTACTAAGTTGACCTGAATAATCAAACAATATAGATCGTATTCTAAATTAAATTCGCTATTTTCATCAAATACACGATGGAAATTTTAAAAAGAAATGAAAAAATCCTAAAGAAATCCAAAGACCTCATGCTTTTGAAATATATAATTTCATTAAAAATCATAATCTAGTGATTTAAAATAGAAAAGAAACGTCGAGCATTATGATTTATTACTACAAAAATTAATAACAGTGATTAACATCGAAATAGTAAACTCTCCATTTTATGTAAATTTTCTGATATATAGATATCGTTTATGCTCATTTCGCATTCATGCACATGCACATGATAAAAAGATAGTGACTACTCGTATTACTCCTAATTTGGGAGACTTTCTGTGTAGTTATTCATATTGGTTATCCCCGAGTGAGCCTCATATACAGGGTGATTCATAATGTATTTTAAACAGAGCAATGGTAGACTCCTGACATCAAAATATGACGATTGGCAAAATATGACCTCAGTAAAATATTGATAGTTAACTATCTACAGGGTGGTGAAGTTGAAATATTGTATTAATGATTTTGAAATATTTCAGTAGCCGCTTCACTGATATTGATGAAATTTTGGTAATTGGGGTTTTTCGAGGAGGCAAATGTCACCATATAGTTATTTTTGGCATACTCCACGAGGGGACGCTTCATACTACTACGGAGTTCACTCATATGACTAAAAGTTTTTTATTTTAATTAAGAAACATATGGCGACATGCTAAATTTGTGCAGACAACATTTATAATTGAAAAATGTATACTTGCTTCAATTTAATAAATTCAACTGTTTTCGAGAAAATAAGAAAATATTATTTTAGAGCACATTTCATCATTAAGGTAATAAATTGGACATCAGCAAGAGTTAAATCGTTGCAAAAAAATGTGTATTATTTTACACATTTATTGATAACATTAGTTGTAGGGAAAATGAAATTAGAATTTTAATTGAAAATATGTTAAAAAGTTAAGCAAATAAAAAAAAGTCATAGTAATAAGTCGCTGCTTTTAAAAATAATTATAAATACTTGAATTTTATTCAAGAAAGACATTTTCTAATATAAATTTTAAACAAGTATTTGTTGTAACTAAAAGTGGCAACATTGCTCAAAATTTCAGTATCTGCTTTATGTGTCTGAGGTAACCTATTCAGCAGTTTTGTCCTTGTTTAATTATCATAAAAAGAGAGGTGCAAATATCGCCAGAGTGTGCATGACGATAAATTCGATTGTGCATGACGATAAATTCGATGTGCTGTAGTATTTTTGGTAAATAATGTCAAACGTGTTTTGTTTATTATGAGTACGAACTAAAAAATTGGTTCTTCCGTTTTTATGTTTTTTTAAGACTTTTAGCACTGTTAGGGGGAGTTATAGGGATGGAATAAGGAAACATGCTGCAATTATTGACGAATAAGGGTTTGGCAAACTGTAATAAACTAAATGTGCTATACATGAGCTCTTGTAGTATATTTCTCATTTTTTTCTAAAGTAATTTTCTATAAATGAATATAATGATCATCGGTTGAATAACGACTCCAATATGAAAAGAAAATCTGGCATCATAATGAGTTTTATACATCTATATGGCAATGAAAAAATTCACTTTCTGAATAATTTTTCACGTCAGTACCTCGATTTTAATTGTTAATAAGTAATAAGTGAAATTTATTCAGTCTATTATCAGTAAACACGACGTGATAACTGATTTAACTTTTCCGACCAACCCCATCTAATATACAAGAAGCGATGATCCCTATTGATTTTCAGCTCACTAGAGCCAGGACATGGCTGTTATGGTACTTGGAGTACTACATTTTTGGTAACTTTTGGATAAATTTCGATTTGTTCGCACGATACAGCCTCTGGAGTGTACAAAAGAGACCAATTGTTTGATTTGATATTGTTCTAAGCGTCTCACAGATTAACTATATTGATTTTCAGCTCACTTCAGCTAAACGATGAAATTAATTTGTTTAAAACTTCATTTATTTTAACTAATGTTCAATTTAAACTGGTTGACGCGTGTCACTACCACAGTAGCTTTCTCAAAACCTAAAGTAAAAGCCTCATCCATTCAATCACTAGAGGTAGTTAAAAGGGGGCGTCTTGACGCTAAACAACGCTCTCAAACATAAAGTATAATTTTATCTTCTTATATAATAAATAACTATTAATCTTCGGTATTTTCGGTATTAGAATTAATTAAGTTTATATTGTTATATTCAGTAAGTTGCTTTGAAATATCAATATATTGTGTATTTTTTACTCAATGCAAGTTTTATTTTTTAATATTCCAGGTCTCTACTACACAGTTGCTTGTAAAATGTGAAGAAAAGAAAATATGAACATATACCTAAGTAATTTATATAGCAAAAGTGCCTCAAACATTGTATTATATATCCAGTAGATAACAAATTTAATTATTCAGGGCTAATCCGACATCCATCAACCTAATAATGTTCACTTCACATCCTAATTGAACAGTACCTTAAGAGCTTCCCTCTGATTTTCCAAAATTTATGTTTGATAGTTGTATTTTCCAAAACCAATGGCTGGGAAGCCTCGAAATTACCTTATTATGTGGTGCTATAAGTCAAAATTAAATTTTTTAAAGAGAAATCTAATATGTACTCTAAACCACAGCTATAGTTTATTTTCTTGAAAAAGCGGTTGATTTAGTAAACACAACCATGCTACTACGCTTCGTTTTAAATTACTATATATAAGGATTATATTTTGGTAAAACAAACACATAATTGAGAAACAAGAAATATTTACCTTTATCAATCAAATGCTCTTTAAATCTATCATAGTTTCAATGTTTTGACTTATTCAGTGTCAGTAGCTTAGTATTTTCTGATAAATTCAATGTAGCCAACGTAAATAGTTGGCTGCATGCCACTGTCATTTTAGTAAATATTTTTCATAAGGGTGGTAATCCATTTTGTTTCCTATATCCATGATTACAACGTATCTTAATCTTAAGATTAACATTGTATCAAGTTATATTTCAAAACTAGTGAGTAAAAATAGTGTAAATAGTAAATTGAAATTTGGAAAACTTAAGAATAAAGTTTTACAGTTATGGTTAGAATTAAAGCATTAATTAAGAATTCTAAAGATTCAAAAAATCATCAATTTTAGATGAAAAGCAATCACCTCAACTGATTGTTTAATTCATAGTGTAATAAACACGAGATATGACATAGGAAATTTTAAGAACACCCTATATAGACAAATTTTTCTTAATTCGAAATAATTAATAAATAATAATAAAATAATTGTTGACCTCCAGGAAAGAAATTGATACAAACAATTTTGTTATAATTAGCAAGGTCAATAAACATTACATCTGATGGTTTGCCATACGTTGCAAATTAGAATAATGAAATTTAGAATTAACCTTCACACAAGGGCATAGACGAGGTAGTTTTGGAATAAATAGCAGGAATTTTTGAGGCCAGAGAGAGAGGTAGTAACCCTCCCTAAGTGACCAGTCCAAGTACGGCCGGCCACTTTATCGCCGACAGTAATATTGTGTAGTTGTGATTTGTGATATTCCAAAACGTAAGTTCTTAACGTATAATTATTTTTTATGTACTGTATTGATATTTTTTTATTTTTTTGACTTAACTGGGTGTCCCAAAAGGTAAAGGAGACATATATTTCCGGCCATATTGAGTGTACTGTTTACATCTGAGCCCCTCATCAACCAATCTAGTCTAAAATTATAGGCATATACGGGAGATATCGTATGTTCGAGGATCATCTATCTATATATTTTGTTTGCTGTATTGTGCAAGGATATTCAACTGTACAGGATATCGTATTTATTCTGATTTCATTCCAAAAGTCTTGTTCGATATTTTATTACCTTATACTGTACAGGATATCCAGATTTACGAGATATCATAATTATTTTATTCGATTTCAAAATTTTGTTGATATATATGATTTACTATATTGTACAGGATATCCAAATTCACGAGATATCATAATTATTTTATTCGATTCCAAAATTTTTTTGATATATATATATATGATTTACTATATTATACAGGATATCGTATTTATTCTGATTTAATTCCAAAAGTCTTGTTCGATATTTTATTACCTTATACTGTACAGGACATCCAGATTTACGAGATATCATAATTATTTTATTCGATTTCAAAATTTTGTTGTTTACCCGAGATATCATAATTATTTTACTAGATTTTCAAATTTTGTTGATATATTATTCACTATATTGTACATGATATCCAAATTCACGAGATATCATAATTACTTTATTCGATTTCAAAATTTTGTTGTTATATATGATTTACTATATTGTACAGGATATCCACATACCCGAGATATCATAATTATTCTACTAGATTTCAAAAGTTTGTTGATATAATATTTACTATATTGTACGGGATATTCAATGGTACGGAATTTCACCTTCACACCATTAAATTTACGAAGGGCTGTACGATAATCATTTCGTTCTTATATTATACCAAATATTTATTTATACATAATATCGTCCTTTTATCTTTCATAATCAGGAAATACCCCTTTCAAGAGTTTGGAAGACGTTGTTCCCGAGTCAGGTTTTTGTTTTCGTTGGTTTCAATTCTATTACAGGGATAGTCCTATATAAGACATCCTTTACGGGTGTCACGGGAACGGGTAACTACTTCCAGATTTTGGAAAGACGTTTTTCCTTATCCGATTTTTTTTTGTTTACCGGGGCGTTTCCCCGAGTAACTATCAGTTTATCCAAAGCAGCAGGGCTGTATTATTCACTGTTATTTTGTAATATATATATATATATATATATATATATATATATACTTGTACATACTTATCCTCCCAGTCTGTTTCCTTTAACAACAACCCTTACCCTCGTACCAGCAAATAGAACGGGCTGACACGACCTGCATTCGAACTCAGGCTTGGCACATTGTATAAGCCCAAGAGGCCCCACGGAGACCTTGACCGCTCGTGCCAGGAAAACCCCTCCCTCGAGGTAACCCGCAGGGAGATTCCTGGCTCTAAATGTTGTGCCGTAAGGTACTGGTGACAGCACGCTGCAAAGATTTCTAGGATAGGAGTATACAGTAGGGCCCCTCCGGTCACTACAATCAGAGGAAAAGAGGCCAGATAAATAATTCCGTTTCCTACACCTATTGGAATATACCAACGATCTATTAGTGTGGGGACAGAGGTAACGGGATACACCCCCAAAGGAGCAAGAGAAATTTATTACAAAAGGTCAGAAATATTACACTGGTGTCAGCGGTGGGATAAGTCAGCAACATCGGCTGAGTTAATCACTGCTTCACCATAAGAATGAAAATAAGAACAACCCATTTATTAGAGTGGTGACATTTATTAGAGCTGTACAGAATGTAATAATATGGATAATACCGATCCAATTTATTAGAATAGATATCAAAATAATTTAAAGTGGAGTAAGTTCAGGAGTAAATCTATTCCACAGCCAGTCAGGAACCAAGCGATGTGAACTTATATAGTTAAGTGATAAAATAAAATCAATTGATCTTAAACTCACCCATGGGGGAATTCAACTAATGTAGTGACAGGAGTTGAAAAGGCATGCTAGCGAAGCAAAACCAATGTAACAAATCGGTTAGCAGTTTGTTAGCAGAACTCTATCAAATGGGGTTTTCAATCCGTATTATTACATTCTTATGGTGAAGCAATGATCAACTCAGCCAATGTTGCTGACTTATCCCACCGCTGACACCAGTGTGACAAATCGGTTAACAATCCGATTGTATATTTATCCTCTAATACCATGTGGTGACATCGCTGTCACCACTGTAATAACTAATGGTCATAAGATCCGTTGTAACCACTGTAATGAATGGGTAGAAATCCCTATTGTATATTTATCCTTTGTAATGAATATTTGGTCACCACTGTAATAACCGCTGTGGTCGTTTAGGGTTTACAGCCCTCCGTTACCAGTGTAGGACAACCTTTGAATTCCTAATTCCTCGAATTTTGCAGCGTGCTGTCACCAGTGCCTTACGGCACAATTTAGAGCCAGGAATCCCCCTGTGGGTAACCTCGGTGGAGGTGGTTTCCTGGCACGAGCGGACAAGGTCTCCGTGGGGCCTCTTGGGCTTACACAATGTGCCAAGCCTGAGTTCTAAGGCAGGTCGCGTCAACCCGTCAAACTTGCTGGTCCGAGGGTAGGGGTTGTTGATAAAGGAAACAGACTGGGTGGATAATATGTACATATATATTACAAACAGTATTTAATTAAATCCAGTAATTCAGCCCTAGTTTGGACAAAATAAAAGTTACTCGGGGGAGAATGTCCCGGTATGATACACTAGAAATTAATTAGGGAAAAACGTCTTTCATAATCTGGAAGTAGTTTCTCGTTATCATGACAAAAGTAAAAGATGTCTTGCAGATGACCATCCCCGTATAAGGAATGAGAAAAAATTAATATGACTCGGGCAAAACGTCTTCCAAAATTCTGAAAGTAGTCTTTCTTGATTATGACATAAATGAAAGATATCTGGCGTATGAATATCCCTGTATTATATAAAAAAATAACTATAAAAAAAATCTTTCGAAATCTGAAGGTATAAATACGATATTTCTTGCATATGAGTATCCCCGTACAATATGATAAAATAATTATCAAAAAAAATCTTTCGAAATCTGAAGGTATAAATACGATATTTCTTGCATATGAATATCCCCGTACAATATGAGAAAATAATTATCAAAAAAAGTCTTTCCAAATCTGAAGGTATAAATACGATATTTCTTACATATGAATATCCCTGTACAATCTTTAAATTCTCTTGAATAAAATTTAGGGGTCCCCTGGATTATTAGATCGATTGAAAATCGTACTATTTCCTAAATATGTTAGGTGAGGGGCTCAAATGTTATTAACATTTGAGCACTTAATATGACCAGAAAATGTACCTTTTGGACACCCAGTCAAATCAAATAAAATGTCAATACGATATTTGTTCAAAAAAAATAATTATAATGATATAGAAAAAAAACTTACGTTTTTGAAATATCACAAGTCACAACACAATATCACTGTTGACGTACGGCCGTCGAAGTGTCAGGCCTTACAGTACCTGAGCACTCTATGAGGGTTACTACCTCACTGCCTCCGTTACCAAATTTTCTGCTATTTATTTCAGAAGATTTGGGATATGTTATTCGTGTTGTTCTTGTCTCATATTTTTTTATTTTCGCAATTGAAGGTTAATTTTCAATTTCTTTATACCAAGTTGCAACGTTTGTCTATATTTTTTATAAACAAACCATCGTGTGTTTTGTCATCGACCTTGTCGGTTGTGTAAAATTGTTTGTATAAATTCTTTTCTCGTGAAGGTCAAGAATTGTTTTTATATTAATTGGATTCGACTTATTTTATTATCAAGAAACTTATATATCTATATAGAGTGTCCTTAAATTTCCCTTTGTAATATTTCGTGTTTATTACACCAACTATAAATAACAACTCACATGACTTGAATGTAAGAGGAAAAGGCGGGGATCATACTAGTCAAGAAGCATTATTAATTGTAGTAGAATAATTGATATGACTGAATTAAATAAATGTAGTAGCCTTGAATAGAAATAAATTCAATTAAATTTTTAAAATAAATGTCGAAGGGGATGATATGACTGAATTAAAATTTTGATGTACAGTACTTTTGAATACTTATAAATTGAATTAAATTTTTATTTAAATATAAAAGGGAGGTATTGATTGTATCCTGATGAACCAAACTATGACCCATACATAGCCTTGTGTCAGGCCCACAATGTGGTTGGGAGATATTGTAGAACTAATCGCTAGAACAAACCTAGATCCATACTAGAGGTGTCCATGAATAGTTCCAAAGGAGAGAAATGTACCAGAAAAAAGGAGATCATTTTAATTACTTTCAAGATTGGATGACGAGGTTATTGATTGAAGTATGAAAATTCCTTCATGAGAAGGTAGGAAAAATGTGTTGTGTCGTGATGGACCAAACTATGACCCATACATAGCTTGGTGTCAGGGACACAATATGGATGGGAAATATTTTTAAAAGGATACTTGTTACAAATCTTGATCCATATTAGGCATGTACACGAGAAGAAAAAATCGAAAACGAGTATAAAGAGAAAAAGAGTACTAATCTCAATCACCTTTCCTCATTGATTAACCGAAAGGGAGTAATTAAATATCGGGCACATATTCCTCACACAAGTAGGCGTAATGTGTATGTGACAGACGACCAAGGTTGAGCAAACTAAGAAGAATGAAGAAACGATGGAAAAGTAGAGAAGACTCATTCATGCGCCTTTTACGAATCAGCCGAGTGCTGGGCGACATATTCTTGGACCGGCTTGCCACGGCGAGGGGCTGCGACGAAAGTCCCAGAGGACCATAGGGTTCTGAACAGAGACTGAAATTAACAATTAAGATGTAATTGGATGTTAAGACAGTCTTCTGGGTTAACCTTCATTTCTCTAAGTATTTCTAGATCTTCAAGCAAGTCCATCTCCATCTTTTTAAAATTGTTCGTGGGAATGTTGTGCAAAATTTTGGAGTTACGTGATGGGGAAAAATTATGGTTGTTAAACTTAATATGGAAGCCAAAATTAGAAGAAGTGGGTCTGTTGAGATGTTCTTTGATTCTAGTACCTAAAGCACGTGTGGTCCTACCCAGGTAAGTGGATTGGCGGGAATGGTAAGTTAATTTATAAATACCACTTTTGTTAAGTTTATTAATAGGATCTTTATTGTTAGAGAAAGGTGTGGAAATGAAGCCTTAGAATTAAAGGAAACTTTTACATCTTTAAGATTTTCGGTAATAATTTTGTAATTTTCATCAGAAACCTCACCATAATAAGTCAATGAACGATACTGAGTAGGTTCGTTGTTTGGAACCTCCTGGTAAACGAAATTCCTTCTCAACCTCCTCTTTGTATTCGGAATCATAGTATCAATAATTTGAGTTGGATAGCTATTGTTCACAGCCAACTGTTTCAAGATATTCCGTTCTAGTACAGAAAATGGGGAGAAAAATAAGGTATAACTTCCGAATTCTTTACACCCGCTTCGATTTTGATGAAAATTTGGAAATCAGCTATGCTCACCCTCTAGATCAAAGTTGATATGCTCTTGAGGTGCGCTTTTTATTATTAGGGGTGAAAACCACCCCTTATGCTAAAAAAATAGAAAAACCATAAAAACATATATTACATCGATCTAAATCAATTTCAATACGTATAATAAATATATTTGTATGTTGTGAGTTGAAATTAAACAATAGTTTCACTCTTTCAACCCTTAAAAACCACCATTATTGTCGAAAAAAAAATGATTTTTCAGCTTAAAATTTTTGAATTGCGCATAAATTTTAAATAAAAATGTTTTTAATGTTTTACAGTATAATAAATATTTAATTACAATCATTCAACCCTTAAAAACTACCCCTTATAACCACCCCTAATTAAATGTATAGAAAAAAATAGTTTTTGAGAAATTGAAATAATTTTATACACATAAGACAACTAAATATTATTTATTCTTAACTTTTTGATAGCTTAAGTTATTGCATTGTTGTATTTCTTGAGATTCACCCTTGCTTTAAAAAAAGTAATAGTCCATAGGGGAAAAAAATTAAAAACAAAAATAAAAGCAATTTGTGTTTATTTTACAAAATAGATTTATAAACGGTACATAATGTATAATATTATTCATCGCCACTATCAGCTTCTTCTTCCTCGTCTTCGTCTGTGATTGGCGGACAATTCCAGCAGCTGTTACCTGAACATGTCCCACACGTAGCGTTGCAATACAAGCCAATTTTTCGACAGCCACAAACTCCACCGCTCATTTTAAAGGAAATTTTAAAAGCTGTACGCTCTGTAAATTTAAATATTTTTTAAAGGGTAGTTTTCAAGATTTTTGAGGTTAAGAGGCTTCAGATACGTGGCTATTTCCCTCAAGAGAAAACTTCTACTAGCCATAAGTCTGTCAATTTTTATCGTACAGAAATGAAAAAAGAATATTCTGTGAAACATAAGCTACATTTTCCTCTTTTGAATATTTTTCGTATCTTTCAATATTTTGTAAGTTATTTTCAAAAATATCAAATTTTTCCTAAAATTTGAATTTTTTTTCATTTTAACATTTCTATTTTCCATAATATGTACTCTAAATTGCCTAAACTTGCAGAACACATAGTTAACACATGAATAAAGTGCATTGCAGAAGGATTTTTTTTTATTTTATTTTTATCAAAAAATTCAGAAGCTTAAGTGCTGATTTTTTTTCAGAAAAAGTGAAAATTCTATTGAAATTAACTGTCTCGACCCTTACTTGGTGGAATCTACTCATATTAGTGTTTTAAATGAAACTCACGGTGTCTAGTTAATTTCACAATATAATAAAAATTGTTGAAAATTCTAAAAAAATTACAATTGTTTCGATAAATCAATATCATCGTCAGAATGACAGAAGTTACATTTCATTTGGTGCCTACCTGATGTTTAGTAGTTATTTTTGGCTAGACCAAGAAGTGACCTACCATGTGATTGACTTAATATATGTTAATAGAAAAAAGAAGAAGATGTGATATTACAAATATTGAAGCTTAGATATTATTAGCCCTATGGTGATATTCTGGATATCATTTTTCCAATTAAGATCAGTATAACTGTGCAATGATCTAGAAAACCAGGAAAACTATATCTGCTGATCTTCACAATTATCACAGACAGTTTATTAGTGGAGAACTCTCTAGATTTAACTGTTCATTGACAACTTCATATTGTGGGTTTCTTAAATGTCTTCTAATTTCCAATTCTTCAAGGAAATCCAGTTCTTGTTTCTTTTCACAAATATGCAGCACTTCTAGTTTTGTGTTAGGTGTCAATAAATGATTGGTGTCAAGTAGATGTTTTGCGTAGTGGGATTTATCTGGTTGTTTTAATCTGTATGCTCGTAAGTGTTCACTGTATCGGATTTCAAAATTCCTAAGGGTCTGACCCACATAGACAGCATTACATTCTGGACATTTGAGTTTATATATACTTGACTTCTTTAATGGTGGTATTTTTGTTTTTACATTTAACAATTTTGTACTAACGTCACTTTCTGTTTTAAAAGAAATTGTTGTGTTCGTTATATATTATTTTTGAAATATTATTAGAAATATTTCCTGCATATGTGATGGTTTTATAAGTTTTTATTTTATCAGTTTGTTTAGGAAATATTAGTTGTAATGCAACTTTTTCCTCTTTTTTATTAATTAGCTTATTTATCATATCTAATGGATAACCGTTGGATGTTGCTATTTGTCTAATTATATTATTCTCTCTATCAAAATTACATTTGTTCATATGAACTGAAAAAGCTCTATGTATCATTGAATTATATGCCGCGAGTTTATGGGACATGGGGTTATTGGAATTAAATGGAATTGTCACATCAGTCTGTGTTTTTAAAACATGTTTCGAATTATTACTTTCAAAGATCTTTCCTTCTAAATTGTCCATAAAAATGTTTGCCAAAATAGGTGATATAGGGCTTCCCATTGGTAAACCTTCATTTTGAATATATATCTTATTGTCAAAAGTGAAATAATTTTGATTAATCCATACATCAAATAAGTTAAGTATATCTGATATTATTCCTAGATTAATATTTTTACCTTCTAGTAATTTTCTTAAAAGTATTAGACATTCTTTAGGAGGAATTTTAGTGAACATATTAGTCACATCGAACGAAATAAGATTATAATTATCTTGCAAGTTGATTGCTTTCAACTTTTTGATTAGTTCTTTTGAATTTCTAATTGAGTACTGAGATTCATATCCGTAACTATTAAGTATATTGTTGAGCCTCTTTGCCAATATATTATTAGGAGCATTAACATAAGAAACTACAGGTCTAATTGGTTTCGTTATTTTATGTAATTTTACGGTTCCATATAATTGTGGACAATGAGGATTCTTATGTATGATAGACCTTTTTTCGTAATCACTTAAAAGATAATTTGAATTATTAACAATTTCCCTTACATTATTAGAAAACTTTTTTGTTGGGTCTGCTTTAAGAACTTTTACATTCTATAAAGTTATATATTTTGGAATTGTAATTTTCAGTTGTTAAAATGACAGTTGTGTTCCCCTTATCAGATTTTGTAACTGTTAGGTTATTATCTTCTACTTGCTTTTTGATTGCATTTAAAACTGTCTAATAAAGTAGATGTAGATGTAATATCACCCTAATCCTGGGTTGTTTTGTTTAAATTTGAGAATGGTTCGCAAACCGCTGTCACCAGATGTACAACTCTACCCTTTGTTACCGAGTTGTTTCTCAACAAAAAAAACCCGCTGTCACCACTCTAATAAAATCTTTCACCCGTGTAACGAAATAGTAACTCTAATAAAATCTGTCACCAGTGTAAATATCTTTAACACCAAATATTTACGATAATTTGATCAAAATGCCAAAAAGTATCCCTACCTTCGATTCCACCAAATTCTGCTTCCCGTGCGCGGCTGAGCGTGTAAGGCAATCCAGTCCGATTGGTTTTTGCTAGGTTCGCCTGGTCTTAAAACGGATGAAACTTCCTTTGCCAGGACAGGGTTTGTCCTCCTCGTCTCCGGTCACACGTCCACGATTGTTACACTTCCAGAGAGGGAAATTTTTGGAGTAGGGGTGATAGGAAAAATAATGTAGAACCTCCACGTTATACAAAAAAATATCTATAATAAAATAATCTCTTCCTAAAATCCTCATATACAACTATACATATATATTTAAAATTAAACTACGAATCCCGTATGATTAAATTAATCCCAATTCCCTGGTATAACTCTACCTATACATATTTATCTAAAATTGGTTTATTATCAAACCTACTCCTGTATATACTACAATTATAAAAACAAAATCAAATTTATGAACAGAATTCTCGTTTGTTCGGTGGTGCGTGAAAGGCGTGTGTTTTTCTATATTCGTTTCTCAATCCTTCTATTCTCCGTGTGTCGAGAAAAATAAATAACTATCACGTGTAAATACCTTCATATGCAACAATGATTCATTTTACATCGTTCGGTCGTCATTGACCTTCAGGGAACGAAACTGAAATTTTTGTTCTATAAAGAAAAATTCTGATGAGCTAAGGAAAACAATTTAAATTATTTATCGACACTGGCGTTACAAGTTGCGAAAGTCCCCAGTAATATAATTACCTACGATAAATTTATGCGTTTACGCTGGCAACATAAGAAAGAGTTTTAATTTATAATTTACGGCTGAACAAAAGACTGATAACAATATTTCTCTATAATAGATTGACTAATCAGCGCTATTCCGCTGAAACCCTCGAAAATATGGAAAACATACGCTCCGGCCTCTCGGCAAAATCTTAATTATTCCAGTACACATGGTAAATTATATAATTGTCAGGACGATAAACTTAATCTGAGAGTGAACAGCTATGTCCCGTCTCTTTGAAAAAATCAACAATCAAGAAAAATAAATCTAATAAATATATTTGCTATCGCTACACCAATTGACCTATACACCCAAGTTCACAATCCAGCTCGACCAATAACGAGTAAATATATCACTAGTAAAATTATCCCAATCTGAATTTAATTCAAAAACTTACTGCTTGACAAACGTCCTCCGTCTCGCCGGGAATTTTCTTGATTTTTCTTACTATCTGCTTGTTTACCGCGAGTCGTGCCAATAAACGGAATCGTGCTATGTCGAAAGGCAATTAGCGTAGAGGGTAAGTTTTACCACTCGTACTGCTAACACTAAAAAAACACTAGTACCGTTCACCGTGGCAGGGGAAAAACCTTTCCCTTCGCGTGATCGACCCCCGGTACACACTCACTGCCATTGCTGGTCTGTGTGTACACTCCTTGTTTTGTTTTCCCCCAACCTCGGTTTTGGGGTTTTTGTCGAGTTGCAAAAAACAGCTTTTGTTTTTTGAATCGTGCTAGTTTTTGTTATTGAAATAATTGTATTCAAAACAATTATTTCGCTGACCCAGTAAGATGTTTTTTATTTCTCTATTCTGTTTTGGCTTCGTATTGTTTTATTAAACATTATGTGTGTCGCGTTCCCGTTATTATTAAATGAAAAATAAAATATGTTTTACCGTGTGTTCTGAAATTTTCTACCATAAAATTATCTTTTAGGTATTCGTATTTATTACAACTGTAATGTCATTTTTTGTTTGACGTTTAACTTTTGAAGGTTCAATACCACCATTAAAGAAGTCAGTTATATATAAACTCAAATGCCCAGAATGTAATGCTGTCTATTTGGGTCAGACCTTTAGGAATTTTGAAATCCGATACAGTGAACACTTACGAGCATACAGATTAAAACAACCACTACGTAAAACATCTACTTGACACCAATCATTTATTGACACCTAACACAAAAGTAGAAGTGCTGCATATTTGTGAAAATAAACAAGAACTGGATTTCCTTGATGAATTGGAAATTGGAAGACATTTAAGAAACCCACAATATGAAGTTGTCAATGAACAGTTAAATCTAGGGAGTTTTTCGCTAATAAACTGTCTTCTTAAGTGATAATTGTAAAGATCAGCAGATATAGTTTTCCTGGTTTTCTATATCATTGCACAGTTATACTGATCTTAATTGGAAAAATGATATCCAGGATATCACCATAGGGCTAATAATATCTAAGCTTCAATATTTGTAATATCACATCTTCTTCTTTTTTCTATTAACATATATTAAGTCAATCACCAGTTAGGTCACTTCTTGGTCTAGCCAAAAATAATTACGAAACATCAGTTAGACATCAAATGAAATGTAACTTCTGTCATTCTGACGATGATATTGATTTATCGAAACAATTGTCAATTTTTTAGAATTTTCAACAATTTTTATTATATTGTGGTATTAACTAGAAACCGTGAGTTCCATTTAAAACACTAATATGAGTAGATTCCACGAAGTAAGGGTCGAGACAGTTAATTTCATCAACATAAATATAAATAAAAAGTTATTATTCACAACAAGTGAGTTTGTATTCATATCTCACCAACATGATCAATGAACAAATCCGCTCATAGCCTATCAGAAAATCCATTAACTACATTTGGCAATGTCAAAAATACAAAATTTAGAATTGCTGCTACCTCTAATGTACATAATTAACCAACATTTTGTTACTGTGTCTTACAGGACAACAAAGATATGTTCATATTTCCAAACTTCACGCGTGCACTGTATACATTGTGGAAACCACTTATCGCGCACGGTCAATATTTGAATTCGATTGTGTTGAAGGTGTATAGAGATTGTTATAGTTCTAATCAATATTAGTTGTTATGATCAGATGGTGTCTGATCGTTGATAATAAATTTCACTTCTACCATGATCAGTTTCACTTTTGGTTTGTTATGTGACAAATGAACGTTCCATAATACGGCGTTCACTTTCTAATTAGGTCTTCGAGCGCATAGAAAGGACGAAATTGTATTACTACCGAATTGATCCACCGTGTCCTTGAACAATTTAACCTTAAACTTTGATTTACTTTTACATTATAATTTATTTTATTCATGAAGAGAAGCTAATCCACCCTTTATCGTAGTTAATTATTGCCATTAGGAAACAATATTATAAAAATGTTTAGTGGGTGATAAATGTTGTTAAATGTAATTAAAAGTATAATAGTAATTTTTGATTCCCAGTAAAATTTCTAAAATTGAAATAACTAAATATTTATTAATTTAAGAGCAGTTTTTTCCTACAACTAATTAAATTATTATTAAGAACGAAACTTTGCAGACAATGGAAGAGTTGAAAGAATGTTTTTCCGTTGCGTTTACTTCTAACTGAGACATATTAAACTTTCTTTTCATTTAATAAATTGTATTGTCATTGACAAAGAAAGAGGTCGACATCTCGTCTGACTCACGCAATTAGTAGTTCACATAACATTATTGTTTTATGAAAAAATATAAATTCACTTCCTAGCGCAATAATATGAGTAATTAGTCGAATCGAAGAGGAATATTTTCTATACTAGTAAATATTTTACGATATTTCTTGTTAAAATCAAGATTAAGAAAAACATATCAAGAACTCAATACACGTACTACGGAAGAACAAATAAATAACAAATAGTGTCCGCCTCGCTTCGTTATCCATACAAATATTGACGAATTAAAATTACAACAATCGCTTATGACGAACTGCTTTTGACGTAATACACGTAAGACATTCGACACTCTAAGCACTCTTCTATTTATAACTGTAGGTACTAAACTAACCATAAGCTGCCTCATCACCGAGTCGACAATAGCTGTATTCTTTTTTCCAGCCAACTGTCTCACTTGTAAGAATAATTAAGACAAAGTGAGCTGAGATGAAGTAAGATAAATTAAGGCTAATTTATATCTAAAAAGAATGAATGACAGTCACATATCTCAGATCACAATTATTACCTATAATGTTTGTACACAAATTTTTATTTTCAGCAGGCAATGGTTCATGAAAGTGCCATAAATGTTTCTGTAGTAAGTATAGGTACCTCAAATTGTAATATGCCATTTTTTTTCGAGTAATTTCGATCTAAATTATAGAAGTATGTTTGTATGTCACATCTTGAGTGGTGGCTGTCAAGCAGTTCGTCTGATGAACGGTAAACTGAAGAATTGCTTCCAAATCAGAGGAAAAAAATGAAAATGGGAAATTTTATTAAAACTGTGTCTGTATCTGTACATTGAAAATGAATTTTGAAAACACTTTCGACTGAACAGGACTGAACATCAGACATTTGTATAGGTAGTTAATATGCCTTTAATATCTATTTCAGCCGTAATTTCCTATTATGCCACATATGCAGAGTAACTAAAAATGTGAGTGAGTTTATTAGTTTAATCACAGAAACGTTTTTTTCAAAACAGCTAGAAACGGCAAATATATTGTATAAAGCAACTTTTAGAAGGGAAAAGGTGTCAGCAAGAAAAACATTTTTGATGACAGTTTGTTATCTTTGCAATCAAGAAACATATAGGCAATTGAGTGATCGTTTTTATGTTACGGAAAGTACTGCCTGGAGTGTTATACGAAAAGTCATTGATTATTTAGTCCAGTGGTCGCCAACCTCTCAATGTGTTGAGCTACTTTGTTAATTTTGGAATAAACAGCGAGCTACCCACACGGAAGCCACGTAACGCAACGTAAATGAAATAATCCGCAGTTAATTTATCATTATATGTATTTATTTTACTATTTAACTGGTAATACATAATACATAGGTGCTAATAACAAAATAACTAATATTACTAGTACGTACTTGTTCATAGCTACATTCCTACCTACCAAACAAAGGTGTTTGAAAAATAAACACAAACGTTTATCCAGCCACAACGGCATGTCACGTAAGATTTAAAAATAGTTAATAATAACAACAAAAAAGTAACGCACTATCATGAACATAAACATTGAAAAATAAAAAAGCACGTTCAATGAGAAGGCTGACACTCAGACTCATCGATAGTTTTTTTAATGTTGCAGTATAATTTGATACAGCCATTCGAATACTACTATCCAAATGTTCATCTGTTAGTCGATTGCGATATTTGTTGTTAATAAACTTCATATTGGAAAAAGAAGATTCACACAAATAGGTTGAACTGAATAATGCTTTCATTTTCAAGGCAACACGGCATAGAACTGAATATTTGTCTTTACTTACAATAGGCCAGATACATTTGGTACTTGAGACTAACGATTTTAAGGCTAAATCATTTTGAAACTCAATTACTTCCATTTCTGTTGCAGCGATGTCTTCGCCAAAGTTCTGCATAACACAAGTTGCAAACTGTTGGATATCAATTTCCATAAAGGGTGAAACAACAAACTGCGCTACTAAAGTCATTTCTTTGAAATCCTTAAAACGATTTTTGAAGTTATTCTTCAGGGTAGAAACTATTTCTACATGGTATTTGCTGTCATAGGGTTCTAATGGATTTTGAGATATTTTTTCTGAAAGAATAGGAAAATGCTTGGCATCGCTGTTAATTAGGTTTTGTTCCCAAAACTCTGTAATGTCAACGAGAAAACCAAAATATCTAAGCCAGATTGAATTTTCTAGTTCCGGAGTCGATTCATCGCGTTGTTCGAAAAATTGAACTATGCCAGATAGGACATCATTAAAACGTTTCAGCACGCGTCCTCTACTTAATCATCGAACTTCAGAGTGAAGGAGTAGGTCCCCGTATTGACAGCCAATTTCATCGGCCAATGTTTTGAATAATCTTCTTTGTAATGCTTGAGCTCTAATCTTGTTCACAATTTTTACCACCAGTTTCATAACGTTGTTTAGTTTCAGGAAATTTCCACATAATGCTTGCTGATGAATAATGCAGTGGTAACAGAGAAATTGCCGAAAAGTTTCATCTTTACGACATAATGCCACCAGACCTTTATCACAACCCACCATAGCTGGAGCGCCATCGGTTGTCAAGCCTACCATTTTCGATATTGGAATTTTCTCGGAAGAAATAATATTTTTTAAATGAGAAAACAACTCCTGTCCAATAGTGTGTCCTTTCAGTGGCATAAACTTCAAAAGATATTCTTTAATCGTGAAATCACTAAAAACCATCCTGACGAATATGGTCATCTGGGCAGTGTCAATGACATCTGTTGATTCATCCAGTTGGAGTGAAAAATAAACACAGTTATCTAAGTCAGTTCTCAACTGTGAAAAAATATCATCGCTCATTACTTCTACATGTCTCATCACTGTATTAGCAGAAAGTTGCATAGATTTTATAGCTGAAACATCTCTTCTTTATTTCTAAAGTTGGCAAATAACGAATCAGCAGCTTCTGAAAACGCCTGTTTTATCATTTCCCCGTCTTCATAAGGTTTTTTGTGTGCAATTATCTGGACACTCGGTACGATGCTTCAGTTGCAGCCTTATTTTTGCCGACTGTTCTTAAAAATATTGATTGTTGTCCAATTAACTGCTTTTTTAACTGTTTCAGTTTCTCCTTTCAGGCGGCAGAATGTAGTGGGAATGATTTTTCAAAATTAGAATGTACAGTTTTGTGATGTCTCTCAATATTTCCTTTTTCAGCAACGGAGACCGAAGTATTACATAACAAACACACATTTTTATCTTTAACTTCTGTAAAAAAGTATTGTCTTTACCTTCTTACAACTGCTTGCCATAATATTATTTTTTGTTGTTCTCTACTAACCCGACCGCTGGACGTTGGCTACGCGTTGTTTCAAACTAAGCGCAATGTCGCCGCGCCGTGCGTATTTATCCAGTTCAAAGCAATCCTGATCGTTCTCGAACACTAACGCGCTGGTCCGGCTGGTCAGTTCTAGCCGATTCTCTCGGCCTCTAGAACGATTCCTTCCGTTTTAACGGTTTCTCTGCCTTATATAAAGGAAATTACGCCCAGACTTACTAGAATTTTTTCACAATACTTACAGAATGTTAGGATTGCCTGCAGGAGTTCCTTGATTGTTGAGTCAATTTATAGTCCTTTGAAAGGCAAGATACCTGTCGTGGATTGTAGTAATGTTGTTTATAAGCTGTGTTGTAACAGTTGTGGCCTCTCATATATTGGTCAAACCTCCCAAAAAATTTCTAGCCGTGTATCCCTCCATAAAAGTGATAAAAGGTTACATCCTGAAAGATGTTCTCTGACTAATCATGTCTCCTCGTTGGATCATGTCATTGATTTTGAAGGAGTTAAAATCCTTTCTCGTGAGAGAAGTTATAACAAAAGATTGTTTTTGGAAATGGCTTTCATCTTCCAAGAAGAAGGTTGTATGAATAAGAAGACTGACATTCAGAATTTGAGTAATCTCTACTCCCTCCTCTTAACGCTTGATAAGCACAATTGTCATCATATTATTAACAATAATAATAATGATAATATTAATAATTCTCACTAGTTTCCTACTTGTGTCATCATGGTAGGTGTCCCCCCTTTATTAAAAGATCCATAATAATATTAATAATAATAATAAATAACATCAATAATCACATATTAATTCTCGTTAATGAGAATTGCATTGGAGTGATATTTCACAACAGTTCCATAATTTTGGTACCACCCTGGTATTCTCTTGAAAGTTTCAATTCGATTGTTTCAGTGTCTCGCGTCATTGCAAAGATCGATTCTTTTCATTCATTTAGTAATGATGAATGTTGTACTTAACCTGACATTTTCAGTTTCCGCCATTATTCTCACAAGTCCGCGTGGGTGTGTGGATTCTCGATTTTTAATGTTTTAACTTTTTACTTTTTAATAATGTTTTAAATTTGAACCAGTAGTAGGCAAATGTATTGCTGACTGGACCTATTTCTCTAATGACTTGCTGTTGTACACTTTTCCTGTATTCAAGATCTATGATGCAATCTCGAACAATGTAAGTTGTAGAAATGTTTGTAAGAACACTTTTTATAATTTATGTTTTTCTTTCCTTATTGTAGTTCCCTGATGATGTAAATAAAGATTTACGAAAGCTTGGAGAATTTAATAGAGTGTATTTTTTCCTCTTTTGCTGCAATCCCCAAAAAGATATTTTTCAATTTGTATATATATATATATATATATATATATATGTATATATATTTATATATATTTATATTTAAAGATATTAATGTCAATTACAATTTAAGATATTACCGAGTATAAAATTATTGAAAGGAAAACTATTCGAGAGTCAAATTTAATCTAAATCAAACTAAAGAAATTCATTTAAACTTTATAATGTACCTTGTACATATATACATGACACCGATATAATGAGAATTCAAACTATTTAAGAGAAAAATTTGAAATTTATTGTATACAAATATTTTAGATCACAAATTTTTTTATCAAAATTCAATATAAAGATCTGGTTTTATTGTTAAAGGAATCATATGAATATTTAATCTTATGAACTCAACATCCTGAGAAGCTGAGTGCTCATTTAAAAAAATTTAATAATTAAAATAGATATAAAGGTAAGTGCACCGTGTGACATTATTGAACCTAAATAATTTTTTAAAATATACTGGGGCAAATTAAAATTCATTTACATAAATTAAAATAGACCATATCAATTGACGCATCCAACGTAGGGCTCGAATATAAAAATTTGCAAATAATTATAAATAACTTTGAAATAATAATTTTTGACTGTATTAAAAAGAATAAATAAATAAGATGGAAAGAAAAATGACATTAAGAGACGGAAAACAGGTATGAGTTGAAAGTGGATCTGACGAAGAAAGAGAAGAAAGGAAACATGGAAGAGTAGATTTTCAGGTGCAATACTTGGAACAGGGAGGACAGCAATCAGAAGAAGATGCACCATTGTCAGAAGAAACAGGACAAGAGGAGAAACAAGAATCAAAAGAAAAAAAAGGAAATGGACGTAATGAGTATGCTCAAAATGATGATGAAAAGAATGGATCAAAATAATGAAGATATGAGGAGAGATATGCGGGGAGATATGAACAGAATGGAAAGAAATTTGAATGAAAATTTAAATCGAGAAATGAAAGAAATGAAACAAGGTTTAAATAAAAAAATGGACGAACAAAATGATATTATGAAAAAAATGTGGGGAGATATGAATAATATGAATATAAAAATGGACCAAAATAAGAAAGAAATAATACAAGAAATAAGAGGAGAGGTGATTGGAAAAATCACGGAAATAGACAATTTACAGAATAACAGAATTAACAAAATAGAGGAGAAAGAAAAGGATTTCGAAGAAGAGATTCAAGTAGATGTAAAGAAACAAAATGAAAATATAAATGATGATACTGTAGAACAGAAATCATGTTATAAAATGGAGAAGGAAATTGACGAAGTAAAAATACAAAGACAAATAAATGAGAAAATGGTAGATATTAATTTACAGAATCTAGGAAGTGAAGAAGTTATGAGAATATATGATAAAGAGATTTATTGGAAAATAACAGACTCAGATGTTAATATAGTAAAACGAATAGTGACATATGGTAAAAGAAATAATAATAATAATAGGGGGGTAAACTTAATTGGAAATTAGAGGAAATGAACAAGATACTACAAAAGACTAAGGAAGAAATAGAAGAAACAACAAGACAAAATGTAGAAGGAATAATTCATGCAGAAAATTTCGAAATTAGAGTAAAATTTGGCAGAAATATAAAGATAATTAATCCAAGAATTTTTAATAGGACAATCAAGAATGAAATGATAGGAAGTGAGAGTATTATGGGAAATAAAATAATAAAAAGAAGAGACAATAATATGAAGGAATTGGAAACGCAAATTTTGATGAATTTATTGGGAGAAATTGATGAGATAGGGGATAACAAAACTGAAAAGGACATAGTGGAAAATTTAAAGAAACTTAGAATACAAGAGAATCAAACAATAAGAGAAGAAAATAAGAAGAAAGTTAGGAAAAGAAAACAAAATTGAATAAGGCTGTATTATAGGACTAGAATCTAGAAAACGAATAAGGAATTGTAAAAGGTCAAGAAGAGATTAAAAAAATTATGTAAATACAAAGTTTATAATTACCAAATAATATTGAAAAAAGACACATGTAAATATAGTTTTGTACATAGATAGAAATTAGGATATGTAAAGATATAATTATGAAATACAGAAATAATTATGTTAACAGAAATAATAACAATGGATATTATAATAGAAACAATAACTATAACAGGAACAATAATGCTCAAAACAACTACAACAGAAATGATCAATATCATAATAATAACAATAATTATAGAAATAGAACATTTGAAGGAAACAATAGAAATAGATTTTATGAAAACAGACAAAGAGATGAAAAGCGAGAACAAAGAAGAGACTATAATACAGAAAGGGTAAATGGAAATTTTGAAGGAAGAGGCAATAGAAATGAAGAACAAAGGAGAGTAAACAATATACAAAGACAGAAAGAAAGAGTGATATCTATAGAACCAGAAATAGTCACTCAAACAGAGCCCGACCAAAATTTTGGATCGAGCATATACCAAATGTGAAGAAAAATATTATCTGTACATATGAATATCCAAGGGAATATATAAAATTTGGGGAAGAATCAGAGTTAAAAGAAATAATGGGATTAATAAATATTAAAGGGAAATTAAATGGAAAAGAAATAAAATTATTAATAGATACAGGTTCCGAAGCGTCCATAATTAAAACAAAATAGAAGAAAATGTTGAAAGTTATGAAAATAAGCTAATTAAAATACCAAAAACTACATTAATAGGAGCAAATGGGAAGAAATTGTGTGAAGTTAGCAGATCTATAATACAAAGGATTGAATTGAAGGATGGGAAAGACGTTGAGATGCAATTATTGTTAATAGATAATTTAGAAACAGACATAGTTATAGGAATAGATGAATTAACGAAATATAAAGCAAGAATTGATTTTGAAAAGATGGAGATAGAATTAAATGGTAATAGAATTGAATTTGAGGAAGAGAATATGGAAGTATTGGCAATTGAAGAGGATAATAAGAAGTTATGGAATATAGAAAGGAGTGGAAATATGGAAGAATTGGAATTAGTGTGTGGAAATAAAGAATATGAAGAGAAAGTGAAGAATTTAATAGAGAAATATAAAGGATTGATTGGAAAAGAAATGAGAATGGCGAAGAACTATGTACATAAAATGGAAGTTAGAGGAATAGAGAACTTCAGAGTAAGAACATATCCCATACCTAACAAATATAGAAAAGAGGTTGAATTAGAAATACAAAACATGTTGAAAGATACTATTATAGAAAGATGTAATACAAGATATGTAAATCCTATTGTGGTAGTGAGAAAAGCAAATGGTGAATTGAGATTATGCCTAGATGCTAGAAACATAAATCAATACACTGTACCACAATACGAGGCTCCAATGAATGTGGAAGCGATTTTTGGACGAATAACGAACACAAACATATTTTCAAAAATTGATTTGAAACACAGTTTTTGGCTAGTTCCTTTGGATAAAAACAGTAGAGACTATACAAAACGACTAAGTGCAAAATTGTAATGGAAAAATTGTCTGATTACATGAAGGAGATTATAAAACCAGAAAAATGCATAGTAGATAATGCAACTTATGTTGTAAATAGTAGATTTAAAAAATTTTGCAATGAAAATCAAATACATGTAAAAACAATTAGTATCAGACATCCACCTGCAAACCCCTCAGAAAGATATATCAGAGAAGTAATAAAATTCCTAAGAAAAGCTTTGAAAAACCAGACTCATGAAAATCGGGAGAATCATATTGAGGAAATTCAAAATTACATAAACAATATACCTAACACTATCACCATGGAAAGTCCAATATATTTAATAAAAAAATTGACACCTGAAAGAAAATGGGAGACAGAAGCCAATAAAGATTATGGAGAGGTTTTGGAAAAAGTCAACAAAAATTTACAGAACAATGCAAATAAATATTCAAGTAGAATGAATAAGAAGAAGAAAGTAAAGACGACGTTTCAAAAAGGAGATTTAGTAGTAGTACGTGCTCTAAGACTATCAGACAGAAACAGGAGAACATGTGCTAAGCTAAAACTACCTTTCGGAAGGCCATACATTGTAGAAAATGAAGATGGAGTGAACAGTTATGTGTTAAAATACACAGACGGAGAAAGGATTAGAGGTATATTTAATATACATGATTTATACAAATATCACCATTCATAGAAAAAAATAAAACAGAAAAAAATGAAATGAAAGTCTCCATAATGGAAGTCTCCATGAACAATCATATTGTACATAAATTGATACAAAAGTAGACTAAGAATATTTTTTTATTTTTTTTATTATAATATTGTAAATAAGTTAAAATCAATTTAAGAGGACATTGAAACATGAGATTTCAGAATCACGATGAAGGCTCATCTTACAACAGCGACCTGAAATAAAAGGAAATTTTATTATCAGTCAAATCGAAAGATAATATTTAAATAAAATGCTTGAAGTAAAATTTGCGTTCATAAAATTTTTTTTCTTATATTAAAAAATTTGATACACGCAAAATTTAGGGGATGTTAATGTGGAAAAATAATGCTACACACTGTATATATATCTAACACGAGTCAATTACAATCTAAGATATTAACGAGTATAAGATTATTGAAAGGAAAACTATTCGAGAGTCAAATTTAAACTAAACTAAATTTTATAATTAAAAAAGATATAAAGGTAAGTGCACTTTGTGACATTATTGCACCTAAATAATTTTTTTAAATATACTGGGGCAAATTAAAATTCATTTACATAAATTAAAATAGACCATATCAATATATATATATATTTATATATATATACATTTATTTATATATATATATATATATATATAGGAAAAGATATACTCTTAGCGGAAAATGTCCAAGCTTTCGAGGATGTTTGTCCTCATCATCAGGGAAACTAGAATGAAAAAACAACAGTTAAATACTGTGGTCAAAGAGAATAATTAAAAATGAAATTTACAACCACGTGTGTACTTACCTCCGAAGTGAGGTTAGATTCCATAAAGATGTAAAATCGTAAACTACAAGTCGTAAATTGTGGAATATTTAAGTAGGAATTGAACCAACGGCCTAATCAATCGTGTCATAGCAACAATTGTAATTGTCGCAGCATTTTATAAAATAAAACCATTGATTTCATCTTCATGTGTCACTACACTAAACGCCGGCGAGGAAATGATATATTTTGCCTCCAAAAGGGAAGTGGCAAGAGACAAACAGTGTTACCAACGTCAACAATGAGCTGTGGGACAATGCCACTATTTTCGTAATGGCAGCTGTAGGGCAAACAATTGGTGTAATGAGAAGATGTAATATTGTTGAAAAGAGGAAGAGAGAAAGAAATTGTGAGACAGAGCTAGGAGAACGCTCTTATTTTTATTATGTTCAGAGTGCGTAGAGAACATCACTTCGTTTGGACTAACACAAAGGAAGAAAAGAGAAGACAACAGAAAAGAATATTAATATGTAATAACAAATATAGTAATTAAGTAATATAATAGATCTCCAATCTGAGTGTATCTACCAACACCAATACACTCAAAATTAGGTTTAATTAATTATTTGTTTACTTGAATGTATCTACCAACACCAATACATTCAAAGTAAGTTTATTATTATTATTATTGAATTAAGGTAATAAGGGTGGTGTTGTCAGGAGCAACATAGTTATTTCCCACCACTTGATGTGCAAAATTAGTATCTAAGGACAACAAAAATGAGTAAATCTCACTTAAGTGATCAATATCAGTTTTCCTGTTAATTACATTATTGTTTTGTGAAATAAAAGCCATTTCCAAGAATGATCTTTTCGTTTTGTTAGACTCAGTCGCTAACACCTTCACAGCCTCATAATTCATCTGATGATCAAGAGAATTTACATGAAAAGCTAACGCGCACCTCTCTGGGTGTAATCTAGCATCACTCTTATGTGAAACTATACGGCTAGATAGAGATCTTAAAGTCTGTCCGATATATTGTTTATCACAATCTCTGCAAGGAATACTGTACACCACGTTAGTAAGTGAAGTCAAGGGGTCTTTATCTTTAACTCTAGAGTAAATCGATCTGATTGAAAGAACAGTTTTATTAGCAATTTTAAAATCACCACATGAACGGAGCAATCTGGCAAGTCTCGGAGTTATGTCACTTATATATGGCAAAGTAGCGAAAACCGGTCGAGAAGGGGACACATCAGTTCCAACATCCGTCTGGGCTAAGTTAGGATGGCTATCTTCATGCAACAAATCCACAGCATTAGATGTGCTGAATAATATCTTATTCAATAAAGGTCTTGGATAAGAGTTATCCAAGAAAAGGTTAAGTAAAATATTAAGATTTTTATTATGAAAAACATTATTTGAAATTCTGAGTACTCTCTGCTTCATTTGTTTAACCAAATTCACTTTCATGGAATGTTTGTGGTAGGAGTGATAATTAAGATATCTACCAGAGCTGCATGGCTTCCTGTACCAATCTATAATAATTTTATTGTTGTTACGAATAAATTTTGTATCTAAGAAAGGTACGGAATTCTCGAAGTCTTCCATTTCGATTGTGAATTGGATGTTAGGATCAAAGCTATTAAATGTATCCAGAAGTTCGTCAAGGCCTTCTCGAGGAAGTGCCAAAATAATGTCATCAACATACTTTTTTATAAAAAAAGGAGTAAAAGAAAGAACAGGTATGACTGTATCCAGAACATCGTCCATGACATATGCTGCTAAGATAGGAGAAATTGACGCTCCCATTGGAGTACCAAAAGTTTGTTTGTAAATTTTGTTATTAAAGGAAAAATAAGTATTATCAAAAAGAAAAACTATTAATTCAAGAAAAGCTTCCTTCGGGATGGAGCAATGGACACTGATACGATCCCAACCCTTATCGATAGCTCTCAAACAAGCATCAAGATAAACATTACTGAACAACGAGACCACATCCAAACTGGCCAGAACATAATTTTCTGGAATTTCTAAGTTATTAAACTTTTCAGAGACTTCAAAAGAGTCTTTGATAAAATACAAATTATCATAATCATACGCTTTCGTCAGTATTTCTGTGCAGAACTGTGCAATATTTTCTGTGGGGGCTCCTATGGAAGCCACTATCGGTCTTACAGAGAGAACTGGTTTATGAATTTTCGGAAGAGAGTAAAATTTAGGAGGGACACCATGGTAGCTCATGAGTTTTTTCTTAACTGTTATGTCAATGTAATGTTTATTACATAAAGATTTAATTAGGTTGTTACCCTTTCTTTGAATAGAGGAAGTAGGGTCACTAGACAGTTCTACATAAGAACTGTTATTTAAAACAATATCATTAGACAATTCAATATATTGATGTCTGTCCATAATGACAGTAACATTGCCCTTATCGGATTGAGTAAGAATCAAATGAGGGTTCGCCTTTAAGAAGGCTTTAGATTTAAGTAAAAGGTTATGAAAAAAAGAATTATTATGTGGTTGTTTTATGTAATTAGTAATAATATTAGTGGCTCTAGCTACCGTGATGTTTCTCATTTTCGAGTCTGTGATTGTGGAAGTGAGATAGTCTACATCTGATAAAATTGATTTAATTGAAATATCCTTCAAAATGACTGGTTCTACACTAAACTTTGGGCCCAAAGCTAAAAACTGTGAAATATCATCAGGTATAGTGGTATTAGAAATATTTCTCAACCAACCCTCTTTTGATTTTAACAATAATTTAAATTGATCACCTTGTAATTTATTAAGTTTATGTATATTATTATATTTAATATTATGAAAAAGTTTATTATAAGTAACCTGCTGTTTACTTGCAAAGTTTTGAAAGTGAAATTCACTAGATAAAGAAACTATTGTCCTTTTCAAAGATGACAAAGTTGATTCTAATCTACTAATCAGTGAATGGTTATTAGAAATTTCAATATTAAGAAGCTTTATCCCTAACCTGTAATCAATCCCTGTTTTCTTGTGAATGTCCTGTCTCATCAGGAGGTCGTCAATTGGTCTAATAGCCGCAGTTATATGATTGGGTAAAATCCCTGATTTCCTACATTTCAATAAAAATTGTTTCCTGTTGTATTCACGGGCAAGTTTCATTTTGGTTTTAGACCATGCTTTATATTTATGAACAGCTGTTTCTCCGTAGTTTATGTAGATGTTACGATAAAACCCCATGTCTGTAAGTAGAAGAAAGATCTTTCTTCTACTTACAGACATGGGGTTTTATCGTAACATCTACATAAACTACGGAGAAACAGCTGTTCATAAATATAAAGCATGGTCTAAAACCAAAATGAAACTTGCCCGTGAATACAACAGGAAACAATTTTTATTGAAATGTAGGAAATCAGGGATTATACCCAATCATATAACTGCGGCTATTAGACCAATTGACGACCTCCTGATGAGACAGGACATTCACAAGAAAACAGGGATTGATTACAGGTTAGGGATAAAGCTTCTTAATATTGAAATTTCTAATAACCATTCACTGATTAGTAGATTAGAATCAACTTTGTCATCTTTGAAAAGGACAATAGTTTCTTTATCTAGTGAATTTCACTTTCAAAACTTTGCAAGTAAACAGCAGGTTACTTATAATAAACTTTTTCATAATATTAAATATAATAATATACATAAACTTAATAAATTACAAGGTGATCAATTTAAATTATTGTTAAAATCAAAAGAGGGTTGGTTGAGAAATATTTCTAATACCACTATACCTGATGATATTTCACAGTTTTTAGCTTTGGGCCCAAAGTTTAGTGTAGAACCAGTCATTTTGAAGGATATTTCAATTAAATCAATTTTATCAGATGTAGACTATCTCACTTCCACAATCACAGACTCGAAAATGAGAAACATCACGGTAGCTAGAGCCACTAATATTATTACTAATTACATAAAACAACCACATAATAATTCTTTTTTTCATAACCTTTTACTTAAATCTAAAGCCTTCTTAAAGGCGAACCCTCATTTGATTCTTACTCAATCCGATAAGGGCAATGTTACTGTCATTATGGACAGACATCAATATATTGAATTGTCTAATGATATTGTTTTAAATAACAGTTCTTATGTAGAACTGTCTAGTGACCCTACTTCCTCTATTCAAAGAAAGGGTAACAACCTAATTAAATCTTTATGTAATAAACATTACATTGACATAACAGTTAAGAAAAAACTCATGAGCTACCATGGTGTCCCTCCTAAATTTTACTCTCTTCCGAAAATTCATAAACCAGTTCTCTCTGTAAGACCGATAGTGGCTTCCATAGGAGCCCCCACAGAAAATATTGCACAGTTCTGCACAGAAATACTGACGAAAGCGTATGATTATGATAATTTGTATTTTATCAAAGACTCTTTTGAAGTCTCTGAAAAGTTTAATAACTTAGAAATTCCAGAAAATTATGTTCTGGCCAGTTTGGATGTGGTCTCGTTGTTCAGTAATGTTTATCTTGATGCTTGTTTGAGAGCTATCGATAAGGGTTGGGATCGTATCAGTGTCCATTGCTCCATCCCGAAGGAAGCTTTTCTTGAATTAATAGTTTTTCTTTTTGATAATACTTATTTTTCCTTTAATAACAAAATTTACAAACAAACTTTTGGTACTCCAATGGGAGCGTCAATTTCTCCTATCTTAGCAGCATATGTCATGGACGATGTTCTGGATACAGTCATACCTGTTCTTTCTTTTACTCCTTTTTTTATAAAAAAGTATGTTGATGACATTATTTTGGCACTTCCTCGAGAAGGCCTTGACGAACTTCTGGATACATTTAATAGCTTTGATCCTAACATCCAATTCACAATCGAAATGGAAGACTTCGAGAATTCCGTACCTTTCTTAGATACAAAATTTATTCGTAACAACAATAAAATTATTATAGATTGGTACAGGAAGCCATGCAGCTCTGGTAGATATCTTAATTATCACTCCTACCACAAACATTCCATGAAAGTGAATTTGGTTAAACAAATGAAGCAGAGAGTACTCAGAATTTCAAATAATGTTTTTCATAATAAAAATCTTAATATTTTACTTAACCTTTTCTTGGATAACTCTTATCCAAGACCTTTATTGAATAAGATATTATTCAGCACATCTAATGCTGTGGAATTGTTGCATGAAGATAGCCATCCTAACTTAGCCCAGACGGATGTTGGAACTGATGTGTCCCCTTCTCGACCGGTTTTCGCTACTTTGCCATATATAAGTGACATAACTCCGAGACTTGCCAGATTGCTCCGTTCATGTGGTGATTTTAAAATTGCTAATAAAAATGTTCTTTCAATCAGATCGATTTACTCTAGAGTTAAAGATAAAGACCCCTTGACTTCACTTACTAACGTGGTGTACAGTATTCCTTGCAGAGATTGTGATAAACAATATATCGGACAGACTTTAAGATCTCTATCTAGCCGTATAGTTTCACATAAGAGTGATGCTAGATTACACCCAGAGAGGTGCGCGTTAGCTTTTCATGTAAATTCTCTTGATCATCAGATGAATTATGAGGCTGTGAAGGTGTTAGCGACTGAGTCTAACAAAACGAAAAGATCATTCTTGGAAATGGCTTTTATTTCACAAAACAATAATGTAATTAACAGGAAAACTGATATTGATCACTTAAGTGAGATTTACTCATTTTTGTTGTCCTTAGATACTAATTTTGCACATCAAGTGGTGGGAAATAACTATGTTGCTCCTGACAACACCACCCTTATTACCTTAATTCAATAATAATAATAATAAACTTACTTTGAATGTATTGGTGTTGGTAGATACATTCAAGTAAACAAATAATTAATTAAACCTAATTTTGAGTGTATTGGTGTTGGTAGATACACTCAGATTGGAGATCTATTATATTACTTAATTACTATATTTGTTATTACATATTAATATTCTTTTCTGTTGTCTTCTCTTTTCTTCCTTTGTGTTAGTCCAAACGAAGTGATGTTCTCTACGCACTCTGAACATAATAAAAATAAGAGCGTTCTCCTAGCTCTGTCTCACAATTTCTTTCTCTCTTCCTCTTTTCAACAATATTACATCTTCTCATTACACCAATTGTTTGCCCTACAGCTGCCATTACGAAAATAGTGGCATTGTCCCACAGCTCATTGTTGACGTTGGTAACACTGTTTGTCTCTTGCCACTTCCCTTTTGGAGGCAAAATATATCATTTCCTCGCCGGCGTTTAGTGTAGTGACACATGAAGATGAAATCAATGGTTTTATTTTATAAAATGCTGCGACAATTACAATTGTTGCTATGACACGATTGATTAGGCCGTTGGTTCAATTCCTACTTAAATATTCCACAATTTACGACTTGTAGTTTACGATTTTACATCTTTATGGAATCTAACCTCACTTCGGAGGTAAGTACACACGTGGTTGTAAATTTCATTTTTAATTATTCTCTTTGACCACAGTATTTAACTGTTGTTTTTTCATTCTAGTTTCCCTGATGATGAGGACAAACATCCTCGAAAGCTTGGACATTTTCCGCTAAGAGTATATCTTTTCCAATTTTTTGCTGCAATCCCCAATATTCACTAGTTTTATTCCTAACTAGTCAGCAAAGACTATCTTTCTTCTATATATATATATATATATATATATATATATATATATATTCTTCCTTGTGATTAATTTTTTATTTTATTCTAGTTCGCATCATTAATAATTGGTTTGGCAGGTGGCGTTTGCCGTCGTGAAAAGCTTTGTGAACTGAACTTGGATGATATAGAAGGTAAGATAACCATACTAGTGAATAAAATTCCTGATTCTAAAACGAATATGGAAAGAAGCTTTGTCGTCATTGAAGAAAATAATATTTTTTATGCAGAAAAGATTTGTCATTACGTCAAACAAACACACCACAACGTAAATTATTTGTTTATTATACAAACGGAAAATTTGCTACATAACCTATTGCTTTTGACAATTTCGGAAAAATCGTCTGAATAATTGCTGAACTTTTTAAATTATCGAATCCCGAAGAATACACCGGGCACTGTTTATGCAGGAGCTCAGCCACTTTATTCACTGAAAGTGGTAGTAGTATAACCGACTTGAAGAGACACGGAGGATGGAAATCAATAAATGAAGCAGAGGGATACGTAGAAAAAAGATTTTAAGAAACAAAATTCACAGATTAAAAAGGGCCATAACCAAAATAAAATATCTAGAAAACTATAGTTATATCATACGAAATAAATGTACCAGTTTATCGAAATTGTCACCCCTAATATCAACTTATTAAAATATAAAAAATATGTGTTTTTACAAAAATATACAATTTAAATGGAAAAGTGTTCCCCTGCTTATATTAACAAATAGACTAGCAAGATTTCGCAACACTTAATTCCCCGGTTCTGTTTGCAACTCCTAATAATTTGTAGAATTTCACCAATTTAAGAATGTTGTTCTCACACATTATTATGATGTGAATGTGGTTTGTTTCAGTTGGTTCTAAATGCAACATTTTTAATAGTTAGATTTCTCTTTTATAAAATAATGAATTTATGAAAAAATATGGCGTGTTTGAAGCTATAACGTTACTTACGTTACTGATGCGAATAACCGTCGTTACCGAGAGTAAGGGGACAGAAAGAATGGACAATTGTAGTATAAATATTTATAAAGAGATTTTTTTTGAAGAGGGTGACGTATTTTTGTATTTTTACTAGAACGTCTTTATCAATATACAAGTTATCGACTTAATGTGCGATAGAAGAATCGTTTAATTCGTCGTTAGGCAGTTGGCCCGCAGATGGTGAGGAAATTACTTACTATTTTCTTGCTCATTGGAATTCCAATAGTTATACACTCCATGTAAATAAAAGAGATGTTTCAACTAGTTTATCGTTGGACATTCACACTGCTGGCTGGCGAGGAATCGTTTCACTGCTCGTTGTTTGTCTTTAATCGACAAAACATATGATAAAAGTACTACTCGCTCACCACTATGAAACCCTAAAACTCGCTTATAATCGCGCTTGCTAGCTTGTTTCCACATTCTAGCCCTACTTATCACACGTCCATCGTTGTCGGTTGAACAACTGCCTAATTATAGTGTAACATTACACAACAAAAATTTTAATCAACGATTGTAGACAATTGACGTGCCCCACGGTTTTATTTTAGTCTAGTCTATGCATATGTTTATAATTCCCACGACTGTATCTATTTTATTATTTTTTGGTTTTTAGTACATTTATCTTAAACATTGCAATGTATGTTTAACATAAAACCGTTTAACTTAAAAAGTTTTTTTACCTATTTTTATTTTTTGGTTTTTAGTACATTTATCTTAAACATTGCAATGTATGTTTAACATAAAACCGTTTAACTTAAAAAGTTTTTTTACCTATTTTTATTTATATTTTTTACCATTTTGTTCCCACGAGTAATGGACATTTAAACGGTCGACCCCCCCAGAGGTCCAATAAAGGGGCAAGGCTATGTACAACAAGATGCGCCTGAGTCTTGAGGGGAAAACGCTAACGACATATCATTTTTATCCACCCTAATGCCACACAGTCCTCAACACGATACAAAATCTTGACTTGGGTGGTGGATTCAGGCTGGATCAATCAGATACCTAAATTACAGATACAATTTCTAAATTTAAATCTTATTATTATACTGAAATTGACTGTATCGACCCTTACTTCGTGGAATATGCTCATATTAGTGTTTTTAAATGAAACTCAAGGTCTCTAGTTAATTCCACAATATAATACAAGTTATTGAAAATTCTAAAAAATTGACAATTGTTTCGATAAATCAATATCATCGTCAGAATGACAGAAGTTACATTTCATTTTATGCCTACCTGATGTTTTGTAGTTATTTTTGGCTAGACCAAGAAGTAACCTAACTTGTGATTGGCTTAATATATGTTTATAGAAAAAAGAAGAAGATGTGATATTACAAATATTGAAGCTTAGATATTATTAGCCCTATGGTGATATCCTGGATATCATTTTTCCAATTAAGATCAGTATAACTGTGCAATGATATAGAAAACCAGGAAAACTATATCTGCTGATCTTTACAATTATCACTTAAGAAGACAGTTTATTAGTGGATAATTCCTTAGATTTAACTGTTCATTGACAACTTCATATTGTGGGTTTCTTAAACGTCTTCTAATTTCTAGTTCTTCAAGGAAATCCAGTTCTTGTTTCTTTTCACAAATATGCAGTACTTCTAGTTTTGTGTTAGGTGTCAATGAATGATTGGTGTCAAGTAGATGTTTTGCGTAGTGGGATTTAAATGGTTGTTTTAATCTGTATGCTCGTAAGTGCTCACTGTATCGTATTTCAAAATTCCTAAGGGTCTGACCCAAATAGACAGCATTACATTCTGGACATTTGAGTTTATATATTCCTGACTTCTCTAATAGTGGTATTTTTGTTTTTACATTTAACGTTAGTACAACATTTAACAAACGGAAATTAAGAAATTATCCTCATTTGTCGCTTTGTTACCATAAAGAATTTTTTTAAGTACGATTCTGTCGTTCCCATAAAGTTGGCTCATAACCTGACGTTTATACAGAAAACATGGCCGACTGTTACTTTTAACCTTCAAAGGTACCGCCTTGAAGGTGCACTACTGAGGTATATTGTGGCCAAGCACCCAAGCACCAAGTAGTGTGATCGTATAAATGAACTGCCACAGATTTTTATATGTTTATAATATTGATTGTTAATGTATTTCTCAAAAGTAAATAAATATTGATCAATCTTTTCGAATCACGCTCGACCACATATAGCCGAACCTTGGGCTACTTCCATCAGGCTCAAATTCATCTCCTACCTTGTCGCCCAAGATCCCCGAATTTTCCTCCAATTGAACTTTTGTTGAACAAAATCGGTAGAAGGTTAAGAAATTTACAGCGTCCTCCTCAAACATGAGGAGGACGCTGGCACTTCGACATGAGAAAGAGGTGGCATGGAATGAGATAACAGGAGGATATTGATCACATGATTATGAGTATGCCTAGACGCATTAGGGAATGTGTAAGAAATCATGAAATTTCAACTCATTATTAAAGTTGGTGAGCAGAAACTTGGACTATCCTCACCCGATCGGAGTGCAATTTTCATCATTTGCATATTACGAACCCCCATATATGAATGCCAAATATTACCCAAGTAAAATAGTGTAGTTATTCGGGTTTCTATGTCACAGAGCATATTTTGATTGTCATATGTTTCAAAATGTTTCAAATTAGAAAAGTAAAAATATAGTATCAATTTTTTAATAAAATTCCACAGTAATAGAGGAGATCATTACACGTTAAAGACGTCTCCAATTTATTTGTAAATAAAATTGCAAAACTACCATAATTGGTATATCGTTAAGAAAATTACCGTTCAAATGATTTCGCAAGTCGTTTAAGTGGCACTGAAAATTGAGAAAGTTTCCGGTACGATTCAATTGAATTGGAAATATTAGGAAATTGTAATTGGTAATATTTGAACAAATTTTAAACTAATGCGAAGATATTGTTATACAACACATGCAGCTAATAAGAATATAAATAGAAATATCTTATCAGAGAAATGGGTGTCAATTAATATAACCTCAACCTAGCTACAACCTCAAATTTGGGAAAAGTAACTTAACTGACCAGATATTTCCACTACCGACTTGGACTCACGTTGAAACAGAACATACTTGAGGTAACTGTCAAAATGGAGCACTGCAAATAAGGGTTAAAATAAACTCTAATAGTCACTGAAATGTGGAATTTCTTTGGTCTCTCAATATAACCAGTAGTAGCTATTTCAACCTCGAAGTTCGTATGTGGATCAATAGTAATGAAGGTAATAATAAAAATTTAATAGTTCGGTCATCCGGATCAAAATATGTGGGAAATATCGTACAAACTGCTTAATACATAATTATAAAGTAATTAGTTAGTCAAAATACAATGAGATAAAAATACCACGATCTCATCAAGTATCCCTCAATCAATGCAGACACACATCTTAGGAGAACAACAACAGGGTAATGTCATATTTAATACATACACACCCTCAATGTATCCTCAAACGCCCTCACAAACGCAATCTTTTCAAACTCAAACCTTCACTGCCTCTGATCGGACTGATCAGTGGCATAATATAGAATATAACAATAAGAGATATGAAATTTACTGTTTCGACCCTTACTTTGCGGAATCTTCTCATATTACTGTTTTAAATGAAACTAACTGTTTCTAGATAATTCCACAATATATTGAAAAATGTTAAAAATTCTAAGAAATTGATAATTGTTTCGATATTAAATATCATCGTCAAAATGACAGAAGTTACATTTCATTTGATGCCTAGCTGATGTTCAATAATTATTTTTAACTACACCTTGTGATTGACTTAATATATCCCTAATTATTAAGTACATTGTTAAGTTTTTTTGCTAATATATTATTAGGAGTATTAACATAAGAAACTACAGGTGTAGTAGGTTTCGTTATTTTAAAAGTTTCTTATATTAATACTCCTAATAATTTAATAGTAAAAAACCATAACAATATATTTCATAATTACGGATTTATGTCTAAATACTCAATTAAAAATTCAATAGAATTGATCAAAAAATTAAAGACATTCAATTCACAAGATAACTCTAAATACCAATATGCTCACTAAAATTCCTCTTAAAGAATGTCTAGCGCTTGTAAAAAAATAAAGATAGAAGATAAAAATATTAATCCAGGAATTATATCAGATATACTTGATTTATTTGATGTATGTGTTAATCAAAATCATTTCAGTTTTGACAATAAGATATATATTCAAAATGAAGGTTTGCCAATGAGAAGCCTTATATCACCAATTTTGGCAAACATTTTTATGGACAGTTTAGAAAGAAAAATCTTTGATAGTAATATTTCAAAAAATATCTTATTGTGGTATAGATATGTAGATGACATATTAGCTTGTTCGAACGCTGTTATACAATAAAAATTCTCCAATTCAAGATTTCTATGAATCGATTATGAGACAAAGAATTTAACTTGAGAAGGTTCTGAAATTAGTCAGCTCTCATCTAGGTCCTATAGATGACGATGAGGTGCTTAATTCCTTACCTGCCGGTTCCCTGTTGAATCTAGCGATGTCCTCTAGGCCTCTTCAGGGCCTACATAGGGAATGCAGAACAGCAAATATGTAAAACCACAACAATATATTTCTAATTATTAACTGAATGGAAGAGACTTTTTCTATGTAGGATATCGTTTAAGTTTTCAAAATTTAGCAGTGAACTAGATTTTTAATTTCGAACTATTAGTCCGACGAAATTAAAATACTATAGACCGATGAAAACTGTAACAACCGATCGACATGTTACATCGTCTTTGTCATCGGTTTTGCTATTTCTTAAACTACTAAATGATTTGATATTTTAACTGGAGAATTTAACCAATAATCATCAATTTTTGTTTGTTTTGATGTTTTATTATCAGAGCTATTAGTATATCTCTTTTTTACTGTTTTAAATGAAACTAACTGTTTCTAGATAATTCCAAGATATTAAATATCATCGTCAGAATAACAGAAGTTACATTTCATTTGATGCCTACCTGATATTTATTAATTATTTTTGGCTGGACCAGGAACTGATACCTTGTGATATATTAATAGAAAAAAGAAGAGGATATGATATTACAAATATTAAAGCTTAAATATTATTAGCCCTATGCGGATATCTTTTTCCCACTCAAGATCAGTTTAACTGTGCAATGATATAGAAAATCGGGAAAACTGTATCTACTGATCTTCACATTCACAAGAATACAGTTTAAAAGTGGAGAACTCCCTAGATTTATCTGTTCATTGACGACTTTCTTTTAAGTGTCTTCTAATTTCCAATTTTTCAAGGAAGTCCAGATCTTGTTTCTTATCACAAATTTGTAGTACTTCTAGTTATGTGTGTCAACGAATGTTTGGTATTAGGTAGATGTTCTGCGTAGTGGGATTTATCTGGTTGCTTTAATTTGTATACTTGTAAGTGTTCACTGTATCTGATTTCAAAATTTCTAAGAGTTTGACCCAAATAGACAGCATTATATTCTGGACATTTAAGTTTATATATACCAGACTTCTTTAATGGGGATATTTTGGTTTTTACATTTAACAATTTTGTACTCACATTACTTTCTATTTTATAAGAAATTGTTGTAGTTGTTGCTTTGAAGTATTATTAGAAACCTTACCTGCATATGTGATGGTTTTTTAATTTATTATTTCTTTAGTTTCTTTAGGAAATTTTAGTTGTAATGCTACTTTTTCCTCTTTTTAATTAATGAATTTATTTTTCATATGTAATGGATAACCATTGGATGATATATATATATATATATATATATATATATATATATATATATATATATATATATATAATATTGGTACGTTTGACTGAAGAATATTAACAAAATATGTTCATCCAGAACTGGGTGTAGCAGTCAACAGTGGGGCTGGTGAGAAATCAAACAATTTTATTATTCATCAAGCTTTCAACTCTTGTTTGGGCTCTTCCTCAGGATGACTACAAATATTATATATTTAAAAACAATACGTTACAAAACATAGTCGTACTTACTAAAATGGATTGTCAGATCGACTATACCATAAAAGTTGGAAACAATAAAAACTCCATAAACATTATATACATTTAAAAAAAATTTAAAAGTAACATAAAAACCGTTACAAATAATAACATTGTACTGATTCAGAAATTATTATCGGATTAAACACACAATGATTATTACATTTTAAGATGTTAGAAATTAACTGATAAAACTCCAAATGAAAACAAATGATAACAAATGGTAAAAGTGACAATTAGCATGGAACAACACGGTGAGCACGGAACAACACAAAATGGCCTTTAACTAAAATGCAAACCAGCGAAAACTACATTAACGAAGATGTTATGCATTGTTAGTGTGCTGTGTTAGGGAAAATATTTTAGGAATTTTGTTCTTATTATTCTCATACTCCAAAATGTAATTATAGATGAGACTCAGATTTTGAGTATCTGATCTAGTGTTGAGGGGTCTTTCAATTTTATCAATAAACACCATCTCCAAGAAAACCCTTTTATATTAGTTATTCTCTCCAATTAAAACTTCAACTCCTTCGAAATCCATATCATGTTGTGTTTCAATAACATGGGTCGACAGAGCGCAAGACGGCTTTCCCAATCTGAAATCGCTTTTGTGAGATGTTATTCTACCCTGCAAAAGCCTCGAGGTTTGTCCAATGTATGCTTTATGACAATCCTTGCAATTGATCTTATACACAACATTGGAACTTTCTAACGATTTGACTTTAGTTTTGGTGCGGGTAAATAGGGAACCTACAGTTTTCACATTCCTCGTTGAAATCTTAACATGTGGAATGTGTTTCAAAACATAAATAAGTTTAGGAGTCACATCATTGATAAGGAAACAAATTTCATATCTGTTTCACGTATATCATCAACATTCGAACTCTTAACTATAGCCAACCGACGTTGGATTGGAAAAGAAGAACTGAAAATAATGTTGTTGAGAAGTTTACAATATATTTATTGATAATTATTTTCAGTTCTTCTTTTCCAACGAAGAGATCAGATGTTTGTCACTCCAAAAATATTGCATATAACCATTGACATAAAGTGTCAAATATAAAATATTATAGTTATTTATGTACCAAGGGTATAAATAGATGTTTATGCTCTGAGAGCGACGTCTTAAGAACCCGAGGGCCTCTGACCCGAGGGATTGAAGTCGCCCGAGGGTATACACATCTGTTTATGCCCACGGCACATACAAACTTTTATGTCATACTAGTTAGTTATTGCAATACAAATCAGTATTTAAAAAAATCCGGTTTGGATTATTAACATTGCCATTTTATCATAGTAGACACTATCGTTGCTAGGTGAATGTTGACAAACGTAAATGTCATAAAATCACAATAATTTTTATATGTGTCAAAGTTAGAAGTCAAAATGAACAAATATTTTGGAATACCTGACGAAATTATTGAAAAAGCAAAGAAAGCAACTGAAAATCTGTTGCCAAAAAAGTCCAAAGAAGCTTACGACTTGGAATACGAAAAATTATTAAATTGGATGCAAGAAAACTACGTAAAAGATGTTAATGAAACTGTGTTGCTTGGATACTTCTGCGAACATTTTCTCCTAGTTCCTTATGGTCCAGATATTCCATGGTAAAGAAGACTTTAATAGTAAATAAAAATATTAACATTGCTAATTACCATAAATTTATGGAATATTTGAAGCAAACTTCAAAAGGTTACAAACCAAAGAAGTCTAAAATTATGTCTAGAGATGTTTTAAAAAAGTTGCATTAATATTTGGAATATTTGGTGGATGTCGACTTGTGAACATGTTAGTTACCCATGTAGAAGATGGAAAATCTGTTTTTGTGGTAAATGTACCAGAGACAAAGACCGATAAAAAACGCATTTTTACCATTATAGATGAGGGTGAAATGAACAGTTTAAAGCTAATAAGAGATTATATGTCACGTTGTTGCTTTTGCTGACCTATATACAAGGTCGATGTACTGTACAGCCAGAATGGAAAATCCTGTCCAATATAGCGAAATATCTAGGTTTAAGTGATCCTGAAAAATATACAGGTCATTGTATGCGTCTTCTTGCAGAGGCTACAGCCAGTATGACCACGTTGAAGCGCCATGGTGGATGGAAGAGTATGTCGGCTGCTGAAGGATATTTAGACGATAGTTTATCTTCAAAAAATGAAGTTTCAAGAATGCTGACAGGTGTACTCTCCGGGTCTGGCGTTTCGCTACAGAAATTTGATACTCAAATAATGAAACATGAATCGTTTGCTGCAGGCAACTCAACTATCACCAGATCTTTTCAGAACTGCCAATTTTATGTTGATTCGTCAAAATACGTTTCATCGAATATTTACATATATTACTATAATCCGTTTGTAATTTCATTAATAAAGGTTATTAAATAAGTTGAACAAAAAATTATTTCTCTTTATGCCCGCGCGGGTCATAAAGTGAACTTTATGCCCGCACGGGCATAAAGTACGACATTAGATGGTAACGGTAACTAAGTAATAAAAACACAATAATGAACTAATATGACATAAAATATTTTGTGGAATCGCTAACTTTAGCGCGATCACCACAGCCATAGCTAGAGGAGTTATCGATTGACCAGCAGGATCTCCGGATTTGACACGTCTAGATTATTTTTTATTAGGTTATTTAGAAAGCAAAGTGTATGTAAATAGGCCACATCCAAGGACTCAAAGACGGAATTACAGAGGAGATAGCACGAGTTTCTCCGGTAACGATTAGAAAAGTCTTGGATTAATTTTTATTAGAAATGGAACAACCCCTTTAATTTTTTTCTTTAACGGTCCTTATTGACCATTAATAATTTGTGTGCCGCATAAGCAATAAAAAACTGTAATAGTAAATTGTTAAATATACGGGTTGTGTAACGAAACTATGTGTTCAACAATTTTGTTAATGTACTGAATGTGAAGTAACAGAGAATTAAACATGCAAGGAAGTAATTTGAATATTAACGAACGCAACAATGCAAATTTGCAATTGACTGCTCTGTTTCCTCAAGCCACGTCGCCTTTTAAATAAATTACCATTGAATTACCAAAGATGGCAAGACTTGGAATTAAAATTTCATGGGCTTAACTCTGCTAGATGACAGTTGAATATTTTAGTGAAATGTGATAATACCCTTTTCGGCATTGTAAAAGAGATACGTATAATAATGAAGCATAAGCGTGCTCGTTTTTTGCAAGTATTAATGTAATTAATAACAAATGAAGGTACTATCATCCATCTATAGACGAAAAATACTATAAAAGAGTTTAAAGGGATCAGTAATGTCCACAGTAGACGCCGCTTTGTACATACCTTGAAAGAAATAATACGTGATACAAATGCTCGGGTTATCTCTACTGAGCGGTTCCGGCAACAAATAATAAGACTGGACAAAACTACGGCCAAAGTGAAAATCATAAATAAGAAAACTTGGAATTTTGAAAACTATATAAAGGAGTGCAATTACAACTGGCTTCACTGCAACTGGTTGTTTTTTTATTATTTCCATCTCAATTTTTTCCACCAGCTATATTCTGGTTATTAATACAATATCCATGATTTGATCTCGGTTGATCCTCAGATCATAATTACTTTTCAGCTTTGCCTGGCATGCTCCTTCAATGTACTTCTTTATTTTGGTTACCAGAGCTAGATGCGCGATTAGTATTACTTCATTTTCTTGCGTTTATCTTTTTTACTTTTTCCTGTGGGGCTTCTACTAGTTTTTATCCATTTATTCATGCATTCCTTTATTCATGTAAAGCATCTGATAGGTATTTATATGTCTCTCCTCTTTTTCGTTTTCCATGCTTCGGAATAAATTATCAATACTTTGTTTAGTAATTCAGTACTGCTATATAGCGATTTTCCTTATTTGCTCTTTTTCTTACTACGTTCTTGTTCCACTCGTCTGTTTATTTGTAAATATTCGGTTTCTTGTGTTCCACTTAAACCTATTAAAATTGACACTTTCAATAGCAAATATTTTTAATTCACCTACGCTTGTGAAAACTTTGAAATATTTTCTTTAGCAGAAATGTTGGGCATTTTCTGTTTCAGATCACCACAAAATAGAATCACCTGTTAATTTATGTACATCAAATTCGATTGACATGGCCTGACAAGTTTAAATTTGTCTTGCCAGACCGCGTCAGTCAACTTAAATCAGAAGAAACTTAAGACGCATCTAATACTTACTTACAATTTAACTGTTTTAACAATATACTGTAACGAAATATCACACTAGTGTAGACCCTGAATCTGACTCTGCCTAAGCCATGTATGAAAGTCAAAATTATGGCGGGTGCGCAGGGATTTCTTAGAAGTGTTTACGATTGTGACTATCTTATCTAGACATTGTTTTTGTGACCAGTCTCATTTAGAAAATGCCAGAAGCACTAATATATAAAGGACCGACCATCGAGAGAGTTTGTAATTTGACATCGTGAGATAAACAGTAACTAAGTGAATATAAATTAGTGAAGGGTTTATATAAATTAGTTTAAGTGCATATACTGTGTATATAATATAAATTAGTGGATAGTGTAGTGAATAAATAAATTAAGTTAGTAGACATAACGTGTGTGTATAAATTTATCCCACCCGTAATAAAAACGTTTAATTAAATAAGAAAAACATTACATTGGTGTCAGGTGTGGGGTAATATGAATAAATTGCTACGTAAAAATGGCCAAGAGACTATGTGACTTGAAAGTATTAACTTGAGTTAATAGCAGAATTGGAAGATTGTGAGTTGAAAACGTCCGGTAAGAAAAGTGAATTAGAAGAAAGACTCAAAGTGGCACTGGAAAATGACGGGTTTGATCCAGAAACAGTTTTATTCAATGACGAGGCTTCCACCTTAATCTTGAAAATTTCTGCTAATATTTCTGCTAACATGGACGAGAAGATTTATGCCATGGAAGAGAACATGGACGAGAAGATTTCTACTATGGTGAACGATATTTGTGGCATGGAAGAGAAGATTTCTACGAATGTGAAAAGCGATATTTCGGCTATAAAGAACGATACTTTTGCTATAAAGAATGACATTTCTGCTAATATGAACGAGACGATTTCTGCTATGATGAACGATATATCTGCCGATATCTTATTAATGAAAAACGAAATTGCCGCTGACGTTGAAAATGAAATTTCGTCTCTAAAATCTGAAATCGAGAATAAGATGTCAACGATGGACGAGACAATTGAGAATAAGATGACAACGATGGACGTGAAAATCAGGGAGTTAGAAAGAAAGATGACAGATACAAGAGCTCAAAACACGCCAGCGGAAGAAAAGAAGACAGGGCAAACAAAACCTTGCAAGTTAGAAACACACCCTAAGTGAGAAAACATTGGTAGTTTTACCCGGGTCAAGGCCCCAACGTTCGATGGAAAAATGTCGTGGACCAATTATGTGAAACAGTTTGAAGCAGCAGCTATAGTGAATAATTGGTCCGATAGAGAGAAGGCAGTGAACTTCACTATCGCGCTTCGGGGAGATGCGTTAGATGTACTACAGACGATAACACTTGAAGAAACGGATTACTTCGAGTAGCTGAAGAAGAGGTTGGACATGCGATATGGCCACGAACATATGGAGCACTCGTACCAATCCCAGCTGAAGAACCGAAGGCAGAAACGCTTATCCATCAGCACCAGAGAACATGATGGAATGTCTGGGCATCCAGACCTTTATTGATGACTTACGCGACCTCGACATACAGAGGACGCTTCGTTTAGCCCCTCCCAAAACATTAGTTGACGCATTGATAGCTGCTCTTGAATATGAAGCAGCAACGAAGGCTTCGGGATATAACAAAATTAGGACCATTCAAGAAGAAGGTGACGAAGACAGATTTCACCAGTTCGTCAGTTTAATGAAAAGTATGATGGACAAGAAACCGAAAAAAATCAGATGCTGAAATTGTGGCGAAATTGTGTCTGGTTATTGGCAAGTGGAAATGGACCCAGAAGACAAAGAGAAGACTGTTTTTACCACCGGATCTGAATCATAAAACATATATAAATGGACTGAGCGATCTGTATTCAGTCGTGCAGTGAAAACAGACCGAAAAGTACGAGAGAGATGAACCGTTGTATTGACAGGTACTCGCAGTGTAGTCACTTTGTCTCTCTTTAGAGAGTGGTCACTTTTGTGAGAATATCGCTCAGTCCATTTCTATGTCTATGCTATGTCATAGAAGGTGAGATGTCAAAATCAGGTTATTTGTCACTGGGTTTTTTTAGGTTAGCTTTGACTGTCACACCTACTTCTTTTTTTAACGGTCTGTCTTCAAATGCATTTAAAGACATTTATTATGACATAATATTAAAAAGACACAGCGACAGACAACATTCATGGAGTTCTGTACATAAAGACATATTCAGTCAACATTCTTGTTGATAGAGAGTGTTTATGTTTCATTGTTTTGTATAAATTATTAGACAAATTTAATTGTTCATTAAACTGAAATTATTGTTTGAAACTCTTCGTATACGCCCATTGTTGCGCTTTCCAACTTGTTTTTTCAATATATCCCTCTCAATTGGATTACTTGTATGTTTTTTAATTCTTTTCTCCAATATCCCATTTGTACGTGTCATGAAAACGCTCTGTATAAAAACAATAATTACTAGTTATAGAAGTTTTAGATGAAAAACGTATATTCTCCATAACATTCTACCCGCATTTAATTATTATTACGTAAAATATTCCTAATTTCCTCTTTTCCTAAGCAATTACCTCTACCACTAACCTTATTTTTCCAATATAAACATAATAATAACGCGAGAAGTATATTTATTATAAAAATAACGCACATTTTATTTTATTTTTATAAATGTATTACGTAAATAATATCTCAACAAACAATAATTATTTCACGGCTAGATGATGTACATCTTAAGCGCTAATTTATTTTTTAATACAAATTGTTGTTTATTATGTATTGGATGGTATTCCATCTTCGACTTTGCTAACGGCTCTGACTTACGGCAATTCAAGTGAAAGTGGTGGTGTGTATTTGTGTGTGTGTATGTCTGTGAAAGTTAAAACTCTCTAAGCATGGCCATCTAGATGCGTCAGTCGGCCTGTGATGTGCACGGGTGTTGTGCCAAGTGATTCGCGGCTGTTTTTTATTCGGACATGCGAGTATTTCGAAACCAAAGAACATTTTGATTTTTATTTATTGTGATCTTAGTTAGGGTAAGTTGCAACATCGGATTTAACTTGGAATTAATGGAATTGAGTCAAAATGAACGGGTTACATATGTGTATATTAGCTCTGGTAATGAGTATCTTCTTAATCCAAGCTTCAGATCCTCCATACGAAAAACCTACTGGTAGTTTTATCAAATTTTTTCCTTTAAAAATACCAGCTCTTATTTACACACCTTTCATCACGAACGTCAATAAAAATAACGAAGATACAAAATTTTTATCGGACAGACAATTTTTGAGCACGAAACTTCAGCCACCAACTTTAGATCCTCAAGAGCTCCATCCACCGACTTTAAGTCCACAAGATTATCAACCATCACAGGCCGATGATTTATCAAACGATAATACGATACCTCATGTCGCAGTTTATTCAACTTTACAAGATTTTCCGATTACAGGAACTCAGGATGAGTCGAATAATTTATATTCTGGTTTGAATCTACCTTTATATCCACCTATAGATGTTCAACAAAATAATCAGTCTCAATTCGATGGCGGTGTTCCAGGTAACTCAAGTCCGGATTCATTTAATAACACTAACGATGATGGTTTAACCAGATTACATAACTACCTCCGTCAAGTCAATAATGAATCAAAAAGTGACAAGGAAAAATCTGCTTACCAAGAATTAGTTGAACAAGATTTCATAAGACCGCTACTCAAACTTTACGAAAAGGAGATTCACCAGGATGCGGATTATGTAATTAATACGAGCGACCGTATTTCTAAAGAAGATTACGTGAATAATGCATCTTCGAATAACACAAAAACAACGCAGGAGCAAAATAATCCAATGGATAAAGTGGTTAGCGACATGTTGGTGAGTCCAGCTAGAAGATACGATTCAAACCTCGTGGATGCTAAAGATAAAGAACACATCGGCGAGATATTACCAGCAGATTTTCACAGGAAAACTAATAACCGTATATTTTTCACTCGTAAATTGAATCCCGTCGCTTTCAAGCCGAATTTAGAACGATCGGAAATTATTAGATTTCCCATAGTGTTTCCTTCGGCTCCGTCGTCTGAAGGATCGGATGTGTTCGTTACGGAAAACGTTAATAGGATTAATGAACAGTATTATTCGAGATCGCCGCGATTGGGGATACCTCTTTTGGAACAGTTTCGGATACCTAGGAGGTATAGAGGTTTTAGGGAAGTTTATTCTGAGGGACAGCAAGTTCATTTCGATCCTTCAGCTCGATTTCAGACCGTCTGGTCTTCTAGAAGACCTAGAGTGATATTTCCGACGGAACAAGTTACGTTTAGAGATCCTGTTAAAAGTCAAGATGTAGAACCAGACTGGTTGGCTGGAGATGGCGCATTGCAGGATTTACAAGAGCAAGATATTAGAGACAGAGGTAAGACGTTGACAATTTTAACATTATATGTTTTCTTATAAATAGCAATGTCTATTATTTAGAAAATATAATTGGGTTTCTCATCAAGTATTCCTAAATTAAGGTTAGCAAAAAATATCTACATTTATAGGCCAGACGAACAAAATTATTTTGAGGAATTAATTCCTCACAGGGCATGCTCAGCGAAAAATGGTAGAAAAAGGGGTTACAAATATTGGGCACTACTTTCCGACAACGTGATTTTCTAAAAAATCTGAGGGGCGAGGGTGGAAAGGGGGTGAAAATGGTTTTTTGCAATTCACGGCGTGAATATTTGTTTTATCGAAAAAAGTTAAATGGAAAAGTTAAAGATAATTAAAAAATCTACAATTTTTGTTACTACAGATTTTTGGCAGAACCTCAAAATTTTTAAATAAAACGTAAAAAAACTGATTTCCCTCTTTTTTATTTTTTATTTGGCCAAAAAAAGTCCAAACGTTTTCAAACTTGACAAAAAGTAGCTTTTTTGATGCCAAATAAGTTCAATGATGATAAATTCAAAATTTTCAAAAAACCTACCCTTTTTTCAAGAGCGTGTTCCACCTTTTTCTTCACCCTAGACTTTAATTGTGCAGATACATTATTTATTTGTTTTATTCATTTATTTATTATTCATACAAACCTTACGGGTTTATTAGATGAATAAATATGTAATTAGATACATTATGCAAAATAATAAATTTTTACATAATGAAATAAAATTTACAGAATTTATGAAATTCACAAAATGTAGACACCTAAAAAAATAGTTATATGTAAATATATAATTATATTCGTATCGTTTCGTTTTTCCTAAATTAACTGAGGATTGACACAACCCTTAAAGTTCTTCATAGAGATATAAAAATTATATGTTCCAAGATAGTTTGGCGAAAAATTCTAGTGAAAACTGTTCATTCTAGATATGTCAATGTATTGAATTGATTCGCAAGTCCAAAAATGTTTACCGTAGGTGATCTCGAGATGTTAAATGATAAAGGAATATTAAACATCGGAACCTGGCGCATTCTTCTAGGTGGCACGTTGAATCTAATTGTTCAGGGGAGTTAATTTTATTATTTAAAATATTATATAAGAATACCAATACTGAGAGTTGTCTATTTTCTAGAGATAATATCTTAAAGTCATTCCTGAGAGTTGTACTTCTAATTATCTGGTAGTCGTGATGTTTTTTGACAGGGTAACCTTAAAAGTTTATTTTAATTTTTTTCTATTTTATTTAAATTACTTAGAGATTCCGTGTACTAAATTAATGAGCCAAACTCTAACTTGCTGCTAACCAAGCTATAGTGCTTAATACGCGTAATAAAAAGTACAAAAAAAGCGGCCCAAGTTTGGTTCCTTGAGGCACTCCAGAATTTGTCTTAAATTTCCCTGATGCGTTTCCGCTGTATTTAATCATGATAAATCTGTTTTCTAGATAACTATTAAATAGGCGAAGTAGGTAATATGATAATCCAAAACTACACAATTTCTCCAGTAATATGTCGTGGTCAACTTTATCGAATGCCTTGCTGAAATCCGTATATATATATATATATATATATATATATATATATATATATATATGTTATATACCTTAAATTACTTAGTACATAATAAATAAATTGCTTAATCAGTATATTGTGTAATAACCTGTTGTTGTATAAATTGTTGAACCTTATTTTTGCTTACATTGTATTTTATACCTTTTTGAATTGTTTAGTTTTATAGTCAGTCTAGAATTTACTTCGAATCATGAAACTTGTAACTTTTGTTAGATAGATAATTTTTTAAAAATCCTTTTTCCTTGTGTAAAAAGTTATTTGGCGCAGTCAGTAGGATATGTTAAACGGGCGTTAGTGAATATAACGATCGGTTCGTATCAACGATTTATTAACATACCTTAAGTGAATAATTGGGACTCTTGATTAAGTGAATTAAGTAGCTTAACTCGAAGACAGTTGGCTCGTACGAAGAGGAATTTCAAGGATATATTGGTAATTCCAACTACAGGTACAACTACATGGCGAAAGCACTCGTAATTTTCATGTAAGTACTTTATATCGTATTGAGGAAATAGTTGTTTATTTAATTCAGAAAGCTCTGACAACTCAGATTCTGATTCTGATTTAGATTCTGGCTCACAAACATATCGTAACCGTAAAATAAATATTGATTTATCAAAACCTAGATTTAAATTAAATACATTATACAAAATGCCGGTAGATCAAGGGGTACCGCAATTGAAAAAGGAATATCTGGACATGATTCCAGAATTCCATGGCGAAAATGCTTTATTACCCAGATTCATAGAAATTTCTGAAAAATTAGTAAATAAATTTTACAACACAGTAGATTTAACAGACTTTTAAAACGAATATTTGATGTCTAGTATTTTATCTAAAATTAAAGGCCAAGCCGCAATAAATATTTCAGCTTGTAGTATTTCAAATTGGCAGAATTTGAAACATGCTTTATTGAACACATACGCTGATAAACGAGACATTTACACGTTAAGTATTGAAATATCGGAATTAAAGGAAAGAAATGAATCACCTTTTGACTTTTACAATAGGATACAGCATCTTTTACATCTACAAACATCATTATTAATGACACGCTCAAATGCAAGTGAACAAGCTATTTTAGGTAACTTTTTTAGGAATTTAGCACTAAGAGTATTATTGCGCGGATTAAAGGAACGTCTCGGTACACTAATGCGTACCAAGAATCCTAGCGATCTAAATTCAGCTTTAAATGTTCTAACGAATGACTTCCAAGTTAATTTGAGTAGTAATAACAACAATACAAATCCAAAAAATTCATTTAATAAGCCTAAGTCTCAGTTTAATGTTACATCACATAAAAATAATTATCCTAATAATAATCAAACGGTAAGCAGACCTAATTTACAACATAATTATCAACCACAATTTAATAGAAATTTCAACAATGGAAATAATTTACCTAGTACAAGTAGAGATAAAAATTTTCAGAATAGAAATACTAATGTTTTCAAACCTAATAGAAATTACCAATTTCAAAAACCTACTCCAATGAGTATATCTACTTCTAATACGTACAATAAACCCAATGTACAGAATAAAAATAATGGACAAAATCAATCGCATTTCGTAGTTAATAAAAAGAATTTCAATTCGGAAGAATTGCATAACATGGACGATACTGAACGTCCCACTGATGTTGAAGATTGTTATTTAGACGAAATTGCCTCGGAAGAGACAGGCACGTAGAAATGTTTAATTTTACGAATTATGAAAGTGAATTACCGTACATAATATTTCCTGAACAAAATTTAAAAGTAATGATTGACACGGGTAGTACAAAATCTTTTGTAACACCTGAAATTGCAAAGAAATATTTTTCGAAATCGACTATGAAAAAATCTTTCAAAGTAACTTCTGCTTCAGGCTCAAGTCAACAAAATTATTGTACAGAAATTCCAACTTCAAAGATATTCAAAATAAAAAATAAAATGAACTTAGAATATTGTATATTTAAATTTCACAATCATTTTGATTGCTTATAAGGTTTAGATAATTTGAAAAAATTGAATGCAACTATTGATTTAGTAAATAATGTTTTAATTACGCCTTATAGTGAAATAAAAATAAATTATTTTAAAATTAGAAGCGAGAACACGAATTGTATAGTAGTGCCTCCGCGAACTGAACAAATAATCAAATTGCATATTGATAATATTAATAATGGCGATATAATTATACTTTATACAAAAATCGGAAAATTAGAAATTCCCGAATGTCTTACAAAAGCGGAAAATAGTCAAGCCGTATGCACTATTTTAAATCCGTCTGAGTCATATTTTAAAGTAGATTTAAGTGCTCCTTTAGAGGTTGAACAGTTCAACGAATACGAACAAACCTTGAGCCCTAATTTTATTGCTATTTATGCAGAAAAATTCAAATTTGATATTAATGAAGATCGAACAGAGCATATGAATTCTGAAGAACGGATCGCTATTTTTAAATTAATTAAAGAATATTCTGACATTTTTCATGTTGATGGTAATCAACTAACTTTTACTAGTAAAATCAAGCATCAAATAAAAACTACAAATGATGTACCTATATATACTAAATCGTATAGATATCCAGACGTATATAAAAAAGAAGTCCAAAATCAAATACAGAGTATGTTAGTTCAAAATATCATAAGAGCCTCATCCTCACCCTACTCGAGTAGTATCTGGCTTGTTCCAGAAAAAATGGAGTCATCGTAGACTATCGCAAGCTTAACTATATAACTATTGGAGATAGATATCCATTACCAAACATAACTGATCTATTGGATAAATTAGGACGTTGCCAATACTTCACTACATTGGATCTTGCCTCCGGATTTCACCAAATTGAGATGGCTGAAGAAGGTATACCCAAAACTACTGAAAATGGCCACTGGGAGTTTTTGAGAATGCCATTCGGACTAAAGGGAGCTCCAGCAACTTTTCAAAGAGTGATGGACAACATTTTAAGAGGTATCCAAAACGAAAAATGTTTAGTTTATCTTGACGATATCATTATATTTAGTACAAGCTTGCAAGAACACACAAATAATTTAAAAGAAGTATTTAAGAGGTTACGCGGATCGAATTTTAAAATACAAATTGACAAATCCGAATTTTTGAGGAAAGAAGTAGCTTATTTAGGACATATTGTTACCCCTGAAGGTGTAAAACCAAATCCCGATAAAATAAGTGCTATTCAAAAATTTCTCATACCAAAAACTAGTAAAGAAATCAAAGCTTTTCTCGGACTTCTTGGATATTATAGAAAATTCATTAAATATTTTTCAAAACTGACTAAACCTTTAACTAATCGTCTTAAGAAAAATGCAGTAATTAACATAAAAGATCCTGATTATATTAATTGTTTTGATACTTGTAAAAATATGTTATTAAATGATCCTATTTTACAATACCCTGACTTTTCTCGTCCATTTAATCTCACAACAGATGCAAGCAATTTTGCTCTAGGCGCTGTTCTTAGCCAAGGAAAAATCGGAACCGATTTACCTGTGGCATATGCTAGCAGAACACTTAATGATTCTGAAGTAAATTACTCAACAATTGAAAAGGAACTCCTTGCAATTATTTGGGCTGTAAAATATTTCCGCCCATATCTTTTCGGAAGAAAATTCACAATAGTAACAGATCATAAACCACTTCAATGGTTATTTTCTTTAAAAGAACCCAATTCTAAATTAGTTAGATGGCGGTTGAAACTCGAGCAATACGACTATGATATAGTGTACAAGAAAGGTGCATTGAACACTAATAGTGACTGTTTATCACGAATCCAGCTAAATATGAATGAAGTAAATTCTTCGGATAATCCTCCCAAAAAATTATTAGTTTATATGGAAAGATTTAATGACTCACTTTCGAATAATACTAAAAATAAAAATGTAGATACCGAATCACTTATAGTAGAAGCTGAAGATTTTATTGACGAAATTGATGACGATAATAATACTATTCACACTATTATAGAAAATCCTATTGCAGGAATACCTATTTCGGAATCTGCAGTAAATGTGGGAAAAAATCAAATTATAATCTCTGAAGTAAATTTTGAACCAGCTATACCATTTATAATCAAATTATATGAAATGAAGCAAAGAATTCTAGTACAATTTTCTAAAAATAACTTTGAACAAGACGTAATAAATTTTGTGAAAGAATATGTAGCACCAAAAGCAAAATATCATATTTATTTTGAAGATCCCTTATACGAAAAATTCAGCACTGTTATACAAACATATTTCAAAAATTCACACATTTCATTTATCAAATGTAATTAAAAATTAATTGACATCCCTCTAAATGAAATCAAAGAAGTAATACAGAACTATCATGAAAGTAAACGAAATCATAGAGGATTAGATAAAACCGAAAATAATATAAAATCTCGATACTATTGGCATAATCAAAGATCTTCTATTAAAACGTACATTAACGAATGCAAAATATGTCAAATAACAAAATATGATCGCAAACCCGTGAAACCATATTTTAATATTACCCCAACAGCTATTAAACCATTTAAAATAATATATTTAGACACTATTACTTTAGAAAATACGAAATTTCTAACTATTATAGACTCATTTTCAAAATACGAGCAGTTGTATAAATTGAACTCAGCCCAAGGTATAGAGATAGTTAATAATTTAATTAGATATTTCACTCATCACTGTATACCGGAACAAATAATATCCGATAACGGAACAGAATTAAAAAATAGTTTAGTAAAAGATTTATTAGAAACTCATAAAATTCAAATTAATTTTATCAGTTCACAACATCCTGAAGCAAACGGCATTGCCGAACCATTTCATTCAACAATTATTGAACATATTAGACTTTTAAATAATCAGACCGAATTTAACAAAGAACCAATTGACATAAAAGTAAATTATGCTCTTTTAGCATATAATAATAGTATTCACTCAGTAACGAAACTAAAACCATACGAAATTATTACAGGTCATTTGGAGAATAACTCTTCTTTTGATTTAGACATTGATCGACAATTTGTAAATAATTATATTCCTAATCACAAAGAGAAAATGAAATGACTTCATTCTAAAATAAATAAATCATTGCAGGACACTAAAGATAAAGTTATATCAAAAGCTAATGAAAGTAGAGATCTTCCAGACCCACTACCTACAAAAGTATTTGTCAAAAATAAGCGGATTAAAAGTAAGACAAAAAATAGATATCAACCGGAAAAAATCAAATCCGTAAACAGAAGAAATAAAACTGCGAAAATTGTAACACGTCATTTTAATACCGCTGAAGATATTCATATTTCAAATACAAAACGACCTAAGAAGAAACCTTATACTTTCATTACAGAATAAGTTTAATGTTAGAACATTACACATGTTACATGATAACTTTATTTTTATTAAACATATGTTGAATCAAGTTTTAATTATTTATAATGTAATATTAGATATAATAGGAACTGTAGAGATTTTCTGTGCATTCTGCAAACTAAGGACATTGCATTCGAGTATAATTATATCAAAAGAACTATTTACAGAGTGGCAAAAAATATCTTTGTATTATAAATTACAATTACCGTTGGAATTGAAATACGAGAATATTTTAAACTTGAATTAATTTTAGATATAACATGTAGATTAATTAAAAATAGAATAGAATATTTTTTATCAATTCCTATGGATTTTAATATTGAGTTTGAATTATTTTATTTATTACCCATACCTACTAAGTCAGAATCAGAATACGTAATAATAATACCAAATTCAAAGTATTTGCTAAGATCTGATACACAGATAAAACGTCTAAACGATATTTGTACAAGAAGTGAAAATTTTCAATGTGCTTCACACCTTCAAGATAATAATAAACAGTTATGTGTAGAACAAATACTATTAATGGAAAACTCTACTAACTGCGAATACACTAAAATCAAATTATTGAAAATCATTTGGAAATTATACCAGAAATAAACCAATACCTAGTAGTATTTCCAGAAGAAGAAAAATTGATAATTAAATGTTCAGAAGACACAGAAATCAAAATTTTAAAAGGAATTTTCCTAATAAAAAATTCTTCATGTAAAATAACTTTTAAAAATCAAGAATTAATATTTCAAGATAGAACTTTTGGTCAACCACTGGTACTGAATAAACTTCAGACATATTTTAATAAAATTAAAATCCTGCCTTTGGAAATAAATTTGGAAAAATTAAAATTAAAAGAAATATCTTCGCAACGATTGACACCAATTCAGGAAGAACAATTAAATCTCCATATTCCTAGCATATGGACTATATTTCTATATTCTAGCGGAGTATTGATAATTATTTGGCTACTCTTGAAGAAAATCCAACTTCCATGGGGTACGTCGATCTAATGGGGGAGGTGTTATATACCTTAAATTACTTAGTACATATTAAATAAATTGCTTAATCAGTATATTGTGTAATAACCTGTTGTTTTATAAATTGTTGAACCTTATTTTTGCTTACATTTTATTTTTTACCTTTTTGAATTGTTTAGTTTTATAGTCAGTCTAGAATTTACTTCGAATCATGAAACTTGTAACTTTTGTTAAATAAATAATTTTTTAAAAAACCTTTTTCCTTGTGTAAAAAGTTATTTAATATATATAACATCAATCTGAGATTTACATTTCATTGACTCAAATACATGATTACTAAAAAGGAACAGATTTGTATTAGATGATTTTTTTGACACAAATCTATGTTGGTGAGGTACTATATAATTTTCAATATGTGTATACAATTTACAAAATAATATCTGTTCAAAAAGTTTGGCAGGGGAACATATATTTGGTATAGGTCGATAGTTTTCGATATGACATACCAATCCTGTTTTCTAGACTATCTATACTAGCTTTTAAAACAATATAATATAACACAACAATTTAAATATGTAGCAGAGGCAGTATTCCATCAGTCCCCGCCGACTTTTTGGGTTTTAGCTTTTTTAGTGCCACATCGAAGTCTAACTCACTAACCGAATTCAATAGGAATGTATTAATTGTTACGTCCAAGTCAGAATTAAAGAGAAAATTGCAAGAGGCTTTTTTGTCAGCATACACAGACGCGAAAAATGATGCAAATTATTCTGCAGTTTGTTCCTCTATTACCTCTACTCCGTTATAAATAAATTTACCACTATTAGAAATTTTCCTATCATTCTTTATATAATTATTTATATCAGAAGTTACTTCCTTCTCTAATTTATTAGTATATTTCTTTTTTTCAATTTTTATAAGCTTTATTACCTCTCGTCTTACTTCTATGTATTAATCGTTAAAATAACTGGAAATATTTTGTAGTTTTCTATAGCTCTCATTTTCTCTTAAGTTACTGTTTATATCGTTTGTGAACCAAATGGGAAACATTTTAAATTTTTTGTAGTGAACATATCTTGGCACATATTCCTCTATAATGTTATTCCAAAATTTATAAAGCTAGATTCTATGAAGTTATATATTTTTGAATTATAATCTTCAGTTTTTAGTATAACAGTGGCGTTTCCCTTATCAGATTTTGTAATTGTTAGTTTATTATTTCTTACTTTCTTTTTGATTGAATTTACAACTGTAATGTTTGACGTTTAACCTTCGACGGTTCAATATTTTTGATTAAATTGGTAATTTTTAATTTCTCATAAGGAAAATCATTTGAATTAGATTTTAAAGGTATTTCTGATTGGGTAGCTAATATTTGTTTCGTTAATTATGGTGGCATGCTGTACTTCAAACCTCTATTTAAAAATTCTATTTCACAATTTGTGAAATTAGTATCTGAAAGGTTTTCAAATCGTGGTGCAAAGTGTGTTGGTATGTAAGTATTCACAGTTTAATCATGTTTAGGATATCGAATTCTATGTTGTGTATGTTCAAGGTTTTGTTCTTGTTTCTTACATTTCTTGTGTTTGATCGTGCTGACACTTTCTCTGATTTTGTCATCTAAACAGTTAAATTCTACTGGATATAGTTGGAACGTGAGTTCAGAATGTATTACTTTTATGTAGTTGTATAAGGAGTCTCTTATTTTAAATCATTTTTTTACATTCTTCTTTTAGCCATACTCGTTGAGCACATTTTATAGCTTTTTATGCTTGAGATGTTTTAGTATGGCATTTCATATTCACATAATTTCGTATTACTTCTTTTCTAAAGCATTCTCGGTTGAACCAAATGTTTTGTGATGCTTTCAACGTTTTGTAGTAACTTCAGGTACAGTCGTGTTCAATCTTCTCCCGAAGATTTTTTGATGAAATTTACTGTCTCGACCCTTACTTTGGCATTACAACTAATATTTCATAAACAAACAAAAGAAATAAAAAATTATAAAGGGTAATATTTCAAAGATAATATCTTTAGCAACAAATACAACAATTTCTTTTAAAACAGAACTTAATGTGACTACAAAATTGTTAAATGTAAAAACAAAGATACCCCCATTAAAGAAATCTGATATACATTAACATACATGTCCAGAATGTAATGCTATATATTTGGTGGTCAATGTAAGACGCCATGATGAGGAGGGGAATTGGTGATTTGGTCATGTTATAAGGCGTTGAAATATATGTGTAAGAGAGCTTTATATTCATTCATGAAGTCACAATACAGTGTTTTTAGTGCATGATTTATTGTATAAAAATTGATTTTTTGCACGTGCTTGAGTATTGCCTAGCTTAGAAATGTGTTTCATTAAGGGAATTGAAACAACGAATTTTCCTTGAGAACTTCGCTTGAAAGTGTCGCAAACAGATTTTTCAGCTAGTTGCTCTTCACATGACGGGATACGTTTACAGGGTAATTCTTTCCCCAATTTTTTTGATGTTGAGATTGAATTTGTATTTAGAAACATGTGACAACACCTGACCAATACCCATTGCTGTCAAATTTGTAGGATATTGTGGAAGATCTTAACTTTTCGGAATAAAGTTTGAAACACAACCGTTGTCCAATAAAGCCTAACATGTTTGATTTTTACCATGGGTGTCAAAGACTGCCACTTGCGCTGGTGCCAGCAACAGTTTAGTTGAACCATTTACTGAGCTTGAACCTGAGAAGATTTGAGAATTTTTAGGAAATTGATCACTGGAGTCGTCCGTGTCTTAAGATGACTGTAAATTCCCAACTGGTAATGGTGTATTTTTAATTGAATGGTTGAACGTTCGGTTAGCCGGATCATAAAAAATGTAGGTCACTGTTCACCTTAACATTTCTTTTAATGAATTTATCATGTGACAATGAGTAAAATTTATCTAAATTACTGTAACGAAACTTTTTTATGGACAGTTTAGAAAGAAAAATCTTTGGAAGAAATATTTCAAAAAATGTTTTATTTTGGTATAGATATATAGATGACATATTAGCTTATTTTATAGGTAGTGAACGACAATTAGATATATATTTTTCAACCATATAAATAATTTTCACACAAACATTAAATTTACATAAAAAGTTGGTGAAAATAACTCAACCAATTTTCTTGATTTAAAAATTCAAAGAGATACCTAGAGCATTTTCAGTTCGTATGAACAAATATAATTTTGATAGAGAAATTAATACAATTTAACAAATAGCAACAACCAACGGTTATCCATCACATGTGGTAAATAAATAAATTAATTGAAAAGAGGAAAAAGTGGCATTACAACTAATATTTCTTAAACAAACTAAAAAAATTAAAATTCATAAAACCATCACATATACAGGAAATATTTCTAATAATATTTCAAAGATATCCTTAGCAACAAATTCGACAATTTCTTTTGAAACAGAAACTAACGTGAATACATTGAATTGATAAATGTAAACACAAAAATATCCCCATTAAAAAAGTGTGGTATATATAAACTTAAATGTCGAGAATGTAATGCTGTCTATTTGGGTCATACCCATGGAAATTTTGAAATCTGATACAGTGAACACTTACGAGCATACAGACTAAAATAACCAGATAAATTCCACTACGCAAAACATCTAATTGACACCAAACATTCATTAACACCTAACACAGAACTAGAAGTACTACATATTTGTGATAAGAAGCAAGAATTGGATTTCCTTGAACAATTGGGAATTAGAACCCACAATATGAAGTCGTCAATGAACAGATAAATCTAGGGAGTTCTCCACTTTTAAACTGTCTTCTTAAGTGATAATCAGCAGATATAGTTTTCCTGGTTTTCTATATCATTGCACAGTTATACTGATCTTAATTGGGAAAAAAGATATCTAGGATATCCCCATAGAGCTAATAATATCCAAGCTTTAATATTTGTATTAAGATATATTAAGTCAATCACAATCACTTCTTGGTCTAGCCAAAAATAATTATTAAACATCAGGTAGGTATCAAATGAAATGTCTTTCTGACGATAATATTTAATATCGAAACAATTGACAAATTTCTTATAATTTTTTATTAGACACATAAAGTTTCATTTAAAACAGTAATACCGTATGGTATGTTTTTCGAATCAAATTTCCAGTGCTCAGCTCAGATTTTGACAAATAACTATTCTTTCATTCTTTGATGTTCATTTTGATCTAACCGTTTTGCTTATTGGAAATATAGATATTTGTGGGTCTCACCATTTTTCATCGTATTTATGATCTCACTATTAGTAACATTTCTCTTTTGATGACTCCTTTTTTCTCGATGTATGAGGTTTTACACGTTTCCATCTCAAATCCCATCCATCATTTCTTGGTCACATCGATATTTTTAATTTATTTTTATTATTGAAACTGTGACTCAGACACATACTCAGTAACTGCATAGTTTTATTTTGTAATATTATTTAAATAAACAAGACATTTTCTCTTTTTTTCTTCCAAGAAACTTAATAAATAATTGTTTAACTATAAAAATCAGACCTACTTTCGAAAGATTTAAAAGCACATGACGTAACTAATATATTCAAATATATTGAAATCTATTACTATTAGCTAATACCGCCACAATAATCATGCAGGTAGTACCTACTATTTCCTATGAGGAATTACCCATGAAGAGCTATTTGATGCGTTAAGGATATTATTCTTCTTATCTTTGAATTTATGTAATAATTTTAATGCAAATTTTAATGTCGTAAGTAGCACAATTCAGAACAAACCCGTATTGATGCGTAGATTCTAAAAAAATGGTAGGTGTAAACATTTTAATATAATGAAAATCCCAATGGCACAGGACCAATTGGACAGGCTTATTTCAGTAAAATCTTTGAATAAAACCCAAAATAAAAAGTTAGATACAAATGTAGTAGAATGTTTTAAGATGTATAAAAAACGTTTGGCATCAAATCAAAAACAAAAAAAATCTGGTAAATTTGTGAATTTTCTTAAATAAATGTTTTATTGTACGATTTAGAGAAAAATGGTGAACACAGTAGTTGTAGAACGTGTTAAGGTCTATGAAAAAGTTTAGTAACTTTCTTGCTTCAAATGAAAAGAAAAGAAATACGATTTTTTTTTCAAACTTTGACAGGCCGCCATTTTGTTTTTACTGGGCAGATTTAGCTCATTATCGAACTCGTCCAAGATTTTCGCTTAACCGATTTTTGTAGCGAGTTTGGTTTCGATCCGTCAAAAAATACGCCGTCTATCATGCTTACAAATTCCGTTATAACACATACATATATATATATATATATATATTTATTTATATATATATATATATATATATATATATATTTATTTATATATATATATATATATATATATATATATATATATATATATAAAACTAGTGAATTGCAGCAAGAAAATGGAAAAGGTATACTCTTAGCGGAAAATGTCCAAGCTTTCGAGGATATTTGTCCTCATCATCAGGGAGACTAAAATGAAAAACAACAGTTAAATACTGTGGTCAATAAAGAATCATTAGAATTGAAGTTCACAACCACGTGTGTGCTTACCTCCGAAGTGAGGTAAGCACACCAGGAAAACTATATATGCTAATCTTTACAATTATCACTTAAGAAGACAGTTTAATAGTGGAGAACTCCCTAGATATATCTGTTTATCGACGACTTCATATTGTGGGTTTCTTAAGTGTCTTCTAATTTCCAACTCTTCATGGAAATCCAGTTCTTGTTTCTTATCACAAATATGTAGTACTTCTAGTTATGTGTTATGTGTCAATGAATGATTCGTGTCAAGTAGATGTTTTGCGAAATGGGATTTATCTGGTTGTTTTAATCTGTAAGCTCGTAAGGGTTCACTCTATCGGATTTCAAAATTTCTAAGGGTCTGACTCAAATAGACAGCATTACATTCAGGACATTTGAGTTTATATATACCTGATTTCTTTAATGGTGGTATTTTTGTTTTTACATTCAACAATTTTGTACTTACGTTACTTTCTGCTTTAAAAAATGTTTTATTTTGGTATAGATATGTAGATGACATATTAACTTGTTTTATAGGTAGCGAACGACAATTAGATATATTTTTCAACCACATTAATAATTTACACCCAAAAATTAAATTTACATTAGAAGTTGAAGAAAATAACTCAAATCAATTTTCTTGATTTGAAAATTCATGTAGTTAATAATGTACTTGATTATTCAATTTACCAAAAACTAACAGGAACTGATGTGACAATTCCATATAGTTCCAATCACCCCATGTCACATAAACTAGCGGCATATAATTCAATGATACATAGAGCATTTTCAGTTCCTATGAACAAATGTAATTTTGATAGAGAGATTAATACAATTAGACAAATAACAACATCCAACGGTTACGCATTACATATGATAAATAAACTAATTAGTGAAAAAGAGGAAAAAGTGGCATCACAACTAATATTTCCTAAACAAACTGAAGAAATAAAAACTTATAAAACCATCACATATGCAGGAAATATCTCTAATAATATTTCAAAGATAATATCTTTAGCAACGAATACAACAATTCCTTTTAAAATAGAAAATAACGTAAGTACAAAATTGTTGAATGTAAAAACAAAAATACCCCCATTAAATCAGGTATATATAAACTCAAATGTCCAGAATGTAATGCTGGCTATTTGGGTCAGGTCTTCAGAAATTTTGAAATCCGATACAGTGAACACTTACGAGCGTACAGATTAAAACAACCAGATAAATGCCATTTCACAAAACATCTACATGACACCAATCATTCATTGACACCTAATACAGAACTAGAAGTAATACATATTTGTGATAAGAAACAAGAATTGGATTTCCTTGAAGAGTTGGAAATTAGAAGACAGTTAAGAAACCCACAATATGAAGTCGTCAATTAACAGATAAATCTAGGGAGTTCTCCACTATTAAACTGTCTTCTTAAGTGATAATTGTAAAGATCAGCATGTATATTTTTCCTGGTTTTCTATATCAGTGCACAGTTATACTGATCTTAATTGGAAAAATGATATCCAGGATATCAACATAGGGCTAATACTATCTAAGCTTCAATATTTGTAATATCACATCTTCTTCTTTTTTCTATTAACATATATTAAGTCAATCACAACAATTTTTTAGAATTTTCAACATTTTTCATTATATTGTGGAATTAGCTAGTAATAGTGAGTTTAATTTAAAGCACTAATATGAGTAGATTTCACGAAGTAAGGGTCGAGACAGGTAATTACATTCAAAATTATCTAGATGTGGTCATATATCACGAAGTGTATAAAAAAAAGATGATGAATACACTCACGTACCTATCAGATAAAATATTCTTATAATACAGAAAAGAAAGGAACGAAGGTAAAGGAAGGTCGGATGAGATCAAAGAAAATTAATTCGAGAAACTACCTAAATTAAAATTTTAAATTCTATTAGGATACTGTTATACGAAGATGGGGAAAGGTGATACTTTCAGAACAATACTACATTACTTTGGAACATAGTAAATATGAAATATTGAATGCCAATGGCTAAAGATTTTTTGTGCTTCAATAGGAAAAAACAAATGAATAAAATAGCGAAATCATGAGTAACAGAGGAAATTGACATGTGGAAACAACTTAAATCAAAACAGTAATACTACCGAAATTAAAGGAGAAAGAAACGAAACATTGATCTGACGAAGAGTGCGAGAAGGAAAGAGGGAAAGAAATGACTAAGATTACTTTTGCTAACGAACAATAACGAAGAAAATCAATTGAACTATAATGGGAACAGAAAAGAACTGAAGACATTGTGTAAAACAAAAAATAGACAATATAATAAAATAAAACAAAAGGAAATGAACGAAAGTTTCTCGATTGAATAAATTAGGTCTTTCCAAAAAGAACATTGGAAAAAAAGTATTGCAATAAATAAAGCTCTATAGATAGTATGCAAATTTACGGCCTCCTAACACCAAGCACCGTCGTTTTTTATCAACAGTAAAAACACAAGAGCTTTTTTTTTATCGGATAAATTTCTCTTTGCAACGAAACAGTTTTGCCAATCACTAATTTTACGAGAAAAACTGACATGATAAAATCGCGACACCGAAGGTGGAGCGATTTTATCTAATGTCAGTTTTTCGAGCAAATTTAGTGATTGGCAAAACTTTGAGTCAAAGAGGAATTTATCTAATAAAAGAAAAGCTCGAGTGTTTTTTGGCAAGATAAATTAACGACAGAATATATGGATGAACAACAACAATAATTGCGACTCATTGTCATTGTGTAAAAGTGACGTCCGCTTACTAGATATTGAGGAAGAGAAGTTTTTATCGCGATAAAAAAGGATGCACCTTTTTTATCGATGGCAAAGTGACAATAACATTTCCAGGTATATGACATTTTAACATTGGAGTTAATTTATCAACAGTAAAAACACAAGAGCTTTTTTTTATCGGATAAATTTCTCTTTGCAACGAAACAGTTTTGCCAATCACTAATTTTACGAGAAAAACTGACATGTCAGTTTTTCGAGCAAATTTAGTGATTGGCAAAACTTTGAATTAAAGAGAAATTTGTCTGATAAAAGAAAAGCTGGAGTGTTTTTTGGCAAGATAAATTAACGACAGAATATATGGATGAACAACAACAATAATTGTCTTTATTAATACAATAAACTACAGAATATATGGATGAACAATAATTATCTTTATTAATACAACAAAGTTAAATAATTACCACACCGATTCAAAATAAAAGCACTATATGTTTAAAATTCAAAAATCTGACAGACTAGTTGACAGTTTTTGCAGTTTTGCCAACACTTAATTGCTGTGAAATTATAAGTAACCAAACTTGTTACTCATTGTCATTGTGTAAAATTGACGTCCGCTTACTAGATATTTAGGAAGAGAAGTTTTTATCCGATATAAAAGGATGCACCTTTTTTATCGATGTCAAAGTGACAATAACATTTCCAGGTATATGACATTTTAACATTGGAGTTAATTTGTCAAACATAAAAAAGACAAATGCTCTGTTCAGTGCATAGGCGTGAACACATTTGGTGACATTCCGTCAGATATCGCTACCTCCTTAGGCCTACCTAATCCAGAATGTTACATAGGTGACAGTTTTAGACAATCCTCGGCAACATTTATTGCAGATTCAGGTGAAGGGATAAACATAAAACGTCTTGGAGGCTGGAAGTCAACTGTTGTTGCTGAAGGTTATTTTGAGGACTCCGTAAAACAGAAGAAAACGATCTCAACAACTTGCATCCGATTCCGTCCCAGTCATCTTCTTGCACTTTGCAATATACGAGTGTTACTCTTAACACCAACTAACTACTATGGACCGGCTATTCTGACTCATTTACAGAATGCAATAAATTGTATTTTTATAATTCCGTATACAAGAGACTTCATTATAACATTGTTTACAGTGTTACAATTAAGTCTCTTTGAAAACTTTTTTAGTAATTTTTAGTGTACAGTTGGTTATTGTACGTAGTTATATTTTTATTTGACATTTGACTTTATTGAAACAAATTAGAAATAAAATGGTCTAGCGTTGTTCTAGCTAGCAAATTCTTATATTAAATGTTCTTAAAGGTAAATTAGAATGAATTATATATTAAGCATATTAACGAATAAAGTACGCTGAAGTTTATTTATCAATGATTTGTGAATTGTTTATTTTTATATTGTATAGGATCAGTATATAGGTATACATAACGTTCGATTTTTGTGATAAATTACCAGATATCTATGTGAAGATTTATTACAGAAATAATTCTGCTCATGGTATACTGTAAATAGATCGCAAGGGCATATACGAAGAAGGTCTTTTTCAAACCAATAATCATCCTCTGTTTGCTTAAATGAAAGCTTGTTTACAATTAACACAATTATTCGGTCATAATATGTCAAAAGTCAAAAGTGCTGAATAAAACCATCTGTGATCTGACCAATCAGGAATTTACAGAATTGCCAACTTAAATTCAAACCACTCCTCCTAGTTTAAAAACAATGATTATATGTAATTCTAGTTTAGTTAAGAAATTAAAGAAATGCGAAAAAATATTGTGTAAAACAATGACTTTCTCGAGTACTCGTGATTTGCGAAATTCACCAAAAATTTAGAGTCAATAACTTCAGAAAGATTGATCCAATCATTTGTTAAACATAATTTATAAAATTTGGTGAAGTTTTGTTGAGAGAAGATCCTCACCAAGTGTTTTGTTTAAGAAATTTACGAAGTAATACAAATTCAGCGGAAACTGCTTCATGGAGAGACCTTGGGGTAGAAATTCGGAAACTATATAATCTAAAATTGAAGAAGTTGTTTTAGTAGTTCGAGTTGGTGAATCCACGTGCATATTTAGATCAAATGACTCAAAGACCATCGAGTGGCACAATAATTAGTGAAGTCAATATTAAAATCACCGCATAAAACGTTCTTGCTCTTAACAGACAAAGCATCAAGTAAATTTAGAAGTTTCTCAAAAAAAGAATGAACATTTTATTGAGATGTTCTGTGAATACAATTTATATATAAATCGATATTTTTGTTGTAAATTCAGGAAAATTCAAAAGTATTTTCCGCTTATAGAAAATCATATTTTAATACAGCCAAGAAGTCCTCGCCAAAATATAAAATTAGGGTTTCCCGTGAGCTAAAATACCCCTGTCATATCTACTAATAACTCGATATTTTTCAATAAAAATAGGTTCATTGGCTTGTAGCCAGTGTTCAGTAATAGCAACTATCTGTGGGATCCCCAATTCCTCCAAAAACAAATACAGCTCGTCCGTTTTATTGGGTATTGACTGAATTTCAATAGTACTTTTCATCACCCGACAAGCGCAAGCGCAGCCGACATGTTGAAAGAGCGGGAGTTTAAAAGTGTCGTACTGTTTTGTGCAATAATGGATGGGAATGCAATTTTATCTCCACAACCAAATCAATCATTAAACCAAATTATTTATTGTGTTGTACTTGTTCACAATTCAGTTGAAGCGCATAATTGTGAAAGCGTGAAAATGTGGTTAAAGTGCCATGGGCGTTATTAAAAACGCAAAATCAGTGTACTAGTTGCGAGCTTAGCAGTCAATATAATCTATTATCTAAATAAAATTAGGTAAACAATATTATTGAATAATTTTATCCTAATTAACGATGATAATTAGTGTCAGCACATGTAGAAACTCTAGAATCTTCATCTAGGTTGATAATGAATATTATTAAAATTTATTAAATGGGTACACATTTAATGAATTGGCTTTAAATGATTTATACCGTGCATCGCTGCTCTTACATACTCCAGTACAAAAGCCTGGTAATTTTCCTTTACGCATAGATAATATAATTACAGTCGTATAGTAATTTATTATTTCAATTAAAACCCTCATTATTTCGATTTTCGACTAATTTCTTTTTAATAAGTATTATTTGTCGATTTTAACTATTTATACATATGTATTCTAACATGCTTATTTACAAAATAGTACGAAAAAGATGGTTGAACTGCAGGCATGCGAACAGAAAAAATTGTGATAAAAAGGTCTATTAGAACCATTCTTAATTTACTGTCGTTAAAACTAGTGAGGATTCGAGTTCCTCTGGACACGTCCCATGAATTACAAATTTTTCTTGGTAGAATCGGTAGTAAATTAATAGCTATTACACTCTCTACCGTCTCTACTCTCACCGGATGGCATAACCATATCACTAAGTGTTAAGGAAATGTAACACTCGAGACCACTCTCCAACACGTTTGGTCAGCGAGGAGAGTCACGGCCAAATACCCCGAGTATGAATATGGCGATTTTGGAAACAAACGGAAAAATACCCCAGACGGGTAGGAACATAGATTTCAAAACCCGTACCTGTAAGGTCAGCATCACGGATTCTGGGGGAGGCAAAACTTCGCTATCAAATATCAAATTGTACTTATCATCCTATAACGTGAAAACGCTGCTGTCAGAAGAGAAACTGGTCGAAATGGAAGAAGAACTAAAAAATATAAAGTGGGACATTTTGGGCATAAGCGAAGTACGACGAAGAGGAGAACACCAACTGACATTAAAATCTGGTAATCTGTTCCACCACAGAGGAAACGAAGATACGTCAGAAGGAGGAGTAGGCTTTTTCGTGCACAGGAGACTAATACCAAATATAATAAAGATCAAAAGTATCTGCCCCAGAATCATATACGTCATAATAAAACTAAACTCGAGATACAGTATGAAAGTCATCCAAGCATACGCACCTACATCGAGTTCAGGAGATGAAGAACTAGAAATCTTCTACGACGACTTAGAAAAAGCCCTCCAGGAACGAAAAACTCATTATACAATGATAATCGGCGACTTCAATGCTAAAGTAGGACAGAAACAGGATGCGTCTGAAAATGCATTAGGAGATTTTGGTTACGGACAGAGAAACGAAAGAGGAGAGACCCTCGTAAACTATTTACATCAAAATACTTTATACATTATGAACACCTTCTATAATAAAAAATCTCAAAAGGAATGGACATGGATACGTCCCGATGGACACACAAAAAGCGAAATAGATTTTATAATAACAACAAAGAAAGAAATTATACAAGACGTCACAGTGTTAAATAGGTTCTCCATCGGTAGTGACCATCGAATGGTACGAGCGAAAGTCTGTATTAATACCAAAAATGAAAGGCGGAAGCTCCAAAATGATTCCAAAAATAATTATTGGATACCTCCTCAAGACACAACAGCGTTTAAAGATGATATTGAAGATGGTCTCGATAAAAGCGAATACACTGGAGGTGAAACCGTAGATATAGAAAAATTAAATACGGCGATAATAAACACAATTAAAAAAGCACAGAAAAAACATTGTAAAATGAATAAAAAAGAACAGAAGTTAAGTACACACACGCTAGACCTCATGAAGAAAAGAGCAGATCTAAGAGATAAATATGGAAGAAACAAAGAAAAGTTGAATGGGCTAAATAAAGAGATAACGAAATTAATAAGATCAGACATACGAAAATATAACACGGAAAATATAAAGATGGTCATTGAAAACAATAAAAGTCTAAAAGTACTGAGGAAGAAATTCTCTGAGGGAAAGAAGAATATATGCAAACTAACAAATAGGCATGGAGAAATTTCCACAAATAGAGAAGAAATCTTAAAGATAACAGAAGAGGTTTACTCAGAAACCTATAAGGGAAATGGAGAGACGAAAAATAAAAAACGCCCAAAAGTCCAAAATCAAGGATCGGAACTTATGCCTGAAATTACCATAAACGAAATAAGAAAAGCTTTAAGTGAGATGAAAAATAGAAAGTCCCCGGGAAAAGATGGAATAGTCGTAGATGCAATTAAACTAGGAGGAATAAAGTTATTAACAACATTGAAGTCGCTCTACAACGAGTGTCTTAAGAAGAAATCTACTCCAACACAATGCAATTATCACTCTTCTTCACAAAAAAGGAAACACTACCGACCTTGGAAATTATAGACCTATTAGTCTGTTATCACACATTTACAAATTGTTTACAAAAATCATTACGAATAGATTAAAAAATGAACGGTTTTAAAGATTAAAACTAACTTTTCCGCATGTGTGGCCCTGAACAATATTCTATCATAAAATTGTTACTTGTATACACTTCGGGGGATGTATCGTGCTAACAAACCGAAATTTTCCCAAAAATAACCAAAAAATTTGTATATCTGGATTTATAGGACCCGCTGTACTCGTTCTAGTCAACTGAAAGTCAATTGGGTACATCTGTGAGACACCTCGAACAATATTCAATCATAAAATTGATCAATCGTATACTCTCTGGAGGCTGTATCGTGCTAACAAACTGAAAATTATCCAAAAAATGACAAAAATTTGGTACTCCAAGAACCATAGCACTCGTTGTACTAGCTTTAGTGAGCTGAATATCAATAGGGTTCATCTTTGAGATGCTCTGAATAATATCCAATCATAAAATTGGTCACTTGTATATACCCCGGAGGCTGTATCGTGCTAACAAACTGAAACTTCTCCAAAAATGACAAAAATATCGCACTTAAAGTACTGTAGCACCTGTTGTAATAGCTCTAGTGAGCTGAAAATCAATAGAGTTCATCAGTGAGATGTCCTGAATAATATTCAATCATAAAATTGATGACTTGTTGAACTCCGGAGGCTGTATCGTACTAACAAACTGAAATTTCTCAAAAAATGACAAAATGTCGTACTTCAAGTACCATAGCACCCGTTGTACTGGCTATGGTGAATTGAAAATCAATAGGGTTCATCTGAGACATGTCCTTAACCATATTCAATCATGAAATTGCTGACTTATTGCACTCCGGAGGCTGTATCGTGCTAACAAGACATGTAAGGAAAAGTTGCCGACGACAACGACGACGACAACGACGACGATGACGACAACGACGACGACGACGACGACGACAACGACGACGACGACGACATACACACAGGATTTTTTTTCTAAAAACCATTTTTTCGTGTTGTTGTTGATGGAAAACGTAAAAATAACTCAAAAAAAATTTTCAAAATTCCAACTTTTTCTGGGGTATACCAATACTTTTCTCGCATATAGAAAGGTTGGGCGGAAAAGTAATAAATTGGATTTATACCAACCACGGGAGCAAGCTGGATTTCGGTCAGGGTTCGGAACCAACGACCATCTTCAAGTTCTGAAACTCCTAATAGTAAAATCAATAGAATACAATAAGCCACTGGTTCTAATATTTGTTGATTACGAAAAGGCGTTTGATACCATAAATCAATAAGAAATGCTCCGAGCATTAGCTGATTGTCGAATAGATCACCGATACACAGACATGATAGAATACATATATGAAAAAGCTACTGCCTGCGTAAGTCTTCATGAACATACCAAAAAGTTTAAAATGAAGAGAGGTGTTCGACAAGGCGACACAATCTCGCCAAAATTATTCACCACACTACTGCAATACATGTGTAAACAAATAGATTGGGATGGGTTAGGAATAAACATAGACGGCGAAAACCTATGTCACTTAAGATTCGCAGATGATATAGTCTTGGTAGCGGATGATATTCACAAGGCGGAAACCATGTTGAGACTGTTACAGAATATTTCAAAGAAAATGGGTCTCAAAATAAACATCTCAAAAACGCAAGTGATGACAAATCTCGTATTGGCAGGAGGCATATATTTGGAAGGAAATCAAGTCCAAGAAACAACGTCCTATAAGTACTTAGGTCCCGAGGTAAGCATAACCAGAGATAATCAGGTAAGAGAACTGGGAAGAAGAATAGGATTAGCATGGTCTGCTTTCGGAAAGCTAAGACATATCCTAAAATCCTCACTGCCCATATGTCTAAAAAAAAAGTTTTCGACCAGTGTGTTTTACCTGTGTTAACATACGGTGCAGAGACCCTAACTCTAACCAAAAAACAAGCAACTAAAATAAGAGTAGCTCAACGTGCCATGGAAAGACAAATGCTGGGTTCATCCCTAAGAGACAGAATACCGAACGCAGAAATTCGAAGAAGAATGAGACTAGTTGATGCCATAGAGAGAATCGCATCCATAAAATGGAACTGGGCGGGTCATATAGCTAGATTAACAGACAATAGATGGACTAAAAAGATTATGGAGTGGAGACCGAGACATGAAGCATTTCGAAATAAGGGAAGACCGCTAACACGTTGGCATGACGACTTGAGACATATCCATGAAAACTGGATGCAAGCAGTACAGGATAGGAAGATATGGAAGCAATCAAGGGAGGCCTATGTCCAGCAGTGAACTGAAGGGGCTGGGTGATGATGATGATGATGACACTCTCTAATTTTTTGTTGGTGAATTTTCCCTTCTGCGGTGATGTAAGTTTTGTAGGTGGATAGATCTACATCCACTTTAATTGAGCGTATTCCATAAAAATAATGAAAGTCATAATAAATTACCCTTAAAGCTATGGGATGAACGAGCAAACTCTCGGGTACTAAAAACACCTTTACACTTGTGAAGTATAACCTTCAAAACATACAGACGATGGTTGGTCATTTAGATAGGCAAAAAGTTAGTGTCATTGTGTATAGTTTTGACAGGTCTGATGATTGACATGTCGGATACCGCTATGCCATATTCTGGAAGGGAAACATTATAGCTACTAAAAGGGAAGTAGTGAGTTTTTTCGAAATTGATTGATAGTAATCTATAGTCGAACCTTTCCTTTATTTTACTCAGGTCGTATTCTAGCTAAAGCTTCAAATTGAACCAGTCATCGTCCTCGCAGAACACGACTGTGTCATCTGCAAAACTGAGTTTTTTAGTGGATATTCAATAAGAACAGATTATTAAGGTGAATATTGAATAGTATTGGCCCAAGGAAAAACAATATAATCATACAGGGAATAGAAGATAGTGAAGAGGAACAATATGGAGACACAAAAATAAAAATCGATGGAATTTTAAAAGAAGCAGGAATAGAAGTGAATCTAAAAAATGGAGTAAACGATCTACGAAGAATAGGAGAATTCAATAGTAGAACTAAGAGACCAATAATTATAAAGCTCAACCGATGGGAAAAGAAGCAGGAAATAATGAGAGGAAAGGAAAACCTAAAAGGAACAAATATTTGCTAGCAGAAATTTTTGTTAGAAAACCAATTTTAAATGTTGATGTTTTTGATTCATTAAGGTAAAGCAACGAATGAACTCTGTAAAACACAGCTTTTCTTTAACATGATCACCAATATGATTTGTGGTGAAGCCTGCAGGGAGGCAACTTCTGGAATACTGGCTACCTCACGAGATGTTTCCGTTTGTGTAGAGGAAGATGTAATATAGGTGGGACGCTTCTTCTGATTATTGTTATTAATCTGTGTGTTCGTCTCATTCACTAAACTAGACATATATCACTTTTCAAATTATATAAATCTTTCATCTCCGCGTATGAAGAATCATGGATATGAATTTTCGTTGTTTCTCCGGAATCGTTGAAAAGCATTAAAGATATATTGAGGAGATTATGTTCCATATCCCGTACTGATTCAAGCAACAAATCTGGCTTAAAAACAGTAAACATGTCGGCTATTTTATTAATATCTCAGTAATAGTTGGTACGCTGTCGGTTAACTGATTTATACGATTTGCTTGTCAAGTCCTGTACAGCTCATACAGAAAAAGCCTCGACATTCACCACTGCATCGAAGCTTATTATATTTACCTTTTTCTAAAAATTCCTTAAAGCAATTGTCACATTTGTACCCGGCCATATCAAGATCAAGGTCACTATCGATTTTAATCAACAACGAACTTATGCTAGTTAACAGTAACAAAAATAACGTATCGAGTAATAGACGGACTGCGAAAATAAATACAATACAAACACAACCGATCGATACGACAGTTGAACTAGTACTGATATTTTCCGCTACTCTTCGGCCTTCTATACTTTGTGCGGAGTGAATATTTTCTGAAAATTTTCCCTCACCAGGCTTTAAGAAATAGACATTTGAATTATTTGCTAGTGCCACTAAAAGTACGATTAGGTCAATGTCTTCTCCAACAATAAACATAGAGTTAAACGATGAATACTTGGTTATTGCTGTCCAAACAATCAATGTGTCGGCGTCTTCTATAGCCTGACTACTCTAGTTTATCTTTCAGCAAGGAGATAGGACGACTCTTGTTATGTTCGTTGGCTAGATATCTGGATTCACCAAATAATATGTTCGCAGATATATGCTTTTTAGAACAGAGAAGAAGTTCTGCACTTATTGTGCTCGTGTTTGCTGCTTCAGCTGGATTCCCATCAAATATAATAATTGCATTTGAACCATAGTATTTGGTCACGTATTTTATGTACTTTGCACAATTCGCTGTAAAAGTTTCATTACACTTTGATAAAACTCTATGAAATAGAAAACGTTCATGTATAACAGTGGTCGCCAACCTCTCAATGTGTTGAGCTACTTTGTTAATTTTGGAATAAACAGCGAGCTACCCACACGGAAGCCACGTAACGCAACGTAAATGAAATAATCCACAGTTAATTTATCATTATATGTATTTATTCTACTATTTAACTGGTAATACATAATACATGGGTACTAATAATAAACTAATAACTAATATTACTAGTACGTACTTGTTCATAGCTACATTCCTACCTACCAAACTAAGGCGTTTGAAAAATAAACACAAACTTTTATCTTGCCACAACGGCATGTCACGTAAAATTTAAAGATAGTTAATAATAACAACAAAAAAGTAACGCACTATCATGAACATAAACATTGAAAAATAAAAAAGCCCGTTCAATGAGAAGGCTGACACTCAGACTGATCGATAATTTTTTTAATGTTTGCAGTATAATTTGATACAGCCATTCGAATACAATTATCCAAATGTTCATCTGTTAGTCGATTGCGATATTTGTTGTTAATAAACTTCATATTGGGAAAAGAAGATTCACACAAATAGGTTGAACTGAATAATGCTCTCACTTTCAAGGCAACACGGCATAGAACTGAATATTTGTGTTTACTTACAATAGGCCAGATACATTTGGTACTTGAGACTAACGATTTTAAGGCTAAATCATTTTGAAACTCAATTACTTCCATTTCTGTTGCAGCGATGTCTTCGCCAAAGTTCTGCATAACACAAGTTGCAAACTGTTGGATATCAATTTCCATAAAGGGTGAAGCAACAAACTGCGCTACTAAAGTCATTTCTTTGAAATCCTTAAAACGATTTTTGAAGTTATTCTTCAGGGTAGAAACTATTTCTACATGGTATTTGCTGTCATAGGGTTCTAATGGATTTTGAGATATTTTTTCTGAAAGAATAGGAAAATGCTTGGCATCGCTGTTAATTAGGTTTTGTTCCCAAAACTCCAGCTTTCTGAAAAATGCTTTTATATCAGAAATCATTTCAGCTAGTTATTTGTCTCTCCCCTAATGCTGCAAATTAAGTTCGTTTAATTTCTCAGTAATGTCAACGAGAAAACCAAAATATCTAAGCCAGATTGAATTTTCTAGTTTCGGAGTCGGTTCATCGCGTTGTTCGAAAAATTGAACTATGCCAGATAGGCCATCATTAAAACGTTTCAGCACGCGTCCTCTACTTAATCATCGGACTTCAGAGTTAAGGAGTAGGTCCCCGTATTGACAGCCAACTTCATCGGCCAAGGTTTTGATTAATCTTCTTTGTAACGCTTGAGCTCTAATCTTGTTCACAATTTTTACCACCAGTTTCATAACGTTGTTTAGTTTCAGGAAATTTCCACATAATACTTGCTGATGGATAATGCAGTGGAAACAGAGAAATTGCGGAAAAGTTTCATATTTACGACATAACGCCACCAGACCATTATCACAACCCACCATAGCTGGAGCGCCATCGGTTGTCAAGCCTACCATTTTCGATATTGGAATTTTCTCGGGAGAAATAATATTTTTTAAATGAGAAAACAACTCCTATTCAGTAGTGTGTCCTTTCAGTGGAATTAACATAAAAAGATCTTCTTTAATCGTAAAATCACTAAAAACCATCCTGACGAACACGGCTATCTGGAGTGTCAACGACATCTGTTGATTCATCCACTTGAAGTGAAAAATAAACACAGTTATCTAAGTCAGTTCTTAACTGTAAAAAAATATCATCGCCCATTACTTCTACACGTCTCATCACTGTATTAGCAGAAAGTTGCATAGATTTTATAGCTGAAACTATCTCGTCTTTATTTCTAAAGTTGGCAAATAACGAATCAGCAGCTTCTAAAAACGCCTGTTTTATAATTTCCTCGTCTTCATAAGGTTTCTTTTTTTGTGCAATTATCTGCGACACACGGTACGATGCTTCAGTTGCAGCCTTATTTTTGTCAACTGTTCTTAAAAATATTGATTATTGTCCAATTTACTGCTTTTTTAACTGTTTCAGTTTCTCCTTTCTTGCGGCAGAATGTAGTGGGAATGATTTTTCAAAATTAGAATGTACAGTTTTATGATGTCTCCCAATATTTCCTTTTTTAGCAACAGAGAGCAAAGTATTACATAGCAAACACACATTTTTATCTTTAACTTCTGTGAAAAAATATTGTTCTTCCCATTCCGAATGAGAGTGGCATGTCTTTACCTTCTTACAACTGCTTGCCATAATATTATTTTCTGTTGTTCTCTACTAACCCTACCGCTGGACGTTGGTTACGCGTTCAGTTTTAAACTAAGCGCAATGTCCCCGCGCCGTGCGTATTTATCCCGTTCAAAGCAATCCTGATCGTTCTCGAACACTAACGCGCTGGTTCGGCTGGTCGGTTCTAGCTTGATGGCGTCAGCGGCAGATCGCTCACCGCAATATTGCCGCTGTTTATGTTTAATATTATGACAATTAGATTTTTTTGTGGAATTTTCGGAAGCTTCTCTGATTTTAGCAGTTTGTATTTTTTAAATTAAAATCGTTGTGAGAGCTACCAAAATTGCCTCCGCGAGTTACCGGTAGCTCGCGATCGACAGGTTGGCGACCACTGATGTATAATATGAACCCTCTATCCAAGTTGCGCGTATCGTTTGGAAGTGGCGTAAAGGCATTATAGAGAGATTATTTCGGGCTTTTCCTCATTCCTTTTTCGGAAAAGAGCGACAACGGAAAGGGGACAAGTTTATATTGACGTTATTCTTGTAACTCTTCTTCTGATTTCTTTGCAATGCACATCCTATGAACTAATCACAGTGGATCAATAGGCACTTCATCAATTGCAATGCTGTTGTTGATAGCCTCAAGAGGAATCACTCTGCCCTTACGTTTCAATTTAACGGAGTCAATGTATTTAATCGATTTTAATAATTTGACCTTACTTATATCAATGTATATCAATACTAAACTATTGATCTCACGAAAAAATCGAAAAGAACAAAGTTGTAGGAAATTTTTCCCTCTATAACTTTTATAATAACTATTATTTACGGAGGGCGTACTTAGAAGAAGCTACTGCGAAAAAACTGATTTTGGGCGTGCCGAGGTCGCAAACTTAATATATTATTCAAGACATAAAGTGGTGCCAATCTACAAATTTCTGAAATTCCTGTATTTTTTTTCACTTATAATTGCACGAGTGGTTTGTATTTTATCGGGTAAATTTGGGTTGTTCAATGAGAAACTGTTTCCTAGCAGTTTGACGAGAATAACTGTCAACTATTAAAAACACGACACCGACGGTGGAGTGTTTTTAGGTTGACAGTTATTCGAGTCAAATTCCTGAAGGAAACAGTTTAGAATTTGAACAACACAAATTTACCCAATATCAATACAAACCTCGAGTGTAATTCGGCAGGACAATTTAATGAATGAGAAATTTGGAAACATATTAATCCAAACTTTATTTATGAAACATTGAAAATAAACACATTTTTATTTGAATGTGTAATTATTAAAAACGCAGTTATTGAAATTCATACTAGGAACAGAGTGATATCGCTGCGGGTGCCACAGCTAATCGTTTCTGTAGTAGATGTTGAAGTTTTTTCATTTTGCAAACGAATTGATTGAATAATGCTTGAATGATACTCTTTGTCAACTTGTAAGTATGGTTTTATTGATGATGAATTGCTGTGTCCTGTTATTTTTATTAGAGCTTGTTCTTCAATTCCGCTTTTACTTTATTCGCTAACTGCTGCCGCTCGATTTGAGTGATTTGTAATTTTGACACGTTTGACATCTAAACCAAAGCGTTGTGCTGAGCGTTTAGTCCATTTGGAAATTTCATTAATTCCAATGGGCAAATTCTTGTACCAACGTTTAGAATTTTTCTTTTTCCAAAAGGGCTTTGGTGTAAGGAATACTCTGTCCGAAGTTATAAAAGTGTTTCGTTTTTCCATTAACTTTTTGAATAAACGTATTGGGCAAATATCTTTGTCGAAAATATAAGGCGTAATCCATTTGCTGTCACATAATTTATTGTTGCCGCCTTGTCTCGTTTTCGAAAATAGAGGATTATACTCGATACGTCCAGTTTCTTTTCCATTATTTTCAATTTCAGATACGAAATAAGTGGTTTTGCAGTAAGCTGCTTCTCCTCCGCGTCAAGCTAGTTCAAACGCCAAAATGTGATATAATTTCTTTTGAAGTCCTTCCGGTTCATGTTCGTTATATAATCTGGCCATTGCAAATACTTCAGATTTATTAAGAGCTTATGCACTAGATTTTCTCTTTTCGGGTTTTGCTTGTAGGATTTTACGTTTAGCATTACGTGCAGCTCGTGATGAATTAAACTGAACATCGGTGAAAAGTTTGAATACAATATTAAATTCGTTATAATATTTACTTTGTAGAATTTTAGCGGTGGTCTTCCAAATTGTTTTAACTACCGCTTCTTTGTAGTCTTCTCCGTTACTTTTTCGCATATTAAATGCCCAATCTTGCAATATTACATTCAATTTCTCGATGGAAGTATCTTTTTGCATCGCAAAACGTAGAAATTTGTCGCCAGATTGATGATTGCGTCGCAACTGTATTAGTAGGCACACAGGTATTAACAATTTGACTAATTTCGGCGTTCGTAGACACACCGAATCGACTCATTGTTAGTTCTTGAAAATTCAATAAGTTGTTGACAAACATGCCAAACTATTTATTCTGGTAACCAACACCGCGATAATTGATGAACAAATGAATAAGTGAAAGAACCACTAGTGTATTTGTCGCTGTAAAAGTTAAAGCTGTCAAAGTGACAATTGCACTGTGGCATATTCGATTTTTTATACATGAGTTAAATTGTCATGTAAATCTACTTGCTTGGCCTTCACTTCCAAAATGAAAATCATAGTTTAAAATAAATGTACGCTCGATAATAGTTCGTTTATTTACAATGTTCCGCATAATTTACGTTACGCTCAAAAACGCATACATTTTAACTTTGATCCCCGTTTTCTCTCAACCGATAATACAGGATATACCAGTGGCGTAACTACGGGGGGGATGAGGGGGATAGAACTCCCCCCCGAACCTTAAAAATGAAAAAAAATCTTTTACATAATCACAGCAAATCTATACTTTATTGAAATGTACTCAAAGTTAGGAACTGTAGGCTACAATTTTATAAGAAAAACAAAGCTAAAATGCAGTTTTAGGGTCTCAAAATTTGAAATTTTTGCCAATATCCAGATTTCCCGGTAGTTCATCCCCCCAGAGCTTAATCCTAGTTACGCCACTGGGATATACAACAAAATAATATTCGGGCAACGATATACTATTAGTTTTGACAGTTTTATATTTAAGCAACGCAACAGCTAAATAGAAAAGACGCTAACAAGAGTAGTTTACAAAGATAAATTGATATTACATTTATAAGCAATCTGTCATTCTCCGACAGTTTAATGAAGTTATTTTCTAAATTTTGCATATTAATTCTTTCAAATAACTGAAAAAAATTTGAAATAGTCAAATAAGGAATGAATTATTTCTAATTCTTAAGAAGAAAGTACTTGATGATGACACTCATGGGAATTAGAAAAAATTGTGGTTTTTCCACTCTGTTGATTCCGTTACTTTCAATTTTGAATTGAACTTGAAACATTTCAGGGTTCTCTGCTTTAATTAATTAATATACAAAAATGTAGCGACACGAGACTTCTTTGTTATTTATGGTCGTTTAGTTTCTTCATGCATTCAGACTATGAAATTAAAAAAGGATAGTCGCGACAATTGTTCAGTGAAAATCATTAAGAATACAATAGGTTTGGTAAAAAGCCGTGAACAAAACTGAAATTGTTTTATACGTTTTTTCTTAAGCCGTGAATGAGAAGTTTAAGGTCATTGAAAATTTAAATTCGTTCAGTATTTAGGTGCTAATACTTTAACTGTAAATTTATTGTTATCAAATTCATCTATTTCTAGTCATGTTTGTCGAAATAATGATTGACCATTATTACACTGATAACTACCCATGGATAGTTTTCATGGGTAGTTATCACTTATGTCGTGACATTGCTAAGCCACACAGAGTTTTTAATATTTCATTAATTGAATTTTTTTCTAAAATGTCAATGCTAAAAATTTTCTTAGCAAATATCCCTCGAACCATTGAGCGCACATTCAAACTAGCGTCTTCCTTTTGCCGACTCCAATTTTCAGATTACACGTTTTTACACGCAACTGATTTCTAATTCTCCCTTGTTTGTCATGTATACTTAATACAACAGTGGTCGCCCATCGACATAACCTTAAGATAGCTAATATTCATGATATGAATGAATACACGGTTGTCTGATACCACGTCATTGACGTTCATTTGTGCGCGGGAAAATTGAATATTGAACAATACCATAAGGCAAAAATGGCGGGATTGTTCAGATTTTGTTTTGTAGAATAAAAATTGATCACACGATGGACAAATGCACAATTTAATTCTCTAGCAATAAATTTGGAACTACTAGTATGAAATTTATCCATTATATTAATAGTATATGCCTTATCAATTGCAAAAAATCTTATTTTATAAAACTTAATATTCTAATGAGAAAAAATAAACAAATAACAAATACAATATGTGTAGAAACCCAGTAAAAAAATAAACAAATAATAAGCAAAATCACAATAGGTGTACAAACCAAGTCCAAATATCAATACATAAATAAAAATCCGAACAAACAAAACAAAATAGGTGTACAAACCGAGTACAAAAATCGATATATAAATAAAAATCAGACAGTAGCCTTTTTCCATATGTTGCAGTCTATCATTTTTTGAGAGGGATTGAATTTCAAAATTCTTTCTTCATGAGTGATACCTTGTTTTGAAAAGATGAGTGCAGAAATAGTCTCTGAAGACAAATAATTTCTGTGGAATGTTTTTATATTATTTGGCTCAGAGAATATCCTCTCAACTCATGCATTTGAAAAAGGTAAAATCAATAAATAAGATATGACCTTCCTCAAATTTGGGAAAAGCAGAGCACCCGCAGCATTTTTCAAAAGAAATACTTTTTTCCAATATTCTTCTGCTACCAAATTTGTGTTCAAACCATGATCTGAGTGATTCAACAGAGCATGTTTTCTCCACTCATTATCACCTTCTTGTAATTTCAAATGTTGTTTCAAAATGGGAAATATATGGAAACACTTCTGCAATGTTTTAATATGGAAGGCTTGAGCTACACTAGGCAGAACTATAAATATAATTTGAAATACTTTATCATCAAATTCGAATTTTTCTTTTATTTGTGAAGCAAGTTCAATATAAAATTTTAAACATGTCTTATACAATTGCTCTATCTCATTTATATCAACATTTTGACGTTGGAGCTCTTGAAGACGCATTACCTGCAATGCCAACATATACTTTCTGTAAAGGCAAAAAATGTTGAAAATTTGAATGGTTAATGGAAAAAATCTTCATTTTTGAAATACACTAATTCCAAGAAGTTTGAATATATGATTTTCAATAATCTCTCAGTTTCAGGTTTCAATTTATGTAGAAGCGGTGACTCCCCTTGAAATAAAATGTTGAAGTCTACCAATAATTCTAGAACATAGGACATGAACTTCAAATATATGATGGTGAATTTATTAATCATTATATTGAGCATTTGATCTAGTGTTTTAGAGGGGTCAGAAAGTATATACTCCCTGAAATACATGTGAAGTGGTACAAACTGTTCTAGTATCCTGCCAACACAGGCTCCATTTTCCCTCAATTTTTCATAGAGTTCTCCACAATAAATTTTCGAAATACTTTCACTCACTATATGGGTAGATTTATACGATGCAGGGCTAACTCCTGTGCTATTTTAGAATCAGGAAAAATATCTTTACACAATGGTGTTAGCACATCCATTAGAGAAAATGGAAGATTATTTGTGGCCAATAGCCCTGCTAGTTTTATTTCAGCCCTTTCCTTTTTCATTTCCAAGGAATTATCAAACATTTTTGATAAATCTGGTGTATTTGCAACTTGTTTTGCATTAAACGTATGCTTCTCAGATTCCAGATGCCTTGTAATTGTAGCTTTATGAGCTAATATATCAATTTTACATAATCTGCAGAATCCCTGTTCTTTTTGTTTTCCTTTTGACTTGGACTTTGAAATTAGGATTTTGCAGCCAGCTTTCACAAAAACTGTATTTCCTTGTATTCTGATGACATTTGACAATTCCATTTTTCATGTTTGTTGATTCTGATTCCTTTCCAGAACCCAAGTCTCTAGACTCTGGGTCATATTCTATACCCATACGCATTCCACTTATTTCAGTTTTCTGGACGTTTTCATTGTCCTGGAAAAATGTTGAAAATTATTAGATTAGTACAAAATAATAAATAACCGAAAACTAACTTCTCTTTTTAGCCACTTATCCATAGTTTTATCTTGTATCTATGGTATTAGTGTTGAAAATAGGTAGGTGCTTCACATAAACAATCATTCAATCACTTTCTTTGACACAGAACTCTTCTTCTTGTCCAGTCCGTACTCCCTACTCCGTTCCGTATTCATAAAATTCAGCTTGGTTATAGTGGATGTCACAACAGTGCACAGATTCATGAATCCATATAACGTGAACATGGTTTTTCATTATTCAGTCAACTTCGGCTCTGTGAAACAATTGTTATGTTACTCGAGTCGCTATATGCAAATTACACGTAAATTACACCCATTTGACCACTACATGAAACCTACACGCAATGCAATGAGATTACACGAATTTCGTGTAATTACACGCACATTGGCAACGCTGCCGTCTCCTCCTACCTCTGTTCGCACCTCAGAATATAAAGTACTTTATATTCTAAGGTTCGCACCCTGATCCCCTACATACATCGAGCTTGTACGGTACTGCCACCACATGGCACTTACAAGAAAATTTTATAAATAATTTTATTATTAAACAAGTCGAAGTTTTTTTTAGCTAGGTGGTTGATTCGGATTGTTCAGTTGAAAATTAGAATGTTTCACTCAACGTTCGAATTCAGATAATTTTACGAATTGTATATGCTCGTTCTCTTTTTTTGCCACACATATATGCTCTTTCACACTTTCAAATAATTAATATAGGTGAAATATATGTAATATAATATTAATAATAATAGTATTCAAAAATGTGCGATCGAATGGAATTGGTTGACAGAAAATACGCAAATGAGGGCCAAAAATGTTTGTTTTTCAAATTTAATTTACAAAAAATATAAAAACACTATGATAAAAAACTGATCACAGCTCTCAAAAATGTATTTCTTTTCAAATTAATGAATGAATTTTTTCAAATGATTATTTGAATACTTAGTATGCAGTGCGTTGCGATATAAACACGAAGGACCAGATCTTACAGACCAACGAATAAAAAATAAAACGTCTAAGAGCTAATGACATGGACTTATAATTCTCTTGAATGGAAGCTTAACAATGAATCTACCCGAGAGTATTATTTCTAAAATTGTTCTCACATTTTTGTTCTTCAAGCGCCTCCATACCATCATTTTCCCAGAACTGAATTTTTTAGTTCAAAGTCTCCACTAACGATCCAACCGAACTGCGTTTCTTGAAAAATGGTTGATTTTTACGTAATTGAATTGAGGCGCAGATTAATAATTCTCAAAATATTCGCACTCCTATTAGCAAGTCGATTTCTTGTGAAATATTAAAATTAGGGTCCGTTAAAATAATATCATATGGTAATTCAATTCCTGATTCATGAAAGGAAACTGACGGTGTCACTTTAGTAATATTTAATAAGACACAACAATCTAGATTCGTTGTAAAATCACCTACTCTAGATTTGATGTTCACGCAACAACTTTGAAGTGCAATATTTTCTGAAATAATAATTCCAGTAATTGAAGTGAATATACGGGTAATTTAAATTTTTTACGCATTTTTTCGGTGATTAACGAAACCTTCGAACATTGATCCAATACTGCTCTACGTTGATGTAAATTTCCTTGAAAATCGGATATTAACAACACTACAGTCGAGAATAGAACCTGATTTGTTCCATTTATGAGCAAAGTATTTGCTGAGGTACCTGGTATGAAATCAATAACATGTAATAACGTATGGTGTTTCTGATTGCTTTCTTTGCAGATATTGTGAGACTTATAATTTCGTGTATCGTGATTGTTTCTTAAGCAATTATTACAAAGTTTTGACGAATTAACTTGATTTATTCTATCTTATTGATATTGATCAACAAACGATTCGGAACATCAGTAACATGAACATGTACATACCCTAGAGCCGACGTCCCAACAGACCATGTCCTTCTCATAACAGAAATAAAAATAGCTAATAATAAAAAACCAAAACAAGAACCAAGGATAGATTATGATAGAATTAAAGTCGACAGCATCAACAGCAAAATAGGCAATAAATTAAATGAAACCTGAACAATTTTAGCCCTGTCACAATCAGCTGAGGAGATGAACATTGACAACACAGGAAGGACATAGAAGTAATAATGATAAATACAGCAAAAGAAGAAATAAGATACAAACAGAAGATAAAAAGAAAGAATGAATGACAGGCGAAATACTAGCAATGTTTGAAGAGAGAAGAAAATGCAAAAATACAGACAGTCGAGACAAATACAGAATGATACAAAATGCTATAAGAAGGGCGATAAGAACGGCAAAAAATAGATGGCTGAAGGAACAGTGCGAAGAAATGGAACACTAACAAGAACAACATGATGAGTATAATCTGCACAAGAAAATAAAAGAAACAGCAGAAGTATACAGAAAACTTTCTCCAACATGATCAAGGACAAATGGCACAAGACAACGCACAGAGGAAAGCTATCTGGGAACAATATATTGGCAACCTCTTAGCAGATGAAAGACCACGGTTAGAAGACATCTTGGAAGAAGATTTATCTGGACCGCCAATCACAATAGAAGAGATTACTAGAGCAATAAAAAGGTCGAAGGATAAGAAAACGCTTGGGCCAGATCTAGTTCCTGTTGAACTGCTTAAATTATTAGACAGCGAAGGTATTAAGATACTTCATAGGCTTTTTCACCAAATTTACAACAAAGGAAAATTCCCAACTAAATGGCTTACGTCTCTTTTCATCCCACTTTCGAAAAAGAACAAGACTACAGGTTGATCAGCTTGATGAATCACACTCTTAAAATATTTCTGAAGGTCATTCACTACAGAATTTCCACAAAATGCGAAAGCGTTATTGGATCCTCTCAATTCGGTTTTAGAAAGGGGTCTCGGTACAAGAGAGGCACTAGTCGCAGCCTATGTATTAATTCAGAATGCTAGGACAAGAGAAAAGATGTAGTGATGTATTTTATAGACTATGAAAAGGCGTTTGACAGAGTGCAACATCACAAACTCGTTCAAATACTAAGGCGACTTGACATCGATCAGAAGGATATACACTGTATTGAAAACTTGTACTGGAACCAAACAGCTGCAGTTAGAGTTGACAACGAGGCAACAAAAGCACAGAAAATCCTTAGAGGTGTAAGGCAGGGTTGTGTCCTCTCCCCACTCCTGTTTAATGTATACTCTGAAAATATCTTTCTAGAAGCTCTCGAAGGACAACAATTGGGCATCAAAGTAAATGACATATAGGGTATGCAGATGACACAGCCCAGATAGCAGATAACATGAATGACCTTCAAATACTTCTGGACATGGTGGGAGTACATAGTCGGTTGATGGGGATTAACATCAATATAAAAAAGACAAAATTCCTAATAATCACCCGTAAATTAGATGATTTCCAGAATGCAAAGCTATCATACAATAGTGAAGACATAGAACGGGTAAAAAAGTTTAAATACTTGGGAACCTGGCTATGTGAAGACTGGTCTTCAGACGCGGAAATCAAGTGCCGGATAGAAAAAGCGAGGAGCTCATTCATGAGATTCAAAAACATCTTCACGAACTCTGCCTTCGACCTCAATCTCAGAATAAGATTCACAAAATGCTACGAATGGCCCGTTCTATTGTATGGCATGGAAGGAATACCAGGTGAATACCATGAACAGACTGGAAGTATTTGAAATGTGGATCTATCGAAGAATCTTGAAAGTTCCATAGACGGCAAGAAAAACTAACGAGAAAATTCTGAGGAGGGCAGGAAGAGAACGTGAATTTTTGAACACGATAAAACGCAGGAAAACAGAGTACTTGGGATATGTGATACGCAACGAGAGGTAACAGTTGCTCCAACTATTAATAGAAGGAAAGATAGAGGGAAAAAGGGGAGTGGGCAGAAAGAGGATGTCGTGGCTCCGGAATATCAAACAGTGGACAGGGATGAGAACCACAGGAGAATCAATTAAGAGACAGAACGAAAGGGTCAGAAGTTGTCGCAAACATCCATTAATGGATAGCAGAAGAAGAAGAAAATTCTATCTACAACTGTCTTTTCTAAAAATTCGTTGCACTGAAACACGCCATGCTGTTTTTTACAAATAAAACAACCACTTGAAGAGACAACATATGAACTAAAATAATTTTGTTTGGGATTTTTTTTATTGAATGTTTCCGCGTTTTTTGAAGAATTATTGTTTTTAAACGCTTTTATTGTATCGAACTAAATTCTTTGAATAGCTCGGTTACCGCTTCTAAATCAGTTAGTAATTGAAAATTATCGTCTTCCACATTAGGTATTGTTTTTTAAATTTTGGTGATAGAGGTTTTTACGTTCCTATTTTTCAACTTTAAATCCTGAAGGTCCAATCCCGACATTCTAATAAATTTCTAAATAAATCGCCCGATAACACTATACTAATTTCGCAAATTTACAAAAAAGAAATGTGAATGGTTACCTAATGAAGCTTGTTTAAATTACGCAAAGTTAATGGATAAATATATAAAGTGAAATAAGGAAATAGTTCTGACCTTTTTACGATGCACCTGGAACTATCCGATGTGGAGGCGACGACTTGAAGACGACGATATGGGACTCGGAGTTCGATTGACTGATATTTCTCAATTCGATTATGTATGGATCGACCCCATCTTGTGATATTATATGCCAAAAAATAAATTCTTCATTCTCCACTTCTCTCACCCACGGACATATCAACGATTTTTATTTTCTCGGAAACATCGATACCAGCCCCTTGAAAGTCGATATCAAAACATTCCTAATAAAACAGGAAGTACTATAAAAAAGGCAACACCTGAAAGGCACAAATATTAGCATTGTGCACGATCAAACACAGAAACAGAGAGAGGAAAGTTAGTTACTTCGAAAGTACCTTCTAAAGGCTAGGCAAGAAGAAAACAATACTTGCTATATAAAAATCAACAAACTACATGTGAATACAGAAGTATATCGAGTCTCAGATCTACTAGCCTTTGAAAATCAAATTGTAGAAGAACCGAAATCAATTAGTGCTCCATCGACTCCAACTCCTGAAACACAGGCAGAAACCAGACAACAGCAGAAAATAAAAAAACCTATTACAAGCAACCAGCAAAGACCTTCAAGTGCCAGATTACAAGAAAAGAAGAAATAATTGCCGTGATCACGTACCTACCTCACACAGCAAAATCTATCATTCCTGACCTAATTTATATACGAGTATATATAATAATTCACTCCAGCTTTGTCTTTTTCCCAAACGATGAATAGATCAGTTCATTAGAGAGTACAGTTATAAAGAGCTCGCAAAAAAATTTTTGGATAGTGCAAATAATTTCAACACTTTGAGGTTTGGAAATGATTACTTGAAAGTCTGTCAACAAAATGTACGAAGCATATCCAAAAATTGGAAGTTTCTTTAAATCAATTCAAAGAACCATTCGACTGTATTATTTTAACAGAAACGTGGATAATTTGGACCAAGCATTTTTTCGATTTAGATGGATATGAGTCAGTCTATAATCAAGGAACAATAAACCAAAATGATGGCGTTATAGTTTATATAAGGAACACTAGGAAATATAAAACAAACATCGTTAAGTTAGATCCGTGCAAATTAATTGAAGTTTTGATCGATATGGGCGAATTTATAAAAATTGCCTGTATTTATACACCTCTATGCACCAACGAAAATGAATTCGTTTTGGAACTCCAAAACTATCTGGTTCAACAACGGTACAATGAATATTACTTGGCAATATTAGGCGATATAAATATAAATCTCTTTTCAGACAATAACCTGACTAATGATTACCTTGATATTCTCAATGAATTAAATTTCACATCGACAGTAAATATCAGTACAAGGACACAATATGAATCGAGTACATGCATCGACCATATATTTGTTAGGGCTCAAGATGGAGATTTAGAAAACAAATGTTCTGCGTTTGTTTTAGATAGTCACATATCCGACCATAAAGCCACTATAATGTCTTTAAAACCAACAAATGAAAATGTTCAAACCATCATCTCAAAACGTATTAATTATAAAAAATTGAAAAGAAACATTTTTCTCAACAAAAATCTCTGAAATTATAAAAGTCAGTACTATGACATTCAACAAAAAAACAAATTAAACAAAAAAACAAATTAAACAAAAAAAGATTGGATTACAAAAGGAATTATGAATTCAATTATCAGTAGAAACCGTTTATTCAAAGAATATCAAAAGAACAAAAACAATTTGGAACTGAAACAGACAATTATTACTCATAGGAATAAATTCAATACATTGATAAAAATAACCAAACAAAATTATCATAGTGCTGAAATAGAAACGAGTAAAAATAATCCCAACCAGCTATGGGAAGTTATCAATTGTATAACAGGACACAAAAATAAAAATACTGTTATAAATAGTGTGTTGAAAGAGAATACCCTCACCGAAACAGATTTTGAAATGGCAGAGACAGTCGCAAATTTTTTCACCAAAGTTGGACCAGATCTCGCAAAAAACATAAAAACCCCATTATCACCATCTTCATCCGTAAAAATTAATCCCAATTTCATGTTCTTGGCACCTACCACGGAAGAAGAAATATTTGACATAATTAACACTCTAAAAAATCATAGGGCGCCTGGAGTTGACTGCATTTCATCCGAAGCCCTAAAAGAAATAGCGCAGGAAATTTTATCCCCAATGTCATTTATCATCAACGTTTGTTTGGAAAACGGTGTTTGTCCTTCCGAAAATAAAATATCTGTCATTAAACCACTCCATAAATCGGGTAATAAACAAATTATATCAGTGTTTTTAAATGAAACTCAAGGTCTCTAGTTAATTCCACAATATAATACAAGTTATTGAAAATTCTAAAAAATTGACAATTGTTTCGATAAATCAATATCATCGTCAGAATGACAGAAGTTACATTTCATTTTATGCCTACCTGATGTTTAGTAGTTATATTTTTGGCTAGACCAAGAAGTAACCTAACTTGTGATTGGCTTAATTTATGTTTATAGAAAAAAGAAGAAGATGTGATATTACAAATATTGAAGCTTAGATATTATTGGCCCTATGGTGATATCCTGGATATCATTATTCCAATTAAGATCAGTATAACTGTGCAATGATATAGAAAACCAGGAAAACTATATCTGCTGATCTTTACAATTATCACTTAAGAAGACAGTTTATCAGTGGAGAATTCCCTAGATTTAACTGTTCATTGACAACTTCATATTGTGGGTTTCTTAAATGTCTTCTAATTTCCAGTTCTTCAAGGAAATCCAGTTCTTGTTTCTTTTCACAAATATGCAGCACTTCTAGTTCTGTGTTAGGTGTCAATGAATTATTGGTGTCAAGTAGTCATCCCCATTTATATTTACCGAGCCATAGCCTTCAGCTAAAGTTTGGGTTGTATTTTGGAATAGCGACTCGTTTAATAACTTTAAATTAGAAAAGGGCCACAAGGTCCAAACAATTGAAATTAAATTAGGGAATACTTGCTGGTTTTATTCTCCTGTTAACCTTTTCAAGTGTGGTGACAGTGTTGTTAACCCTCTGAGGAGTTTTGAGTTAACTTAAAGAAGTCTTGGATGCTTGCCAAAACTTTCCTGGCACCCTTTTGTGAAAAATTTATTATAATTTGTCGAATCCACCCCTTCATCGACTTGAAGCTAATCGACGGCGGCTACAGATTGTCCATCGGGCAATCTCAACTAGTTAAACAGGAACATAAAGAAAAAAGTATGAGAGAAGAGAAAGACAGTATAAATAAAAAAACCAAAATATTAAAAAAAATGAGGTAAACAGTGAATAAAAAGATGGAAGGAGCAGTCAATAAGGGTGAAGGGAAGAGCATACACCGTTACAGAATGACAGATAGAAAAAGAACATGACAAGAGAGGAATTAAGGACGTACCCAAAAAATCTGGCAGACAGTAATACAGAAATATGGACAAATGAAAAAAGACAGATAGAATCAAAGAGTCAATAATTAAAGAACGGCAGATGAGCCTAGGAAGGCAGACGGATATAAAAAAAAAGAAGCATGACACATGGATAAAAAAACGAAGGGAAGTTGAGAAGACCACAAAAAAATGGGAAGATAGCAAGTCAGAGAGACAACAGAAATAACAAAAAACCAACAGATAAAAGTAAAAAATTAACAGAAAAACAATGGAAAGTCAGAAAGACGATAGTGGAACGACTGGAAGACGACATAATGAAAACGCGACAGATAAACAAAAAACGAAGAAAAGTTGAGAAGATGAAAAGAGATAAAGGAAAGATAGAAATACGAAAAAAAGGCAGAAAAACGACAAGAAACAAGAGTAGTGCGACCAAATAATAGAAATTCAACAGATAAAAGTAGGAAATTAGCGTAAAAATACCAGAAAAACAATCGGAAAACAACAGAAATACGGCAGTTAAACGCCTGGAATACGACAGAATGGAAACACGAATGGAAGAGGCAGAAAAACGAATCAAAATACAATTATAGAAATATAGCAGACGTAAAAAGGAACAGCAAAACAGGGAGACGATAGATAATAGAAGGGGAAGCCGGTAAACATGACAGAAGATACTTGAAAGGCAGCTAGAAGGCAAAAAGCGCAAGAAATTGAAATAAAGTGAAGAAGAAAATGGAAGAAAAGGAAAAGTTTCCTTAGCTCATTTGTAATAATATGCTATGAATTTATTTGAAAATTTATCATTTTAACGTAATTTAAAAAAAAACATGTGAAACATTTGGTATGTATTACTTGATTCTTGTGTACAAGATACACGACTTTTGATCTCTTAGTTTTTCAAACAACTCAAAAATAACATCCTTATAATTATACGTCAAGCGATCTCTATCTAAATCCTAATTAACAGATTAAGTATGATTTTTAAATTTAATAGGGTACCGTTAGGTATTTCTTGCGCAACTACATAATTTCGTAATGCACTGGAGAATTCGGTGATTGAACTCGAACCCGCAGTTATAACATAACTGCGATTATAATTCATTCCGGTATCGCCGTGTCCTAGGAATGTTCAGCGTTAAATATGTTAAGTTCATCTTTTATTGGTTACACTGGCTGATACATACAATAACACCATATTAATATCAGAATAGTAATTTCTTAAAACAATTTATTTTATCTACGATCGTATAAAAAGTAGGCGCATTTTGCATCAATTTTCGTTGATAAATAACTTTTTAGAACACCAGTGTTTTTATAACACGGAAATGTCAATTTGTTTTTTCGAAAAATGTTATCAAATGTTGACATTTTCTTCAAAATGTCAGTAAAAGAAGTGCCTCTTCTTTGTCACTCAGCTGAGAAATACTTTTATGTTCTAGAACGCAAAATATTTTGGCGTTCAAGAACGTAAATATTGAACAGTTTGTCATATCTTAGGAACTTATTTGTGAATTTATCAACTAAACTCGAGTAATTTCAAAACATGATAATAATTAACTATTATTAAAACTATTATAAACTTGAACGTTATAATAATTTATCATGTACTACATTTAAATTGAAAATGCCGATTTTGCAGTGAGTAAAATTTATGCCCGATTCAGGCTATTAGTTTTCGTAGCTATTATTGGCAAATTCCAGAAGCTCTGCTGAAGATGGTAGCATTTTATTTGCTACTGAAACTCTATTTTGTATAGAATCTTCTATATATATGTCTCGGCCACCGTACTAGAGCGCCTCTCGCCATGTCGCTTGGAAATTTGAGATAAGTTGACAATTACTTTAGAACAATTACTTTAGAACAATGACTTTAGAACAATGACTTTAGAACAATGACTTTACAACAATGACTTTAAAACAATGACTTTAGAAGAATGACTTTAGAAGAACGACTTTAGAACAATGACTTTAGAACAATGACTTTAGAACAATGACTTTAAGACAATGACTTTGGAACAATGAGTTTAGAAGAATGTCTTTAGAAGAATGTCTTTAGAACAATGAATTTAGAACAACTACTTTAGAACAGTAACTTTAGAACAATTACTTTAGAACAATGACTTTAGAACAACGACTTAAGAACAATGACTTTAGAACAATGATTTTAGAACAACGGCTTTGGAACAATTACTTTGAATCAATGACTTTAGAACAACGACTTTAGAACAATGACTTTAGAACGATGATATTAGAACAATGACTTTAGAACAATGCCTTTCGAACGATGAATTTAGAACAATGACTTTAGAACTATTACTTTAGAATAATGACTTTATAACAATGACTTTAGAACAATGATTTTGGAACAATGATTTTAGAACAATTACTTTAGAACAATGACTTTATAACAATGATTTTCGAACAATGACTGTGACATTAGTTTTTGAAACAACCGATTTTTATTGGTTGTTACGTCGCTACCGTTAAGATAGTCATGCAAACAATACCACCTCGATAGAAGCGTCGGTCCAAGCATAATATTAATAAATGCGTACTAATTAAGGAAATGGGACTCACTGCATCAACTTAGGAGCAACGACTTTAGAACAATGACTTTAGAACAATGACTTTAAAACAATGACTTTGGAACAAAGACTTTAGAAGAATGACTTTAGAGCAATGACTTCAGAATAATGACTTTAGAACAATGACTTTAGAACAACGACTTCAGAACAATGACTTTAGGACAATGACTTTAGAAGAATGTCTTTAGAACATTGACTTTAGAACAACGACTTTAGAACAACGACTCCAGAACAACGACTTTAGAACATTTACTTTAGAACATTGACTTTAGAACAAAGACTTTAGAACAATGAGTTTAGAACATTGACTTTAGAACAACGACTTTAGAACAATGACTTTGGAACAATGACTTTTAAACATACACTTTAGAACAATGACTTTAGAACAACGACTTTAGAACAATTTCTTTAAAACAATGACTTTAGAACAACGACTTTAGAACAATGACTTTAGAACAATGACTTTAGAACAATGACTTTAGAACATTGACTTTAGAATAATGACTTTAGAACAACGACTTCAGAACAATGAATTCAAAACAATTACTTTAGAACAATGACTTTAGAAGAATGACTTTAGGACAATGACTTTAGAACAATGACTTTAGAACAACGACTTCAGAACAACGACTTTAGAACAACTAGTTTAGAACAATGAGTTTAGAACATTGACTTTAGAACAATGACTTTAGAACAATGTCTTGAGAACAATGACTTTAAAACAATGAACAACGACTTTAGAACAATGATTTTTAACAATCAATTTAGAAAAACGACTTTAGAATAATGACTCCAGAGCAATGAACTCAGAACAATGACTTTAGGACTATGATTTTAGAACCATGACTTTATAGAACAATGACTCGACTTTAGAACAATGACTTAACAGAACAACGACTTCTGAGAAATGCCTTTAGAACAATGACTTTAGAACAATGACTCTAGAACAATGACTTTAGAACAATGACTTTAGAAGAATGACTTTAGAACAACGAGTTTAGAACAATGACTTTCGAACAATGAATTTCGATCAATGACTTTAGAACAATTACTTTAGAACAATGATTTTAGAATAATGATTTTAAAACAATGATTTTAGAACAATGATGTTAGAATAACGACTTTAGAACAATGACTTTAGAACAATGACTTTGGAAGAATGTCTTTAGATCATCGACTTTAGAACAACGTCTTTAGAACAACGACTTCAGAACAATGAATTTAAAACAATTAGAACAATGACTTTGGAACAATGGCTTTAGGACAATGACTTCAGGATAATTACTTTAGAACAATGACTTTAAAACAACGATTTTAGAACAACGACTTTAGAACAACTACTTCAGAACAACTACTTTAGAACAATGAGTTTAGAACATTGACTTTAGAACAACGACTTTAGAACAATGTCTTGAGAACATTGACTTTAAAACAATGACTTTAGAACAACGACTTAGGAACAACGATTTTAGAACAATTAGTTTAGAACAATGACTTTAGAACAATGATTTTTAACAATTAATTTAGAACAACGACTTTAGAACAATGACTCCAGAGCAATGAATTTAGAACAATGACTTTAGAACTATGATTTTAGAACAATAACTTTATAGAACAATGACTCGACTTTAGAACAATGACTTAACAGAAGAACGACTTTAGAGCAATGCCTTTAGAACAATGACTTTAGAACAATGACTTTAGAAGAATGACTTTAGAACAATGACTTTCGAACAATGAATTTCGAACAATGAGTTTAGAACAATTACTTTAGAACAATGATTTTAGAACAATGATTTCAGAACAATGATTTTAGAACAATGATGTTAGAATAACGACATTAGAACAATGACTTTAGAACAATGACTCTAGAACAATGACTTTAGATCAATGACTTTAGAAGAATGTCTTTAGAACATTGACTTTAGAACAACGACTTTGGAACAACGACTTTGGAACAACGACTTCAGAACAATGAATTTAAAACAATTAGAACAATGACTTGGGAACAATGGCTTTAGGACAATGACTTTAGGACAATGACTCTAGAATAATGACTTTAAACTACGATTTTTAGAACAATGACTTTAGAACAATGACTTCAGGTCAATGACTTTAGAACAACGACATTACAACAACGATTTTAGAACAACGACTTTAGAACAATGAGTTTGGAACATTGACTTTAGAACAACGACTTTAGAACAATGACTTTAGAACAATGACTTTCAACAATCAATTTAGAACGACTTTAGAACAATGACTCCAGAGCAATTAATTTAGAACAATGACTTTAGAACTATGATTTTAGAACAATGACTTTATAGAACAATGACTCGACTTTAGAACAATGACTTAACAGAACAACGACTTTAGAGCAATGCCTTTAGAACAATGAATTTAGAACAATGACTTTAGAAGAATGACTTTAGAACAACGAGTTTAGAACAATGACTTTAAAACAATGACTTTCGAACAATGAATTTCGAACAATGACTTTAGAACAATTACTTTAGAACAATGATTTTAGAACAATGATTTCAGAACAATGATTTTAGAACAATGATGTTAGAATAACGACTTTAGAACAATGACTTTAGAACAATGACTTTAGAACAATGACTTTAGATCAATGACTTTAGAAGAATGTCTTTAGAACATTGACTTTAGAACAACGACTTTGGAACAATGATTTTAAAACAATGATTTTAGAACAATGACTTTATAACAATGATTTTCGAACAATGACTGTGACACTAGTTTTTGAAACAACCGATTTTTATTGGTTATTACGTCGCTACCGTTACGATAGTCATGCAAACAATACCACCTGGATAGAAGCGTCGGTCTAAGCATAATGTTAATAAATGCGTACTAATTAAGGAAATGGGACTCACTGCATCAACTACACCTTGATTGTTGAAATTGTTTCCAATGAAATGCCCATTAATAAAATATTGTTCTTTAGATTTGACCTGTTCTCCAATTACTGCCATCGATCCATTAGGGCTGCGTTGAGTAGAATCTGCAGCTTGCTGGGTTGGCTCATGCGTGGCTGGACACTCACTAATTCTATGGGATACACTTCCGCACTTGAAGTGAGAACCGCGCTTTTTTTTCGGTTGCCTACACTCATTTACTTTATGACCAAACCGCCACAGTTAAAAAACCACTGCTGCGGGTGATGAACCTTGAGTAGTTCAACTGTTGTTGCCGTTATGCGCCCTTGTTGGATGCTTTGGTATAGAGGTAGTCTGTTTGTCTTTTGTTACACTACTTATTAACTTGAAAAGTTGTTCTGTACTATTAATAATTGATAACATCAAACGAGCCTGGTTTTGCAGTAGTTTGTCATTAAATCCGTCTATAACATAGTGACTCATATCATGGTCACTCACCTCAGCATTATTGCCTAATATTAACTTGTCATGAAAATATACTGAAAACCTTTCTGTTTTCTTCCACCGTCGCAATACATATGCTTCTTGATTCCGCTTTTACACTCATTCCAATTCTTGCTAAATAAATCAGATCTGCTTAAGTACAATTCTCTGGCTCCGCCAGTTCGTTTATCTACAGCTATCAACTGTATCATATCTTTTGTTACCGAATACACTTCATTAATTTTCTCAATACGATCTAGCCACGTAGACACATTCAATCACTTTTCAGATCCTGAAAACTCTGGTAGAAGGGCTGATAATTACTTATTACCAATGTTGAGGTTGTTCGTTCAATTGTCGAGGTTCACTACTCTGTTTTCTTCGGTAACAGTTCTTCGTTCCATTCCATATTTTATTATTGCTCGTACTGTAGACTAAATAATGTCAACATCGTGGAGTTGAATTGATCCATCGGCTTGGGGTTGTATATCATCGTGTTCCGCCATATTTTTAGGTTAGCTTGTTATAAATCATAATTAGATATCTATAAATTAATGTAATATTCAGTAATTTTGTTTTGTTAGTAATCCCACGATTTGGGCACGTAATTCCAATAATATTTAAACTCAAATTTTGATTTTGAACATTTTATCCATTTTAAAATAAACACCCCAGCGATGACATTGTGAAAAACTGCCGCTGGTGCCCACCGAGAGCAAATATGGCCTCGTTAAGCCAGGCACCCTGAAGTAAGTGAGAGAAGAGTAGAAGCGGCGCGAAGTTTAAAATTATAAACGTTAGTGTCTACATCAGTGACATTTGAGATATGGATGATATTTATGCTTAAATATGTATTGTCCAATTCTTTTTCACTTAAGGTTAGTTTTAACAGCCTAAAAACAAAAAGTGCAACTTCCGCATATATAACATTTAAAGAGGTTGGTTAGACAAGCTTAAATCGAAATTTTCAGAAAAATCCATGCAGTCCGTATGATTTCGGAGTTAAAACATTATTTTGGATTGACTGACCGGACTATAAATATTCATTTCACGCTTGTGTGTTGATCCAATATCAGTATATTACAAGCTTAATGAAATAATAATAATTGCATCCCATGATTAATAATGCCGCATATTTAACATCACCTCAGTAGTACCTATCTGCAATCCGTTCCTCCAAAAAAAACACCCTATATAATTATATACGCGACTTAATAGTGAATATGACTAATTCAAATTTTTTCCGTTATTTTACCAGGATCCGACAATGTAGTCTGTGCTCCTGGCGCGAGTTGCGAATTCTTCCTAACCTGTTGGCTTTCGGGAGGGCTGTTGGACCAACCCTGTGACGGTTTGTTAAGAGGATGCTGTTACAGGGGAAGAGTCGCGAAGAGCAGAGGAAGCGGATTTTTGGCTATAGGTACACTAGACGCGCCCCCCGACACATCTAAAACCAATCTCGGATACCACAATGCGGATGTTCGTAAGTTAGGACAAAATTCTAAGCATGCATTTATTTTAAGATGAACAAATAAGGAAAATTCGTTGAGGTAGATGAGGTAAAACAACAATAATTGCTACCAATAGAATAATTTTTGATAAGGAAGAAATAACTAGTCTTCTGGTTTCGTTAGTGAACCGTTACGGTGATTGGCTTTATTGTGATTTCCAATGATGAAGGAATACATAATTTGAACCTACGGGTCTCATCAGCACGGGAGCATATTTCTCGTTCACAATCTCTAATTTGAACAAAAGATGACGCTACTTTGATTCTTATTAGTATATGAGTACGAAGCATTCCGTAGCCATGTCATATCTACGTACGCTTTGGTAGTTTTTATCAACAAAAATAAATTTTCATGATGAACAATTCCTGGTATACAGAGTGGGTTTTAAGTAAGGAACGCCATAATTGTCTCGAAAACGGCTTGCAGTATTTTTATAAATTTTGGTTTATAAATGTTTTGTAATATGGCCGATTATCTGATGGTATTTACGTTGTTGTCAGATCTTTCGTTTTTTTCGAATTATATTGAACTTTTTTCTGTGACGTGGAAAGCGTTTGACATTTTATCTCTGTTGATATAATATGGCTTTTTATAAAATTACTTTTTTCTCGGATACATACACTGTATTATTTGTAAGATGAGATATAGGGATTCCTGTACAAAACTGTCAAAAGCAAGCTAACTTTTTAACCAAATAGCGTTCATAAAAAATAATTACATAAACAGATTTGAAAAGATCGTTAAAAAATAAATCCAACTGCACTATTAGTTTTCTAAAATTCGTTCTGGTTTAATAGAAAAAATGCTCAATTATGTTTAAAAAAGTCGTACGCCATTTTTATAACACTTTCGAAAAAATATCTAAACTGGCGAAGCCTAGCCCCGGCGATTAAGGCACTGGAAATTTAATAGTTAAACATGAATTTTTTCCTCTTTAGTTCTTTTTGACTAAAAAAATTGAATTTGAAATAAGACAAGTTATTTGTTTCAAAACTTTATTTATGTAAATTAAAGTTCAGAAAATTGAGTGTCAATTTTTATAACGCGAAGCTAGTAGCTTTCCAACTAATGACATTTTAATTCGTGACAATTTGTAATTTTCTAGGAAATAACTATTTTTGAAGTTTTTAGGTTCGTAGTTTTAGTATAGTTGTGAGTAATTTCTTGTTTTTTCTTGTTTCGTTTGCAAATGTTCTTGATAGTTAATTTGTTGTTTCAAGTTTAGGTTCATGTTATAATAGTTTTTAATTTATAAGGTATAATTTAATTTAATATTGTTCGTGTTTTCCTATTCGTTAATTTATTTTATTAATTGTTTACATTTTTGATAGTTTTCAATTCTTATCAGTTGGTTAATATTTGTTTTTCTTCTCGTTGTAAAATGCTTACTCATGAAGAAATTGTGTAAGTTGTCCGTATATATTATGGCGGCCACAGTAGTCCCTATATTAAACAATTTCTGTTTAATATGTCCAATGGTCAGATTAATACACTGCATCACAGGATACATCAAATTATTGAACAATTTGAAAAAACGTTGTGCCTAAAATCGGAACACAGACCAAGAAATAGAACAACATTAATGCTAAAGCCAAACTGCAGGTGACAAGCTTGGTGGTAGGATAATAGGATAGGAGGTCGGCTTGGATAACAAGATAGCATAGAGGCTACACTCAATGCTAGGTGGTGAGGTAAATAGTTGATATTTCATGAAAAATGTCGGCGTTAAAAGTGAGTAGAAAGATATTACTTTTAGAAAACTCTAATTTAAAATGAATCGACCTTGTTGGATACTCGATATTACAAAACTTTACGTGCATATGATGTTTTTATACATCTTATTGGAGGGATCCCATAACGGCTCCCTTTTAAAAACTGCTGCTAATAAAAGTTCATCCATATTAGAATGTATTTTTAAATTAAATTAAAAACTTTTTAACCAGGATAGCTTTGAATAAACAGTCACGTTCGTTCGCTGGGATATATGCGTACTGATAATCGAAGCGCTTAGCCTACCTTCAAGCGCGTGGTGTGGACGGTTAAATACTTAACCATGTGTTTGTTCACTGGAATTTATAATCTTGACGCCTAGCGACTATCTTACCACTAACCCTGCCACCTGCAGTGTGGCCTTAGCCTAATGGATATAGACCTGTCCATTCTGCTGGCTTTTGTTGAAAACCCTAGGACCGCCATTAGACGCGTAACACGAGATTTTTGAAGTACGTAGTGTTATAAGTAAATGCTATAAATCTATGTTAAAATATCCAGCGCATATAATCTCATCTACAGTGGGATGAATTAAACTCAGGATACCGTCCATTTCAGCAATAAAAGAATTCTTATTTATTTGATAAGGCTTGTATATTGCACCAAGAGCAATAATTTTACTTTTAATTTTTATATATAGCCAAAGTTGTTCCCTTCCATGATAATTCAGTTCTTCACTATATATCTTATTATTTACGTAAATACACAAACCTCCTCCGAAGCTATCTCTGTCCTTTCTACATTAAATATACCTATCAAAATTCATTAAGTCACTATTTACATTTTCATTTAACCATGTTTCACAAATAAATATCAAATTGATGTTCATTTACAATTAACTTAACATATTGCAAAGAAGCCAGGCAAGACCTTGAATTAAGACAACCTATAAATAAACTGTACGACAATTGGAAAGTATTCCAAAATAAAATAAAATAAATATCAAAAAAATTCGAAATAAGTAATTAACTACCATTCAATAGAGACTTGAACACTAACAAATCCCATTTGCACTCATGTGCCACTTTTTAGTCCATTAAAAATTTTGTACTTAAATCAGTTATTCAATAAGAGATTTCATAAAGATAACAGGCTACCAATTTTACATATATCAAATAAATCAAGAACAAATTTATATTTCAGCATAATCAAACTTTAGCGATGTTGTCAATGGACGTAATATTGATAATCTTGTTATCAGACGTCTATAAAGCTAGCATGGTCATGGTAATTTATTATAAATTGGAGAGTTAGTTTATCAATACATATAAAATTGTTTATTCGAAAATATGAAATCGCTAAACTTAGGCACCATTTGAAGCTGTATTAACCTGGATCCTAATTTAATGAAAAAATCACATTTTAAACTCTCACTTAGTACAAACGATGTAGATATTATTTGTAGTTATTTTAGATGTATTAAAGTAGTTTTCGTTTTTATCTGATGATGTGTTAATGGTTTAATTATCGATTTTATATTTCGGGCATTACAATTTATACTACAAATATAAAAATGTTACCACAAACTACAATACAATACTAAACCCCAAACCCCGTAAAACTATTAATTACTAATGCAGATCTGTGAATTCATCCCCCGATCATACTTAGACTATCCTACCAACACTTTCTATCATAAAATAATATTTTTTAATAAATTTATGTTCTGTTATGGACTCATTTTTTCCGTTAAATCTCTTATCACATATCGCCAGCACTAATTGAACCCTAAATACCTAACACCATGGAATCATTCATTACTAATGTAAATAAGTTTATTAACCCCAGGAACATGCACAAAGTGTCAGTCTAACGGATTTGATCATTAAAAAATATTGAAAAAATGTTCCAAGTAAATTATTGCTATTTTACGGTCAGCACTAATTGGTCACTAAATACCAAACTCCTTAGAATCATTAACTATTATTGATACAGATCTATAGATTCACTCCAGAAACATGTTCAGAGTGTCATACTAGAAGTTTTGATAATAAAAATTGGAAAAAAAATATCGTTAAATCTCTTATCACATATCGCCAGCACTAATTAAGCCCTAAATACCTGACACGATATAATCATTCATGCCTAATGTAAATATGTGTATTTACCTCAGGAACATACTCAAAGTGTCAATCTAGCAGATTCGATCATGAAAAAATATTGTAAAATTATTCCAAGTAAATTATTGCTATTTTACGGTCAGCACTAGTTGAGCACTAAATACCAAACCCCATAGAATCCTTAATTATTGATACAGATCTGTGTATTCACTCCAGGAACATGTCCAGATTGTCATACTAGAAGTTTTGATAATATAAATTAGAAAAAAAAATTACCGTTAAATCTCTTATCACATATCGCCAGAACTATAATTGAGCTCAAAATACCTAACACCGTTGAATCATTCATTGCTAATGTAAATATGGGTATTTAACCCTGGAAAATGCTCAAAGTGTCAATCTAGCAGATTTGATCATCAAAAAATATTGAAAAATTATTCCAAGTAAATTATTGCTATTTTACGGTCAGCACGAGTTGAGCACTAAATACCAATCCTAATAGAATCATTAATTACTGATAAAGATCTGTGTATTCACTCCAGGAACATGTTAAGAGTGTCATACCAGAAGTTTTGATAATATTAATTGAAAAAATTGTTTTCCGTTCAATCTCTTCACGTATCGCTAGCCCTAATTGAGCACTAAATACCGAACACCATAGAATTATTCATTACTATTGTAAATATGTATATTTACCTCAGGAACATGCTCAAAGTGTTATACTAAAAGTTTTGATAGTAAAAATCGGAAAAAAATCGGTTAAATCTCTTACCACATATTGCTAGCACTAATTGAGCACTAAATACCTGACAACATAGAATTATTAATTACTGATGCAGATCTGTGTATTCATCCTAGGAACATGCTAGTAATTTTGATATTAGAAATTGAAAAAAAAAATGTTTTCGTTGGATTTCTTATCATATGTCACCAGCACTCATTAAGCACTAAATTTTCTGTATTTTGCTTTAGAACTAATATTGTATTCTTACTGTGTATGAGGGTGTACACTGCTAGCCTAATTAAAAGTTAGCAGGATTCCCATTTTCTAGTAATATATGAGAGCATCAAATTCCAGATTTTGGCACTAAACTAGAAATAATTGCTGCCCTTATTCCCATCCAATTCAGCTGATGTGACCATGCTAGCTTTATAGTTGTGTCAGCTAGTTTCAAGAAGACGGTACCTTCTTTTCCAGCTTTTTGAATTACCTTCTTATACAAAGTTGAATGATCTTTCGTTAAATTTTCTTTGATTATATATTTAGTACTTTCAAAATACTTTTTGTTAGAAAAAATAATTTGTCTGGTATATCCATTAAAGAAATTTACCGGCAATGACCGCGATTTCTTTGCTTTAGGTTTTCCTTGTGTATAACAGCTTCCAATATAAGATTTTAATATTCAAGTTCATATTCGAAAATGTGTAGCACTTGATCCAGTATACTCTAATCATGTATATCTTCCAACCCCTAGGCTATAATATTATTTTTACGGATCCATTTCTCATTATTTTTAACCTTCACCTTAATGGCATCATATTGTTTTTGAACTAACTTTTCTAACTCACTAGTTCTCTTCGTCAATGACTCCAACTCATTTTCACTAATTTTCTCAAAAATAGGGTTATTTAGCTCGGTAATGAACGACTTTGACATATACATTTGATTGACTGCGAATTTAATTGCTTGGTGCAGTTGATCTCCGTCCTCGCCCTTTTTCTGTCGCCTTGTTGTTACAATGAATGGTTATTAATGTTATTATAAATACTGTACTTACAACTCAATGTGATTGTGTTTAATAACTGTCACACAACTCTACTCCCAGAACAGGTTTCAAAAAGTATAGGGTACGTACCGGCCACAGCCTTATTACAACTTTAACAGAAATTTTTCGGAATAACTCAAGATCAGACATCTGTAGTATTATTATATCATAAAGTGTATACGATGGATTATAACAAAGTTATACTTGAACTGACACTGTAGTTTAAGAAACATATTTTTTGTGTATCCAAAAACGCAAGGTATTTTTAATTAATAATATAGACTAGAGGATCCAATATTTCTTTGAGCAATACACGCGATTTTAAATTTCAATACGACTTAACTAAAATTGCATAGATACGAAGATCTTATAAAAAACATATTTTAAATCGGAACGATTCACTTTTAAACTCATTCTAAGTACACTTATGGAATTCGGCTAATTGATTGATTTATTACTACGCCGGATTTATGAATATATTATAGTAAAGCCTTTGATAAGCTGAAGTATGATATATTATTGGAAAAATTAATAACTAGTGCTTGTCAGCTAAACTTTTGCGATTATTTCATTCTTATCTAACGAATAGAACTTTTATAGTTCGTTATAATGACGGTACTTTCAGTTAATTTGCAGTGCCTTCTGGAGTCCCTCAATGCTCTAATTTGGGTTCACTACTTTTACTCATTTTTATTAACGATTTACTATTGTTGCTCGAATATTAAGAATGTTTGTTCATCACGGATGACTTTAAAGTCAAATTATTGACTGTGTTAAATTTCAGAAAGATATTAATAAAGTAACCGAATGGAGTGTCACCAATAAATTACCTACCTGTCAATTTGAAAACAATAATCCATTTTGATTATCTCTAGAGCAAAAAATATAATATCAAATTCAATTATAAAATTAATTATACATCTTTAGAGCGTAAATCAGAGAGAACAGATAGACTCTCATTTGTTCAGCGTGTAAGAAATATTGTATACTAGGTTTAATTATACGTCAAACTTCGTTTCCATAAATTTTGAATACGCAGTTTTGTAAATTTTCGCGATTTTGTTGACAATAATTTTTGTGACGCTTCTTTCGTTGCTTCTACTGATTCCGATGGAGTCAGATGTAACTTCGAATGGAACATTATTCTATTCAAAATAACTACTAAACAAGCACTAAGTTCGCGAATTTTTAAATCAAATCACAGAATTAAATTGACAGATACTTGATAACTTTAAAGGTTTCATTAGAAAGGCAGGTTTAATTGTCGCTATAGATACAATAGTCTACCAGTTTAAAACTTCAAATTTTGCATCGATAATTTCCTGAGATTAATGTACTGTAATATTTTTTCAATATTAAATCATAGTTGTTGTTGGACTTCCGAAAAGTAAACACGTACTTGTTTGTATTAATTACCAAAAAGTTGTTACCAGCTATTAATTGTTGAAAAAACTAAGCACATTTAAAAATAAAAATATAGATATTCGTGTCATTTGGGTAAGGGATACATTCTTATATTAATTTAAATGAATAGCCCAGTCAATTTGTTTTCACAACAAACCGTACCACAATCGAAAAATTAAGCGATATTAATACAGCAAAATAATAATTCCACGAAAACTATCAACGTTCCCAGAATGAACAACAGCAGTATATCAGTTGGAAATTATCGGAAGAAGAGAAGGTAAAAAAAGCCATTAACAGGGAGGACCGACTCCAAATCCAATTAAATGAAATACATAAAATGTATGAAGAACTGAACAGATAGTTCACAGAAACCAATATCGTAAATGAAGCGACAGCCGAATATCAAACTGATGAGGATGAGTTAGCAAAAGAGACAGAGTAGATACGCGCTAAAACTAGAAATCGTAAGAAGCGTAAAATGGATACTTCCTTGACACCTCCAGAACACAGGCAAACTGTCCCAGCTCCAGTTGAAAAACCAAAAAAAGAGGAAACTCCCCTTCCAATAATTGTAGATGACATCCAAAACTTTAATGCCTGTCATCAACTAGTAGAAACAACTGTCAATAAGTTCCAAATTAAAATCATTAGCGATAAAAATGCTAAGGTCAATGTAGAAAACATAGATGACTACAGGAGACTTAGCAATATATTGAATGAACGGAATTACTCATGGCATTCATATGAAAACAAACAAAATAGACCAATAAAGGTAATTGTTAATAAGATGCATCATACTTGCAAGCAAGAAGAAATAGTCAATGACTTAAGAAAGATGGGGTAAAAACTTATTGAAGCTATCCCCAAATTACAATACAAAACTAATAAGCCATTTAATATGTTCATGCTAGTCTTCAGACATGACGAAAATGTGAAGAAAATATATGAAATAAGATATATAATGGGAATAAGACTACAAATTCTACTCCTAAGAAAATCCAAACTAGTACCTCAATGCAAACGCTGTCAAGCTGCGTAAGAAAACATTACAGTAATGCAGTAAAGAACAAACCTGAAGAAAAGGAAATTCAAATAAGTACAACTATTGAGTAAACTCTCCAACAAATCTTGGAGAAATGAACAAACCTGGACTAACGAATTACCAGACTGGAATATAGCAATAATGGAACTATCCCCAAAAGACTTCATAATGAGGATAGCCTTAGAATCTCAGAATAGCACGCCAATGGCCTCTTGCAACACCAAGAAGAACTACAGGCCGAACTAGAAATAGAAAAAATAGTTATATGTCTCATTAGCGAAACACATTTCATTAACGAGTCGTTCATCAGAATAAAAGGATATCGGGTATATCATACCACACCTCCAGAAAATGCAGCTAAAGGAGGAAGTGTAGTCATAATAAAGCAAAATATAATGCATCACCAAGAGATGGGATTCATAACAGCTGAATTCCAAGCAACCACAATAAGCGTTAAGACAAAAAACCACAGAATCTTAAAAGAGAAATCGAAAAAATCAAAAATGAATCTATTAGTGCTTACCTCTGCGAATTGACAAATGACAGCAACAGAGATTATTCCTTGTGCAAAGCTATTGAAAGATTGAAGAGATCCATCAATCAGAAACGAGGATGGCGGCTGGGCAAGAGATAACATACAAAAAGCAAGAAGATTCGCGGATTACTTAGAAAATATATTTCAACCAAACGAAGGTGAAGAAATAGCAAGAGAGAATTATAACCAAGAAGAGTTAAAAATAAGACCTGCCACAACAAAAGAAATTTAAGAAAATATAAATCCAAAGGAAGCCCCAGGATTTGACTTGGTAACAAGAGAAATCCTGAAACAATTATCCCAGAAAGCCAAAATAAAACTGACGCACCTGATAAATGCTACTTTAAGACTAGAGTATGTACCTAGGATGTGGAAACTTGCAGAGAAGAAGCTTCATGTTACCGACCGATCTCACCATTACCTGTAATATCAAAATTATTTGAAAGACTTCTACTGGAAAGACTAAAACTAATAATAGAGGGAAGGAAGCTAATACCTGATCACCAGTTTGGATTTCGTGAAAGCCATTCAACGATAGAGCAGGTCCACAGAAGAACCAACATCATAGAAAAAACGCTAGAAGAAAGAAAGGTCTGTTCTACAATCTTCCTAGATGTAGCACAGGCTTTCGACAAAGTATGGCACGAAGGACTTGAGTACAAAATGAGACATCTCCTGCCAAAACAGTACTCACAACTTCTACTTTCTTACATATCAAACAGAGTATTCAGAATAAAACAGGAAGAAGCTTATTCCGAACTCAGAGAAATCAAAGCGGGAGTACCACAGGGAAGTGTATTAGGACCAGTCCTATACCTTCTATATACTAGCGATATCTCTGATTTAGAGCATAACGCTATAGCCACTTTTGCTGATGACACAGCCATCATGAGGAAGCTACAGCTAAATTACAAACAACTATGAACCAGATTCAAACATGGAGAATCAAACTTAACGTAACAAAATGAATGCCCATAAATTTTACTAACAAAAGAGGCCAATCAGTGTCAATTAGACTCAATTATGTTCAGGTACCTTATGCCAACACAGCCAAATACCTGCGTATTACATTAGATGTGGGGCTACGCTGGAAACACCATGTCAAAAAGAAGAGAAGAACTAGGGCTCAAATTTAGATAAATGTATTGGATAATGGGATGAAATTCCACTCTGTCTATATACAATAAATTGCTAATTTATTAACAAATCCTGAAGCCTGTATGGACTTATGGAATTTAGCTTTGGGGCTGTACCAAGGAAAGCAACAACCAGATCATACAACGATTTCAAAACAAAATACAGAGGAATATCACCAATGCTCCTTGGTACTGCCGAAACAGTGACCTCCATCGGGACCTGGAGATTGACACTATTAACCAGACGATCACCAAATTTGCCAAAAATCATGGACAGCGGCTTCTAGAACATGTGAATGTTGAGGCCATCCAGCTCCTCGACAACACTAACCAGACGAAAAGTCTCAAGCGGACAAAGCCTTTTGAGTTAGTTCAGTAGATAAGTGTCAGTGTAAAGCAGAGTACAGTGCAGTGTTTACATACTAGTGTTAGTGTCTATTTGTATTAGAGTCTAAGGAACTTCTGTTGAGTAACACCTTTAGTTTTATGATTGAAATTGGTAAAATAAGTTGGATCAAAATTGCTTATTGATCGTTACCGAACAGATTGTAATCTCAAAAAAAGAAAAAAAATATTGAATCATCGATTTTTTCGTCTCATAAAAAACCCTGTACTATTCACGGCAAAAATATAATATTTTAGCTCTCACTTTGTGTCTCCCTCCGATTTGAGTCAGGTGACAATACAACTGTATAATAAATAACCATTATTCAATCATAGCATCTTAATGTATTATTTTAACTCAGGCGGAGAAATTGCAAATGTAGCTATAACTCCTAAACTATAGCAATTAGGTACAGGGTACACTACATGAAAAATATTTAGCATTTCTTAAGGATACGAACGTTAGATAGTTTTACTTGTCCACCCTGTACGTACATCTAATATTTCAAACATTCCAAATGATCACCTTCACTTATCTCACACGGTACAAAGTGGTTTGTATTTTTAATGACTTTCATAATCATCTTCACTATTATTATTTCTTGGTGAACTTCAATCGCGGTGAAAGCGATAGTAATACACGTCATACGACCATGCAGCAAAGCCGAAGAAATGTATCCTCTTACTTAACACTGGTGAAGGTTACAAGATACAATAAAGAAAGTTTCGATATTGAAAATTGATGTAAACATCTGTTTTGAGGTAGGTTATGGCTTGGCGCCGTTTTTATCAATACTTTAATTAATTATTCGTCCGCGAAGATTTATTTTGGAGAAATTTCAATGTTGACGAAAATAAACTTTCCTGAGAATCGTTACGAAATCTTAATTGGAAAGTACTTGAAAGGGTAATAACCTTATTTAAGAAAGTACCAGTTAAAAAGATGGATGTATCCAACGAATAATATACGGGGAAGCACTGCGAGATTAGAAATCAATATGAAATTGTTTTTGGACAATTCCCCAGCAAAAATAAGGTTAGTCTTTCAAAATTGCGAGCTTCAGTTTCGTTAATTACTCCCTATACCTACATCTAACCATTACTGTGGTATTTAGCTTCCAAACTACTAATTAATTCCAATGTTCAAAACAAAATATTCCGGAGTTAATAGTTCCCCAATCGGATCTCCGGGAGGAACGGTGGTTAGAATTATGAACATAATAAAGGTGTACCAACAGCGGATAAAGAGGACGATGAAGTTGAAGAATTTTATGCTGAGCTTGATGATATCTTTAGAAGCATAAAGAACAATGATAGCACAGTGGTTATGGGATATTTCAACGCCAAAGTAGGCAAAGACAAAGTCGAAACACACACAGGGAGTTTTGGTCTGGGAGAAAGGAATAGTAGGGGGGATCGACTGGTAAAGTGCTGTCAAGTTAGAGATATTATGATAACAAACACTTTCGTTAAACTACCAGATCGTAGATTGTGCACCTGAAAATCCTCTGTGGACAACCCGGGAAATAGAGTTAGAAACCAAATAGATTACATCCTCGTTAACAATCGCCATAAGGACTCAGTCAAAGCTGCTAAAACCTACCCGGGTGCTGACTTCAACTCCGACCACAACCCAGTTATAGCTAAACTCAGTATAAAGATGAAAAAGATAACAAAACGTCTAAATAGCTATATAGATCCAAAACTCCTTAAGAACTCTAAAAGCCATGACATAGTTAAGAAAGAGAATAACGAATGTATGAGAGATATTGGTGCATCAGATGAAGTTAGTGTAGATGAAAAGTGGAAGCAAATACAAACAAAGCTAGAAATAATAACTGAAAAACATCTAAGAAGCAAAAGAACTAAGAAAAATACCTGGATGACATCAGAAATTCTAGATCTTATGGAGGAAAAGAGAAGCAGCAAAGGCAACAAAGATGAGTACAGGACACTAAATAAAGCAGTACAGGGAAAATTGAGAAAGCAAAAGAAAAATACCTAGCAGCTCAATGTGAGGACTAGAAAAAAATTGGACAGCTTTCATATGCACAAAAAGATAAAGGAAATGTCTGGATATAACAGGGTCAAGGCAGCTAGTAATACTATCAAGGATACAAATGGGCGTATAGTAACTGACGTGGGGGACAAACTTGAAAGGTGGAAAGCATACCTGTCAGAACTGTTCGATTATGAAAGACCTCCAAAACCGGTCTTAGAATCAAGCAATGTGCACTTAAAAATATTAAGAACAGAAATAGTTTATGCCCTGGAAATTATGAAACCCGGTAAGGCTGCTGGTTCTGATTGGATACCCATAGAGCTTATCAAACTCTTTGACGATGATGTGGTTGATGCTCTTCTGGACCTCTTTAACCGCATTTACGATAAGGGAGAAATTCCTAAACAGTGGCTATCATCCACTTTTCTGCTCATACCAAAGAAACCGAATCCAAGAGAATGCTTAGATTACCGAACCATCGCACTTATGAGCCACACCTTGAAGTTGTTCTTAAAGATCATTCACAAAAGAATGTACAGAAGACTAGAGGAAGACATAAGCAACACACAATTTGGATTCCGGGAAGGACTTGTAATACGAGAGGCGCTTTTTGGGATTAACGTTCTTTTCCAGCGCTGTCTGGATATAAACCAAGAGGTGTATGCATGTTATATCGATTTCGAGAAAGCCTTTGACAAGGTGAAACATGAAAAGTTACATCAGCTGCTCGTCAGCAAAAACATTGACTCCGACGACGTTAGCATAATTAGTAATCTATATTGGGACCAAAACGCTAATACAATGGTAGAAAACCAATCAACAGAAGAAATTGAGATTCGTCGTGGTGTGAGACAAAGTTGCGTCCTATCACCGCTTCTATTTAACCTCTATAGCGAAGGGAAAGGGAAACCCTAGAAAATGAGTCAGTGGGAATAGTTATAAATGGAGAAGTAATTAATAATATGAGGTATGCTGATAACACCGTCTTGTTAACGAGCAACCTTGGAGACACATAACACCTTTTAGAAAAATTAATTGATCGATGTAATGAATACGGGCGAAAAATTAACTTTGAGAAAACCAAGTTAATGGTAGTTACAAAATTTCCTCAAGATCTGAACCATGCGAACCTGATGGTGGCAAACAGCACGATAGAGAATGTGTCGACATATAAATATCTAGGAATCTGGATAGAACACTCGGGTGACCAGACAAGAGATATAATAACGAGGATAGAGACAGCCAGATCAACATTCGCAAAGATGAGGAAGTTATTTACGATTCGAAATATTAACATGGGACTTAGGATGACGATGCTGCGTTGTTACGTTTTTTCCACTCTATTATATGGGGTTGAGGCATGGTCCCTCAAGAAAAACCACATCGACAAACTACAAGCATTCGAAATGTGGTGTTACCGTAGAATGTAGCGCGTTCCCTGGATGGATAGAGTTACTAATGCCGGAGTGCTGAACCGGATGCAGAAGGAGTGTGAAATCATTAACACCGTAAAAAAAGAAAGCTTCAATACCTGGGTCATATAATGAGAGGACAGAAATACACATTTCTCCAGCTGATAGTTCAGGAAAATATTGGTGGAAAGCGGGGCATTGGAAGGCGCTGTGTGTTCTGGCTAAAGGACCTGAGGGGTTGGTTTAATTGTAGCAATCTTCAACTGTTCAGAGCTGCAGTAAACAAGGTCCAGATTGCTGTGATGATAGCAAACCTCCGATAGGAGATGCACTGTGAGAAGAAGTACTAAATAATGATCACGGGCAATTGTAGCTAGTCTTAATAGTTAAATTTGCCACTGGCTTATACCAAAGACTCTAGTTTTTGCTTATATCAAGGACATTATGGTCAGTCTACCTAACTTAGTTTGGTAGATAATACAATGGAACCCTTTTAATAGGCAGGTAGTTTTACGAATTCTGGAGACGACTACACCCTTCCAATTGAATCATATTAAGGTGAACAACAACAAAAACATTTTTCAGACAGTCGAAATAATGTATGTAATGTGAATTGATATTGTTTGGAATTTTTAAACTGTTTAGTTTAGTAAATAAGGGGAATAGACTTACAGTTTTTTTCAAAGATGAAAACCATTAGTCTATAAAAACTCGTCTGTAAACATTGGCCAGAAAAAGTTACCAGTGCTGTTTACATTATATTTAACTTTACGATAAAATGAATATTTTAATTAACATCTGGAAGTGAAGCTTGTATTTTTGAATTTTAGTTCATTTTAGCAAGTACACCCTCACAAAAACCATCACACCGAAAAAGCCCAATACAAACTGTGTACGTAAACAAACCATGAAAATGAAATTAACAGTGAGTTTCATTCGAAACTGTAAACCATAAAAAATCACTCTATACAGTGCTTCTCAAAAGTCCACTTCCCCCGATTTTCTACTAGTGGTAACAGGTGACGTAGGGGAGGCGGAGGCACGTTTGAACGTATTTTGGCAAATCAAATTACTGATCACTTTGAACGCGGGTATCAATAATACCGGAAAGGTTATTCAGGTCTTAAATATGTGTACTTTACAATACATTCCATCTACCAGATTATACCCACTTTTAATATTTTGAGTTTCTCAGACCATTTAATTCTTGATTTCATATAATTCAAACGTTCCCCCGCAGCCTTGGATTAGGTACCTTTGAACAAAGGATGGGGCAGAATTTAACGTAGTTTTATTCAAATACTTTTTATTATTTTTCCAAAAAGCACTAACTCAAGTCATATTTATTGAAATTTATCATAAACTTCATTAATACGGAAGTTCTTTCGGTGCCTTTTTTATAGGAACTAACAACTTTTGAACTATGTCTGCAGACGCAGCTGTGCCAATATCGTCAATTATGAGGAAATTAAATTGTTGACCTTTCTTTCTCATAAATTTGACGGTATAGTCATCTTCATTTCTACGACTCTTGTTTTCTTTGTACAGAACTGCACTATGACAAAATCGTCAATTTCAGCTTCCCACGATAAATTTTGACTTTTGTTCAACGCATGAGAATGTTCATCAGTCGGGTCGTCATCAACATCATCATTATCTGATTCATCGTGAATCGATATAGCATCGTGACATGGAGAAAAGTCGCTAATGGCAAAGTTTGCTTTCTTTACTATTGGTTTTTCAGCTAGCGTCTTTGCTATTTTCTTGGCCTCAGGCGCTGCCACTTCAGCCTCAATTTGATCTTTTACGGGCGTATCAGTTAGAAAGAGGGATATTTTAGATTTGGATCTTTGACGTTTCTTCCTATTTGCCAAGCAAATGCTTTGAAGGGGCCTGATAACGTCAGGAGGGAGTAATTCTAGGTCACTCACTGATGCAGTAGAAGTTGATGCAATAGATTCGTTTGTTTCTGTTAGGTTATTGCGGTACAAAGATTCGTCTGTTTCAACAGTGTTGAGAAAAGGTTTTCCTGCAGCAACAAAGTCACTTTCAGAAAAAAATGTTTCTGTTAAATGGCCATGGTCTTCTGAAAACCAGAGATAATATTTTTGGAAGTGAAGAACCAATTGAATTGCCACATTTTTGAGTACAGCTAAAGCGTGAATTGTTATGGTTTTACCAGGATTTGAAACCATCCAATCGTGTTGAGCAACTTTAAATTTGGTCTTTAACGGAGCCATTAATGAGACGTCCAAAGGCTGCAATTTGTGGGTGCAATGTGGCGGTATAGTGACAAGTTCCATACCATTTTCTTTTGCGAATATTATTGCTTCTAATGAGCAGTGAGACTTATGATTATCCATCACAATCTAAAAAATTTCGTCTGTGCTGCATTCTGTAAATTTTACTTTTCCGCCCAACCTTTCTATATGCGAGAAAAGTATTGGTTTACCCCAAAAAAAGTTGGAATTTTGAAATTTTTTTTTAAGTATTTTTACGTTTTCCATCAACAACAACACGAAAAAACGGTTTTTAGAAGAAAAATTCTGTGTGTATGTCGTCGTCGTCGTCGGCCACTTTTCCTTACATGTTTTTTTAGCACGATACAGCCTCCGGAGTGCAATAAGTCACCAATTTTATGATGGAATATTGTTAAGGACATGCCACAGCTGAACCTTATGGATTTTCAGCTCACCACAGGCAGTACAGCGGGTGCTATGGTACTTGAAGTAGGACATTTTGTCATTTTTTGAGAAAATTCAGTTTGTTAGCACGATACAGCCTCCGGAGCTCAACAAGTCACCAATTTTATGATTGAATATTATTCAGGACATCTCACTGATAAATTCTATTGATTTTCAGCCCACTAGAGCCAATACAACAGGTGCTACAGTACTTTAAGTACGATATTTTTGTCATTTTTGGAGAAATTTCAGTTTGTTAGCACGATACAGCTTCCGGAGTATATACAAGTGGCCAATTTTATAATTGGATATTATTCAGAGCTTCTCAAAGATGAACCCTATCGATATTCAGCTCACTCAGGCCAGTACAACGGGTGTTATGGTACTTGAAGTACCGAATTTTCGTCATTTTTGGAGAATTTTCAGTTTGTTAGCACGATACAGCCTCCAGAGAGTATACGATTGATCAATTTTATGATTGAATATTGTTCAAGGTGTATCACAGATGTACCCTATTGATTTTGAGTTGACTAGAGCGAGTACAGCGGGTCCTATAAATCCAGATATACTGAATTTTTGGTTATTTTTGGAGAAATTTCGGTTTGTTAGCACTATATATTTTAATATGTTCTAAAACTTGTAGAAAAAGAGCTTTTGTCATACAACCACTAGCAGGATGATTATTTAATCCAATACTTCCGGCAGGAGCATTCGTAAGAAAACTCTCATGATATCTAGCTCGCGGAAAAACAAATACTGGTGGTAAGCTATTGCCATCAGCTCTAACGATGGAACACATAGTTACTTTCCACAAACGTAGCCTGCCCAACTTGTTTAACACCCTTCTCTACAATTAAATTTGGTGCATCAACGTCAGTTGTTATGCTCGTTTCATCTAGCTTCAGTATCGCATTAGCAGTAAACTTGTGTTTTTGTGAGGCATGCTGTAGATTTTCCTGAAACCCGTTAACAGCCTTTCATGAAAGGCACTAACTCGGACTAAGCTCTATTTTCCGGTTTCTGCAAGCGTAGATTTTTGTGCCGTCTCAAGAACCCTTGCACCTAGTCCAACCCTGCCATCTTGATAATACCCCAACTTTGTGGATACTTTCTACGAAGACTCTGCATAATCAAAGGCTAACACCCTTAAGTCACTATATGACAGACCATACTGAAGTTTGGAGCACTTAAAAGTATAATTTACCAACATAACTTCTTGATTCATGGTGAACAATTGGCGAAAACTGTATTTTGAGGAACATATTTCTTGTCTAGTCAGTTTCTTTAATTGATAAAACAACGCGGTGTGTTTCACCCCAAAAACTCCTGCAGTTTTAATATCGTTTACTGCTGCTATTGTCCTCCTTCCGTGAAATTTGCTTCTTCTTTTCTTTTTTCATACGTCCTCACCATATTGATTATTGAAGCTACAAAAAATATAGGTATACCCATCACAAACAAAAATTTACGCGATCCCGAATCAAGAGGCCACAACTGTCGTGGATATACTGGTGAAAGAATTTATTAGCCGATATGTAGGGCCCTTGGAAATCTACAGCGATCAAGGAAGAAATTTCGAGAGCCAGGTATTCCAGGAAATTTGTGACACGCTAGGAATGAAGAAGACCAGGACAACAGCGTTGCATCCACAATCAGATGGAATGGTAGACAAAATGAACAGGACCATTGGAAAATATCTGTCCAAAATAGTTTCCAGCCACCAGAAAGATTGGGACCAGTAGGTACCTTTCCCTATTTGCGTTGGCTTATCGATCGGTCATAAATGAGTCCATGGGTGAAACACCTGCGAAAATTCTATTTGGACGTGAAATGATGCTTCCTTATGACATGGAGTTTGGCTGTCGGCCTGGCGAAGATCTAGCAGTAGAAGATTGCGTGATCCAATTGAAGAGAAGGATGGACTATGTGCACGAATTGGTTCGAACAAATCTTCAAGTTGCCAGTAACAGAATGAAAAAACGGTGCGATGCACAGGCCACAGAAGGCAGTTTCAACGAAGGGGACAAAGTATGGTTACACAACCTGACAAGGAGAAGATGATTTTCTCCAAAATTACCGAAATCATAGGAAGATTCATACTTAATCAAGAAGAGGATCAACGACATCATCTATCGTATAAGCAAGATCCCCATGGGATGGGAATGGAAAACCGAGAGTAGGCCACCAAAACCTACTAGCACCATTCGAAGGAGACCATGACAAAGAGTCTGACCCTTCGACTGACCCTTCGAAGAATTTATGAGCTCATAAGGAGGTACCGGGAAAGCTAGATACGGAGTTACTACAGGACAAAGACAAGAGTTGTTCACGCTCCCGGGAGAGTACTCACTGGCACAGAACATCTACGCCCGTAACAAACACGTACGAGAGTTTGCAACCGTCTTTCGAAAGAAGTTTGGACAATTAGATAAACTTGAAGATCAGATCCAGCCCCTGGCAAGACACTGAGACTCCACCACAATTCGCGGTACGTCTTCTACCTGGTAACTAGACACGAATTTACAGATCGATCCACCTACCGGGATGTGTGGAATGCGCCACGAAGCCTCCGATAACATGTGCTCGAATCCCACGTGGAGAAACGAGCATTGCCCAGTATAGAGAGCAACCAGTTTGGCGAGTCATCAGGAACATGATAGAGGTGATCTTACAAGATACCAGTGTCCACATGATAATTTGCAGCTATAACCCTCGTTATCGGTACCCGTTGAAGACGGTGCCCTGTTATTTCCATACGACCGTAAAATGCAGATATGGGTCCAGTTGCCGATTTAAACATCCAATTCCGGCTACACAGAAGTTCCAGGGGAAACTTCCTTTTCAGGAGGGGTAATGTTACGAAATAGCACACTGGTGTAGTCCCTGAATCCGACTTTGTCTAAGCCTTGTATGAAAGTTAAATTTTTGGCGAATTTGCAGGGATTCCATTTGAATTGTTTACCATCATTTCTTGTGAATATTCTTATCTAGACAGTTCCAGACTTATCTAGACAATTCCAGGGAGGCGATTGTTTTTGTGGGAGTCGCAATTTAGAATTATCTAGAAAAATAGGGCACTTATATATAGAGAATAACGACCAGCGGAAAGAGTCAGTTTATAATTTGACATTGTGAGATAAACTATTTAATTAAATATCAATAAATTTCATAAACTACATTTATTCTGCTATCTAGATAATCTTATGTTGTAGCAATAATTTTTCTCAGGGTTAAACACCTGTCCAATTTTGGGGACCTTGAATTATCGTGTAAACCCGCTCAGGGTTTCACTTATTCGTTTATAAATCCTAGTTAAAAGTTTCCTGTATTTTTGAATATTCAATATTATCCGTTTCAATAGTGTATTTGGTGAACGTTAATGGTATTGTTTTCTGTTTTTATGCTAAAAGGAAAAAAATAAAGTTCTGTTAGATTTTATTGACTACCTGAAATTTTCGACTGAAATGTTGGCCAGCTCTGTAATTGCCGTGGTAGCGAACCTGATTCGAGTATTAGGTAGCTGGTCCATTGGAATCGTTGTGGACGGTTCAGAGTTCTGAATTCGATACTCGGGTAGACCAGTTGAAGGGTCGCTAATATTCCGTGTTTGTTTTGGGACTGTTTGATTGGTTTATTGTTTGGAATCGTTTCATGCCGTGATGTCTCCTTTTATTGCATACGGACTAAGATAAAAGTATTGTAGGGTGTCGCTAAGGAAACGACAGTAGAACCGTTTTTAGAGTCAGTACCTTTTTTGGCTCGTGGCTGCGTGCAGAAGGTACTAGTCTAAGATACGTATATAGGTCGACCTTCACCCATCGGACAACCACATGAGTATGCTTTTATATCAATTATTACTTGCATTAAAAGGTATTGCAAGTAGGTTGCCTAACAAAATTCGGTCAAGGATATTTTAAATTAAAAATTAAGTTATTACCTATTTTTTATAATTTACAGTTACTTGTTAACTTATAAAATACGATGGCAATGGAAAGTACACAGATTGAAGAACATGCAAACGTAGGGTTGCTTACTATTATATGGTCAGAAATGATAGGTTGCCAGGTATGAACAGGTAACTCAACTTAGTAGTTTACAACCATCTGACAACCAATAAATATATACATAATGATAAAGATAATTTTATTGTGAACACAATGGTATAAGGTTGCGTACAGAAAAACAGTCAAAAAACACGGTTGCCGGGCTTTGAAGTTGTGTTAAATCGTAAATATCGAGGCGTCCGACAAAGACGTTAAGTGTGTACTGTTCTGTATGGTAGAGTGAAACAGAACTATACAAGCTACACGTGCGTCGCATCAGAGAGCTTATGCTGTGGGTCTGTGCGATAGATATGGATTATGTAGAGCCATCTTGGAAACACGCATCAGTATAATATTCATTCTGAAATAGACAAACGTGCTTTGTTATTTTGTGGTATATTTGTTGAATGAAAATTAGTAACAATGGAGAAGAAATGTTTTCTATGTTCTTCAAGTGATTCTGTGATTAATTTTAATGATGAGACTTTGAAAAATTGCCAATTGAAATTAGCTTTTCGAAAAATAAAAAACTTTGAGTACAATGACAAACTTACAGCTGCGTCTGTTAATGTGTTTGGATATCACTCACAGTGTTATAAAAAAGTTACAGTTTTGAAAAACATTTATAATGAAGAACTCAACAATTTTGATACACAGTGTAATAAAATTTTAAATTTTAGCTCTCAGTGTGTATCAAAATCAATCATGAGTAAAGACAAAAGCAGAAAAGTTTTATTAAAAATGGAACGTGACATTTTCGGACGACTTCTTGCTGTTAGTATAAATAAAATAGACTATTGTCTGACCTTTCCCCTTGCACCAATGCCACCTGCTTTATTTTCAACTTCTGGTGAAATGTTTAAAACTCCAAAAGCAAATTTAGCAAAAACTTTAAAATGGCCAACTGAAATGGTGGAGCCAACTAACATCGACGTAGAGATAATAGATGGTTTTTATTTTTTACACCAAATAGGATCATCCATTCCACAGACTTTTGAGAAAATTGCCGAATCTATTATTATAAAATTTTGCTTAACGAATGCTAAAGAAATACATCTCATATTTGATCGTTATTTTTCACCATCAATAAAAGATGCTGAACGTGAAGGTCGACAAGAATTTGATATACCTTATAATATTTCAGGACCGCAACAAAAAAGACCTAAAAATTTTTTTTGCAAAGTCTAAAAAATTACAGATTTAAGGACGCTTTGGTACAATTTCTGGCCAATTAACGTACAAGATCTGTTCTTCCAAAGTACACCAGTATAAAATTGTTAAAACGGTAGAAATTGATTATCAATGTTATCATGAAGTGGCTGACACAAGAATAATTTTTCACGCCCACAAAATTGCATCAGGATCCAGAATCTTAATAAAAGCCTCTGATACAGACGTTTTAATTATTCTACTTGGTAATATACACAAAATTCTACATTCAGTAATTTTTCTAGAAAAGTTAGCAACAAAAAAAACAAAAGATAAGCACCTGTACTGTATAAACTGCAATGATTTGGCATTAAAGCTGGGTCCCAAATTATGCCAAAGTCTACCAGCTTTTCATGCATATACTGGGTGTGATTACACATCAGCTTTTTATAATGAAGGAAAGATAAAGCCATTTAAATTATTTTCGCAAAATGAAAGCTACCAAAGCACTTTTATGTCCTTAAAAGATGAAGCCGACATTTTTATAAATGCAAAAATGGACATAGTACAAGAGTTTACTTCTGCTATGTATGGAATTAAACACTGCACTAGTGTAAATGAAGCCAGGTATCGTATTTTTATGAAAACATATGCAGAAAATGAAACAGAATCTAATTGCATAAAACTTAGTCCTGAAAATTGTGGTTGGATTCTCGAGGATTACTTACAGCCTGTTGGATTTATTGGAGATCAAACACCATTAAGTGTAGAAGATATAGTACAAATGAATTATGAAGAAGAAAATGAAGCAGAAAATGAAGAAGAATTATCAGAATCAGAAAATTCTTTACATGAATCTGATGTAGAATATTAATGTTTTATATAAACATACAAACAAGATTTTCTTATTTTTAAAATGAATTAAAAGAATGCCGAAATTATTTCAATATAATAAAAATTCTTTTAATATAATGCATTAACGTTAATTATTGAAATATAATTTTAATTGTTTCAATATAATAAAAAGATATTATTTTAAAATAATTAAAAGTGATCAAAATATAAAAACGAATGCGCACAACGCGTGCTTTTACTACTATGCAGCTCATATAGTTCTGCTTCACTCTACCACACAGAACAGTACACACTTAACGTCTTTGTCGGACGCCTCGGTATTTACGATTTTACGCAACTTTAAAGCCCGGCAACCGTGTTTTGTGACTGGTTTTGTGTAGGCAACCTTATACCATTGTGTTCACAATAAAATTATCTTTATCATTATGTATATATTTATCGGTTGTCAGATGGTTGTAAACTACTAAGTTGAGTTACCTGTTCATACCTGGCAACCTATCATTTCTGACCATATAATAGTAAGCAACCCTACGTTTGCATGTTCTTCAATCTGTGTACTTTCCATTGCCATCGTATTTTATGAGTTAACAAGTAAGTGTAAATTATAAAAAATAAATAACTAAATTTTTAATTTGAAATATCCTTGACCGAATTTTTTTAGGCAACCTACTTGCAATACCTTTTAATACAAATAATAATTGATTTAAAAGCATATTCATGTGGTTGTCCGATGGGTGAAGGTCGACCTATATACGTATCTCCTACTATACGTAGGTCTAAGAGGTCTCCCGGTGAATGAGGGTTGGAGGCTGAGAGAAATGTTTTGTTAAATATCCTGAAGAGGAATAGATGTAATCTCCACTCTATACGTGATTCGTTCAGTTTTGGATATTTCCAAGAGGCGTTGATGGATATTTTTTGGAAAACTGAATTCACGTCTCGATGCGAGGACTTATAGCATTCATCGGAAATTTGCCAAATTAGTGGTTTTGGTTTAATAACCGCCAGGAAGTTTTTATTTGGTAAAATTTTGAGTAAATATAGGACACTGGACACCAGAAGTGTCATAAATGCAAGGTCTTGTCTTTAATGAGGAAGAAAACCCTTTTTGTAACTAAAAAGGGGGTTTTCCTTTTTTCCACGTGCCCCAATTCGAATGTCTCCAGGACAAGCAGTTATGGATGGTAATTTTGGTTATGCTACGAGAACGTGGATGCCTACCTCCTACCGGACGTGTAGAGCTGCCTGATTTGGTATGGTATGGCCCGGACCTACAACAACCTGCTGTGGTCATCCTACGTCTAAGCTAAGGGTAAGCAGTGATACGTTTTATTCATTTTTGATTAAACAAGCTAGCGAATTGGATAGTAAACAAGGAACAGGACGAAAGGATAAACGCAATGGGAATGGAACATATTAGGAAAATAGCAGGCAAGACTAAATGGGATAGAATGAAAAGTGAAGGTATACGAAAGAGCTTTGGCCTAGAACCAACCAAAGGTAAAAAAGAAACAAATTATCACGTGGTGAGAATGGACCAATCCCGACCGGTAAAAAGAATAATGGAGATGGAAAGTCGACAAAAAGAAGGGGAAGACCAAGGAGAAAGAGGGCTGGATCTAGTTGAAGAATAAGGAAGGAAAACATGAAAATCCATAAGGGAGATGAAATAAATAGCAAAGAATATAAGAGAGCGGAAAAATGGATAAATGATAAACCGCAATCACACTGCGACACCTGAGAGGGTATGGAGAGCGGAGAAGAAGAAGGTATAAATATCAGAATGTCGCTGGACGATATGTGAGAAAAATTGATTTTTTGTGAAAATATCATGATTCCACTTAATTTTTTTCGTTTCATGGACAAAATGTGAGAAAAAATTGATTCTTTGTGAACATATCGAAATTTCACAAAAATTTGTTCGTTTCATGCATAACATATGGGAAAAATTGATTTTTTGGCTCGCAAAAGAAATAAAACGAAAACACTAAAACTTACGGATAAAAAATGAAATTGTGTAATTGGTACCCGGACACCTTGAATAGAATATATAAAAATAAATGGAATACAAAATGACATTAAAATTTTTAGCCTACTACCTGTACTCAAAGTTAAGATACAGATATGCAGGATCATAGATCGCATCATACCACGATCCCTGAAATATACTATTCTAATTTATACGGTTTTTGACCTAAGATACATGAAACAACACCAAAATGGCGGTTTTTAGACGTGACCTACCTTGTGATCGAATTAATATATATATATATATATATATATATATATATATATATATATATATATAGCAAGGTAGGTCGCTTCTTGGTCTAGTCAAAAATAATAATTAAATATCAGGTAGTCATCACATGAAGTATAACTTCTGTCATTATGATGATGATATTTAATATCGAAACAGTTGTCAATTTTTTAGAATTTTTACGATTTCTTGAATATATTGTGGAATTATTCCAGTTTTCAAAAGCCTTTCAATGACCCTACACCCGACATAACTTTTGCATTTGAAAAAAAAATGAAGAAAAAAAATTGCGCAACTCTGTATATTACCATTTATAGCTGTCTCTTTTGAAATTTTTGATTTTCCTCCTGTTTCTTCTCTGATCTCATATTACTTTAGTTGAACTTAATATATTATTACGCGACAAGCGCCTTATGTGTATTTCCAGCAGAATAAGAGGTTTTCACATTTTGAAAGCTACTTCTTAGAAATAACTACAGAATTATACATTTGTTACCAAGATAAATAAAGCTCTTGGAGATTTACTGCTCGAATTTCGCGAAAGAATTACAGTTCCTGAAACCACCAATGACTTACTTTCTTCTGTCAGTAATTATTTAATTTATTGTAACTTAAATTCGCATAATATTGTTTCAGAAAATTAAGTTGAACGACACGGACAATGATTTAACGCGGTAGTTTATTTATGAACACGGATTCGTCAAAACAAACGAATTAAAATTGATTTCACCTCCTCAAAAATAACTTTATTAACAATTCAGAAAGTGAAATTTCACTTTCATGTAATAGAATTCGCTGGTCGTCGTAATATATCATATGACGATACGACAATCGCTTTTTATTTAATACCGGCTATGTTAACAGTGGCGTAACATGTTACTAATTTGCAACGTAAATACCAATTAAAGATTTAAAACTTTCGATTTCATCATAAACGACCTCGAATATTTGAATACGTTACGTAACGATTCATTAATATAGTGCGTTACCTGACGTTTGACAGCGTGAAGATGACAAAACGGAATTATCAAGCTTATGTTTTCTTGGAGTTTTTTTGGCATTAGGAGTGGATTCATGCAACCAGGAACACTATTAATAGAATGACTATAACTATCCTATAGATATTGTGTAAATAATCAGTTTAGGTTTGGAGGTTATATAGGACAAGCAAATATTTTTATCTGGAGAGACTTCGATTTCATCTTGTCACATACGCTTAGTGCTGTTGATATTCATTAAGATGTCGTTGCAAGGTTATATATCGTAGCTGGAATGATATACATGGTAATAGATTATCAAACACTAGTAAATAATTAGTAGCAAATCTTTTACTCATTCGGAGTGGGTTAAATTTAAATTTTAACGGGGTTACAATGCACTGAAACCTAAGGTCTATTGTGCCCCCCTTATCAGAGCTGTTCTCGCTACCACTACAGTTCGCCTTCCAGTTCCAGGGTTCTAATGAACTGAAGTATTTGAGACGGCTTCAACGAGGTTAGATCGTCACTCTTACAAGTTTCTTGTCCGAAGCATTTCTTGCGCTGACTTGCAATGGCGAAACATTTTAGAATTAGGTGATCCGGAGTTTCATCCTCCTCCCAACAGAATCTACAGTGGTCAATTTCTGCTAGACCTATTTTCATTAGGTGCTTTCTAAGGCGACAGTGTCCTGTAAGGAAGCCCGTGAGGAGATGTAACTTATTTCTATTGAGATCCAAATATTTTTTGGATCTAGCAGTATAAAGCGCCGCAGAAAATTTTTGGAATTTTCCAGTCCGGGAAGGTGCCGCCAGAGTGCTTCTCTTTCGGATTCTTCTTTCTTCCGAAACTCTTTCTTATAGGAGCATTTTTCTACATCACGGAAAGGCTCCGGGCCATTGAAGGGCGTTTGTGCTCCTTTCCTGGTAAGTGTATTGGCCTCTTCATTTCCCGTGATTCTCGAGTGGCCAGGAACCCAGACTAAAGAGACCCAGTTATTCTTGTCTAATTCATCAAGTTTTCTTCGGCACTTCCATGCCAACTTTGAGTGAATAACATGGGAGCTCAATGCTTTGATAGCTGCTTGACTATCAGAATCAATCGATATGTCACATTTCTGATAGTTTCTTTCTAGGTTCATTTCCACGCATCTTTCGATCGCGAGTATTTCTGCCTGAAAGACGCTCGGGAAGGAATCTAACGATAACAAGTATCTGGTGCCAGGCCCGAATACTCCAGCACCTGCTTCAGTGGTGGTTTTTGAATCATCTGTATACCATCTAATGGTGTTTTCTTTGAGAGTTTGAGTGGTGTATTCCCTTTCCCAGTATCTTCTCTTATTTTGCATTGCTGTGAAATTCTTTTTGATACTTACTTTCTTGATCATTTCGTCACTGGCAAGATTCGCTGATGAAATGTATTCTGTTAGTTTATTATCAACAGGAACTTCGAGGATTTATTGGCAAGGAAGTTATTAATTGAAGCTGAACGATTTCTTTTGATATTTATATATATGATAACAGTCAATGTATTGAAACATGTATGGTTCGTTTCTGCAGTATATTGAAAATCTCTAATCGTTAAAACTGGTAAAAAATTGTGAATCTAATATCAGTAGGTGCATAAAAAGTGGTCTATAAAAACAACAGATAATGTAAGTAATTATTATCAAATTATGCATTCAAGACATTAGTTGCGAAGATATAAATAATAGAATTTACTTTATGTACATACAAAAAACTGGATTCGTAGATGATAAAATCGTTGGATAAATTTACTTGTGGCACACTATTTAAATAATTTAATGGTTCACTTGTCTGAAATATGGATAAAAGTCATATTGAAGTCGTTTAAAATTTAAGAGAAGATATTTTAAGTAATAGAAAAGAGCTTAAGCGAAGTATTGCATATAACTAGTGAAATTAAACTGTTATGAAATTAGAAACGTTAACAAAAAGAATAGCTACAGGTGAAAAAGAAAACGAACTGCTGCAAAGAAAAGTGGAATACTTAGAACGAGAGTTAGACATTGGAATATTAAATGTACTAACTCTGATGAAGAGGTGGTGGTCGTGGGTGATTGTGTGTCGAGGATGGATTTTTCTTCTTGTATGTAGAGTTGTGGTGGGAATTTCAGTATTTTACATGATTTCAAAAATTTTTGTGATTTAAATTTGATTAGGTAATTTAATTGTCTATTAAATGGAAATTTTATTCTTTCTAGAGTAACTTGAGACGTGTACATGGCGCAAGTTTTACTGATATCCGTAGGTGGCAGTTTTGGTAGTATTTCAATTATTCTTGTAGTTTAATCTTTTCATTCGTTCTTTTGTTCATTTAGTGATTCGTTTTTTCTACACTATCTTCGAAATATTTTCTTAAATTTTTCGACTATTCTTTAAGCCAACTAGGTGAAGTGTGGCCAGTCTTTTTTTGGTAATAAATATATATATATATATATATATATATATCTATATATATATACATATATATATATATATATATATATATCTATATATGTATATATATATATATATATATATATAACAACAAAGAAATTCATGGGTAATTCACGCAAAATAAAGGGCTACTGAAATAGAGTGGTAACCGTGAGCATGCATGTTTCTGGCTCATTTTGCCTCTTCATCCAGAAGAAATAGCAAATAATTTTAATTAATCTAGTTTTGTAGTTTTTGGTTAAGTTAGTTATACCTATTTGTTTTATTTATTCTGTTATTTTGAAGCCAGTTAAAACAGTCGTCTTTTTTCTGCATTTTATTTCCTGATCTTAGTATATGGTTGTGTTTCTATTGAATGCATACGTATTCTATAATAAGCTACATTTAGATGACAAATAAATACCTGAAATATTTTCACTTATAGAGCTTTAAAAGTGCGAATTTTCTTGAAAACATTTGCAAATAAGAAAAAATGTATGGAAAATAATTCGAACTCGCGGGAGATTCATTAAGAAAATTTTATAGCTACATTGTATTTGAAATAATTCCATTTTTTCACTTTCCCTTTGCCCTAGTATAAAAATGGGTCGTACAATTTTTCTTCCTTCTGAGCATTTTCAAATTTATCATCGAAATATAAAATATTTTGTCTACGACCATAAAGAAAAATGTACATTTCAAGTGCGTCTTCGATTAAGGAGCCTACCACATTATAATACAGGTTTTCATTTCTCATGGGCTACCTGTATCGAAATACCTATTTCATTTCCCACGACTATCATGCGCTACAAGAATGTCATTATATTAACGAATGTTTTGGTCATATATATTATAATGTATGATCGAGTCATGTTTGTTAATGTCTATCTAATAATTTGACATTTATCATGGGTGTTTACAAAATTGGTTTGTAAAAAAAATTATATTCTAAAATGGGTCGCGATAGTGAGGATGATTCGACATTGACATGATGATCCAGATATGTAAACAAGCAATTGCTTTAGAAGGACATCCATCACTATCCTGGTAGATGCAGGTGGTGATATAACTCCTTTAAAGAGACACGATAATTGGTAACTTTTTCCGCAGGTGAATTATAACGATTTTTTCTGCACAAAGTATTTTTATTTCCGAGTTGTAAAAATTTTAAAATTTTGAACGTTATTTGTTTCAGGACGTAGGTAGGTACATGTACAAAAAGAAAATCAAAAATGTTAGAGTAAGGAAAACTGAATAAGTAGTAGACGGTATGGATATCTAAGGTTGCGATATAGCGTCCCCTATTCTCCCATTGCGTTTCAGAGAAAAAATTCTCTAAACCATGCAACAATGACGGCAGGAAAGTTTATAATAAAAATTGTTATGTAAAATATTACAGTTTTATTTATGATTTATGATGTTCGTAGAAAAAGTATAGTGTAGAGTTTGCATAAAATGACCCATTTCCAACTCGTAGGTATAAGAAATTTTGTATTACTCGCTACGCTCGTACTATAAAGTTTCATATACCTACTTGTGGGAGATGTATGTCATTTCATGCTCATTGTACAATATACTATAACGTATTTGGTGAACAATTTTGGTTTAAATCCCGAACAAGAAGATTTATTCAAATGTATGATCAATATTTTTCATGAAATTTTTTACTATTTAAGGCGTAAACAATGTCCCGTGTATAAATTCGCAACTGGTAATTTTAAAAAGTTTGCAATTATTTTTGTCTGATTACCAAGTTTGTTAATTTCGACTACTTTCTTCGAACATTTTTCTTTTTGATAATCAACAAAAAATTGTTCTATATCTGGTGGTCTAAGCAGAAAATATTTTTTGGAGATCTCGTAAAACATACAAGAAATTACAAAGGATCTGGGTTTGTTTATCAATTAAATTGAAATTTATTTTCTAAATCTTTAACATGATTTATCTTTAAAATTTTCAATTTTTGACGAGGACGTCCTCCAGAAATTCCACAAATGAACACTAACTAAAGTTTTATGAAAATTACTATTTATAATACAAATATCAGCAATAAAATTAAACGCATGAAGCGGGGATCGAACCAACTATATTCTCTTCTGCATACAGTTAGAGACGTACGTTAACAGACTGATCCATCACAAATATATGAAAGCAGCGAAATGTAGAGTAACTTGAAATGTCAATGTTACTTTTAGCATTTATCATTTTTCTTTACATAGAATATGTTGTCCAAAGGGTTGAGAGCTTGTTTTTACTCGATATTTGATTCATATAAGCAGTGATAACATGTTCTGATAATATTTTTAACTCCGTTTACTAGAGTTCAATCCATGAACTTTTTGTAACAAAATTCATATTTACTTTTTGATTTTTGGGGTAATGATGTGTGTTATACGTCTCCTTTGCGGCATAACGAATATATGATGGAGTAATGTTTATTGATTTTTGATTCATCACTGGAATCACTCATTTTACTAAAATATTTTTCTTAGAAACTAGAGAAATATTTTGACAAGTTATCTTGACGTTACATTGGAATTGAAAAAAAGAAGAGTTCACGGGTACTAAATGCAAATACTGATTGGTGGATTTCAAATACATTCTAGGAGGTAAATGAAATCATATGCGTTCAGTTAACCGAAATGGCCTACATTTCCATTCTGTATATTGTGCAGAAAATGGATAATATACATGTGGGCGTGGAAAAAAATATATTTTAATTCATTATTCGTAATTTTGTAAACACAACCCAAACTTCTCAATCATACATTATAAAATGTAAAGCGCATGCGGGTCAATTTCTACCGATGTGTGGACTGGGTTAAATGGTTGCAAAATTGGTAAAATTTACCGCTAGCATCTGAACGACACGAATATTTACCAGATCTAAGCATCTAATCGCATAAAACGCGCCCGACGTAGCATCAGAATGCACCCTTACAATTGACATAACCAAATGGCATTTGTATTGTAACGTCAACTAACGCTGTTGTGAGGACGATTCAATTCGATGATTTTAGTAACGGTGCTCGAGAATATCATTTCAGGAACTATTCGCAAATAGAGTATTCACAGGCTTGCGTATGCATGACGTTGGGAACGACATCAAGAATAACGCCCCGATTCGAGTTTCAGGGCATCAGTGCGGATGAAACCCAATCATCGACCACCACACCTGCAAGGAATGAGTCACCGGTGGCGACGTTGATTCTCTTTCCGAAATGTCGAAACCACACATGACCAACGTTCAACTTTAGAAATATTTTTACAAAAGTTACAACTTTTATTTTTTAGAACTGTCTTTTGAATAAATACATGGAAACTTATCATTGATGCTGCAACTGGAAGATCATATATGAATTATAAGGTAAATGTATGCATAATTCGCTCGTATATAATATACTTTTCAATTAATTAAAAAACAAGAATTGCGGGGAGAGGAAGAAGAAAAAATTTTCGGTTTAAGAGTGTCTGTCGTCTAGCGCAAAAATATATAAAAGAGGGCGGAGTCGAGACGTGACATGGCGCGAGTGACGAGCAGTCACTTTTGATTTTGTTTGTTAGTTTCATAAATACATTATTGAAAATGTCTTGTTATTTGAGGGAGGCGGAAAAATCATACGTGTAACGTGGGGGTAAAGTGCCTTTGCCTCCCTCGAATGATTACTGCCCTCCACTACGCGTCGGGCAGTAAACTTCATCCTCGGGAGGAAAGTAGCACTTTTCTCCCTCGTTATACAAATAGCTTAAGTGCAGTGTACAATAGTGGAATACATTTATTTCACACACTTCAACTCTCGTACCAAGATAGTGTAGAATTAGCAACTTTGGCCCTAGGAGGCGTAATTGACAACACTTTTTTGCGGATATGGATAAAAATATTAATGTTACAATATCGTCCACCGAAAGAAATAGTATCTTGTCGCAAAAGTTTATATAGCCGATGAGAAATTAAAATGAAAATAGTAGTGAACCACAAAATGATATCTAACCTTCTGAGAAATAAGATAGCGAATATCTTGAAGAATATCAATTAGAACTGCAGAAATTTAAGGCAAACTTGGAAAGAACTTTTGCTGTTGCCGAAATAAACGGTTCAAAATTTATGTTGACGAAACTGTCCTAAATTAATACCGTGATGTATAACGCTGATAATACAGAAGAGTGTTTTTATAATTCGCGTATAAAAGAGACTTCATTATAACATTGGTTACAGTGTCACAATGAAGCTCTTTGAACACTGTTTTAGTAATTTTTAGTGTACGGTTGGTTATTGTATTTAATTATATTTTTATTTTACATTTGACTTTAATCTTGACAAAACTTATAAATAAAATGGCCTAGCGTTGTTCTAGCTAGCAAATTATTATATTAAAACATCTCAAAGGTAAATTAGAATAATTTATATATTAAAAATATTAATGAATAAAGTACGCTAACGTTTATTTATCAATGATTTGTCAATTGTTTATTTTTATATTGTATAGGATCAACATATAGGTATGCATAATGTTCAATATTTCGGTTAAATTGCCAGATATATATGTGAAGATGTATTACAGAAATAATTCTGTTCATGATATAATATAAAAATAGATCGCAAGAGCATATACGAAGAAGCTCTTTTTTAAAAAAATAATCATCCTCTGTTTGCTTGAATGAAAGTTTGTTTACAGTTTGCACAATTATTCGGTTATATTATGTCAAAAGTCAGAAGTGATCTGACCAATTAGGAATCTACTGAATTGCCAACTTAAATTCAAACCACTCCTCCTAGTTTAAAAACAGGGATAATATGTAATTATTGTTTAAAAATGAAATAAATTCGAATTATAAAATATACTGTGTAAAACTTGTGCCACAATGACTTTCTGTAGTACGAGTCATTGTGACACTTGTTTTACAAATAACTATTAAATATGTATACGTCTTGTTGTTAGTCACGGAAACGTCAACACGAATTAAAGTGTAACCGACGTCAATTGTTCGTTGAACTGATAGAGCTTTAAAAGCCGGCGTAAGAGCGATCCAACGAGGCAGACCATCGAAGTTCGAGGGAATTCGCAAAAAAGCTAAAATGATAAAGGTCATTCATGATAAAAGTTCGGCAAAATCAGCCGAACTCAAGCCATCATAAATGTTTTTTAACGGATTTTTTCAGTGTACAGGGTTATTGGTGATAATTTGACAACCCCTTTATTTCTCTTATGCGTACAGATACAAAAAAAATCTTTATATAAAAGTTGTAGGAGTATAAATGAATTTTAATAAAATGTACTTTGCACACCAATAGCGTTTTTGAATTACGGGGTATAAAATAAAAATATATTTTTTTGAATAGAACGCCCTTTATATTATGACATATTCGGAAAGGGGCCATTTTTTCTTAAAACAAAAATATATACTTCTATAGGTTTAGCTTCTATACTTTCCAAAATAATGGACAGTAAACTCCTAAAGTATTGAAGTCAGTATTTAGCTAAAAAAAGTAGTCGGCTATGCATGGCTTACTGCACTTGTTTATATTATCTGTCAAAACTAAGTAACTTCTAAAGTAATAGACAGTAAATGTTTAAAAAATAGGCGACTGGGTGTGACATTAACAAAGAACATAAAAAACAATAGTATTTATTAGAAAATAGAAACCGATTTCATATTTTCATAAATTTTAAGCAAACTAAAGTAAGTGCTCAAAATGACCGCCGTCAGTTTCAATACAAAGTTCATACCTTTTCCTTAAATTTCCTATACAGTTTAATTTCAGCTTCAATTTTCTCTCTTATTATTGCCATACGGTAACTGGTATCGGAATAAACTTTTTCTTTTAAATAGCCCCATAATAAGCCATCTAAAGGCGCTAAATGAGGACTATTTGGAGGCCATTGAATCGTGCCACCATTACCTATCCAAGTTGCGAACTCATTATGTAAGTATTCTTGCACTTCTCACATATTATGCGGAGGTGCTCCGTCTTGCTGCCATATTATGACATTAAGCGCATCATCTGGAAATTCCTGAAGTAAATCGTCAACTTGTGGCAGAATGTCATCAAAATATAATTGACCCGTTAAAGTGAAATTATAGAATATTGTCCCAACTACTTTACCCCGATAAATTTCACACCAGATTTGAATAGATTTTCGACCTGATTTTTTAATTTGTTCAATTTTGTATTTCCTAAAACTTTTTCGTTCTCACGAACATCTACTTTTCCTGTTAAACAAACCTGATGTAGAGAAACTTGATTCATCCATCCAAATAATTTGTTTAAAGTAATTTTCGTTGTCGTCTAAATTTCTTATCATTTGTTGATAGAATTCCATTCGTTTTCGCTAATGTTCTTCACATAGTTCCTGTACTGGTAAAATTTTGAGAAATTAGTTATTATTTTTTCAACTTTATAGTAGTTTGTCTGTAATTTGCCGGAAGCTTTTTTTATACTGCTCTCTGCATTCTCTAAAATAAAAATAATTATTCTAAGAATATATTTTTAGGTAATTTAATATTAATTGGTAAAAGTATTATTTTACCTTCAAAGTGTAACAGTATATTCAATTGTTCTTCTTCATTTACTATGGCAATACGTTACTCTCTCAAAAAGTTATGATAGACATTGACGTGATGGTAAATATTTACAAATGAGTTTAAACTAGGACATCATCGATTTGGATAGAATTGTAGATATTCCCGTCTTACTCAGCTTTAATGCACGTGATCGCCTTGCCCATTAGGGATTGGAGTTTATTTTGCTGCACTGCAATTCCTAACTAGTAGAGACGAGCGATCGGTGTCACATAGGAGCCATTGTAAATGTGCGCCCCGTACCGATAGCCTTTGCTCATAAAAATTGTTGTGAGATAAAATGTCATTTTTAGTTAGGAACAGTTTGGTTAAAAGTTTTCTGAATAGTTTTATGTGATAATTATTGTTTATTTATTCCATCCTCTAGGTATCTCTAACTAATTTTTTGTTTCTTCTAGCTCTTTTAGACTGTATACTTTGTCATTAATCAGTAATGTATTATCAGTTAACTTAGCCGTCGCTCATCTTTCTCTCGCCTGTTTCTCATATATTTTATTAGCTGTTTTATTTGTTCCTGTATGTCTTTTGGATAGCCTTCATTAATATATATCTTTGCTCGTTCCATTCAAAGTTTCTACTTTTTTGTTCAAAATTTTCATTTCCATTAAGACTGGCCGATTTTTGTTACTGCTTTTATTTCTTATTCTTCTACATTTCAAAAGGGCGACTAACAGATGAGCCCTATTGGCTTTCAGCCCACTAGAGTTAGTACGACGTGTCCTGTAAATCCAGATATAAGACATTTTTGGTAATTTTTGGGAAAATTTCGGTATGATAGCATGATACAGCTTCTGGAGTACGGGAAACTTAGTTTTAATCTTTAACACCGTTTGTTTTGACTAACTTTAATTATGGTGAATACATTGCGCTACCTAAATAACAAATAAATATTTTTGATAACACCTTCTCAAGGATATAGGGCATTCGGTTCCCGAGATATTGTCTTCCTGAAGTACTTTAAATGCGTTTCCACTTCTTTAACCGATTATTTTATAATTCCTCAGGTTCCGCGCTATTATTATCCTAGTGTTTTCTCACAAAATTTGTGATTATATTCTTGTAAAGCCAATGGAAATTAAGAATAACGAGATAAATTGCGGGTATCTATGAAATCGGATGTATTTTGATTGCTACTGTGGTATTTCTGAACATACTCCTGGGCAATATTGAAACACTTCATTTATATAGACGTTTTCACATCAGTGTCATTTTGATAGACTTTTCAAGATGGCACAGATTGACAAGTTTACATTGAGACATGCAATACATTTTTAATAAGCTTTTGTAGTTGCTTCCCAATGAAGAGTTTACCTTGAACCAACGTGGTTTTGTCATACTACAGCTACTATGGTGGAAAATTGTTAATTTATGAATCCACAAGAATCATGTTACGATTTGGTGAAGGGGCTAACAGCACCTTCACCGATATTTAAAGCGTAACCACCAGGTATTAGAATTGGCCGTGGTTCTGCAGAAAGCTTCCAACCCTCAAAGTAGAGTTTTGAGTAAATCGATATTGTTGTGGGATTATTTATATTTTTAGAATTTCACGTCTTGATTCGTAACACACTACTCAAAATAATGTGGTATTATTTTTATTCAAGAACCGTACAAAACGTCAGAAAAGTAAAAAAAATGTGTTCTGTCATAACAAATCTAAAACAAAGTAAGTAGGTTACATAAAACAAAACTAACAAAACATATATATTTTTAATGACCCTAAATTCTCAATTTCTTATATTTTCAAGGGTTTCGGTCAGAAATAAAATCACTTGCTTATAGTGTTTACGTTTCGGTCTATTTTATTTAAACCATTTTCAAACCTGTGACAGTAGTAGACGAGCCTCTACGGAGGCATAATAAAAAAAAGGTTTGAAAATGGTTTAAATAAAATAGACCGAAACGTAAACACTATAAGCAAGTGATTTTATTTCTGACCGAAACCCATGAAAATATAAAAAATTCAAAACTAACAAAGTTAGGTTAGAAAATCTTCTTTTTCTTGTCGTCTCGCAGGAATCTTGGTTTCTCTGTTATAAGTGTCAACCTTTGGTTACTTTGAAGTATTTGACACTAACAGATATTATTCATTAATTTAATAATATACATTACAGCTCAATTAAAACATTTAACTTTTTATTTTTATCTGGCAAAATATCCCATTGTTAACAAAGTGAAACTAAAAGAAAAATAATTTATTCATTATTTTCGGTTGGTTACGTTCTGCATTATTATGTATTCTTAAGAAAAAATAAAATTCAAAAGATTTATAAAAAAGAAAAATCATTTATTAATAAAAAATTCTATTAAACATCTTCAAGTTAAAAATCAAGACTAGTTATGTTATACCCATCAATATATTCGTCAATGTTGTCATCTCCTTGTATTTTTTTGAAGAAATATTGGCAGTCTGATGGGATAAGATGCATTAATATTTGCGTATTCATTATAAAAAAGTCTTCTATTTCGATCTTCGTGCTGTTCCTTCCGTTTTTTTATATCAATCTTGTGTACCGGTGCGTCAAATGAATCGTGCTGAACAGTGAGCAGAAACGGTTCATTTCTTTTTAATATAATCGATCTTATTTTTAGTCAGTTTATTTTTTGTCGTCGATACTTGTTAATCTGTTGACAATTTGTTTATCAATAATATTGACACTCATAAAATGACAGGTGTTAATTTCCGTTACCACAAAATGTTTTTTTTTTCGAAATTGTTTCATTACCTTCACATATTCGGAGGGCAAATACAATCTTTGCTGGTTTTTTAATGTCGACTCAATTTGGGCCAAATCAGAGTCATTGGGTAAAAAACTGAGGCCTGAACATAAAAGTTTTGAAGTAATATCAGTTAAAGTAGAGGATTCATGTAAGGTAGCTTTTAACATAAAAGTAAGTGTAATATTCCGGTTTTGTCCATCGCGTAAATCACTCCAGAGAATAAAATGTTGGACGTTTCTTTCTATGTAAGCATTTATGTGTTTAAGAAGGTGTGAACCTACCTCTTGAGCCCCTCTTCCTGCAACGCCTTCAGTCCAAATGTAACAGAATCTCTGATCTTGCTTTCCGTTATGAATACTATAGTTGTATACACAGAGCTGCCTTTCATAGAATACAATGTTTGTCGGTATTCTTGGTAAAGGTAACTATATGAGCGTTTATGTGTTTAAGAAGGTGGGAACCTACCGCTTGAGCCCCTCTTCCTGCAACGCTTTCAGTCCAAACGTAACAGAATCTCTGATCTTGCTTTCCGTTATGAATACTATAGTTGTATACACAGAGCTGCCTTTCATAGAATACAATGTTTGTCGGTATTCTTGGTAAAGGTTAGGTTTTTTATCAAACAAATATAATATTTTCCATTTTCTTTAGCCAACTGAAAGTCACCTGTTGAGCATTTTCTGCGTTTTTTAGGTGATTGGTATAACCTTTTTGAATGCTTTCTCTTTTTTCCGGGTCAATTTCGTTATCAATTGGTATCTTCAATTTATCGCACCTATTACAGGATTTTTGAGTATTTTAATTTCAAATTAAATCGTTGGTAAAATATTTTTTGTAGGAAGACATGCTTACAGGTTTTTCCATTTCTTGGTTATACATCCCGTACATTTTCTGTATTTTCATCTCCGGGGGGGATTTATATTTTGGAATTTTTTTAATTTGTTCAATTACTTCCTGAGCTTTGGCTTCTGCAAGTTTATATTGTCCTCCTTGTCCAAAACCTATTTGGTCAGTTAAGAATTTCACTTCTAAATCTCTTTAGAGCGGTATTAACTCTAAATTATGTGATGTTTAACGTTCTTATATACATTTTACGACGCAGGGGAAAGTAACCTGTGATGGCCCCCCTTATTCTTTTTTGCTATAACTTTAGAACTAATTGTAATATAATTACAAGATTTAGCCAGATTACTTGTTAACCTATGTTATCTTCATTTGTAGGGAATAAACTTTTGTATTCACTTCCCATTTGGAGTAAAACATAAAGTTTAAAAAAAATCAAGGGGCTATCATAGGCATATGTTATCTTATGATAGCCCTCTTTATAGAAATTGTAAAAAGTCGATTTTTATAAAAAAATTCTTAGTATTTTTCAACTAAAAGGCATTTAAAACTGAAAAAGTTTTATTAAAGAGATTTATGAATTTCAATTATACTTAAAAAGGAGTAGAACTACATTTCTTAGAAGCAATAAAAATATAAGAATACATTTCACACAAAAAATTATACCCAAATTTTTTGAAAGAAAAAGGTAAATTAATTTTTTTGTAATCCCAAAATTGAGAATGCTTTGCTGGTTGACAAACATCAAAAATGAAAGTCTTTGTTGACCTAGGAACATCAGCACGTTCGCAGTGACACCAACCGTTGCAACTCTGGCACTTTAGCCAGAATTCTTTAGGACGAGAACGAGAAAAGAGCTCGTTGCAATACAGACACGCTGCATCTGATTGATCACTATTGCTTTGTTCAGGCACAACTTCCTCATCACTATCTTCTTTTATTTGTTTTCCAATTTTTCTTTTGGCAACGTTTGCTGTTTTCCGTCTCTCTTTATCTAATGCTTCCTTCCTGGACTCCTTAATTTCTTCGATACCTGGAATGCTGTTAAGGACACCAGTCTTTCCACGTTTCCTTTTCCTTGTAGTTAATTTCATTATTGCCTTTGGGAGAGGAGATAATTCTTCAATTTGTTCTCTGCTCATACAATATTTCGACGTGCTTGCAACTTGGTCACTCGTATTTCTCTGAGAAGTGTGTAAGATATTTTCAGCTGGAGTATAGGTAACATGGTTAGATTCGTTTAAGATGTTATCAATTTCACCCTGCGATTGTTCTTCGGTATTTGTATTTATATCCTGTGATTCGTCTTGCGTGATTTCCTACTCTCTATGTGTTGTTGAACTAGCTGCAAATTCCGAGTCCTCAAAAACATCTGGATTAAATGGATGTATACCTGTTTTTTCAAAAGAATGTATTGCATTTGATGGAGTCGCAGCCTTGAGGTATGAATTATTGAAAATTTTTGATACTTGGAAGTGAGTCGCAGTCCGTCCTGGGTTATCTCTCAACCATTTTTGAATTTCTATATTATAAAAAGTTTGAAGCGGTGCAATAAAGGCAACATCAAGGGGTTGGATGCGATGGGAACAATGGGCTGGAAGACAAAATAGTATTATTCCATTTTCCTCACTATATTCCAGCACCTCCAACCCCTTGTGACTACTATGCCCATCAAGGATTAAAAGCACTTTATTTTCATTTGATTCCGTAACGTGCAAGACAAAGTGCTTTAGCCACTTGACAAATGTTTCAGTATTCATCCAACCATTGTCTTGGCAAAATGCCACACTGCGTACTGGTGCCCCATCTATTAACTCTGCTTTAAATCGCTTCCACGGAAAAATAAAAGGGGGTGGAACAAAGGTTCCTATGGCGTTCATACAACACACAGCGGTATAATTTTGCCCATGCTCAGTACTGCTTATAATTCCAATTTGTTTCCATCCTTTGGCCGCAAGAATTTTTGTAGATTTAGTAGGAACTGTGCTCATCCCTGTCTCGTCAACATTGAAAATATTTTCAGGAGATAATTTATATTTATCCACAACTTCCCCAATGGAACGGAAAAACAACTTAATGTTTTCTTCATCGAATGCCTGTGCTCTTGCGATAGATGTGTGCTCTGGAGTTCTTACAGTTATCGTTCGGTTCCTTGCGAGAAATCCTTTCAACCACTTCCTACCAGCCATAATCTTTTCTCTATTAAATCGGTACTTTAGGTCCATAGAAGCTCAATATCTAATTATGTATGCGTCTTGTCCATTCTTCATCTGCTGTTCTAACTCCTCCAAATATATTTCTAAACACTTTCGTTTCCCAAATATCCATCTTTCTGTCTTTCTTGTATCAAAGCCCATGTTTCATATTCGTACTGTGTTATTAGCAATATTCTAATTTTGACTTAAGATTTTTCTTGTGTTTAATTATCTAATGTAAGAAATTCTATTTCAGGCTGCGGGATATCATTGCCACAAGCTCAAAGACGAATTGTTGGAGGAGAAGAAGCTGGTTTTGGAACATTCCCATGGCAAGCTTATATTAGAATAGGATCATCAAGGTAATGATTTATAAACAACTTAATTAGTTCAAATAATCAAATATATTGCATTGACATAAATATTTCAATAAAGCAACAGACTAAAAAAACTTTAAGAAGTAGATTGTAGAGTTGTATGGAAGTCATTTTGAACAATACTCCCTTTTTAGTTACATTTTCATTCGAATACTATTGAATTTTTCAAATAAATTGAAAATAGTTATTTATGAAACGAGTGCAAAAAGTAGGTGTCTATTGCATGCACATAGAGTGAAATAAACACTTTTTGCACGAGTTGGATATAATATTTTAGGATGTCCGTATTTGCTCTGTTTTTTTCTCTCTATTCCTTTTAGTCTGCACATCGTTCATGACTTCTTTCAACTATGAAATTTTTTTCAACTTCTACCATTATTTTTTTGACGCCTTCTATATCCACTGGACATATCTTTGGAGGAAATAAATAATCGCCACTGAAATGACGTTCTTGAGAAAAATAAAAAGAATCACAGCAAGATACCGGATTAGAACTCAGGCAACAATAAAAATAAAGCCTATAGACTCGATACTTGGAGACAGCTGAACTGATTAGGCTATGTACGAATTCGCGAAAAAGAAAGTCTATGAGGCAGAATACACGTCAAGAACAAGACGGGGCGGCGACCACGCATTAGATGCAGAAAACGGCGAATCCAGTAGAGAGAGGTTAAACTATTAGCGCAGGATAGGAATTTATGGAAGAGATACGCGAAATATAATAATGAAGTATAATGATATTATTATATAATGTGATTTATTTTATTTACAATGTTCTACACCTAACGGTAAATGATATTGATTAAATAAAATAAATAAATAATTTTGGGTATGAAAAATATGTCAATGTATTACGGAGGTAAAAGAACAGTGAACGGAATATTGACAAGTTTTTTTGATCTACCTTCAACTCTATGTACTTCTTTTAATTCAAGTATTTTCAGATGTGGCGGTTCCTTGGTGAGCAGACGTCACGTGGTTACAGCGGGCCATTGCGTTGCAAGAGCGATGCCAAAACAAGTTCACGTCACTCTGGGTGATTATGTCATTAATTCAGCCGTCGAATCTTTGCCAGCGTATACTTTTGGAGTATCAAATATACAGGTTTGAATGTTAATGTTTCCAAATACAATTTCGTGTTTATATACAATTTACTACAGAATCTAACGTTTTTTTATCGTTCTAGAAAGTTTTCATGTCTCAAAGTAAGCTTTGTGACTTCAAATTTAGATGATTAATACGTATTTTGAGTTCCACTGAGAGATTACAAACATGGAAGTCTATTTCTTTCCTCAATAACGAACTGCTTGTCTCAGTTCTAGTTAAAAATCACTTCAAATAAGATTTCTGCAACTTGAAAACACATTAAGCAATACTTTTAAATAATTCAGTGCTATTAAACAAAAGTAAATAACGGAAATAAACCATCAACATTCATTATGATTCAGTAGGCGTAAAATTTCTAATATTATAATATATTGTTATCCATAATACTACAATGTAATAAATTTCGTAACAAACCATCTCACTTGAAAACGAAAGTGATTGATTGTAATCAGTTTGGAAAGTGGAGAGCGTAATTAATTAAATAAATCTAGAAATGGATATAAATGATCACTGTTTAATTTGCAACTTTATACCGAAGATACCTGGAAATATTTCAGGAAAAATGTAGATGTAACTCAGAAGCTTTGAAGTGGAATCGATAAGTATTTATGTGGAAGTTCAAGAAAGAAATGAGATAAGTAGAAATATCAAATTCTTCAAGACAGGAATATGTGTTCGCGTATGCGTGGATAGAGCAACAGAAGAATCAGTCGTTAACTATGATTATATTCAGTGGAAACGTTAATCTACTTGGTTTTTAATATAGGTCACGGTCAAGCTTCCCAGAAAATACTGACTAAGCACATCATAACGTGTTTTCAAAATTATTATCTATAAATAAATCTAAACAGATATACCCGTAGGGGAGATTGGGGCACGATGGAACACAAAAGTTGGTTTTGCCCATAGCTCCCCACATGATTTTTTTTTAGCATTTTAATGATTTCCTTTGACCTAAGGATCCAAGCTATCAAAGAAATGCATGAACCGTTATTATAGAAATCATATGTGACCGTGAGCGGCCATTTTCCAAAAAATGAATTTTGTGTCATTGTGCACCATTCCTGGGGTACAATGACACAGGGCATGGGGTACCTTGGAACAATCGAAAAAAACACGATAATTCATAAAAAACTTTATTTTTTGAATTGCATTTAAGAAAAGAGGTAAGGATCTGGAATTGAAAACACAAAATACTTTTGTTTAGCCAATGTTCAAATTGCCAAAATCAACGATAAATGAGATGAAGCCCTTTTGTCTTTTGGTGCCCTGGACCACAGAAGGATATTCCCGTAGCATCTTTATGTCTTTGTCATCAATAGCGGCTATGTCATCCACAATAGGTTCGACAAAGGTGTTACATTTTCGGTATCGTGGGAATTTGACCTCATAGTCCCCCTCATCATCTTTCATCTTGGTGATTTGACCAACATAGAATTTAGATTGGCCTTTAAGCTTGAACTCGATCAAAACATAATCTCCTAAAACAGGAAATCGATACAATTCTGCAAAATGGTCGGGCTCAACAGCTAAAATCTCATCTGTGTCCATGTCGTCTGTGTCTGCATATTCAATGTTATCATCGTCTTCTTCGTCGTCCTCTGATGAATGAACTGGAGCATGTTCACTAGATTTTTTCTTCTTCGTTTTTGGTTGATTTACGAACACCTGCCTTTTAACAGACAGTATTCTGGAAGTTGAAATCGGCTGCTTTTTCTCTGCAATGGCTTTCATTTCTGGAGTACTCGTGGCTATCATACTCTTTCCTTGTTTCCGCTGCTTTCGATTGGTTTTTCGTTCTCCTGCTTTTGGATAACCACTAAAATCTTCGGGAGATAGGAAATCATAACTTGGACCAGTTCCTGGATCAAGGATACCGATGTCTGTATGGTTTGCTTCTTCCATAGAAGCTGCTCTTTCTTCTAGGGAAGCTGCTCCTTCTTCTTCTTGAGGGAGGGAACCGTTGAGCAAATTACTTGGAACAGCATAAACATTTTTCTCCCAGGTGGTTGATCGTCCACAACGGTAGGAGGCGGTCAGTCAGTTACATAATTGCATAAGAAGTTTGCTTCTGTCAAAATATTTCGATCAAACGGATATATCCCACTTTTTTACTTTTTTTAAAACCTGCAATTATGTTGGAAGGTGTCATGCTTTTCTGATGAGCTATGTTCACGAAGGATGCTGTATTATGAATTTGAGCAGTTTTTCCAGGGTTTTGCATCATCCAAGAGTCAAGTGCTGCATTATAATAAGTTTTAAAAGACCCGAAAATCGCAACATCTAGTGGTTGCATTTTGTTGGATGAATGGGGAGGTAAAGTCAAAACTGAGACACCGTTCTCTTTACACAGCATGAGAGCTTCCAGGGACAAGTGACTTTCTACATTGTCATAGATTAATAGACTGGGGTTCTCTCCAGAACTGCAAGTGTGGTAAGTGAAATGCTTAATAACTTCCACAAGAAGTTTTGATATCATCCAACCGCTAGGGGTGGCTAAGGCCAGTGTGCCTGGAGGTGCTCCTTGAGTCATGTGGTCCTTGACATGAACACGTGGAAAAATCCTGACTGGCGGAATTGTGCTGCCAGATACAGAAATTATGGACACTGTAGTGACGTTAGTGCATTTTTCCCACTTGCTTGACGCCTTTTCAGCCACAATTCGCTGGGGTTTCTGCACAGTTGATGTGGCTGTTTCATCCAAATTGAACACCCTTGTCTCATCTCCAAACTCTGGGTGTTGCCGATACAGTGTTTCCAAGTTATTGAAGAACAAACAAACATTTGATTTGGTGAACGATGTAGCACGAGACAAGCTGCAAGCCTCAGGAGTTTGGGGTGCCTTTTCAGAAAACTGTAAAACCAGTCAATTCCTGCAATTTTCTTCTCACCCCATAATATAGGGCATGCTATTTTGTTCATAACTGCCATTTCGTATGCAACTCGTCTGCAATCTTCAACTGGTAGACCATAAAACATTTTAGAGCACATAATGAGGTAGTTTTTCAGTTTCTCCTCCTGCTTCAGTGTGAAGACCATCCTAACCCTGTAGTTAGGTGCATATTTCAAATTCTCTTCTCCACCATCACCACATTCTTTTCTTTTCTTCACATATCTTGATAAAGTGACATAACTAACGTTCTTCAATGTAGCAGCACGTCTCAAACTGTTTCCATTCATGACCATTTTCACTGCTGCCTTCATGTCATCTTCCGAGAAGAGCCCCTTGGTACTCTTGCGTTGTCGATTTCGCACCCTTTCTGAAACAAGAAGAAAAAACTATACTTACTGCACAATGAAAAACACATGGCAAACAATGAAACGTTTCAAGCCGGTCCACGCCACAGCTATAGTTTTCTTATTGAAATAACACTGGACGGTTTCCAAAAGACAATTACACAATAACGTTTTTCCCGTTCCTCCATGTCCATTGACATAAAATAAACGATTGTTGACATTGAAGGGGTCGTTAATATCCTCTTCAGAAACATCGCTCATTTAATCAATGAGCTCACGAGGAACGGAAACGTTAACGGTTTGCGCTATGACTTTTACAATTTTGTTGTTAAGCATTTACGTGACATCTTTTGATATGTGACAGTTACGTCAACTTTATTTTTAAACTGTATTTTTAGAAACATCAAACTACTGAATACTTTTTTGAAAAAATACGATAACTAAAAATAAAGGATTATTATCAAAACTATCACAAAAACAACCTTTTTAAGGAATATCAGTATTTTCCCTTCATTTTAGAACATAATGAATAGGAAAAAATCATGAAATGAATTGAAGGACGAATACAACTTTTTGTAGGGTAGCGCTATCTATAAATTCATCTAGAAATGACAATTTTAAAGGAATTTATACATTGTACATATTTGCAGATACACCCGTTATTCAAATTCACTCCTCAAGCCGACAGATTTGACGTAGCGGTGCTACAACTAGATAGAGCAGCTCATAATCTACCTCACATTACACCGATTTGTCTCCCGCCTAGAGGAGACAATTTTTTAGGAGAAATCGGAGTAGCGGCTGGGTGGGGAGCACTAAGTCCTGGATCGAGGCTGAGGCCGCAAACGTTACAAGCTGTACAAGTACCTGTTATTGAAAATAAACAATGCGAGAGGTGGCACAGGTAATTCTTTATTTTGTAATTTTTATGATGAATTTTCAATTTCTACATGGTCTAAAATGATAACGTAATATTTGTGTCATTTCATTTGTTGGTTAGTGTAGTAGTAGTCTGAAATTATTACTTTTTCAAATGAACTATTTGTTTCTAAATAATTGCACAATATAACGAACAAATAAAAATTCTAAAATTACTAAATATCATCGTCAGAATGATAGAAGTTACATTTCATGTAATGCCTACCTGATGTTTAATAATTATTTTTCTCTGGATCAAAAAGTGACCTACTTTGTGATTTACATAATATTGTTACGAAATCGCACACTCGAGCCGACCCTGTTCTAGTTCTATATCTGAAGTTAAAATTTTGGCGTAGCCCACGGTTTTTTTGAACAGACCATTTTTTTGTGATTGTTTTTATAGAGTCATTTCTAAGAAGGTCGATGGTTTCATGAGAGGCACAATCAAGAAATTTCAGGAAACCCAATGTTCCAGAAAGGGTTCTAATATATAATCGTCTACCTACGATATTTCTGCCGATATATTATCAATAAAAAATGACGTTTAAAATGAAATTTCTAATCTAAAATTGGATATTGAGGATGAGATGACAACGATGGACGAGAAAATGGAGAAAAAAATTACAATGATATACAAAAAAATCAAGGAATCTAAAATGATGATAGATTCAAGAACACAAGACACGCCAGCAGAAGAAAAGATGATCGAACAAATGAAACTCGGCAAGTCAGAAACACAATCCAAGATAGAAGATATTGGCAGTTTTGTTCGAGTCAAGGCCCCAATGTTTGACGAAAAGACATCGTTGACCAATTATGTAAACAGTTCGAAGTAGCCGCTAGAGTGAATAATTGGTCCGATAGGGAGAAGGCAATGAACTTAACTATCGCGCTTAGGGCAGATGCCTTAGACGATACCTCTGGAAGAAGTGGATGACTTCGAGCAACTGAAGAAGAGACTTGATATGCGATATGGTCACGAATATCTAGAACACTTGTACCAATTCCAGCTGAAGAGCTGAAGGCAGAAACGTGACGAAACCCCTCTAGAGTATGAATGGGATATTGCCCGACTAGTTCGATTAACTTATCCAACAGCGCCAGAGAACATGATGGAATATTTGGGCATCCAGGCCTTTATTGATGGCTAACCAGACCCCCATCTGCAGAGAACGCTTTGCTTAGCCCATTCCAAAACATTGGTCGATGCCCACCCAAGAGGCAGTCGATGAGGGCAGGCTTGACCAGATCGTCAGTTTGATAAAGAGTATGATGGACAAGAAAAAGATCAGATGCTAGAATTGTGGTGGGATAGGGCATATACACAGTTTATGTAAACGCCCTAAACTCCTGCAAACCAAGAACCTCAGTCACAGGGAAACTAGAACGGGTCGGCTACGAGGGGGCATCACCGACTCAGGATCGTTCCAAAGACGCTCTCATACTGGTAGCCTTTCTTAAGTGTCGTAACAACAGTGTATATGTAGGTGGTGAAGTGACTGGCAAGAAACATACTCTACTGGTAGACACTGGAACAACTAGAACCATTACACGGCCAGATATAATAAACTCCAAGAAGAAGTTTCTACCAACGATACTGCGACTGCGGACCTCCACAGATGAGAGTGCCAACGTTCACGGAGAAACAGAAATTCAATTGGACTTTAAAAATAGAACCATTAAAGTAGGTTTCGCAGAGGTATTCCTTCATCCATATGAAGGCGGCACGGTGTTGGCAGCTGTACAGGAAGATACCGTTTTACCTGCATGAAGCGAAACCATGATAGTAGCGCGACTAGAGGGAATCATGGAGGAAGGTACTCCTGTTATGATGGAAACATTTAACTCCGGCGCCGATATTATGATATCCATTACCAGAGGGAGACTTAGCTCTTAACACTGATGCAACCAACGTAGGAATTGGAGGAGTGTTCTCACAGATCCAAGAAGGGCAAGAAAGAGTGCTGGGATATTCCAGTCAAGTCCTCTCCAAACCAGAACAAAACTACTACGTCACAACAAGAGAACTTTTGTCGGTAGTGAAGTCCGTGGAACACTTTTATCAGAAATTCCTAATTCGAACTGAAAATTCTGGACTCAAGCGGATGATGAAGTTCAAGAATCCCGAGGGCCAGATCGCTAGATGGATTGAACAACTGCAAGAGTACGATTTCAACATCGAACATCGAGCTGGTGTGAGTCATCGAAATGCCTGTGTAGACGGCCGTGCCCAGCAGACTATTTCCACGGCAATAAGGCGGAATCAAAGGAAGCTGTTGTTTCAAGAACTAAAGTAATTAACAAAGAATCGTTACCCACCAGGATCAGAGAAAATCAGGAGAATGATCCTCACCTAAAGATGATTCGGCAATGGAAGGAAGAAAATCGGCGACATATCTGTCAAGATGTGTCAAGATTTTCTCCGACGCTCAAAGGAATCCCTTGTACTGGAAGAAGGCCTGTTGATAAAAAATCTTGAAAACGATTATGGTTCCGAGAAGAGAGAACAGCTAGTTATCCTTAGAACGAGTAGTTGATGTACTGAGGAAATTAAACGAGAGTCCATCAGGAGGTCATCTGGAAGGGAAGAAAACCCTTCGGCAAGTCCGTTATACGTTTTATTGGATGAACAGCTCCGACGATGTGAAAGACTAGTGTAAGATATATACGACTTATGCTACTAGTAATGGATCACATCGCAAGAGAGAGGCATCCATGAAACAATATGTTGGAAACCCTTTCTAAACGATTGTTTTAGTTATCGCTGGACCATTCTCGACAACAGAAAATGGGGTTAAATACATTTTAATTGTAATGAATCAGTTCACATAGTGGGAGGAAATTGACACGATGCCACAACTGTCGCGGATGTATTAGTGAACAAATTCATTAGCCGATGTGCAGGGCCTTTGGATGTCCTCAGCGATCAAGGAAGATATTTCGAAAGCCAGGTATTCCAGGGAATTTGTGACAAACTAGGAATGAAGAAGACCAGGCCAACAGCGTTGCATTCACAGTCAGATGGAATGGACGAAAAAATGAACAGGACCATTGGAAACTACTTGTCCAAAGTAGTTTCCAGCCACCAGCGACACAGGGATCAGTATCTCTCCCTATTTGCATTGGCTTAACGATCTGCCCTCAATTGGTCCACGGATTAAACATCTGCAATAATCCTGTTTGGACGTGAAATGAAGCTACCTTGTGACCAAGAATGTGGTTTTCGACCGGGAGAATATATAGCAGAAGAAGATTACATAATCCAATTGAGAAGAACAATGGACGATGTGCCCCAATTGGTTGGAACGAATCTTCAAGTTGCCAGCGACAGAATGAAAGAGGGGGGCCATAGAAAGCAGTTTCAGGGTTGGGGAAAGTACAGCTGCACAACCCGACGAGGAGAAAATGCTTTTCTCCCAAATTATAGAAATCTTGGGAAGGTCCGTACTTCGTCTATCGCATAAGCAAACTCCCCAATGGAAAACCGAAACTAGTCCACCCAAACCGACTAGCGCCATTCGAAGGAGACCATGACCTAGAGGCAGGAGTGAACCATATCCGAGAAGAGCCTGACCCTGCCTTCGAAGAATTTATGGGCGCATATGGAGGTAGATATTGAGTCACTACAGAATAATGACAAGATTTGTTCATGCTCCCGGAAGAGTATTCACTGACACACATCTCTGCCAGTAACAAACACGCACGAGGGTTGGTAATCGTCTTCCAAAAGAAGTTTCGACAATTAGAAAAACTTGAGGATCACATTCCAGCTCCTGGCAAGATACTGAGACTCAAAAACAATTCGCGTTACGTTTTCTACCTGGTAACCAAAAACGAATTTTGAGATCGATCCCTCTACCGCGATGTGTGGGGGCGCTACGAAGCTTTCGAGATCATGTGCTGGAATCCAACGTGAAGAAACTAGCAAGGCCTAGGATGGAGAGCAACCAAGTGGATTGGCGAGTCATCAGGAATATGGTAGAGATGAAGATGGTGCTCTGTTATTTCAATACGACAGGAAAATGTAGAAATGGGACCAGTTGTCGATTTAAACATTAAGTCCAGGCTACATAGGAGTCCCAGGAGGGACTTCCTTTAAGGAGGGCACACACTGGAGTGGACCCTGCTCTAGTTTGGTATCTAAATTTGAAGTTTTGGTGGGAGCGCACGGATTACTAGCATGAACTATTTTTTTGTGATTGTTTTAATAGAGGCATTTCGAAGAAGGTCAATTATTTGTTGGGAGCTACAATCGAGTAATTTCAGGAATCCGATTGTTCTAGAAAGGGTTCCAATAAATTAGTGACTACCTAGGAAGCGCAGATCAATCTACAGTTTCTTAGTTTAGTTTCATAGCGAACAAGCAGAACAGTTGACAAGTAAATTATGTGTAATATAAATTAGTTTAAATAGTGACAGTATATTTAATATAAATTAGAAATGGAGTGTGTACATACATTGAGTATAAGTGAATAGTTAAGTATATAAATAAATCGAGTAAGTAGATATACCGTGTGTATAAATTTATCCCACCCGTCGTATAAAAAGTATTTAAATAGATAAGGGAAACATTTTACAACATTTATGAAAAGAAAAAATAAGAAGATATCTTACAAATATTATTAGCCCCATGGGGATATCCTGGATATATGTTTCCCATTTAAAATCAGTATAACTGTGCAAGGATATGGAAAACTAGGAAACCTATATCTGCTGATCTTAACAATTATTAATTAAAAGTGGAGAAGTCCCTAGATGTATCTGTTGATTGACGACTTCATATTGTGAGTTTCTTAAGTATCTTCTAATTGTTAACTCTTCAAGGAAATCCAGCTCTTGTTTCGTATTACAAACTTGTAGTACTTCATGTTTTGTGTTAGGTGTCAATGAATGTTTGGTTTCAAGTAGATGTTTGACGCAATAGGATTTCTCTGGCTGTTTTAATCTGTATGCTCGTGTGTCACTATACTGAACTTTAGCGCGCCTTGGGACTCCGCTCAAGTGGTGAATTAGGTTACACTATTTTTATTACCTCAACTGGGATAAGGTGAATCATCAAAAAAATTTCGGAATAAATGGATTTATTTAACACAAAAATAAATTCACATAAACCATGTATTCACAATACAATACGAATAAATATCAGTCCCACTCAAGATTTTATATATTATAGCAAATATTTTTATTCATAATAAAGAAACATTTTTTTCATAATATACATTAATAAGGGGAGCACCCTGTGTGTCAAAATTCATAAATATTGAACTGGCATCTAAAGTTCCACTATATTGAATCATAGAAATTCTATCTGTCAGAATCGAAGAATATTTTATGACAGTTCAGGAGTTTGTTGATATTGTTGCGAATAAATAGAAAAAAATTTATTTATTAGTTATGTATAATGATCTCTAAATGTAGTAACAATGTTTTGAGTTATTATTTATATTATGCATAGTTATTTTTGTTATTGTAACATATGTACACATTTTTATGAAAGTCAACCAATGATATGTCACATTAATTGGTGACATCGAAATGAACTGTATTAGGAGATCCAGCTTAAGATTTCAACCAATCTGAGGACAAGAAAACTGGTATCTAGGAAGGAAATTATGGTTGCTAAGAGGGAGGGAAATGAATAAATCTGCTGTCGAGGCAAAAAAAAAGATTATTATTAGATTTTTAAGAACAAGTTGAATAATAATTCTAAAGTTACACAGCTGAATGAAGAAACAAAATAAGATATTATAAACGATGGTTGATGAAATATATGTGCAGAGTTAACTAATTGGTGAATTCCTTACAAATTTGATGAATAACTTCTTAAAATAAAGAGTGAAAGCAGCTATCCAGTGAGAAATAATTACTGTGCAGTGCGTCTACATGGTAATATACAGCAGCTGACGGCACATCAGAAGAAGAAAGAAGTTATCGTGCGGTTTTTTTTTCTTTCGAAGGTTACTAATACTTTTCTATGATTGGTACCAATTATAATCGTTGTACTTTCAAATAAATTGAAAAGTTGAGATGAACATCTAAGAAAGTATAACAGGAAAATATCTGAACTCATTTCTAAATCAAAACAATAATATTATAAACTTAAAACTCGTAATATTGAATACTTTTTGAATTATATGTAGGTTAAGACTCGTTACATTTCAATATCATTAAAAAAAATTTCACTTACCATCTGTCAATTCATCCATTTCATGTCTTTGCGTTATATTTTATGTCTTCAAAGTTATTAAACTGTTTTCCAATTTGAGTTCCATGTTTTGTTCTTAAAATATTCTGCGGCAAAACAAAGGCCTTACTCAGAACCCTGTCTGTTTCCAAATTCATAATTATAATAAAATATTGAGCGCTAGCCGAGGTAAATGAGAGGAAAGCCAGAGGAATAATATACGAGGTAAAACAAATTATATATAAAAAAAACTTATTAAATATATTTATTGGACACAGAATAAAATTATAACATAATTGGCGCCCAACGTGGTGCGTTTATTTTAAGAACAATCAGAGGCACAGTAAGAGTTAAAAATACAGTAATTTAAAATAGAAAGAACCACAAAACTGAAAATGGAATCTAAAAAGCTAAATAATTTAAAAATGCCTGAATTAAAAGAACAGCTTGAAAAGAGAAAACTTTCTACGGTAGGTATAAAACTAACCTTACAGAACCGTCTTAGAGAAGCCTTGATACAGGAAAATCAAGACCCAGAAATCTATGAGTTGGAAATACACACAGAAGATGAAGAAAAAGCTACAGAAAAACAAGAAGAAGCAAAACCAAAAGAAAATAAACCAATAACTATGGCGGCAATAACACAATTATTGTTAACAATCAGTGCAGAACAAAAACAACAGAGCACAGAACATTTTAATAAAATGGAACAACGGTTAATAAACATGAAGACAGAACAGAAGAAAGAATTTACCAAAATAGAAAATCAGAACAAAGATTTGGACAAGAAAATGGAACAGCAAAAGCAAGAATTTAAACAACAATTCACAAAAATAGACAACAAAATGGAGAAGATTGAAGAGAAATTGAAATTACAAGAAGAACAGTGGGAAGATATGGAGAAGAAAGTAAATACACAAATTCAGGAACAAATCAACAAAATGGAACAGGCCAAAGAAGAGATTGCTGAAACAGATAAAAGAAGATGGGGTGAATTCGCGAGAAGGGTCATAACAAATGAAAAGAATTTAGAAGAATTGGAAAAGAATATCGAATTAGGATTCAAAGAAAACATGGTAAGAACAGAACAGAATCAATTTCAATTAAAAAGGGAACTAGAAAGAAAAATAACAGAAAATCAAGAAAATCAACAAAGAATAAATGAAATTTTTGAGGAAAATATAATCGATCAAAATTGGAACTATCAAGGAAACAATAATCAAGAAAAGAAGCAATGGGAAGAGAAGATAAAAGAACAAGAATTATATCTACAAGAATTACAAAATAACATGGAAAAGAAAATACAGAAACAAATGGAAGAATTAAAGCAGAAAGCCTCTCTTTTCAATAATTCTAATTGTATACTTGGTTTAAACCAATTATATTCCATTCTTGGTAATTCTAGTGGTAACACTAATAAATTCTCTGGCTCAATTAAACAATTACATCCTAAGATATTTCTGAGAACTCTGAAAAACAGATGTAAACATTTTAATAATTTTGACGATTTAGAAGAGTTTATTCGCAGCAATTTAACAGATCAGGCTCTGACTTGGTTTAATGGCTATGAAAATCATATAAACAGTTTTAATGAATTTGAAGCAATTTTTCTCCGAACGTATTGGGGAGAAAGTAATCAATCCTTGTTTCGTGAAAGATTATGCTCTGGTAAGTTTGATCACAACAAAAACTCTAGTATGTATAATTATGCTTTAAGCCTATTTTCGCAAGCACAATTTCTAGAGCCACATATAGGAGAAGCAGAGCTTATCATTTTAATAGCTAGGCATTTTAAACCTATAATAGCCGAAACCATAGCCATTCAAAATATTAAATCTTTTGAGCAGCTAACCAACTACTTGAATCGTATTGAAAGAAATGTAATTAAAACAAATACACCAAACAGAGAAACTCAAAATTTCAATTCATTTAATCACCAAAACCAAAACAAAAATACAAATTACAATAACAATAAATATAATAACAATAAAAGAAATAATAGCAATAACTACAATTCTAACTACAGGCAAAACAATTATAATAATAATAACAATAAACACTTCTCTAATTATCCTACTAACAATAATAATCGTAATTATGATCCTAATTCTAATAATACCTACAATCACCGCATTAATCAACAAAATCAGAGATATTATAACTCTAATTCACAGCAAAACCAAAATTATCATAGAGAAAGAAGAAATTCGGATGGAGACATGAGAAGAAATCAAAATCACAAAAATACCAGAAGGGTAAATTACATGCAACGATCACAGAGTCATGACCGCGAGCAAAATCATGAAAATAATGAAGAACTTGAAAGTTTAGAACGAACTAGATCTTCAGAGATCATAAATCGTTCATGTGAGTCTCCACAAACCAATCAAAATTTTCAGTAAGCCATGGTGTACACGAAATAGGATATGTCTACTCTCATCCCAAAGAATTTCTACTGGAGGACATATCAGACCTTAAAACAAATAATAAATTAATTTTAATAAAAGGTCAAATAAACAATAAAACAATTTTATCGGTAGTGGACACCGGGTCAGCTGCATTACTTATTCATAAGAGAATAGTGGAACAATTGCCAATTTTACAGAAAAATATTATTAGAATTCCTAAGGTAAATTAGTAGGCATAAATTCAAAAAAATCAATGGATGTAAATAAAGCAGTAGTAGTACAGTTTAATATTTTAGATAGTAGCATTAGCATGCAATTATTAATTGTTGATCATATAGAATTTGATTAATAGGCTCTGATGAACTTGATAAAAATGAGGCAATTATCGATTATGAAAAAGAAACGGTTAGTTTTAAAGGAATAGAAATACAATTTTATGAAGATGAGGAAGAAAAAGAAGTACAGAAGACAGAAAAAGAATGTAGTATGGAGCTTACAAAAGAAACAGAAAATATAAAATTAAAGAATTATAAAGATAAGAAATATGGTTATGTGAATGGATTTTATGAAGATAAGAAGTATGATTATGGATATGGAAATAATGGTAGTAGGAAAAATTAAGTAATAATAAATTATCTTAATGGGATGGAAATTAATTGTGATGATGGTTATCGAGATGATATTATGAAGGTATTGGTAAAGTATGGAGGTTTAGTCAAGGAAGAAGCAAGAGTCGCAGAAGAGCACGTTCATAAAATAAAAATAAACAAAAATATTGAGAATTTTAAAAGCAAAACCTATCCTATTCCTTATAAACTTAGGCCTCAAGTCAATAAAGCTATTGAAAAATTATTATTTAACAACATTATAGAGTACAGTAATATATCTTTTATTAATCCTATAGTAATTGTTCAAAAGAAAAATTCAAAAGATAACATTAGAATTATGCGCGCAATTTAAATCAATGTACTACTCCGGAGTATGAAAGTCCCCAAACAATTGAAGTCATTTTAGGTAGAATTACAAATGCAAAGGTTAATAGTCAGCTAGATCTTTTACACTCATTTTGGCTTATTCCTCTTCATCCAGACAGTAGAAAATATACTGGTTTTATTATAAATGGTGTTGTATACCAATTTAAAGTCACTCCATTCGGTCTTAATTCTAGTACTAGTGCACTATTGAAAGCTCTTAATAAAATTTTACACCCATATGAAGACTTTACGTTGCATTATATTGATGATATAGTAATTTTCTCCAACAGCTATGAACAGCGCATAAAACATATCAATATAATATTAAAAACACTTGATCAAGCAGGTCTCAAAATAAACATTGACAAATATCATTTCTTTAAAACAAAAATAAAATATCTAGGATACATTTTAGACACTACAGGTATCACAATTGATCCTGGAAGAACTCAAATTATTCAAAATTTTCCTAGGCCAACAAATTTAAAGACACTACGTAGATTCATGGGAACCATTCAATATTTTAAAAGATTTATTCCAGATTTAACAACTTTAGAATTACCCTTAATGGAACTACTAGGTAAAAATGTAAAATGGAAGTGGAATGAAAGACGAGAATTACTATTCAATAAAATAGAACAAACATTTTTGCAAAATATACAACTCTATCATCCTCAATATAATATACCATTCACATTAAAAACTGACGCATCTATTGATAGATTTCCAGGAGTTCTCACTCAAATACAAAATAATATAGAGGTACCTATTTCTTTTGTTTTTAGAAAAACTAAAAAGGCAGAAAGAAATTATTCTGTATGCGAATTAGAACTCTCTAGCATACTTTATTGTGTACAAAAACTTCGTTTCTCCTTATTAGGAAATTCATTTGTCATCGAGACAGACAATCAAGCATTAACAACCATTTTACATAACAGATACAATAACACTCGATTACACAGACATTACAAGAATATACATTTACCATAAAATACGTTCCTGGAGTAACAAACGTTGTTTCAGACGCCATTACACGAATGGACAACAAAAGACATAGAAATTACATTAAAATAGGCATTAACATCATGAGAAATAACGAAGACATTTTTACACTCACACACATACTACAAGATCCACAAAACCTCACCACACAAGACAAACAAAAATTACAAAACAAACAGAACATTTACTATAAAACCATTAATGACAATGAACTATACGTTATAACGAACACACTAGCACGACAAATCATAGAAGACTTACACCTTAAATACTGTCATATAGCTACTAGGAAACTTCATCTTTTATTTAGGGAAAATTACTATAGTAAGAACGATATTACAATTTGTGAAATAATCAACAAACAATGTGAAATATATCAATTCACTAAAGAGAAAAACTTCCATAACGAAAATCTTCCAAAAGCCTTACTCACAAAAGAACCTTTAGAAACTATTGCCATAGATTTTTTGTCTAATTTAGTTCCAAGTACAAATAATAACAAACATTTGCTAGTAATTACAGATATTTTTACAAAATACATGAAAATGTATTGTTGTCAGAAAACTAGCACAAAAGAAGTAAAGTTAGCATTAACAAAGTATTTTACTACAATAGGTGACCCAAAGAACATTATAATGGATACTGCTACCTATTTTAACAATATAAAATTTAAAAACTGGTCAATGAAATCTAACATAAATCCTGTATTCATTAGTGTAAGAAAGCCCTCTGCCAATCCATGTGAAAGAGCTATCAAAGAAATTTTAAAATTTTTAAGAATACTAGTGCATAGCGAACAAACACTTTGGGAAGAGTGTATCGTAGACATTGAACATTTTATCAATGATATCCCTAATACAATAACAAACATGAGTCCAACGATATTAATGACTGGACAAAGTCCTCATAGACCATGGCACATCACAAATCTAGAAAACTATGAGACATTAATACAAAGAACAAATGAAAAATTAATAAAACGAGCAAATAAACAATTAAAACTCAGAAATAACAAAATCAAAAAGCAAATTACCTTTCAAAAAGGTGAATTAGTTATAATTAAGGCTCTTCGAACATCTAATCGATACAAGAATAAATGCTTGAAACTGCAACTTCTATACATATGTGGTAGTAACAGAATTTGGTGTAAATAGCTACCAGTTAGCACATCCCGTCACAGGTATAATACGGGGAATCTTCAATATTAAATCCATTTATAAGTTCTATCCGGAAGAATGATTTAAAAACAAGTAAAAACATTATCAATAAATCTATTTAAAACATATACACTAATAAAAAGACCTTATGAAAAATTTCAAACTTTTTCTAGAATTATTATAATTTATGAAAAGATTGAAATATTTCAGGGAATGTTATAGCAAATATTTTTATTCATAATAAAGGAAACATTTTTTTTATAATATACATTAACAAGGGGAGCACCCTGTGTGTCAATATTCATAAATATTGAACTGTCATCTGAAGTTTCACTATGTATACATTCCGTATATCAACTTGTTTATTTAGGTTACTAGTTTTCCGTCCCGTAAATATGAAACGTTCGGTTGGTTCCTGAAACAACGGTTATTTACGGAACTTGGTTGCTGAAAAAGCGGTAGATTTTCTGTCACAAGAACAACCGTCGATTTTCTACGGTAACTTCGGTTTATTATTGTTTGACGTATACGTTTTAGGCTGTATTCACAAGGTAATTTCAATTATAAACATTTCTCATTATAAATTAGGACTGCGATGGATTCGTTGACTGGGGTAGATTAATATTATATATATTATAATTCAGAAATTCATTGATTAAAAACAAATATCCATCACCATCTATCATATTATTAATCAGTATGTAATGTTTGTTGAAAAAAACACGAAAATGAGAAGCAAATAGAACAGTACACAACAATCCAATAATAATGAACAACTGTAATCAAAATAACATACACATACAGGAAAAACATATGGTACATCATAGAAAAAGTATGTATAATACAGAAGAAATTTATAGGAAATATACTTTTTCTATGTGGTAAACTGCCAATCGATATTTGACAAATGACTGGCGTTCCGTAAATAAGTCCCAACCGTGGTCACCAGCAGATATCCACTGTCAAAATTGTTTTTACCGATCCTGAAAGCTTTGGTAACTTTGGTTGATTAACGGAATATATACTATATTGAATCATAGAAATTCTATCTGTCAGAATCGAAGAATATTTTATGACAGTTCAGGAGTTTGTTGATATTGTTGCGAATAAATAGAAAAAAAATTATTTATTACTTATGTATAATGATCTCTAAATGTAGTAACAATGTTTTGAGTTATTATTTATATTATGCATAGTTATTTTTGTTATTGTAACATATGTACACATTTTTATGAAAGTCAACCAATGATATGTCACAGTGCGTCTACATGGTAATATACAGCAGCTGACGGCACATCAGAAGATGTGCGGTTTTTTTTCTTTCGAAGGTTAGTAATATTTTTCTATGATTGGTACCAATTATAATCGTTGTACTTTCAAATAAATTGAAAAGTTGAGATGAACATCATAGAAAGTATAACAGGAAAATATCTGAACTCATTTCTAAATCAAAACAATAATATTATAAACTTAAAACTCGTAATATTAAATACTTTTTGAATTATATCTAGGTTAAGACTCTTTCCATTTCAATATCATTGAAAAAAATTTCACTTACCATCTGTCAATTCATCCATTTCATGTATTTGCGTTATATTTTACGTCTTCAAAGTTATTAAACTGTTTTCCAATTTGAGTTCCATGTTTTGTTCTTAAAATATTCTGTGGCAAAACAAAGGCCTTACTCAGAACCCTGTCTGTTTCCAGATTCATAATTATAATAAAATATTGAGCGCTAGCCGAGGTAAATGAGAGGAAAGCCAGAGGAATAATATACGAGGTAAAACAAATTATATATAAAAAAACTTATTAAATATATTTATTAGACACAGATTAAAATTTTAACATAATATATTGAAAATAAGTTAAGGACTTATCTTGGAGAGACTTGGGATGTACAGCTCCCAGCGGTATGAACACGTTCTTAAGCTGTCGGTGCTCTGGACTTTGGCGGGGGCGAAATCTGGGTACGCTGGCTTCAGATGTCCACTTACGGGTTCCAATTACGTCTTCGGGTCTGACGTACGGTTACGAGCTGCAGAGCAGCAGGACAGGGTACCACCACGCACAGAATACAATTGTAAACTGAATATATATTTACTTCTTAGTGAAGGATCTTGACGATAAAGAGACTGATTCCACTAGAATTGTCGTTTAAATAGGAACATTACTAATCTAAAAACGGTCAGTAGATAGGCAACACGGGTTCGAGGCCATTCCTCATGTAAAATAACATGGGAAATCGCTAAAGTTCATTCTGGAGTTTTTTGACCAAACCAAGGTCATTACTGCTGTGACGTGAGCACGTGAGCAACCCCTCAAGGTCATTACGACATTGAGATCGGTAACCCCACTGTTGCTATGCGCATGTCATTGGACACGTTCGATAATTATACAGGAGGTACAAAGATGCCATAAGGGCACTAGCATATATCTCTGTTGTTATTGGTCGGATTGAAATCGAACAAACGCCATTGTGATAGGTAGAGCATTTTTATATAATGGATATACAAAGATGCCATAAGTGCACTAGCATATATCTCTGTTATTATTGGTCGGATTGAAGTCGAACAAACGCCATTGTGGTAGGTAGAGCATTTTTATATACAGGATGTACAAAGATGCCATAAGGGCACTAGCATATATCTCTGTTATTCTTGGTCGGATTGAAGTGGAATAAACAACATAATGAAGAAGAGAGGATATGGACAAGAGGAAAACATGTAAAGCCAGAAGGGCACTAGTGTACCATGCTGATGACGTCACCCATGCTCAGTCAGTTGATAACGTCTATTAGGAATAATGGTCATTCAACGCGTTTTTAACATATTGAAATAAAATAATTTTGAACTAGAGGTGGGAGTAGCTGATGAATGAGTAGCGCTCCTAAATATATGACCAACTTTTTTTATGGGGATATTTTTGTTTCTACTTTTAATAATATTAAACATCAGATAGGCATCACATGAAATGCAACTTCTGTTATTCTGACGATGATATTTGGTAATATCGAACCAATAGTTAACTTTTTAGAATGCTTCTCATTATTTTGCGGCATTATTTAGAAACAGTAAGTTCCATTTAAAAAAGAAATATGGGTGGATTCCACATAGTAAGGGTCGAAACAGTAAATTTCATCTAAAGTTATGTGTAACGATAGAGGAAACAGGTACAAAACTGTTACAAAAATTACAGTCCTATTAGCTCATCTGGGAGAAGATGAAGTACCATCCAAGATCCTGTATATTGCTGGTACACTGAATTCAAATGTGGTCGCATTTCTCTTAGGAAGGAAATCGAAGAAGGTCTTCCAAAATTGGTCTTTGAGCCAGAAAATTTTGCTGCCCAGCGAAAACCAATTAAAACCGCTTGTCATGTAACATATCGTAGAACAGAAGCATGTTTAAGCATTAGTATGACCAGACAGCATAGATGACGAGTCGTGGAGCCGGAAAGAAGATGCCAATCAATGTGAAAATAAGCCGACAAAAGTATCCCGTTCTACAAACGTTAAGAATCATGTTTCTTCACGAATATATCTTCTTCTTTCTTCCTTCTTCTTTCTTCTTTCTTCTTTCTTCTTTCTTCTTTCTTCTTTCTTCTTTCTTCTTTCTTCTTTCTTCTTTCTTCTTTCTTCTTTCTTCTTTCTTCTTTCTTCTTTCTTCTTTCTTCTTTCTTCTTCCTTCTTTCTTCTTTCTTCTTTCTTCTTTCTTCTTTCTTCATCCTTACTTTTTTCTTTCTTCTTTCTTTCTTCTTTTTTCTTCCATCTTTCTTTCTTCATCTTTCTCCTTATTTCTACGTTATTCTTCTTTACTCTAAAGGGCAGGAGACCACTGCTGGTGGAACGAAATTAAGCTGTGCTGGACGAAGCTAACTCTTACTAAACTAAACTAAGTTGGAGCGGCCACTGGAAACGATTTTTGTTTAGTTGTCAGCTGTGTTTTTATGAGGGAGGACGTATTAATATAATTTTATTCTTCTTCTTCCCATTTCGTCCAACGTCTTACCCTTTTTTCAAACCTGTTTATCTTATTTTATCTATCCGTTTTCTTCTGGGTATCCCTTTCCGCTTTTTATTTGAGTTTGCAGCTTCCACTATTTGTTTTGTGATCCTACTGTCTTCATAAAAAATACCAAGTACGAGGGCGGTTTTTGAAGTTCTTTCTAAATAATAATAATCATCATCATACTGGGTAATTTTTCACTTATAATTACACAAGTGGTTTGTATTTCATGGCGTAAATTTGGGTTTTTTATTGAGAAACTGTTTCCTAGCAATTTGACGAGAATAACTATCAACTATTAAAAACACGACACCGAAGGTGGAGTGTTTTTAGGTTGACAGTTATTCGAGTCAAATTCCTAAAGGAAACAGTTTAGAATTTGAACAACACAAATTTACCCAATATCAATACAAACCTCGAGTGTAATTCGGCAGGACAATTTGATGAATGAGAAATTTGGAAATATATCAATGCAAAATTTATTTATGAAACATTAAAAATAAACACATTTTTATTTTAATGTACAATTTGACTAATTTCGGCGTTCGTAGACACACCGAATCGACTCATTGTTAGTTCTTGAAAATTCAATAAGTTGTTGACAAACATGCCATACTATTTATTTTGTTAACCAACACCGCGATAATTGATGAACAAATGAGTAAGTGAAAAAACCACTATTGTATTTGTCGCTGTAAAAGTTAAAGCTAACATTTTCCGCTGTCAAAGTGACAATTGCACTGTGACATATGCGATTTTTTATACATGAGTTAAATTGTCAATAAATTTACACATACTAAGTGAGCTAATTTTTTTAAAATACACTCATACTGCTGTAAAAATTATTTCTTTTATAGATCCAAGGGCATATCGGTGACCATCCACGACGAAATGTTATGTGCTGGCTATAAAAATGGCGGTAGAGATAGCTGTCAAGGAGATTCCGGAGGTCCGTTGATGCTTCAGAAGACCGGCAGGTATATATTTTGTGTACAATGATACAATAAATATGTCAAAATATGTTTTTGATATTGGTAGAATATTTTCATCACTAGTACCAGGAACCATAACATTCTTATTGATTTCATTTGACGGAAGTTTGAACATGGAGTAGGTAATTTAGGAAAAAATAGACAATAGCTATTTGTGTATATAGCGCGAAATGATAGATTGCCGCTCGACAAAGAAAGTTTGGAGAGCGGCACTTACACTTTGTGCTCGAAATACGTACAAGATTTTTTCTACAAACGCGGCTCGCACTCGATACTTCATTCAAGATATATGAACATAACAAACTAATATAATTAAATATAATAATACTTCAATTCTTAACACATTGAACAATATTCTTGAAAATATTAATTATTTTTATTTACTATATTGAAATTGAATGTACAATTATGGCTATCTCTGATATTTTATCCTTGAACTTGATGGGTCATCAGCAGGTTTCTCCGACATATGAGTAAACGTTTTTCTTAGAAATGCTTTTATAAAATCCGCTTCTGCCAAAATTTTAGATATCTTTTTAGACAGGGTCGCCAGGATATCGCAGCGAAATTATTTTTCGATGCAATAGCGCGTAAACCACTATTTTGTTATGGCGGCTACACACGTTGTGTATTGCTTTGTGCTTAAATTGAATTTTATTGTGTTATTTCGGTAAATTTGTATTTAAAAAGTGTTTAGTATTAGTTAATAGCTGAAAAATAAACATTGTTTTTTTCATATTATAACTATTTGTGTGTGTGTGGCTTTAGTGTTAACAGGCTAGTGGTTAATCACTCCAACATTATTGCAAATCAAAGTGGTACGTACCATCTATAAAAATTTTATTTTCATACAGTCATCAAGTTAAATCCAGTCATCAACATTTAGTAGAAAATCATTGATTTATTTTAAGGATTCACGTATCAAATCCACAATTCATAGGAATTCATTCATTAAACTGGTAGTATAAAAACGTACAGTCAAACTTTCTTATCAATATAAGAAATACCAGCTATAAAGGAGGTCACACACGTTTGAAATTCGTTTACATATGATGACTGATATCACAATTAAGCAACTTATGGAAGAAATTATCGAAAACAGGAGTGGAATCAAGAGTTCAATCGAAGCCAGTGAGGCTAGACTATTACTGAATTTCGAAGAACTGAAAAATAGAGTGTTACATATTGAAAAAGAGAATCAAGACCTGAAAGAAGAAATTGAAGAATTGAAGAAATTGGGAAAGAAAAATAACTTGATTATTTTTGGGCTGACTAAAAAGAGCGAAACCCCTTCTTGTGATATTATATGCCAGAAAATAAATTCATCATTCTCCACTTCTCTCACCCACGGAGATATCAACGATTTTCATTTTCTCGCGAACAACGATACCAGCCCCCTGAAAGTCGAATTCAAAACATTCCTAATAAAAAAGGAAGTACTACAAAAAAGCAACACCTGAAAGGCACAAATATTTGCATTGTGCACGATTAAACACAGAAACAGAGAGAGGAAAATAAGTTACTCCGAAAGTACCTTCTAAAGGCTATGCAAGAAGAAAACAATACTTGCTATATAAAAAACAACAAACTACATGTGAATACAGAAGTTTACCGAGTCTCAGATCTACTAGCCCTTGAAAATCAAATTGTAGAAGAACCGAAATCAATTAATGTTTCATCGACTCCAACTCCCGAAATACAGCCAGAAACCAGACAACAGCAGAAAATAAGAAAAACTTCTATTGCAAGCAACCAGCAAAGATCTTCCAGTGCCAGATTACAAGAAAAGAAGAAACAATTGCAGTGATCACGTACCTACCTCACACTTGTAGCAAAATCTTTCATTCATGACCTAATTTATATTTATAATAATTCAATCCAGCTTTGTCTTTTTCCCAAACGAGGAATGGATCAGTTCATTAGAGATTACAGTTATAAATAGTTCGCAACGAAATTTTTGGATAGCAAATAATTTCAACACTTTGAGGTTTGGAAATGATTACTTAAAAGTCAGTCAACAAAATGTACGAAGCATATCCAAAAACTTTGAAAAGTTGGAGATTTTTATAAATCAATTCAAAGAACCGTTCGACTGTATTATTTTAACAGAAACGTGGAAAATTCAAAACAAGCATTTTTTCCATTTAGACGGATATGAGTCAGTCTATAATCAGGGAACAATAAACCAAAATGATGGCGTTATAGTTTATATAAGGAACACTAGGAAATATAAAACAAACATCGTTAAGTTAGGTCCGTGCTAATTTGACGTTTTGATCGATATGGGCGAATCTATAAAAATTGCCTGTACTTACAGGCCTCCATCCACCAACGAAAAAGAATTCGTTTTGGAACTCCAAAACTACCTGGGTCAACAACGGTACAATGAACATTACTTCGCAATATTAGGCGATATAAATATATATCTCTTTTCAGACAATAACCTTGATATCCTCAGTGAATTCAATTTCACATCGGCAGTACATATATCAGTACAAGGACACAAGATGAATCGAGTACCTGCATCGACCATATATTTGTTAGGGCTCAAGATGGCGATTTAGAAAACAAATGTTCTGCGTTTGTTTTAGATAGTCACATATCCAACCATAAAGCCACCATAATGTCTTTAAAACCAGCAAATGAAAATGTTCAAACTGAAAACCATCATCAGGCCATCGTCTCAAAACGTATTAATTATAAAAAAATAAAAATAAACTTAACAGAATTAAATTGGAATACTTTGTACGAAATGAATGACCTCGTACTTGCTAATTCATTTTTCTCAACAAAAATCCCTGAAATTATAAAAGACAGCACTGTGACATTCAAGAAGAGCAAATTGAACAAAAAAAAGATTGGATTACAAAAGGAATTATGAATTCAATTATCAGTAGAGACCGCTTATTCAAAGAATATCAAAAGAACAAAAACAATTTGGAACTGAAACAGAGATTTATTACTCATAGGAATAAACTCAATACATTAATAAAAATAACCATACAAAATTATCATAGTGCTGAAATAGAAAAAAGTCAAAATAATCCCAACCAGCTATGGAAAGTTTTCAATTGTATAACAGGACACAAAAATAAAAATACTGTTATAAATAGTGTGTTGAAAGAGGATAATAGCCTCACCGAAACAGATTTCGAAATGGCAGAAACATTGGCAAATTTGTTTACCAAAGTTGGACCAGATCTCGCAAAAAACATAAAAACGCCATTATCACAACCTCCATCCATAAAAATTAATCCCAACTCCATGTTCTTGACATCTACCACGGAAGAGGAAATATTTGACATAATAAACACTCTAAAAAATCATAAGGCGCCTGGAGTCGACTGCATTACATCCGAAACCCTAAAAGAAATAGCGTGGGAAATTTCTACCCCATTGTCATTTATCATCAACCTCTGTTTTGAAAAAGGTGTTTGTCCTCCCGAACATAAAATATCTGTCATTAAACCACTCCATAAATCGGGTTATAAACAAATTATATCGAACTACAGACCACTATCTTTTATTAATAGTTTTGCAAAAGTTTTCAAAAAAGCGATAAAATTACGCTTGGAGTCATTTATGAAGAAATTCGGATTGTTGAACGAAAATTAATTTGGAGTTTAAAAGAACCGATCAACGGAGGATGCAATTTTAGCCTTGACGCCTAGAATGTATGAAGCCCTCGGTAACACCAAACCAGCATTATGTATTTTTCTTGACCTTGCTAAGGCATTTGACACCGTAGACCATGCACAATTATTGGGAGCCTTGCAAAATATGGGTTGTAGAGGGCGTGTTCACGAGCTTTTTAGAAGTTTTATCTCAAACCGCCAACAAATTGTCAAAATTAATAACAATATCAGTAATGTTAAGGAAGTGGAATGTGGAGTACCACAAGGTACCGTTTTAGGTCCACTATTATTTATAATCTACATAAATAGCTTGCTTAATATCAATACCAGCGGAAAAATCGTCAGTTTTGCTGACGATACTGCAGTGCTTTATACCGCTGACACATGGAATGATATGAAACGGAATGCTGAGAATGATTTCACTAAATTCATAGACTGGTTCAATCACAAGTTGTTGACAATCAATTTCAAAAAAACCATGGCACTTCCACTTTCAAGCTACGTGAATGGATTACCTGACTTCGATAAACTAGATATTATATACGACAACCAAATTATTGAAATTGAACTGACAGATAAAATGAAATATTTAGGTGTCACAATAGATCGCCACTTGAGATGGAATATTCACATTGAACAAGTCAGTAATACGCTTCGGACAATGATATATAAATTCAAATATCTTGCTAAAGTAATGAAAGTACCTCAATTGAAAATGGTTTATTTTGCCTATGTTGACTCTAGGATAAGTTATGGTATATTAGGGTAGGGAGGACTCGCTTCATCAAATCTGGAGAGGATCAATGTACTGCAAAAATTTTTTCTGAAAATTATTTTAAAAAAGGAACGTAACTTTTCAAGTGATGCTCTCTATGAAGAAAGCAGAATACTTGACCCACGTCAGATTTATTTTTATAAAAGAGCATTGTGTTGTCAAAAAAACAAGAATAAGTTCTTGCTTGTTTCTCATTTTCATGAGACTAGAAATAAAACCAATAAAAGATTTGTCCTATCTACTTCAAATAAAACTTGGTCAAAATTGTTACACCTTTCTAGCCCCTAGAGTCTTCAACTACCTTCCCCAGCAATTGCAAAGTATAGTTTATTATAATTTATTTAAATCGAAGCTTAAGCAGTTTATTTTGATAGAAAATAGAAGAAAAATACAGCATATAATAGAGAATAAACTGAATGTATAGAGTAGCACTTAAAATTTCATATTTGACTTTCTGCTTATGTTTAGTAGTCCGATCTTTATTGTATTGAAATTGAAAATTGGAACTTGATGTTCATATTACTCGTAACAATTTTTTGTAGCGGACAGCCTCTAGGCTTTGTTAATTCGTCACTAATAGGCATACACTTACTGTTAGTTAAGAATACATATTGTACTACACCGAAATTGTTGCCAACTCTTTAATGATGTTCCGCATGGTTCGCAAAAGTCCAACGCAGACAGCCCTTTGGCTTTGCGGTTTTGCGGATTCATGCTAAACATTCTTGATATGTTTTGAGATAGTATTATGATGATTAGTCTAAAGACGTTTTTATTGCACACACTATCCGCAGACAGCCAATTAGGCTTTGCGGTTTCTTTTTGTTTATTTGTCCGATTATTTATGTAATTATTTTTTTTGTAATGTACAAATAAACATTATTATTATTATCTATAAGTATGTTTTTACACTATTTTGGTGTTGAATTAAAACTTTATTGTATTATTTTGTGTGATACGTCTTATTTACATGCACGAATTATAAGTATGGAAGAGTTTTTAGACATTGTTTTTAAGTATTATTATAATACTATATTATCCGTTTTTTAACAATAGCTTTACATGTGTTATTTTCTTATAATGAACCTTGAAAAATCGAAAATTTTATTTTTCTGATGGGTTCTTTAAACTTGAATAGGTATAAAACAAGCGCGTAATTCATGGGGTTTTTTGGTTCCAGGAAAATGTCAAATATGTGCCGCAATCTTTTTAAACTTGCAATAAAAAAAAAACGAGAGGAAGATGCAAAAACTTCTTTTATTAGTCCAATCTCTTATCAAATTGCTGATGTTCTAGAAGGTCAGGAAAACACAATTCCTAACGAATTTGACATAGAGAAAATAATGAGGATGGAGGCCTCATTTTTGAAAATGAACATTTCGAGCTGATTGACAACGCACAATGCGTGTCTTTGGATGTTGATTGTACGGATCCTGATCCTGAACCAGGTTTTTCCAGTATGAATAAAGTTTTCAGCGAAAGTTATAATTTACCAGTTACCAGTCCAAAAGCAAGCACTAGTACGTCAGTTGATCAATATCTCGAAGAGAGAAATATTGTTGACACAATCCCGTTTAACGCTACAGAGCAAGAACATTTAGATAGTGATAAAGAACATCTATCTAGAGAGTATACGCCTACTGATCAATTGGACTCCCCAGTACCCACTGATATTGACGATCCAGAATATAACATTCCCTCTTCTGATGAAAATAGTGAAGATGATTCGGCTGATAATGAAATATTTGATGACCCCTCACAAGTTGCAAGAGAAATATCAAGTCAGAAAGAGCCAAAAGAAAACTACACACAAGACACAATCAATTTAAATATGTCAAAAAGAGCTTGTCCAGAAAATTGGAAATGGGAGTGGAATAAAGTTAAAAGAATGGAAGTTGAAAACTATTTGGGTTATACCAGAACAAAAGATGGACAAGTAAACCATAATATGCAACGCCCTTCTAGAAAGTCAGTACTTTGTGATTCGAAACACTGTTTAAGGAATAAAAGATATTGTAGCATGGTATTTAAAGAAGACGCAGAAAAAATGTTTTCAAAATTTTAGAGTTTGTCGTGGGACGAAAAAAAATGTATGTCTGTTCTTTAATAGATTATTATCCAAAGAAACGCTGTTACACTGTTGGCCCGTCTAGAAGATCTGGTACATACATTTACAAATTGAAATTGAATAACGAGAAGTTGAAAGTATACAAAAGAATGTTTTTGGGCATTTTGGGCCTCAAGGAAAAAATGATACATTCGTGGGTAAAAAAAATAGCTCGAAAATACTAGAAAAAACGACAAAAGCAGTAAATAATAATAGTCAATCAAATGAAAACGACAAAAGGAAGAGTCACCTAAAAAAATTTTCAATGAATCGCCCAAGCAGCCTTCACACTACTGTAAAAAGGATAGTTCTAAAGTCTACTTAGAGTAGGTTTTTCAATCAAAAAGTCAAATCTATAAATTATACAAAGAGAAATGGGCGGAGTCTAGAATTGAACCTTATTCACTTTTTCCCTTTTGCAGTATATTTGAGGAGATAAAGCTTTCGATTTCTCTCCTGAGAAAAGACGAATGCGATTTGCGTTACATACATAAGATTAAGAAAATATCTAATGATGAATACAATGTACATTTTGCAAAACAAAACAGAGCAGCAAGATCTGAAAAACTAAAGATGAGCAAGACGCTGTACAAAATCAGGTCCATAATTTTACCGTTTATAATCTAGAGTCCCATAGTGCATCAGTGTTTGCCACATGCATAATAAAACATTGTATTTGGCCGATAAAAAATCGATAATTTCATTTTCTAATGGCTGTTGCTACCAGAACCGTAATGTTGTTCTGTCAAATGCATTATTGCACTTTTTGATTGAGCATAATGTTATAATTGAGCAAAAATATTTGGAGAAAGGTCACACTCAAATGGAGTGTGACTGTGCTCATGCTTTTATTGAAAAAAAGTTAAAAAATAGAATAATACAGCCTCCCAGTGATTATATTTCTGTCATTCATGGAGCTCGAACAAAACCTAGACCTTTTGACGTCTTTTACTTCACACATTTCTTAACTTTGATGATAAATCAACATTTATTCATAACGCTATTAGGCCAGAAAGAAATAAAAAAAATGAGCCAACGGTTACAGATCTTAGAGCCCTAAAATATACGCCAGAGGGCAAGATATTCTATGAAATTAATTTTAATGATAGCTATAAAGAATTTCCGCAGAGACCAAAACGAACTAATGTTAAAGTAGTTTCATATCAAACATCATTACAACAATTGCAACAATTAAAAGATCATCTCACACCTGACCTTCATTCATTATATGATTCTCTTTTATACTATTCAGAATAATTTTTTGCTCTTGTACTTGTTTCGTATTTTAATTTGTTTTTAATATTCACTAAATAGACGTTTGTAATTAAATTTATTAATAAAAAAACGATTATATGTTTTTTGCTATCACCCTTTTAATTTGATGTAACCCACAAAAAATGCATTTTTATTGTGACAAATATGACACATCAGATATATTAAAAAAATAATTAATAATCACAAATTACATTTTCGAACGTAGCAAAATGTCGTTTATCCTATCCTTAGACCAAAAATTATAATGTTCCTATGTTTTTTTTGTCCTATTATAGGGTTACGTCCTATTGCAAATAAGCCATCGATGAGTAGATTCCACAGAGTATGGGTCGTAATAGTAAATTTCATGAAAAAGTTATATTTACCAAAAAGTTGCCGCATCCACCATTGAACTTAGAAGTGTGCAATTATGGGGTTTATTAACGGTTAAAATTTCACTAATTTCCAATCAGCTATTTAATAATTATAAATAAAAAACAATTTGTAACAATCGCCCGTAATTCTCACAACCCCAAACCACAACGGCCAACACGAGACGCCTGAAGAGTTGGCAATCCTATTAACGTTGCCGTGAAGTTCCGGTTCTCGCTCATCGATGTCGCTGTACGAATGGACTACCTCCTTTTAATCGTAAGCGTAGCTCATCAGTATAAGAGATCTATCGAGGACCGAAGACGGTCCTCCAACCGCTCCGACCCTCTACCCGCAGTATCAAAATACTGCAACAGGTGCTCCAGCACCGGCCACCTCGCAGAATCCTGCAGATCCAAGCCGGTCTGCCCCTCTTGCGGAGCAACCGACCACAAATCGAACAATTGCCCAAAGGCAAACAACCCGTCATGCAAAAATTGCGGTGGTCCACACCCCGCTTTCCACCCTCGGTGCCCCAAGCGGCTGGAGGCACCGAAATCAGCTCAAGAGATTGCGCCCGTCACCCTAGAAAAACCACAGGCCCACTACGACTTGACCACCGACTCCGAGATCTTAATCGAGATCTTGGCTACGACCATTATGAACGCCGTCCCGACTAGCCGTGGCCTAGTCGCCGAAACGCTCACCCATCTCGTCCCCTCCTTCTACGGGTACAATTGTACCATAAGAAGTGGCGCTGGCAACCGCGTCCACTTTGCATTCACAACCAAGAGACAAAATTAAGTAATGGACTTCACAATCGGGACCGTGAATTGCCAAGGTCTAGCCAGGAAGCGACATCTTCTCAAACATCTTCTGCACTCCCAAAACATACAAGTACTTTCTACTATAGACACTCTTTTAAAAAACCCTCCTCGCTTCACTGGCTACACCACCTTCCACCTAGACAGGAACTTTTCATCCGAAACGGACTTCCCGCGTCACCGCATCCACTCCCTGCACTTCTGTCTCAACAGAACTTGGATTGCATAGCCATCGACATTCTTCTCCTACTACAAACATCCCAATCAACCATTATCAATCGACCTTCTCGAATATGCATCCTCTCTACCACGAGCCATAATTATGGGTGACTTAAACTCACGCAATATACTTTTCGGTGACACATTCACCAACCCCAACGGCAGACAACTCGCCGACCAACTTGTCTCACTTCCCCTCTTGCGGACTAGAAACAATAATCCAACACTAATAAGTCACCTCGGCTCTTCCATAGTCGACCATATAATCTGCACTGACAGATTACTCAACCATATAGACGATGAATGCTCTATAGGCGACCCCATCTCCTCCGACTATGTTCCGCTACTGGTCGAAACCACACTACACAACCTAATACCACCACCATCAACAAACTTCACCTTTCGCGATTTCAAAAAAGCCGATTGGAATTCCTTCGCAAACCACGTCTCAACTAATTTACCACAACCCATCATTCATCAGAACACTGATGACATAGCTAATCAGGCAGAAGAATTCCAATCCCTCTTAATCGATGCACAAGACATCGCCGTTCCCCTCACCACCGTACACACCAACTACCACGCCCTTCCAGAAAGAGTTCTGCAAAAAATTCGTCAGAAAAGACAGTTATACAAGTTATACGTCCGCACTCGAGACCCCGCCGTCAAAACACAATGGAACCGTCTCAACGCCCAGGTTCGGCAAGAAATCAATGCTGAAAAGCAGAGAAAATGGAAGGCCGAAACAGCCGGACTGGACTTCAGACAAGGACGCGTGTTTTGGCAAAAATTCAACCGCCTCGTCGGCCTCAAGAGAAAGGTTGAATCACATCTCGAAGTGCAAAGACAGAAGAGCTACACATCCGAAGACAAAGCCACCGCCTTCAAAGATAACCTACAAACTGTCTTTTCACCCCCTGACAATCCAAGATTTCTTCGGGGCTTTGCCGTCGAAACAGACCACCTTACCCGCAATATAACACGAAGCCCACATGTCCATATTCCGCTAAATGAGAACTCTCCACTTCTAACATCTTCACAATCGAAGGAGTTCAGCTGGCGTGCCGAGCGGGGAAAAACAGTGCCCCAGGGCACGACGGAATCTCGAGACTGGCACTTAAAAACCTGCCAGAAGAGATTTTTTCACCGCTCTGCACCCTGCTGAACGCCTGCCTGGCATTTTCTTAGTTTCCTCGTTGTTGGAAATCAGCCAACGTAGTTCTCATCCCCAAACCCAGCAAAGACCCCACAAAGCCTGAATCATACCGGCCCATCTCATTAATCAGCGTCCTAGGTAAAGTCCTTGAACGATTGTTAAAGGAAAGAATCCGCAGGGAAGTCGTCTATTTGGGAGTGAAATTCACTTACACTCTCAACTGGACGTCCGACCTAATGGACACTTTGAACAAAGTCCGACGGAGAGTTAATCTTCTCAAGGCGCTTGGCGGCAGCTTCGGACGTACTCACCCTACCACCTTACGTCATACGTATAAAACATACATCCGTCCAATAATCGACTATAGAGCTAACGTCTATTGCACCCTCCCCAACCATCTTGCCAAAAGACTCCGAACTTGTGAGCAGTCAATCCTAAGATACTGCCAATACAAGGCTCCATACTCTCTCACTAACACAGTATATGTCAATATCGACATAGAGCCCCTTCTACCACGCCTAAATAATTTACAAGCCCGATACGTTAGTCGCACTATCGAATCGGGCAGTGAAATCGCCAAAAACACTCTTCTCACACCGTGGGTCGCCAACAGACGACCCCTCGGTAGGTACCCCCAGAGGAAGCTCCCATTTCCTCCGTTACGCCTGCTAGCCACGGCATACGACGACCTCCCCGACGAATACATCGACTACCTCGACAGCTCCCCAATTTCCATACGATAATCGTTAAAAAATTTACTATTTCTCACACTATTTTAGGTCAATAATTCTCTACTCAACAATCTCCGCAACAAGTCCAAAACCTTTATAATAAAAAACTCTAAGAATTCCAAAATATCTCATTCCCAGCTATTATTTGTTCAACACTTTGGACTAACCCTATACTTTATTGCCTCCCCCATACCACCCACGTCGGTGTTGCAGGTTTTTGCGATTTTCCTGTACACAAATGGACCCGCATTTTTGGATTTAATATTATTATTATACCACCGACCACCGAAGGCACGTCACCGCAACTTTTCATCAATCTCAACAATTCATTATATTCCATACACTTTTGAAAAAATGTCTCCTATACACTTTTCTTTCCTAAATTCCCAAAATCAATAAAAATCTTAAATCTCTAATATTCCATTATATTTCCTCTTAATATCGGAGATATTTCAAATTCTTTTAAATCCAGTTAACAACACCATTTTACATTAATAATTTCAATAACTCCTGACACCTAGCCAGCTCAACTCATATATCTATGTATCGGCAATGATACATGGTTCGTCTTCAACATTTAAACAAGTAGAAAATACATCAATGTTTTATTTCTTTTATAATAAATATTAAATGGTATTTTATTATTATGAATAAAGATTCATCCAACAAATGTTACTTGTCAACAAATTTTTAATTCGGAAATTTAGAGCCCTATAGTTCATTAACGATGAGTGTACAGAAATTTTTTTAATTGAAATATCATAATTATTTTTAGTCTCTATCAAGTTTTTGGTACGAACTCCTGTGACACCTTGTATAACTCCCTATAGCAAAGAATACACCAACAACAAGAAGCGAAAGCCGGCATAAATCGTTTGATGTTTTGGGGGCAAAATTTCGTGACCTTCAAACTAACGTTGACAGATAACTGAGCATCTTTACTTGACTTTACACTAAGAACAAAGTTAAAAAAATGTAAATTAAATCTTACCTACACGCAAAAAAGTGAAACCAAGGAATCTCAAATAATAATTGCTTATTTTTATGACTCTTTTCGACAAAGTTTTAATTGTCAAAGAAAGATTTAAGCATTCAACCTTGTAATATTTTGAATGTTGGTTGATAATTGGTGAAAACTCATTAAAGATGAAGAAATGCCAAAGTATTATTTTCACAATAGGTCTGTTAAACTGAATTTATGAATAAATAATAAACAAAGAATGTGAAAAATATACATTAGCATTTCTTCATACATAAAGTTTTAGCTTCTGTTTTTGGAGTTCCATCCATTATTAAAAATAACGAGCTATTGTTTAACCAAATGATTTTCATTTTCTACATTGTTATCGAAATTATATGTGTAAGCATGTATTTAAGTAGCGCTGTATGTAGGATAGGGTGAGTATAAAAACCAATACAATAATATAGATTATATATTTAGAATACCAGTTTACAAAAGAAATAATTCCAGTAAATGATATAAAATTACAATAAGTATGGTACTTGAATACAAAATTTTTATAATTGATATATTTAAAAGTTACACTTCGCCAGATTCTGAATTAAATATTTTACAAGGGAAAATCTACTGATGTATGTAACAAAAAGTAGCGACAGTAAACTTTTCTGCATCATTATCGAAGTTTTGTTGAGTTTTTCAATTATTATCATGGATGGATGGAGAAGCATCACCAATATGTCTTGTGGCGGCTTGAGACGAATGTCCCACTTGCTCAAACGGCATGGTATCTGTTTTTATAAAAATAATTGTAATAAACAGCAATTCCAGATAATCTGTAAGAAAATGTCAAGCATTCTTAGATTTGTCACTCTATACTCTAAAGAATACATAACATTTACATTGCAATTCTATACAGCTGTTTAAATACAAAGCATATGGCGATCCACAGATAGGTTAAACGCAATCTAATTATAAGAAAGCCATCTATTTTGATTCATATTTTCTACAAGAGTTGAATCTAAATGATGATTATGTTTACCAAGAGTTAGAGAAGCATCACCAATCTGTCTTGTGGTGGCTTGAGATGAATGTCCTACTTACTCAAACGGCATGGTATCTGTAATTATAAAAATATTTGTAATAAACAGCAATTCCAAATAATCGGTTCAAAAAATGTCAAGCATTCTTAGATTTGTCACTCTACACTCTAAAGAATACATAACATTTACATTGCAATTCTATACAGCTGTTTAAATACAAAGCATATGGCGATTCATAGGTGAGTTAAACGCAATCTAATTATAAGGAAGCCATCTATTTTGATGTATATTTCCTACAAGAGTGGAATCTAAATGATGATTATATTTACCAAGAGTTGGAGAAGCATCACCAATCTGTCTTGTGGTGGCTTGAGATGAATGTCCCACTTGCTCAAACGGCATGGTATCTGTAATTATAGGAATAATTGTAATAAACAGCAATTCCAAATAATCTGTTCAAAAAATGTCAAGCATTCTTAGATTTGTCACTTTACACTCTAAAGAATATATAACATTTGCATTGCAATTCTATACAGCTGCTTAAATACAAAGCATATGGCGATTCACAGATGGGTTGAACGCAATCCAATTATAAGAAACCCATCTATTTTGATGCATATTTTCTACAAGAGTTGAATCTAAATGATGATTATATTCACCAAGAGTTGGAGAAGCATCACCAATCTGTCTTGTGGTGGCTTGAGATGAATGTCCTACTCACTCAAACGGCATGGTATCTGTAATTATAAAAATAATTGTAATAAACAGCAATTCCAAATAATCGGTTCAGAAAATGTCAAGCATTTTAGATTTGTCACTGTACACTCTAAAGAATACATAACATTTACATTGCAATTCTATACAGCTGTTTAAATACAAAGCATATGGCGATTCACAGATGGGCTAAACGAAATCTAATTATAAGAAAGCCATCTATTTTGATGCATATTATTTACAAGAGTTGAATCTAAATGATGATTACATTTTCCAAGGGATGGAGAAGCATCACCAATATGTCTTGTGGCGGCTTGAGACGAATGTCCCACTTGCTCAAACGGCATGGTATCTGTAATTATAAAAATAATTATAATAAACAGCAATTCCAAATAATCGGTTCAAAAAATGTCACGCATTCTTAGATTTGTCATTCTACTCTCTAAAGAATACATAACATTTACATTGCAATTCTAGACAGCTGTTTAAATGCAAAGAATATAGCGATTCACATATAGGATAAATGCAATATAATTATCTAATTATGAGAAAGCCATCTATTTTGATGCGTATTATCTACAAGAGTTGAATCTAAATTATGATTATATTTACCAAGTGATGGAGAAGCATCACCAATATGTCTTGTGGCGGCTTGAGACGAATGTCCCACTTGCTCAAACGTCATGGTATCTGTAATTATTAAAATAATTGTAATAAACAAATAAACAAAATGCCAATAAGGTATTAATGAATCCTGTCGAAAAGTTATAATTAATTCTGCACTAAGGTGGCAAAAATAAGTATCAATAACAACTGATTGTAATGTTTACTTAAATTTATTATTTACTAGACTGAATAGCTATTTTTGTTGGTGGATCGCTCAATATAACATTGCCCTTGCTTTTTAACCATGGGAATATTGTAGGCACAGCTTGAAGACATAGTTACTTTTTACGTCTCCTTTTGGAAATAAATTTATCCTCAAAGTGGAGTTGACATAACTTATAACTGTTATGTAAAGAAGCTAGGGTTTTTTCAAACAAATCTCCACAGTTACATGCATCCAACCATAACTGTGCTCTAAAATGTAAATAAAGCTAAGTAAGTATATTTATATTTTTATTTATTATATGTGTATAAAAGAAATAAACTACTACCAATTTATATTGAATATCGTATATTATTATTCAAGCTGAACACATCAGCAGTGACGCATATTGTAGTGTATTCATTGATTGTTTTATTATTATTTATGTTATCAAAGACACAGAGACAGAGGAATGTTAACACTCAAAACATAGAGTCACGCAACTTACAATGTATAGGTGTATATATATTATATTGTAAATAACGGAAAACCGTACAGCAAAGAATATTCTTTGGTAAACATGTAAACAATAAAATCACAAAACATTGACAGATAACTGACTCTAACTCAGGCATACCCACTTAGAAAATGAATTCTAAAAAGCACAAGCTTCGTTTCTTATTAGGCTGGTGTATTCTGTGCCTATAGTATCTAGTTGAAAGATGAAATGTGATAGTAGTAATTTTCGAACATTTTAACAAAAAATAATTTTACATTTGCAGATGGTTCCTCATCGGTATCGTGTCAGCTGGTTATTCATGTGCCCAGTCAGGACAACCTGGAATTTATCATAGAGTGGCGCACACTGTCGATTGGATCATTCGTGCTATTGGCAGTACGAATTGAAAAACTATTTTTATAGAGAAGAAGCCATTTTCTCAGAAGGAAGAAAAATAGGAACATGGAACTTTTTGTTGATAAAATTGGGTACACTAAATTTAAAATGATCAAAATGTAATTAAGGGATTTTCAGGCGAACTTAACATTTTCGTATATTACATATTTGACATTTCCAAATATATCGCACTGTGTTATTACATATCCAGATTTCAGTTTATCACATATTTAGGAAGATCTTAATTGTATAAAATACCCAATTGTCCTCATGGCATTTTTAAGACAAACTATAGTCAACTAAATTTTTCTTCTTACAGTGCTCCAAATGATGAGCAAACGTTTGTTTGTTTGACCCTCATTAACAATATTCACATGTTTATAAGATCTTATCGACTTGAATTGAATTAAGAGTCTCCCATATCAATATTATTAAAGTCTTACGTTCCATGGTAAAAAACAAATACACGAGAGATGATATTGTAATTAAAAAATTTCTCAATAAAAACCTTGTACATATTTTATAATTTAAATTTTTCCTAATTTATTGTAGTTATTTATAAAATTGAGAACTGATGATAAATTATATGTAAATAACTATTTATGTATCTACTATACTTTTTTATTTGTCCTGTATACATGTTATAATAATTATGTATTAAAAAGAATGTGTATTATTTTATAGAAAAAGCAATTCGTTAATATCAAAAAATTTCCTTTGAGAGAATAAATAGTGCAGTTTTATGAAGCTCCAACAATGATAGAATAATTACAAAAGAAAGAAACAGAAGCTGTGGAATATATATATATATATATATATATATATATATATATATATATATATATATATATATATATATATATATATATATATATATTTATTTAAATACACTTAGATAATTTAGTGACTTGCATTTGTAACTATAATGAATTATTGATATATAATCACGGTTGAGGCACATAGCTCGAGGTGCAATTCGAAAGACGTATAATCGATAAATAAGTTTTTATCAATTATGTTTTCGATTTAAAATTTTTTTTACTAATTTTCTAGTACTATTTGGCAAAGATAGAGAAATAAGATCATAATTATTTATAAAAAAACATCGTTCAAATGCCACTCCTGATCTAAAAAATCATAAGCGTGTCCTTATTCGAAAACTTTAGAGTATTGTTTCTAAGCATAATAGAAAGATTTGGGGTGCCGCAAGATGGCATGCTGGGACCCATATTGTAGAAGTAATATCAACCATTATTTGCGAAGATCAGCAAAGATTTACAAACAACAAGTATGCAATGCATATTTAATCACGACCAAATTACCGAAAAAGCCATAGCGTTTGATAACTCCGTTTTCATGTGTTACTTATTCACCCAGTCATTCGGAAGAGTCCAATCAACTTATATCATTACTCTACTGCAAAGAAGGAGATTTCATTCCAATATAATAACAATAATCGAAGAGCTGAATATCGAAAACCACGCATATGTAAGAGCGGCCAATAAATTAAGGAGAAAATATATGGGACCACCGGAACCAGAAAGGAGACAGCCTGGGCCCAATCCTGTTTATACGAGAAATATGTGAAGTTCAAGACGTAGCAAGATGAGCAAGGAACAGGATAAGAGAGTGAAGAGATCATGTGTATACACTGTCAAATGACCGGTTAGTAAAAATTGGTAATTAGAAACACCGAAAAACACTGGACATCTACCTTTAAGCTGGTATTAAAGCTGGTCTTTATTATCCCAACTGAACCTAGGGAACTCTTAAAGAAGACCCAAGACCTAGGCCTAACGTATAAAGAAGAAAGAGGTTAAGCATATTAATATTCATATTGTAGTTGAAAACAATGGACAATACTTTCATATCCACATTTGCCGATGATACAGCTATTTTACATACTACTGTATAAACTGCTCTTAAATGCTACGGAATGAGTTTACCGACATTTTACCATAGATAAAAGCTGACATCTTAAATCCATTCATGTCACTAAAAGAAAATTGTTTAGCAACTAAATGGAAGTAAGATATCCTAAAAGTATTGGGAAAAATACTCTGATCTACAAGTTTATACTGAAATCATTTTGGATCCAAGAAAACTACTTTGGGGATCTGTAACTTCAACAAAATGATGATATATCGCTTTCAATCAGAATCGTGTAATAATAACAAGATAATACATCGAAACCTAGATCTGCAGTCGTTTAAGAAGACACGAAATCACCACAAACATACCAAGGGAGATGGAGTACTTATGTTTCATAAGCTACAGAGCTGTTTAATCAACAGCCCCAGAAAAGACTGGAAATGAACAATTAGTAGATCCAATAATAGCGTACTTGAAAAGCTCACTTTTAATTGGGGGGGGGGGGGGGGTGCGTAGCTTAGTGAATGGACTCAGCAATCAAATTTGTTATTGAATACTGGCTAATTCGTTGTTCTGATTACTAATTTGTTGTTGAATACTGATTAACTCGTCTCTGTGGGTCGATAGTTGATGGCATAACTTGTTCAATAGATCTTCAAATTCTACCGGCCCCGAGGTCGACACCTTCTTTAGAAAAATACTCCCGTAATCTTCTTAGCAGAACCATCTCAGTTTCCAATTCCCGCTCTTCTAACTCTATTCTGACCTCAGCAAGCGACAGTTCATTTAATTTATTTCCAGGCAACTTTGTTTCTTCTATACCCCACACCTGACACCAATTGTGACATGATTGTAGATTTCTCGAAATGGTTTATTCACAAACAAGGAATAGGATTTAGAATTTTTTCGGAACGTTTATAATTTCTCGCGAAATCGTTCAGCTTTACTGCCGTAATTCCTGTCAACAACCCTCTCAACGGTCGCACTTCCAAATATATTCATTTTCAATCATCTAAAATGTACCAGTATGACATTTCGAACGCTCGAGAATTATCAATCGAACAATCCAGAACATTCTATTGCTGTTCAACTTAACTGACATAGGACAACTCAAAAGGGAAAGAAGGATGCCCAACCTAAAACTACTTAACAGGGAAAGAAGAGTACCTAACCTAAAACTGATCAAACAGGGGAAAGAAGGATATTTAAATAACTTAACACTGTCACTGTCACTAACGGGTTCGTTACAGTATTATGTCAGATGCTCTTGCCAAATTATAATAATCAATTCATTTTTCAAAATATTCTTTCATCTTCCAATACCCGATGATATCGCAGGAAATTTTTTGATTTTTGTAATAATTAGGAAACATCATAAATAGAATAAATAAATGGCAGTTTGATACATTTTTTGCCCATTTTGTTTGACTATTATAATTATTATAGTATTTATAAATAGAGGACATTGTGTACGAATGGATTATTTTTGTTATTTAGACATATTTTATGATTAAAGTGATACCATTGCCTAGTTTTTTATTGTTTTTTTTTCTCTACATGGTAATATAAATCGTGTCTACTATATCTGGAATCTCATGGAAAAAAATTTTATTCTTAATTTTGAAAAAAAAACGTTCATGTAAAGTAATTAAGAATCCATGAAAAAATTATCAGAAACCAATTATTCTCAGCTGTAAAAGAGATTCGTACAAAAATATTATTTCTGCTCAAGAGAAAAGTATCTTCATTTTTACAACATCATAATTTCATAAATTTTTACGAAAACAAGTTGACCAGAATTGAAAGGCTGTATGGTTGGCCAGGGCGAGATAGAATTTACACCACATCACGATCGATTTTGAATCGAAGGAAACACTCATTTTTGATAAAGTCGATTCTCCGTGAGTCTTTCATCCCATTATAATGTAAAATCTAAGACACAGTTTCTTCATTCGATAATTTTATTTATGGTGAAAATAGCATTTGAATGGAAAAATGGAGCACTTCAACCAAATTAAATCACATAGGGGAAGGGACCCAAATTTGAGACACTTTTTTTGAAAATTCGATAAAAAATCACCATTGAACCAATTTTTATTATTATTGTACAAAATCGCTTGTTTTGTGTATTAACAAAACATCGTAATGAAAAATCTACATTAAAATAGCCTAGCTACTGAAGTTATTTAACTTGAAGTTTGTTATTGTCAATTTTCTCATAAAATAATAGGTTGCCTAATTTGAGACACACTGATGTGCCAATTTGAGACGGATTTCCTAATTTGGGATACTACTAAAAAAACCGTTTATTCGCAGAAAGAACATATAAAATTAGCATCTTTAATTTCCCCACAATCTTCATGGGTCCATCTGCCGCAGTGAACACATTTTGCCCATAGCTCGCCATGCTTGTTCTCGGAAAATTTTCCGGAACAAAATAAACATTGAGCATCAGTTCCTTCGAATTAGTCTGAAGAGGAATTAGCCAAAATAATACTGATGTTGCTTTCTGAGCTTGAACTAGAAGAAATCCGGCGTTTTTTTCTCTTCTGCTCTAATCCTGAAGTGGAAGGTTGGTCCTGTTTTCGTACAATTGCAGTAGACTTTTTTACCAGTTTCTTTGATGGTTTTTCTTTTGGTTCTAACTCTTCACTGATGTTTTCTTTAGGTATAGTATTTTTCCCTTTTCTTTTTCCTAAACTACCTTGTAATTCATCTTTGTAAGGAGTTAAGGTAATTATTGATGCGTTCCCAGCCCTAACATTCACCGTAGTTTCTCTGGTTTTGTATTCAGGCAGAGGACAAATATCCGTGGGAGAAAAATATTCTCTTTGAGGCTTATTTGCTGAGGATGGACTTGGTGTACGTTCATTCCTTTCTGGCGTTGGTAGAGCCATTGCTTCATTTTCATTTTGGTTGCTCAGATGATCTTCCTGATGATTTGATTTTTCGGAGAGGTGTTGTTCTTGAAGGCCTGTTTTGTTTTTCATTACATTATGCACACCAAAATCATGGTCTCTGAAGGTGTTTCTATTTAAAAGAACTAGTCCCGTTTTTCTAAAACCATTGCACGATGTTTCCATAGTTGCAGCTCTATTGTAGGCTTTGCCAAAAATAAATAGTTCTCCCGAAGCCAATTTTCTATCTCCTGAGCGTAATATGTTTTTAACGGAGACATAAATGAAACATCTAAAGGATGCATTTTATTGGTAGAATGTCGCGGAAGATAAATTATCGTCACATAATTTTGTTTTGCCAAATCTATGAGAGCAATGTTTCTTGTGTGGGAGTAGTGTCCATCCAACACAAGTAGAACAGGGTCAGCAGTCGTGGGTTTTGTGAATTTGATAAAATTACGTCACCACCTTGTAAAAATATCTGATTGAACCCAACCAGAAATGTGGCACTTAGCTAGGTCTCCAGTTGGAGCACCAATCATTAGCTCGGACTTCATATTTTTCCGTGGAAAAATGAATAATGGCGGTACATAAATTCCTGCAGCATTCACACAGGTTATTACGGTGATTAGTTTACCTCTTTCTGCGGAGGTTAATGTAGAAACCTGTTGTTTTCCCTTCAACAATAAAACCTTACTATGCTTATGTTGAACGATGGTAATGCCCGTTTCGTGAACACCCTCTGGGAGTGATCTTGAGGCTTGGAATATTCTGGCTCATAGAGATCAAAAAACGCTGAGACTTTTTCGGGAGTAAAAGATTTGATACGAGCTGCAGAAATGCCTTGCGGTGTTCTCATCGAAAGTTGTGGATGCCTCTTCAAAAATAACCTGAACCATTTTTTCCCAGCAGATTTACTAACGCCATTAAATGGACGCGGCAACTTATTCCTAATTGCCAGTTGGAATGCAGATATTTTTACTTCTCCGTCTTCTAATCTATCTTCATCATTACTTAATGTGGATAATAAATGTATTATTATTATGTTGTATATGCTCGTCTTATAACGGTGTTTCAGAGAGGAACGGTCTGAGTACAAGTTCCTTCATAACTATTTTGAGTTGATGTGTCTTACAATTGCTGCTGTTTCCAGAATAACAGCTTTCTGAAGCTGTATGTATATGAGCGAAGGTAGGTTAAGTATTTGTAGGCTGGTGTGGAGGCTTTTTGGGATTATTCCAGTTGTGGAAATGATAAGAGGAACCACGTTAACCTCACTTTGTTTCCAAATTGTTTTTACTTCCTCAGCAAAAGGAGTATATTTCACGAATTTTTCATTCCACGTGGATTGCAGATTGTGAGAATTTGGGATGCCGACATCTATAAGATAGGTTGAAGCTGCAGTCTTGTTGGCAAGGGTAATATCTGGTCTATTACATGAAATGGTCTTATCGGTTAATATGCTACGATTCCAATAAAGGTGATAGTGCGCATTTTCAATGACGTTTTCGGGTTGGTATTTGTAGTAAGGTGATGCATCCTTGTGGCGTTGGTACAGTAGAGCGAATTTTTGATGTACTATCTTCGCAACTTGGTCGTGCCTTTGAAGATAGCTAGTCGGAGCGAGTACTTCACAACCGGCGGTAATGTGTTGTATTGTCTCTTCATTTTCATTACATCTTCTGCATTGATCGATGACATCCGACTCCTTTAAAATAAATTATTATTATTATTATCTTCTTTCTTCTCACTTGATCAAGTGGTATTTCTTTTCTGGGATGACAGGTTGTACCAGGTCGTCTCAGAGTCTATTGCTTGAATTGAGGAAAGATCGCACAATATTACATGTTTTCAGGATGACAGACTTTTGTATGTTTGTATAGGTATTTGGGTGAAGACTTAGTTGTTCAAGGTGTGAGTTAAAGGCGTGTGGGGTGATGCCTGTGGTTGAAATTATGAACGGTATGGTTTCTACTCTTTTCTGTTTCCAAAGTGTCTGAATTTCTATGGCTAATTCAGTATACTTTGCTATTTTTTCTCTGTATTTTACTTGGATGTTGGGGTCGTTAGGAATTGATATGTCTATGAGATAGGTGATTTGCTCTTTTTTATTTTGGAAAACGATGTCCGGCCTGTTGCATTTTATTGTTTTGTCAGTACGGATTTCTACATCCCAATATAGTTTGTATTATTATTATTATTATTATTATTATTATTATTATTATTATTTTTTTATATTATATCACACTTGTTAGTGGAGGATTGGCATGTCCAGGCTGGGATTCTCAAGGTTTCAGCAGCCTAGTCATGTGTGAGCACTCGTCGGACGGTTCGGCATGTTCCCAATATAGCTGCTTGTTGGGCGATAATTATGTTCTTATCAACATTTTCCAATTTCAGTTTCTTTAACTCGTTTTGTAAATGTACTTCAACGAGGCCAGTGGTTGAGATAACCAGCGGATGTATGGTTACGTGTTCTAATTGATAAGCATCCTTTAGTTCGTGCGCTAAGTCAATATATTTGTGTATTTTTTGGGTCCTAGCTTCTTTAATGTGATCGTTAGGTATAGTGATGTCTATTATATTAGCTGTCCTTCCTTGTTTTTCTAGTACAAGTATATCTGGTTTATTGTGTGCTATTTCCTTATCTGTAATTATCTTTTTGTCCCAGTATACTTTTACATTTTGGTTTTCAAGTTGTTCTTTCGGGGTGTACTTGTAATAGGGCACTTGTTCTGTCAGCAGATCATATTTTATGCAGATTGCCTGGTGGAATACTTTGGCTACATCATCGTGTCTTTTCTTGTGGTCCCGAGATACCAAGTAGGAGCATCCTGCCAAGAGGTGTTGAATGGTCTCTGGTTTTTCCTGGCATAATCTGCAACTATCGGATGGGATTTCCTGTCGGATGATGAATCGTCTGTAGTTTCGTGTGCTTATTATTTGATCTTGTATGGCCAGTAGAAAACCCTCCGTTTCGGCCATGAGTGTTCCACTCGACAGGTACAGATTTGATAAGCGTTTATCAACCTCTTGCCCTGCTAAAGCTGCAGCATATCTTCCATGCAGTTCTTTACCTTTCCAGATTTGTTCTAGTTCAGCGAAGTAGTTCTTATTTTCTTTTTCAGGTGGATTTTCATTCGCTAACTTTGAGGGTGAAAGAGAGGAGTCAATAGCTGTTATTGCTCTATATGCGGGGTGTGTTACGGACTTCAGATAAGTAAACAGCTTTTCACATTCTTTATTGTGCATTTCTTTCAGATTTATAAGTCCTCTTCCGCCTTTGCTCCTTGGGAGATATAACCTGACTGTAGATGCATTGGGATGATGTAACCTCCTCCTTGTAAGCGATGTTCGAATCAATCTGTCTAGACTTTCCAGATCAGTAGGACTCCATTTGACAATGCCAAAGCTGTATGTTACCACTGGTACCACCCAAGAGTTGATAGCTGAGAATTTTGATCTAGAATAGAGGTGTGATTTGAGGATTGATTGTAATCTCTTTTTCAGTGTGTTTTCAATCTGTTCCTTTGAGTGTTTTTGATCTATGTTAACTGTTTGTTGGATTCCCAAGTATTTGTACATTTCTTCTGGAGGAAGTGGTTCAAATTGGCTTTGATCTATAAGTGTAATATTTTCGGAGTCTTGTACTTTTCCTTTTTTGACATGGACAAATGCACACTTCTCAAGCCCAAATTCCATCCTGATGGATCCGCTGAAACTAGATACCAGTTCTAGCAGTGAGGTGAGCTGGTCTGAGTTCGACGCATATAGTTTCAGATCGTCCATGTAGAGAAGATGATTGATTTTCACGGATGGCTCCCTGGATATTGTGTAGCCACAGTAGCTGTCTTCAAGTAGACTACTAAGTGGATTTAGAGCCAAGCAGAACCATAGCGGGCTGAGGCTGTCCCCTTGGAAAATGCCCTTCTCTATTCTCACTCCTGCGGTGGTGTAATGAGTTGCTCCCACATTCACGTTCAGGGAGGTTTCCCACGTCTCCATAACTTTTTCAAGGAACTCAATCAAGTGGTTGTTGATTTTGTAGATGTTTAGTACTCTGAGTAACCACGAGTGCGGGACATTATTATTATTATTATTATTATTATTATTATTATTATTATTATTCTTTGATTGTATGTACCCTTGTTCAAGCTCTCTTCTACCTACAACACCATTCGATTATTTGATTGCTTGACCCCTTGTTCCATTTCTTCTATTATATTTACATTCCCCTCGCCCAATTTCTTCTATCAACATTATCCTTCGATTGGTTAACTCCTTCCATTTCTATTAACCGCATTTTTAAATGCTCTTCTTTCTCTTCTTCTTCTTCTTCTAGACTTTCGTTGTCACTCTCGGATTCTTCCTCATAACAAATGTGACATAGAGAGGAATCGTTATCATCAGAGTCTAGAATATGTTGTCTATGAATTTGTGGGATGCACGATTAGTGAAATAACTTCTTACATGTGTCTTCCTTTTGAGTAGATATTAAATAACTTTATTTGTTGTTTTGCCTGTTCGAGTTCCTTGTTCTGTTTCCTCTTCTTTGTTCATCTGCTTCTTTCTTTAGAGCATGTTTCCTGTTTTTCTGTTCTTCTTGCTCTTTCTTCTTAAACGTTTCGCTGCCTGCATTTCCTTATATTTGCTACAAGCTATTACATATGACATCCTTTCAGTTTATAGTTTTCTTCTACGTTTAGGACACTCTGGCCAGGCAAGGAATTGGGTAATAAGGACAAATTTGTTAATAGCAACACTTGGAACCACATTCACAACTGAAATTTTACTTGGCATGTCAGTAGATATAATTATTTCTGTATCCGCAGCTGTTGTGTAGTCACTGGTTGGGACAAATTTGTTAATAGTAGCATTTGAAACCACATTTACAACTGTACTTGTAATTGGCTGGTCAGTAGACATAATCATTTCTGCATCCGCAGCTGTTGTGTAGTCACTGGTTGGGATAAATTTGTTAATAGCGGCATTTGAAACCATATTTACAACTATACTTGTAGTAGGCTGGTCAGTAGACATAATCATTTCTTTATCCGCATCTGTTGTGTAATCACTGGTTGGGACAAATTTGTCAATAGTAGCATTTGTAACCATATTCACAACTGTACTTGTACTTGGCTGGTTAGTAGACATAATGATTTCTGCGTCCGTAGCTGTCGTGTAGTCACTAGTTAAGTCATTATTAGCTAAGGTGGTTAACTTATTTTGTGGCAAGTCTTCGTTAGACATATTATTAATTTCTTTTTGAAAATATTGCCATATTCTAAACAGGGCAAAAAAATCATCGTTATTGCTCGCGTCTAGAATTTCCTTCAATCTTTCAAATTGTTTAATATTTTCATTTCCAACAATATTTTGAAACGTTTGGTACTCCATTACAGTATTTTGTTCTTTTTCGTTGCCGTTTATTTTATTTTTTGAACTTCCTAAACATTTGGTATAATCTATAGCGTTTGCATACAGTGGATAAAGGCCACACACTTTGGAACAGTTTACTAGTATTTCTGGTTCGGTACTAGAAAGCACAACCTCTTGTAGTAACGGTGTGAAGAAAACCTTTGTTAGATATTGCCCATAATGATCCGCCTGCCATTCTCTTGCTGATTTTCACCAAGCTAGTTTGATAGGTCTAAAGGCAGCTACATCTGCTGGTTGAAGTATGCGGGTGGCATTAGGATATAACGCAATAACTTAAATTTCTAGTTCAGTACAGAGAACACTAAGTTGATAGGTAAGATGAGATTGATGGCCGTCAACAAATAATATCACCGCTAGTTGTATATCTTGCCGAACTAAATAGGGGTGAAAATCCAGTGAAATATAGATATTCATAGAATGTTTCAGCAGTCATCAACATATTATCGCTACGGCCAATTCCCAAATCGTCTGGAACGGAGTCATCTATTTTTTCAGGAAATCGTTTACAGGGATACACTATCATGGGGCAACAATATGTTGATCCGTTTGCTGAAAATGAGAACATAACAGTTATATTTTATTTTCATGATCCGTGATTAATGGTGTATACATTTTTAAAGCCCTTTGGTGCCAAAAATTTACCGGTTGTTGGACATATCTGGAAACCCGTTTTATCCACGTTGAACATCCGAGGTATACAGGGTATCTGTGACGTCATCATTGAAGCAGGCACGTCATCGCAATGAAAAATAAACTGTTTTAAGGATTAAAACTAACTTTTCCGCATGTGTGGCCCTGGAAAATATTCTATCATAAAATTGTTACTTGTATACACTTCGGGGGGTGTATCGTGCTAACAAACCAAAATTTCTCCAAAAATAACCAAAAATTCAGTATATCTAGATTTATAGGACCCCCTGTATTCGCTCTAGTCAACTGAAAATCAACATAGTACATCTGTGAGACACCTTAAACAATATTCCATCATAAAATTGATCAATCGTATACTCTCTGGAGGCTGTATCGTGGTAACAAACTGAGAATTCTCCAAAAATGACGAAAATTTGGTACTTCAAGTACCATAGCACCCGTTGTACTGGCTTTACTGAGTTGAATATCAATAGGGTTCATCTTTGAGACGCTCTGAATAATATCCAATCATAAAATTGGTCACTTGTATGTACTCCGGAGGCTTTATCGTGCTAACAAACTGAAACTTCTCCAAAAATGACAAAAATATGATACTTAAAGTACTGTAGCACCTGTTGTATTGGCTCCGGTGAGATGAGAATCAATAGGGTTCATCAGTGAGATGCCCTGAATAATATTCAATCATAAAATTGCTGACTTATTGCACTCCGGAGGCTAACAAGACATGTACGCAAAAGTGGCCGACGACAACGACGACGACGACATATACACAGGATTTTTTTTCTAAAAACCGTTTTTTCGTGTTGTTGTTGATTGAAAACGTGAAAATAACTCAAAAAAGTTTTTCAAGATTTCAACTTTTTTTGGGGTAAACCAATACTTTTCTCGCATATAGAAAGGTTGGGCGGAAAAGTAAAATTCAATGGAAGGTGGGGATCAAACTTAGCTCAAATGAAAGAGCTTTTTATTACAAATTCAACAGTGTATCACAGTGAGGGTATTCAAGTGGATATTTATACCAAATTTTCAGTTTAACCCTTTCGGCCACCGCGTCGTCAATTGACGACACCAATTTTGACATCCAGTATAGCATATATAGTATATTACATTACGAGTGCGGAAAGTGGCACTTTTCACGCGAGTGGGAAATATTGTAGCACAAGGCGTAAGCCGAGTGCGACTATCCCACGACAGTGATAAGTCACTTTCGCACAAGTAATGTACAATATTTTTCCTACGACCACCCATTTTATTGAACAATATGTAAATATCAGTTCGTGTATATTGAGTGACTTGGCTAATCTTACGTTTTATTTGTGACAGTATATTATTGAATATTGTTTCTATAAAAAGTGCACATGTATTTACAATTACTTTCATAGTGAAATAAAGATATAACGATAATTAATGTTTATTTTAAAAAATTACAAAAGTAAGTACTTATTAGATACAACTGGGGAACAAATTTATTTATATACTTTACAGGGCGAGCATGCAACATGAAACCATGCGAGTCCTGTAAATATAATTACCGAGTGTGGCGCGTACAATATTCTTGTGCAGCTACCAATAATTTGTCAATAATATAGGAACAGAATATTTATTGAGTTCGGTCCTGGCATCTATCACTGATACAGATAAATTGTCAGCTCTTAACAAATTAATATTTAAACAGTGGTCTTAGTCCAGGAGGAATCGGCGCATGAGTACCGAAAACTAGTCCACCTCAATTTTTTTATGCGATCCTCTTTCAATTGCCCTACTGATGATATGTTGCCATGGGGCAACCTAGTGCCATATTGTTTAAACCGAAATTGTTTAAACAATTGGAAGGAATTGTTCTTTTTCAACCGGAATTTTTTTTTATATTATTTATTGAAATACAAATAAAAAAGGTCCTATGACTTTTCACGATAAAGTTAATATTTTTGGAGATATGAATTTTTAAAGGTTCGAAAAATCTCAAATTTGAGTACTTTTGACACATGAAAAATATATTAGAAAAATAAAATAAAATATAAATAATAATTTTTCTAAATTCTTTATACAATAGTTAATAGTATTCTCAATAGAGATTTAAGAAAATTTCATTGTTTATACCTGTTTTTTAATTGTAAATTTCGCGCGCTCACAAGTATGCGTCGCTAACTTTAAGTATCGCCGTCTCTCTCTGACTGATGCGCTGCATCGACCTCTCTGTATCCTGAATCATTATTAATCATTTATCTAAAAAACCATTAACTTTATCAAGATTGGTAAAGAGAGCAATGTTATTAATAATTAAATTGTCTACAATTTGTTTTTAACAAAAGTAATTTAAGTATGAATCGGAACATGTAATTAAAATTACTTTTTTGTTATTATCATAGTAATTTATGCATTTTTATAAACAATAATAAGATTTAATGGTATTTGAAAATTTTTTGGAATCACAATTATATATAAATAATAAGCTTTTGCTCAAAACATACATTTGGATAAATGCATTGAATCCGGAATATAAAACATTAGATTTTACGAATTTCGCATACAAACTAGAGAATGATACTTTGCTAATACCTTCATTTATAAACAAAACCCCATTTCCAACTGATCAAAATCTGATGTTTTATATTCCGGATTTAATACATTTTTCCAAATATATGTTTAAGCAAAAGCTTATTCCAAACATTTTTCAAATACTGTCATATCTTATTATTGTTGATAAAAATGCATAAATCACTATGATAATAACAAAAAAATAATTTTAATTACATGTTCCGATTCATACTTAAATTACTTTTGTTAAAAACAAATTGTAGACAATTTAATTATTAATAACATTGCTCTCTTTACCAATCTTGATAAAGTTAATGGTTTTTTAGATAAATGATTAATAATGATTCAGGATACAGAGAGACCGTATGCAGCGCATGAGTCAGAGAGAGACGGCGATACTTAAAGGTAGCGACGCATATTTGTGAGCGCGCGAAATTAACAATTAAAAAACAGGTATAAACAATGAAGTTTTCTTGAATCTCTATTAAGAATATTATTAACTATTGTATAGAGAATTTAAAAGAATTATTATTTATATTTTTTTAATATATTTTTCATGGGTCAAAAGTACCCAAATTTGAGATTTTTCGAACCTTTAAAAATTCACATCTCTAAAAATATTAACTTTATCGTGAAAAGTTATAGGACCTTTTTTATTTGGATTTCAATAAAGAATATAAAAAAAATTTGTCCGGTTGAAAAATAACAATTTCTTCCAATTGTTTAAACAATTTCGGTTTAAACAATATGGCACTAGGTTGCCCCATGGCAACATGCATTTATATCATCAGTAGAGCAATTCAAAGAGGATCGCATAAAAAAATTGAGGTGGAATAGTTTTCGGTACTCATGCGCCGATTCCTCCTGGACTATCTGTCGTGTTTTAAAACCTATACTGCATTTAATATACAACATATTAGTGTACCTAACCATATACGTAAGTACGTTTTTCGATATCTAAACGTAAATATTAATTTGAATCACCTAACCTGCAAGTTTCTTTTGGAACTATCTGAACAAAATAGAGTGAAACCTCTACTCTTATCAGTACCGATATGTTTGACGAAACTCGAAAAACAGGTCCGTATTCAGATTCATGAGTGAAAATTCGTACAAAAATATGAATATGTCAACACTATCTGCTGTGACTTCTGACTACAGGGGTCCTCAGAATAACACCTTCAAAGCTTACTCAGATGTAACTTCTCAACAACTCTTCCCAAAGAAAGAACAAGCAATTATCTTTCCTGCTATAGAAAACGCAACACTTCAAGATTACCTTATACCTCTAGGAACAATTATTGAACCCAAAAATATATCATTTACTTGAAGACTATCGAACAAAAGAATTTGCATGTATCTTACTAGTCCTAGCATAGTAGAAAAGTTAATTACTAATCACGAAGGAAAGATCAAAATTAACAATGAAATTGTGCAGGCCCTTAAATATGTAACACCCTCAGAAAGGCTTGTACTTTCTAACGTTTGTCCTACAATACCACACGCTATAGTAGTGAATGAATTAAGCAAACTGGGCATTACCACTCTTTCTACGATGTCATTTCTTAGAATCAGCTCAAATCTCCCCGAATTTAATCACATTTACAGCTTCAGACGTCAAGTTTTCATAACTCCACCAGCACACACACTTCCAGAATCCTTTTTGATAAATTATGAGGATACAACTTACAGAATTTTCCTCTCCCAAGACTCACTCTGCTTTTCTTGTAAAAAGCCAGGTCACACCGCAGAAAATTGCGAAACAGCATCACACTCTCCACCTCCCATTACTAGTACCCCTACCGCTCCACTTGAGACCACTTCCCACAACGAACAACCAATAAACATAAATACTGAAACACCTACATCCTCCGAGCAAAATTCTACAATAGAAACGGACACTGACAATCAAAAATTAACAAAACGTACTTTTAAGAAAATAGAGACACCTTCTCCTCATCCAGAAGAAGAAACAAACGAAGCCAAGAAAGACCTTTTCACTAAACCGCAACCAAAAGCAAACAGAAAGAACATCAAAACAAACAACAAAAAATATCTTCCAATCGAAGTTGTTATGGAGCCAGTGAGAAAAATTAACAACGATCACAATCCACCCTCTATTCTCAACTTCACCCAAATATCAGATCTTTTCGTAAACGTTTACGGCCGACCCAGTAAGCATGACTCAAGACTACACAACCGACCTCACAGCACTAATATATATGTTAACCAAAATTTATCCGCATTTCACCCACCGGGCTATCAGAACAAGATGTACAAAAATTAAGAAAAAACTTTTAATACACCTGCAATTAACCTATTCAGATAAAGAACAGGAGAGCGATTGTTCACAAACGTCAACCTATTAAAATACTTATCCATTCTCAATTCTTTCTCATCTATTTTACAATGAAACCAAAATGGTTTCATTGATAAACTTCCAATACTACAAAAGATCATAAACGAATTTAAACCTGACATAATTTGTTTGCAAGAAACCAACCTAAAACATAGCAATGTCCAAACATTAAATCAATTTCAAAAATTTTATAAACATCGAGATACTGCTCAAAAAGCTAGTGGAGGAGTAGCAATCCTCACTAAAAATAATATCGACGCCGTGGAAATTCCCTTAAATAGTAATCTTGAAGCCATTGCTATTAAGATCCATGACAAACAAGACTTACATATCTGCAACCTATATCTTCCTCCAGGATCGCAAATAAACCAGCAAGACTTAGGCAATTTGATACAACAAATCCCCCATCCTAGAATCATACTAGGAGATTTCAATGTTCACAACTTTCTTTGGGGCTCAACATCTCAAAACACAAAGGGTTACCTTGTAGAACAAATATTAGACGACTTTAACCTTTCTGTTTTCAATGACGGCAGAGCCACAAGATTTAATATACAGACCGGAGAATCCTCATGTATTGACCTTATAATCTGCGATCCAACCCTATCTCCTTCGTTAATATGAGACAGACTAGATCATACCTACAGTAGTGAGCATTACCCCATTATTATATACAACAATACAAAGAATAATACCAAAAAAAGCTTCCATCCAAAATGGAAACTTAAAACTGCTGACTGGCAACTCTACTCCACTGTCATTGAAGAAAAAATTGAATCTTGTGCTATCCTACCTAATATAGACGAATCGTTAGAACAATTAATAGAAACCATAAAACATGCAGCAAATATATCAATTGGAAAAACATCTTACACCAAACAGCACACTCCGGTCCCATGGTGAAATAACGATTGCGAAGCAGCTTTAAGAGCCAGCAAAAAAGCTTTTAATAGATACAAACGATATGAGACTCCGGAAAACAAACTTCAATTCTTAAACTTACGTGCAAAATCAACGCACATGATCAAAAGTGCAAAGCGCAAATCTTGGACTGAATATGTCTCATCATAAAACCCAGATACACCAATGACAGAGGTCTGGTAGAAGGTACGCAAAATATCAGGCATTCATTCAAGTAATAATATAAAAATATTCAACATGGGAGGAACTATATTGACAACTGACTCAACTATTGTAGATGCGCTTGCTGTAACGTACGAGATTGCAATTATACGAAAACTTTTTTAGCTCACAAAACACTAGAAGAACAAAACTGCCTGAAAGTGACTACAGAAAATGACGATCCTATAAATGTACCGCTCACCATATCAGAATATGAAGACGCCTTATCCAACCTTAAAGATACTTGTCCGGGTCCTGACCAAATTCCATCTACATTTTTAAAATATCTCCCTTCCAATGCCCACGAACATCTCCTAAATCTCTACAATGTGATCTGGTTGCAACACACCTTTCCAAAAGCATGGCGAGAATCCCTAATAATACCTATTCTAAAACCCCGAAGCCAAAAATCAAATCCTCAATCATATCGACCAATTTCTCTTACTTCAGTGATTTGTAAGCTACTAGAAAAAATCATTAACAGAAGACTATTGTGGATATTAGAGCAACATAATTTAATAATACCTTAACCAAGTGGCTCCAGACAAGAAAGATCAACTACCGACAATATTATAGACCTGAAAAGTAACATCAATGAGGCATTTGCACATAAACAAAAATGTTTAGCAGGCTTCTTCGATATCAACAAAGCATTCGATACTGCCTGGCATGATTACATTATCAAAAAACTTCTGAGCTGGAATATAACAAGTAACTGTCCAAAACTTTTTAAAAGAACGAAATTTTAGAGTATTAGCAAACGGAACCACGTCAGATTTAAAACAAACAAAATATGGCATTCCACAAGGATCCGTAATTAGCCCCACCCTTTTTATAATAGCAATGAATGATATCATACAGGCATTAAAACCACCAATGAAAGCTCGTTTGTATGCGGATAACTTAGTTATCTATTGCAAAAGCAAAAACGTAAACAATCTAAAATCTCTTACGCATGAATTCATATCTCATCTAGAGGAATGGTCGGAGAAAACAGGTTTCATGTTTTCTACTAGCCAAAACTCGCTTTATGTTATTCTCCAAAAAGAAAACAGTAAACATCCCAGTTATTCATTTATATGGCCAGAACACAAAAGCCGAAAAGTCACTAAACTTTTTGGGTACAGCCTTTGATGAAACGCTCAATTGGAATACACACATTAATAACTTAATATCTACGTGCCAAAAGAGACTTAACCTCCTGAAAACACTATGCAATAAAAACTGGGGCGCTGATCGAGATACTCTTCTAAGATTATACAGGACGTTAATTAGATCGAAATTGGATTATGCAGCAGTGGTATACTCGTCAGCCAACAAACGAACCCTAAAACGGTTAGATATAATACAAAATACGGCTTTACGGATAATAACAGGAGCCTTCCGTACATCTCCAGTTGTGAGCTTATACGCTGAAGTTAATGCACCTTCCTTAGAAGATAGGCGTATGTACTTGAGCCTGACATATGCAGCTAAAACGATATACAATCCGTTCAACCCTACAAGGCGTAACTGCTCTCTTCAAAAACTCCCCAATTCTTTCACAATTGAACCTCATGCTCCCAAACCCTTTTATACTAGAATAAAAATGTACCTCAAAAAACTAAGCTTTTCTTTTCCCAAATGTTTTCCTCGACTGACTACAAATCGAAAAACCAAAATGTATAACCACTCTTAGCTCTCTAGATAAATATTCGACTCCCAATTTCAGTATTAGATCAACCTTCAAAACAATACTAGAAGATTATACAGACTATCACCAAATCTATACCGATGTTTCGAAATCTGCAGCTGACATTGGAGTTGCGGTGGTAACTACAAACTCAACTTATAAGTTCACATTTCCAGATACATATTCGATCTTCTCAGCCGAATTATTTCCCCTATATGAAGCCTTAGCTAATATCAATTCATCTTCAAACACTCAAAACCATCTTAATCTCACAGACTCCCTCAGCTCAATAAAATCCATACAAAAAATAGTTACAAATGACCCCCTTGTCTTAAAAGTTGAAGAAGAACTCAAAATAGCTCAACGAAACAATAAAGATACCATCTTTATGTGGATCCCATCACACGTAGGATTAGATGGCAACGAGGAAGCTGATCAAAGAGCAAAAGACGCCACGACCAACGAAGATGCTCGAGTAGTGCAGTTTTCAGTAAATGCGGATATTGAATCTATAATTCAATCTAAAGTGAACAGTGTCTGTGAAGCTGGATGGAAAACAGCGGGAACCAAACTTAACGAGGTAAAAAAGTCTATTTAAAGCGTCGTCAGTCCTACCAAAAATCGTCGCGATCAAGTGCTACTAACACAGCTACGCTTTGGTCATACCCGGCTAACTCATAACTATCTATTTGACAAAGGTCCCGAACCAAAATGTAATTATTGTGACTCAAAACTAACTATCAAGCACCTACTTGTTGAATGTCCTCAACTAACACAACAGCGACAACTGGCACAACTCTCCAACAATGGATTATCCGACGTATTAGGAACAAACTACAATTTACGTAACCTAAACACATTTCTTAAATTAATAAATGTTATAAATTCTTTATGAAATACCAAATGTAAATAACTATATATATTGTTACGAAACAGCACACTGGTATAGACCCTAAATCCGACTATGTCTAAGCCAGGTGTGAAAATTAAAATTATGGCGGATGCGCAGTGTTTTTATAACTGTTTGGGACTATCTTATCTTAACATTGTTTTTGAGACCAGACTTATCTAGAAAAGGCCAGAACCAATTATTTGTGTCTGTGTAAGCCGCAGCCCGGAATTTTCTAGTAAGAAAGGCATTAATATAAATAAGGACCGATCAGCGGAGGAGTTCAGTTGATAATTTGACATCGTGAGATAAACAAATAAATAAGTGAATTAGTGAACTGTTTATATAAATTAGTTTAAGTGAATATACTGTTTATATAAATTAAGTATTAGTGATTAGTTTAGTGTTTAAATAAATTAGTGAGTAGCCATACCGTGTGTTTAAAGTTTATCCCACCCGTTTATTGTTTAAATAAATTAGAATAACATTACATTGGTGTCAGGTGTGGGGTAATATAAATAAATTGCTCCGTAAAAATGGCCAAGAGATTGAGGGATCTGAAAGTGGCGGAATTAAGAGCAGAATTAGAAGATCATGAGTTGGAAACGTCCGGTAAGAAAAGTGAATTAGTAGAAAGACTTAAAGTGGCACTGGAAAATGACGGCTTTGATCCAGAAACAGTTTTATTTAATGACGAGGCTTCCACCTTAATCTCGTCAATTTCTGCTAACATGGACGAAAAGATTTCTGCCATGGAAGAGAACATTTCTGCTAACATGGACAAGAAGATTTCTGATATGAAGAACGATATTTCTACTATGAAGAATGATATTTCGGCTAACATGGACGAGAAGATTTTTGCCATGGAAGAGAAAATTTCTACGAATGTGAAAAGTGATATTTTGGCTATAAAGAACGATAATTCTGCTATGAAGAACGACATTTCTGTTAATATGGACGAGAAAATTTCTACTTTGAAGAACGATATATCGGCCGATATCTTAATAATGAAAAACGACATTGCCGCTGACATTGAAAATGAAATTTCGTCTCTAAAATCAGAAATCGAAAATAAGATTACAACGATAGACGAGAAAATCAAGGAGTTAGAGGAAAAGATTGCCGATTCAAGAACGCGAGGCACGCCAGAAGAAGAAAACAAGACCGAGCAAACGAAACCTTGCAAGCCAGAAACACTACCTAACTTTGAAGTCATTGGCAATTCTACCCGAGTCAAGACCCCAACGTTCGATGGAAAAATGTCGTAGACCAATTATGTGAAACAATTTGAAGCAGCCGCTAGAGTGAATAATTGGTCCGATAGAGAGAAGGCAGTGAACTTAACCATCGCGCTTCGCGGAGAAGCCTTAGATGTACTCCAGACGATACCGCTTGAAGAAACGGATGACTTCGAGCTGCTGAAGGAGAGGTTGGACATGCGATATGGTCACGAACATTTGGAACATTTGTACAGATTCCAGCTGAAGAACCGAAGGCAGAAACGTGACGAAACCCTTCAAGAGTATGAAATGGATATTGCCCGACTAGTTCGATTTGCTTACCCATCAGCACCAGAGAACATGATGGAATGTCTGGGCATCTAGCCTTTATTGACGGCTTGTGTGACCCTAAAACATTAGTCGATGTATTGAGTGCTGCTCTTAAATATGAAGCAGCCACGATGGCTTCGGGATACAATAAAGATAGAACCATACAGAAAGAAGGTGACGATGACAGACTTGACCAGATCGTCAACTTGTTAAAAGGTGTGGTAGACAAGAAGCCGAAGAAAATCAGGTGCTGTAATTGTGGCGAGCTAGAGCATGCACGCAGTTCGTGTAAGCGTCCTACGACTCCTGTAAACCAAGAACCTCTTAAATGCAAAGCAGCCAAGAAAAGCTCGCGGTACAACAAAGGTAGGACCATGCAGGAAGAAGATGACGATGACAAACTTGATCAGATCGTCAACCTGTCGAAAGGTATGGCAGACAAGAGGCCGAAGAAGATCAAATGCCGGAATTGTGGCGAGCTAGAGCACGTACGCAGTCCGTCTAAGCGCCCCAAGACTCCCGTAACCCAAGAACTCCAGACACAGGGGAAATCAGACAGGGGTGAACATCCAGCTAATGTGAATCACCAAAAAGCCAACTCCTTGCCTAGACGGCCATGCCCTGTAGACTATTCACAATGCAACAATTCGAAATCTACCACAGCGACCAGGGAAGAAATTTCAAAAGTCATCTATTCCAGGAGATTTGCGATAAGCTGGGAATGAAGCAGACCAGGACAACAGCTTTACATCCACATTCAGATGGAATGGTCGAGAGAATGAACAGGACTATTGGAAAATACCTGGCCAAAGTAGTTTCCAGTCATCAGAGAGATTGAGGCCAGTATCTTTCCCTATTCGCATTGGCTTATCGATCTGCCGTCAATGAGTCCACGGGTGAAACACCTGCGAAATCCTGTTTGGACGTGAAATGAGGCTTCCTTGTGACCTGGAATTTGGCTGTCGGCCTGGAGAAAATCTAGCAGGCGAAGACTACGTGATCCAATTAAGAAGAAAGCTGGACGATATTCATGAATTAGTTCGAACCAATCTTCAAGTTGCCAGCGACAGAATGAAAAGTCGGTACGACACGCAGGCCACAGAAGGCGGTTTTAAAGAAGGGGACAAAGTATGGTTACACAACCCGACGAGGAGAGAAGGATTTTCTCCAAAATTACAAAAATCCTGGGAAGGTCCATACTTAATCAAGAGAAGGATCAATGATGTTATATATAGCATAAGCAAGATCCCCAACGGAAAACTAAAAGTAGTTCACCAAAACCGACTAGCCCAATTCGAAGGAGATCATGACCTAGAGGAAGGAGTAAACTTTATTCAAGATGTGTCTAACCCTACCTTCGATGAATTTATGGGCACGTATGGAGGTACCGGGAAAGCTAGATATGGAGTCACTTCGGAACAACAACAAGATTTGTTCACTCTCCCGGAAGATTATGCACTGGCATACAACATCCCCGCCCGTATCAAGAGCGTACGAGGGTTGGCAACCGTCTTTCGAAAGAAGTTCGGGCAATTAGAGAAACTTGAAGACCAGATTCCAGCCCCTGGCAAGACACTGAAACTGAAACATAAGTCGCGGTACGTCTTCTACGTGGTGACTAAAGATGAATTTAAAGATCGATCTACCTACCGCGATGTGTGGGAAGCACTTCGTAACCTCCGAGACCATGTGTTAGAATCCAGCGTGAAGAAACTGGCTATGCCTAAGATAGCGAGTAACCAGTTGGATTGGCGAGTTATCAGGAACATGGTAGAGTTTATCTTTAGAGATACCGGTGTCCAGATATTAATTTGCAGCTACAGCCACCGTTATCAGTATCCGATGAAGACGGTGCCCTGCTATTTCCATAAGATCGGAAAGTGTAGAAATGGGGCCAGTTGCCGATTCAAACATCCAGTCTCGGCTACACAAAAGTTCCAGGAGGAACTACCATTTAAGGAGGGGGTAATGTTACGAAACAGCACACTGGTATAGACCTTAAATCCGACACTGTCTAAGCCAGGTATGAAAATTAAAATTATGGCGGATACGCAGTGTTTTTATAACTGTTTGGGACTATCTTATCTAAACATTGTTTTTGTGAACAGACTTATCTAGAAAAAGCCAGAACCAATTATTTGTGTCTGTGTAAGCCGCAGCCCGGAATTTTCTAGTAAGAAAGGCATTAATATAAATAAGGACCGATCAGCGGAGGAGTTCAGTTAATAATTTGACATCGTGAGATAAACAAATAAATAAGTGAATTAGTGAACTGTTTATATAAATTAGTTTAAGTGAATATACTGTATATATAAATTAAGTATTAGTGGTTAGTTTAGTGTTTAAATAAATTAGTAAGTAGCCATACCGTGTGATTAAAGTTTATCCCACCCGTTTATTGTTTAAATAAATTAGAATAACATTACAATATATATATCTATATATATATATATATATATATATATATTAAAGTGAAATATATCTATCAGACAAATTAAATCAAATCACTATACAAAACCTAAACCAAATGAAAATGAAGAGTTAATAAATATGATGAAAATAATGATGGCTGATATTAGAAACACCAGAGAAGATATAATAAAAAACACAAAAGAAGAGATAAAAGGTACACAGAAAGAAATTAACAGAAGGTTAGACAAACAAGAAGAAACATTTTCAGAACATATGCTGGAAATGAAAAAACAGTTCGAAGAACACAAGAAGGAACAAGAAGAGAAAATGAATAAACTATATGGACATTTAATGCGAGAAGGCACCATCCGGAAACAAGAGATAGAAGACATGGGAAATAAACTACGAGAAGAAGGAAAGGAACAGATAGGCAGAATGGAGCGAAACATCATGAAAACCAATGCCAGGATAGATGATGTAGAGCAAGGCATCCAGTTGAATTTATCGATTGCGGAGGAGATGAATTTAAAAACTCAGAAAGAACTAATATGGGAAATGGACAAGAAGTTAAAACAAATCAAGGAAGATAGGAATGTACAAGATTTTACAAAATTGGAGAGGGAAATTAAAGAAGACTTTAAGAAGAAAATGATGGAATTAGAAAAAGAATTTGAAACCATAAAAAACAAGATGAATCCAAACATCAATACTCAAGGGGTAAATTACATCTATAACCATGGGGAAAGTAATCTTAAATTTGACGGGGATACGAGAAAAATGCATCCAAAAATTTTCTTGAGATATCTTAAAAATAAATTAAAAGGTATCAGAGAGATAGAAGATTTGAAAGAGACAATTAGATCTCATTTGCAGGGTCAAACATTACTTTGGTTCACATGTAATGATGTGAGTATAAATAATTTCAACGATTTTGAAAGTAACTTTTTGAAACAATACTGGGGGGAAACAGAACAAGGCTATGTTAGGGAAAAGTTATATTTTGGAAAATTTGATAGTAGAAGAAGCAACAACATGAGTAGTTATGCTTTGTCTTTATTTTCCCAGGCACAATATTTAGAGCCAGTAATTTCTGAGCAAGAAATTATAATATTCTTATCTAGACATTTTAATGACAATATTACTCAAGGTATAGCAATACAAAATATTACAAATTTCCAATCTTTACTAGACTATTTGAACCGAGTACAGAGAACGGTGCACAACAACAATAGACGTGACTATGATGACTATTACAGAAACATCAACGATAGACGAGACTTTAATAGAAGTAACAATCATAGACAAAATAATAATCACTATTACAACAACACAAATAACAATAATAACAATGATAGACGATATGACAGAAATAACGATAGGACTAATAATAACAATAACAGATACACAAATTATCCAGATAGGAGACAGCATAATAATTATAATAGAAGAGAAAGAAGAAACTCTGACGGAGACATAAGAAGGACGAATAATATAAGACGTGACACAAGAACTAACAGGACGAACAGCCTAGAAAGAAACACAACTAATCGTAACACAAACTTTAATCGAACTAATAAATAACAATAATCATAATAATGATAATGTTGTGGTTCCCGTGTCATCTTCTGGTACGGAACAACAGTTTTTCCACTAGAGGGTGAATATGGTAAGTTAAGTTGGTGCAGCTATGTTCACCCACGCGAATTTCTAAAGGTACAGGACCAGCTAGAACAAAACAATGAAACATTAATTTATATATACGGAACGATAGAAGGCACTAGCATAAAAATATTAATCGATACCGGGTCAGAAATATTTTTAATAAATAATAAATTTGTAAATGATTTGACAATATCAAAGGAAAATTTCGTCAAGGTGCCAAAAATAAATTTAATCGGCATAAATCAAAGAAAACTAACAATTTCAAATACTACGATAACTGTAGCATTAAGATTTAAGGAACGAGAAACTATGGTACAACTGTTAGTAGTGGAAAATATGGAATGCGAACTATTGTTAGGATCGGATATCTTATATGAAAACAAAGCAATTATTAATTATGAAGAAATGTACATAATCTTTAATAAAGAGAAATTTGATTTTAATTATGAAGAGAAAAATGATAATTCGAGGAAGAATGAAGAGTTAGTAGAAGAAGTAGATAAATGTATTAATTATAATAAGAAATTTGAAGATGATATGGAGAAGAGATATGATTATAGGCAGGAAGGAAAAATGAGTGGAGATATGATGTTGGATGGCAATGGAGAAATAAATAATAATAATAATATGCCGGAATGGAAATTGGATATAGATGGGAAAATAGAATGGAAAAATGAAGTAAAAGGAATACTGAGAGGACATAGGAATTTAATTAATGAGGAATCTCGAATTGCAAGAAATTATGTACATAAAATTGAAATGAAAGAAAATCAACAATTCCAACAGCGAAGTTATCCGATACCCTACAAATATCAAGAAGATGTAAAGAAAACTATAAATAAATTATTAGAAGATAGAATTATAGAACATAGTACCACCTCGTATATCAATCCAGTTGTTATAGTAAAGAAGAAGGATGGAGATTTAAGGATTTGCCTTGATGCACGAAATTTAAATAAATGTACAATGCCCGAGTATGAATCGCCTTTAACTATCGAATCGATATTAGAAAAGATAAGTAAAGTTAAAGTTTTTTCTAAGCTAGATTTGAAGCACAGCTTCTGGCTGATACCACTACATCCGGAAAGCAGGAAGTATGTAGGATTCAAGATTAATGGGGAAGTATATCAATTCCGAGTAACGCCATTTGGCATACAAAGCGCTACATCAGCACTATTAAAAGCGCTAAATAAAATTCTAAACAAATATGACCAATTTACAATACACTATGTGGACGACATACTTATTTTTTCAAACAGTATGGAAGAACATTTAGAACACCTCAGAACAATCATAGCGGAGCTTGACGAAAACGGACTAAAACTGAACATACAAAAATGCCAATTTTTAAAGAAAGAAGTAATATATTTGGGTTACAAAATCAGAGAGACAGGAATCGAGATGGATCCAGAGAGAGTAAGAACCATTAGAGAGTACATAAGACCGAAAAATTTGAAAACTCTTCGAGGTTTCCTTGGGATGCTAAACTATTTCAAACGGATGCTGGGAAATCTAACCGATTTAGAATTACCTTTAATGGAATTACTGAGAAAGGGAGTGAAATGGAATTGGACCAGTAAACAGGAAGATGCTTTCAATGAAATCAAGAATCAGTTCATCAGAAACATAAAATTATATCATCCGAACTATGAGAAAACTTTCATTTTAAGGACAGATGCATCTAAAAACAGACTAGCTGGAGTTTTAATGCAAGAATATGATGACATGTACGTACCCATATCATTTGTCTCTAGGATAACAAAAAGAGCAGAGAAAAACTATGGAGTAAGTGAATTAGAACTTGCTAGCATCATATTCTGTGTAAATAAACTCAGATACTTTTTATTGTCATAATTGAAACTGATAAACAGGCTCTGCTAACGATACTAACCAACAAGATGAACAATGCCAGAATACATCGATGGGCATTACTCCTACAGGAATATGACTTCGTGATTAAATATATTCCAGGGATTCAAAATGTAGTACCAGACTCGATCAGTAGAATGGATGGAGAGAAAAGAAAAGATGCAAACGAAGCTAGAGTGGGAATTAATATCATGAAACAAAGTAGTGGTATGTTCTCGCTAGAACAAATAAAACAGGAACAACTATTATTAGATGAGAAATACAAAAGAAGATGCTCTGAAAAGGATGGAGTAATATATAAATTAGTACATGACAAGGAATTATATATGATATCTGAAAATTTAACAAAATTAATTGTAAAAAGAATACATTTAGATTTTAATCATTTAGGAATTAGGAAAACTCACATGATATTTCGGGAGAATTATATATCGAAAAATGACATTACTATCATAAAGGATATTATTAAACAGTGCGAACTATGTCAACTATCCAAGGAAAAGAACATTCATTATGAAAATGTACCGAAATCCATCATAGCGGAAAATCCATTAGATATAATAGCGATAGACTTCATATCAAACCTTATACCAAGTTATAATGGTAACAAACACATTATGGTAATCGTAGACATTTTTTCTAAATTTATTAGCACATATCCATGCAGTAAAACAAATAGAAATTCCATTAAAGAATCGCTAGGAAACTACTTCGAGAAATATGGGAAACCAAAGAAATGCATAATGGACAATGCAACATACTTCAGGAACAAAAAAAATAGAAAAATGGTTGAAAGACCTGGAAATACAACAAGTTTTCACAAGTATAAGACATCCTAGTAGTAATCCTGCAGAACGAGGAATCAAGGAAGTGATCAAGCATCTGAGGATACTTACATACTACGAAAACCGTATGTGGGAAGAACGATTAAAGGAGACCTCAGATTTTATAAACAATATACCAAATATCGTTACGGAAATAGCGCCTATTTCTTTATTCACAGGAATAGAACCAGACAGACCATGGTCCAGTGAAATTGACTACAACAAACTGATTAAAGTAGCCAGAGAAAGACATTCAAGACAAGCTGACAAATACATTAAACGGAAACTAGCTAGACTTAGAAATAGGAAAACATTTAAAAAGGGTGACTTGGTAATAATAAAAGCATTAAGAGTACCTAATCATAAAAAAGGAATATGTTCTAAGTTACAGTTACCTTATGAAGGTCCTTATTTAGTAGAAACCAGTCATGGTATGAATAGCTATAAGTTGATACATCCTGACACTCATCGAGAACGTGGAATTTTTCATATAAACCAGCTGCATCAATTTAACGCCAATCAGCCATAACTAAAATTTAAGAAACACTAGAATTAGAAAATATTTAAGTAATCAAGTATGAATTAATTTAATCTAATCAATCTTAATAAGAGTTAGGAATAGTGTAATAAGAAATTCATTGATAAACTAAGTATAAGTTAATTGCAACGATTTAATAACTTCTTCATGAAATTGACATAGGATTAAATTGGGATTTAATTAAACAAGTAATATATATGATAATGAAATTATGAGAAGAAAATCAAGGTAAACTTCTTGTCAAATCAAGAATAATTCCATAGAATTTTAGGGAATGTTAAAGTGAAATATATCTATCAGACAAATTAAATCAAATCAGCATCATACAAATAGTGTGAATCTTAGTAGTTCATTAGTAAGCATCCAATAAAAAAAAGGAAATAATCCGTAAAGACATGAGTTGAACGTGTCAAGAAATTTTTAACTATCATATACAATTGATAAATTAATTTAAGAGATTGCTATTTAATTTAGTATCTATTTTCTTTTAAAGTATATTGCAAAATAAATAACACCAACAAGTAAATTACGTCGAACGTAATATTATACATAATTGTGGTGATTCCTGTATATATCATCACATAAATTTTCAAACAAAATTCGATTATTACAATTTTATATTTTATAGACACTTTCGGAAACCCCGTATATCGCATAAACTTTTATAATTATTAGCAAACGTCAAGGTCAAAAGATCAACGCTAGAAGCAATGTTATGTTAGTAATTCGTACGGTGTAGTTCGGTGTGTTTTTCGAAATGCATAAAAACAAAGTGATTTCGTCTATACTAACGCAAGGATAGATATATTGATTCAGGAAAACAATGTTTGTTTATCAACAAACGAACTCGAAAAACAAAATTAAAAACAATAAAAGGTTGTTGATTTAGAGATTAAGGAGACGCCGTGAAAATGAATTAGAGGGTGGACGTGTAAAATTTTATCTCCTCAAATTTCTATTAAAATTTGAAATAACTTAAATAAATTATCAGAAATATTAATCAAAAGTGTTCAGACGACGTTTTAAAGTAAATAAATTAGAATACATTCCGTATAATTAAAAATAAGTTAACTTTAGTGAAATCATCTAGATTTGGTAAGAACTATAACTATAATTACCTTATTACAATTATTCTGGTGGTTATCCAAGGTATCTTATAATGGAGATACTCTGCTGACTATATTAACCACATATATCATCATTCCTACATCTTGGACTTCGTTTTTGTTTGATCACAGCTGATCATTTTTCCTCCAAGAACAGCACATTCAATGCTATGCTCTATAACTAACGATGAACATTTTCCACGTGTATATTGAACTTTTTCTATAAAAACATTTCACTTGTATATTTTTTTATGTAGGTTAATTGTCTGTGGTAGCAATTTATTGGTTAAACGTTAGTATTAACTGTTCAATCTCCACTAATAACGGACACAAACACTAAATTCATATTAAATAAGTATTCACTAGATTTTTGCATAATAATAATAAAGATTCTTAGACACATCACTTTGCCTTCCATTTTGTAAACTAAACAAACATTTAACAGAACAGCACACTACACGTTTTCGCACTTAAAGATCTATGGTTGAGATTGAAAGTTTTTTTTTGGATGTACATTCAAACATAGAATAAGAATAATGATACACGAAATTTATTTGTTGAGTTTCAATAATATTTATAGTAATGAAAGCGTTTATATGGTTGTTGCGTAATAATGATACAATAATGAATTTAAACGTATAATATTGTTTATTAATTGATTATAAAAATTTCTTATCTTTTCTCATTAATCAAATTATGTTCAATTGTTCAGGTTCGTCTTATTCTTTCTCTGATATCTACCTATAGTTTCTTGTTGCTAGCAAACGTCAAGTGCCGAATCTCATCCCTGAGATACAGTATTTAAAAGGTAAAGTAAAATTGATAATAATTTTGAATTGGGTATAGCGGTAAGCGTAACCAATTCTGGCGCCCATAAATAATAATAAAACATATATTAAATTGAAATAAAAAAAATATACATAATAAAAAACAGCAGCTCAACTGAGGTAAATTAACAAAAACTATAATATAAAATAGCACTACAACATAAGGGCGTAAGTAAAATTATATATAATAAAAATGGCTCCCAACGTAGAGGCATTATTTAAAAATATATAATAATATATATATATATATATATATATATATATATATATATATATATATATATATATATATATATATTATATTATATCTATATTCTATTCTTTTATAGTTGCCTCACGTTTGGGTGACAAATTATTATATATCTAATGTTTTAATAATTATAATTGAATGTATGTATGATATATAACAATATAAAATATTAATTGTCGAAGCTTTCACAATTTGTGATTGTAGCTACACTATTGTGAACACACCTTTATCACTGGATATAACCTATTTGAATTTTGACAGCAGTTGACAAATTAATATGCCCGGCTCAGATGAATATTAGATTTTGTACTTTGAAAGATAAAACAATACACAATCGACTTACTCACTCTTATCTCAGGGAGGGATCAAAGATTTTTTTAAATAATCATTCAGATTTATAAATTTCAATGAATTCTCCAAATTAAGTATTACGCTATTCCAAATCTAGAGTAACTGTTTGTTCAATATACTACAAGACACTTAAATTATCTTATGACATATATGATTTTACTGTCACTGGAAATTAACCAAATGTCACTTATTATATCAAATTTTCTATAGCATGAAAATTATCAAACACAATGAGAATAGATATGAAATGAGTACCAAAGTGAGTTGGAATCAAATTTATATAATATATGATCAGATAACAAATTACAAAAATTATAACTTTTCAAAAATATCATAAACGAAAAACAAAGATAGAATTTTCTATCAACCTTAATATTAAAACAACCTATATTAGAAATCTACTAGCTAAATATTTTTATCAAAAATTCAAAATGTCTGATTTTATACTTGATGTATATCAATGTCAAATACGCAAATTTCCGTGCAAATTGTCTATTCCAAAATTTTCTTCACTTGACGTTGAATTTTATATGTGTGACGTTACTGTGATTTAGATCAAGTTTATTATCATAAGATGCATCTATTTTTGAAATATTTTTAAGAAAATGCCTATTAATTCTCGAGATATAATGTAGATAAACTGGACAGGACTCACCAACTAGGTACTGGTTAACTCGTTCGTATTCTAAAACGTATTTAGAATTTGGCAACACTTTCTAAATTCATAATTAAGAAGCCGGAAAACCACTTGCACTTTAACGATGTAATTCTTCTGCGAAATATACACGCACTGGCTTTACAATGCAAGGTTTTATGATCTGATAATATATTCATATAATTACTATTATATTCTTAAATAAATTTGAGACAACTCTTATTTCGATGTTGTCTCGTGGGGACTTCAAATTCAACTGCCTAAGCTTTTTACATAAATAAATCTCTTCTCATTTGGTTACGAAAAATTCTTTTTTTTTTAAATACAAATTTTTGTTTTCCTATAACAAAGAGAGATTTGCATTATTTCATTATAATTGCAATTTTGCTAGCAGATACATCTGTATTTTGAAACTCCAAATATTTGTTATCAAATCGTTATAAAATCTATCTATCATTAGGTATATTCTGCATTAATGTCAAATTTTATTTGTATATTGAATCTTTCAAATTATTGATTATACAGTGTGTATCACAAGTATTACATACAAATATACATATTTTTCCTTATTTTAATGTTTCTTTAGAATTTAGATAGAGGAACTGTAATAATATATTTATATATACACCAAATATCGCTAATGACCCCTCGAGGTCGATGCGCTATAATAAAAAAGAATATTTATTGCCTAACCAAGTTTCATTAACGTCCGTCCTCGATGCCCAGTGAAGCTTCAAAAAAGTCCATCCTCGATGCCCAGCCATTTTTAACAAAAGTTCATCCTCGATGCCCAGCCACTTTTAACAAATGTTAATCCTCGATGCCCTATCTGGTATTCTGTCTTTAATGAACATAAGAGCAGCCGAGTCAATTTTGCGATCTAGACCACCAACGACCCACTTTCCAAGTTAAAAAATGATCGGAAAACGCATTTTCTAAAGTGGCAGCATAAAAAGTTACTTTCCGCACTAGTGCGGAAAATACTTTCCGCACGCTTGAGAATAAAGGTCACTTTCCATGGGATTAGAAAGTGCGACATGTGTTACTTTCCTATGTGGTCGTAGGAAAAATATTTGTCAATACCATTTAGTTACGCTGCCATCTATTAAATACACTCTTGAATAACGAATGCGAGTATGATGGTACCATCTACTGCCGTGCTCGTAAAGTTTTAAAACATAAGTCACAGGATTTTGGTGATATTGTGAAGGTCAATGTTTAGTGTTCCTTTGAAGTTGGTTCCACTTTCGCGTGGTTTTGTGGTTGATAACAATCTGTGTCGGATCGTGTTGACATAAGTGTCTAGTTTTGTGGGAAATACACCAATTTTTTGTTTGTAACTCTATATGTGAAGTATATTTTTCCATTCCAAATTTGCTTGTCGTCAATTGAAGACAGTGTGACTAAAAGGATATAGACAAACAAGGTAACATAACCAAAAATAATTCAAAATGGTAAATAAATTTACAAATAATTATAAAAAATGAGCACCAAGAGGTGTCTGACATATGAAGAGCTATTGCAGCTTGCTGAAAAGCTTTCTGACATTGAGGACCTAAGTGGTGACGAATAAGTTGCTGAAATAGATGAAGTTCTGAAGCCCTAGCCAGTACCTAATGACGATGGTACTAGTGATGAATGTATGCATTTTTGAATTTGTAGTTAGTACAGTATAAATAATTTTTTCATGAAATCTTAAATTCTGACAAAGAGGTGGAAACTACCGAAATATCTAGGGAACCTCAGCCTGGAGCAAGCACCAGCGCAGCTTCCACTAACAAAAAAGAAGCAAAAAAGGAGTTTCTTACACGACATGAAGTAACCCCTAAAGAAGATATTGCTTGGAGAACAGGAGTCACATTCATAACTCCAGCCTTTAGGTGGTTTGAAAGAAAAGAGGAGATATTGTTGAGCTACAAAGTCCACTTTTTTTCACTAAATATTTTAGTGATCAGTTATTTGAGAAAATGGATGAATATAGTAATCTATTTGCTGCACAGCAACATCAGAGATTTGCTCCTACAGACATCCATGAGATGGAAACTATGGTTGTTATTCACATTCTTATGGGAAATTTACATTACCCAAGGATTCGATTTTACTGGAGCACAAAGCATTCGATAAGCATTCCAATTATTGCTGACAATATGTCACTAAATCGGTTTTTAAAATTGAGGCAAAACCTTCATTTTGCTGACACCAATGCCAGAGAAGAAGGCTCAACTGATCGATTTTGGAAAATAAGGCCATTGTATAATCGAATAAGAGTGGTTTGACAATAAACCACTTCACATGGCATCAACATTTATGGGAATTCGCGAAGCCGATAAATGTAAGCGGTGGGACAAAAATAAGAAGAAATATGTTTACGGTTCACGACCAGAAGTTGTAAAAGTATAAAATGCTTGCATGCAAGGTGTAGACAAAATGGATTTTCTGATACAAATATACAGAACTTTCCTAAGGTCGAAAAAATGGACATTACGCTTATTCACTCATGCGCTGGACATAGCATAAACAAAGCTAAAGCAATGCAGTTGGGGAAACCAAAAAGAGATATATTAGGTCTTCTCCACTTCAGGGCTTATATAGCTGTAGCACTAATATTAGAGTATAAGACCCGTTCTCGTAAACGAGGTCAGCCATCTCGTGATCCAACACCCACACCAACTACACCTTCTTCAAGGGAGAATCAGAAAGTGCGTCCAATTGTGGAAGTACGGTATGATGGAAGGAACCACTGGCCAATACATGAAAATAAAAAGTCTGCAACGAGGTGTAAAAATACAGGGTGCAAAAAACAAACGCGAATTTTATGCAATAAATGTAATAGTCTAAGATCCGGGATTAGAAAAATATACCCTCATCTGTTATTTAAATGAAACAATTTTTTATAAGCTGATTTCAATATCATGAACTTATAAAAACAACCTCTGCCATCATAAGCCTGCTGCAATTGATAGCAATTAATTAATTAACAACTGATTTATTTTTAATTTTTACTTTCTCATGTTAGTCACATGTAGTAAGTTAAAACCGTCAATATTTTATATTATATACCTCACTGTAGTAGGCACCCATCTCTATGATTGCTATATTTACCTGCAGCCAGGTGAGAAAAGGTAGATAAATCTAGCTTATTTCCCTCACATGTTAATTAAAAATTACGAGCATGATTTTAAAATTAAAAAAAATTGAATTTATCTAGATGTGGCAGTTACCTTGAAATCATCTGCAGTCTTTATAATAAAAATTTCAATTTCGAAGATTTAAGAAAAATATATTCTGATAAAAGAGACCGACAATCTGAATGTTTGAGCAAGAGACAAGGATACAACAGCGTAGCTACGCATGCGTCCCGGAGTACACTGCGCGTAGTCGTAAACTCAATAAATTCCAAAGCTTGTTCCGTCCGTAATACCGCGTGTCAAAACAACCAAGAAATTTTAGTGGCATCGTGACAGACTATTGACCGCTGCTTTAAATTTCCTTTAGCACCACTACCACCAGCCCTTTTTTCTGGCACTGTTGAAATGTTTAAGACAGAGAAATCGAATTTAGCAAAAATTTTGAAACAAAACGTTCAACAGACACAACCTCCAAGCGTAGATATTGAAATAATTGATGGATTCTACTTTCTACATCTAATTGGAACAAGTTTGCCGAAAACATTTGATAAAGTGGCAGAATCGATTCTTATCAAGCTTTGCTCAACAAGCGCTTCCGAAATTCATATTATATTTGATAGGTACTCAACAGATTCTATCAAAAGCTGTGAACGCAAAAACCGTAAAGAATTTGACACCCCATATTCAATTAAAGGTCCACTTCAGCCCAGGTCGAACGATTTTTTGGGACACATGAAAAATTACCACTTCAAAAATGCTATCGTCAAGTTTCTGTCAGAGTATTGGGAGAATGATTCTCTGATCACGGCTTTAGGAAACAAAAAAGTATTATAACAGTTGAAGGAAAATGTTTTTTCTACTGTGTTAGTAATAATCACGTAATCAAAACAGAAGAGGTCGATTTACTTTGTCACCATGAAGAAGCTGACACCCGCATTATGTTTCATATTTATAAAGCACCAAAAAACTCGAAAATATTAGTGAAGGCTACGGATACCGACGTATTGATAATTATTCTGGGGAATATACATAAAGTTCCGGACAAAAAAATTTGGTTAGCTGGCTCATCGTCTAAAAAACAAAATAACAGAATTTTTTTTTGCATTACCTCTTCCAAGTTGGCGTCAACACTAGATCCTCAATTGTGTCTTTCACTGCCTGCATCTCATGCCTATACAGGGTGTGACTATACTGCAGCTTTTTACAACAAAGGAAAGTTAAGCCTTTCAAGATTTTTTCAAAAAATTATAAGTTTCAGAAAGTATTCGCGTCGTTAACAGATGATGCAGATCTTTTTTTAAGAAAAAAAATGGAAGCTGTTCAAGAATTTACGTGTTTAATGTGTGGAGGAAAGAACTGTATCACTGTTAATAATGCTCGATATAAAATTTTTCAAAAAGCTTATGCGGCTGTTAAGAGTGATAATGAATTTTTAAGGAAAATTAAAAGTTTTGATTCGACGCTAATACCACCATGCTGGAAGTCGCTATAACAAAAAATTTTGCGAACGATATTTGTTAACTCCATGTGGTTAAATGCGACTGATGCGGACTGCATTAAGCTTAATCCGGAGGAGTGTGGTTGGTTTAAGGAAAATCACTTGAAACCTTGATGGTTTGTTGGAGACGCAACACCGCTCCAAATTGATGATATTTATCTAGATACCTGCTAAAATAATGATGATGATAACGACAATGAAGCAAAAAACTCAGATGATGATGGTGATGGAGAAAATTCGCCGTGCGATAACCGAGATCTCGATGATTGCATTGCTACTTCAGATGAGTCAGACCAAGATTAAATAATTGATTATTTTCAACATAATGTAATTGCTGTAATTTTCTATTTTTCATTTGTATACAATATTTGCATAATAATAAATACAACAAACATTTTAAACCTATTTTAATTTTTTTTTAAAATTAATTTCGGTGCATAAATATTATAATTAAGAAAATTTATAAAAAAAATTAATAATTGAAGCATTAAGAAAACTTCACGGTAAGTGTAAACTATTTCGGTAATTTTTCTCAAAAGTATATTTTCTTTAATATTGAACACTATTCCGAAAAATCAAAAAAATTCGTGAAAATTTAGAGCTATCTTTCTGTCTATCTTTCTTATACTCCAATTCTCATCTTCTCTCTCTATTCTAGTACGTTCAAATGAGCCCGTGGTGCGCGCGCATCAGTTTTACGCTGTCTTTGTTCGTTAAAGGAATATGTATTATTCTATCTCTCTCTTCGCAATGAGCTCCCATAGCTGCCGCTAATTTTTATTATTTAACTTTGGCTGCATCAGCCTTTTATAAGATAGCCAAACATTAATATGTTTAGAATTCGACGCCGCTTATTATTGTACTTGGATTTTTTAATTAACATGTACATAGAGATCGGTGCCTACTACAGTGAGGTATATAATATAAAATATTGACGGTTTTAACTTACTACATGTAACTAACATGAGAAAGTAAAAATTAAAAATAAATTAGTTGTTAATTAAATAATTGCAGCAGGCTTATGATGGCAGAGGTTGTTTTTATAAGTTAATGATATTGGAATCAGCTTATAAAAAAAAATTGTTTCATCTAAATAACAGATGAGGGTATATTTTTCTAATCCCGGAACTCAGACTATAAAGTTCATTTATGTTTGAACGAGAATACTAATTGTCTTATGATGTTCCATAGTTCCTAAGTTTATTAATTTTTTTTGAATAATAATAGTTTTAATACCTTTGAGTCATGACGACGTATTGCCAGCCCCTTAGGGGGGGTTAGATAACCCCTCTATATGTTATATCAAAAAATTGGAAAACAAATTAGCTTCACGCCCGTAAATTTTCCGATTTTTTACTCCACCCAATTAAAATAGTGACCGAAAGGGTTAATGGTTATTTGCAACAATAACCAGAACATTTCGCCTTACATTAATTTTATAAAAGATGTTCAATAATTTCCTCGTCATTACTATTATCAAATTCTTCTTTCTCTGCCATATTATTATTATCTTTCATGAAATAACTGTAACACACTTATATATTCTTAAAAATGTAACTGAACTAAATAAGTACGTACGTAATCGTATACCGAAAGAGGATTGGGTGAAATATCTGAAGGAATTATACAAGAAACAGAACATTGAAAATGAACTTAACACACCTGAAATAATGATTAACGACGACATACATGTGAGCAGGAAAGACATAGAATCTGCTGTAAAAAAGCTAAAAAATAGGAAAACCGCAGGACCCGATGGTATTACAGACCATTACACTCAAATCCTGAAAATGCCGATTGAGTCGGAACCTCTTAGAGCTTTAGCAGACTCATATATAGAATACACGGATTACAAGAACTTGAGAAGGGAATTATGCGAATATGATTGGCATTCATTTTATGAGATGATAGATATAGATATAACTACTACATTCTTCATTAGACTTATATGTGAACTGACAGGAAAGCATACGAAAAGAATCAAAAAGAAACAGGAGGGTAAAAAAAGAAAAGATTGGGTCACAAAAGCACTAATGAAATCAATAAATACAAAAAATCAATTGTACAAAAAATATCGGGAGAATCCAGAAGCTTACGGACAGGAATTTAAGAATTACCGCAATCATCTGAACCGTGTAATGGAAATTCCGAAATTAAACTATTATAGAGCGGAGATTGAAAGAAGGAAAAAAAGCTCAAAGCATCTTTGGAACACAATAAACAGTATGGAATGTAAGAAAAAAAAATCAACCATCAAAGAAATTATCACTGATAATGATGTATTGACCGATGACCTAAAAATTGCAAACGCCTTCAATAAACATTATGCGGAAGTGGGGAAAAAACTGGCATCATTAATTCAAAAACCTATTACTGATCCAATGTCAAGAAAATCCCTGCCACACTCAATGTTTCTTAAACCTGTAGATGAGGATGAAATATGCCAGATCATAAATTCATTTAAACCAAATAAATCGCCAGGAATTGATAAAATTAAAGCTGAAACTCTCAAAGAAATTCAAATAGAAATCGCCAAACCCATGGCATACCTCAATAACAAAATAATGAAATCTGGTGTATGTCCCTCTATACTCAAAGTAGCTGTTATAAAACCACTTCATAAAAAAGGAAAAAGATGTGCGCTTGAAAATTATAGACCAGTTTCACTTATATCCAACATCGCGAAAAATTTTGAAAAAGCTCTCAAGGATAGACTCAATGATTATATAAAGAAAAACAACTTGCTATCAGAAAAACAGTTTGGGTCCAGAGAAGGCAAATCTACCCAAGATGCTATAATAAGCTTAACGTCCCAAATTCATAGACCGATAAATAACGGAAAACCTAGTCTATGTGTGTTTTTAGACCTATCCAAGGCTTTCGATACTGTAAGCCATACACAGCTTCTCGAAACATTGGAAGATATAGGAGTTCGGGGAATCTTCTAGAAAGCTATCTGTACCAGAGAAAACAATTTGTACAAATTGAAAATAAAGTTAGTTCAGAAGAGTTGGTTCAGTTTGGTGTGCCACAAGGCACTGTCCTTGGGCCACTATTATTCTCAATATATCTTAACAACTTACTCACCTTGAATAGTACAGGAACTATAATCAGCTTCGCAGATGATACAGTGATTTTGTATGATGATGAAAATTGGCATGACCTGAAACGAAAAGTGGAAGCTGATATGCCACAAATTATCAATTGGTTTAATCATCAACTATTGACAATAAACTATGAAAAAACTAAATTTATGACTTTCACGGCTTATAGGAATCATTTACCACATTTCAACACTCTCGATATACGGAACGGCGAGTTGATTGTTGATGTTTCCAGAACAGATACCATTGAATATTTGGGTGTAACGATAGATAGTCATATGAGATGGGACGTCTACACTGAGAATGTGACAAAAACCTTAACAAGTATGCTGTTCAAATTCAAATATTTGAGCAAATTACTTGACACTTATCACTTGAGGATCATTTACTTCGATCTGGTGGAATCTCGTATTCAATATGCTGTACTGAGAACAAAGGGACGAAGAAAAACAAGCAAATTTTGCTTACGTATAAGAAAGAAGAAAAATATTGTTGCTGGCATAACAGTAACGTGATGGAAAAGCTCCACCGTTTGTACTGTACGTATGTTGCTCTATAATAAAATGAACGAAAAGTAATGATAATATTTATTTTCTGTTGGTTCTTGATATATTTTTCAATTAAATGACCCGTAAATAGCGGGGACGAGATGGAGACGAATTAACTTTCGCATTTGTTGCAATTCTCGCAAGAAATCCGTCCTTAATACGTTGCCTCGAGTTCATGATTCAAGTACGTTTTTCATGCACATTTTGATTCGATTAATGCGTTCCGATTTCGGCACTGTGCAGGAGACCAAATGAGGACGCTTTTCGAAATACGCTACCAGGGATACTTCATAGCAAACGGCCCAATGTTGCTTCGTTTATTGATATCTCCGGTTAGAAAAAAGATAGGAAGTTGCGGCTTGCAATGACTTTTAAGGAATTACGTTATCTATTTAACTATGCAAAAAAGACATAGCGTACTATTTAATATATTTATGATAATGCACAATAGCTGTTGTAATGTCAAACAGCGCCTTCTAGGTACCACACCAAAATATACTAGGAAACAATTTATACAGCAAATTATTAAGTGAAAAGAGCGGTTTCAAACGAGACCTTGTTTCTTCAAATCCGTCAACTCATAGGAGTTATTGCCATTTAAATAAAAACATATTTGACGTTACCCCACCGCAACGTTATAAAAAAAAGAATAAAATACCTCAATAAAAAAATGTTGCAAATTTTCCTCTGTTTACGAAGGCATTATTTGAAATATATCTTTACTTCCATATTTTTTGAGAAAACGCCCGTTTTATGATTAGCTATAGCAGTTGCGCCCCTAGCGGCCATATTCTGAACTTGAATATAATTTCCAGCGATTTTCCGATTGTACGATTATCGGTTCCTGAGATATGGCCGGCGTTCATTCTTAGTACATGTAATTACAAAGCTTTTTCAAATTAAATTGTCAGAATTTTTATGCTATTTCGTCATAATTGCTCCCCTTATTGTTTTATATATGTTTTTATTTCCTAATCAGGTATTGGCACCTCTGAATATTATTTCTGCGTTATAATTTAAAACTTTCCCAGAAATCCATTAAATTTTATTAAAGACAAATATCTTCATGATTATTTATCTCGTTGTCAAATCGTTAGCATCTCTCACAGACACAATTTCGTCTGTAAGTAATTGGTTAAGTTAGTAGGTTACTTTCGGAGTAGTGCCGTTACCGACCATTCTTTTACTGTTATTCGACTTGAAATCATCATCAACAACAAAATTAATCTCGTTACACACTCTGACCGCAGACAATATTGTCGCAAATACGGTGAATAAAAATAAAAATGTGACTGTGACTATAGTCGGCGTACAAAATGTGGAGAAGAGATGCGATTCTTAGTGGTGCTCGTTATATGTCATGTAAACGGTTTTCATTTATTTAGTCGACAGTTTTTTTGGTCGAATTTGGAAAACGATGTCGCTGAAAGTGATCAAATTGGAGGATACCGAAAAGGGGTTAGTGTTACAGGTAAGAATTGTTGATCGTTTCGCTATAACATTTGATCCTTTAGTAAATTATCGAATGAATTCGTTCCATTACGTTTTTCATACAATCTATTTGCTGGAAATTTAACAATCAATTTTAAGATGTTATCTGTTATTTTTCATAATTGTATTTTTGAGAATTTTCTACATGATGCTGTTACCTTGGAATCCATACGTCCAGTAACTTAGGAAAAATCGGCAAATTATTTCAGTTCCAGTTCAGTAAATTCAAAGTTTTCCGATAGGTAGCACTGTTTATATTATTTACTGAATACAATGATATTTTTCAAGAAATATGAGTAAATTTTCGTTGATAGAAAATACTGCAGCTTTCATATATCTGAAAAGATTCTAACAAACTCTATTTAAAGAAAATTGAAGATTGAATCCAAGAATACCCGAACTAATAATTTAAATTATAAAACATGTAGCGCCATCTAATTAGCGATTGCAACATTAGAAAAGTACAATTTTCTTCTTTTAAACATCTTTATCAAATTACGGAAATTTGAATGACATCAGATTTTGTTAGGCCAGTCATCTAATACAAATAAAAATGCAAACATTGCAAACGCGCATCTATCTAGGAGAAGGTGTTCTAACATGACATACTTTTTATAAAAAAAATCATTATTTTTTTGTATTGCTTTATTCTGAAAACATTTTCAAAGGAGGGCAAATGAAAAAGAATAGTCCTTGAATGTCCTTAAGAAAAACGCAATATAATAAAAAATAAACGGTTTCAAAGATTAAAACTAACTTTCCGCATCTATGGCCCTGAACAATATTCTATCATAAAATTGTCACTTGTATACACTTCGGGGATGTATCGTGCTAACAAACAGAAATTTCTCCAAAAATGTAGTATATCTGGATTTATAGGACCCGCTGTACTCGCTCTGGTCAGCTAAAAATCAATAGGGTACATCTGTGAGACACCTTGAACAATATTCAATAATAAAATTGGTCACTTGTATACACTCTGGAGGCTGTATCGTGCTAACAAACTGAAAATTCTCCAAAAATTATGAAAATGTAGTACTCCAAGTACCATAGCACTCGTTGTACTCGCTGAATATCAATAAGGTTCATCTTTGAGACCCTATGAATAATATCCAATCATGAAATTGGTCACTTGTATATACTCCTGGCTGTATCCTACTAAAATACTGAAATTTCTCTAAAAATTACAAAAATATTGTACTTAAAGTACTATAGCACCTGTTATACTGGCACTGGTGAGCTGAAAATCAATAGGGTTCATCAGTGAGATGTCCTGAATAATATTCAATCATAAAATTGGTGGTTTGTTGCACTACGGAGGCTGTATCGTGCTAACAAGACATGTAACGAAAAGTAGCCGACGACAACGACGACGACGACATACACACTGGATTTTTTTTGTAAAAACCGTTTTTTCGTGTTGTTGTTGATGGAAAACGTAAAAATAACTCAAAAAATATTTTCAAAATTTCAACTTTTTTTGGGGTAAACCAATACTTACTACTATGCAAAACACGCTTTTCTACACAAATTTTTATGCGCAAAGCAAGCCTTTTCTTGATTAGTTTGATATCCGTTAGAAAAGTAATAATGTAGAGTGTGGGAAAAGTACACGTTACGGTACTTTTCCGCACGGAAATGTCACTTTGCCCACAGAAATGTCAATGTCAAATTTTTTTGACAATACTTTATAGTGGATTTCTGGGTGTTCAAATTTTAAATTTAAACTAAAAATTCTGCAAGTAAACTATTGTTTAGATTATGTATTTCAGTTTATTGATTATAGATTATAAACAAATTCATTTATTACCCATTATTTTAGGAACTATGAACCGAGATCATAATTTATCTTTCGAGTTGTCAAATTCCGATATTGAGAATACTCCTCTAGATATTATCGAAAAGGCTCAAAATGCAATCGAAAATTTGTTACCTGGTGTTTCAAAAAACAAATATCAAAAACAATACAGCAAATTTATGAACTGGAGGGAAATATTAAATCATTCTCAGAAAATGTTTTGTTGGCATATTTTCAAGAAATTTCTGCAAACTTTAAACCGTCTACACTGTGGTCTATATATATTCAATGATAAGGAGCCTCATAAGTATCAAACATAACATATATTTCAAAGTATACAAAACGAGCATATTTAAAAAAGCAAAACGAAAAAAGCTGCGACAAAAAAAATCCCTTACATTGATATCTGCTGAAATCCATAAATTTTTAGAAGAAGCGCCAGACAATATCTATCTACTCGTCAAAGTAAGTCATAATTTTAAAGATTATATTTAGTTATTCAATCTATTATTATTTAGTAACCAATGTACTTCATAATAAAGAAAAATCGAAATAAAAAACTTAAAACAAAATAAAGCAGCGGAAAGACCTAAATACAGTATTTCATAATTGTTGCCGCGATAGCTTAGTGGAAAACACATCAGCATTGGAACGAAGAGGCCCGGGTTCAAATCCTGTCGACTTTTTTATATATTTGCAATTTATTTAATCTTTTTACTTTAATTTTGGAACTAAATTAAAATTTTAATTTCAATCACAAATTTACTTGTAGGTTGTCATGGCTTTTGGATTAGCCGGAGCATGTCTAAGGGTAGAATTATGGAAATTAACTATTGATAACATGAAAGATTTACAAGAAGCCTTATTGGTTACTGTGCCAATAACTAAGACAAAAATACCACGTACATTTACTGTAGTTAGAAAATTCTATGATTTATACAAAAAATATGCACGTCTGCATCCACAAAATACAAATGAGAAGAGGTTATTTCTTAATTACCAACACGGAAAATGCACGCGGCACGTAGTGGGCATAAATAAATTCGGAAATATGCCTAAACAAATTGCAGAATATTTAAAATTACCTAACTCTAAATTGTACACGGGTCATTGTTTTAGACGATCTTCAGCTACAACTTTAGCAAATTCAGGCGGAGACTTATTAACATTGAAGCGACATAGTGGATGGCGCTCAAATACAGTGGCGGAAGGATATATTGACGACTCGATATAAAACAAAATTGATATTGCCAACAAAATTGAAAAATCTATTATACCTGGGGCTTCGACTTCATATAATATTATTCCTAATGAAAAACAAGCATCAACATCTTTGTAGGAATTTCCGATACATTCCTACAATGGACCTTAATTTAACATTAAGCCAAAGGTTCGAAGTTTAAATCTCCGCGCCCTTTATTTATGATCACGGATCCAATTGGTACCTTCTGCGCCACTAGCCGAAAAATTACCGCCAACGAAAGGCAGTCAGTAAGTCTAAGTAGAACTCTCTTGACGACATGATAAGGTGTAAATTCATTTTGTTCGAGGACATACCTAGTTCATTTTATCAAATTCGTATAACTGCAACATATGGAAATGTGATTATAGTGTGAAGTGTTTTTTTCCGATATTGATTGGTGCATATTCGTATAGTAAGTACTATCATTATTATAAATCATTCTTTAAATCCGCATGATCGCCTGGACCGGTTATTGTCGGTAGTTAAGCGCTGTTGTCGTATCCGTAAAGTTTGGTATTTCGTTTTATTGTATAAAAGAAATTATACCAATTGTAGGAATTACAATAGAGGGATTGAGAGTGGCCCGTATTTTTTTTTATTACACCTTTATCGACAAATTCAGCATTCTCCGTCAATAAAAGGTTGGCGATTGTTCTGTTCTTAAAATTCTCAAAAAACATGTCGGGAAGGAAAGGATCAACTAACTTAAACTTATGTGAACCAGCCAACTATCGCTAAGGTGAAGTTCCCTTCCCGTTCATAGTTTTTTGTTGGTCCTTCGAGACGGATATAGTCTGTCAATTTGACATATCCATTTTCGCCTCTGCAGCAACTTGATATATCCATTTCCACCTTTGCGGCAATTTGATTTCTTGGGTCTGTCTGAACCCTATTCTTCTTTTCTCTAATAAACCTTCCAAAAAGTTGTTCATTAGACTCTCGCGAGGGCTGAGAAACTGTAAAAAAGAAATACTGAAACAGTGTTAGGTATATAAGTGCGATTTGATTGCTCGGGAAATTAAAGACAGTCCGGCAACAGCGCGCGAAGCGATTTCTGAATCTAGAATGGTCAAAACTGCTGGCCATTTCCACTTCAACGACACCTCGCTCAAGGGGGGTGTATAGGATTAGGATCCGGTTTGGAAGTGTTTATAAACAGCATATTTTGAAGGAACTAGTGTTTATTTACATGTCGGGTTTTTGTTACCTCAATAATACATGGTATAATAAATACATCGTTAAGTTTGAGGGTATTTGATTAGTGTATTTAGTTATATCTAGGTACATTTTCTTACACTGTTAAAAGTAATTTACAGATTTCTAAATATTAGATATTTTGTTTATCAATTATCTATGTGCGTTTATATGCATTTTTAGTACTCTGTGAAAAATAAATCACAGTATTTTCTTCATTATTACTTTGGATATTTAATTAGTGTATTTAGTTATATCTAGGTACATTTTCTTACAGTTAGAAATAATTTACAGTTGTCTCAATACTAGATATTTTGTTTATTAATCTCAATATTAATTAGCAATGTGCGTTTATATGCATTTTAGTACACTGTGAAAAATAATTCACTGTAATTTCTTCTTTATTATTTTGAATATTAATACCGTATTTGGTTATAAGTAGGTAGGTATTTTCTTACAATGTTAAACTAATTTACAGTAATCTGCATGCTATTGAAATACTTATCGCATTGATTGGAAAATCTCTTTGTCTATTCGCTTATTCGGTTATTCCATATATTGTAAAAATTTACTCGCTACTTTAGAAGCTTATTTAATTCGGGTGGACTTCAACTTTGATTGGTTACACTTTGATTCAATCATATCGCTAAATCACTTGAAAAATAAAAGAGGGGGTTTCAAATCGCAATTATCTCGAATTGAAAAATTTGTGTCGGAGCTGACTGGCTCCGAAGAGGTCTATATACTTAAAGTCAAACTTAAAAGCATATCTGGTCACTATGACAATTATCAAAAAGTCCAATTGGAAATCGTTTCATTATCTAACCCGGACGACGACAACTACTCTTCCGACGATGAGGCTGAGAAAGCTGTCGCCGACCGTTTTGAAAGTTGTATTTCTATGCTTGAACTTCTAATAGAAAATAAGCAAAAAGAATCAGTCGATTTAAATACTAGTCCAAACGATGTATCTAATGTCGTTTTACCTAAGATTAACATTAAACCTTTCTCAGGGGCTGCATCAGAGTGGCCATCCTTTATTGACCTTTTCACAGCACTGGTACTTAATAATAATAATTTAAAGTCGGAGGGTGAAAAGTTTTATTACCTTAAAGGGCTGTTACGTGGACCACCTTTGGAAATGAATGAGTCCTTAAGCGTAACAAATCAAAATTTGAATATTGCCTTAAATATTCTTAAAAAGGCATATGACGATAAATATAAATTACTGTATTCTTTGTACCAAACTTTGGTGGATCAAAAACCTGTCTTGAAAAGTACTCCGGTCGAGTTGCGCGAATTTCAGATATCGACGCTTAAGACATTTGATTTGATTTAAAATATGAATTTATCGCCGGAAGTAAATTTTGAGTCATTAATAATATTTTTAATGGAGCAAAAACTTGATTTTAATTCAAGACGAGCCTTCGAAAGTGAGCGCAAGCCAGAGCTTATCCCTACAGCTGAATATTTCTTTGATTCTCTACAGCAACGCCAATCAATGTTGGAAAATTTAAATCTTTTTGAAACCAACTCTAAGGGTAAATTCAACCCCAAGTCTAATAATGTTAGTAAAAATAGGGTGACATTGGTATCTAGTTTAAGTTCTTCGCAACAGTACCATTCTAGCTCTTCTCGGGTTAATAGACCGAGCTGTCTTCATTGTTCAGACCCCTCTCATCTTATATACGATTGTTCCAAATTAATGTCCTTATCACCTCAAGAGAGGTATCAGATAGTCAAAGCTAAAAAACTTTGTGTAAATTGTCTGAATAGTACCCATAGTACTACCGATTGTAAATCCCTTAGGAGATGTGCAACTTGCAATAAGTCTTATCATAGTTACTTACATTTTGACATTCAGAACAGATTGCCAAACAACTCTAACAATCGTAATAATCCTAGAGCCTCCTCTTCTGGAAGCCCCAATGTAACCTCTCTATCCAATGTAAATAATCACCCCTCTCCTATTAATGTACATAATAATACGTCCCCAGATCAAATTAATAGATCTAATTTCATAAATACCAGTTCTGCATCACCTAATCAATCATCTGAACCTCCGGAGTCAGTGAGATATCAAACTACTTTGACTGCCATGTCAGCAAAAGACAGTATTGTACTATTGCCTACGGCTTTAGTGAATGTTAACGGTTTCAATGGTCGGTGTTTGGTTGGACGAGTTCTTCTAGATTCCGCTAGTCAAATGAGCGTTATTAACCGTGCCTTTGTACAAAAATTGAATTTAGTCTCTCTTAATATTTCCGGATTAGGTAGCAATAACTACACCTATAGTAGAGAAGTGGTAGATATCACATTTAATTCTCAAATTGCACCTTACAGTACTTTCACTATATCTTGCTCGGTCATCGATAAAATAACAAATAGTTTACCACAATCTTCTATCTCCCCTTCTAATTTCCAAATTCCATCCCATATAAAACTTGAGCTAGCTGATCCTTTATTCTTTGAATCCGGTCCAATAGATCTTCTCATTGGCTGTGATTTATATCATTACCTGCTTAAGGGGACCGTACTTAAAACGGATCCTTATTCTCCTTCCTTTATAGATACTCACCTGGGATATGTTATCGCGGGTCCTATCCCTTTGAGAAATGCTAACTCCTCCCAGCATAAACCTAAGTCTGCTTATTCCTTTTTGACGGTTTATAATGATCAAGTCTATCAATATTCTGACCTCCAAAGGACAATGGAGAAATTCTGGGAGCTTGAGGAAATTCCCGAATGTCCATCACAAGATCCTAGCGAGGAATATGTTGAACAACTATTTCGGGATACAACCGTTATCCTACCATCGGGGCGGTATCAGGTAGATATGCCTCTACTCGCAAATCAGAATAAAAAACTAGGTCAGTCATTCGGTATAGCCATCCAACGATTCTCTTCTCTTGAAAGAAAATTCAATGCTAATCCTACCCTTTTCTCTGAATATAAAAAAGTATTTTCAGAATATCTAACACTCAATCATGCTCAAGTCATTCCTCTGTCTTTCTATAACACTGTGTCTAACGATTTCAAGTATTTTATACCCCATAGGGCGGTGATACGTGAGGAAAGCGCATCCACCAAACTTCGGATCGTATTCGATTTCTCGGCTAAAACCGATTCAGGTTTCTCTCTTAATGATTTAACGTCGAAGGGATACCAAGTTCAGGATAACCTATTCGACATTTTGTGCAGATTTAGATGCTACAAATATGTCCTGTGTGCTGACATCAAAATGATGTATAGATTCATAGATATCAATCCCATGCAACGCTATCTCCAAAACATACTGTGGAGGGATAACCCCACGAAACCCCTTCAATGCATCCAATTATCGGGGCTCAGTTTCGGACAGAACTGTGCCCCTTTCTTGGCCACCCGAGTCTTGAAAGACATTGCCTTAAATAGTCCCGATTGTCCAAATGCGCAGCAGGCTATTCTTCATCAAACCTACATGGATGATATCTTAACTGGAACCAATAAGGAAATGGACTTACCGGCTCTTTAGGCCAAATTGACCAATATTCTTGGAAAACATGAGTTCCAACTTCACAAATGGCAATTCAAGTTTTTACAGTCAATCGATGAATTACCTAACGCTGAATTGGATCGTAGTTTTGACGATTCGTCAAGCAAAATTCTAGGACTAAAATGGAATCCTGCGTCTGATATTTTACACATCCAAACTGCCAAGTTGACTGATTGTTCTCATATAACGAAACGAAGGATATTAAATACCGTCGCCAGTACATTTGACCCTCTTGGGTTAGTAAACAATCTGACCGTGTTTGGCAAACTGTTGATGCAATCGGTCTGGAAATCCCAGATAGGGTGGGATGTTCCCATTTCCGACACATCCATAATTACTCAGTTTAATAAATTCCTTTCTTTATTATCTGAAGCTGCTCACCTCCGAGAACCCAGATACCTATTTAACCAAAAAATTATTATTTCTTGTTCTCTCCACGGGTTTTGCGATGCCAGTCAAAAAGCATACGGAGGGTGTCTCTATTTAGTAGCGATCTACGCTGATAATTCTAGATCCTCTCGCCTAATTACTGCTAAATCTCGTGTGAATCCTTTGAAAATTACTTTGACTATTCCCAAGTTAGAGCTGTGTGCAATGGAGCTGTTGTCCACTTTAGCTCGTAGAATAGTTCAGATTCTGTGCATTTCTCTTCATATCTCTTCCATAAATTTATGGTCCGACTCTCAAGTCGCTCTCAGTTGGGTGAAACGGTCTTCTAATGATTCTTCTCCCTTTGTAGCTCGGCGTGTCCTAACCATACAAAACAATAGTAAATATTTTATATGGCGACATGTCTAATCCGATTTAAACCCAGCCGATTTACTTTCTCGTGGTAAATTCTCATGTGATGTCTGGATTTTTTGGTTCGAGGGTTCTCGATTTCTACTTGAATCTAAAGATTTTGATTCTATGGATTCTTTCGAACCTATTGACGACTTGACTGAAGTCAAAAAGGTCAACCTTGCTGTTGTCAAAAGCGACTCAAACTGTTGGGAACCTATATTTTTCAGATTCTCAAAATGTGTAACCTTAAATAGGGTTATAGCCCATATATTCAAATTTATAAACCTATCGAGGAGAAAATTCACAGACATTGGTTCGTTATCTGTTGACGATCTCCGAATTGCCCATGATTTTATAATCAAACAAATTCAACATAAACACTTCTTCAACGAAATTCGTTGTTTAAAAACTAACGTTCCGATTGCAAATAAAGACTTAATTCCATTAAACATTTTCTTGGATAATGACGGCCTTCTATGAGTGGGTGGCCGATTACAATTTTCTACTTTACCTTTCAATCAAAAATTTCCCTTGCTGTTACCACAAAATGATCATGTTGTTGATTTGCTAATAATACGGGAATATCGCCGTCTTGGCCATAGTGGAGCCCAAAATGTGTTAGGAAATTTAAGGCTACAGTACTGGCCGTTGAATGGCACTCGTCTTGTCAAAAAATTGATAAAAAGCTGCATCACCTGTTTTAGATTTAATGCCCAGTTCGCCTCTCAAATAATGTCCCCGTTACCCCTTGACCGAGTGCAAAAGTCTCGCCCCTTTTCCAAAACTGGTATCGATTTTGCTGGACCTTTACAAATTAAGTCTTCACACTTAAGAAAAGCCCCAATACATATGCATGGTGACAAAGGCGATCCATATCGAATTAGTAAGTGATCTCTCTACCGATGCATTTATCGCCACTCTTAAAAGATTTCTCAGTCGTAGAGGGAATCCTCAGACTATCTATACTGATAATGGTTCCAACTTTGTTGGAGCAAGGAATCAATTACGAGAACTCTCCATTTTTCTCAAATCTTCCGAAAGTATCAGTAAGATACAGTCTTTTCTTTCAACTACAGAAATTAGTTGGAAGTTTATTCCTCCGCGGTCACCGCACTGGGGTGGCTTATGAGAAGCGGCTGTGAAAAGCGCCAAATCCCACCTCACCAAAATAATTGGCAATTCGTGCCTTACCTTCGAGGAACTCTCCACGGTTCTGAGTCAGATCGAAGCTATCTTGAACAGCAGACCGTTATACCCGATGTCAAATGATCCTACCGATCTATATCCTTTGATACCAGGTCATTTTTTGATCGGAGCACCTTTAACCGCTTATCCCGATCGCGATCTATCTACCATCCCTGTAAACAGATTAACTTTTTGGGAACAATGTACTAAGATGAACCAAGAATTCTGGAAGAGGTGGAGCACCGATTACCTGCATCGACTGCAGCATCGACCTAAGTGGTGTAAAGCCTCAAACAATCAATGGTAATTTCTCAGATGACGAAAGCGACGCCTCTCAGTTAAGCCAGAACTAACATATACAAATTATTTCCTTAAATTCACATCAATACTACAATGGAATATTGATGGATTTTTCCATCGCCTTGCTATGCTTCAACTCATTATTGCTGAACAAACTACGGACATAGTATGTCTGCAAGAAACCAACTTAAACCCTCAAAAAATATACAACTCTGTATCATTCAAATGCTTTCGAAAAGATAGAGTCGCAACCAACAATATATCGAGTGGTGGCGTAGCAACATTAGTTAAGGACACATAAGAAGCAAGTTTATTTCCCGTAACAACTAACTTGGAAGCCATAGTTGTTGAAATTAAATCAGACAATGTTTATTTTATTTGTAATCTTTATCTACCGTCAAGCACTCCTACAACGTACAACGAACTAAAAGATTTGTTTAGCCAGATACCGGCTCCTCGCATTATAGTAGGAGATTTTAATAGTCACAACATTATATGGGGCTCGTTTCATACTGATGCTAGAGGGAATATTGTAGAAAAAATCATATCGGACCTTCAGCTTAACTTTCTTAACGATGGCTCTCCAACAAGATTTAACGTCAACACTGGGAACTCATCAGTAATTGATTTAAGTTTGTGCGACCCCCAACTTACTCCTCGCCTTTTTTGGGAAGCCCTTCAGTACACATACGGCAGTGATCACCATCCTATTCTTATCAAGAACTCAGCAGCCCTGACTCACGAAAGTTTTGTTCCGAAATGTAAAATAGGATCTGCAAACTGGACAGAATTTGAATCCCACATCAACCACGAAATGCTGGAATATACGATGACCGATGACATTGATGAATCCTTAAATAATTTCAACAGCATTATTCTAAAAAGCGCAGAACTCTTCATAGGTAAAACTATGAGGACAAACAAAAAACGAACACCTGTACCATGGTGGAATACGGAATGCCATACGTCTATTCGTGCCGCCAAAACAGCACTCAATAAGTACAAGAGGCACAAGACAATCAAAAATAAATTAGATTTCAAAAGGCTCAAAGCGAAGGCACAGCTTATCATCAAAACAGCTAAGAAAACATCATGGTCAAAATATGTTTCCGAAATAAACAGCGCCACTCCCATCAGTGAAGTATGGAAAAGAATAAGAAAAGTTTCAGGACTAAAGTACACACCAGTATTATCTCGAATAAAGATTAACGATGCAGTCACAACCTCTCCACAGCTAATGGCCGACGCTTTAGCCAATCACTTCAAAAGTTTGTCTTCAAACCGTAATTATGATAATACCTTCCTTGAAAACAGATTAGTGGTGGAAAATTCAGAGCTACTTCAAGACGAAGACGAAAACTCTCCACTAAACTTACCCTTCTCTATGGAGGAACTTGAAAATGCACTTTATAGCATGAAAGATGCTAGTCCTGGACCAGATGATATCCCAGTCACATTTTTAAAACACCTTCCTGAATCTGCGAAAACCCTCCTTCTCCAACTATTCAACTGTGTCTGGGAACATAATAAATTTCCTTCAATATGGTCAACGGCATACGTTCTACCTTTCCTGAAAAACCAAAAGTCAAGTCTGGAACCTGACTCGTATCGACCTATAAGTTTAACCTGTTCAATGTGCAAGTTAATGGAGAAAATGGCTAATTACAGATTAATGTGGACCTTGGAAACATCAAAATGTCTAATATCCGAACAAAATGGTTTTGGACAAAATCGATCCGGCATCGATAATATTCTCGAACTGGAAAGTGATATCCATGAAGCACTGTCGATTAAACAATCATGTATATCTATATTTTTTGATTTGAAAAGAGCATTTAACACATGTTGGAGATTTAATATAATAAAAGAACTCCACTCATGGAATATTCGTGGTAAGTGCCTCAGATTTATTAGTAATTTCCTTAAAGACAGATCATTTCAAGTAAGAGTCCATAATTCTTATTCCGAAAGTCAAATTGAAGAAAACGGAACTCCTCAAGGCTCCGTACTTAGCCCAACACTGTTTCTAATAGCTATAGATAAGATTATCAAAGATATGCCAAAACCTCTCAAGGCTCGCTTATACGCAGATGACCTGGTAGTTTATTGTAAAGGCAAAAATACCACTTTGATGACAAATATATTTCAATCCTTTCTCACACAATTAGAACAATGGTCTCAGCACACCGGCTTCAAATTCTCAGTTTCAAAAACAAACGGAGTACTATTTTCTAAAAGGATTCCAGAATCTTATCCAAAACTCATTCTATACGATGAAGTTATTTCATTCAAGCCATCTGTTAAATTTCTCGGAATGTGGTTGGACCAAAAACTTTCTTGGGAAGAACATATGAAGCAAACCATATTATCATGTCATAAAACGCTAAACATAATGAAGACATTAAGTAACAAACACTGGGGATCTGATTATAATATGCTGCTAAATATCTACAAAAGTTTAATAAGATCTAAAATAGACTATGGATCAATTGCTTACGCCTCTGCATCTAAAACAACATTAAAATTACTTGATACTGTTCACAATCATGGGCTTAGAATTGCCTTTGGAGCTTTTAGAACAACTCCTGTTAATAGTATTCATAGTGAAACGGGTGAACCTCCTCTACATTATCGAAGAATGTATCTAACACTATCACATGCTACCTCAATTGCATCGAATAAAAACAAGCCCCTTCATAATAACACATTCACCAATAAATATCTACATCACTTCAGCAATAAGCCCCAAACAGCTAAACCTTACTACGAACGGATAAGAATATTCCTAAATAATTTGGACATTCAATTTCCTCCTGTATTTCCTGTGGACTTGGATCATCCTCCACCCTGGACCATCAAAACCCCTAGCGTCAATACAACACTAAGTATATTTAACAAAAACGAAGTAAACTCAGCAACATTAAGGGATAAATTTAATTTAATTTTGGAACAACAATACAGTGATTGCAATAAAATATACACTGATGCATCAAAATGTGAAACAGGGGTAGGGGCTGCCATTGTAAATTCGGGGAATATTTTCCAATACAGACTTCCTCCCAGCCTCAGTATTTTCTCTGCTGAACTTTTTGCTTTATACAAAGCTCTCCAACTCGCAAACTCGCTGACATTTTCAAACAGCCTCATTCTTAGCGACTCCCTCAGTGCTTTAAAAAGTTTGCAGCAAATATACCAACAAAACCCTATTGGAAAACTAATAAAGGCTGAATTACTGGAAGCCGAGTTGAATTCTAGAAGCGTTAAGTTTATATGGATACCATCGCATATTGGAATCGAAGGCAACGACAAAGCAGACGCTAGTGCGCGTGATGCGATCTTTAATATTAATTCGGAAAGTGAGTGTCTTTAAAATGAAAGTGTATAGTGCGTGGGATCGCGAGTGGTCGAATTCCAGTTCAAAACTAAGGGAAGTAAAGAGTAATATATCTCCATGGCAACCTACTACTAAAAATAGGAAAATACAAGTTGTATTAACGCGGCTTCGACTAGGTCACTCAAGATATACTCATTCCTATTTATTCACAAATAGTGAACCCCCGATGTGTACAACGTGTAATGTCGTAGATAGCATAAAACATGTCCTTATTGCATGTCCAAAATACACAGTCGAACGAGCAACAAATAATTTTCCGAACAGTTTGGAAGTTCTCCTCGGAAAAGACTGTCAATATCATAGGCGAATCATAGACTATTTAGAATCTATAAACTTATTGTATAAGATCTAATGTTATTATATTATTGTATTGTCGCTAATAACCTTTTGGTGGATGCGACATGTTTCAATAAAAAAAAAAAAAAATAATGTACTAAGATGAACCAAGAATTCTGGAAGAGGTGGAGCACCGATTACCTGCATCGACTGCAGCATCGACCTAAGTGGTGTAAAGCCTCAAACAATCTTCAGCTTAATCAGCTTGTACTAGTGCAATCGGAGGACCGTCCTCCTTTGAATTGGCCCCTTGCCAGGGTAGTGGAACTACTAACTGGCAATGTCCGTATCGACAATTTCAGCATTCTCCGTCAATAAAAGGTTGGCGATTGTTCTGTTCTTAAAATTCTCAAAAAATATGTCGGGAAGGAAAGGATCAACTAACTTAAACTTATGTGAACCAGCCAACTATCGCTAAGGTAAAGTTCCCTTCTCGTTCAATCTTCGTTGACAAACATTAACAATAACTTATCATCAAAAATAGATAATATACCAGGCATAACAATTCGAAATTGTTCCAATTTTACTATCAACTTTTAACTAATTTTTCTATATTCTGTGTTCATTTCTTAAATTCGTTCTGTTTAAGTTAAGTAAAATACATATATAAGTTACTTTTTTCTTTAATTAATAAACGTAGTTGTAGAAAAAATATTTGGATTTGCGGCACTCGCCTTACGGCTCGTGCCACAAACTTCTGCACTCGTGGGAAAAGTAACGCTTTGCGTACTTGTTGTACAAACTACTATTCTCGCATATTAGATAGGTTGTAAATATATTTGATTTAGGAGTTAAATCTGTACACGCCAAATGAGCCCACAACTGACACAGCAGACACTGGATCCAAGTTTCCTTAGATTTTGATGCCCTAAATAACCCATTGCAATCAATGTCTTAGGATTTGTAATGAACTAGATTAGTGGAGTGGACTTGAGAATAGTCAGTAGATACTTTTAAGTATCAGCATTTTTGTTTAATATACATTTCAGTATTTACTTAATGCTGATGCTTATACTTATAAGTAAGTACTTATAAGTAAATACTGATTTTTATTAATACCACAGATTGTTTCAATAAATACGAGAGAGAAGAAGAATTTTGACAAGCACAGCACTATAACATTTATTGCAGAATCAACAGCGTTTAGTAGTGAAATGTGAATAGTGTATGACAGTTTTCACTTACGGGGCGCGACCTATATTTGTCGTAGAGATTTTTAATTGCTTGGTCTTCCAGCCTCATACAGCTTTGGTTTAGAAAACTTGGTAACATCTTGGGTCATTTTTTTACATATGTCATTTATAATCTTACTATCCTTGACTATGTGCTCTAGGTAGCTCTTGGTATTCACTACAAAAGGTTGGTTAAAAATATAAGGATGTCTTCCTCACATCGTCACTCCTGATATTTTTCCTCTCTGTCGTAGATCATTATTATTATAAAATTATTGAAAATTCTGTTGTCAGCGGGTGCAAACATTTTTTTCAGTGTCATCTATCCAACGAAAAGTTTGACGAACTTTAAGTGAAGAAGATAGAAAGTTTACTGCAAAAAACTTCTGTTTGATAAGAAATAAAACCGATATATAGATAAATCACTTATACTCGTAATGAGATATCGCGTCGGGACGGAAAGTGAGGATCCAATAGGATGTTTTATTGAACTACCGATATCACTAGGGGAAAGAAAATTGATATTTTACCTTCTGGAAGGTTTAGTTCCGCTCGGAGAAATTCAATCATTAATTAAATGGCTGTAAAATGAAGCTACAAATTTTATTTAAATAACAAAGTGATTTAAATTTAATGGTGGATCTGCGGGACTCTAATTGATTACATTATGGCTAATTACATTTTATATAGTCTCTTGAATTGAGTTTATTTCAACTTTAGTCATTTAAGGACTACAAATTACTACTAAATTAGGGCTACCGTAATCTAATTACGCTAGAAAGACGAGGTTGGTGGGAGAAATTATAGTGAAAGCGACGTTATTGCAAGTAATTTCTTAAAATAAAAATAATCACACCTTTTCATGATTAAAAAGATGGACAGAAGATTTGAAATTATTCTCATAATAACCAGCTAGAAACTAACACAAAAGTAGTAAGAATAACATGGAATAAAATAAATTCAAATGGCTATTAATGTTCATAGAAAAAATCTAATATTCTAGTAATCGTGTTCAGAGTAGCCCTATGAATTGTCGTGCAGACCTAGAAAAATAATAAGTGGCCCTTTATTGCTTTCTATACTGTTTTTCAAATCTATGGGAACCTTATGAAAGTAGCAATCAATGAGGTCCATTACCGTACTTTGGAAATAAGTATAAGCCCAAGTCATTAATTTTTGTTTCTGTAGATCTACAGCATTTTGTGAGAGTTGGCAGGAAGTGAAGATGAATTTCCCATGGCAATAAATAATTAGGTCGACAACATACTGTACGTATTGAACGGGGCTCGGGAAGTTGGAGCATGAGTCGTTTATAGAAAGTATAAACAATGATACACTTATAACAAAACCCTTGGAAATTCCATCAGTTTGTAGACGAGATATGGAAAGTTTACCATTAGCAGACACTTTGAAGCATCTGAAGAGTAAAACATGTTTAATTAAGTAGTAGATATTTCTATTGAGTTTATTTAAAATAGCTTGCTTAGGAAGGAAGCACCTTCGTTGTCAAAGATAGCGGCAACAATTTCTTATTAACTGTTACGTGCGGAAGAAATGTTGGCTTAAAGGAGAGCAAGATTATGTCGGGTTGACCGATTATGTTGAAAACCAGATTGGAAGCTAGGAATAATTTGGTATTTTTCAAGGAACCATGTTAGTCTTTTGTTGATCATTTTCTCTACAAATTTGCAAGTGGTGCAGGTAAGGTTGTTCTGCTTTCTTAATTGGAATTAGGATGGATTCATGCAATTTATCTGGGAATTGTTGCGTAGTCCAAGAAATGTTATATAAGTCGAGCACTTTGAACAGAGGAACATCGGAGAGTTTTTTTAGGAAGATGTATGTAATGTTGTCGGAACCAGCAGCTGCATTTTTACAAGAGGACAAAGCGGATTTTAGTTCATACAAAATAAAAGGGGCGTTGACAGATGATACATCTTACTGAGCAATTTGCACAGCAAGGGAAGTAGTACGGAGAATAGAGTTATGGGTACATGTCAAAATGTTATTTTTGAATTTATGTTCAAAATATTCCGTGAAACTGTTTGCAATAGCTTGACTATCACTTATTTGTGCGTCGTGAAAAATAAGGCTGGGAATTTTGATGTTAGTCTTATTAACTTGTATTAGTCGAATATTATTCCAATCTTGACTAGGATTAGTGTTAGTTGTTAGGGTTGTATGATATTATAATGAAAATATTGAGTAATTTAGGCTGCGCGTGTTGTATTTACTAAGTAAGCAATATTATGTATAGAAAACATGTATTTTTTATTGTAACAGTCTAATAGAATACACTTTGTGAACCGACTTCGGCTAGATATCTATCCCTTCAGTAAACCCTCTCAAAATTGTGCAAAAGGACGTATGTGTTAAGATTAATTATCAGATTCATGGAGTTAGTGTCAAGTATGTATGGCTGTTGTCTAATATGACATTACTAATTTTTTTACTGTAATTTTTTCAAACGTATTTTCTTAAAATATATAATATGAAATATTCACGAGTGGTGTTTCTTTCACTCAATTAAGAGGAAAAACACCAAGAGTATGTAATCAGTCGTCCACATTCTCCTTTCTTTGCATGATATTCTAGCGTCTCTAATTTCAAAAGTATACTAAATTTAACTCACAAGGGCGGATTAGTTCTTTCTTAATTCAGTATCAATTGATATTGAAGTTGGAATAATTTAGAAAAAAGGTGGTTATTAAGTGATTTTAGGAGATTAATGTTTCCATATATACTTTTCAAATAAAACTAATACTACCATTTTTTTTCATTACAGGAAGAGTATTTGTGACAATGTTTGGATTTCCTGCAAAATGCGAAAAACAAGGAGAATCTCATGCGTGTACTTTATCTTTGGCATGTTGGTTAGTAGGTGGATCAAGTCAAGCAGGTTGTGGAGGTAATGCTTGGTTGGTAGCCTGCTGTGTTACCACAAAAAACTACGTACCGTCTGTTATTCCATATAAGGACTACGATGATTTGCAAGAGAATTCAGAGTAAGTAGTTAGTTTTTAATTTTAAGTACCTTTTTGGTATTGTTGTCAAAATGTTCACTTTGATATTGTCACTAGAGAGAATAGTAGGTGTGCAACTTAATGCAGCCGCTAATAAAATGAGAATTTCTATAAGAACTTATTATTCTTCTACCATTCAATCATGCCACAAGGAAGCCGATCAAAAAATATAGTTCGTAGTACTAGTGATGCAGCAAAAACCGTTTAATTCTTAATGATAAACTGAAAAGAATGGGAAATAATGGTATGTAGTGCAGAAGAAGGTAATAATTTGAGTATGAATAGTGAAGATGTCACTAGTTCCGAAATAATGTAGTCACAACATTTATTAAAACATGTTTTGAACCATTTTCGAAAATTGATATCATTACTCTTTTATCCACTAAAAATGGGTGTCTCGAAGTGGTGATTTGAATATTGGAAAAAAAAACTGAGCTAGACCCAAATCAGGAAAATACTTTGGTTGTTCGATAATATAAGCTCAGTTTTCCACAAGAAGTTTGTTCACAGTATTAGCCTACTGAGATCATGCGTTATCGTGATATCCAGGTATCAGAATGATACTATTAGATTAGTGAAACACATGAATTTAACCGGTTATCCCTCTTTTCAGTTACGATTTACATTATTTCAGCGATGTTAATTTTCGTTAGGGACATTGAGAACGGCCCAGACCAAAGAAAATATTTAGATGCTTCAGAACCGCTTTTGAATTCACTGTAGCAGTCGCGTAACATTTTCAAAATTGCTAAATTTTAGACACATTCTTCGTTTGATACCTAAATCCATTGTGAAAATCGGAAAACACAGTTGAGATGAACTGACAAAACAGAGCATTGTAAATAATAGACGACTCTCAAACTCCGCGCGAGTATAGAAGACATTAAATAAAAGCTCAAGCACACTTACCAGATCCAATTTCTTAACAATCTTAATCAATTTAACCTTCATTTTTTTTAAATTTAGATTCCAAAGAAACTCTGGATACTTGATACAAAAAAGAATAGACGATTATCCACTTCTGGATTCAGATTACTACGACGATTGTGGTCTATCGGGAGATCGGATATTGAAGAAACGGATAATCGGAGGACAAGAAGCTAATTTTGGACAATTTCCTTGGCAGGCGTATATTAAAGTTGGTACATTTCAATGTGGTGGAGTTTTAGGTAAGATAAAACACATCAATATCGTTACACATTTCATTAAAATAATAATCAGAATTCAATTATCCTTAAGTAGAGTATAATTATAATATAGATACATTTCAAATAATTCCCCTAATGAGTATCATTTACACGAGAAATATAAGTATTATTAAATGACATCCATATATAAATAATATTTGTAATTAGAATGTACCAATTATAACTAATAGAGACATAATACAGATAAAAACTATTCTTAGAGCTCTAAGACTCACGATTGACCTTGTATTTTGGCGTGTACAACTGAGTGCTCCACATTCATTGCCCTCTATCTCAAAAACGGTTCTGCGGATGAAAAATTGTTCTAGACCTAATTTTCAGAGAATCTTATGCTCTATAACTTCTATAATAAATGCGACACTGATATGATGTAGAGAAAAGGGATCAATATTTACCTTCCAAAAATAGGTTTTATTTAGCTCAAGAATTTGACATATATACGGCATAAGTTTTGACAATTTGAAACTAATGACATTAGAATATAAATATAACAACACAACAAAACAAAAGAGGTACATATAAAGGACGTGATCAAAATACAGAGTGATTTCACTACATTTACCCCCTGTATTATTTCGAAACATAATTATTCAAATATGTTGGTCTGCGACGTATTCCATCAGACCTACCTTCTGCTAAATATTTTTCTTGAGCTAGATCTTCAGTAGTTTGATTATTCATAGAACTTTGAGTTGTAATAGTCTTATTCATTAAACTTTGATCTTCTGTAATGTTTATTTGAGGGTCGCAAAGTATTTTTGGTCTGCTAGTCTAGATCTGGATCTCAGATTGTACCATCTGCCATCTGTTGTTGACGATCCTCGATCCTCGAGGAGCCAAATGTTTTATGGGCACGTTGGTTTCTCTTAGATTTGACAATCGTACTAAAGCATACTCAGGCTTCGTTTCTATTAGTTCTGCTTCCTCTATGAGTGATTCATATTTGTTATTTCTGATATATTTCCTTACCAAAATTGGTCCTGGTTTAGTAAGCCAACTAGGTAATGTAGTTCGAAAAGATTATTTTCATGTATAATTGAACAATCTTTCGTTTGGAGTACAATTTATTGCAGTGCAAAGTAATTATCTCATTGAATGTAGGGCTTCAGGTAATAATTTTTAACATTGATTGATTCTAAGATTTTTTTGTTTTCAGAGCTTATGATATAGTCTTCCCGAATATACCATTGTATTATTCTATTTGACCGTTTCCTTCTGGGTTGTATGGGTACTATGACTTGTCGCTACTCCTCTGTCGTATAAAAATGATTTAAGTTCTTTTGACATGAAACAAGATACTTGATCTGTTTGTCTGTATGAGGGCATTTCAAAGATTACGAATAGTTGATTTAAACAAGCTATGACTTTAAAATCCATGTTCAATCTCTCAAATGGCTGAGTAGCTTTGATAAGTTTACCTTACTTGTTTATGAATTTTGGTTTTATTTCGGCACAACTTGGATATGAATTTGTCATTTTCCAAACATAATGATCAAAAATATTCTTGGATTTGATTCAATGATACATACGTGTGATTCCAGGATGACATGAGGCTTGATAAAGATCCAATAAAGTGTTATGGCTCGCAGATCCACATATTCTGGAGAATGTATTTGCAACAGTATTACCAACTCCTGGTCTATAGAGAATATCAAAGTTATAACAAGAAAGTTCTAAACGCCATCTCACGATTTTTTCATTTTTAATTTTGCTTGTATGCTGCATGTCAAACATGAAAGAAACGGCTTTCTGATCAGTAACCAAAGTAATTTTTTTCCAATAAAGTTATGCCGCCTCGTCTTAAGAGATTCTACTATAGCATAGGCGTATTTTTCAACTGCTGAATGTCGATTTTCACCATTTGTCAACGTTCTAGAGAAAAAAGCAACTGATCTCTCCAACTGACTGAGAAAGGCAGCTAAAACATGATCTGATGCATCAATTTCCATAATGAAAGGTATACTAGAATCAATAAACATCACAACAGAATGAATAATATTTTTGTTATGTTTTCAAAATCACATTCAGCCGAAGGTGACAAAGGAAATATTTTTGTGTTCACTAAATTATGAATTTTATGAGAAAATCGAGGAATCCATCTAGAGTAATGTGAGAACGTATCTAATGCCCTTTGTAGGGATTTTGAATCTTCTGGTACAGGTAAATGTATTACAGGTTCAAATTTTGTGGGATTAGGCTTGATAAATACATCTTCAATCAAGTATCCAAGCAATTTGATAACTGTTGTAGAAAATGTGCTTTTCATTTCATTAATTGTTAAGTCATATTTGGTATAGCGGCCCAAAATCGGTTGTGGTTTTCATCGTGTTTGCTTTTTGTTGTACCACAAACTGTAATATCATCTAGATAAGTAAAGACGCCTTCCAGCTTCTCGTTCTTGATTATTACAGCAATAGCTTTTTGGAAACTCGCGACTCCATTGGTTACACCCAAAGGAACTCTTGTAAATTGAAATAATGGGCTATCAGCTTCGAAAGCAGTAAATTGTCTTTCATCCATTTTGATAGGTAGCAGGTGATCTGCATTACGAAGATCAATTGTACTAAATATTCGGAATTTGGAGACTGCGGCTACTACGTCTTCAATATTTGGTAAAGGGTATCCATCTAGATAAGTAAATCGATTGAATGTTTGTGCATGATCTATTACCATTCTCATTTTATGATTTTTAGCTTTATAAACGAGAACTTGTGTCCTCCATAGTGAACAGCTTTTTTCAATAATTCCTTTTTGTAGAAGTTTTCTCATTTCGGTAGATATAAACTTGGCATCTTCTTCTGTTTGCTTTCTTGATTTGGTTATTATGGGCCTGCAATCTGGTGACAAGTTGTGAAAAAAAAAACTGGTTCTATTTTCGCTACGGCTAGGCTACATACTGCCAAAGGCTTTCTCTAGCCACCAAAGTCGATTTCAATCTTTGAATGCTGTGATAGTATGTCATGTCCAATAATAACATCAGCACACAGCTGTGACAAAATGGAAATCTTTAAATTCTCATACTTGTGACCTAAAAGTTCAATATTGACGAAGCAGTGCCCTTTTATAACTGAATATAAATTGGTAGAGGCCATTGAGATCTGACCTTTGCTAGGATCAATATGGATATTTCGATATTGAACAAAATCTTTACTTATGTACGTTTCTGAAGTTCTGTTGTCGATGAGAACATCCGCCAGATAATTATTGACTTTAATTTTCATCAAAGACTTGTTTAAACATTTCAGTGCAGCTGCTAAGAGATTTACAGATTCACTCATAGAAGCACAAGTGCTTTTATGATCCCTACTAAGACAAACTTTCGAAAAGTGACCTTTTTAATTGCAATTACGGCAAATTACTTCTCGTGCTGGACATTTACTTCTAGGATGTCGTTTATTACCACAAAAATAGCATTTGCTTGTGGTTGTTGAGGTTACGGATTAGCCATCAGTAGTTCCAGTTGATTGTTCATCATCTTGTATACCACAAACAAAGTTTGGTGATGCTGTATAAACTTCAGAGTGTTTTTGTGCTCATTTTAAGGATCGAGCTTGGATTTCAGGTTCTTCCAGTGGAAGTGTGGTATTTTCTAAAAGTCGTTGTTTGATTTGTTGTGAATTTAATCCATTCATGAAGACATCTCAGTTTTGGTCTGCAGTAGTTGCTTTGAAATTACAAGTTTTAATCAACTGCTTCAGAAATGTTATATACAAAATGTATGGAAACAGTGAGTATATTGAATTTACTGTTTTATTTTATTCACAATTAACTAACATAATATTTTTTTAAGAGGAACACATAACCTTGAAAACTTTAAGAGACAAACTCCAGGAGTGTGAACTCTTTAATGGTTCTTTAACATCACTCTGGAAGATAGTGAAAAATATTGGATTCAAATACCAAAACGATGATCCTCATCGTGGTTTAATGGAGTTGCCACATATTGCATTAAAACGTGTACATTGTCTACATGAATATGTCAAGATAAAAAGGGAAGGTTTATATCAATTTGTGTTTTTGGATGAGACCTGGATATTTAAAGACGGTACTGTTGGACGTTCTTGGCAAGATTCTGATCATAGAAGAAAAAAAAACAAAATTGGTGGTCCAAGGTAATTGAATAATAAAATTTAGCAATTAATTTATGATGTACATTCCTGCCATTTTAAGACCTTTTCAAATATTTACTAGTCATACTATTTCATTTAAATCTAATAATTAATAATAGTTGTTTTGAGCTATGCAGTCTATCTAGGAAACCTAGTAGTAATTTGTTATTTCCTTATTGTAGATATATAGTATTGCATGCTGGTTCCTCTTCTGGATTTATTCCTGTAGCAGGGCTCGTTTTTTCTTCCAAAAAACAAGATGGTGATTACCACGGTGAAATGAACCGAGAAATTTTTTTGCATTGGTTTGAATACCAGCTTTTAGTGAACTTGGAAGAACCTGCCACAATTGTAATTGATAATGCAAGTTATCACAGTACAGTGATCAATAAAGTACCAACAACAGCTACCAAAAAAGGCTGATATACAGAACTGGTTGATACAAAATGATATTCCTTTTGGAAATACTCTCCTCAAAACCCAATTATTGAATTTAGTACAACGGTAAGTTGATATAAACATTTTTCAATATATTATGGTAATACTTAGATAACTTTTTTTGTTTAAATATATGCATTTTTGTAGGAATAAACCACAAACAGTATATGAAGCTGACATATTATCTGAAAAATATGGTCACAAAGTGCTTCGACTTCCCCCTTACCACTGTATGTTCAACCCAATTGAACATATTTGGGGCATAGTTAAATTTTTTTATTGAAATCATGTGGGAACTGATGGTTCTTCAACAGAACAAGCGATAGGTGTATGGAGAGAGTCTTAAAAAAGTGACTGCTGATATTGGGTCAAAGACAGTAGAGCACACTGAAAAAATTATACAATATGGGTGGGATAGAGAAGTAGTATTTGATAGACAGGATGTGCTTCCACTTATTATTAATTTTGACAGTGACGATGAAGATAGTGATGATTTTGTAGTGAAGTAGTGGAAATCTTGTGTTTTATTTTTTGTATATTTTTATCCAATTTGCTTTATTTCCACCTTTTCAAAATCACTAATAACTATTATCAAATTAATTAGGTACAGTTATTTTATCCTGTTCTGTACGAACAGAATATAGAAAGCATAGAATACGTATGCGACAGAATCCTGAGAGTAAAGATTACGTTTGACCAACCCATTCACATCATATCAGTGTACGCACCCGACATTAATAAACCTGAAGAAATGTCAATGGACTCCTACGAAAGACTACAGTCAGCGATAGACAAAATACCAAGACATGAAAAGATAATCCTGTTAGGGGATTTAAACGCAAGAATTGGAAACGAGGTCGTGGATGGAATGAAACAAAAATATAACGAGAATATAACCAATAGAAATGGCGAAATTTTGACCGAATTCTGTGGACAGAATGAACTGAGAATAAACAACACATATTTCCCCCATAAAGAACAACACAAATACACCTTCTATGACAATAGAAACAATAAATCAATAATCGATTATATCATCACCAATCGAAGTTTCTTACCTCAACAAATAATGGACATAAGAGTCCTATCTTCAGCCAACATCGGAACAGACCACAAACTTGTGCTAGGAAAGATACGAATAGGTGCTACGCTATCCAAAAAGACCATCGATAAAAACTGAAAAATTCAATATAGAATCCCTCAATCACGAAAGCACTAAGCAACTTTATTCAAACAGATGCCAAACACACGTCACTCTTAACCCCATAGCACAGTCTGATACCCCTAACACAGTCTGGAACAAACTGAAAGGAAACATCTGCGAAGGTGCTAAGGAAGCCCTAGGAACACGTACAGTGTCACACAACAGCAGACCGAACATTAAACCTTGGTTTACATTAGAAGTCAAGAACATTACAAGGGAAAAGAAGGAAAAATACTTACAATAATAGAAAACTCCAACACCGGAGAACCGAAACATCTATACCGAAATAAGAAACTGGACTAATAATAGAGTACGAGAAATAAAAGAGGAATATTGGCAGCGATTTAGCAACGAAATGGAGGCGGATATGTACGGAGCACAAAAACGTATTTGGAAGATGTTGAGGGGTCTTAAACGAGAAACAATACAATTAAGAACAATTGCAGAAGATACGTTGGAAAAAGACCTGTACGAAGAAACAGTTGAACCAATGGAAGCACAAGAGACAGGCCAGAGAGATAATATAGAAGATCACGCGCAAGTCACGTACGAGCAAGTAGAAGAGACAATAAGGAAACTTATGAACAGAAAAGCTCCCAGTCAAGATAAAATACCAAACGAGCTAATAAAAAACGCAGGCACGACTATCATAGAGGAGTACACAAAACTGTTTAACATTATATTACAATATAAGAAAATACCAGAAGAATGGAAACAAAGTATAACAATACCCATTTTCAAAAAGGGAGACAAAACAGACCCAGCTAACTATCAAGGAATAACACTACTGAGCACCTCGCTAAACCTTCTGACAAAGATCATTGCGGACAAAATCTCCTCAACAGTGCCAATAAGCGAGGAACAGCAAGGATTCCGAAGAAACCGCTCCACTACCGATGCATTATTCATACTCAGGCAACTAGTTGAAAGAGCTAAAAAGCTTTAGAATATAACTCTCCAGCCTATCTATGCTTTATAGATTTAACAAAGGCCTTTGATAGAGTCCAATTAAAAGACATCATCACCATCTTGGAAAGCAGTAATGTCTCGAAAGAACTCACAGAACTTATCAAGGACTTAAACACAAACACAACAACCCAAATAAGAACAAACTCTACCTTAACGCAGCACCTCCGAACTACAACTGGTATTCGCCAAGGCGACAGTCTCAGCCCTCTGTTATTCAACACAATCATGGATCAATTAATAATAACCGTCAAGAATACTGGATTAGGATATCGAATGGGAGTACATAAAGTAAGCATACTATGCTATGCCGATGACACAGTACTTATTGCAGAGTCAGAACACGACCTCCAAAGAATGCTGCAAGCTTTTAACAGACAGGCAGAAAAACTTAACATGCAAATTTCTACAAAAAAGACCAAATGCATGACCATCACAAAGGAGCCTCTACGGTGCAAATTGGTGATAAAGAACAAAACTATTGATCAGATAATGTCATACGAATACCTCGGATGCAAAATTACAAGCTCAGGATTCCTGGAAGAAGAAGTAAGGAAACAAGTCAATAAAGCTGCCGCAATATCAGGACACCTTAAATATCCCATATGAAAAAATAAACATTTGAGCATTGAATGTAAGTCGAGAATATACAAAACCTGCATACGACCAGTGATGACATATGGTGCGGAAGCCAGAGCTGAAACATCGGTAACAAAGAGAATCCTACGAACTACTGAAATGAAGACCTTAAGAATGATAACTGGATACACATTGAGGGACAGACAGAGAAATGTAGACATAAGAGCAAAGTGCCAAACAAACGACGTTGTCAGATGGATACGGCAGAGAAGAAGAAAATGGAACCAGCATGTCAATAGAATTGGCCCCGACAGAATGGCCATAATAATCCGCAAGTCAACCTCGCAAGAGTTGCTTAGACGAGGAGGAAACCGGAACTAAACAGGCGATTTCGCCTTCTAAAGAAGAAGAAGAAGAAGTTATTTTATAATACACAAATTAAAACAACGACCAAAGTATCTCTACATAAATAATACTGATAAAATGGGAGATTTTTTATTTTTATATCTTGTAACAAAACTTTATTTTGCGTATCTATATTTTTCTTTTCCATTCTATTTTTATTATAATAAATATAATAGATATTGTATAAAGAAACAATATTTAAATTTGCATGAAGATGATTACAGCTTGCATTGCTTCCTTTTATCGTAAACCCTTGCAGTGCCCTTGAAGATGGTTCTATAGAGCATAGAATAAGGTATAAGGACCTACAGTTTGTCATTTAACCCTCTTCTATGTAAAATAATTAAATGACAATTCGAATATAGAATGATTGGTTACTGTTTCTTGTATCTTATCCATAGTTTTTCATGAATAGATATTTATATTAAATTAATCAAGCCTATCATACAATCCTTTTATTTTTAAATAAATATTTTTGACTTACGCCCTACGAGGCACGGAACAATGATAAAGAAGAACTGTCAATCTAACATCAGATTGACTTTTCTAGTTTTCGTTAAGTAAAGGGAAATACTACAGCTTAGCAACATCACAATATTTTGTTTTGCAACGTCAGCGTCTTTTTATCGTAAATAAACTATATTCAATATTCGATACCTTAGTTCCCGCCTTTAGAACGTGAAAATGTTAGTATCTAGCTATAAAGGCTGGAAAAGGGTCCCTATAAGTGTAAAAAGGAATAACAGTCACAGTTTATGGCCTCTGTTGGTCATCACGAAATAACTGTTAGGCCTTTAATGGGTTTGAAGAGAAATGGAACCTCAGTGTGTATCCAATGATTAAACGAAACGAACACTATTTACAACGTTCTAAAAATATACCACTCGCCGATTTGTAATTGAATTTAAGATTTAATTTTCATAATTCATTTGTTACTTATATTATTTCTTTGTTAACTTGTTTAAAGATTAAAAAATTTATAACGAAACAGCTAGTCTTCTTTATTTCCAACGACCTTACATTTTCTTCAAATAATAAATCTTTTTCCTAAAGCCGTCAGGAAAATGAAATTTTTGGTATAGCTCTAGAAAACTAGTACAATTACACTAATTCTGATTCCAACAATGCCACTTCCGTTAATATTCCTAGTAATATTAATATAAGTAATTGTCATAATGGTGTAATTCATATTCATAAGAGTTATTGTTATATATAATTGCTATATAAAGTTCATATTTTATCATTCATCGGCATCCTTTTTAACATACAAAACGGCTACATATAAAATATTGTACGTAACACGATCCAAAAGTGATTTTCGGGATTCGCACTCTTGGAATTTGTTACGTAAATTGCTATTATATGTAGAATGTTTCACTGTCTTTTACAAATCAATTAAATTCACACGATAACATTTAGCAGTTTTCCTTTCTTGTATTTTATTTATTTAATAAATCATTTTCATATTTCAGTATCTAGAAAGTTCGTAGCAACTGCTGCACACTGTATATTGAGTGTGAAGGTTGAGAATATTTGGATTTATTTAGGAGATCTGGATATTCAAAACACTGGAACCGTTGAAGAATTGGCACCTGCTGATCTACACAAGGTAAATATTGTTTTTAATATTGGGTTGCAGGAGGCAGGTATAAATACTTTGCGTACAAAATAAAACATACATTTTATGGAATATTTTTGGTAAAGAAAAATGGTTTCTGTAACAATAGACAGCAGACTACATCACATTTATTGATAAAGTTCTGAAAACTAAACTTCCATATCGAGATTGTTCTGACTCTAAGAAAAGGAATTAAGTGAAACTATGTTTGGACAATCCTAGCACTAGTTTCAGCACAAGACATGAATGTCTAAATCATATGTCAATTATTGGGTTAACAGAAATTGCTAATACTGCAAAGCAGTTATTCATCACAGTTACTTTACCTTCACCAATTTCCGTAGAATGTTAATTACCAATGGAAATTTCTGGACTATTCTTGATAGAGAAATGTTTATTGTTTCATTTCTAATATCGAAAACATACATTCTCAATGGATGTTCAACTTAGTTTGGTTACACTATACTATTTACTGAGAACCCGAATCATTAAACATTTTCTTGTCTTTCATCAATTTTCTCTCTGTACCTACTGATATTTTATATAATGTTTTCAGGTTCGCAAGAAAATTATACATCCGAAATTTCGCTACCGTGCTACGCAGCCTGACAGATTCGATTTAGCCCTTTTGGAATTAGCGAACGAAGCCAGCAATTATTTTCATATTTTGCCCATTTGTCTGCCGAGTAAAGAAATGAAGTTGACAGGAAGGGAAGCGGTGGTGGCGGGTTGGGGAAAGGTTAAGAGAACCAATGATTTGATTGGTACTAATGTTCTAAGAAGTGCTTCAGTTCCTATTTTAGGTAAAGTAAGTTCTTAAATGCTTGCTTTCCTATTTTTTATAGCTCTTTTCAATTTATTTTTCGATTTCGCTATCAGAGTTATATCATCTGCAAAAGCTAGACATTGGCACCCGTTAGTAAGGATTGTCATTGACGGGGGTAAGCATCACCTCCAAATATTTAAATAGCATTAGGGGTCGAGTAAGATATCATACTAAAGTCCTTTCAATTCGCTTGTGACCATTGACAAAATTATGCCCTTACCCAGAGTATTAATTTGGTGTATAAACAATTTGTGACCATTCTGGGCCCGGTGCCTATTTAAAATGTATAAGGTCCTTTACTTTTTTCACTTTCGTTAGTAATGAGTTTTCCTTCCTAAATTTAGTGATAAAGATGTCAGATGTTAGAAAAAACTACTATCAGTATTTTTGGCAATAATGACTGATCAGGACAAATTGAAACATTTTTGCTTCTTTAGTACATTGAATGTCAGTCACCGTGTTACGTGTTCAAAGACAATGGTTAAAATTCTAATAAAATAATTAAATCATTGTTAAATACATCAAAACTCTATTGAAGATAGTAGAATCTAATATCAATTCTAAACTATAAAATTAAAAATAAATGATAAATAATATTCTTGCTCCGCCACTGGTAGCAACATAAAATTAGTAAATCTTAGATTGGCTTCAGCACTTCTACTGGAATTGTGAGAAGACGATAGTGAATTTCAATAGATGGTTATCTATAAACATGTTCGGTGACAAATTTTGTCTATGGATCTTATCAACTAAACAATTTGATAAAGGCCAAATATTCTTCTTTCTCTTTTATCTGAAATACATTAGCTACTGACAATTCACTGTTCACTGGTTTTAATGGATGAAGGTGAGATTTGTAAAGTTTTGTAAACTTACGGCCATCGCCGGATAATTTGATCCATCCTTTACCATATCGAATTTAGATTCATTCTTTTATTATGTCAGGATGACATACTCTTGTAGTTAGAGGATATTTTTGGGAAAATCTAAATTAGATTTACGAAGAAAACCATATAGACAATAAGGCCACATTACATCAAAGGTATGCATTTCAGTATTCATTAAAAGTAAATTAGTGCTAATAGAATATTTTCGATTTTAGACCCTCTTCTCCTTCTTTATCTGTTTCTTGCCTGCTGTTTCTCACTGCATGATTTCCTGTTGCTTATTTTTTATACTGCTTTTGCTTGCCAGAAAGTAGAAACTTGATTAACAAAAACTGTAGTTTTGTGGGCTTGCCTTAGCTTTGTATACGTAGCTCTACATCCAGTGTCACCATACAATAAACCGAGAACACCTCAAAGTTGAACTCTCTGCAGCATCTGAGCAGGTAGGACCTTTCTATATTTTATTTCTTTATGTCTGCTTACCACATTCAAAGGAAACTGCTTGACTCATCTTCATCTATTTTGAGTTAATATTGTATTATAATATAAGTATTGTACATATCTGTTGAATTTAATTTTATGAAGTACTACTTGTAAATATTCATTTAAGAATATGTTCAACGGATAATACGTACTAGCCATTCATTTGCACTCTAATATTTATATATTTTAAAGGGAAAATCAGTTATAAATATATTTCGCAGTAAATAAAACTGATTATATCATCCATTTTTTTTATATTTACGTCAAAGAGAAATTGGAAAACTCTAACAAATTCCTTCCCTATAACCCCACACAAGAGGGTTTATAACATATTATAATATAATTTAAGTAACAACCTGATTATACTCTACTGCAACTGGAAATGTATTTTGCTAATAATAAATTTCGGATCTCTATTGTAAAATTCTTTATCTATTGCAGATTTAAAAGAATGCATTCGTTGGCACAAAATGAACAGAATTTTTGTCGACCTTCACGAGGAAATGTTGTGCGCAGGCCATGAAAATGGGAAAAAGGACGCCTGTTTAGGGGACTCTGGGGGTCCTTTAATAGTCCTCGAACATGGACGGTGGACTTTGGTCGGTATTATCAGTGCCGGTTTTGGATGCGGTGTGCCCCATCAACCTGGAATCTATCATAAAATTCCAGTTACGACGGATTGGATTAGGAATGTTATAGCCCAATAAAAATGATGAAGTCAGATGGAAACGTATAAAATAAGAATAGTAAAAACATAAATCTCAACAGAAAGACTGAAACGACGAATAACTTTGTTGATGTTAGTGATGTAATAAAAATGAAAAAAATTATGCTGCTTTTATGATTAGAAATTGGTTTTTAAAAAACATAAATAAATTATTCATACTGTATCTTTATTTTTTTCTTGAAAGTACTTGTTAATAGCATTTCGCATTATGGCGTTATCAAAAATGAGACCAAATATATTTCCCCGTAACTACAGGTTTGAAAAATCTGGGGTACTAACAATTAGAGAATATTGTTACAAATACTAATTACTCTAAATAAACTTAGGTGGGATGACAAAGGAACTTTACCAATGACATTTTACAAAAATCTAACGCTAAACTGTCATATCTTAACAAGTGTAAAACATAACCTCTAATGGCACTATTTCAACTTCAACAACTATTCTCTTCGTTACGCTGTATACAAAGTGAATTTTAAGTATATAACGCCTGCTTTATCTTGGAAAATGCTGATACTATTTTTATAAATTTTTGTTTGGTAGGGTTTAGTAATGTGGCCGGTGTTATAGTGGAATTTACATAATTTTCAGATCTTCCGATTTTCTGAAAATACAATGAACTTTGTTACTTCAAATAGATGAACATGTAGTTTTTTGGTTTTGAATTTGTTAAGATAATACATTAGGATGGCTATGAATGCCAAATAACAATTTAAACGTTTAAATAAACTGTTGGTTTTTATTTAAAGTTATCATGGATCATTTATCTGAGGAAGAACGAATAGAAATTTTGATGATATTATCATAGGGTCATGTTTGTAGAAGTCAACAAGAAATATACCGGAAGATGGTGACACAAAATTTCCTGTTATTTATACCCAGTGTGGCGATCCTCTAGGATCTTATTATCGTAATGACGAAAAGGAAAATGATGGTCATAGCGCTGGTACCGGCGGCCCAATCGCGTGTCAAACGATTTACTACACAAAAATTTTTGTACTTTCCGACAGTCGATGAAAAAATAGAGTAGGCATTAGCGTAATGCCATACTTCACCGGTTTGACTCAGAGCTCACCATACCGTCGAGTAGCCATTCACGAAAATCATCATGCCATACTTTTCTGACGGTACCAAATGGCCGCCATACCTCGGCAAAGAAGTATTTTTTTGTAAAGCAATTTGTACCAGTGTGGCATTTGGATTTTTATAAAGTATATGATACAATGTGACCGTTATTATATTTGCCATAATTCTAGCACGAGCAAAAAGTGCTGCCATTCTTGAAAAACTTAGTGATTCGACAAGTTTTCAAAAGACGACCGAACAATACGTAAAATATTTTTTACAGCATAACATCAGATTCTTGGACTCAAAATATTACAATCAGTTTTCCGCATTTATACAAAAAGCCAGCGGTTCTTCCATGGCCAGTGCGGACTCTGTCAGCAGTCTTCCAGGTCCGTTGCGGGATATCAAATCCATTAGGATTCAGCGTTGTAGTAAGGTTAAACTGGATATCGGGCGTTATACCCTGTATCCACTACTCTGACTATTACTGATCGATGTTAAAATTGTCATTATACAATTCAGCTGCTGTCCTTATTGGCGGTCTGCGAGATTTCAGCCTTCAGCCTGTCTTGGTGGATGGGCAATTGCTGATCTTACAATGATTTTTGTGCATCAAGGCCTCCTGTCTTCTAACATGTGGGGGAGCGATGTGGCTTAGTAATGAGAGCCAATGTGTTGGTGTTGATTAGTTGCATCTTGTAGTAACACGTATCGTTAGGTTCAACTTTACAATAATTTGCCGTATATGGTGCATATTCAGCCACACGGCTGCCCTATATTCCGCAGTACTATAAACAAGGCTTAGAGCCGAGCTCCAGAGCGTAGTAGCAATGGCGGCCCAGGTTGGGTAGGTACTTTGGGGTAGGTTTTTGTTGAATTATGGTGCCGTTGAAGACAAGAGTAAGTTGTTGATTAGCAAGCTTATTGTTTAGATGAAAGAACGTGCATTCCACCTTATTCGGATTTGCAGTGAGTCTCCATTTACGATAGTATTCCTTCAAGATTTGGCAGTCATTATTTAGTCTGTGCACTGTGCTTTCAATCGTTTTCCGTTTTATAGCTATGGCTAGATCATCAGCGTATTAGAATTTTTTCGAAATTGTTTCTGGCAGGTGTATATATATATATATAGATATATAGATATATATATATATATATATATATATATATATATATATATATATAGAGAGAGAGAGAGAGAGAGAGAGAGAGAGGGAATTATCGGGTATGCGGTCAGTGAAATGAAATGAAACTATTATCCTGTACCCAATATTTCGCCACCGTTTGGTAGCTTCATCAGGAGATACTACAAAATTTATTGAATAAACGATTGCATACAGTGAACTTACAGATTTTTAGAGTCTGGAATTCAGTGATGTCTAGAAACTAAAAGGCTTAGGACAAGACTAATTAAAATAATTTTAAAAAACCAATCAGGTACAGATATAAAAATGTTTACAAAATCTGACAAGAAATACACTAAAACAAATTACAGGGTGATATAAAGTTTACTTCTAAAACGATTTTAAAAGTTGACAATAAATATTACTGAGTCCATTAGTGTCTGATTTTAGGTTTATCGCGTTAGGGTTCCTAGCAATATGATACATCTCAAAAAACAATCGATGTTTGTATCGGTCCGCATGGTGCAGTATCTTAGCACTATTGTAGTCGAACGTGTGTACTGTTTTTAAGAAATGGTCCACGACTGCACAATTATTTTTGCCTGTACGACAATCACTCTAGTATTGGGTAATGCGCTGCTTTAGCCATTGTGAGGTTTGACCAACGTAACATCCCTAACACTGTGAGCAATCCATTGTGTAAATCACATTTGTTGTATCAAGTAGGGGTTGGGTCTTTTACTTTAGAAAAAAGGTTATAATTGGTAATTAAATTATATTTAACAATCTTAATATTGGTTAAATTTTCAAACAGAGGTAAAATTAAATGAGTTAGATTAGTAATGTACGGAAGTTTATAATATTTTATGGCTTGCTCACTATATTCGTCAACTTGATCGTCATAAAAATCGGTGTTGTCAATTTCTTTAAAATACCTGTTGGGTAACCATTGTTCTTAAATATATCAAACAATATTTTTAAGTTTTTTGATACGAAAACTTCATCGCTGATTTGCAATATTCTATTTTTCATCATTATTACGGAATTATGTTTTTGGCTTTTTGGATGATTAGAGTAATAATTCAAAAATCTGCCCGACGCAGTTGGCTTTTGATACCAATTGAGGAAAACTACATTACTATCCGATCTTAAAACTTTGTTATCCAAAAAAGGTATTCCAGCGTCAATTTCATGTTCAATTGTAAATTGCAAATGACGACCAAAAGAATTGAACTACTCGAGAACGACGTCGGTCTTATCTACTGGTACAGCGCAAATTATTACGTCAACGTATTTATATAAAAATGGCATATTTCAAAAGGCAAACTTGGAATAATACTGACAAGTAGTTCATCTAACTCAATTGTGGCCAAAATTTGACTAATAGGAGACCCCATTGGTGTACCAAATATTTGCTTATGAAATTCGTTATTAAAACTAAAGTATGTATTGTGAAAAATAAATGCAATTAATGATAGAAAACTATATTTAGATAATGTAGTGTGAGGTTAGACCATGTTCCATTTTTTATCAATCATATTGGTAATCATATCCAATGGTATGTAGTAAACAGAGACCGCATCCAATGAAACCAAAACATAGTTTTCTGGTAATTTACAACCCCTAATAGTAACAACAAAGGAAAAGGTGTCTTTTGTATTATAGTTAGTACGATCCTCAAATGAATGTTTTAAAATATCTGCCAAATATTTTGATAATTTATAAGTAGTGCAATTAACTGAACTAACTATTGGACGTAACGGTATATCCGGTTTATGTATTTTGGGCAAACAATATAGCTTTGGAAAACTAGGATTGTAAATAAATAATTCTTTAGCAATATCATCGGAGAATTCTTTTTTAGTTTTCAATTTTTTAATTAATTCATTATAGTTTCTTTGAACTAACGTAGTAGGATCTTTATTTAGTTTTATGTAAAGTGCTTGATCTTGTAATAACAGTTCTGTTTTTTAATATAATCGGTTTTGTTCATCGCAACAGTACAACCACCTTTATCCGATTGAAAAATATAGTGCTGTGGCTGAGATTTTATAAATAGTTTGGTTTTTTTGAATATTTTACTAAGAGTAGATTTATTTGAATTGGATTCATGTAAAAAATTGGTTACAACATTGGTAGCACGTGTATATAATACTCTGCTTTATCTTTCGGTTTTCCTGGCTTTAATATAGCTATGATTTCGACCTCTTTGAATTCCTTCGGAAAAATGCCTGTTTTAAGTATGTAGTTGAAAAGGCCGGTTAAACCATTTTTTAGCTGCTCGGCCAATGCTCTTTAGGAACCAATTCCGTCAAAACCAGAATCTTTATCAGCTTTAATAATTTTCAGCGCATTGATAACCTCTTCAGGGGTGAATGGTCTTGAAAGGTGGTACTCGGTCGAGATACTATTCCTCAGTTTCCTCAGTTCACACATTATGATTTTTGTGTGTGAAACAACTCTAGGGGCTCTTGATAGGGAAATATAGTTTGGTGTTACTGCTGGGGCTGCACTTTATAAAGCTTTTTCGTCATTACTAGTCGGTAGAGTCTAAATAACGGGATGCCTCGACCACCAGTTTTTATCGTGATAGTTAGTAAATAATGAAATACTACAGGTGTCACTTATGGTGGTGACAAAAACGCTGCAGCCAATCTAGCAGATTTTCCTTGCTCTCCTGGATTCGATACCAGGGTACGCGCTGCTCAAATTCCTTACCTTTAGAAGAAGCTTATCGACTATGGAGTAACAAATACGCATGAGGCTTGGTAACGTTCTTTGGAAAGAAGTTTGTACAATTAGAAACTCTTGAAGATCAGATGCCAGCTTCTGGCAAGACACTAAGACTCAAACACAATTCGCGGTACGTCTTCTACCTGGTAACTTGAAATGAATTTCCAGATCCATCTACCTACCGGAATGCGTGGGAAGCGCTACGAAGCCACGTGGAGAAACTAGCAATACCCAGGATAGAGAGCAACCAGCTGGATTGGCGAGTCATCAGGGACATGATAGAGGTGATCTTCCAAGATACCGGTATCCACATATTAATTTGCAGCTATATCACTCGTTGTCGGTACTCGTTGAAGACGGTACCCTGTTATTTCCATACAACCGGAAAGTGCAGACATGGGTCCAGTTGCTAATTCAAACATCCAGTCTCGGCTAGAATGAAATCTCAGGAGCAATTGTTTTGAGGAGGGGGCAATGTTACGAAATCGCACAGTGATGTGGTCCCTGAAACCGACTCTGTTTAACGCTATATATGAAAGTCGAAATTTTGGCGAATGCGCCTGGGGTATTCGAATTATTTATCATTATTTCTTGTGACTATTCTTATGTACAGTTTCAAGGGAGGTCGATTGTTCTTGAGAGCCGCAATCGAGAAGTTTCCAGATTAGAAGGCACTTAATATACAGGGTGTTTCATTGGGAAAAGGCCTAACATTAACTGTAGATGGGGATCACTTTGGTGCTATATTTAATGAGTCTTCTGCACTTTATAACCGAGATAAATTTATTCTATTTCTTTCGAATCTCATAACTTCCGAGTTACCCTGTATATTATTTCGAAATTTGGTACACGTAATAACCATTACCTAGAAACTCCATCAAAAGCATCTCCAAAAAGATAATGCAGGTCCGGCTTAACAAAAAATTTCAAAACTCGTCTTTTCTAAAAATAACGCCCTGTATATAGATTTTTTTTAAATCGCTCTTTATAATTGGAAAGAGTATAAAAAATTGAATCTACTTATTTCCTTTTTATTTTTCCGCAGACAATTTCACTACCAAAAATTTAGCGTCAAAGTTAAAATTTATGCAAGTTTTGGGGGTTAACAATGGTATCGGAGAGGTTTTTTTTTTATTTAGCTTGAAATGAAATAGAGAGGCATCCTAGAAATTCAATTGAGTTTGTCTGTTTACGAGTACATACCACTGAAAAATGTGATTACAGGGCAGTACTTAGGACATACTCATTCAATATGTTTCGAATATTTCGAACATCCTGTATAAGGATATGTATCTGGAAACTATGCACTTCTACATTTAGAATATCTAAATCTAAAATCAAAAGTATATGCTGCCGACATCAATAGCAGAGAAGAACTTCTTCGAAGAATAGAAAATGCCTGCGGAGAAATCCGAAATAATCCAGATGTGATCAGAAGGTCCGTTCGCAATATTACAAAAAGGGCAAGAAAGTGCATAGAGCAGAGTGGGGGTCATTTTGAGTAATTTTTGTAGGTTAGACTTGCCTCGTTTGGACAATGTTGTTAGAATTTTTTGTTTTCTTTTTATGTCAATTAATAAAATTAATAAAAATCTCTCCTATTTTGGAGGATAAATTTATTTCTCGTATTTTACTCTAAACTAGGTAAGTCCCCGAATTCTTCTATTTAAGATTTGCTAAAAATTTTGTCGGGTAAAGCACATCTTTGCATGTTATTTATAACATTTGCAGCGTTTCAAAATATATTTGATTAGGTTATTTGGTTTTTTGTTTTTGCAGGTGACTGGTGGTCAAGACTGAAACAAGCAACAGTGGGACACAGTGAAACACGTTTCACTGTACCCTATAGGGTATAATAGTGTAAATATTTCTAATGATAATTTCTATTTCAGTTGTTACATTGAATTTTAAGATGGTACGCAACCGTACGCGAAAGACAAATATAGGAACTTTCAGAGAAGAGCATATGAAAGCCGCTGTTCGCCTCGTTGTTGAAGAAAATATGCCTATAAGACGAACAGCAGAGTTACAAGGCGTACAAGGCGTTGCTTGCGTTACGTTATTTAGGTAAGAATTAAGTTAAAAGTTAAAGCGAATCCCCACTCAAACGTTATATTTCATCCTAAATATGATGAGAGGTTAATTTTTACACACGATGAAGAAAAAACCTTAGTTGACTATCTTTTAACATTTGCAAAAATGTGTTATGGGCTTACTCCATTTGAGTCGGCAACAAAAAAAAATAAGGATATTCCTAATGAATGGAAAAAACAAAAAAATGGCAGGAAAATTGTGGTATCTCGGCTTCGGGAAGAGGCATCCAGAATTAAGATGTCGAAAACCAGAGTCTTGCAGTTCATCCCGCTGTACTTCATTTAACCGACACAATGTTTCAAGCTTTTTTAAAAATCTCGAAACCGTGCTTAAACGTGAACCACGTCTCAGTGATGGCAGTGGAATATTCAACTTAGACGAAGCCGGAACCACCACAGTACAAGCTCCGCCCAAACTACTTGCAAAAAAGAGCTTGAAACAGATGTCCCAATGGACTAGTGGCGAAAGAGGGATTGTAGTAACAATTTGCAGTATAATTTTGCTGCCGGTTATGCTTCACCCCCGGCGATGATATTTCCAAGGAACCACTTTAAAGAAATTATGAAAAAAGAAGCGCCACCTGGTACGCTGGGATTAGCTACGCCCACAGGATGGATGAACAGGAAAGTGATGAATCATTTTATAAAACATTCTTCTAGTTCTCGTGACAATCCTAGCCTGCTAATCATAGACAATCACGAGAGCCATTTGTCCATGAAAACATTGGATGCTGCCAAATTGAATGGAGTCAGAATATTGACGCTACCTCCGCATTGCTCTAACAAACTACAACCTTAGATGTAGCAGTATTCTGGTCTTTTAAAGCGCATTATAACAGTGCCATACAAAGCTGGCTTCCTCATCATCCCGGTATTGCAGTTAATATTTTTAACATCGGAGGTTTTGTTGAAGTTGCGCACGAAAGATCAATGACACCTACGAATATCAGTTCCGGATTTAAAAAAACCGGCATATTTCCCTTTAATTCGGAAATATTCACAGATGATGATTTTATAATGTCGGCTGTAACAGACAGACCAGAAGTGAATTCTGAGCCAACGGTTTCTCAAAAATCTGGGCAAGAAATAGGAGAAATGGAAAAATACGAAGGCAGTGAAGGAACACTTGAACAAGACGAAACTGCTGGTCCGTCTTCATTTATTCCTCCACAAATATTTCGTGGCTTTCCAAAGTCACACAAAACAAAGATTCCGAAGTCGAGAAGACAAGGGAAAATAATTATTGCTACAGATAACCCTGAAAAAGACGAAGTAGCTGAAAGAGAGTTGTCTAAAAAAAAGAAACCAAGCAGCATTTAAAAAGGTGAAAAGAAAAGTCACAGATGATAGCGTCGAGGAAGGACCATAGGAAGAATGGCAAGAGTCGTCATCTGACAGTGAATAGTCACCTGAAGACCCGATCCCGGACCTTATAGAGGAATTAACCAGACAACTAACTAAAGATGATTTCGTTTTGTTACAGTTTGAAACTAAGAGTTTGGTATATTTTGTTGGAAAAATATTGAACGTTTTGGGAAAAGATTAGTTTGAAATTTCATTTATGAGAAAACGTTCAAAAGTAATCGGAAAATTCTTTCTTCCACAATTTCCAGATATTTCAGTTGTTAAGCTAGTAGCTATTAAAATGATTCTACCTCAACCCATTCCATCAGGTTCGACGTCAAGACAGCAGTCCTACATAAGTTTTGAGAGTTATGATGTTCGTTAATAGCTATTTGTATAACGAGGGAGGAAAGTGCCACTTTTCCTCCCGAGGATGAAGTTTACTGCCCGACGCGTAGCGTTTTACATATGATTTTTCCGCCTCCCTCAAATAACAAGACATTTCTAATAATTTATTTATGAAACTTCTTATATTAATAAACACTACTGATTTTTCCGCCTCCCTCAAATAACAAGACATTTCCAATAATATATTTATGAAACTTACAAAATTAATAAATACTACTTAGGATGGACATTAACGAAACTTGGCTGGGCATCGAGGATGGACTTCTAAAACGCTTGGCTGGGCATCGAGAAGGGACTTTATTAAAGTGCAAATTCACTTGACCGACTGTAAGCTGGGCCACTGCAATCCCTACCAACTAACTGCGTGAAGCGATGCGCAGACGAGCCAACGCGGGATGCGCAGACGACACAACGGACCATGCGCAGACGAGACAAGACGGGGTCGTCAGTTTTCGAGCATCGTGGCAAGAAGATGCACTTTCAATTTCATTGTATTAAAATTGTCATTTTTATAAATTATTGTGAGTAAAATAAAGAATTGAAATTACAGTTCACTTAACTAACAACAAAATCATTATTCAACAGACTTTTATGAAACTTGGCTGGGCATCGAGGGTGTACGTTTTTATTTGTACTTAAAATCCCTTGGGATTTTAACTGTCCCCTTATATCACTTCGGTCTAACATAGTTTCTAGCATGTGTGACTAAAGTGACCACTTTAGTCTCGGAATTGCAAAAATTATTTCATTGATAGCGTACTATGACGTCACTTTTACTTTTCCTCCCTATGGAGGAAAAGTACGACTTTGTTCCCTACAATGAGGCCAAGAAATGTATACTTTGGATAGAGGTAGGCGGAAAAATATGTTTGTACAATCACTTAAGTCTGGGTGACTGATATTAACGATAATACTTTGTTTGCTTTTGTCTTTAAAATATATTTGTTTTAAAAATATATGTTTCATTGTTGCCCACCAACAGTTTCACTGTGCCCCATGTATGGGGCACAGTATGAAACAAATGGAATGATGATATAATATATTTAAAATCATATATTAGTTTCAAGCAATTCTCACCAAACCCCTGTCATTGTGGGAGTCACTGCTTTTACGTAAAACAAATTTTTCCTAAAAAAATGTAATTTGATTGAAAATTGATCTACTGTGGAAAACTCTCCCCTAAACAATGTATTTCTTCCCTTTGAGAGCTGGAAATAGTTACACATGAGATAATTAACCTTTTCGAGACTAAATTGGTTATACTCCATCTATTTCTTCCTTTTTTAAAGCTTAACATTGTTATACATGATCTGATTCATTTTTAGTACATTGAATTTGTCATAAATATTGTGTTTCTTCCTTTAGGGAACGTCAGCGGGTTTGACATGCGAGATTGAATTGGTTGTACGCGATATATTAAAATGGTTATACTTGCCAGGGCCTTAATAAGTAAAAGAGTTTCGCTCTCCTTAAGCCTAATTTATCCTACTAATTGGAAATTCGGGTTACATTTTTACGAAGTACATTCAAACCAATTTGTTATCTATAATAGCATTTTATGCAACGAGCATGTAATGTAGCCGTTAATGCACAAGCATTTTGTAGATCAAATATTAGTTTGATTAAAGAATGGTAGTAGAAAAATGTGTATTTCTATATTAATTCCGAAAATTCCTTAATACTATCGTTACAATGTTGACTGACCGTAGAACAGTTATTTCAGAAATCTTCCAGTGAACGGGTATTTTTACGAACATTTTATGTTATTACAATGTATCAGATTGACAAAAAAATACTTCAATTAACCCAGTTATTTACACTGCTTTCTTTACTTCTCTACATTTCGAAATAATAAATAAGTAACAACCTTGATGATAGTTTATCCTTCACAAAGCAACCATACAGTATATTCAGATTTCTATTAAATTATGGCTAATTAAATTTGCTGCATACTTTATATAATTTCTCCTAATGTAAAATGACCACAACTTTCACTTGATAATGCATTTGTATATATTTAATCGGAGTATTTTATGGAACTGCATCGGTAACAAATTGATCTTTTTATGGTTCTTTCCATTCTTATATAGGATGTACCAACGAAAATGTCCCACCAGGGAAACCAGAGATAAATTGATACTCTAATAACACCAATTTGTTCAAAAGCGAATATGGTTGAATACAGTAGTTTAAAAGTGATTTTTTTCTATCCTCTATTCAATTTTAGTAGCAGTATCTCTTGAAGGTAAAACTGTTCCATCTCCTTTATACCCTACCATCCTAAACAACAAGTTTGAGCAAGTGAAACATCAAAAAGAAGTTGGAGTTTTAGATTCTTTGGGTTATTTTTACGTTTTTCATTGAAGAAAAACAGGAAAAACAGGTTGTCGGCCACTTTTTCTTGTTAGCAATATACAGCCTCCAGGGCTATAAAAGTGACCAATTTTATGATTGGAATTGTTCAGGGCATCTCACAGATGACCCCTACTGATTTCATGATCACCAGAGCCAGTAAAACTAGTCCTATAAATCCATTTTTACCATATTTTTGGTAATTTTTGGAGAAATTTCGGTATGCTAGCACGATACAGCATCCGGTGTGCGGAAATAGTATATTGTGCAACTAGTGCGGAAAATACTCGTGTGACAAGATGATGAATCACTCGCCTGCGGCTCGTGATTCTTAATATTGTCACACTCGTGCGAAATATCGTTTCCGCACGAGTTGTACACTATATTTTTTCGACGACCTACCTGAAACACAAAATACTTATATCGGATTTTAAAAATATGTTTGAACCACTAATAATACAAGTTTTCACTCATAGTAATTTTTCAAGTGAATCGCATTATGAAGAAAGATATATCTGAACAGGGAAAGAGATATATCTAGGTATATTTTGGTCTGTGTTCAGGTACTATTGGAATATATTGGAACGATTGTTTAACACCAATGGAATATGACCATTTTATTCACACACTTTGAACTGCCTGAGCATTAATTTCTGTCACTTTATTAGTTTCAATTACTGTACACGAAGTTGATGGTCCCACAAGAACTGATTATAATTCCTGGATGTGAATGACCTTGTTAGTTGTTCCTCTGTAAAGGTTGTTGCATGTCCTATAGATTGGGTTATGGGATTGGATATTTCCCTTCCTTTATTAATTGATTAATTAATATAACCCTCTGATACTGTGCTGCTTTTCCAACCACCATGGCTTTTCAAAGTCAATAAGTCACTGCCATTGTCCACTAATATTGCAGCAGAAGAATGCCTGAATGAATGACCAGTGTAGGTTTCTGAGTTTGGTAATTTCAAGAAAGTATCTCTTTGGCCATTGAACCTAACTTGTTGATTCCTACAAACTGGGAGGTACATTTTCTTTTTTGGTAATTGATGAAAAATCTCTCATTTTTATCCACCATACTTTTGGGTCGTAGATCAGCATACTTTTTATACGGAATTTATTTTTTTCATTTTCAAAGATGTAGTGTACGAGGATGATATAATGTAAAGGTTGTACATGGTAAATTGTATATAATATTAAAATATGTACTTGAATTTTTTTTAAATAACAATCAAATTGAAATTGAACAAAATTGTTATAAATAGTTATTCTTTTTTTAAAGAACATAGAAACAATTAAAGCAGTGGTCGCCAACCTGACGATCGCGAGCTACCGGTAGCTCGCGGAGGCAATTCTGGTAGCTCTCACAACGATTTTAATTTAAAAAATACAAACTGCAAAAATCAGAGAAGCTTCCGAAAATTCAACGAAAAAATCTAATTGTCATAATATTAAACATAAACAGCGACAACGTTGCGGTGAGCGATCTGCCGCTGACGCCATCAAGCTAGAATCGGCTAGAACCGACCAGCCGGACCAGCGCGTTGGTGATCAAGAACGATCAGGATTGCTTTGAACGGGATAAATACGCACGGCGCGGCGTCATTGCGCTTAGTTTCATAACTGAACGCGTAACCAACGTCCAGCGGTTGGGTGAGTAGAGAACAACAAAAAAGAATATTATGGCAAGCAGTTGTAAGAAGACATACCACTCTCATTCGGAATGGGAAGAACAATACTTTTTTACAAAAGTTAAAGATAAAAATGTGTGTTTGTTATGTAATACTTCGTTCTCCGTTGCTAAAAAAAGAAATATTGAGAGACATCATCAAACTGTACATTCTAATTTTGAAAAATCGTTCCCACTACATTCTGCCGCCAGAAAGGAGAAACTGAAACAGTTAAAAAAGCAGTTATTTGGACAACAATCAATATTTTTAAGAACAGTCGAAAAAAATAAGGCCGCAACTGAAGCATGTGTCCCAGATAATTGCACAAAAAAAGAAACCTTATGAAGACGGGGAAATGATAAAACCGGCGGTTTTAGAAGCTGCCAACTTTAGAAAGAAAAACGAGATAGTTTCAGCTATAAAATCTATGCAACTTTCTGCTAATACAGTGATGAGACGTGTAGAAGTAATGAGCAATGATATTTTCTTACAGTTAAGAACTGACTCAGATAACTGTGTTTATTTTTCACTTCAACCGGATGAATCAACAGATGTCGTTGACACTGCCCAGATGGCCGTGTTCTTCAGGATGGTTTTTAGTGGTTTTATGATTAAAGAAGATCTTTTGAAGTTCATTCCACTGAAAGGACACACTTCTGGACAGGAGTTGTTTTCTCATTTAAAAAAAATTATTTCTCCCGAGAAAATTCCAATATCGAAAATGGGCTTGACAACCGATGGCGCTCCAGCTATGGTGGGTTGTGATAAAGGTCTGGTGGCGTTATGTCGTAAAGATGAAACTTTTCCGCCATTTCTCTGTTACCACTGCATTATCCATCAGAGAGCATTATGTCTAAATTTCCTGAAACTAAACAACGTTATGAAACTGGTGGTAAAAATTGTGAACAAGATTAGAGCTCAAGCATTACAAAGAAGATAATTCAAAACATTGGCCGATGAAATTGGCTGTCAATACGGGGACCTACTCCTTCACTCTGAAGTCCGATGGTTAAGTAGAGAACGGGTGCTGAAACGTTTTAATGATGTCCTATCTGGCATAGTTCAATTTTTCAAACAACGCGATGAACCGACTCCGGAACTAGAAAATTCAATATTGCTTAGAGATTTTGGTTTCCTCGTGGACATTACAAAGAAATTAAACGAACTTAATTTGCAGCTTCAGGGGAGAGACAAAGAACTAGCGGAAATTATTTCTGATATAAAAGCATTTATCAAAAACCTGGAGTTTTGGGAACAAAACCTAATTAACAGCGATGCCAAGCATTTTCCTATTCTTTCAAAAAAAATATCTCAAAATCCATTTGAACCCTATGACAGCAAATATCATGTAGAAATAGTTTCTACCCTGAAGAATAACTTCAAAAATCGTTTTAAGGATTTCAACGAAATGACTTTAGTAGCGCAGTTTGTTGTTTCACCTTTTATGGAAATTGACATCCAACAGTTTGCAACTTGTGTTATGCAGAACTTTGGCGAAGAGATCGCTGCAACAGAAATGGAAGTAATTGAGTTTCAAGATGATTTAGCCTTGAAATCGTTAGTCTCAAGTACCAAATGTATCTGGCCTATTGTAAGTAAAGACACATATTCAGTTCTATGCTGTGTTGTCTTAAAAGTGAAAGCATTATTCAGTTCAACCGATTTTTCTTTTTCCAATATGATGTTTATTAGGAACAAAAATCGCAATCGACTTACAGATGAACATTTGGATAATGGTACTCGAATGGCTGTATCAAATTATACTGCAAACATTAAAAAAATTATCGATGAGCCTGAGTGTCAGCCTTCTCATTGAACGTGCTTTTTTATTTTTCAATGTTTATGTTCATGATAGTGCGTAACTTTTTTGTTGTTATTATTAACTATTTTCAAATCTTACGTGACATGCCGTTGTGGCTGGATAAAAGTTTGTGTTTATTTTTCAAACCCTTTCGTTTGGTAGGTAGGAATGTAGCTATGAACAAGTACGTACTAGTAATATTAGTTATTTTGTTATTAGTTTATTATTAGTACCTATGTATTATGTATTACCAGCTTAATAGTAAAATAAATTCATATAATGATAAACTAACTGTGGATTATTCCATTTACGTAGCGTTACGTGGCTTCCGTGTGGGTAGCTCGCTGTTTATTCCAAAAGTAGCTCAACAAATTGAGAGGTTGGCGACCACTGGTCCAATTAAATATTTTACACACCGTTGTATACCAGAACAAATAATTTCGGATAATGGAACTGAGTTAAAAAATTCTGTTGTAAAGGAATCATTAGAAACGCATAGAATTAAAATTCATTTTATAAGTTCTCAACATCCAGAATCGAATGGAATTGCCGAAAGATTCCACTCTACGATTGAACACATCAGACTTTTGAATTATCAAAAAGATTCTAAAAATGAGACTACTAAAAATAAAATACTTCATGCATTATCAGCCTACAATAATAGCGTTCATTCTGCAACAAAATTGAAACCTAACAAAATAATTACCGGACACCTTTCGATATAGAATTGAATCGACACGCAGTTAACAATATAAACAAAATCGTAAAGATAAAATGAAAATTTTATACTCGAATTTAAATAAAAAATTGCAGGAAAACATTAAAAGTAATCTCTAAAGCCAACAAAAGCCGTGAAGAATTGCCAGACACAATATCCACTAAAGTGTATGTACGTAATAAACAGGCATTAGATAAAACCAAAAATAAATATAAAAGTGAAGATATTGAAAGCAAAAATATCCGACTAAAAACAGCAAACATCTCTGCTAGACACAAAAATACTTCAGAAAATATTCATCTTTCAAACACAAAACGTCCTACAAAGACTCCGTATACATTCATTTCAGGTTCGTCACCGTCGGAGACGCAACAGTCAAAATAAAAGATGTTACCCATAACTTGGGAATACTTCTCTAACAAATGCTGTCACCACTGTAATGAATATTGACCCTGGTGTCACCACATCTTTTCTCAAATACGCTCCGTTGTGAAATGAATGCTGTCACCAGGATGTACAACTCTAACCTTCTTCAACTGAGTTGTTCATTAAAAAAAACGCTGTCACCAGTGTCATAAGTGCTAGACCCTAACGTAATACCTGGCCCCCAAATGTAATAGGTTTGACCCTGCTATACCGGGTCCGCTGTCACCATTCCAATGCGTTTTCTTTAATCAATACCTTTTTACCTTTGTATTTGTAGCCAAGCGTGATAAGGCAACCCCCAGTCCGATTTAAGCTGGGAACGCCTGGGCTTAAAACGGTTTGATTTCCTTCGCCAGGACAGTATTGTTCTCTCGGTTCGGTCTCGTATCCAATGTTGATACACACTCTAGGGAAAATTCGGGTAGGGATGATAAATAAAGTATGGGAGAACCACAAAGTTATATCACAAAAATATAATAAATATATCTCTGTATCTAAATATACATAAATCGAAAGTCCAATATCAACACAAATTATTAAATTCCCCCGGTATAAAAATTACCTATACACTCCTTCATAAATTGTACATCCTACGTCTTTCCCTGTATAACATATAACTATCAATAAAACAATTATAATATAACCCTCGCCCTGAGATAGAACAAAGAAATTACCCCCTTATCGTTTCAGTATTTCAACGTGCGTGAGAAGCGTATGATTTAACCCTTAACTCGATATTCACCTGTCTCGAGGCGCAACAAAAATTATATTCATTTACTCTTAAACGCAATACTATGCGAAACTACTGTGGTTTCGTGTCCTTGTCCTTGATAAAAAAGTGAAAGTAGAGTCGTAAACTAATTCTGCTGATCTATAAACAATAAATTGTTAATCGACAGTCCCGTTTCAATGCGTAAGTTTCGAGTTGCAAAATTTGCAGGTCTTTGAATAACCTACAGTGTTAATTTATTTTACGTAATCGGAAAGAAATTCCTTATCACGTCTGAACAAAAAAACAATTTAAAATTATTTATCGTAGCACAAGTTCGCTGAGAACAAGAGGAAAAAGAAAAGCATACGCTCCGGCCCTTTGATACTAAGTACAAATTAACCTTGTTTTAACTCTAATTTATATCCTACCTACGAGGTGGAAGCGAATTATGTGGCGCAACAAAATAATAATCAAATAATTAGAAACCTAACTCTTGTCAGGTTGGCGTTACCCTGTGAAATCTTATCATGTCATCACACACGATAAATTAATATCCTACAGAACGAGCTGTGCCCAAATTGTGAGTCTGGACATTCAATATTTAACTGAAAACGGCCAAGTTGTCCAGTCCCCGTGAAAGAACAGACAATAAAATAAATATATTTGTTATAGCTACTCGCTATGTAAACCAGTGAATTTATAAATACCAAGTTCAGAACCAGCGCAAAATGATAAAACGAATAAATGTCTCATAAAAAAAACAAAATTTAACTCTCAACTTGTTTAAAAACTTACTGCGTTGGAAAACTCCCTTTCTCCGGCCTTGCTACTGCCTATCTTCACTATCTTTTTCAGCAACCGCGGGTAGTGCCAGTAACCGGTATCGTGCTATGCTAAAAACTTAGCGTAGAGGGCGAGTCTTCCCGTTTTGTGTCACGAAGGGGGATAGTGTTCACCGTCAAGGATAGCTAAGTATCCCTTTCACGCCTTGACACAACGGGGAGAACTTTTCCCTCTGAAACCGCTAACACAAAAAAAACTGATGCCCGTTACCGTGACAGGGAAACGACTTTTCCCTTCGCGTATTCGCCCCGACACTGTCTGCCGCTCTTACTGCTCTGTACTTGGTTTTTACTATCCCCCCGAATTAGGTTTGGGTTTTTTTGTTGAATTGCAAAATTACATTTTTTGTTTTGAAGCGGCCTAAATTTTACGTTATTAACTAGTTGTATTCAAAACAATTATTTCATTTTGACCTAGTAAAATGTTTTATTTGTTTCAAAGCTGTTATGGTTTTGTATCATTTTTCTACACAAAATGTGGGTCGCATTCTACTTTTATTTTTATTTGAAATAAAATATGTTTTACCGTGTGTTCTGAAAGTTACTAATTTAAATTTTCTATTTGGTATTCGTATTTATTACACTTCCTATAAATCTTGGATATGCCAAGCTACAGAAATCTAGTCATACTTTCGTTCATTTTTATAATTTAAGTTCACAACTAGTAGAACATAATAAGTTGAGTATACAATATGATCACGTTAAATATAATATGTCTAATAATACATTTTTTCTATGATCGTGGGAAAAGTGACACTATTTTGACCTGTTTTCTATGCGCAAAGTTCAACATTCCAGAATAGTGGGCAGTTGCTAAGCAATTAGAAAATAACAGTGAGGTAATATTCTTACCGCATTGCTGTAGCGTGCGGTAATGTTACAAATGGATTATTACAATGAAATGAAACAAAGTATGGTTTCAATTTTTATAGGTATTGATGAAGTTGTTATAAAAGAATTAAAAAAAACATCTAATTTATAACGATATTCTTGAACACACATTAATTGTTGCTATTATTTACATGTATTGTACAGTTTGTGCAATATGTAAATTGTACTGGAGGGCAACGAGAGTTTATAGACGTTGAAGCTGCATGGCTAATTGTTTGGTTTATCTCGTTTCGATCATTTTCATTTGAAGTCGAGGCAGGGGTGTTGAATATTTTATTAGCCACTTCTACTTTATTATTAAGTGATTCGTCAATAGATTCTTCCGTCACATTGGAAGATTTCCTTCGTCCGTGGCGCTTTAAAGAAAGAATATCAGCTCCAGCATCTACCAAATGTGTTGCCGATGATCTTCGGAAACAATGTCCTGTATATTCTGTCGGATTTGGCAACTGTAAATAACTTGCAACAATTTGCGGCATTTTTCCAAATTGATTTATTCCAATGACTGTCTTCCATCCTTTTCCCTTGTTGAATTTAAAAAAAAATCTAGGATTTTCAAAATCTCTAGGCCTAAATGATACGCACTTTCTATAAACATATAAATAGGTTACGTTAATGATCTAGGTTTGTTTGTTTTTGTTTCTGGTATTTTTACCAGTATTTTTGAACCGAAATCTTCAATATCCTGAACTTTCATTCGGACAAGCTCATCTCGTCGTCGGGCTTCTGCTATTCCAAATATTAGAGCTACCTAAAAAGTAATTAAAAATTGTATATTTCGTATTTTGTGAATTTTAAGTGATACTATTTTATATATATCTACTTACTTTAGTCGATAAACATATGTCATCTGGGGCCTTTAAAATGAATTTCTGAACTTGTTCCTGAGTTAAAATTTTGGATTTTTTTTCATTTGTATCCTGTAGCTTGACGTTTTAAAAATGCTCTCAGTTTTTGGTACTGGGCAATATTAATATTGAAATTGACTGTCTCGACCCTTACTTCGTGGAATATGCTCATATTGATTTATCGAAACAATTGTCAATTTTTTAGAATTTTCAATAACTTGTATTATATTGTGGAATTAACTAGAGACCTTGAGTTTCATTTAAAAACACTAATACCAATATTGTTTTTAACAGACAAAGTTGATCTAAGCATGGAATAATGTGCCCACAAAGTCGAAGATTTCATTGTTTTAGCAAATTCAGCAACATACGCCATCAGTACAATCTCAGAAAAGGATACACTGTTGTTATTTCTGCAAAAATCCATGAAGCGTTGGTACGCAAGTTCATACTTCTCTCTGGATTTCGCCGGAAGTAAATTAAGTGAAGCCTTCTTCGCGGCTTTTACTAGTTGAGGAGGCGTACAAGGTAACAAATAATCACTATCAGTGTTCATGTTTAATAATTTTTTTTCAATTCCTTATAAAATACGAATCAAACAAAACCGGCTTTAAAATTATTTTACTTTTGTCATAACAAAGTAATTTCCATGGTTACCACTTCTATATTTCAATATGAACATAGAGAAAGCTATCTAAACTTACTTGATTACATCTTGAACTAAATATTTTTCAATTAACTTTTTAAATGTAAATCAACGATCGAAGAAAAAATAGTATGTATAATTTGTGGGAAAAGCATATTCCCAATCTCCAGTGTTACGACTCGTCGCTACGCTCCTCGTCTGGTAATTATTACAGTCGCTTGGGAATATTATGCTTTTCCCACTGATTATACAATATACTATTTTGTAACTGAAACAGAAAATGTTGTAAATAGAATTGTATAGAAGAAAAATTTGATAACAATAATATTCATTCAACCTTAGATAGACCAAAGAGCGGGTTCATTAACGGTCTTGGATCAATAGTAAAAACAATTACGGGAAATTGAACATTAAAAACAAAACCATGAACACTTGCAAAATCAAATTAAAATGCAATATTCTGTTAGTCACCAAATAATTGATAATTTTAATAAGACAATTCAGGGCGTCCAGTATAGTGAAAAAATATTAAAAACGGAAATATTTGAGATAAGAGATCTTTTAGATTTTCAGGCAAATGCAGAAAATATTATTTATTTGAAACAGCTATTCAACGAACTTCACATTCAATGTAATTTTAGACGTTTTAGAAACAGTAGATAATTCCTTAACTTTCTGTAAGCTAGATTACATCCGAGTATTATAAAATCTGACGACTCATTTGGAGAGTTGTAAAAAGTGCATTATTACTATCAAGCGGAAGTACCTTTCGAATTAAAACATAAAAATATTTTAGAATTTGAAGCCGTCATAGACGTAGTCTGTAAAGTAGAAAATAATCAAATACAACATTTTTTATCGATACCTATTAATTATGATATTTTATTCAATCTTTTTTATATGTTACCTATACCTACAGAAATTGAATCAGAATACGTAACATTGATACCTAATTCACAATTTTTACTAAAATCAAATAATGTCATTAAACCTCTAAATGACATTTGCACTCGCGGCAATACTTTTCAATGTCCTAACCATTTGCAAGACAATAATAATTATGGGTGCGAAGATTTCAGGTTTGCGGTCATAAGAAATAAAAACTGTTTTTCTTATCTGCTCAATATTTCGCCATTATTCAATGGCTTCATCAGGAGCGGACTACAAGATTTATTGAATGAAAACAATACAATAATAAAACATTTTAAAATTACTACTTACAGAAAATTGGTGTCAGTTAATTAAAATATAAAACAGCACAACACGTTCAACACATTTTTAGACAGAAGGTACATTTTACAATTAAACATGCTGATAAAATTAACAACCAGTTTTTTTGTTATAGAAGGTGTAGAACCAAAACTAGTCCCAGGGAGATACAACTGACGTACTTTTTAATTGTATAGGGTGATACTTAAATGTTATTTAGAATGTTACAATAGATATTACGTAATTGATTGACGTCAGATTTATAATTTATGGTGTTTTTTGTTTTATTGATGTAGCACATTTCCAGAAATAACCTGTTCTCTTATATCTGTTCTCTCTTTCTAAAATTTTTATATTGATATAGTCAAACTCATGTCCCGTATTTATATGGTGTTCCACTGCCGCAAAGGTGTTTTTTTTGTTGCGACATTCGCTTTTGTGTTGAGTGATTCTTTGTCTCAACCATTGGCCCGTCTGTCATATGTAACCCAGAACAGGGAAAGCTGTAAACAATATTGCTATTAAATAACGTGGGTGTTTTATCTTTTACTTTCGAGAAAATGTTTCTGATTGTTATCGGATTGTAAGGGCAATTTTCAAATTGGGAATACTCTTTTTAAACAGTAGTGTTATACGATTAGTCAAATAGTGTTTTCGAGGAATCCTTTTATAAATTATGGTTGTAGGTTTCTCTTCATTTGTGGGACCATCGTAAAAGTCTGTGTTGTATATTAACTTTTTCAAAATGTTCTTTGGATACCCGTTATTTGCAAAAATATCAAAAAGCTTCTTGAAATTGTCTTGAATGAAGTTGTCATCGCGGATGTGTGAGATTCTATTTTTCATGGCAATTACAGTGTTGTATTTTTGATTTTTTGGATGGTTAGAGAAAAAGTTTAAAAATCTATCGGATGTTGTTGGTTTTTGATACCAATCCAAACTTATTTTCTGTGGTTCGATACGTATTACCCTCGTATCTAAGAAAGACACAGAACATCCTTCCTCGATCTCCACTGTAAACTGCAATCTATCGTTAAATGAATTAAATATTTCTAATGTTGTTTGTATATAGTCAGCTGGAATAGCGCTGATCATATCATCTAAATATTCATAAAAAAAGCGTAAGCTGAAAGATAACAGTGGAAATACATTATCAAGTAACTCATCCAACACTATAGTAGCCAAAATAGAACTTATAGGAGAACCCATTGCAGTACCAAATTTCTGCTGATAAAAATTGTTGTTGAAACTAAAGTAGGTATTGTTTATTATAAATTTTATTAGAATTAAGAAACTTTCTATGGATAATGTAGTGTGATTTTCAATCATGTTCCATCTCCTCTGTAAAATGTCAATTACCAAATCTGTAGGAATGTTGGTGAAAAGTGAAACAACATCTAAAGAGATCAGAACATAATTGTCCGGCGAAGTAATACCTCTTACTAGGTTGACAAAAGAAAAAGAGTCCTGAACATTATAGTCAGTGCGATCCTCTAAAGCATCGTTTAATATATTTGATAGAAATTTTGAAATTTCATAAGTAGTTTATCGAACTGACTATAGGGCGTAGAGGTACATTGGGCTTGTGAATTTTTGGCAGGCAGTATAATTTCGGAAAAGCTGAATTGTAGATGGTTAATTGTTTGGCTTGTTGTTCGGTCAATTCTTTTTTTTGTTTTAAGGTTTTAATTAGGTCATTGTTATTATTTTGAATAGAGGTCGTTGGATCTTTATGTATTTTCTTGTATGTGAATGTGTCATTTAAAATGAATCCAGTTTTTTTAATATAATCATTTTTATCCATAGCCACCGTGCACCCACCTTTGTCAGATTGAAGGATATATAACTCAGGGCTATCCTTTAAAAAGGACCTAAACAATTTGCTGAAAATTGATGGTTTTTTAAACTTATCTTGTTGTACAAAATTGGTAACTATATTTGTTGCTTTACATCTGATAATATCTCTCATTTCCGTGGGTGTAACGTCTATTATGTCTTCAACGTCTGCCAAAAAGGTGTCAAGTTTTACATCAGTTTTAGTGCACTCTACTCCAAACTTCGGTCCAAGGGATAGGAAATCCGATATATGTTCGGGAATGTCTGTGTTTGATATGTTTTTGAACCATTTGCTGTTATCTCTAAATGCTATTTTTATGTCGATTGGAACGTTTAGTTGGAGTTTCTTAATTTTGCAAATGTTTTTTTGTTTCACTGCTTTATGTATGCGATTGTATGAGTTTTGTGACTTTTTCAGTCAGTTGTATCTTCCTGTAATTAGTTTTGGTTCTACACTTTCTATAACAAAAAAACTGGTTGTTAATTTTATCAGCATGTTTAATTGTAAAATGTACCTACTGTCTAAAAATGTGTTGAACGTGTTGTGCTGTTTTATATTTTAATTAACTGACACCAGTTTTCTGTAAGTAGTAATTTTAAAATGTTTTATTATTGTATTGTTTTCATTCAATAAATCTTGTAGTCCGCTCCTGATGAAGCCATTAAATAATGGCGAAATATTGAGCAGATAAGAAAAACAGTTTTTATTTCTTATGACCGCAAACCTGAAATCTTCGCTAAGAATATATATATATATATATATATATATATATATATATATATATATATATATATATATATTGAACCAGATATCATAGATAATAAGAGAATTAGTATTATAAAAATATGTTGCTAGTATTAAAATATATGAAAATAATATAATTTAAGAAAACAGGTAAAAAGGAAACACTTTTCTTAATTTAAACAACATATCAAATAAAGATATATTAAATAAAATAATAGCCTATATCAATATAATAAATAAGGAATTACCTCAATAATAACACAAAATATAGATATTGCCTAACCAATGTAATGATGTAAATAAAGTTGCCTAAGACGAAGAATAATTTCCATACCATAACCAGCTGTTCACCTAAAAAATAAATAATTATATAGTCAAGTCAAGAGAATTTTAGATATAAGTAGTTACATTAGAATACAAATATTATTATAGATAATTCATTATAATCATTAATTTAAGAATAAAAACAAATACAAATATTGAATAGAATAGAATTCAATAGATTTTCATAGATAAACAAATAATGACATATAGACAACTGATATATGGTAAATAAAATAAACATTGAATCAATAAATAGTAATTTGTTAAAGTTTATTATAAATAATATAATGCAAAGAGTTTAGACAAATAACATAAGAGAATTTATATTTATGAATAATAAGAGTGTAACAATGATATACTATCAATAACAATATTGGATGTTGTACCATGTAAATGTATCTATGTATAACCAATTTTAATTTATTTGTATGATGAAAAAACTCATAGGAACTCTATAAATGAACTAATTATGTAAAAGAGTGTATGTATGAAATTTTTTAATAAGTGAAAGAAGTTTCAATTAATCTGATTGCAAAAGACAATATTTTATTGGTTATAAAATATGACAGAACAAATTGTGAATCAACAAATAAACTTTGAAATAGTGACCTGAAAAAGAACAAAAGACTGTTTGTTGAAAAAAGTAGAGAATCGAGGGGACGCTTAAATAATTAGGGAAGCTGGTGTCAAGAAGCGAGGAGTGTGTGTGATGGTGTTCCTGAAATTTCAAGAAATTCCCGGTTTAAGACATTTAAACCTATAAAGTACTATTAAATACAATCTTAGTAATACTCACAGTCAATTGTATCAAGTTTTTCGGCAAGAATCTAAGAAATTTTCATCAATTTTGGTTTTTTTTGGAGCTTCAGCGGAGTGTTCCTGGGATCCAGAGACTTTCATCCCAATTCAAGAGCAACAGGTCAGTGTTTTTAAATCATTATTGGCCAATAATCAGAGTAAAAACTCAAATACTCAATTAAGTACTTAATTTCATAAATTGATAAACATTTGCACATATGATCGATCTGAAAAAGAAAGAAACAGACTTTATATAGTGAATTAATCGCATAAATCGTTAAAATTAATAAAAGGCCGAATTTTAAATAAATTAAAATATGTACTTACGCCATCTTGTAATCGCATAAATCTGGTGATTGAAAATTTATCAATGTTATAACTATGTCCATCTGTATATAATTCCTATATTTCTATCTATGTATATAACTATTTTCTTGCCACAGCAATTTGTATCATATATAACTATGATATATATATATATAAATTATTTTATGTGTTTGAACCCTTTACTTGTCTGCATCGTGAAACAAACTATGTTTGTATAAATATAGATGCTTCTTCAGTGTAAGAATTGTTCGTTTTATGCTAAAGCGCATGACTAGTTTTTCACGCATGCGCATTGATGAAATGATTAAAATAAATAAGTAGATACAATACAACCAGTGGCGTCTCATATTATTTTTATCAAATATATAAAATGTTAAATTTAAAATTAAACTGATTTCAAAATAATGTGTTTTCTTTTTATTTAAACAATTACAACAATATAAAAAGCCAGGACTCAAAGAGAAAAAGGATTTCATGCTCCCGAATAATCAAATTAAAATAAATTACTAAACAAAATAACAATAACCAACTGAGCTAGCCAAACTAAACAAAAATTCTAAATAATAAACATCTACATTTAAATTTCATAATCAAAAGTAAGTAAGTATTTATCATATATATAGTATAATATATATATATATATATATATATATATATATATATATATATATATATACATATGTCCAAAAGTTTGGAATATTGGAATATTTCATCTTTTTTTTTATTTTTATATACAAAAATTTCTGAATCATTAAACATCATTTTGCTACAACTCCCACCAATACTTAATAAATCTCAAAGCCAGATAAACAATATGCAAAAAATTATTTATTCTTTTGGAGTGAAAAATTTACAATGTGCCACTTACATTTAAAATTGAAATAGTATAGAAAAAAATATTTTTTTATAGAATTTATAATCAGTATTTCTTCCATTGGCCTTTATGCATGACTGTAGGCGATTTGGCATGCTGTCGATTGAATGGTCGAGCTGGGCTTGCGGAATTCTCTCCCATTCTTCACGAGCAACATCTTTTAGTTCTCGCAGTGTAATAGGGGGATTGTTTTCCGAAATAATAACTCATAATATTCAGTACCTACATCTTTCTATAAACCACAATTACATTTTTTTAGTGGATAAAAAGTGATTTAATTATAATTTTGCATTTCCTGATAAAAGCAGTTGAGCGGAACATTTTAAAATCGGCGTTGAGATTTATTTCCTCTGAGAAATACGTTTTGAATAACTGAGTATATCGTGATCGGCTTTCTCCGCATTCCGGTACCGCTATATCATATCCTCAACTTCTTGACTTAGACCTTTCGTAGAGAAAGTATGTCATTGCTTTTAACCTTCACCTAGAGACTGCTGCTGCGGTGCTAATGACGCGATACAATCACTGTTATAAAGAGGAAATAACAAACAAAATACCAGATAGGTATTGGTAGGGAATGCCCGTTCTATTATGAGGCAGAATAACATTATGATTATAAACTTCTTTTCCGTGAACCTTCTAACTACACTACACTCAATAATGATTATTATTTGGTTTGAGGGAAATGGCAGATGGTAATTTATTTAATCTGCATTTTAGTATTCCGGGTGTCACAATAAGAATGGCTCACGGCAATATAGAAACTTTTTTTAGTACAGGTGCGGAGAAAAATTTATAATAAAAGTGGCCTAGAAGAAAATCTTAAAATAAGTTTGTGTGTCTACCGCTAGAGGCTGTAATTTAATGAAAAAATTTAAAAAGCCGAATTTTACAAAATTTTTCTAACGAAGGGGCATAATAAAAACAATCATTACATTCTTCAAAAAATTCTGCGCAGGTATACCCAGGCTAGAGACACTGCAGACCGTGCCATCTATAGAGCCTGTCTAGTAACTAAATCAGTAGATAATTCCAAAAAATTAACGAAAACTGTAACGTCGTTAGTAATAAAATTTTATTGATTTCTATTACTGCGTATGCGCGATATCATATTGCTCTTCCCCACATGTTATATGTTATACTGTTATCATTTCTTAGTTAAAGTGTAGAGGTTATTATAAGGTTACGGTATTTCGGTGTATTTTTTAATTGCTATAGTGTAATATTTATCTGTTGTTTCGTTGCTTTATTGTTATCGATTGAAAAAAGAATGTCAAAGTGTATTCTGAAGGAGTCTAATAAGTGATGTACTCGGTAAGTTTTATTAAAAAAATTTGAGCATTTTTTCTTTCTCAATTAGCAACCATTATCTTTATTTTTATAAAACACAGAATTCTTACTAATTTAGTCCACAACTTTAGAGATCATGGTTGTGTTTTACATCAGCTAAACTGAAAATTGCTGCATTAATAAAGTAAATATTTCTTTTTAGTTCTGTTCCTTCGACCCAGGATGATAAAATTAATATGGCTGAAAAGCAGTGGCAATAAATCATTAAATTTGTCGACGAGGAAACGATGGAGGATATGATCCCTTCATTTTCAAAAACAGTGTTTCTTTAGATTTGAGAAAGACGAAGAGAAGTTAAGACAGTTTGATTTGCCCTCCCATATGAGTGGAAATTAACAAACATTGATGGTAAGTTTTATTGTATTCAATATAGCATGCTATAAATTTGGACATTTTGAAATGTAAATTGAGTGAATGAAAAGACGAGTACTAAGTGCTTAATTTTATTAAAATTCCAGCTAAGCGCTTTCAGCCATTAGGCCATTCTGAAAGCTCTCGTCAAGAAAAAAACATACAGAAGGTGTCAAAAAACATCAAACCCGGTAACTGCTACATACAATGAAATAAAATGTTTGATGTTACATCATTATTTAAGTAGTATTTGCCAAAATTACTCTATAAAGAGCGTGTACCATTGTAATTCACATAACGAAAGGTCTAATTTGAAATTATCAACTAAATGATATGTGTGTACACCCTCTTTATAGGGTAATTTTAACAAATTTTACTTAAATAATGATGTAACATCAAACATTTTATTTCATTGTATGTACATTGTACCTGTTGTATGATTTTCTCTTGGCGACAGTTTTGAGAATGACCTAATGGCTGAAAGCGCTTAGCTGGAATTTTATTAAAATTACACACTCAGTACTCCTCTTTTCATACACTCAATTTATATATAGTGTGTACACCATACTCAGACAATTCCATTTCAAAATGTACCCATTGAAGAAATAATAATCTAAGTTTCATTTCATGTTATAGCTATTCCCTCCACCAGCTATGGGATGGAAGGTATTGACCCCTTGCCGATTTTTATATACAGCCCATGGTATGACAATTTATGGGACATGAAAGTGAGTATTACCTTTTGTTGAGGCATTACGTCTAAGTATTTTGTCTAGCGGTAACCAAAAATCCAAAATATCCAATAAAGACAAAAAACATTCAAACATTTTTTGATATTTTTTTTGGCTTAGTACAAAACATGTGTAAACTTATTATTTCAATAGTAAGCGCATTTTGTTTTATTTTGTTGACATAAATTTTCAAACATATTTGTGTGTTTACTTGTAGAACCTCAACCAGAAACGAGAAAGGACTTCCATGAGACGGTGGGATTTTTAAGAGCCCTTAAGAAGCATTTTAACAATCATAGACTGCCAGGAGCTGCAGAGTAACTTAAACTGCCTTATGCTATGGTTTCATGAGAACGGAATGCTTTTAAATGTAGAAATATACAAATATGCAATATACTAGGTTTAAGCTTGTGATATAAACCTATTTAATACTTCCAGTAAAGAAATAAAGATGTATTTTAAGTGGAAATGAATTGTTAGATATATTATTCTAAATGTTGTACAGTCACAAATGATGTTTAGCACTCTTATATGTAATTACTTGGCACCTTGTATTTACAGAGCTGGGCAGTGGTTAACAACTTTTCCTTCAAAAGTATTTTAATTACTTTTGTAATTATACTCAAATGTTTTCTTTAACAAACAGTTGCCAAAAATAGTAGTTAACTACTCATTGCTAACACTTTTTTTGATTAAATAAGTAGCAGTTATACTTCAGCAGTTTGTCCAGCTGTGTGTGTTTATACGAGTGTAATAATAAATAAATAAATTAATATAATGAAATTAACTGTCTGGACCCTTACTTCGTGGAATCTGCTCATATTAGTGTTTTAATTGAAACTCACGGTTTCTAGTTAATTCCACTATATAATAAAAGTTATTGAAAATACTAAAAAAATGACAATTGTTTCTATAAATCATATCATTTGAAAATCTAATGATACTCAAATCTAGAATGTATGTTACGCAAATTATTTTTTTTTATTGCATTGTTTTTACATTATAGTTTATTTATTGTCAATCTGTTTGTTAAGAAAAGTACTTTGCGAAAGAAATTATTTGTTGTGTATTTTTATACCAAAATAAATAAACTGTTTATTTGATTACTGTTTTATTTTTTCCAATTTAATTATCCATTTATGGTCCATCATTTGATATTTCATTTAATGTAACTCAGGTTGAGTTAAATTGAATGAAATGTTAAATGATGGACTATAAATGGTTATTTTGAAATAAAATAATTAAAACACAGTAAATTTGAATATACCGCCAAAACTTAAAATTACAGAAATCTTTTCAACTTTACTCAATTGTTTAGTCGACAGGCTCTTTAGATTGTACCACAATCAGTGTCTCATCTATCTGTGGGTTATCTGTGGGTATAACTACTTGATATTACAAGTTTCAGTCTATCTACTAAAGAGAATGGATACTTTATTATGAAAAAACGTCCATAACTCCGTTTCTACTGATCCGATTTTTACAAACTTGGTCTTCCTGAAAACAGCTCGTTTCCACCAAAATAAGATTAGTAATTTCGGCATAATCTAATAAGTAATATGCACGCTAGAGGCCGCTATTGAATTTATTTTATAAATCTAGTTATCTTTGGAAAGTATTAGATAAGAGTACTTACATATGCAGTTTTGATCGAGGATTATAATGGTAAACCTAATTAGCAACAGAATAGCAAAACCGAATGTAGATATATTTTTTTTGTCCCAAAATATCTTAAGAAAGTGTAAATTTTGACCATTTTTCTTTGAATATACAGGGTGAGTTTTTAGTGTGACAACGGTCGATAACTCTGTTATTATGGAAATCATCCAAAAAAGTTATGAGTAAAAATTGTAGGGAACGACATGCTTCTTACTTGGAAAATGCGGCTCATAGCTGCGCGACAAAGCAAACATACGTATTTTAAATGCGACGACTTGTATATTTCCTCATATTTAGATCTCTCCTACAATCCTAGTTCTTACAATATACAGTTTTACTAGATTAAATAGGGTATTTAAAAAGATATGACCATTTTTATATTGAAATCGCTACGAAATAAACACAGTTGTAGGTAGGGTAGAGGAGCAAATTTGAGCTACAATTCGATATAATTAGATGAGAATGGGAAGGGGAATATTTTTCTTTCATTAATAAATACCAACTCTTATTACAGAAATGGAATATGAGAATTGGTTATGGATACCATTACATCCCTTTCCACGGGTATCCATAACCAATTTTCTTTCCTAAGGATTGACCTTCCACGCTTAGTTGTCCCTTCTTTCTTATTTAGATGTTGGTTATTATACTTGTTAACCTCATTTCGTTTCCTTCACACATCCATATTCCATTCCTGTAATAAGAGTTGGTATTTATTAATGAAAGGAAAATATTCCCTTTCCCATTCTTATCAGGACTCTAATTATATTGAATTGTAGCTCAACTATACAATGTTCTCGTAATTTTTGTTTTTCTACCACTTCACTTTCTTTACATAATTTCTCGCCTCCCCCTATTTTTTCCTATTTGTCACAAGATATTACAACTCAAATCCTAAGTTAAAAGATTTTTCCAAATACACCTTAATTACCCAAAAACTTTTAACCATCATTTCTTACATCCTTCCCTTCATCGGCGCTAATAATTGTTATCATTTAGCCTGAAGATGGCCATTGTGGACCGAAACTAGTTGCTCAGCTTATGGAGGCTTTGTAAAACTTCATTATAATAAAATAACTTTGTGACATTTTGACTTTGAGTTTTTCATTAGTTGTAATACTAGTCATATTTGAGCTATGGATGAGATATTACTTTTATTATTTATTTGCATAGTAAGCTGAAGAATATTGTCTAGTTTTCAAACTAATTCTAACAGAGCTTTTCAAAAATATAATGTGTTACTAGGTTATACAGGGTATTTCGTAGAATATGTTCAATAGTGTACAAAAATTATCCCTAATTTATCACCCCGCCACTTACTGAATCTAGTAATGTGTTAGGAATGTTTCATTTGGTTAATATTTTGAGGTTATTAGGGTTTAATAATACAGAATCCAATTAAAGAATATTCAATAAATTTTAAATGGAACACCCTGTATATTGTATTCTCATTTGTTGGCGATAATCTTTCGAACGATATAGGATTTGTATGGTCAATTTCACTAAGCAGAATGAGAATGTCATTAAAATTGTAAACAACAACTCAATCATGAATTGGAAAATAAAACGCTCTTTATAGCTATTTTGTAACAATATATTTTATTTATGTATAGTTCCGAAATCGCACATCGATGTAGTCCCTGAATCTGACTCTGTCCAACGCTATAGATGAAAGTTGAAATTTTAGCGAAGGCGCAAGTAACATTACATTATTTTTTTTTCATTTTTACAAACGTTCAAAATCCTACCATTTACTTCTAACTAATTAACCAAAAACAACCTCTGTTGCGATTTTAAAGTGTGCTATGTAATAATGAGAAATGTCAAATACTGCTTGTTAAAAGATCAATAATAATAGTAGATTCTCACATTAGTTCAGATTCTTGATAATAGTTAATTGACTTCGTTCGAAATACTTCCTAAAAATTGGAATGAGGCATCTCGTAAAGTAATAAATCCCTTTATTGAGAGCAGCACTTCAGACAGTCTTCTTACCAAGGAAATACTCATTGAAAAGGACTATCGATATCAAATTACTCTTTTTTATGGTCTTCATTGATTTTAAGATGGTATTTAATAGTGTAAAAGATTGATACACAAACATATTGAACATGTACTCGAAAAGCAACAACAACATTTGGAGCTCATGTAGAGAACAGCAAATGAAATAGAGCCAAAGAGAGGAGTTTTACTTACTCACAAGATTCAAATAGAACAACAGGGGATTAGACATAAATGGAGAATATCTGAATAAATTAAGACGTGCATATGAGATCGTCATTATAAATGATAATTGGGAAGACCTGGAATAAGTATTATTGGATCTAGACGATACAAAGCAAAATGGATCTCTAGTAGTATGATGGCACACTACTATCGGACACTATTCGTAAGTTGTATATGTTTGTTAGAAATGGCCGTTTCACCAAAAACTACATTTTTAGTTAGTTGTGTAAGTTTGTAGGAATTGGCTGTTGTACCAAAAACTTCATATCGCTGTAACACGAAATGTGTGGGCGATAGAAAAATCCTAATCACAGATTTGAAACGGGATTATTCATCTAGTGTTTCTTTTTGGGAAATTGAATGGAAAAAATTATTCACTCTATTAGCCAGTATTGCCCATCAGATGAAACAGAGATATTAACTTATTAATCATGAGCGAGACTATGTAGGTATTCATACAAAAAACTAGAATGGGTCCTACGTTACATTCCAAATTGTTATGCATGTGCTCTTAAATATTAAAATTGTTTATAGAATACTATACTAGAAATTGTTATAAATTTCGAAAGTTATCCACTCGATGTAATATATTGTTCAAATATTAAGTATGTTGCTCACTTTCGATGGAATTTTCAACATCATTACTTTGGCGGCAACACTAACTTTGATGAAATAATTGCATAAAAGTTATTACTTGAGTAATTTAAACAATATGTATGTGCGTCACGAAATAGAAATTATTGTACGCTAACGAAAGTAATAACACATTATATTAATAACAATAGATAATCTCGGTAATTATTTGTTTGAGATTTATATTAGCGATAATTTCAGATGTGATATATGACAAATTTCTCATTAGACGAAAGAGAGACTTCAAAATTGTCGTATTTCTTTCAGCTTTTGTTTACAAGGGAAGCATAAATCATAATAGTCCAGTCGTTTTTGTTATTTTTTTAGCTCCAGAAAAAAAATATACGGGCAGTTAGAATTTGTTTATAACAAATTGTTAAGTTAACAAACAATGATAATATTGATAAAAATTTTTTTATTTACCTATGAAGAAATGCCAATTATAATTTTTAAAGAGAAAATCACTCCTTAACTAATTATTTGAACAATCCAAACTCAATAAAACGGTTATAAACAATAAAAAAATTTATTTAAGAAAAAAAATTTTAAAAATCATTATTTTGCAAAGACAACATAATGGTAAAAAAATTTCTTTAAATATTAAACTTGTCAATTTGTTTATAAACAATTTCTTAACATATTATGTAAAAAATTTTTTTCCAATGTTACTTAATGCCATTGTTGTATATAGACCGGGCGCTGGATGGAGTTGAGTGTGCAAAATGTGAGGACCGCATTCGGTGTATGGAAGTTGCCAGGAGCCATATTGGTCCATTTTTTTACACCCCACCCCATTAGACATCTAGTAAATGGACTAAACACATACTTTGATATCATTATAACGATTGTTTTAGTGAGAATATCCAATTGATTTCTATGATTAAAGATACTTACAGCTAGTCAAGTGAAAAAACAACAGGAAAATTAAAAATAAAAACAGTTATTATTGATAAAAAAAATTTAATTAAAAAAAAATCAAATTTTAATATATTGTAAATGAAAAAATTATCAATCTTTTTTATTCTGACAATCGTTATTTATGCATTTGCATAAAGAAATACAATAAATATGTAATTTTTTACAAGAGCAAGCGAGCCATTGTTTTACAATTGGATACACATTTACACGGTTGAATCAACAATTCCGGCAGTGGTTGCTTGGTCATTTGTCGTGGGTACAAATTACCATCCTTCCTTTCATAGCCTAAGAAGGTGTAATCAATTGGCTGTAGTTGAGTTTGGTCCGCATTTATCCATACATATGTTTGTGCTGAAGCTCTTAATAGATGTAAATGTAGAGCATCTGATGTGCAAATAACTTTTAATAAATTTAAGCCGAAACCGATATTTTGGTAAATTAACTTATACCGAAGTTCATCAGCTGTTAAGTTTTATTTGGAAAAAAGATAGGTGCAAATGTTTTCCAACTCTTTTAGCTGTTCGACACTTGGGTATGGATTTCCCAAATGCTTTAGAGCTTCTTGTACAAAATCCTTTAAAACATTTTTTTCCGAGCCAAATCTGCTAGTCGAATCGCAACCACTCAGAGCGTGTAATGCTGGCAAAATACCACAAATATTGCCCATAAGCACCAATGATGATTTTGATCTGTCACTCGGATATGAAAATATAACATTTTCACCATGAGCAGTGATTTCATAATGCGATTTTCTACAATTGCATCTTCTATTTCAGTGAGTTCAGCTAGTCGCTTGGCCAAGAATGACACTTCAAAATAGTGAGATGTTAATTGATGTTTCAGTTCATCTATCAGCTTTTCAAATGCCTCTATAAGTATGTCATGTGGTATTTTAATTGAAGGTCTGCCTGCTGGATTGTCAGAGTTTCTTGGTAGTCGCAGATAATCACGATAACAATGTTTATGATACCTCACTTCCATTGCAAATAAATCAGCTGGTTGTTCACAAAAGCCAATTTTTGTGAAAACATCATCTTGTTTTTTCGGGCAGTATTTAAAATTTGTTCCGCTGCTGAAATTTCAGAACATAAAAAAAGAGTTTTGTTCTTATTTCTTGTTTGTTTACCACAGATTAAACATTTCTGTTACGTATCAAGTTTTAATTCTCTTCTTGATGACCGACGAACATGTTGGCTACCTGAAACATTAGCTTCTGAGGAGGTGGAAGTAGAGGCATTCTCCTGCTTTAGTAATGCTAATTCTCGACGCCTTATTTTCTCTTCACTAATATAAGTTGCAATACAAGCTCGATGCCAGGAACAATTGTGTGCAGTAAAGTCTGTATCACTTTCTATTTTCTTACTAATATCATCTTTTCTGCGATCCGCTGCTTTTTTAATACTAATAAACGTTTGTGGTTTTGGATTCTTCACTAAATAACCCGTTTTATCACAAAACAAACACGACAATTCATTTATCTATCGCTTCTTCACATTTATCACTTGTAGTGACATTGTCCGCGCTTTTATTTAAATAAATAAACAATCGACTGCGAAAAAACTTAAATACGCGAAAATAAACCGTTATGGGCTACAAATTCTTCTCTACTGACTACTCCAAGCGCTATGACTCAGCAACGTTCCGAGCAGGGAGAAGGGGAAGGGTAAAAGGGACCAGCACAGCTGCCGGCAACATGTGATTTTCTATTATTTAGGGTCTCAGGTAAAAGAATTTGAGCATAGTTGCCGGTCCTCACATTTTGCATACTCAACTCCATCCAGCGCCTGGACTAATACGAAAACAGCAATAATATAACATTTCTTAAAAAAAATTGTTTAATAACATTTCTTAGACTTTTCATTTTTTGTTAATTTTAAAAAAATGTTACAAACAAAATAATTAACTTTAATAAACTTTTATCGCAGGAAGTATATATATAAGAAGAACTCCACGGAGCCAAAAATTTATAGGTTTATTATTTAAACTTTTATGTCGTCATCTATGAAAACGGAGATAGGAAAAAATTCGTTAAATAATAATTGCATAACTTTTTGAAAAATTAATTTAAAATTTTTTTTCCAACGGGAATATATTCTTTCAAGTATCTGGATGATACCATAATTTATTCAAATTTTTAAATTCATATTTATTACTATAAAAAAATAATTTTATGTGGCACGCCGTCTTTAGCGGCAGAGCACCCATGCCGTAATGGCTGCGTGGAGCCCTATTTTCAGTGTTACATTAAAATTATTATTAATAGCAGTAGAGTTCCGGAAACTAAAACTTTTTTTTCGGAGATTCCTTCCTCTTTGAAGACCTTTTTTCCAATTATCGTAAATATTAATAGTTTATGAGTTATTAACAAAAACGTAAATACCTCTTTTTTCATCTTATTTTGTTAATAACAATTGCAATTTTTTACGTGCAGTAAAATCCTCAAAACTCATTTTTCTAGAGGTCATTCCGAATCCAATGAGCTATTGCTGATATTTTTAGGAGCTTTATCTCTATTTTTCACGTTTTTTAACTTGTTGACTGGACTATGACAAGGAATATAATAAGCGGCGATAATTAATAAGACATTTATGGAACAAACAGTTAAATTACAAACAGGTAGCATTTCATGAAATGCGACTATACATGACAAGATATAAAGCGAATGAATAAATAAATAAATAGATAGATAAGTAAATTATGAAATAAATTAATAGATAAATAAATAATTAAGTGAATAAATAAATATATGAATGGGTGAAAAAATACATAACTAGATAGATATATAATCAAATAAATGAAGAAAGAAATGAATAAATAAATAAATGAATGCTAAGATTCGCTGTGGAAAATTACGCAAAAAAATTGTGAAAGAATAATAACGTCAGCTAAACATATCCGGGTGAGTAAGGCATAGAACTACTACTTACCTATGAAAATGTCATAAATGTTGTTAAAATCCTTAACCTGTAAATAAACTTATCAGTAGAATAATTATTATAGATATAAGGAATTTGATTTCAATTAGCAAAAAGACAGGCCCGGTCCGAGGAGAATGTATGCAAGTTAAGTTAGCTCGTGTGTGAATTGTAGGTCGAACTAAGTAAATCTGCAGTACATTGCACTCGAGACACGAAATTTATCTGAAATGGAAAAATTAATCAACAAACTGGAAGAAATGGATGCAAATAATGGTAGAATTGAAAATGAAGCAGATGGGATGTATAAACGTATTGAACTACTGAAGAAAGAGAATATCGTCGCCTCGAAGTCAAAACCTCGTATGTCAAAATTCACAACTTTTCAGGAAACCCAAAAAACTTAGTATAATTTGCTGTTATGATAATTTTGGTACAGGGTATTGTCATATTGAAGGTCTGGATAAGAGTAAAATCCTAATACATTAAATTTTAGTTTTTTCTTGTTTTTTTCTTTGTAACCGCAAAAATAGTGAGATACGAGTTTTTCACTATTAATTTTGGACTTCCGAGGTTTTCTCAATGCAAAGTGAACAATAAAAATTAAACAAATTAAGAAAGAAAGAAACATTTTATTCTGGTAATCGGTAGTTATAACAAATAATACACAAAATACAATAAAAATAATTTTTTCAACTTAGATTGAATGCTAAGGTTGGATGAAAAAACTTATAAAAAAAATAATGAAGTAGAGAATCATAAAATCCATGATAATCTCGATGAATGACCTTTTTCAAAGACTGAAGATGATCATATTTATCACCTTTGAGAGGCAATGAAGCTTTATATAGTTTCTTCACAGTTCCCGTATTATTTGACATTCTGTGGGGAAGGAGAGACTACTCATCATCAAACCTCAATTTGAATTGTATTCCACTGTCAGCTAAATATTTAAGGGCTACTAAGTCAGTTACACAAGGATCGCCGGTCTTGACACTTGGACGTATAGTCTTATAATATTTAATCTCGTCATAGCTGTTGAAGAAACTGTGATCAACGTACTTCACTTTATATGGTCCTTTAGAGTTTCGACGAGCTTGTTCAATGATCTGAACGTAATTTGAGGGCGAATGAACTTTATTTTTTTTTACGTAATTCGATGGTGGAATGCACGCTGTCGCATTCCATCTGAGAATGGCCCTTAGTAAGATATTTTTGAACAATATCGTTGGTTTCATTCATTATTCAGTAATGTTGCAAAGCATTAGCTAAGGTTACGTTCCTATTCTGAGCACAACAGCCATCACTATAAAAGATTTTTAATTTGTATTTATCATCTCCGGCAATTTCATTGTTGATATAATCTGTTAGACATGAGGCAAAACAATTAGCATCCATTCCTTCCTCCTCTTCGTGCCATACATAGCATACGACAGCATCACTACCCAAATTGTAAATGGTAAAGTTATGACAAGCTAATTTTTGTTTAAAATAAATCATGCCAGCTGACAAAAATGACACAAGCTGCACCGCCTGTACATCCATAGTGAATGCAAGTACTTTCCCAGCGACGGCATCGTCTTTGTCTTTTTGTTTTTCCTAACGAGCTCGTTCTTTTTGGTTGATGTGGAAGTTATATTCATCTAGTCCAATATTATTTAGTTTGAAGCTAAAACACAAGTCACGTTGATCTTTTCGTGGATGGTAGATGTCAATATTGAAATGTTTCATTTCTGATGTAAAAACATCTTTGCTCGCGGCAGAATTTTCTCCCACTTGTGCTTTGTATACCTCAGTGTGTGATTTAAAGATAGTTTCCACGTATAGTTTACTGGTTGTCGATCTACAATAATGTGAAGTTAGTTTCGGCAACTTCTCCAAAAATTCTTTTATTTGAACTCTTTTTTGTTTATCACAAGGTTTACTTTTATTTGGGCACTTCCTCGAGGAATCTACTATCCCAGAGTGATTACTATTTTTTACCCAGTTTAAAACTGTCCATTCTCCTAAGGCGAATGTTGAGAGGAACATTTTTTTGCAAACGGGAAGTACTTTGTCGTTAACTTTTAAATGATAAAATAAACTGGTGTTGCGGGGTGATGTCTTCTTAGTCGTTTTTTGTAAAGTTGTAGACTTATTTACCAAAGTCGCCACAAGCACTTTTCTCTGACTCCAGTCCATTTCCTCCCAAAACCTAGTAAATAATTCTTTTCTTTGATCGTCCGTTATGGAAGCGCATTGTCTTTTTCCTTTAGACTTTAGACACTTGCCTGAGTTGCATCTCTCTTTCATGATCCGTGCACTTCTTTTAACAACCGTTTTCGATCCATCTCTGTGTTTTTTTTGTGCTTCATATTCCTCTCCCTTTCTTCCGCGTATTTGAACACTATTTTTCTTCCAAGTAGTGGGATTTCCTTGTCCTTTTTTGGCACGTTTCTTTTTTAACTGATTATCTACAGTCCCGTTTTGATCTTTTAGTACTTCTTTATCATGGTATGTTTCTGATTGGGATTCGTCTACTGAGCCATTACTGGGGTGAAAGCTAGATCCAGAATCTTGGAAAGGGTCTTCATCGGTGTCCTCCCCATTGAAATTATTATTATTATTTGTGACTAAACTTTGATCAACGCATATTGAAATGTTCTGTGATATTTTTTTATCAATCTCTACAGCTGCAGACGGATTAACGTTACAACACAGTTCAACGCGTGAAGAAAAATTCGTGCCAGATCCAAATTTTTGTGAATTTCGTTCTGTCACTACAGCTGATGGAACTGGTTGACTCTCGCAAGAAGAATCCTGAGGGCTTTGTAGTGCCATAGCTAATATTTTACTAGCATGAGACGCCTACAAACAATAAAAAAAACTTTAAATCGGTTTATTATAAACTCGTAAATCATCAATGCCAGTTTATTTTTACAGTTGCAAAACCTCGTATCTTGATTTTAAGCCGTTTAAGTTGTTTGCTATACTCATAATAAATTGTAACTATTAACCTCTGGTACTTAAAAAACTTAGTTTTAGTAGTTGTAATAAATTTGTTCAAATTGTTACAACATTATGTGCCGTTTACTCTCAAAAATTTAGCTTCTAACCTCACTTTTTTCTACTTTTAGAACTAACACATTTCTCATGCATAAAAATTTATAAAACAGATAGAATTTTACTTACCATATCTTAGAGCTCCTTTCTGACCAACTACCTATTTAAATCAGACACAATATCGACACGGTGATTCACACTGCATAACAATTTTGTTTTTCTTAAAATGAGATACGAGGTTTGTGTGCTTCATTCGAGATACGAGAATTTCAAATAAATTTGCGCAGCCGCATTCTATCTAAATATCGGGATCCGAGTATTTGCCACGTATGCGCTATAATATTCTATAACCTGCAAGAGACGTAACTCAAAAAGAGCAAAATTCGAGATACGAGGTTTTGACTTCGAGGCGACGATATGCAGTTACAAATGGAAATTGTTGACTTGAGAGGAGAAACGGAATAATTAAATGGAAAACGTCCAAGAAAAATGTTTTTATAATACACGGGATCAAGGAGGAGGAGGAGGTAAGCAAGATACAATTAAAGAACATTATTAGTAAATTAGTGTTTTAAATGAAACTCACGGAAGGGTCGAGACAGTTAATTTCATTATTAGTAGTGTGTGTGTGTGTGTGTGTGTGTGTGTGTGTGTGTGCGTGTGTGTGTGTGTGTGAGGAAGGGTGTGTGTGTGAGGAAGGGTGTGTGTGTGAGGAAGGGTGTGTGTGTGTGAGAGAGAGAAAGATGCCACGGAAATTACTCCATTCGCCACAGGATTTTGAAAATTGCTTTTTTCAATTCTGGTAGTAACAAGAAATTTATTAATAAATCATAAACTGTTCTTTTATCACTACTAAGGACGTTACTAATATTTAGAGGAAGGTTATAGCTCAGTTTCATAAGCGACTTAATCAAACATTCGGATTTAACGATGTGGTTAAGGCAACCAAAAAAGATGTGACTCAGATCACAATAAGAATACTGGTTACAGTTACCGGATGATGATCTGATAATGCTAAGTTTTGCAAGGTGTGCAGGAAATCTCCCGTGATTGGTTTTAAGTCTAAAAATAGTTGATGAATAGAATTTGGGTGTTGTATAGTTGAATATATATTTCGGGGGGGGGGGGGGGTAATGTGGGGTGAATTTCAAAATACTGGTTAGTAGAGGATCTAGATGTATTTATCCACTCCTGTTTCCATTTTTTAGCAATTCCATGCCTTATTGTGTTATTTATATCTGCTGATGTGAAAATATTGCAAACCTGTTCATTCATTACTGCATCCTTCGCTAACAGGTCGGCCCTTTCGTTCCCAGTTATATTACTATGGCCCTTAACCCAAATAAACGTAACATTCATTTCCAAAAGCATAGATTTAATACTACATAGTACAGGACCACCAATACTCCTGATAGGAGTAGATTTTATTGAATCAATAACAGATTTAGAGTCAGAAAGAACTACAGCATTACATAATTAGTTTGTTATCAATCAATTGAGGCTTTTCTGTATAGCTACAAGTTCTGCTGTATATATGCTACATATATCGGGTAATTTGTAACCATATGTTAGGTCCAAAGGCTGGATAAATAACCTACACCCTACCCCATCTTTCGTCTTAGATCCATCAGTATATATGAATATATTATTAACATAGCCTGCTAAGATTCGTGTATTGGTTGTTTTTTATATGTGAAATTTTTATCTAAAATTTTTTTTATGAACGTCCAAATTTTTTAAAATAGGAATGTTTTTATTTAGTTGATTAATGAAATTTTTCCAACATTGTTGTTGCTTTTGTTTGAATATAAGTTTGGCCTTTGCCTGAACATGTTTAAAGTATAAGTAGTTACGTAAGTTTGATTGGATTTTATATGCGCGAAAAGCATTTTTGCGCTCTACTACAATTTGATTGCATTCATTATCCCACCAAATGAAATTTGGTATTTTTTTGTTACCTCCATTGCGTGATTTCATATATCTATCAGCCGCATTATTTATGATGTTTAAAAGTGATTCAAAGGAATCAGCTTTTACCTGGGTCATATCATTCTCAATTAAATATTGAAAAGCTCCCAGTCTGCAGTTGACTGACTCTATCCACCTTCTTGAAGGGGTAGTATGTGATGGACCATAATTACGGGATATTGTTGTGTGGATCCTAAGGTATCATCTGATACATTCCATTCTGCTAGACTTAAGAGGTTTGTTGTAATAAAAGTGAGGTCAATTGCTGAGGGTCTTCCATTTGATCCGCTCATCTTAGTTGGCCTTCCATCATTTAAAACTATTAAATTGGTTCCATCAATAGCATCCACGAATCTATTACCTTGACTATTATCAATTGTAGAACCCCCAGCAACTATGATGGGAATTGAAATCCCCACAGATGAGAGCATCCATCCCCTTGTATCTGAGCGAAAATATTGGACCTGTCAATTGTAGTAGCTTGAACGTTAGGAGGTTTGTAAATACAAGTAACATGTATTTTGTGATCCAAAAGTTTAATTGAACAGATTTCAATTTTATTATTAAAATTATTCCTAAATTGAAATTCCGAAAAACATAAGTTGTCCTTGATGAGTATACCAACACCACTATATCCATCCAATCTATCTTCGTGTAAAAAATTATATCCATCGTAATTGACCTTTTTCCTTGGAGAAAGCCAAGTTTCATTTAATGTTATTATATCAAATTTATATTTGGAGTTATTTAGGAAATTTTTAAGGTTAGGCATAATTTTAATAATTGAGTTACAATTCCATTGCAAAACCTGAATATTCATTTTATTTATTTTGATTAAATACAATACTATTAACTTCCATAAACAAATCTAAAATTATTTTCAACTTGTTTTGTGTTTCTTCAACAACGGATCTTTATTAGTAAAGTGAACAGCACGATTGATGTAAAAGCCGATGTAATTGAATTCAGGAAAATTGGTGAAAACAATAAAAAAATGAAATGAAAGATTGGAATAAGAAAATGGATATCCTGAAAGGAGCAAATAAGTTAACCAATAGAAATGCTACAGCAGAAAAATAATTCAATCAGATACGTGAAAGAGGCAAGAGACAGCGGAGAAAGAGTGAAACTGGTTTGCAACAGATTGTATTTAAATGGGAAAGAGTATAAGTTAACAGACTTACAGCAAGGTTGGGGAACAGATCGCGAAACCCAGGATGATAGAAAGAGGTCCACTAGCATGCAGATCCCCAGAAGGACATTCAGAAGAACAATCTCCAAAAATAATACAAACAAATGTAAAAAACTCATTAAAACCGGGAGCACCATAGGGATAAATAAAGGTGACCAGGCAAAGAAAAAAGTTAATGGGAATAATACCCAAACTAAAATTAAAAACATAAAAAAGAACAAAAGGCGATAGCCATTAACTACACTAGGTGCATGAAATGTCAAGACATTATTGTTGCCAGGTAAACTGGATGAAGTTTCGAGAGAAATGAAAAGATATAATGGCTCTACAAGAAACAAGATGGAAAGAGGAGGGTGCAATAGAGAAGACAAACTTCACATTTCAGTTTTCAGGGGAAAAACAACAAGGGCGAAATGGAACAGAATTTTCAGTAGCTCAAAACCTTGGAGCTAAAATAAAAGGATTTAAAGCAATCAACGGAAGACTTCCACTCATAAGAATTAAACATAAACAAGCTAACATAACTAATATCAATGCATTAGCACCGACGGAAAATGAGGAAGAAATGTAAAAAAATCAATTCTACGAATTGTTTGAAGAACTTGCTTATAAAGTACCAGCAAATGATATACTGACGGTAATTGGAGAATTCAACGCAAATATCGGGAAGGCGGAATATATAAACGAAAGTAGCTGGAATTTAATATATTCATGAACACACTAATAATAACGGAGGTAGACTTTATGGATTGGCAGTAGCAACTAATACTTTCATTGAAAGCCCAAGGCATAAAATAACCTGGATGAGACCAAGAATGACAGAAGGAAACCAAGTAGACCATGTTTTTATATCCAAAATATGGAATGAAATAATAAAGATCATACAGATGATTTAATGCAGATTCAGACCATATTTTAGTAACGGCCAAATTGAAATTAAAAATTATAAAGACCAACCATACAAAACAACACCAAAAAACGATGGAACATATAAAAATTGAAGTCACAAACCAGTGAGGCACAATATGTGGAGACAATAAATGAAAAGTTAGAAATCGTCAAGGAAAATATTATAGAAATGTTATGGGAAAACTTAAAAGAAATCATTATTAGTGCCGCAGATCAATCACTCTGGCAAGTTGCATTAAAAGCAAGTAAAAAATGGTATGGAGAGGAATGCAATAATAAAGTTAGGAGAAAGAATCATGCAAGACTGAACTGGTTAAAAACAAAAAGAGAACAAGATCTACAAATATATAAGAAACTAAAGAAGGAAGCAAATAAATGGGGCAGTGGAATACTATCCAGATACATAAAATCACAACACAACAAAAATAAAGTACCTGCAAAAATAGACAAAAATGATTGAGCGCTTCACTTCAAAGAGATGTTTAAAAATAGGGAAGAAAATATAGAGGACACAAATGAGAGACGTGAGGGAGAAGTAGAAGAACCGCCAACATTATGAAGAATTCAAGATCAGATCGTGAACGAATTAATGAACTAAAAACAGTCTTCAAGTTAATAACCGTAACATGGTTTTACTCTCTGAATTGTTCACTTTTGAGTCAAGCTTTGTAGATATCAGATGCATTTGTATTGTAACAATTAATTTTTAATAATAAAATATTTTTTTAAAAACTAACTTTGAAAATTCGAAACATTTCTTGCTATTGCATTTACTATCTCGTGTAAACGACTCTTTAGGATTACTACTTTTTTAAATGAAACTAATTGTTTCTAAATATTCCAAACAGTGAATTTCTTTAAAAATTCATTACAGACTCTGTGAACATACATTTTACATGCTGTTCTTGATAAAATGTAGATCTGCACTACTTTTTCTTTTACCGAATTTCAAAATAAACCAGTAGCTCTGCCCCTGTCATGATAATTCACTATTTCTCAATGTAGAAAACGATTTGAACATAATATCAATACCACAATCTAGTGTTTAAAGAGGCAATTTAATTTTATAAATAAACGACTTGCTCATATTAACACATCGGGTGGTAATACAACGAAAGTTCGTATCTCTTCAACAATTGCGCAATAGACCAAACTTTTGATTTCTTTCGTGTAAGGTTCGTAACCTTGCATGGAAGAAAGTTGTTTGAAATATATTTCTAATCTTCAGTTTTGGTAGCGTTTTGTTTAGACTGAATAAGGTTGATTCAGGTGAAAGAGAAAAGAAACAAATAAAATGAAAATGAAATTACGGGTACGCATTTGAACAGTGTCGGAGCGTAAGGAATTATTCTACATTAAATGGGAATATAAATTGAAAATATAGTATGAATTTTCAACGATAGATGGAGGTTATTTAAATATAAAAATAATATATGCATTTTTTTTCTTCTCATTAAAATTTTTCATGATTAATAAATATATAAGTGAAGTAGGTAATAAATAAATAAAAATATAATAAATTATTAGATGAATGGATGAAAAATACATAAATGAATAAACAAATAAATAGATAAACAGATAATTAATTAAACGAAATAAATATATAAATAAATAAAATGAATAAGTAAACGAAGGAATAAATAAATATATGTATAGATGAAAAACTACATAAATGAATAAATAAATTTATTTCAACAATGGTTCAATTTATAACCCCATTTATTTGAACAGATTAACTATTCAAATCAATTCACATCAGTTATCATACCAATTGTTTTCAATATTTATTTACATATTGTTTACTATAATTTCAGACGACTTTGTTATTAACTGACTTTACAGGTGTACAGATCTCGTTTTTGTACCGTCACCGATGGCCTGAGATTCTCGCGGGACCTTCTTTTGTAATAGTTGACGTAACAGATATAGTGCGAACTTAAAGTTGTCGGCTTTTCATTTGACTCGAATACGAGAATGCAGTCATAGTCCAGTCAATATTATAATTAAAAATGGTTACTTGATGATAAATCCAATTGAAATTGTAATTCCAAATAATAATCGTTAAAACGTATTTAATAATTTTATAATTATTAATTACATTTTGAGACTGTCTAACGATTAGTTTTAACCCGCAATTATGGAGCGCCATCCTACTTTTAGGCTTATTTCAGAATGAAATAGGGCTATTGTAGAGAGTAGCATGACGCGACTTCGGGAAAAACTTCAATGCAGTTTTTCGTTTTGGTGTTCCTAGATGCCAAAATCACCCTCCGTTCCAAAGGTTATATATATATATATATATATATATATATATATATATATATATATATATATATATATATAACGAAATTTGTAAGCACGATGGAGGGCGTATTTTTTGACGGATCGAAAACAAACTAGCTACAAAAATCGGTTAGGCCAAAATCTTGGACGAGTTCGTTAATGAGCCAAATCGGCCCAGTAAAAACAAAATGGCGGCCTGTCAAAGTTGAAAAAAAATCGTATTTCTTTTGTTTTTCATTCGACGCAAAAGAGTTACTAAGCTTTTTTATAGACCTTAACACGTTCTACAACTTTTGTATTTAACATTTTTCTGTAAATCGTACATTAAAACATTTATTTAAGAAAATTCACAAATTTACCAGAATTTTTTTTTGTTTTTGATTGGATGAATAAACCTGTCTAATTGGTCCTGTACCATTGGGATTCTTTAAGATACCTATCGTTAATATATAGATATATAGAACAAAATACATTGCTTTATGCAATATTAACCTATTTATACTTAAAAACATCTTAAACATAACACCAGACAATTAATACACATTATATCTCGTTTTATTAAGAAGAATTACCATTATAAATTTCAAATATTATAATTATTTTTCACATCTTTGACTGAACTATAACTATCTTTTTGAGAGGGCATTTTAACGAGCACAACAGATGTTCACTCTTTAGTTGGGAGTCTGACATCAAGAAAGAGTAGTGTTTTTTTGAGGAATTTTGGTAAGTATACATAATTATTATATAGCAATTATATTTTGAATTAAAAATTAAATATTTACAATGTGGCGTCCTTGCGAAATATCGAGTTCGGTTCAAAATATTGTGTGTAACAACGACGAATATTTAAATGATGGTGATGAAAGTGAAAACTGGATTCGACGACATTTAAATTTGGAAGCACAGAAAATATGTTTCGATGCAGCACTATCTGATTTGACCGAAGTTCCCCTGTCAACTATACGTAAAATAGCCAAGAATGGGCCTTAAGAACGCAAGAAGCGATGTGATAAGGGATTGGTCAAACCTTTAGATGTGTCTGTAATACAATGATCAAAAACCACCATATATAACTGTTACAAAAGTAATGAGTTACCTACGATTCAAATAATAAGAAATACATTGACAAATGCCGGCCGTAATGTAAATGGCTGTAAGAAAACCATTGAAAACTGGATTAAAAAATTGGGATTCAAACACAAAACGATTAATAAACGTCAAACAGTCATGAACAGCAGAAGAATAGTGGATATGCTATATGGTGGTTACTCAGTAAGTGCCCCTCGTATAAACTACGTTCACCATAGAGCCATTACATCTTTGAGGAAAAAACTTACCTAGTAGCCGTTCTTCGGGGATTGAATAAACAACATCATTTAGAAAACTCACTGGGATTAGTATATTTAGAATTAACACAGATTACAGTACCTTATACATTTTAACTTATTCAAAAAAATAATAAGGAATGAATGAATCATTATTTTGTTTTTATAGGAAACATGCAAGTCAGTCACCGGTAGTTTCGACCTTCCGCGTATGTGAACGCGATGTTTACGTTTAATAGAAACCTGATTTCTGGGTGTTCGCCTGACCTTAATCAGATCGATGCCCGCTATTAACATTGGAAAATATAATATACACAATTTAATCTTTTTCTATGAAAATGTCTTTTTTCTACAATACTGTCTTTTTCGGGATCATCACAGCTGCATACATACTTGGAACAAAGAGAAGAAAACCGGTCAATTGTCTATTGGTATTCTACACACGACACGGTTAAGAAAGGAAGGACTGATGGATCATAAATGTGTACGCTAATAATGCCAGCAAACAAAGGATCCAAACATATTATTGTGCATTACGGTGTAAATGGAGGATGGGTTCCAAATGTGTTCAAGATTATAAAATCTTAAATTATATCGTTTACGAAGCTCTGAAAATATGCTACTTCTTTTCGTCATTGTATATATTAAAAGCGTAAATTCATTTTAGCTGCTAACGCTGTGAAAAGGTGTTAAAAAGAATTGATAAGATCTTTTGTATTGTTGTCAATTCAGAGGGTATCTACACTTTATTACCAGCTTTTGTTAAATACCTTTAAAATATCACGTTTTGCAATAATAATTGTAAATAGTTTTGTTTGGTATTAAAATAGTACATTTTGAAGTCGACATATTGTCGCATTGTGTGTGAAATCCTATAGTTAAGAAGTTAGGAAAATGTCACGTTACATACTATTATCTATTGTATTGTTAAACCCTAAATTTATTGTCACTTGTGCGTGAATTTTTATGGTCGACGATCGGAAGATTTGTGAGAAATGTTTGAATAACCTTTCTGATTAAAAAGGTTACAATTGCTATTGGAGTATTCAATAGAAATTGAAATATCTAATGCAGCCATGCATTGTTGATTCTTGTCGATGAACCCGACGAGTTACGTTAGTTAGATACGGGACAATAGGAAACATTTATTTTCGTTTGGTCAACCGAATCCACGTGTAAACACGCCCCTTGCAGATTTCTATTTAACATGTCTCACAACGTGAAGAAATTAGTTTTTTTCACACTCATCAGTTCTACTACTCATCGACGCGAGTTTTACACTCATCGAATCGGGCTCAACGCTCAATAACAAAGTTCTACTACTCATCGACGCGAGTTTTACACACTCATCGAATCGACCTCAACGCTCAAAAACAAAGTTGGTTCTATTACTCATCGACGCGAGTTTTTACACTCATCGAATCGAGCTCAACGCTCAATAACCAAGTTATACTACTCATCGCCGCGAGTTCTTATACTCATCAGAACGAGTTCAACACTCAATAACAAAAGATATTTTGTTAATACTCATCGAAGCGAGCTTACAACTCAAAAACGAAATCAGTTCAATACTAAAGTTAGTTCATAACTCAGGTCAACACTCGATCGAGTTCATCGAGTCGTCGTTACATATCGAAGTAACTTCACTCAAAGTCAAACAATCAGAGATACTAAGTCTAACACATCGTTACTTAGTTTCTATACGAGACAAGTGAATATTCATAAAATCGAAATATACAGTGCCTTCCGATCGAAAATCACCGAAGTTCAACATTCATAACTTTGTACCATTCTTGTAAATTTGTACATAATAAATTATTAATTTCGACATTAATTTTGTCAAATTGAGATTATTTATCTACTTGAATGTCTACGCCAGTCGACGAAGTTCAACTAGAAATATATTCAAAAACAAAATGCCTTGAAAATATGTAAAAAAAATGGAAGATTGCAACGTTGACTATCATAAGAACATGGACGCTAATATTTTTGAAGAATTGTTTGAATTTATATTGATCCCAAACTTAGAACCAAATAGTGTTGTAGTTCTTGGCAACGCTTCTTATCATTCACGATAGCTCAATAAAATACCAAATAAAAGCTACAAGAAAATCGAACTACAAATTTTTTTAATGGATAATAATTTGTACTTTGAAGGTTCTTATACAAAACAACAACTGATTGACGTTTTACAGACAAAGAAATTTAAGAAATTATACGACCTAGAGAGTATTGCTGAAAAACATGGACACTCTATATTGAGACTTCCACCTTATTATTGTATTTTTAATCCCATCGAGTTAATTTGGACACAATTAAAATAGAGAAATCGGCGTAACAATATATTTTCTAAATTTGTCACGAAAATCGTCGACTTGATTAAAAGAGAAGTAGCTAATATTACCAAAGAAGACTGGCAGAAAAGGATTGGAAAAGTAATCATAATTTAATATGAGTATAAGAATGTTAGACAAATCCATATTAATTGGGGAAACAAATGTATTATTGATTCACAACACGATACTGATAGTGAAGAAGCCAGTGGAGACTTTTTCATATAGGAAGACGAAATATTGATTTTTTCTGTTTTTATATCATAAATATACATAAGTACCGTTCTCTATATCTTCACCTAGTCACCTACGTTTTCCGTCCAAAACCTGTTGCATCTAGTGGTGGTTGGAAAGAATGATTTGCTTTCATGTCTGAAATTTCTTTCTATTGTTTTCTCAACTTGAAGATTAATCACATCATGATGATGAAACCACAATCAATGTAGTTAGCAATATGGTGGTGAACACCCTGATCAATCACCTCAACAGCATTGGATTCAACACAATAGCATATATGCAGATGACATAGCTATTCTGCAGAGTGGTAAATTTGAGAGCATACTTTGTAAAATAACTCAAGTTACTCTCAAATCTATAGAAACATGGTACAAGGAGAGTTTCTATCAATCCCAAGAATACTGAAATGGTCCTGTTAACCTGGAAAAGGAAAATCTCGTACTTAAGCCCTCCTCAAATGTGTGATCGTAAACTAAACTTTTCTGAAAAGGTGAAACATGTTGGTATTACCCTCGATAAAAAGTTAACGTGGAATAGAGTATATGTTGCCTATGAACAGTGCTAAAGGACGGTGGGACGGTGGGCCTTTCGTCGAGAGTGGTCCGCTGATTCTACACCGCAGTCATTAGACCTATGGTGAACACTTACGAGCATCCAGGTTAAAACAACCAGAGAAATTCCATTACGCAAACATCTACTTAACACCAAACATTCATTAACATCTAATACAAAACTAGAAGTACTACATATTTGTGATGAGAACTAGATTAACTTGAAGAATTAGAAATTAGAAGACACTTAATAGACCCACGATTTGAAGTCGTCAATGAACATATAAATCTAGACAGCATTCCACTTTTAAACTGTCATCTTAAGTAATAATTGTAAAGATTAGCGGATATAATTTTCCTGGTTTCCTATATCATCGCACAGTTATACTGATCTCAAATGGGCAAAAGATATCCAGGAAATCCTCATATGACTAATAATATCTTAGCATCAATATTTGTAGAATATTCTTCTTTTTTCCATTCATATATATTAAGCACATCACAAAATAGGTCACTTCTTGGTCTAGCCAAAGATAATTATTAATAAAGCACGGAAAAAGTGCAACCGAAAAAGCCAAAAATATGCGCATTAAAATGCATAAAAAATGGACAAACGATGCAAGAATTTTTTAAAAAATGGAAAAATTTTAGAGAAAATGCAAGAAATGATGTATATTATAATGTTGAATAATACTATTATTACATTATTTTACTATGATAGAGAGGGGGGCGGGATTTAATAATTATACAACGAAAATTTACATTAGGTATAAGATTTTATTATTAATTATGTAAAGATTCCACAGAGTAAGGATAGAAACAGTTAATTTGTTAAAAAATAATATGTTACCTATTTCTTGAATACGTGAATACTTATACTTTTGGATAAAATATACTTCAAAAACAAAGCCAAAGCCTGTACAAAATAGGTGGTCTCCATTCCAAGTAAGTTCTCGGTGACACTTTATCCACATAGTATTAAATGCTTTAGGCATTTCGACGCAAACACTTGTATTTCCTTTTAATCAGGATACAATATACAATAAGTTCACTAATCGTAACGCTTTCATTGTAAGATAATGCTCAATTGAAGGTTTATCTAATATTTACTAAAGGAGGCCGCTCCCGCTGCGAATACCCCGGTTACAGTTAATTGTTTATGGTATTTGGTATTTCCCATTCTAAGAATACAGTAATAAAATAATGAATAATCAGAATAGTAAGACCCTTTCAATAAAGTAGGTACCTACTCTTTCAAGTTTTTTCGCAGGTAGTTCCAAACCCAAACAGATTTAATAAATTCCATAATTAAATCTTTCTGTTCAATAGGATTTTAAAATAATTGGCAATAAATGCTCAAATCTTAAAAAAATGCAATTTTTTGGAAAAAATATAAAAAAATGCAAAAAATGCACGTTGCATTTTTTCTGTGCTTTAATTATTAAACATCAGGTAGGCATCACATGAAACGTGACTTCTGTCATTCTGACGACGATATTTACTATATCGAAACAATTTACAATTTTCAGATTTTTTATAATTTTTTCATTATATTGTAGTATTATTTAGAAACAAATAGTTTCATTTGAAAAAGTATATATTACATTTATTATCTGTTGTAGGTTGGCTTCATTGACAGCCAAGTCAACCGTATTGTCAGCATATCTAATATTGTTTTTTAGTACCGCGTTTATTCTGATTGCTGCTGTGATGTAATACAGAGCATTTTTCAATATTGCCTCACGATAAATGTAAAAAAGGGGCGGAGGTAATTTGCATAATTGCCTGGCCCTTTTTATCGCTGTGTATTCTGATGGTGTCATTTCAATTTTGACTTCGGCTGATTAGTTTGAGTACAGCTCAGAAACTATTCCAATATCTCCTACACCTAATCCAGTTCTTCTTAGGATGCCAATTAGATTCCTCATATTTTATACATTCGAACGCTTTGAGCTAACCTATGGAGTAAGCAAATACGTTGATATTCATATTCAAGGAGAATAGTGCTTCACGCATACCTCCTCTATTTCGGAATCGAAACTGTTCCACTTGAAAAAGGTGTTTTTTATTATAAATTCGGGTGTGTATTGTTCTAAAAATAATTTTAAGTATATAAGACAAACCATGTTATAATCCTCACAATCGGAGCAATTTGTTTTTCTTACGTAGAGCCAATTCGAAGGAATTCGGCCACTGTTATAGACTGGAAAGCTGAATCCTGCTCGTTAAAAATTGACAATTGTCAGAATCACAGAAGTTACATTTCATTTTATGCCTACCTGATGCTTAATAAGTAATTATGTTTGGCTAGACCAAGAAGTGACCTACCTTGAGATTGACTTGATATATATTAATAGAAACAAGAAGAAGACATAATGTTACAAATATTATAGCTTAGATAGTATTAGCCCTATGGGGATATATTTTTCCCATTTAAGATAAGTATAACTGTGCAATGATATAGAAAACTTGGGAAACTATATCATCTGCTGATCTTCACAATTATCTCTTAAGAATACAATTTAAAAGTGGAGAACTCCCTGGATTTATCTATTCATTGACGACTTGATATCGTGGGTTTCTAAGTGTCTTCTAATTTTTGATTCTTCGAGAAAATCCAGTTCGTGTTCTTTATCAAAAATTTGTAGTACTTCTAGTTTTGTGTTAGGTGTCATGAAGGATTGGTGTCAAGTAGATGTAGATGCACTGAGTTGATGGTATATCCACTCAGGGCTATGATAGACGCTTGACTATCAGTGTATATGGTTATGTGTCGGTTCACATAACCTCTATCTAGGTTTATCTGCGCACATTTCAAGGTAGCGTATACCTCAGCCTGATACGTAGATATACCTTTTTCCCAAAAGAACACAAACCTATGTCTTTGGGTTCCTGGAGTAAATTCCAGCCCCCGCCCCATGAATGAAGCATGAGCCATCTTTGTACCAGACGATCCCAAGAGGCGGATGTGGATTTCTCTCTCTCCCAGAATTCTTTATTCCGGATCTTCACCCTATACGGGGTTTCGAAGAAGTACCTTCGCATGCAAACATCAGCCGACGGGGGGGCCAAAACTGGGATATCTACCAGGAGCCTGAGGTTCTTGACATGCATGCACCCTTCCTCACTTCGCACATATCCTACGCTTTTTAAGCGCAGGAGTGCCCTCCCGGCCTCAGCCTCGAAGAAGCCGAAGTCCAAGAGTCACCTCTAACGCAGCAGTGGGTGTAGTCTTTATGCAGCCAGTTGCCCCAAACTGACCACCCTTTGGAGGCGTTACCCTCGAGTATCAGACCAGAGCTGCATATGTGAGCATAGGCAGCATGATTACTTTGTAGAATCATGAAATAGTATTAGGGGTTAGTCCCTATTTCGGACCAATGGCTGCCCTACAGGCCCAGTACGTGTTAGTCACCTTGCTGAGGCGACTAACAAGATGAGCCTTCCATGTCAGTGTCTTATTCAGGATTACTCCCAGATACTTCACTTGTTGAACCACTGGAAGGGGTACTCCGTCAAGGTGCAGACCCTCGGGTCTTATACCTCTCTTCTTGGTGAAAGCAACTACCTTAGCCTTCGCAGAATTCACTGCAAGTCCGTGATCGTTGCACCACCCTTGAATATTATCCAGGGCCCTTTGCATTAGGTCCCTCAGGACGCTAGTATTCCTTCCAACAACAAGGACAATGATATCATCGGCATACCCAATTGCTAGAAAGCCCTCACCGTTTAGTACTGATATTAGTTCGTCGATTACTAGGTTCCACAAAGTGGGCGAAAGGACGTTCCCCTGTGGACAATCCCGATCGACGACCATTTTTGCCCCATGGACCTTCCATGAGGCCTCTACTGTGCGGTTACGTAGAATAGGCCCGAACCAGTGAGTTATCGGTGGCTCTATTCCATGATTTATTGCAGCTCTACACATTGATTCTACTGGAGTGCTGTCGAAAGCTCCCTGTATGTTCAGGAAAGCGCCCAGAGCAATCATGCCATTTTCCACCATCTTTTCTACCTTAGTTACCGGTTGGTATAAGGCACTTTCTGTTGACTTGCCACCCCAAATCGCATGCTGATAGTTATGCAAAGGATGCCTAAGCTCAACCCTTTCCCTCACACACCGATCAACCAACCTCTCCAGTGTTTTCAGCACGAATGATGTTAGGCCGATAGGTGTATGTAGTACGACCGGGCTAGTAATACTTATCTTGTTATTTAATATCATAGCCTTATAGTAGTAGTTATGAAACTTTATTTTGGATGTTTTTGCTATTTTTACATTTCCGCCCAATCTATCTAATATGCGAGAAAAGTATTGGTTTGCCCCAACAAAAGTTGGAATTTTGAAAAAAATTTATAGTTATTTTTACGATTTTCATCAACAACACGAAAAAATGGTTTCTAGAAAAAAAATCCTGTGTGTATGTCGTCGTCGTCGGCCACTTTTCGGTACATGTTACTCGTATGTTAGCACGATACAGCCTCCGGAGTGCAACAAGTTACCAATTTTATGATTGAATATTATGAAGGACATGTCACAGATGGACCCTATTGATTTTCAGCTCACCAGAGCCAGTACAACGGGTGCTATGGTACTTGAAGTATGAAATATTTGTCATTTTTTGAGAAATTTCAGTTTATTAGCACGACACAGCCTCCGGAGTTCAACAAGTCACCAATTTTATGATTGAATATTGTTGATAACAGCTCACAGGTGAACTCTATTGATTTTCAGCCCACCAGAGCCAGTACAACAGGTACTATAGTACTTTATGTACGACATTTTTGTCATTTTTGGAGAAATTCCAGTTTGTTAACACGATGCAGCCTCCGGCGTATCTACAAGTGATCAATTTTATTATTGGATATTATTCAGAGCATCTGAAAGATGAACCCTATCAATGTTCAGCTCATTGAAGCCAGTACAACGGGTGCTATGGTACGTGAAGTACCAAATTTTTGTCATTTTTGGAGAATTTTCAGTTTGTTAGCACGATACAGCCTCTCGAGTGTATACAAGTGACCAATTTTATGATTGAATATTGCTCAAGGTGTCTCACAGATATACCCTATTGATTTTCAGCTGACGAGAGCGAGTACAGCGGGTCCTATAAAACCAGATATACTATATTTTTGGTTAATTTTGGAGAAATTTCGGTTTGTTAGCACGATACATCCTTCGAAGTGTATAACAAGTGATAATTTTATGACAGAATATTGTTCAGAGCCACAAATGCGGAGAAATTATTTTTAATCTTTAATCCGTAACGGCTACTACTCAAAATACGCAACGTAAATACTACTAGAGGGTCCCAGGGACCCAATAATTAAAAAATTCATGACAATAATGTTTTTTGTCAAAAACTTTATTTATTACATTTATTTAACCAAGCTATGCTTCTATTATAACATAATAATAAAAAATAATAATTAAATGCATTTTGGGCACATTGTGGCCGCACATTTTAAACATATGGGAATTTTACACCTAGCGCAGTAATTAGTTGTTTTTCGATCTTTTCCTGGCGGGCAAACGCGGCATCTGGATCTTTTCGACCTGCAAGGGTTTTCCGAAGGTACAGGTGGTTCCTCCATGACAATTCCTAAAATATCAGCGGCCATCGAACGAAGCTTGCGAGGTACATGCATGTTGTATATTCTAGCCGTCATGTACGGAGTATACAATTCACGTCCTAGATCTTTGAGGAAATTGTACCTGGAAATTTATTTTCCTTGTTGGGCGAACTGGTATATGATCCTGCTATTGACAATAATGACATTGGCAATCTGCGAGTTCTTCTTGATGTCGAATAATTAGCACATTTTTCGTCAAGTGCGTCAACACCTGCTTTAGTGCCATTATATTATGAATTTATTTCGGGTTTTGGGCTAACATCATCTACGGAATTATCGTGATGCATACTAGAGACTAGGATAACTGCTTTTTCTCGTTTTGGAACATGAGAAACAATAGTGGTTTGAGTTGAAAACCCAAATAATGAAGATTGTACATCTCGGTTTTTATTTGGTTGGAACTTTGGAGGGATCTGTCTCTTATTTTTTCGCATTGTGCCCACATATGTTAGACCACTTTTTTTCAGTTCATCAATCAACTCAATAGAAGAATACCAGTGGTCTCCCGTAATGTTACGATTACTATTTGCAACGGGTGCAATCAAACGTAACACTACTTGCATGGGATGCGACAATTTACTTTATACACTCGTAGGTTTTGGATCTTTACCAGTATAAACTTCGGCAGTTACCATATAGTGGGTTTTACTGTCAGCTAATACTTGCACTTTTATCCCGTATTTAGCGGGTTTGTTGGGGATGTTCATGCGAAATAAACATCTCCCTCTAAACGGAACTAGCATATCGTCTATGGTGAGATTAGATCCCAAAACATAACTTTCTTTGGAATTGTTACGAACTGTTCAAATAGATCGGAGATTGCAGCTAACTTGTTGCTTTTTACTCTTTCAGGTCTAGTTGTAGCATCATAAAATCGAAGACAGGCCAATAACAATGAAAACCGTGCCAATGACATAGTGGATCGAAATAGTGACCTTCCGGTTCCATCAGTAGCCCACATAGATTTCAGATCTTCATGACCTGACTTGAACAGTCCTTGCATTTATAGAAGCCCTATAAAAGCTCTTATTTCCAATTCGTCTGTGTTTTGTACAAACGTAGGCAAAAATGTCTTTCTGCTGTTTCTTCATGTTTTAAATTTACTGTAATGAGCTTTCATTTAGTCGATTTTTAAATTAGCGTTTTCAACAATAATTTAAATCATATTGTCGGTAAAGAGTAACTTCCAAGCTTTCACCGGAGTTGTCAAACGATTTGCACGAGCTGGGCCTTTCAGACCAGGTGACACATTTTTTATAATATTGTGCTGTAAAGTTTTTTTACGAGAAGGAGCTTCTTTGGACCATTTAGTTCTATCCTTTCCGTACCACGCTTTTTGAGGTGGTAAAGCGTTTGAAGTCGAAGCGGTGTTACTATCAGTGGAAGAATCTGTTAGATGTTCCTCTTGGTTATCATCTTCACTTGAATCAGCCTCAACTTCGCTTTCTGAATCATGGTCACTGAAAATTTCGTTATCTTCTTCTTCCTTATCACTTTCGTCGCCGCCACTCAATATTTGACTGAAAGTCCTGCCTTTTTCTTCTTACGGTATAGGTACGTCTCCAACGTTCTGCGCATTGTTATCATTGTCCATATCTGTCCAAAAAGCGTCATCGTCTAATAATTCCGCCAACTGGCGATCCGAAAGTAGCCCATTGGTTGAGGCGTTCGTTCGTAACTATAAAAATTAGCAGTATGAGTATCTTACAATATAATATTACTTCATTATAACCATACTCAAGAAACTAGTTAGCAATATACATAAATTTACATGCCCACTTACCTAAATTATCCAAGTTTACAAACTAACACTTATGCTACTATCGGGTCCCACGGACCCAAATATCGTATTGCTTTGAAAGAAAACAATATAGACAACCCCTTACAACAGCATTTGACAAAGAACTACTTGACTAGAGAATAACTGGAAGTACGATTTCCCCACTCTAATAGGTCTGGGCTATTTTCAAGAATTTAGATGTCGCTGGATCCTTAGGACCCGATAGTAGTAGTTACGGGTTAAAACCGTTCATTTTCAATTCACATACATCGTTTTTGTAATTTTTTTCCTTCAATACCGATATAATAATAAGCAATAAAGAGAAGAGAAAAATCATAGTGATCTAAGGATACTATGTTTTTCAATGATTAATGATAACCTGTTGAAAAAATATTCGTTTTAAAACTTAAATTGTATGATTTCCGAATTTAGTTTTAGACAATAAAATCTCTGCAAAATGAAATTAAAGTGACTTTCGTCGTATTTGCCGTGTAGTCTTCAATTTCATTATTCGCTCCTCTAAAGACAGTTGCTTGATATTTGTGAAATATGTAGGTCACATCCTTTATCTTTTTATGTATATGCAATATGTCATGCCTTCTTCGATTTCTTTACAATTTCCAGATATCCAGCTATTTTTTGCTTCCCTACATTTCATTCTAATGCTTTTATTCAGTTCTTTATGTACTTGCTTTAGGTTTTAGTCAATATTAATATTTATCGTATAAAAAAATAGAGACTGCAATTATTTCTTAAATAAATTATTGTCAAATTATCATTTAAAAATTGTTTACAAATTTTGTCGTGGGAGGGACAGAGAAAAGGTTATTTATAAAGGGGGCGTTAGTGCACAAAGTTTGGAATCCGTTGTTCTACAAGACATCTTCCATTATAACAAACGTTTATTGCTGATTACTCTCACATAAAAACTGAAGAAATGGTAACAATGTAAATACTACGATAAAATCGGTTTTATTACAAAGGTTTCACAAACCAAAATTCATAAAAATTGATCGTACAAGCCGTTTCGGATATAATTCAGACGTTCCATACATAAAACGTACTCTGTATATTCACAATATATTTTTTAAAGTTAATGTGTATTAAAAGTAGTTGAAACGTTCTGGTATATGCTTATGGAAGACAGTTTTCTACAATGACTAAGCCTTTTTAGATTTTTTCGTTGCACCGCCAATGAACCAAACACATAACCACTCTAAAAATTGAATGATTAAAATTTCTCCACCGCGAGGCTGTAAAGTTCGTTTTTACTTTCAGTGACTGTCAAATACTCCTTTGCAAAGATCACACAGAAATCGAAAATATTGTTGAAAGCACTCAAACTGTGTGACTCAAACAAATATTTTTTTTAAAAGGAGGTTGTCTTCAAATTTACACATAAATGTTATCGTGTATAGTGAAGAAGAATACTCGCGAGACAATAAGTGAAAACGAACGTGACGCTCTATTTATCGTAAAAAATGAAAATTAATTATTTCAAGCAATTAGTGGCGTGTTTTGTTTTCGTCGGTATTGTGAAGTGTTCTGATAATGACATCAAAGGTGAGAGCCAGTTGGATTATTTTAATGAATGTTACCGATTGTATTAGAAGAAAGTTCAAACTATCACTTATGTTAAATATTTTTTCATTGTCTAATTGTCCTCAAACAAAATTCAACACTAATAGTAATAAAAACATGTTATCGATATTTTGACACAAACAAGAGGTTTAAAAACTAAAACGGTAACGCATTTTACTAATGAAAATGCTCTTTTTTTTAAATTTTGTTAACAAAAATTAATTTAAGGTTGAGACTGAGTTGTACAATTAATGTCAGGTTTTAATCTAGAAAAAACAACATTTATCTATGCTGTTATATATATTTACATCTCTCCGATAACCATGCGGCCGTACATTGTAGTTTTTGCAATAATTCCTGCGTCCTGTGACTTTCTGCGTCCATATGTATACACAGAAAAGTTTTTTGCGCCATCAAATTCAGAATGGTCCTCGAGATTTCGCAATGTTGCATACCTTTATTTATGATTGATATTGCAACGTGATGTGAGGACGTTCGAAGGTGGATATGCCATTCAGTGTCTCTTTTAGATTACTTCACGTATTTCTTATGTTAGATTTCGCCTTCTTTCGACGGGTTCGGATTGGATTATTTATAGTGCAATTTCTCAGTAATAGATTTCCTCCAACTACTTAGTTGATAAGGAAACAGAAGATAGTGAACCTCTTGGGTTCGTGTTGTATTTCAGAGATAAAACATGAATACTTTGGTCTATTGGCGCGCAGATTCACACTATTGCTTAATCACGATGAATAGAATGGGCGCGTGGAGTGGTCTTATGAAGGTTCTCACGATTCATTTTTCCTGCAGGTTCTGAATTACGTCACATGAATGATTTCATGTAGATTGACCAGATGTTCATGAGATATCATTCGGTTTAATTCGATGACCGTCTATCCAATTTTCAAAAGCCAATCTTAACAATCGAATTTTCACTCACATCTACCAACCCTATTGACAATATATTTGAAGGCTCCATTCTATGGAAAATTGGTATGTAGGGGTTTTGAGATTAGAGATCATGTTTCTTTTGTAATTTTATTCAAAATTGGAATTTGAGATTTTTTGGGATGAAAAATTATAAATTGATTCTCAAAATTCAAAAGTTCATTCAAAGGTTTTGTCAATATTTAACACAAATTGAATTGAATCTCCAGATTTGTGACGTTAGTTATTCTGTGATTAACATATTTAAAAGCTAGCCGCGCATTATTCTTGTTTGGCATGATCTTGAATTTGTTATTATGTATTAAAATAACATACTTCAGACATCCAAAGGAGTTATTTTCCCGTTTCTGTGCATTCGAAAAAATCTTGTTTAGAAAAGGTTTAATTATATGTTAATGATTCGACTCTTTAGAAAATTTGTAGTTGGAAGTCTTTAGGGTTACGGATCATGAATAACATGATGAAATTACATAAAAATAAATACATATAATTCTACATTAAAATGCGATGAGAATGATCTAATAATGCAGATCTAACTTAAGTTCTCCTGTTCAGAGAATAACAGATTCAAAAGCTTGTCAAGAAATACTTTCTAATACAACACTACTACATACGGGCACTACTCAGAATTATTGGTATCTGAGGATTTTTGTGTACATATTTTTTTGGCGAAGTTTAATGATTTGAGAAGACGTTCTCTGTTCAACATTTGTACCCAGGGCTTTTAGGTGTGGAAATTGAATTTATCTGGGTTACCAAATATGCGGGTTACGGATTCCTCATGAATGGGATGAAAGAAGTGTATGAATATAAATAATTTATTCAACTGTGTGACATTTAGTGTAGTTCACAAATATACATAGGTGTTAATTGTTGATATAGCTCCTAAAAATACGAGAGGTAGCTCATTTGATTGGAAATTATGTCTAGGTACATACATTAAGATGATTTTACAGCACACAAAAGAAAGATGAGAAAATGCATTTATATAGTTTTATGCTAATAATTCAGAAACTATGAATTGTTAGAAAAATTACAAAACATATTCTTGAAGAAGGGGGGGGGGGGGGGAAATGTTCAATTGAAAACTCCTGTCTCCCAGAACTCTATTTCCATTATTTGTAATTTTAATTTAGCTAAAAATATAGCTCCGCGTGACCGCTACGGCAAATAATTGGTCTATAAATTTTCGATTCTTTCTCAAAAGGTTATAAAAGAGTTAAAAGTGGCTAATTTTGTTTGTTATAATTTTTTAAAGTTAGCAAAAATGAAATCTTCAATTTTTAGTATATGTTCTTCTATTTATCAATAGCATTGAATTACGTATTGAATTTTTTCACGTCATTTGTTTATCAATTGTTTGTAAGCAAATGAACTATTTTTCATTTCATTCAACATATTATTGTCTTATGAGTATGATGACTTGAAGAAACAATTCTCATTTTTTCATTGTTTTTAATGGACTTTTTATATTACCATTATTTAAATGTTTAGTCAAATATTTTTTCAACTCATAAATCGTAATTGGCATTTCTCGATAGAGTTACAAAAAAATATCAATAATTTCATTGTTTATCAAGTTATTATCAAATTCTGACTATCATTATATTATTTTCTGAAACTATGAAATTACAAATACAGCCATAAGTAATCAATGCTTTTTTTATTTTTATTGAAAATTTTCATACTTAATTTTTTCGTTCTTTCTCTTATCCTTATGCCTTCTCAGGCATCGAATTGAATACAGCCATAAGTAATCAATGCTTTTTTTATTTTTATTGAAAATTTTCATACTTAATTTTTTCGTTCTTTCTCTTATCCTTATGCCTTCTCAGGCATCGAATTGAAGTTCTTACTGTACCCATTTTTTCCATTCTCTTCTGTCCCTAGCCAATGTCTTCATCTCTCCTAATGTTTTTCCTTTGTTTTTTTCCAATTTCTTCGATCTGGTCTATCCATTTCTTCCTAGGTCTACCTCTTTGTCTTTTTCTGGATATTCCCATTTCCATAACTTTTCTCGCAATTCTATCTTGCTTTATTCTTACTAGGTGGCCGTACCAGTTCAATTGTTTCTATTACGTTTTTGAGATTATTGGTTCTTGATTAGTTATGCTTCTGATTTATTCGTTCCTTACTCTGTCCCATTTTGTTTTACCTGGTACTTTCCTTAAATGTTTCATTTCCATTGCATTTACTTCTGTTTTTTCTGCAGTACCCAATTCTCACTAGCATAAAGTTGGAACTGTAATGTTGTTGTAGATTTCCAGTTTTGTATCCTTATCAATGTATTTATGACTTGATATTGTTCGATTTAAGGAATAATATAATCTTGTCGATTTATTTGCTCTGTTGTTAAGTTCTGGATCTATTTTCCCTTCTCCCATCATGATACTTCCTAGGTAATTATAAGTTGTTACTCTTTCTAATGTTTTGTAATTACATTTCAACTCCTTGTTATTACTCCCCTCTCGCTGTTTTTAATTTACTATCATTACTTTGGTTTTTTCTGTATTTATTGTCATTTTCATATTTTCTACTTCTATTGCCAATAAGTTAGTTAGTTTCTGCATTTTATTTCTTGATTTTGCTATAATCGTCTGCATACAATAAATTACAACTAACAGGGGGCTTAAGCTATCACCTTGTTTTATATCTTTTTTCATTAAAAACTCTTCCGATCTTTGAACTCCTATCTGCATTCTTACTTTGACAGTCTCGTATGTGGTTTTAATTATATTAATTGGAGCTTTCGGTACTTTTGAGTCTTCCAATACCTCCCAAATTATTTCACTTTCCACAGTGTCAAAAGCTGCCTTCAAGTCAATAAATGTTGAAAACATTTATTCTCCCGCTTCTATTGTATTATCGATTAGTCATCTTAAAATGTATATATTATCATTTGCTTGTTGTCCTGATCTGAAGGCTGCTTGTTCCTCTTCTAATTTGGCTTCTACATTACGTCTTAATCGGATTTCTATTGTTGTCGTGTACATTTTAAAGCTGGTTTAAGCTAAGCAAATTGCTCTATAATTATTGCACAGTGTTTGATCACCTTTTTTATGTATACGGTTTTTTCCCAGTCTTCCCATGCTTCCCTGCATGTGAGACACAGACATTCTTTTCCTTTTTCTCCTAACCATTTTATCAGTTCTGGCACTACTTCATCCTCTCCACTTTTCCTATTTTAAGTTTCTTCATAGCTACTTCCATTTCTTCTCTCTGGTCTGCAAGGTAGTCATGTATTCCTCTTCAGCTAGATTTGTTGTTTTCTTCTTCGACCTATTACTAAATTTGTCTTCTTAGTGTACTTTCCAAGTCTTCAGTATTTGATTTATTTCGGTCCCCAATTCGTTATTTTTATTTTTTATTGCTCGTATATCTTTTCCTTTTCTTCCTCGTAGTCTGTTTTTTGCTGTCCAAAATTTTCTATTATCTCATGCCAGTGTCTCCGATATCTGCCTTCCAAATTCTTTCCAGGAGTTCCTTTTCGCTTTCTTAACCGCTTCCTTGACTATGTTTCTTTTTCTGTTATATCTTTCTGTTGTCGCCAATACGGCCCTATCAGCATCCACCTACGCCGACCGCTAGCGACAAGTCGTAGAGGGATCAAGGAGGTACAACAACTGTCACGACTGACAGCAGTCCATTTTTTTAATATCGACGTTACGCTACACATGTTTTAATTTTGTAAATCTTTACAATCTTTTGTTGATAGTTGATGATTATATAATTAAAATTTTGTTACGTGAAATTCTGAAAATTATTCACTTCTACACAACATATGATCCTTCGAGCCGGATGAAACATTAATTTTGCTGACAACATTACAGGTTAGTGCCTCCTTTCCTATACCATCCTATATCGAACACAATTTTATTTGACATAAACTACATAATTTACTTTACGAATCACAGAAATTCACAAATCCATTTACGTATTATTTACAAGTTACAAATTTGCAGCCAGGTATTTGGTGGATTTAACGTTTTCTATTTCTCTACATTATGTCAAACATAAATAAAGTTAAACGTACTTCCATAAAAAGCGCTTTGACCAGATTTACAAACCATTTTCGAGATAATTTCGTTTCGGTCGAAAATGTAGAACAAACTAACATCGAAGATTTGCAGATTCGGCTAAAAAAGGCCGAGGAACTTTTGGAAGAATTTAATTGTGATCAACTTGCAATTGAGAGCGAAGATAAAGATTTCGAAATGAATTATCCTAACATTCATTCCCCGGAAAGGCAAAAATTCGAAGATGATTTCTATGCAATCACTTCAACTGTTAAAAAATTCATTATTTCAAAAGAAGTTAAAAAAGACATTAACGATAGTAGTTATCAACAATTCAATAATAACAGTTCCACAACTGATCAGCATTTGCTTAATATTCGTTAACCACAACTCAATCTACCTACATTTGATGGAAATCTCACACAGTGGTTATTTTTTAGAGATAGTTTCAAATCAATTATTCACGATAACACAGCGATGTCAAACGTTCAAAAATTTCACTATTTACGTCTTTCATTACAGGGAAGTGCTGCGGATAAAATAAAATCTTTACAAATATGTGATGATAACTATGAGGTCGCTTGGAAGTTACTTTCAGATCGTTTCGAAAACAAACAAGCATTAATAAAAAATCACGTTAAGGCTCTTTTTGAATTACCCACACTTAAAGAGGAGTCACATAAAGGTTTAAATTTAATATTAGACGGTATTGAAAAAAATTTAAATGCATTGAAGGTTTTGAGTCGTCCTACTGACCAATGGGATGATTTGATTATTCACCTCGTAACGACAAAATTTGACAACACTACAAAACGTGAATGGGAATCACGGGTCGACTCAAAAAATATACAGAGTCTTGAAAATTTATTGGAATTTTTGAAAGACCGTTGTCGAATTTTGTTGTCATTAGAGTGTGATTCTATGGAAGGATTTAAACATCGTGCTTCGAAACAATCCATCCAAAAACATACGAAATCGTTCGATACTATTTCAAATAAGGTTACATGCGTTCTATGCAAAAATAATCATAGTTTATATTCATGCCCTGAATTTAATAAATTAACAACAATGGAAATACTGAACACTGCGAAACGTTTAAGGTTATGTATAAACTGCTTAAGATCTAACCATCGCACGAAAGAGTGTAAGTCAGCTGGATGTCGACGATGCGGCAAAGTGCATCACACTATGTTACATTTTCAGAATAGTGATGCGGGAGAAAACGGCACTTCGGTTGACAATGGTACCACAAATAGTACGGGGGCTCTTGGTACAGTTAACGATTGTATCAAATCACAACATACACTCACAACTAGTTTGTCTACTCCATCACAAATATTACTTTATACCGCAGTAATTACAGTTTACGACGTATTGAATAACGCACATCAGTGTAGGGTTTTACTTGATAGTGGTAGCCAGGTGAATTTTATTTCCGAGAAACTTTCAAAGCTTTTAAACCTAAACAAACATTCAACCAACATTTCAATCTCCGGTGTGAATCAAATGCACAACAAAGTTAAATTTTACGTCTCTTTGAAATTCATATCAAACATTAACGATTTCCAGAAAAAAATATCTTGTATTATTTTACCACAAATTACAGATTATCTACCAACTTTATCCGTACATTCAACAAGACTAAACATACCTAAAAAATTAACATTGGCAGATCCTAATTTTGATAAACCGGCTCCTATAGACTTATTATTAGGGGCTGATACATTCTGGGACCTCTTGAGTATTGGTCAAGTCAAGTTGGGTGACGGTCTTCCTACGCTGCAAAAAACAACATCAGGATGGTTAGTTTCAGGTCCGTTGTTTACGAGGGCAATTCAGAAACTAACCTCCGGTTGATTGAAAAAAATACACCAAGTTAAGTAAAAATATTTTAATATATACATCTTACAACTACATATTTGCACTATTTTTCGACATAGTCTCCATAACGATTGAGGCACTTATCGTATCTCTTCACAAGCTTTGAATTTCCTTCTGCATAAAAATCACCCGCTTGTGCCTTGAGCCAGCCTGTGACCGCATCTTTGAGCTCTTCGTCGTCATCAAACCGCTGGGACCCGAGCCATTTCTACATATGCATGAAGAGGTGATAATCGCTGGGCGCCAGATCTGGGCTGTAAGGTGGATGGTTGAAAACGTCCCACTTGAAGGACTCAAGAAGGGCTGTTGTTCTGCGAGCAGAGTGAGGACGGGCGTTATCGTGCAAAAAAACGATACCGGAAGTCAGCATACCACGGCGTTTGTTCTGTATAGCCCGTCGTAATGTTTTTAGTGTTTCACAGTACACGTCTTGATTAATGGTCGTCCCACGTTCCATGAAAAATCTTGCCGGGCTTTTTTTGGTTTGGTAGGCGAATCTGAATGTGCCCACATCTTTGATTGTTCTTTTGTCTCAGGGTTCACGTACTTAATCCAGGTTTCGTCACCGGTCACGATTCTGTTTAACAATGGTTCTCCTTCGTCCTCATAACGTGACAGAAAGTCTAATGCAGAGGCCATTCTTTGACTTTTGTGGTGGTCGGTAAGAATTTTGGGCACCCATCGTGCACAGAACTTACGGTAACCCAATCTTGCTGTCACTATCTCGTACAAAAGAGTCTTAGAAATCTGTGGAAAATCAGTAGACAACTCCGCCATTGTGAAACGTCGATTTTCACGAACTTTTGCATCAACTGTCTGAACGAGTTCGTCAGTCACCAAGGATGGTCTACCACTCCTCTCTTCATCATAAACGTTTTCTCGTCCACTTTTAAATAAACGTACCCATTCACGGACGACTCCTTCACTCATAACTTTTGGTCCGTACACGGCACAAAGCTCACGATGAATAGCTGCTGCAGAGTATCCTTTGGCTGTAAAAAACCTTATAACAGCACGCACTTCACATTTGGCGGGATTTTCTATTGCAGCACACATTTCAAACTGCCACAAAAACTAAACTAGCGCAGGTACGATGTTCACTCGACTACGGCTTGATGCCGACTGACCTGCTGAGCGTGTGAATGCACAGATGGCGCGCTAGTCCCCCCACTACCCGCACTGTGACCAATCGGAGGTTAGTTTCTGAATTGCCCTCGTATAAAGAATGGAGATTTTACGTCACACCATTGTCGTATTTCAACAACAAACGATTTAGAAACACAGGTTGCAAAATTTTGGGAATTAGAAGAGTACCCTAAAACACGATTTTTATCTGACGAGGAAAATTATTGTGAAAAACATTTTAAAGCCACCGTGTGCCGAAACGATATCGGTCGTTTTATCGTGACAATACCTTATAAACAAGATGTTTCTGTTCTCGGTCAGTCTAGAAGCATTGCTACTAATCGATTATACAATCTTGAAAGAAAACTTGAAAAAAATCCCGATTTGAAATTGCAATATCATAATTTTGTTCATGAATACATTCGTCTAGGTCACATGGTTTTAGCTAATGAGCAGAATGATGACACGGGGTGTTTTCTTCCACATCACTGTGTATTAAAAGAAAGTTCTTTAACTACAAAGTTGCGGGTAGTGTTCGACGGCTCAGCTAAAACCACATCGGGTATTTCACTTAATAATATCATGATGGTAGGCCCCAACATTCAAGATAATCTGTTTTATATTTTATTAAGGTTTCGACTACATAATTACGTTTTGAGTGCTGATATAACCAAAATGTACCGTCAAGTACTTGTAAATGAAAAACAATGTAACTTTCAAAAAATTTTATGGCGATTTACACCCGAGAGAGAAATTAATGTGTATGTCTTGAAAACAATTACTTACGGATTAGCATCTTCAGCTTTTCTCGCGATCAGATCGCTACAAGAAATTGCACACCGTCATAAAATCGAATTTCCCAGAATTTCGGACATTATTTTACATGACTTTTATGTAGACGATCTCCTCACCGGTGCTAAAACTATCGATGAAATTAATTACATTAAGGACAATATTTCCAAACTTTTATTGATATATGGCTTTCCATTATGAAAATGGATTTCGAATGGCGCCTGCATTTATATTCGTTGTTGCGATTTGCTGGGTAATCTTACATCTCATTTATATTGTGCCAAAACACGCGTAGCGCCGTTGAAGCTCTTAACTATTCCTAGATTGGAATTATCTGGGGCGCTTTTACTTGCTGAGCTCATTGACAAAGCACGCTTATGCATTTCTCAATACGACAACATTTTTTATTGGTCCGACTCTATGATATGCATTTCATGGATTAATTCATCCCCACACATATTAAAAACATTTGTGGCCAACCGGGTAGCACAAATTCAGAACCTTTCTGAAACTGGAGCATGGAAACATGTAAGCACTCACGACAATCCCGGCGACTTATTATCACGCGGATTGACTCCACTCGACCTGGCAAAATCCGAATTTTGGTTTCACGGTCCTCCATGGCTCGTACAACATGAATCCACTTGGCCTTCTTATGACAACAACACCACCATTTTGACTCCGTCCGAACTTCCAGAACTTCACAATAACCTTGTTACATTCGTTAATGCTACTGATGACTTCATCTCATACATTCTCACAATTATCGAGTCACGCTCCTCTATCATGAAATTACAGCGCACATTCGCCTATTTCTTGAGATTTTCAAATAACATCAGGCATAAGTGCAAACCTAAACGCCAAGGCACATTGACAACTATTGAACTTGACGAATCACTTTACTTCCTCATTCAAATTGTACAGCGTCATTATTTTTCTGACGAATATCACAAATTGTCACATTGTAAGTCAGTACATAAAAAGAGCAAACTTTTAAGCTTAAACCCATTTTATGATGAGGCGAATAAAGTGATTTGTGTAGGTGGTCGATTAAAGGAATCCGACTATGATTATTTGAAGAAACATCCAGTGATTCTTCCTTCAAGTGGCCATCTGACTATGTTAATTGTCCGACAAGAACATATTAGGCTATTGCATGCTGGTCCTCAAGCTCTTCTGGCTTCGATCAGAGAAAGATTTTGGCCACTATCTGGTCGCAATCTTGTGAAAAGGATTGTGCACGACTGTGTACGATGTTTTAGATGCAAGGCAAAAACACACGAATATATAATGGGAGATCTTAGGCCAGCACGAGTCACTCCATCGCGTCCATTCTCGATCTCTGGAGTTGACTACGCGGGACCATTCCAACTCCGTGACAGAAAAGGTAGAAACTTCAAAACTTTCAAGGCATATATAGCACTATCTGTTTGTTTTGCCACTAAGGCTATACATTTAGAGGTTGTTAGTGACCTCACATCTGAATGTTTTTTGGCATCTCTGCGTCGTTTTATGGCTAGGCGGGGTAAATGTACAAAAATATACTCCGATAATGGTACCACATTTATTGGTGCTAACAATGAGATGAAATCCTTTTTCGATTCCTCCGGAACTAACATTGCTGAACAACTCTCAACCGACGGCGTTCAATGGCACTTTATAACTCCTAATGCACCACATTTTGGTGGTATTTGGGAAGCTGGCGTTAAATCTACCAAATACCATTTGAAACGTGTACTAGGTAACGCTTCTACTACCTTTGAAGAATTCACTACTATTTTATGTCAAATAGAAGCGTGTCTCAACTCCCGACCACTCTATCCAATGTCAACCGATCCTAATGATACAAATCCCCTTACCCCGGCACATTTCCTGATTGGAGAAAGTCTGATGGCGTTGCCAGATCCCAACCTATTGGACATTAGAGTGAATCGTCTTTCAAGATTCGAAAGAGTACAACAAATAAAACAACACTTTTGGTCTCGATGGAACAAGGAGTATATATCCTATTTGCAGACTCGAGCGAAGTGGAAAATAAACCACCCGCAGCTAATTAAAATCGGTATATTGGTAATGATCAAGGAGGATGGACTACCACCCTTAAAGTGGAAGTTAGGCAGAGTTTCTCAAGTTCAAAAGGGTGCTGATGGCATCATACGATCTGTGACCGTCAAAACGTCAACCAGTGAGCTAAAACGCCCAGTGGTAAAAATCTGCATTCTGCCAAACCAACAATAATTTACATTGAAACCCTGAAGTGTTTCAAGGCGGGGGCTATGTTGTCGCCAATACGGCCCTATCAGCATCCACCTACGCCGACCGCTAGCGACAAGTCGTAGAGGGATCAAGGAGGTACAACAACTGTCACGACTGACAGCAGTCCATTTTTTTAATATCGACGTTACGCTACACATGTTTTAATTTTGTTGATAGTTGATGGTTATATAATTAAAATTTTGTTACGTGAAATTCTGAAAATTATTCACTTCTACACAACACTTATCTTCTTGTGTTTTTGTTTGAGCTATTTTTCCATGAGGTTTTCTTTTCTCTTACTAATGTTTGTATTTCTTGGCTCCACCACATGTATCCTCTGCTTTTTCAAGTAATATTGGTTTGAATACTCTCCACCGTTTTTCGAGTGTCCATTCGTTGTTTCCATTATCATTTATCAGTTTTTCGAGTTCCCTGTCTGTTTCTTCCTGATATTTACATTTTTTTCTGTGTTTCTTAATTTACTTATTGCAATTCAACTCAATCTTACTTCTTCTGTCTTCATTGTTTTTTCATCATATTCCGCTACTACTAGTCTATGGTTTGTACCTAACTCTTCCGCTACAAACGTATATTTATCTCCTAGTTTAATGATAATAATAATATCTAAGCTTCAATATTTGTAATATCACATCTTCTTCTTTTTTCTATTAACATATATTAAGTCAATCACTTCTTGGTCTAGCCAAAAATAACTACCAATCATCAGCTAGGCATAAAAAAAAATGTAACTTCTGTCATTCTGACGATGATATTCAGTTATCGAAACAATTGTCAATTTTTTACAATTTTCGACATTTTTCATTATATTGTGGAATTAGCTAGAAACCTATCATCATTTCTGTTCATTGTTTCCTCACCATACAGTTGATTGAGTTATATTTTTATTGGGATGTCAATTATTGAAAATATTTGTTGCTTCTCTATGCGTTTTATAGTAATCTCCCACAATCAAAACAACTTCTATTTTCTCTTCATCAGTTAATAACGCTACCATTTTTATGTGTCTTATAAATACTAACGCGGTTTGAAATTTGGCTGTCAACATTTCCTTTTATCAACAAATTATTTGTTTGTCAGTGCATCATAGAAAACTATTAAAAATATTTTTTCTACGACCGTGCTTTTTTACCCACTTTCCCGCACTAGTGCGGGGAAGTAAAATATGTCAATTTATCGTTATTAAATGTACATTTCATTGATTTTACCTGTATATTAATATTGAAACTAATATAGGTTTCAATATTCAATCTAACCCAGACTATTTTTCATTCATTGGAATGAAGAAATTGCGATACGTTTATATATCTACCCTATACATTTCTCAAAATCAATCTACATAACAATCAAACTAAGCTGAGTCAAGTGGTTTGGCGTGGTAACCAAAGATTTGTTATGACAACCAAGTTGTCATCAAGACGTCAAAGTTTCAAGTCGAAGTGTTGTCGAAGTGTCCGATTCTGGCATTTTTCAAATTATTTTCAATAAAAGCAATATTTTAATAGATTTGTCAGACGAAGAGCTCCCAGAAGCAATATTGAAGGCAGCAGATGAGGTAAATTCAGACCTGTTATCAAGTAAATCACGAGAAAGATACGAACAGCAATACAACCAATTTTTAAACTGGTGTAAGGAAAAAGGAGTGAATAGCTTCAGAGAAGAGGTTTTTTGGCGTATTTTTCCGAGCTGAGTAAGGTACTGAAATCCAATACCCTATGGTCGCGTTACTCGATGGTGAAATGTTTAATTAAAACCTGGACATAAGCAAGTTTCATAAATTGACATCGTTCCTAAAAAAGCAAAATGTTAGTTTTCGACCACATAAAGCGCATATTTTTACCAAAGAAGACATATCCAAGTTTATGTTAGCCCCTGATGAGATATATATTATTATTGAAGTAGGTACCATTTTTGTTTTAGCCGGTGCTCTTCGCAGAGCGGGGCTTGTGAAAATCACGCTTGACGATATTCAAGATAAAGAAAACCTAACTATTGTGAAAATTTCCGATTCGAAAAACCATACCTCAAGATCCTTTGTTATATCTGAAGACATAAGTAATGGAACCTGTTTGAAGCTCTATAGAAAGTATGCAAATTTACGGCCTCGTACCACGACGCACAGCCGTTTTTTTATCAATTACAAAAAATGTTCTGTTCAGTGCGTAGGCGTAAACACATTTGGTAAAATGCCGGCAGAGATCGCTACCTACTTAGGCATACCTAACCCAAAACGTTACACAGATCACAGTTTTAGACGATCCTTGGCAAGGTTTCTAGCAGATTCAGGCGAAGGGATAACCAGCATAAAACGTCTTGGAGGCTGGAAGTCAACTGCTATTGCTGAGAGTTATTTGGAGGACTCCGTAGAACAGGAGAAAACCATCTCGAATAAAATTCTTTCATGTACTGGCAACTTGCAACCGATGCCGTCTCCGTCATCTTCATGCACTTTGCAATCTACGAGTGTTACTATTAACAGCCAGTTACTCCGGACCGGCTATTCTAACGCATTTGCAGAATACAACAAATTGTGTTTTCAACATTAATATCAATAATTAATAATAATAATAATAATAATATCTTTATTGCTTCAAATTGATACAAATAATAATTAGTGGATTTTCATGGAATGTTTTGTATGTTGAAATAAAATATAAATTTTCAATGTGCTTTTTGAATCTTTATGCGGTTGTAGAACAAATAATGTTCCTAATTCATGCATGAAGTGTCTTTCTCTCCTTTGACTGCAAGCCCGAACTCCGCTTCGCGTCGTTGGGGTCAACGGCAGTCGCGTGCGGGAAAGTATCACCTTCCGCACTTGTTAGGAAATAGTAATTTATGCAACAACTGCATAAAGTGGTACTTTTTTTCACGAATGGAAAAAGTTGACCAATTCCATGAGTGATAAAAAGACACTTTATGCACATGTTGCATACATTATTTCTTCTACAGCCCTATACAAAAAAATTAAATTCAAATAGAAATTTGGGATATTTTAATTAAGCTCTTTCGGTAAATTACAATTATACGTGTTCCAAGTTTCATGAAAGTCCTTCCTCGATGCCCAGCCAAGATTCAATGTGTTAGTTATACGTATTCCAAGTTTCATGAAAGTCCATTCTAGATGCCCAGCCAAGATTCATAAAAGTCCATCCTCGATGCCCAGCCAAGCATTTTAGATGTCCATCCTCGATGCCCAGCCAAGATTCATTGTGTTAGCTTATGGGAAGCGTGAAATAAAGTTAACGTTATGGCACTTTTTTTAACGCTTTTTTACTTTTTTTCACTCTAACCATAAACAACCACTTTAAGCGCTGCAAACTGATGAAATACAAGGTACTTTAAAGATAGGGCGTAGAAAAATAACTATTTCGGTTCCAAATTTCTCATTTCTAATTCAACTTGTTTCTTGCTGTTTCCTAATCTTCTTGTTGTATCTTCTTCTGAAATAAAATTATGGTATAGCAATCGAAATAATTATTATCGTCGAAAATAGTCCAACTGTTGTATGTGTTTTTGGAGTTTCTACTTCTATAGTTGGTATTATGTTTTTTGCAATTTGATTAATTTCATACAATCATTCAAAATCAATTCTGCTCATTGGCGAATAATATGTTTGAACTCCTAACAATTTTGAATTTAATTTAGGTTATATGATTGATTTGCCTTTGAATTACTATTATTACTGGGTGTAAAATGATCAAAACTACATTATTAGTTACTTGTTCTATAATAGCTTTTTAAATATTTGCATCATTAGCGTTGCAGTACATGGGAGAATGGCCGTTTAATAATTCCATAGTACAATTATTTCTTCATTTGAATTCTTCCAGGCAATAATACTCTTTTCTAATATTGGACATTCTTCTTCTATTAATGTGGCTTCATCTGCTGCTTGGAGCAAGTAGGGTTGTGCAGGAATGAATATTTTATGGTTTTGGATAATAGGATATAAATGGTAATAACATTCAGCGGGTACATGAATAACAAACATTATTTTGGATTTGGAAAAAATTACTCGTGAATCCATAAGTATTTTATCATTTGTGTAATTACCGAACTGTGAATAGAATTTAATTAAGAGAAGGTAATGAATTTTCAATATTATCAATAATTGTAATTAAGCTTCAACAATCCAGATTGATCTGTGATATTGTGTTTTAAATGAAACTAGGAATAGATTCCACAAAGTAAGGGTTTCTGTAGTATTGTGTTATGAAAAGTAATAAGAATGTTTAAAGTTATTATTTCATTTTCTATCGTTATAACATTTTATCTAAATTATCTGGAAGATTTTGTTGATTCAATCACAAAGTTGTCAAATATTTATTATAATGATCAATTCATTTTTTCATGTAAAGATATCTCAAAATGAACTTCATGAGCTATTTCTTTTTCAATTTGTTGCATGATATGTATTGCTTTATCTTAGCTTTGTTCATCATTTGAGTCAAGATTGCCAAGAAGCCATTATTCCGTTTCAAGATTTGTGACCCGATAATAATACAAAATAATGTTGGCAACTGCAATGTTAAGAGTTGACAAGTAAAAGATCTCAATAAATTTGTACTTAATTTAACCGTTTGAACCGTGAAAAAAGTATTAACATCAAACAATAACAAAATTTTGTCCTTTGTAATCGGATTCTATGGGAAATCATGAAAACAACATTAGACAAATTGTCTAAAACGAGAATAGAGGAGAAGACAAATAAAACTGTGAGCAGAAAATGCTACTTTAGTAACTTGGTAAACAATATACTATTTTTGTGCGGTACACAAATATCCACTTCCACATCTTCTTCAACCATGCATGTACTAATGGAGGCATGTTTACAAAATTCGTCAGTTTTTCGAAATTCTTAAACATTTTGATGGAATTTAATTTATTTTTAAATGACGCTTGTTCATTGTTTACGTTAGAGAAAAACAAATTATAGGAAGATCAAAAATTGATAAAATTGTTAGATCCTGTGTAAAAATGCCACATGTTACATATATCGTATCCGACATCTAGCCTTTAAATTTTACATTGTAGATATGAAAAATTGGATCAAATTGGTGATCTTGATTGAACAAATTATGTTTGTACCTAATTACGTCTACCTAGATTCACGGGATATTTCACATTAAGTAAATCGATTTGTTTCTTGTTTTCTCGTATACTTGCATGCGACCAAGATTTTGCAACAGAAAATACTATGTTCAGGGTCTAATATCACATTAGACATTTTAAGATCATGGCGATTCATTCGCTCAATTCCAATGATACAGGAAAAGGTTGTCATAATGTAACTAACCTCTATTTAAGATTGCAATTGTGCATTAATTTTAACTCCGTTGACATATTCTAGTTGTAATAAATCCACAAAATTCTAACCGAAGAAAAGTATCATCGAATTCATCTACCCCGTTCTTTTGATATGACAGTACTGAAATATTTTTGTGGGAATATTTGAAATAAAAAATGTTCAACTTGTGTAGTGATAATTTTAGGGTGCGTAGTATGAAAACTCTATACTTTTTTTAATTCATGTATTTTAACAAAAAAGTAACTCACAATTTTCATTACAATCCACAACGACAACAACGTGCTATCTATCCCGCGATTAACATCCTTCCGTCAACAGTCAACATACACAGGATGACTAACCCAAAAATGAGGAGTATCTTATAAATAATACCACACTTGTGTGTGTAACACATATTGTTAATATTATTATTGCTAGCCGGAATCGCACCCCCACAAATACGGAGGGAAACCCTAGCCATGGCCGAACGAAACAGACAATGCGACACCAGACATCCTCTGTATCAACATATACCGGTAGCGGCCAGACTAAAATCTAGGCGAAACTTTATACAATCTACACAGCCCCTCACAGCCTCTAAAATTGCCACCAAGGAGGCAAGATGGGAACAGTGCCTAATAGACCACGACTCCGGTGCCAAATGGGGAGATGCAAGACCAACCTTGTGAAGTATGGATACGTGGAAGAGGCAGCATGTGAATACGGAGAAGCCCAGTCAATGAAACACATCCTGTCGTGCCCTCCGAGACCTATGGACGTGCAGTGAAAATGCTGTGATATGCGCCAGGCACTGGAGTGATATATGAACATTTATAGCTATATATATTTGTAGTTCAGACACGATTAAATAAATAAATATTATTATTGGATTAGATTTCAACATAAGTACTCTTAATAATATCAACTGGTCAGAAGAATAGTGGACACGTAAATATTAGTGTATTTGAGTTATTATTATTTGATATTCTGTGAACCTTTTTTGTTTACAGCTTCAAGTCAAACTGCGTAGGCAACAATAGACGTGTATATCAACACATAAATTTCATGTATTTTTGTACAGTTCTTGCAATCAAAAATTTGCCTTTTATTAAATAATTTTTTTGACAAGTAACAATGTGTTTTTTTTATTTCAGATGATGGTAAATCACCATTCGATAAAAAACCTTACTATCCCCCGCTGGGATTACGATTTTTTGACGATATGGGAAGTAAGTATGTGTTACTGATTTATATCACATGTTGAATATGGCCAGTTTATTGTAAAAATTTGAGTGACTTCAACTATATATTTATCCTTCCAATACACTTACCCGTTATTTCTTACTGTGAATAAGTACCATAAATTAGAAAAAAATTCATTTTCTTAACCGAACTATTTGTAGTATTTGCAGAAGTTTCCCAAATAATTTGAACGTTTCTTATGCTAAAAAGCAGATTAAATCATGAATAAGTATAAGAAGAAGCACCAGTACTCAATACACTAAATTTATTATGTCATATTTTCTGAAGCAATGACAAGAAGTATTCCTTCAATTAATTATGTTTAGATAAAATTGTAGAACAAAACCAGTTTTTGTATTTTTTCAGCAAAATATATCAGAAATGTTTCACACAAATTTTTAACCACTTTTCCGATACTAACTCTTTAATGCTTCAAGTATCTTTCGGCTTTTGGTGCGTTAGGTGACATTTCCTTGACTGCTTCCTGTTTTTTTCTTCTATTCCCCTAATAGTACAAAATTTGAAATCACAAAGCGATTTTGATACGAATCAATAATGTGTAAACTAAAGAAGTAATACAAATTTCGAAAACCAAAACTCTAGTAGATTCCTGGTGTCCACTTTTTTGTCTTGCCATGCAAACATTTATATTCTAGTGCTACTTAACTATATTGATCATCATAGTCATAGTGACTTGTCAGACATGTTGTGAACTCATACAATATATTAGGTCCACAATTGGATGATTGTGGGGACGAATATTGTCAATTGCTTTGGAAATGGTATTTCTCCATATTTCGTGATTGTTGGTCAATTCTGTTGCTCTTGTGATACTAATATCTAGCAATTGTTTTGTCGCATCCACCCAACGTGTAGGAGAGCGCCCAAGACTTAACTAGATTGGTGTTGAGATAATCCCATATTGAAAAGTCCAGTTACGGAGTTCTTATTCAATCAAATTAATGGGATTTTGCTTCATATCCCGCACAAGTCAATTTATATGGATGAAGTTCTTCTTTATGTAGACACCTTGAAACAGTTGAATGACAATATTTGACGTACATGACGCTCAAGAAAATCACTTCAATACCATCCTGAAGGAAGTGCAGGTTTGTTGTTAATTGTCTAACATGCTCAAGTTCTCTGAATTGTCCATTAATTTTCTAAATAACTGAATAACGTCTTCTTTTTTGGCACAACTGGCGGGGGTGCTAACCTTTGGTAGTCCACTTCTAGGTCATCCTTTCATGATTCCAGTTGCTCAATATCTACGGAGAAGCCGAGAATTGACACTGTCACTGTCTTGAAACACGTCCGCAACTTCTCTCTAAAGACTACCATCCTCAATCATACTTATTATTAGCCATATTAGCTTTATCCATAGTAGGTATACATCTAGGCATTATTCAAAACAAAAAGTTTCAGGTATTTTAGCTTGCTGAAGTCGTTTATTCATTAATATTGTGATCAATTTGTTCAATTTATCTCCCCCTCCGATCAGCATATCGGTTGTTACATCATCTTCTCCCGGCGCTCTGCTCTTTTTCATGTATTTGAGGGATCTTCTTACTTCTTCATCTGTTATTTCAGGTAACTCTCCTTAGATCCAACGTTTCATATAATAACATGCCTCGATCGACTTGAATCACTTTTTTTTTATTTCCGACTTGTTAAGACCTGCGTAATAATTCTCGACTATTTTTAATGTTTGGTCTCGACATTAGTTCGTTGCTCTTCTTCTCTCTATTGCTCTTTATTTGCTTCTTTATCTATGTATTCCGCTGATCCTCTTTTCTCCTTTCTGTTCAATTCGCTTCTCTTTTCCAGTAATTTTTTTAAGTATTCGTCTACTCTTCGGTTTCTAGTTACTTCTTCCAGACTTTGTTTTAGGGCCGAAGTAATATGCTCATTAATCTGCTCTATATTGATTTCTGTTGCATATCGATTTGTAGATTTATGTGACTGAGGGTTAGATCATCACTTCTTAACACAATTATATTCAATTTGAAGTATTTCACCTTTTATTATATAATCCTTGTTTTCAAATTACTCACTCGATTCTTCAATAATTTTCCGGAAATCAACCACTTTGTTACTATTTGCAAGGCTATTGTTTATATATAATTCCATCTTGAAGACAACGTTACGCGACAGTCCATTGTTTCAAAAAAATTAGTCCACCCGACAATTTTGCGAAATTTGTATCAACAATTGTGTACCGTTTGTAACATCAATTGTGTACCGTTTGTAACATCAATTGGAATTTTGTAAATTTCATCCTCTATTTAATAACATCAGGAAACTGTGGTTTTACTCGCTGGTAAGGTATGGACCAAAAACATTCAACTAAATAATAATTGCATGAAAGAAACGACGAATACTGAGTGTGTAATTTTATTATAAAAATCCAGCGAAGCCCTTCCGGCCACTAGGCCATTATCAAAGCTGTCCTATAAAAATACAAACGTTGACTGTTTAATTCGTGGATTGACTTTTTGTTAAAACGGATGTAATCGAAGTACCATCTAAAAGAGAGCAATAAATAAATGGTGTGTTTCGATCCGAATTCGTGAAGAAAAATCCAATTCACAACAAAATAACTTTATTTATTCGTTTACCGTGACATATACTCTTTCTTGACGTTTAGTCTTTTTTAAAGACAACATAACAACCTTCTTTTTTTAAATGTAACAGAAAACCGTGAAAACTATGAACTTAACATGCCGCCGCCTCGAAAAGTCCACAAAAAAACAGTACATATATACATTTCGATTAATATATATATAAATATATTTGGAAATCAGTTCTAGATTGGCAGTGCGCAAACTTTGAAAATGGTGCTTTTCAAAATATTACCATTCGAACCGAGACTACGCGCACCACATTGTCAGTGCCATAATATAATTTCACGACACGAGCGAGCATTTTAATGAAGGTAAGTTATCTTCAATTAAAACGACCATGGATCCAACTTTTAAAACGCTTTCAACATCAAGCTTCCAGTGGGAGAGAGTTTGCAGCTGGCTTAAATTGTCCTTTGACCATCGGTTCCAAAATTGTTGCTTGAGTTGTTGTAGTCGATAGAATCGATCCGCTCTGGAGATTTTAGGTTCTTTGAGGTCTTCTTCTAGTTAACTTGAGGGTGAATCGCCAGTAAGGAAATGAGAGGGAGTCAAGGGTAGGAAATTGGTAGGGTCATCGGATTAAAGGATCAAAGGACGTAACTTTGAGCAAGACTCAATCTCCACCAGTAGCGTGTACATTTCCTCGTAAGTTAAATGTGATTCACCTTTTATGCAGCTTCCCATAAACCACCTGATCTGGCTGGATTAAAATGCAAATTTAGTATGTCACGTTTCAAAAAATTTAAAACTGAATCGTTATGATTTTTATCGTTAGGAATATCAAAAACCTCACTAAAATAATTGTTGGCTCCTACGAAATTCAAACCATTATCGGAGTAAATATCGCTAGGATTTCCGCGTCTAGAGCAAAATCGTTTTATAGTCCTCAAAAAACTATAAGTTGTTAAATCTTTAACTAACTCTATATGAATTGCGCGAGTAGCGAAACAAATAAGTATACAAATTTAGGTTCTAACTAATTTGTTGACCATTTCCTTAGTTCAAAATTTGCTCTCGTTCTTGTTTAGAATCTACACTGGTTAATAAATCGTCCATGTAGAACATTTTTCGATAATTTGCGATGTTCGTGAATATTCTAATTAATTCTATAACGCTAATTCTTTTAAACAGCGTGTCGCTTGAAACGGTGCACTTGAGGTGCCATACGTAACCGTGTTCATAAATTTTGATAGGTTCATCTGGTTTTTCTCGTTAGAATATTCTCGTTCGCTTGGATCAATATCTATGCATCTAAAGATCATTTTTATATCAGCGCTCAAAACATAAGCTCTTGAACGTAATCTGAATAGTCGGGCCTACTAAACTTAAATCATTGAATGAAATGTTTGTACTTGACCTTGCGCTTGCATCGAAAACAACTCTGCATTTCGTGGTAACTGACGAGTTTCCCTAAACTGTGGTATGCGGTAAGAAAAATGAACTGTCCGACTCCAATAATCCTTTAAATGTTATGTGTCCCAAGTTCTCATAGTGTCGCATGAAACTGATATATTCCGATTTTTAACCGTCATTTTTTCCAAGACGTACTTCCAAATTTTAAAAACGCTCAAAGCTATGATTTTTATATTTCCCAATAAATCATAGCATTCTGGATTAAATGGATAAAGGTAAAGGGGTCTCGTTTTGTGGTTGCCTTAAAATATTCTTTACAGTACTGCTCACGTTTTGACAACAACATTTTAGCATCCAGCTCTTCAATTTGCCAAAACTTGGTTAAAGCATCATTTAATTACGTATTCCATATTTTTGTATTAACGTTACAAACAATTTGAATCCTTACTTAAATTAAGATTTCCGCTTATGATCCATCCCAACGATGTTTCTTGTAGTACATGTTAATTTTTTCCTAATTTTAATCTACCTTCTTTTAATAAGTCAAAGAAAATACCTGCTCTGAGTAATAAACCTATACTTTTTGATACGTTAAATTGTTCATCTGCTAGTTCGAGCCCTTATGGTAACTTCAATTGTGTTTTCTCACATTTAATTAGCAGTAACGATGATGCAATATCGAAACAATTGTCAAATTTTTTAGAAAGTTCACCATTTTTTCAATATATTGTGGAGTTATCTAGAAACAGTTTCATTTTAAAAAGTAATATGAATATATACCACAAAGTAAGTTTCGAAGCAGTAAATTTAATATATTAACAATTAAAAATTTAAAAACAACCTAAAAATAATAAAAAATACAACTTAACTGTTTAAACAACACACAAGCTCTATTAACTCTGAGCGATAGCCATACGCTTGGGCATTCTCGATGACGATCCAACCTGCCCTCGCGCCGCTTCCGCCATAAATTACCAGGCAACCTATACATCTACATTCCTTGATCCTGTCTAACCTGATGACAAGTTTGACATTAATCGATGGTGACCAATAAGCCGCTGTGCCAGATCACAATGAGTAGCAAATATTACATCGTGATTTTAAGATGAAGATTGAATCAAGTTATAGTTTCAAGAATAAAGAATGAAAATGATATAAATAGTAAATAGACTCATTCATCCGACTTTTACAAATCGGCCGAGTGCTGGGCGACATAACATTGGACTGGGTCGCAACGATGAGTAGCTAAAATGAAAGCCCTGGAGGACCGTATGGTCTTGAACAGAAGCTGAAATTAAAATAGACTCATTCATCCCATTATTACAAATCAGCCGAGTGCTTGGCGACATATTATGGATTGGGTCGCCACGGTGAGGAGGTAAAATGAAAGCCCTGGAGGATCATAATATGGTTCTGAACAGAAGCTGAAATTAGAAAAGACTGATTCATCCGACTTTTACAAATCAGCTGAGTGCTAGGCGACATATTATTGGACTGGGTCGCCACGTTGAGGAGATGAAATGAGAGCCCAGGAGGACCATATGGTTTTGAACAAAAGCTGAAATTTACAGTTCAGATGTATTTGAGTGTTAAGACAGTGTTCTGGGTTAACCTTCATTTCTCAAAATATTTTTAGATCCTCAAGCAAATCCATATTTTTAAAATTGTTCGTGAGAATGTTGTGAAGGATTTTACAGTTACCAGACGGGGGAAATTATGGTTGCTGAAGTTCATATGGAAGCCAAATGTAACGTGAATTTCGTTCACCACCCGTAATATTTCTCGTCGATGAAAGACTAACGTAAATTTCGTTTACCCCTCGTAACATCGAATAATACTTCTCGTCGATGGTTGTCGAATTTTAAGTTTTCGGATGAGTTCGTTTTCATTAGAATATTTAAGTCGACGCACGCTGAGGTTCTGCCCTTTCTTTAACGAAAATGTCGTTATTGTTGAGTTCTCTCATCCTACCGTATCGAAGTGCATTCATGTGAATGCATTTTTTTTACCGGCCTAAACTTCACTGTACCGGCTGACATTTTACCAGTTTGAACTTTACCGACTGGGACCACGGCTTGAACTTTCTACCGGCTTGGACCGAGGGCTCTACTTAAAGCTGACGATGCAGCTGATTGGTTCCTGATTCCTTTATAAGTCAACAGATCCATCGTTGGAAAAGAAAAAAATGCAAGGAAAGTACTAACGTCCATAATCGTATAACATTATCGATTATTTCCAACTACAGTTCATGTATTAATTAACTTCATAGTTTTGTACCATATGTAATTTAATATGTTCTTTTGTAAAATTCCTAATTCATGTTTAAATTTCAATTTTTCTTCAGAATCTAATTTTTTTTATACCATTTTGAAATGTCAATTTTCTTTCAGTCTCTAATTTTTTTTATAATAATTCTAATTGTAAATATTTAATAACATTTCGAAATTCCAGTTTTCTTTCAATATCTAATTTTCATTTAATAAATATACTTGTAAATATTAAATTACGTTGTTCATTTTTTTATAACCTTCCAACTTCTTGTTTTGTTGACTGGGATTAGTTGATGTGAGGTAACTTATAGACTAGTAGGACTCAGGATGGCGCCCACTTATCTTTCCGTCTCGTTACGTGAAAATAAGTAGGATTACCCGAGAACCGGTAAGACCTACTCCTTAAGTCTCTATAAGCATATATCCCACGCCTGAGTAGCTCTTCGGCGGAGTAGCCGTTGCACAAAATTAGAAGAAGAGGGTTTGTGGAGATGTTTTTTGATTCTAGTACCTAAAGCACGAGTAGATTAGCAGGAATCGTACGTTAATTTATAAATACCACTTTTGTTACGTTTACTAATTGGCTCTTTATTTTTTGAGAAACATGTGGTAATTGAACCTTTTTATTTCAAGGAAATTTTTACATATTTAAGATTATTGGTGATAATTTTCGAAATTGCATTAGAAACCTCACAATAATAAGTCAATGAGCGATACTGAGTAGGTTCATTGTTATGAACCTCAGAGTAGGCTAAACTCCTTCTGAAGCTCCTCCTTGTCCTCAGAATCATATTATGAATGATTTGAGGTGAATGGCCATTTTCACTGCCAACTGTTTCAAGATATTTAGTTTTATATTCAAATTATGGGAAGAGAGAGGGGTCCTGAGTAATGTATAGATACGACAAGATATAGCCGACATTTTTCATCGGATTGGGTGGTTAGGGTGTACTGGAATTAGATAATCAGTTTGTGTTGTTTTTCGATATATAGAAAATTCAATTTCAAAAACTCTTCTTATAGAAAATGCGATCAATCGTTAGGTTTGGAGAGAAGTATTTTGAAATTGTGCTGCACTATATATTAAGTCAATAACAAGATAGGTCACTTCTTGGTCTAGCTAAAAAGAATTAATAAACATCAGGTAGGCTTCACATGAAATGTAACTTATGTCATGATATTTGATGATATCGAAACAATTATCAATGTAATTAGAACGTTTTCCATCATATTGTGGAATTATTTAGAAACAGTTAGCTCATTTAAAAAAGTAATATGAGTAGATTACACACAGTAAGGGTCGAAACAGCCAATTATAAATACTGCTTCATTTAGTAACATTTAGTTTCCGATAAGAAAATGTGAGACAAAAACTAAGAGAGACAGACAATGTAATTAACGATAAATCGAATTGGATATCGTTAATTTTCTACGTTAAAATAATAGAAAGAACTAATGACGACATTGCAGCTAAGAATAATCAATTGTGAACAAAGGAACAGTGGACGTTTCTTCTAAGTAAATAGAATCGCACCATCCTTTTACGAAATTTCAACGGATATCGATTCGAATTTGTTCGACGGGTATTTAGCAACAAGAATAGTCGTACCTATGTTTGGTTTCCTAATGTAAAAATTCATTCGAATAGGGTGGACAACTTATAAGTTGTATAGTAAACTTGCAATGACATTTTTTGATAGTTCTAACAACCATTCAAATTTTGTGAAGTTGTTATTCTAATCTGTTAAAACTACAAACAAAAGAAGCAAATACAATTTATTGCCTGTTAAAGGTGGAATATTTTCCAAAAATGGATTATAAGGCTTCTAAAAAAATAGAAATATTTTCTGTATATGTCAAAAATAACAATAATAAGCGTGATGCAAGACGAGAATAATTACAGTTGTATCCTAATTGACATGTCCTACTCGAAATACATTTGTAAATATTCATCAACAAGTCAATGCCCATCATAACTTTTTAAGGAAGAAACGTATTGCCATAATGAATGGAGAAGAACAGTTGAATATACAGTTACACTTTTTTTTAATATATTTTATTAGCAATTAGAATTCTATAAGATAATGTGATCACAAGTGTGCTAGAGAGGCAAACAACTACAATGTCGTGCTAAGTTCAATGTCCATTGACATTCCCTCTTGAACTTATATTAAATCTATTGGCCACAGTTCCTTGAGTCTTCGGTTTTCAGGGGGGCCAGAAGGTATTCTAACACGTTAATCTCCCAAATGGAATATAAAAAAAATTCTACAGGCCCAAACAAAGTTATTTATTCAAATGATAAATGATATATAATAATTGCATACAATTGTATTTATTTTCATATATTACCTAAAAACAAGCCAAAATATTACTTTGAAAATGAAACCCGGCTTTTTGGTTTCGAATACCCATCTATGTTGGCGCCCTGAAACCCTACTAGCGGTTATCAAAGATACAAGCTTGAGCTTGTTCACTAGGCGCATGGCAATTCTATTTTATTTACACTGCGGTCCCAGTTAATGTTTATAGCGTTTGAGAATAAGTTCTGTATGTTCAACTGATTTATTTTGTTGTGTAAAAATTCATCTGATGACTTCCAGCCTAGTTTATCTTCAAATAGCGATAGTACGAGTTCTGATGATTCAATTTATAGAAATAATCCCAAGAAGAGATACAAAAGGTAAGTTAGTAGCAGAAAATAATCTTCATTATTTATATTCGGTATATGATGTTAATATTTTTTGTTCCAGAACTCTTCAAGTTCCTGTCAGGCCTGCAGTTCTATCAGACTCAGGAGTACAAGCTTCCACGTCTAAGAAGCCAGATATCCTATCTCAGAGTCCACCAGATAACGCAGAGGCACAACAATCTACATCCAGGCAATCGAACGAGACATCCAATGCGCATCTATCTATCGATCAAGCCATAAATAGGGTTATATCCAGGTTTTGTGCCCCGAAGATGAAAGTGACGAAGAGCTTATTCCAGATGATATACTGTGGCTTCCTTCTAGTGGTCAGCATTTGAAAACTTTTGATTCTGATTTGCAATCTGTGGAAATTACAAATGAGATCTGTGGAACTAAATCACATAACTAAATCACCATATGATTTTTTCAAAATCATTTTCTGCGACGAACTTCTAGAAGTAATAGTTCTAGAAACCAACAGATACGCCGAACAATAAAAAAATAAAGAACTGCCCGCAAATTATCGATTGAATCGCTGGAAAGCTACAAATAAGCAAGAAATTACCATTTTTCTGGGAATAGTGTTGTATATGGGTCTCAGGAAAATCTACAGAGGATGACAGATTATTGGTAGAAAAACCCATTGTATAGCGACCAGGTACCATCCCGAATGTCAAGAAATCGTTTTGAGCTGCTTCTCCAAATGCTCCATTTCAACAATAATGAAAATATTGTTGCCAACGACCGCCTAGGAAAACTTAGTCCCCTTTTGAATATTTTGACCAGTAAATATAAAGAAATATACATTCCTGAAAAATCGGTCTGTATAGATGAAAGACTTTTCCCTTTTAGGGGAAGACTATCCTTTCGGCAATATATCAAAAATTAGAGATTCAAGTTTGGGATCAAACTTTATAAATTGTGTGGCAAAAGTGGTTGCACCTACGATATACGTGTTTATTCTGGAAAAGAAAAGGAAGGCGATAAACCTGCCACAATTTCTACTGTAATGTCGCTTATGGCACCGCTGTTGGATCCTGGAAGAATTTTGTTTACAGATAACTACTACACTAGCGTTGCCTTGGCACATGAGCCTCAGAACAGAAAGTCTGACTTGGTGGGTACACTGAGAACAAACACAAAAAATAATCCCAAAGACGTAGAATCTCAAAAACTAAAAAGGAAAGGAAAGTAATACAGGGGTAACTATCTTGAAATGGCATGATCAGCGTGATGTTTTATGTCTTAGTCATAGTACCGAAATGACCAAGTACCAAAAAGGAGGAAAGGAAAAACCCACCCTAATATATGATTATAATGATCAACTAAAATCCTATTCCTCACCTTTACGTGAGGGTATCAAATGGTACCGAAAATTGACTTTCAAGATACTACTTGGTACTACGGTGGCGAACTCTTACATCCTTTATAAGACTGTGACAAAAGATAAAATGTGAATGACCGAATTTCGATAAAATTTTGCTATAAGTTTGTTGAAGATGGAAACAAATCAAACAGAACGACCAGTTGATGAAAATCCACGGCACGTTCTTAAAGTAGTTCAATACAAAGACCGTAGAAAATGTGTGTCCTGCTACGAAAAATTAAGTGCCAAAAAAGGCAGAAAAGTAGCTCAAAACAAAGGACCAAAGTCAAGATTTTCTTGCATACAATGTAAAAAATTTTACTGTCTATCCTGTTTTTTTGACTCTCATAAGTATATAGAATAAGCATTCAGTTTATAAGTTATTTTAGTTTGTCATGAATAAATACATGTTCTCATAATCCCTGCATTTTCTTACAATCCCGACATACATGTTTCAGAGCCTGGTTCACCACTAGCTCTGAAACCCAAATGTAGGGTGTCATGGCGATTAACGTGGTAATATTGGATTTGGGTGGTTATCTAATCTTTTGTAGTATTTGGCTTCATTTTCGCGTACGATTTCTTCTGTTTTAATACGTAGATCGTTCTGTATTGTGTTATTAGCGATATGCCATGGAGCATTTACTATTTGTCTAAGAATTTTGACTGGCATCTTTGTGTAATTGCCTTATTGAATTTACTTGTACATCCCCACAGTTCTATTCCATATGTCCATATGGGTCTAATAACTGTATTGTATCTTCTTCTTTACGTGCCGTCTCCTTTAAGAAGGTTGGCTATCATCATGGCGATTTTTATCTTTGAAGCTGCGGATCTGAACAAATCAACAGAGCTACTGTTGTACCACTGCCTTAGGTTGTTCAACCAGGAGATGCGTCTTCTTCCTATACTTCTTTTACCCTGTATTTTTCCTTGTATAACAGTTAGCAACAGTGTATACCTCTCCCCTCTCATCACGTGACCCAGATATTGCAATTTTATGATTTTGATTGTGTTGATTATTTTCTTCTCCTTTCCCATTCTTCTCAATACCTCCTTGTTCGTTGTTCTGCTCACCCAGCTTATTCTGAGGATTCTTCGATATGCCCACATCTCGAATGCTTCCAGCCGGTCAGTGTCGCACTTCTTAAGCGTCTAGGCTTCCATTCCATATAATAGTACTGGAAATATGTAGCATTTAAGCATTCTGATTCCAAGATGTAGACTAAGATCTGTTCTAGTTAATGCATTCCTCATTTTATTAAACACTGTTCTAGCCTTTCCGATTCTTGATCTTATTTCTTGTGAGTAATCATTATTGTCATTTACAGTTGTTCCCAAGTACTTGTATTTGCGGACCTTCTCCACTGGCTCTCCTTTGATCCATAATGTTTCTCACTGTTGTTGGTGTTTTGTAATTGTCATGAATTTAGTCTTTTTGGTGTTAAGTGTGAGCCCCCTTTCTTCGCTGATCCGTACTACTAGGTCTATTAGCCTTTGCAGTTTTTCCAGGGTTTCTGCTATTAGTACGGTGTCATCCGCGTATCTGATGTTGTTTATAACCTTCCCATTAACTTTCACTCCCGTTGTTTTTTGATTTTCCAGTGCTTCTTGTACTATATCTTCTGAATACAAATTAAAGAGTAATGGTGAGAGCACGCATCCCTATCTTACTCCACGTTTTATTTTTATCTCTTCTGAAAGTTCATTTTGCACCGAAACTTTGGCAGTCCGGTTAAAATAGAGATATGTTATTGTCGTGATATCATTCCTGTCAATGTTTTTATCTCTCATGAGTTTTATGAGGTGATTATGGCGGACTTTGTCGAAGGCTTTGTTATAATCGAGGAAAGCTACATATATTGGCTGATTGACGTCCATGAGTCTTTGAGACAACACATTAAAAGCAAACAACGCCTCTCTAGTACCCATTGCATTTCTGAAACCAAATTGTGTTTCGCTAAGATCTCTCTCAATCTTTCTAAAAATTCCTCGATGTATAATTTTAAGGAATATCTTAAGGGTATGGCTCATTAGGCTGATCGTCCGGTGATCCTTGCATTCCTTAGCGTTCGATTTTTTTGGCAGTGTAATAAATGTTGATTTGAGCTATCCTCTAGGGATGATTCCGGTGTTATATATCGTGTTGTACAGATCTACAAGTACTCCAATTTGATCTTCTGCAATTAATTTGATAATTTCTGTCGGTGTTTCATCAGGTCCTGGAGCTTCATTGTTTTTAGCTGTTTTAACTGCATGTAAAACTTCTTCTTTTGTTATATTTGGGCCCTGTTCCTTATCTGTGTCTCCATCTGTTGTTTCCTGTTGTCTCTCATCTTCAAACAATTCTTCGATGTACTCTTTCCATCTTTCTTGTTTCTCTTTGGTGTCTGGAACTATCTTACCGTTTTTATCTAGTAGAATACTGCTTTTGTTTGCTCTTTTGATGCCCGCTAGCTCTTTAATCTTTTTGTGGAGATTGAAGTCATCATGTTTTGCTTGGAGTTCTTCTATTTCTACGCATTTTCCTTCGTACCATTTTTCTTTGGCGTGTCGTATTTTCTTTCTTATTTCTTTCTGTATGGTCTTATATGCGCTCTCGTCTCTATTCTTGTACGACCTTCTGATTCCTATTAACTGTAATATGTCATCAGTCATCCATGATTTTTTCTTGTTTGTATCCTGGATTGTTGCTAATAGGTCTGTTGTTGGGGTCATAATTGTAGTTTTAAGAGTTTCCCATTTTATGTTTACGTCGGAGCTCGGGGTTAAATCAATTTTGCTTAGTTATTCATATATTTTTTCTGTAAGTTGTTGTCTAACCATTGGGTTTTTCAGATGTGAAACTGGGAGCTGCTTTTTGTTATCTATGGCTGCTTGTTTCTTGAGGCGGATTTCCATTTTAACTATCACTGGATTGTGGTCTGATCCGATGTCCGTAACCGGGTAGGTTTTAGCCGATTTGATGGTATTCCGATATCTCTTCTTTATCAAAACATAGTCTATCTGATTTCTTCTAATCTTGTTGTCTTTATCAGCTGGCGATTTCCATGTACATAATCGTCTTTCATGCAGCTTGTAGAAGATGTTTGTGATTACCATATCATGTTCTTGGCAGAGCTTTGTCAATCTATCTCCTCTTTCGTTCCTTATTCCCAGTCCAAAATCTCCAATAATATCATCCACCTTACCTTTCCCTATCTTTGCATTAAAGTCTCCCATAATGATTGTAATATCTCTGTTTTTCTTAATATCTATAGCTTGTTGGACGTCATCATAAAATTGATCAATTTCTTCTTCGACTTTTCAGCCGGGAAAGCATATACTTGAATTATGTTGAGTGTTCTTTGCGCTGTTTTTAATCCTATAATAAATACTCTATCTGATATGGGTGTGAAGCTGGTTACTAAATGTTTGAGATTCATGTGTAGAACTATTGCTACTCCATTTCTATGTTGCTGTTCGTTGTTACCTGAATAGTATATTTTTAATTGTTCAATTAGCATTTCGCCTTAGTCTGGCCATCTGGTTTCGCTCAGTCCCATTATGTTAACTTCAAGTCGTTGCATTTCTTGGAGCACATTATGAATATTTCCTCCTTCATACAAGGATCTAACGTTCCATGTACCGATTTTTATCACTTTCTTCTTTCTCGCTTCTTTCAGAATCGTCCCCCCCGGAGATCCGATTGGCGGACTTGAAACTCCGAAATATTTTGTTTTGAAATCAGCCATTTTGATTTTACTAGGGATATCCATTGGGATTTTTAATGCAGTGGTTTCCCGTTGCCTTCTGCATCTCTATGCCGTTGGTCATTTACTGGCTCATCCGCCTTTAGAGAAGATTTCTCTTCTCTAGGACACTAGGGTGTCCTTACTCTTGTGAGCTCCTCCACCCAAAGCTGTTGGCTGACAAGAGGGGATTACTTATACCGGTAATCATTCGGTCGGCAGCCTCAGTAGGTCAACAGGTGAGACGCCGTTTGCAACCGCCCAATCTGGGTACAGACGTTGCTATTGTGCTAGTTTTGGTCCGCCCCGGGTATTTGATTTCCCCGGTACCACCCACATCTGGGAGGCTTTCCCCTATCCGCCACCTGGGGAGGCGCCCGATGGAGGAATAGCAAACCTCCCACGGGCTGTATTGTATATGAGTTGTTTATTCTTTATGGTTAATTTTGATTTTCTTCCTATCATCAAATATAATTCTTTCGTTTTAATATCAATTTTTTTTCTTCTTGATAATATGTTGTTTCCTGTTCAATTTACTGTATAGATGAAGTTCCAGGTATTTGACCACACTTGTTTGTGGTATATCCACATTGTTTATGTTGACAGGCGGATAAGTTTCCCTGCGGATAGTGAAGCTTAGATGGACACATTTGTTCTTATTAACTTTTATTACCCATTTGCTTAACCATACTTGGAGTAGATCTTAATATTCTTGTGTATAGATAGAAGCTACTTTAGCATCTTGGTTACTTGCAAGGATTGCAGTATCGCCGGTAAACATTCCTGCTATTGTATTGCATGTTACCGGCAGATCAGATGTGTACAGAACATACAATATTGGCCCTAGTATGCTTCCTTGAGGCTTTCCGGACTGATATTAGTTTAATCTAACTTCAAACTTCCTTTCATCTTAGTATGATTTCAGCAGTGGAAAGGTAAAATTTTCTTGATTTTATACAAGAGTCCTGGATGCCAGATTTTATCGAAGGCCTAATGTCTAAAAATACGGCTGAGCAGTACTTATTTTCTTCTATTGCTTTGTTAATTTCCTGGATTAACCGATGACATTGCTGTACAGTGGAGTGAGTGAGTATGTGGTGGTTATTTAGCAAGTGCCCCTCGTATCTACTTCTTAAACCATCGAACTATCCATCTTCGAGAAATACTTACCATTTCTTCATTAGGGTTAAATAAATACCATCGTTTATCAAAACTCACTAGGACAATATATTTAAACTACGTAAACAATTTACTGACCAAGTATAACATACACTTTAAACATTTGTATCATTAATAATAATCTTAGAAGAGAAAAATGAACTGTCTTTATATATAGGAACTTCTATATAGGTATTGTTATACCAACACAGTCAACGATCTTTCCGCCGACCTTGTTGACACATTATTTATTTATAAAGCAGTCGTACTTCCTTAGTATGCCTTACAACACCTTGTCAGTGACCTTCAAGTTCACTGGCCGCTAGCAATATTTGAAATTAAATTAATTGAATCTAATAGTGTCTTTTGGGATCATCACATCATCCCCTCTTAGAAGAGAAAAATTATCCCTGATAAATTAACTCCAATGTTAAAATGTCATATACCTGGAAATGTTATTGTCACTTTGCCATCGATAAAAAAGGTGCATCCTTTTTTATCGCGATAAAAACTTCTCTTCCTCAATATCTAGTAAGCGGACGTCACTTTTACACAATGACAATGAGTCGCAATTATTGTTGTTGTTCATCCATATATTCTGTCGATAATTTATCTTGCCAAAAAACACTCGAGCTTTTCTTTTATTAGATAAATTCCTCTTTGACTCAAAGTTTTGCCAATCACTAAATTTGCTCGAAAAACTGACATTAGATAAAATCGCTCCACCTTCGGTGTCGCGATTTTATCATGTCAGTTTTTCTCGTAAAATTAGTGATTGGCAAAACTGTTTCGTTGCAAAGAGAAATTTATCCGATAAAAAAAAAGCTCTTGTGTTTTTACTGTTGATACATTTTCGATAATATTTATAACGTTAACAGTTCTCGCATTGTTTATTTATTACACTGATTGTCTTGTTTTTAAACACTGCTTGTTTGTTTCTATCTCACCTCACTTGATTACAAATATTTTCGTTATGGTATTTATACAATCGATTTTTATGAACGATTTGTTCTTTATTGTTTTGAGATATGATCTCACCGTTTACTCCTTTTACTTCCGTTATTTTGAACGGGCCTAAATAATATGGATCGAACTTATTTCTTTCTCCATTTTTCAGCATTACCGAATCCCCTACCCTAAAGTTTACGGGTGACAATTCGTTCTCGCTTTCATTTACTCTAATTAGTTTATTTTTTATCAAAAACTGCTTGGCTGTTTCATTCGCGTACTGTAACTTATATCTCAATTCTTTATCATAGCTTTCAAGATTGTAACATGGTTCTATTTCTACATTTGAAAATTCCGGTATGTTGGGTTTTCTACCGTATAACAACTCAAAAGGAGTGTATCCGTGATACGTGTTTGGTGTTGTATTATAACAATATGCAAACATTTTCACAAACTCACACCAGTTATCTCTAGAATCTTTGATAAAGTTTCTTATATACTCATTAAACGTTCTGTGTAATTTTTCACAACTGCCTATTGATTCGTAATGATATGCCGATGACAAATTGTGTTTTATTTTTAAAAGTTCCGCTAAGTTCTTCATTATTTCGTTCTTATATTCTGTTCCTTCATCTGTCCTTATTTCCTTCATCAAACCATAGGTTGGTATAAAGTTGTCAAATATGGCTTTTGCTATTGTGGCTGCCTCTTTGTTAACGACTGGTATCATGACCGCGTATTTTGTTAATTCGCATAATATTGTGATACAGTAACGGTTCCCATTGTTACTTTCTACAAAAGGACCTATTGTGTCTAAATAGATGATATCAAGCGGTTTTATAGATCCGTGATGACATATTTCTCTTTATTTTATGACTAGGTTTTGCTTTATTCACTTGACATTCATAGCAATTCTTTACATACTCCCGTACATCTTTCTCCATGTTTTTCCATCTAAAATTTGCTCTCAGTTTCTTTAATAATCTCTTGTTTCCTACATTTCCTCCGAACATTGGATCGTTGTGGTATCTTTCTAAAATCTTTTGAACCTCTTCTTTCTGCTGTACCGTTTTTGGTACTTCGCATATACATACTTGTATATTTCAACCTTTTGTTCCCTTCTTTTATAAACTCTTCTATTGTGCACTTTTCGAATATATAATCATTTGCATATATCTTCATTCTTTTTAGTTCAAATTTTACCGAAAGCTCCGCAAACTTTTCCAACGTTTGTCCTAAGTCGAAGTTGTGTATTCCTGTAAATAAGGCTTCACTAAATTTCAATTTATTTTTCATCCGAATGCTCATCCTTACCGAGATACGGTTATTTTCAAAGTGTAAAATTGGTAATTTATGTGCCTCTAGATTATTTAAAACTTTTATTACTAAAGGTTTTTCTATTCGTTCTTCCTCTGTTTCCACTTTATTCTTTAGATCATTTCCTGATCGAGCGTTTTCCTTGCGCGTTTGTGCTCTTGTGATTGCCAAGACGCGTGAATTATTTATGTATAATTCCTTGAGGCAAAATTCTGAATGAACTGTCTATAATAATTGCAGAATGCAACAAATCTTTTGACTTCACTAGCATTTTTGGGTACTCGATAATGATGATTGACTGAATATTTTGCTTTGTCTGGTGCTGGCTTGATAAGATGTGACCTAAATATGTGACTTCTCGCCTAAAGAATTGGCATTTTTGTGGATTTAGCTTTAAATTGAATTTACGACATGCGTCAAACAACTTTCTAAGATTGGTTAAGTGATGATTTTCGGAAATTCCTATGACAACTACGTCATCCATATAGAGAAATGCTTTTTCTGGAGTGAGGCTTGAAAATGCTATTGACATTATTCTCGAAAAACTATTAGGACTTATATTCAGTCCAAAGGGTAATCTTGTAAATTGAAATGAACCTTTTTCTGTACTAAACGGAGTGTATTTCCTAGAAGACTGTTCTAGAGGTATTTGATGAAAACCTGACGTAAGATCTAAGACTGAAAACCATTTTGCTCTGCCTAATTGATCTAAAATCGCGTCTATACGGGGTAAAGGGAATTTGTCTGTGACTATTTTCTTATTTAATTGCCTAAAATCTATACAAAGTCTCCACGCTTTTTCCTGATTAACCGATTTCTTCGGGACTAGTAACACTGGACTGTTGTAATCTTATACTGAGGGTTCGATTATTCCTTGCGTTATGAGTTTCTCTACTTTATTGTTTAATTCTGTTGTTTGCGAATGTGGTGTGCGATAATTTTGTATGTACTCGTATATTGGTGTATCATCCTTCACTAATATCCTTTGCTCATAAAAAATTTTGTGCGTTAGAATATCATTCTTTAAAGCAAATATGTCTGCATAATTCTCACACAGTTTCGTTAAATCATTCCTTACATACTCCGGTAGTTCTAAATTCAATGACTTTCTCAATTCTTCCATTCTATTGTCACTATAAGTCGTAATTGTATATACCTTGAACAAATCTAAATCCAAGATCTCAATATTCTTAGTTTTTATTGAAACACTCTCGTAGTTTGTATTCAAAATTCTTACGTATGGATTTTTCCCCGATATTATGGATCGAGCTGTAAATACTTCCGGTGCTAGTTCCTGTTGTTCCGCAACTGTATCCTTTCTCAAATTTCTAAAGTTTTCTGTTAGCCTGTACACCTAGCATCTAGGCGGTATTGCTAATGTATCGTATTCTGGATTACCAAAAATTTGTATGGTTACTGGATTCCTAGACTTGCAATTTATGTCTAATTCTGATTGTGAATAATCTAATACGCAATTATTATTAGTCATGAAATCTCTGCCTATTAACCCATTCGTTGGTAGAGGAAAATTTTCTTCCACTACGTGAAAGCAATGATTTAAGGTAATGTTATTGATATAAAGGTTAATGCTTATTTGACCTAAAGTTTTAGCTAAGCCTTCAGTTATCCCCTTAATGCTTATTTTATTGTCAGTTTCAATTAAGTGATGCGGAAAATTCTTAGAAATTTTTATTAGAGAAATGTCTGCTCCGGTATCTAATATGAGATTGTAAATTTTATCGGATATGTTTGTTTGAATCTCTATAAAGTTAGAAATATATAGTAATAAATAATATGCCGAATAAGTTTCTGAAATCTTGTATTCGACATTTGTTTTATTATTCAAAACCCCAATTGTTTCTGATTCACTCTTGCTTCCTCATTTTCTGTCTCACATATTCTCACATTATTGTTAATCCGATTATTGTAATTGCCATTCTTGTTAAATTTCCTCTCCTTATTGTAATCTGCGTATCTGCTATAATCATTTCCTTGGTTGTATTGTTTGAATGTCCTTCCTGGGGGGTTGCCGTTGTACACTCCGCTGTTGCTTCCTCTCCTATGATTGTACCTGAAGTTAAAATCTGATTTCCTGAAGGAATTCTTATTGTCCTTCATGTGTAATACTTGTTGTTGACTTACTATGCCTTCTACTGATACCAGCTTAGATAGTACTTCTTGCGTGTTTTCAAAGCTTCCCGCTGCTATGATCGTTTTCGTTGCGTCCGCTGTGGTGTTCATCGTCACTGCCTTAATCGTTGCTTCTTTGGTGTATTTTTTAGCTAGACGTTCTGGCATCCCTTCCGACACGTATGCTACCTATAGCTTCTCTGCCAGTTTCTCTATTTCTGTCGCGTATTGCGTTATATCCTTTCCGTTTTGCCTTACTTTATTAAGTTTCATTGAGAGAAGGCTTGGGTTATCTCCTCTTATTCCTGATTTGAGTTTGTTCCTAATTTCTGTGATATACTTTTCTGTCGTTATCAGGCTTCTAGCTGTTCCAGTTAGTCTTGTTTTAATTAGTAGAATCGCATTTTCTTCATTACCCGTCGCGTTTATTTGTAACAAATCTAATGAGTCTTAAAACGATTGTAACTTGCTTGCTTCTCCGTTGAATTCAGTAGGTAATACCTTACTCGCGAAGTTAAAAAAATCATTCATACTTGTCGTCATTTTCAACTGTTTGCTTATTGCTTGTAATACACCCGTATCTCCTCAAATATAGAGGTAGGTATTTTAACAATACAATTTAGCGCTTGAAATGCCCTAACAGTTTTATCCCTAATCTTATCCGAATAATTTCTACAACTTTCTTGTTGTACTAAACTTAAGTTTTTCCAATTTTTACCTATCAACTTAACAAAATTATTATAAAGAATTATTATACTATTAATTACTTTAATGTCTATATTTGGATTTCTAGGAGTTTACTTTTTCAAAACCCCTTTTCCCTGTTTATTTATTTCTTCTACGATTGCCTTTAGCTTATCTTCGAAATCTTCCCACGTTATTGACATTTAAAAGATGTACCATTCGTTCATAAAAATAGAGTGCATAAGTACTTACAATTTTATACAGTCAAAGTTCCAGACGTCTGCTTCGCTGCAAAAGCTCGGTTGATGTCTCTTTTTAATGCCCTTCGATGCGTTTTCCATAGGGACCACATGAATTTTAGAATGAAAGCTACCGTTATTATGTACAATAAGACCATTATCTGTGCTGTAAAATTATCTTGCTGCACCAAGAAATTATTGTTTACTGTACCACTTTCTTGTTTGTACCTCTTGCTTAGTAGGTGCACCACCCATAGTTTTGGTCCTCCAAGGTCCAACATTTAAGTAAAAGACCATATACCTTCGCTCGTTTGGATTACCATCAGTTCCCCAATTAGTCTACGGTATAAGAACTATGCCGACTTTTCAACGTTCCTCCGTAACTCTCCATTACATTAATTTAGTTATAATTATCTAAACTCGCAAATAGTTATAAACTTCGACTCTTAACAGTATGTAAGCCAAAATAAATACTTTTTTTAATGTTACTGATTAAACAAAATCGGTAAGAAACTTTTAAATAACAAAAAATACTGTAATTTATCCTTCAAATCCAAAAATGTTCCCACATCCCCACGTGATATGATAATTAACTTAATAAAATCAATGATTTACAATATTCTATAACTATAAAATTTTGAACGATTACTAACACTTATTAAAATGATACAATAAAAGTATATATTTTTTAGCTCTGATAACAAGGTCCTATACAAATATGTCATAATATACAGGGCATCCTATTTAAGAAAAAATTTACTTATATTACGCCCCCTAATGCAAAACCGTCAAGGTGTGCAAAGTATATTTTAGTCAATTTAATCTATACTCCTACAACATCTATACTCCTATTTTTTGTATCTGTATGCATAAGAGAAATGCTGGAGTGGTCAAGTTATAACCAATAACCCGATAAATTTGTCCACACCATTATCTTCACTTTTATTATCTCTTTGATCTCGTTATTTCATCATATTGTTTTTCATCTGTCTGAATCGAATGTCAAATATATTACCTAGTGTGTTACTTTTTTTGAGTTTCCTAAATGAACCTTCTCGCACCAACTCTGCATATAATTATAATATAATTTTTGAAAATATTTCTTAGAAAGAAATTGCTGATATTTCAAAAAATGTTCCTACTATTTAAATACCGATCAGTAAAATGATTTTTAATTGCATAGTTAGATAACAATTTAAAGAAATATTTTTCGTATCGGCTGTGACTGTAATATTCACCGAAATTAAATAGCTTTCACTTGTCGCAATTGCTTCTTCTTCTTCGTCTTCATGTAAACAAAGAAGAACGTTTTAATGTGTCTTCAGTTGACCGTAAGACTTCCTACACTCAGGAAAGTTCCCATGAGCTGCGTTCTCGACGTAAAAAAATTCTCAACTATGAATGAAATACGCGTGAAATCGAAATCCACTTTTCTTTAAAATTCAGGTCAAACTGCAACTAATTAGAGGGAAAAAAATTCAAAAAAAGTTTGCGTAAAGTGCAGTTCTAATGTCGACGGTGATAAGTTATGGTGTTATTTTTGTTTTTGTGTTTTATTTGGTGATGAGTGTAGGAACAGTGCCAAATGAGAGGCAGACTCAGGAATTACTGCTCTTGGATAATCTGGGGAAAAGGGGTGGGGTATCAACTAGTGACCATGGGACACTCATGAGTATGCTGGGGAGAAGTACGTATTTTTTTTTATGTTAATAATTTTGCTACATAGAAAAAGCATATTATTTATTTATTAAAAACAAAGATAATTTTTATGTGACAAATTTCAGATCCAGTTTTAAGTAACTTTGAAGTGTGAGTAGCAGTCACATATTGTCTGTATTGAACTCTATTCGAAAAAGATATTATTTTATATAATTTCACAAAAATTGAAAATGTACTGCTTCTAAGCTCCACACTTTTGAGGAGATTGCCGAAAACTCCGACGACCACTATGAAATATGTCACATTTCATACAGTTTTCTCTTAGTGAAAATTTTAAATTGCAAACAATTTCAACACGGAAACGACCGAACGGCATACCCGTGTGAAATGAAAAATTTGAGAAATCTGATTGGCCGACGGCTGTGCGTTTTTATTTTCCACACAGATCGATGATTACCGATATCTACATTTCCACACAATGGCATAATTATTTTGTCCGCTGTTTAGAGTACTTTTCCGATGACATTTTAAATTTGAACCGTTAGCAAATGACAGACCGAATCGGAGAGAAGCATTGAATTTTATGTAATTGTGAGTCTGATATGCATAAAATTCTAAACTTCGTATCAAATAAAGAACATAAAATTGTCAACAACGGTCTTGAAGCATCAGTTTATTTCTAAAATTGTAACAACCTTACCATAAACTTTTATTTAAAAATAAATACTAACTCCGCGTTTTTTGTGGTCCTCGAAAAAATATCGTATATAACATGTGTTAGAAATTCGATTTCACACACGTTTGCTTAAGCCACTCGCCTACGGCTCGTAACTCAATTCTGCAAACTCGTGTGAAATATTTAATTTTCAACACTAGTTATACAATATACTATTATTGCTGTTACTGCAGGCACACCTGACTTCTATACTCACTCGAAGTTTGAGCGCCATCTGTTATTTAGTTTGTTCATAATACTCCATTCTGCCCGTTCATCTCAAGTGTGTTTAGCGATTTTTTGCAAACGAACCACAGAAACATGTCTTCTTCATGAATCAATTTACCATTTTAATCAACTGTTTGGTCCCCAATATCATCACACACGTGTACGAATTTCTGGTAAAAAAACGCCACCAACCATATCGAATACACACCTTAGTTGCATTATATGGCTTAGAAAGACTTTTTCTTTTTGCAAATCTCAAATTACGATAACTAAGTACCCGTTTTCGATCGATAGGAGACAGAATAAAATTCGCGTCTTGTAATACGTTTAAAGAATGTTTTCATTAACAGATTATTCGTTGGCGTGAGTTTCTTATTCCGAATTAGTGCTGGGCGATGTTTTTAAATATCGATGTTTAGCTATCGATGTTCGATTTTTTTGTCATCGATGCTATGTTTGACAAATATCGATGTCCGATATTATGATTTTAGAATCCAATACTTTCTCGTTGGAGAAATTCCTGAACAACTAGACTACAACCTTATTATATTGGTGGAATGTATTCGAATTTAGCAACAAAACTTTCAAACTCTTAAGTATTTTAGCTTCTTTCATTCCATTTAAATGTATCTTTTCTAAGGCAGGTGAAACTATGGCCGAAAAATGAAATAGCTTGCAAAGGAAGGGACTCTCTGTCACTTTTCTTACCATCTATCAATAAAACATTTTGGGAATTAATTTTATCGCACTTATTAGAAATATAATATTTATATCGAAATTAAATTATTTGTTTAATGAAATTTATTGTCGTAATAATTTTATGATTTTACATTGTGTATTTTTTGACATGCATGTAAAGAGAACATCGATGTTTCACAGCCGATATTTTTAAGATATCGATGTTTGCTTTCGATGTCACCGTCGATGATCAACATCATTGATTCGCGACAATGTCCCAGCACTACTTTGAATGCGTTTTGGTTGAATTGTATATATTTTGAATTTAATTGAAATATTTTCGATATATCCTGACAAAATAATATATATATATATATATTTATATATATATATATATATATATATATATATATATATACATTGTAATATACTACTATTACTGGGATAATTAAAATGAAATTTGGATAAAAAATTGATTTCCTTCCTTTTTTTATGTCGGCTAGCTGTAAAAATGATTATTCATAAGACTCGTAATTTGGTTGCGGTTCGTGCCTTTATTGAATGAATTTAGAAAATATAATTTTTAATAATGAATATTTTTTTTACAATAGTTAATCAATTCGATTTTAACAATTATCTTTTTTTTTTAATACGATATATACAACTTTTCAAAATGAAATTTTAAATACAATTCCTTTTTGGTTTGTATAGTTTTTACTCAGTTTTAATAATATTTTTAAATTTACAATCGAACACTTGAATTTTATGGAAATGCCTAGAATAGTTATTATAATTTTTTTTAAAAAGGTAAGCTTTCCTTTACTATTTAAATGACTGACATAATAACTATATAATTAAATTAAATGTCTATAAATACGAGCTCAAAATATGACACGCTATATCCAATTGTATATGAGATGAAGTTCCTCCACTTCTTTGGCAGTTAAATAACCATTGTATGCTGCCTCAATGAATTTTAATTTAGTTCTCCTACCGAAATTTTGTTTGCAAGGTATATGTTATACTTTCCAAATTCTAAATTTTAATTTTATTTCTTCCTAATAACTTGTATTCAGTCTCAATAAATTTTAATTCAATTCTCTTACCGAAATTCTCTTAGCAAAGTATATGTTGTAGTTTTTCAAATCTTTGATTATAATTTTTATTTTCCTTGATAATTTCCATTTTCATATATCTGCCTATTGACATCTCTCTGCCAAAATTTTTCTTGAATTCCCACCGCTACTTTTCAATCCATCTCATTTTTTCTAAATCCGCCTTCAAATGGTTTTTTTCATCTCTATCTCTATTGGCGCACTCGAAACGCGAACTTCACTACCCTCTTATAATTATTACATGTTAATTATTTATAAACTCTTGAATTTTTTACTTATATCTATTATAATAATCTAATACGTAAAATCAGTTACTCCCAAAACAATTGTATTTATACATTCTTTCATGATTTCCTAAAATGTCATTTTTGAATTCTCAAATTTTTTGTAGGTTATCTGTCACAATGATTTTGATGTGTATACAGGGTGTCTCAAATGATCATGTATACAGTGTGTCCCAAATAAATGATTCTAATAAACCTGATTTAGAAATAATCATAATATATTTTTTCTATAAAGTTTAGTGGATTATATTTTGAATAATCAACATGTTATAATATATATATATTCCGCTAAGAGAGTACACTTTTCCTTTTTCTTGCAGCAATTCCCCAATATTCACTAGTTTTATATATTTATAAATATAAAACCACGAATATTGTGGTAACGGCAAGTTAATTAAAGAAAACTCTTGTTACTGTTTTTCTTCCAAGCTTTCGGAAAATTTTTTTTCTATTATCAAGGATAAGTAAATTGAGATTGTTATAAATTGGTAAATACGTATAATTATATTTGAATTTTTGAAAAAAAATTTTTTTTTTCAATCATAAATCATTTTGACATTTTGACAGATTCATAAATGTAAACATTTTCTTTATATGCTAAAATGTTTTTGAAAACAAAAGAAGAAAATTGGTTATATTTGTAATATAGGTTAATAGTTATTCAAATATTCTTCTTTTATTATATAAAATTCAACCTCAAATTATTATAGATGTCATCATGTCGTCTTAATAATTTAAAAGTATTGAAAAAATTTTCAAAATCATTTACCTAAAATAAAATTATTTCTAAAAATCATCAAATTTTATTTATATAGCTTTAATTATGTATAAGAATTTGAAATTTAGTTATTTTTATTATCAATTGTTACTAGATAATAATAAATATCACTCAGATTATTATGGTCACTTTTTTTGTTGATAGTATTAGGTTCTTGAAATATATGAGCCATTTCTAAGAAAAGTATTTTTTTGGTATTTGGTTGTATATCCAAAATATTAACAGATTCAAAATCTATAAAGTGATCATTATCAATTACATGTTCAGATAAAGCACATCTTTCAGGATGTAACTTACAATCGCTATTATGGAGACTTATACGGTTCTTTAATTTCTGATCAGTGTGACCAGCATATTTTTTATCATAATTTTTGCATGGAATAGAATATATTACATTTGATTTGATTTTTAGAAATAATTTTATTTTAGGTAAATGATTTTAAAAATTTTTTCAATACTTTCAAATTATTAAGATGAAATGATGACATCTATAATAATTTGAGGTTGAATTTTATATAATAAAAGAAGAATATTTGAATAACTTTTAACCTATATTACAAATATAACCAATTTTCTTCTTTTGTTTTCAAAAACATTTTAGCATATAAAGAAAATGTTTACATCCATGAATCTGTCAAAATGATTTATGATTGAAAAATTTTTTTTTAAAATTTATAACAATCTCAATTTACTTATCCTTGATAATGGAGATAAAAGTTTCCGAAAGCTTGGAAGAAAAACAGTAACAAGAGTTTTCTTTAATTAACTTGCCGTTACCCCAATATTCGTGGTTTTATACCTAATTAGTCGGCAAAGACTATCTCCTATATAGTTGTAGATAATGGGGTTTCACAAGAACATATATGAACAATATGGTAAATATGCAGTTCAATCATTGAAGAATTGGTCAAAAACTAAAATGAAACTAGCGAAAGAATATAATAGAATATGTTTCTTACTTAAATGTAGAAGAGAAGGTATCACACCAAATCACATTCATGATGCCACTGTTCCTTTGACTGACCTTTTACATCGACAAAATATCCATGTGAAGAAGAATACCAGTTTTTTATTGAGATTAGGACATAAAATCAATAATATTGAAATATCCAATAATCAAAAAACTATTGTAAATCTTGAACATAATTTGAATTTTTTAAAAACCGAAATCATACAATCAACTTCGGAGTATATTATTAATAATTTTTCATTTCGTCAAACAAAAACCTATATTAAAAATTTTAACTCAATAAAAAATAAGAACATTAACAAATTAAATAAACTTAGAGAGAAATAATTTGAAATAAAACTAAATACAAGCCCTAAATGGATAAAAAACCTTACTAACATTGATATTCCAAATGACATTTTATGTTTTTTATCATTAGGTCCTAAATTTAGTATAGAGCCAATTCTAGGAGAAGATATTCAAATAAAACATAGCAGATGTTGAATATATTACATCACAAACTTCAGACGATCATTTGAAAAAAACATTAATAGCAAAATCAACAAATATAATTACAAATCAAATAAACCAAATAATTTATTCTTTCGTAATTTATACTAAAAAACAAGAGAATTTTTGAAGATGAACTCAAATATAATTGTAACTAACAGTGATAACTGCACTGTTATTATGTTTAAAGAAAACTATATTGAGCTATCTACAGAAATTCTAGATAGTAATTCTTCTTATATCGTATTAAACAAAGATCCTACACTAACAATTCAGAATAAATGTAACACTATAATTAAAAAATTGTTTAATGCAAAACAAATAGATAAAATTACGAAAGATAGACTTACTTGTTATAATGGAATTCCTGCTAAATCCTATGGCCTTCCCAAAATTCGTAAACCAATATTATCAATTAGACCCATTGTAGCTTCTATAGGTACACCAACCAATTTATTAGGTTCATATATCACCGATATTTTAACAAAGGCATATAATTTAAATACAGAATATTACATTGAAGATTCATTTGAAGTTTTCAATCAATTTAACAAATTTCAATTACCTGATAATTATGTAATTTGCAGTTTAGATGTTGTTTCCTTATTCAGTAATGTATATTTAGAATTTGCTTTAAGAGCAATTGATAAAAAATGGAATGAAATCAGTGAATATTGTAAAATATCTAAAAAATATTTCAAAGAAATTATTACATTCCTGTTTGAAAATACCTATTTTACATTTAACGATAAAATATATAAACAAACTTTTGGTACTCCAATGGGAGCTACAATTTCTCCCATTATATCTTGTTATGCAATGGATAATTTATTGGATACAATTATACCATTGTTACCATTTAAAATAATTTTCTTATTAAAATACGTTGATGATATTATTTTAGCATCATCAAAAACTAATTTAGATGAAGTTCTTTCAGTATTCAATAACTATGATCCATATATAAAATTTACAATGGAAAAAGAAGACAGTAATCAAAGTGTACCATTTCTAGACACAAATTTTTATAAGAAATAATGATAACACATTGCCTATTGATTGGTACAGAAAACCAATTAGCTCAGGAAGATTCATGAACTATTGGTCTTATCATAAATATTCAATGAAAATTAACTTAATTAAACAAATGAGAAATAGAATAACCAAAATATCAGATCCTATTTTTCATGAAAAGAACTTAAAAACTTTATATCATCTATTTTTGGATAATGGTTATCCAAATAAATTAGTTGAAAACATACTATTTAATTATTCTCCAACTATAGACATTGCAGACATTAATATTAGAAACGACCAATCAGATAATATAAATTATTATGTATCTTTACCATATAATAAAGAAATAACACCACAGTTGAGTAGGATTTTTAGACCAATGAACAACATTAGAATTGCCAATAAAACATGCTTAACCATAAAATCTATTTTCACTAATTTGAAAGATAAAACTCCAATTCTTAATCTTTCAAATGTAATATATTCTATTCCTAGCAAAAATTGTGCATCCTGAAAGATGTGCTTTATCTGAACATGTAATTGATAATGATCACTTTATGGATTTTGAATCTTAGTGTTTTTAAATGAAACTCAAGGTCTCTAGTAAATTCCACAATATAATACAAGTTATTGAAAATTCTAAAAAATTGAGAATTGTTTCGATAAATCAATATCATCGTCAGAATGACAGAAGTTACATTTCATTTTTTATTTTTTTTATTTATTTTTTTATTTATTTCACGAAGTAAGGGTCGAGACAGTCAATTTGATTTTGAATCTGTTAATATTTTGGACATACAACCAAATACCAAAAAAAGACTTTTCTTAGAAATGGCTCATATATTTCAAGAACCTAATACTATCAACAAAAAAAGTGACCATAATAATCTGAGTGATATTTATTATTATCTACTAACAATTGATAATAAAAATAACTAAATTTCAAATTCTTATACATAATTAAAGCTATATAAATAAAATTTGATGATTTTTAGAAATAATTTTATTTTAGGTAAATGATTTTAAAAACTTTTTCAATACTTTTAAATTATTAAGATGACATGATGACATCTATAATAATTTGAGGTTGAATTTTATATAATAAAAGAAGAATATTTGAATAACTATTAACCTATATTACAAATATAACCAATTTTCTTCTTCTGTTTTCAAAAACATTTTAGCATATATTGAAAATGTTTACATTCATGAATCTGTCAAAATGTCAAAATGATTTATGATTGAAAAAATTTTTTTTTAAAAAATTCAAATATAATTATATTTACCAATTCATCACAATCTCAATTTAGTTATCCTTGATAATGGAAATTAAAGTTCCCGAAAGCTTGGAAGAAAAACAGTGACAGAGTTTTCTTTAATTAACTTGCCGTCACCCCAATATTCGTGGTTTTATACCTAATTAGTCGGCAAAGACTATCTCCTATATATTTTTATATATATGTATATATATATATATATATAACATTAATATCATTTCATAAAATACGAGGTGTCTAAATGAAACATAAATTTCGATTTTCTACTACACCTGCTTTTGGTCGAAATTTCAATGATTTCGACGTATTGGCCTGACCGTTCTTCGAAAGGAAAAACAACTACATTCCTGGCTATTACCACGCAGAATATTGAATCACATCCCCTTCGAAAACCGTGACGTCGATCGACCATTGGCCGATACGGTCATCCGTGGTGATTCGCAACTGATAGCGGCATGGCATAGTATACTGATGAGTTTCGACCTTCTTGGGTCTCTTCAAGAGTGCCGTTATGCCTTCCAGTTCAGAGTCTCTAATCCGAACTGAAGATACCGTCAGCTGGCGCCATCTTCACTTTCAGTTGCGAATCAATACCTCAGATCGCATTAAGTAGGTATTGATAAAGTTGTTATAAAAGAATTAAAAGAAACATCTAATTTTTAGCGATATTCTAGAGCACAAATTAATGGTTGTTAATATTTACATTTATTTTACAGTTTGTACAATTCGTAAATTGTACTGGAGGGCAACGATAATTTATAGACGTTGAAGCTGCATGGCTAATTGTTTGGTTTATCTCGTTTCAATAGGGAAACCTATCTAAACTTACTGGATTACATCTTGAATTACATATTTTTTAAATAATTTTTTAAATTTAAATGAACGATCGAAGAAAAAATAGTATGTATAATTCGCGGGAAAAGCATATCCCTGTGTTACCAGACTCGTCGCTACGCACCTCGTCTGGTAATTATCACAGTCGTTTGGAACTATTATGCTTTTCCCACTAATTATACAATATACTATTTCCCCATTAATATGGACTTGCCCAATATTCTTATCCTCATCTTCAATTTCCAAATTAACTCGATGTGATTGAAAATACAAAAATGAGAGGAAGTTTCACTATAGAGTGCCCATGTTTTTCAGCAATACTCTCTATGGCGTATAATTTCTTTGTCTGTGAAACTTCAATCAGTTGTTGTTTTGTATAAGAATCTTCAAAATACAAATTATTATCCATTAAAAAAATTTGTAGTTCGATTTTCTTGTAGCTTTTATTTGGTATTTTATTGAGCTGTCGTGAATGGTAAGAAGCGTTGTCAAGAACTACAACAAATATTGTGTGTTACAACGACGAAAATTTAAATAATGGTGATGGAAGTGAAAATAGGATTCGACGAGATTTAAAATTGGAAGCACAGAAAATATGTTTTAGTGTGTATAAGAATCTATTGTAAAAGTTTAGTTTCAATGAAGAAACAGAATTAATGCTAGCAGTATCTCATTTAACAGAAGTTCCCCTGTCAACTATACTGAAAATAGCGAAGAATGGGCCTTATGAACGCAAGAAGCGATGTGATAAGGGATTGTTCAAACCTTTAGATGTGTCTGTAATAAAATTAATAAAAACCACCACAAATGACTGTTACAAAAGTAATGCGTTACCTACGATTGGAATAATAAGAAAATAATTGACAAATTCCGGCCATAATGTGAATGGCTGTAAGAAAACTATTGAAATATTGAAAACTGGATTAAAAAATTGGGATTCAAATTCAAAACGATTAATAAACATGAAACAGTCATGGAAAGCAGAATAATACTGGACAATTGATTATTTGTACGAAACCTGGTATGAACGTGGTTAAGAAAGGATGGACTAATGGGTCAACTATGCCAACAATGCCTGCAAATAAAGGATCCAGACTTATTATTGGTTTCCAAATGCCTTAAACACATGATGAAAGAAATGGAAAATTGCAACGTTGACTATCATAAGAACAAGGTTTAAATTCACATTGATCCCAAACTTAGAGCCAAATAGTGTTGTAGTTCTTGACAACGCTTCTTATCATTCACGACAGCTTAATAAAATACCAAATAAAAGCTACAAAAGAAGACCGAACCACATATTTTTTCAATGGATAATAATTTATAGTTTGAAGATTCTTATACAAAACAACAACTGATTGAAGTCTTAGAGACAAAGAAATTTAAGAAACTATCCACCCAACTGTATTGCTGAAAAACATGGACACTCTATGGTGACGGTTAATTTGGAGACAATTGAAACAGAGGTTAAAAAATAATCAAAACTGATATGAGTACAAGAATATTGGGCAAGTCTATATTAATGGAGGAAATAAATTTATTATTGATTTACAAGACGATAGTGATAGTGAAGCAGATGATATTGGATAATGATTAATAGAATTTTTGGAAGCAGAGAAGTTTACTATATTTTTCATGTTACTTATATAGTAGTAACAAACAGGATGGAGACATAATATTCATTTTTAAATAACTGCTTTATTCAATGTTATAAAATTTCATTTTTTTTGTAATTTTCTCATAGAATTTTGTTTTGTCCATAAAAAATCGAATGGGATACAAAAAGGGCTCAGTTCTTGTCTGGTATCCCGATTGAACCGAACGCCCTTTCAACAATTACGTAACATTAAATTCAATATAGGTATTAGTAAAAGTAAACAAAATATTAATACCTTTCAGAGTTTAGCTCCACAACATAACTTAAAGGGGATATTCGATTACACGCTACACTATTTACGCCAATTATACGTAATGAATCACTTTAGTCTTCCAGTGTTATGTTTATAAATTATGTCTAATTCGATAAATTTAGAGTCCGAGACGACAAAAATTCATTTGAACTTCTAACATTATTTTGACCCGAATTTGTGGCATTAAATTTCTGAATACCCTGTATAATAATACCTTTCTATTGTTTGTCGATTTTGTTATTTTAGATTACTGGAATTCTGAATATACAAAGATTCTTCAAACAAAAATATATGAATTATAAATATATTAATGACACAAAAGGCCTGAACTATTTTTACAAAATTTAGAATTCGATTCAAAAAATTACAGTACACATATGTATTATGAACAATTCAAACTGTTAATTGATTCTTCTTTATATATTAAAACTTGAATTTATCAACTAAAGACACAAAGTTTGCATAACATAGTTCAAACAGATTGTATTTTGATATTCATGTGTCATAATATTTATTCACCAGGGTTGTCAATGTGAAATAACATTTTGATAAAGGCTGAAGTTGAGCCAAATAGTCGGAAAAGATTTCTAAGATAAACAAGTTTTTCATTGAAATAGATCGAGAAGCAATGACATTACTTAAAGAAGTCAAATATAAAAAGTCTAAGTAGTAAAAAATTAGAGGTAAACTTTTGTTTGCCCCTGGGCTTAGACTTTTTTCTAACGTTAATTGCCATCGAATACAATATAATCAGACAATGATTCAATTTTGAGAAAATTAGTGATGTTCCACCTATTAGTGAATGGTTTTGGATATTTATATTTAATAGTTAGGTACATTAGCTAAATAATGATAAGTTAATTAGTAGATGATAGTTTTTCAAATTAATTATGTAATGGGAATACAACTGTATAGATATACTGGGTGGCCCACCACATTCGCCTCGGTATTTCTACGAGAAATGAAGAGAGTTAGGGGAAAACTTTTGACACAGTCATATGTGGGTCCATGAGGAGCATATTCCAAAATTATTTTGAAATATATAGGGTGATCCCCAAAAAAATAACATACCAAAGTTATATTTTTTCTTACGGAACACCCTATATTTTTCATATTTTTGGATACTATAGACAAAATAAAGGTGAAATACTATTATACGAGTATTTCCCATACTTAAAACTGACCGTTTCTGAGAAATTTTGAGAAATTTAAAAATACAGACCACAATTTCAAAATTGTTTTCACCCTGTAACGTATAACGAGCTGCTCGTCATCAAATGCACTGCTTAGCTCAAAAGTTAAAGTTCACTAATACATGAAATTTTTAATGCAATATTATACAGAGTGGCGAAAAAAATTGCCTCAAAATTTGGACACACATTTAATCAAATAACTTCTTAAAGTTGAATGGAACAACCCGTATTTAGTGGCATAATTTGACGCAGAATTAGATTCCCTTCAAAACTATATTAGGGTTTCCTATACCTATCTCTTCCGCTTTTTACAAAAAAGGCGTTTTCATATTTTACTTTAGGTATTTTATTTATCTTAAAAATGAAACACACTGTATTGTAATGAGAAGCTTGAAAAGCATTTTTGAAGTCGTTTAATCGAAAAATTAAGAATTTTAAATAGTTTATTATGTTAATAAATGCTCAAAATGGTGTCCATTACTCACGATGCATAGGCGAACTCTTTCTTGAAATGAGTGCTGAACTCTGGATAACATATTTTGCGGTATGGAATGAAACGCATTTCTTATTCGTACTTTCATATCCTGAGGTGTCGTTGGCGGTGTATCGTGAACAATATTTTTGATATATCCCCTTAAAAAATAGTCCGGAGACCTGGCTCGCCAGTTCTGGGGACCTCCTTGTCCTATCCATCTATTTGGATATTGTCGATTTAACTCGTTTCTAACACGTCTATCAAAGTGTGCAGGAGCATCATCTAGCTGCATCCATCCATATTAATAGGTATACTTCCCAACATCACAGGCAAATTATCTCTAATAAATCCGAGAAACATTTCGCCGTTTAAGTGACCATCAAAAAAGTAAGGACCTACTACTTGCGTTCCAATTATTCCACCATCTGTACTGGTGATCAAGAGTTCTAAAAATATTAGGGTTTTCGTCACTGTAATAGTCAAAGTTATGTCTGTAAACTAATCCGTTGTTATGAAAAGTTGACCCACCGGAAAGAAGCACATAATCAAACAAATTTTCTTCATCACCAAACTTTTCTAAAACTCATAAACAAAAATTCAGTTGTCGATCTTCTTCAAAAATCTGTTGATGTAGTTGAATGCGATACGGGTGGAATTTGTACTTTTTAATTATTCTTTGGATACTCTGTCTGCTTATTCCAGTTGTTTCATATATTTTTCGTTGACTTATGTGAGGGTATTCAACCCGAGATAACATCCACAAATATTCATTTTCCTCATTTCCAGTAACCGGTTTTTGCCGTTCTTGCATATTATAAGATACACTGCCTGTTCTTCGGAAAAGCTGCAACAACTTTTCCAATTAACACTTGTTAGGATGACTCCTGTTAGGATACCTTCGAGCATATACTCTTGACGCTAATAAACTCATTTGACAATATTATATAAAGACAATAGTTTTAAACTAGTTAAAACAATGATAATGGTTTTATTAACAAGTTATGTCACTGTCAAATACTTTTTGTTTCATAATTAACGTCATCTAGGCCAGAGCCTACTATTATTGAACAAATAGTATAATAAGTTTCATAGGAAATCGTAAATGTATGTTTTGATTGACCCCATATTGTAATTTTGGTATTTATTTCAATATGAAGCGAATTTAACATATTTCCCCTCAATAACTAAGACACGTGCATATTCTTATTTTGAAGAATGCTTCAATATTTCAGAAATGGCAATAAATTTGAGTTTTTACATTTGCCTACATTTTACTTTAGATACACCGTATTTCCAAAAATTTAAACTTGTGCTTCTAGCGAATCTACGTATCCCTTAATAAAAAGGTTTTTAAAATGATTTTTAAGCTTTTCATTACAATACAGTGTGTTTCATTTTTAAGAAATGAAAACGCCTTTTTTGTAAAAAGCGGAAGAGATAGGTATAGGGAACCCTAATATAGTTTTGAAGTGAATCTAATTCTGCGTCAAATTACGCCACTAAATACGGGGTGTTCCATTCAACTTTGAGAAGTTATTTGATTAAATGTGTGTCCAAATTTTGAGGCACTTTTTTTCGCCACTCTGTATAATATTGCATTAAAAATTTCATGTAGTAGTTAACTTTAACCTTTGAGCTAAGCAGTACATTTAATCACGAGCAGCTCGTTATATGTTACAGCGTGAAAACAATTTTCAAATTATGGTCTGTATTTTTAGATTTCTCAAAATTTCTCAGAAACGGTTAGTTTCAAGTATGGGAAATATAATAGTATTTCACCTTTATTTTGTCTATAGTATCTAAAAATATGAAAAAATATAGGGTATTCCATAAGAAGAAATATAACTATGGTATGTTATTTTTTGGGGATCACCCTATATATTTCAAAATAATTTTAGAATATGCTCCTCAGGTACCCACATATGACTGTGCTAAATGTTTTTCCCTAACTCTCTACATTTCTCGTAGAAATACCGAGGCGAATGTGGTGGGCCACCCGGTATAGTTTTCTGAATGTCTGAATGAAATGGGTTATAATTTGTTTTAAATTATGCTGGCACACTTTCATATGAGAGAACTTTACATTAAATATTAATATAGTTACAGGAAGAACGCAATCTCCTTACGGTTGAGAAAATAGTTCTCAATCTCCGATAGAACTTTGTAAAAAATATAAGAATATTTAGCCACTGTTTTACTAGTCTTCAATACTTCCGACACTTCCATACTCCATTAAAAGCAAATAAAAAATCGATATATTCAAGGGTAACTATTTTTGGCGTTACAAAGGTTGAATATATTCACGAAAAATGAAAAAAAATATTTGAATATCACAATTTGGTTACTGCCTTGGATATATTCCTCAAAAAAGACTCGCTAGAGAAAAAAAGGCGATTCTACATCAACAAGCAACTCCTAAGTACAGTGTACAGAGCCCACGGTGAGTGATTATATAATAACAATATCGATAAATGTTACTAAAAAAAGTTGATCAGAATTGAAAATTGCGTTTAAATAAGTTATTACATTCATATACATTAATAAAATTAGTTTTAAAACGTATGTCTACAACAATGCAAATTAAACTGTAGTTACATGTAATCTATGATGCTCTGACAAACAAATAATTTGTTGATAGGAGGAAATGTTGACAGTATATTTCAAACCGCATTAGAATTGATAAGACACATAAAAATGGTAGCGTTATTAACTGATGAAGCGATAATAGAAATTGTTTTGATTGTGGGAGATTACTATAAAACGTATAGAGAAGTAGCAAATATGTTCAATAATAGACATCCCAATAAAAATATAACCCAATAAACTGTAACTATAATAGTAAATCAATTTAGAAGAACTTAAAAATAATTTTAATGGAAAACGTCGAAAACTGGTTGCTGATGAGAATACGCAGTTTGATGTAATGCTGTCTGTTGTAGCAAATCCAAAATTGTCATTGCGCAAGAGAAAGTCGTTGTTACAACAAAATGTAAGTCAACATACAGTGGCAAGAATTTCAAAACTAAATAAATACGAACCATACAAACCAAAAATCGTACACACATTAAAAGAAAGGGATTATGATAGACGCTTTGATTATTGCTCTCTCATCCAAGGAGAGTTAGAGATGACCCTTTTTTACGAGGCCTATAATTTTTGCCTCCGTTGAGACGACGTTTTCATCAAATGGAACTGTCTCGTCGCAACATTGACGCTGGTGGTCTGAGGAAAATCCCAATTAAAGTCTCATGACCAATAATCGTTTAAGACGAACGTGTGGTTTGGCATTTATAATAACAAATTAATAGGACCTTTTTTTTCGCGAATCTAAGAATGCCGAACGTTATTTACAGTTTTAACAAGCTCATATCAATGAATTCATGAATGAACTACCCTTAATAGAACGTCAATGTATTTGGTACCAACTTATGTTTAAGAGAACCTATCTTATCATTTGACTCATCTGAAAAACCAGCCTGCAAAAGTGCAATGGGAGCTCAATTCAAATAAATCAACATTGTTCACCTATCTTTATTAATTCAGGATGGTGAGTTAATAGAGCCTCTAGGTGGGTAAATGCACAAGATGTAGTAAATTTCACTAATTTTGAAAATTTATATCTCCGTAATACTCCGCTATTTTTTTTTGGTAGCTGTCACCACTGTAATAAGCTTGCACGCTTTTGCCACTGTAATAAACTGTGACCGTTCTTTAGCTCTCTCTCTTTTTGGGCAGCGCTGTCACGAGTGCCGTTAGGCACAGGGAAGAACGAGTGAATTCGCCTCCCAGAAGAAAGATGAGAGAGTGCGTTGCGGTTTCGAACGGCAAGGGTTTCGTGAATTTGCCTGGCCTTAAAATTATCCGCCAGAACCAGATTGGTTCGACGGAACGTGGCTCCTGTTACGTCAGCAGAGGTACCTAAGAACGGAAGCTGGATGCGAGAGGGAATGAAATGGATTCGCTATAAAACAATACACCTCTATATTACCAACAATAATAAACAAAAAAAGATTGTATAACCCTAAGTTTTCCTTAACTAGTAAAGGTCATTCTCTATATTTACGTCTCGCTACTCGGCATAAAAGTGGCGGCAATTTATCCCTACTTCACAACGCCTGAACGTACCCCCGTATCTAATTTTACATGAGTAACTATTTTGGAATGGACCCCCGAATTTCCTAGAGCTGCTTAAATACAAGCTTAATGTTGTGGAACAAAAATTTTCAATGACCCTGTACCTATTTATTAGTCGTACTTATGCCGGTGCCGCATGCCATAGTACAATAAGTGTTAGGAACTCTCTTGAAAATTTGTTCCATGGAAAAGTTATTCACAGACATTTTGATCTCTTTTGGCCTGCTACATCACTTGACCTAACTCCCTTGAATACTTTTTATGGGGTTACCTGAAACAAAAAGTTTTCCAGAAAGCGCCGTTTCAAGATATTGACCACTTGGAGAGGATAATTTTAGAAACCTGTCAAGAAATTTCTCCACAAATGATAATGAATGTATTATGTGAATTTTCCAATAGAACTATTAAGTGTATTGAACGAGAGAGTGGATATGTGGAAGCATTAGTATGAGTGAAAATTAAATTTGTTTGTTTCTAATATTAATATGATGTTAGTTTTATGACTTGTATTTGAATGTATCATATTATTTGCAAAATAAAAGAATATGCACATATTACGCGTTTCAATTGCAAAATTATTAGAAAACTTCGAAAAACTAGAAGGTCATGTGTTTCGTAATAACAAGAGATAAATTTTCATTAAAAATAGAAACAAAATAATCTTTCATATTTCAACGTAGTTTTTAGTTCTGATCAACTTTTTTTAGTAACATTTTTCGATATTGTCAAATTTAAAGGTACTTTACTCTTGAGTAAAACTCATATTTTTTGACAAACCTCGTATAAGACTAAAAAATTTTATATCTGATGACTGTACTTTAGATTTTAGATAATGAAAAAGGCGACTCTACATCAACAAGCAACTCCTAAGAACAGTGTACAGAGCCCACGGTGAGTGATTATATAACCAATCATATTACTCCGTGAAGGAGCTTAGTGCATCCACGAAGCTTCTCCATTTATAGCCACGGCTGATTTTTCGCTCCAGATTTTCTTCATACTTTTGTTATCGTTCTCAATCATATTTCTCCATGTTTTATTCAGTCGTCCCTCTTTCCTTATATCTGTATTGCCTTTCCACAATGTATGTCACAACCAATTCCACCTTTTCCTTTTTATTGTTGTTTTAATTGGTTCTTGTTTAGTTATTCCCCATACTTCTGTATTTGTACTTTTATTGTGCCAGTACATCTTCATAATTTTCCGTAGACATCTTTTTACCAAAACTATAATTTTTTTTGTATTTTCGTCTGGTATTGTCGATGTCTCGCGCCACTGTTTTGAAGTTACTACTAAATCGTCTTATTTTGGTGTATTGAATAACCTGAGTAATATGTATGAGAGGTTGTTCTGTTATTCCTATTCTCTGTTTGATATCTGCTTATCTTTCTCCTTTTGTACTAACTATACTGCCTATGTAGCGAAATTCTTGTACTTGTTGATTTATGTATAGTTTGTTACTTTAAGTATTAATTTTCAGCAGACTTTTCATCCAATTTCTTACGCATATTCCTCGAATCATGTATTTTTTTGTGCTTTTTTATTGACATAAAATGAGTTCCGCTGCTGGTTCCAGTAGAAGTTCTGTAAATCACCCTGACGTGTTTTGTTACATAGAGATATTTCCACCAGATTCCATTTTTTTCTTTCACTAGTTTTTTCTAGTACGTGATAAGACGTACATTGAACATATGTGGCGACAGTATTCCCCTTTGTTTTAAACAGATTCCTTTTTTATCTGTCATTTCCCGTTATGTAATACTTGACATTTTGCCTGATGATACATCCTTTTGAATATTCTAACGATCTTTGGCAGTATCTTACTTAGATGTAAGATTGTTCATAAAGCTGTGTGTTTTATATTGTCGAAGGCCTTGGCAAAGTATACAAAAGTCATTATCAAAACTGCGTTGTTCTCTTTAGTTTCCTTTATGATGATTCTTGCCGTCGCAATTTGGTCGATACAAGATATTCCCCGTCTGAAACCCGCTAATATTTTATTTCTGAAACATAACAGCGTTATTTCTCTCCAGTTTTCGCAGTTTTACATGATATGTTTTTGGGAGTTTCATTATAATCCCATTTTCCCATTCACTAGGTGTTCTTCGGCCCATATATCTTCCAATAATGGGGCGATTAGCCCTACTGTTCTGTTCCCTAAGTGTCCGCTTTCCATAGCTCAGTTGGGATATCGTCAATTCCCGCTGCCTTGTTGTTCCTCAGGTGTAGGATTACGTCAGTTATTTCTTTCTTTCTTGCGCTTGCTGGTCTATCCTTAGGTGATTTTTATTTGACTCTTTGTTGTTAATCTCTTGACGCGGCTCGTTTTCTGCTTCTGTCATGAGTTCACTGTAGTAATCTTGCCATGTTTGTGTTTGTTCTTCTTTTGTTGAAAGCAGTTTTACTTGTTTGTCTTTTAGTGATTTCTTATTAAAGTTCTTGTTTGCAAGACGTTTGGTGGTTCTATATTCTGATTATTAGTCCTATCAGTTCCCTTTGTCTCTTCTGGCTAACTTTTTACTGTTCCGCCAACCTTATCTACGATGCAAGAAACGTATTGGTTTACCACACAAAAATGTTGTAGTTTTGAATTATTTTTACGTTTTACTTTAAGAAAAACATGATAAACGTGGTTTTAGAAAAAAACATGTTTGTGTGTGTGTGTGTTTATTTGCATCTCTATACTTTTTAGATATTATAATTTTATCTTCTACTTTTTTAAGCTCTATTTAGTTGGGCTGTTAAGTTCCTTTTCTTTATTATCATTTGCCATGTATCTTCACTTAGCTATTCTATTTTCTTTTTTTTTGTAGCTCAAGCGCAGTCTAATGTACAGCCTGTTTGATCATGTCCCATTTGTTTGAATTTGGTTTTATATTTGCCGTATTCATTTTCATTTTGTTACCCCATTTTTTTGGGTTTCACTGTCCTTTAGTCGTTGTAAGTTGTATTTTCTTGGTTTGTTATGATGTTTACTCTTGCTTTTTGCCTTTATTTTTATTTCTGCTAATAGTGGGTGGTGACCACCTTCTACATCTGCTGATCTTCTGATTCGTACATCTAAAAGACCACTTTTCCAGTTGTTATTGATTAATAAATGGTCTATTTGACTTTACGTTTCATTTTATCTGGTGATATCCACAGTGCATGACATCTGTTGATTTTTGGATGAACGAAAAAAATGGTATTGGTTGATATTGTGAGTGATTCATTTTATTGCTTTCTTGTTTATTAGATGTGAATACATTCTAAATTAGGAACATGGAAGAATAGCATCCAAAATCCAATGGGACAGAATGAAAAACGAATAGAAGAGAAGCATAACTAGGCAGAAATCCTCTATTCGAAAACAACAACAAACTGTTATGCAAATCAAACCAAAAAGTCTTCTACTGCTTCGCATTTGTATTATTTCTTAAAAGGTGGATGTGCCAACAGTTCTTCCATATTTGGGTGATCTTCCAGGTAGTCTGTTTCCAGTTGGTTTCCATTCCAAGGCGAGGTTGGGAGCCTGTATTCTTCCATCCGTTTCACATGCCCACCCCATCTAATTATTGTATCTTTGTTTCTGATTCATCACTTATAGTTTTCCCGATGATTATAAATTCATGTTACTCTCAGCATATTTATTATTCAATTCGTCCCCTCCCGGACCTCCAATCCGTATGTCATTATTGGTTTGATGTATGTCTTGTTAGTTCAAATTTTTTACTATGTAAGCATGTGTTAATTGTTCCAAACTATTTGGCGCTCCTTCATCTATTTGACTTCTCAGATCTCTCCTTGGGTAATGGTAATTAGACAGATACCCAGGTATTTAAATTACAAGGCTTGTTTGATGATCCTATTGTCTAATACTGGGTCGCATCTCATGGGATCCTTGGCAAAGTTTGCAAATTTCGTTTTTTCTGTGAAGATGTTCATTCTTGATAAAACGTACGAAGCTGTCTCAGCAAATTGTCCTCTGTTTCAACGTCCACATAGCCTATGCTAATTTTATTGAGTCCTAAACGGTATCCTTTATTTATTTTCTCTATTAAAATATCTATGATGAAATTGAATAGGAAGGTACTAAGGCTGTCTGTTTACCTTATTTCCCCTGGTGTTGGTATATATTCTGTTAAAGTATTCTTCCGGCTTTTACTTTAGCTGTGTTATTGATGTTTAGCTTCCGGATGATTCTCACAATAACCGGACACCTCTTTTTTTTCCAATATGTTTAAGACGTCTGAGAGGCGAGCTTTGTCGTCGAGAGCTTTCGTTATGTCAATGAAACAACACCGACGTATTGAACTATATTGCTTTTTCTTCAATTTTTTCGAAAATGATTACTAGAAAACTGTTAGCGAAGTGGATTCATCAAATATACGAAATATAATGATGACAAGAGTGCAAAAATTAGGTATTTAAAATATTTGCGATGAACAAGGAGTAGGTGGAAAAATCACGTTACTACAATCCGACAGATAGAAAGGTAATTGGAAAAAAGAAAGACTACCGCAAAATCTCCATTGGTCTTCTTCATATACTTTTCCTTTCATTATCAAATATAATATGGAATAGGTTTCTAGTTGTCTCATGATATGTTAGTACTGAAATTTATTCATTTTCACGCTGTTGAATTCCCTTCTGCTTCCTCAGCCTCCTTGGACCTCATAATGTGTAATTAGAAATAACCAGGTTGCAGCAAGTTGCAGATTTAGATCTGGAAGATAAAATAATCAAGAGAAATAAAAATTGCACGTGGAAAACAAGCCACAAAAACATGACATGAATTGATATGTAATAACACAATTACTAAAGGAAACAAAAAAATAATTATAGACCAAAACAAAGTTTAGTCTGCAACGAAAATGTGGCCAACGGCAGGACTGTTATTTTCGAATTAGAGAGAGGCGATAGTAGAGAACCGCGATCTATGCGATAGATACACCTCGTTTTTAATTTTTTCCGTGGATTATTTTCTCCATTTTACTCTATCCATTGTCAGGGTTGCTGCTTCTGTCTTCGTTAACCGTTTGTCTGCTAGAATATCCTCTATAGCAGCTATTCTCTAAGGATGTTCCGTGGAACCGTAGGGTTCCGCGATACCCCCATAGGAGTTCCGCAAGAATCGAAATATTCCTCTTTGGTCGAAAGTTTTGACGCGGGCGTATCATGAGGCGCAGCCGAACTTAGTCACCACCCACAACAGTACAATTTCACTATGCCGCCACCGTCGATATCTACTTGTGCGCTCTCACAAAGTCGAAATTGATTACATCGCATTTCTATTTTCATTTCCGCTTCCAATTTATCAACGGCGTTGTGAGCCCGCAGTCCCTTTGATAAAAGCCGATTATGAGATAAGATACTATAGTTGTGAACAAGCGACTTTCGGGTCTAGCATCAAAACATAAAGTCGAAGTTGTTTACACCGCATTTTTTGTTTTCCTATTTTCATTTCGGCTTTTTATTTATCAAAGGTGCCGACTCGAGTATTTTTCAGAATGTTTGAGATTGAAGTTAGGACTATAAAAGTGACGATCGCACCTTAACACTCACCACTCAATGATTGCACTGGTCAACAGTGGCTTTGGTGCCGGGAATTGTTAGCTATTTTTGTATAAATTTCATGCCCTGATCCCAAATCTGTTGTTAGTTTTTGCCTAGAAGCTCAAATTTTTGAAATACTAAATTTTAGTGAAAGCCCCATAATTGACAAAACAAAAATGTGGTTCATTATAATATATTATTCAAAAATATAAAAAACTGGTATATTTTTGTATAAAAATACAGATAAAAAGCATTATTAAAATTAGCAGTCACTCAAGCACACTTTTAAAGCTTCGTTTTCGTGAAACGCATATTTTGGGAACAGTCTCTTTTTAAATTCCAGTAATAATCTGCTATTATTTTTGCGTCCCAACGTCCTTGGTAGCGGTCCTTCATAGTCTTAATATCTTGTTGAAACCTTTCACCCTGTTCCTCACTGAAATCTCCCAACTTTTTTGGAAAACGGTCCAAGTGACTATGCAAATAATGTAATTTAACGCTCATTTTGCACCCAACGGATCTAAAATTGTCGAGCATCTCGTTGACAACTTGATTGTAGTTGTCAGCCTTGCGATTCCCCAGAAAATTTTGAACAACAGAAACAAATGAAGTCCAAGCTTTCCATTCGACCTCATTCATGAATATTACAAATGCAGGGTTCTTTATAAGTTTCCGTATATGTGGGCCGTCGAATATTCCTGCTTTAAGTTTTTCTGAACTCAACTGGGGCATTTTTCTACCTATATATGCAAAGCCAGTTTTATTAAGAGCCTTCACAAACTGTTTCATTAGGCCCAGTTTAATATGCTTTTCTCTCGTTCAACTAAGGGAACGTTAATAACGTTGTTTTCCCACTTCCAGGTTTTCTCTTTTAGGCCACTCTTTTCTAATCCAATGGTGTGTTTTCTCTCTGCTATCCCAGATGCACAGGAAGCATGGATATTTGGTGAAACCACTCTTCTGACCCAGAAGGAAGTTTACCATTTTTGAGTCCACACAAATGACCCATTGATGCTCAGTATACTTCATTTTTGTCAATACCAAAGCAATGGTGTCGTATGCTTCTTTCATTTTCGTTGAATTACCAATTGGTTTTGAAGCATATTTGTTTCCATTGTGTAAAAGGACACATTTTGAATTTTGCTTTGAGCTATCAATAAATAAGCGCCATTCATTTGGAGAATAGTCACAAAGTCTCATTTTTTCTAGAAGGCCTTTAACATCCTGGCAATATACTAGATTGTCTTCTTGAGAAAAAAAAGTAGAAAATCCTTTTCTCTATTGCGGTAAAAAGAAATATTAATTCCTTGTTCTGGTAAATTCTTGTCCTTCAACCTAGAATTTCAGAAGCTTCCTTTGAAAGTTGAGACCTCTGCTGAGGTCGTTTAACTCATTTTGATTAAAACGTTGGGGCATTAATGTCGTCCCCAAATAATCACAGTCACGTTTATCACTTTGAGAAGAGTGATCAAAAGGAAAATTCTCGTCCAGGCCAAGCTCTGGTAGCTGATGAAATGCGGGGATTGGTACATCATTTGAATGAGTGACTGGGCGCCTTGGAGACTCTAAATCAGGATAATTCCACTTGCTACGGTTGTTTCGATTCATACCATTGAGATTTACTAGGCAGAAGTAACAGTCATTAAAGTGATTTTTGGGTTTCCTCCAAACCATGTGTATGCCAAATTTTAAACATTTCCTTTTTCCAGCATTCCTCTGTCGTAAATGTTCAGTACACGTTTTACAGATCATATGTGGTGCCCAGGTTTTATCCTGATCACCAAGTTTAACAACAAAGTATCCAATATAAGCTTTCTTTACAAAGTCACTAACAGCTTTTCTGTGCTCTTTTAGGGCGAATTCCCCACATATGTAACAAAACACGTCAGGGTGATTTACAGAACTTCTACTGGAAACAGCAGCGGAACTCATTTTATGTCAATAAAAAAGCACAACAAAAAAAATTAGGATATTTCGCAACTCCGTTCTAATCCCTACGGCGACAATCTGCAAACTTAGTTCAAGTTCAAGTGTTAATACCTTACCTTAGGTTAATACGAAACCCGTAACTGGCGCCGCAAGTGGCGCCAGGGGGTGTAGTGTAGTCTAACACTTAACCTAGTAGTTTTATTATTTTTTTATTAATGGTGTTTTAAATAAATACATAGATTGTATAATGTTTTTTTTAAATTACTGTTTAAATACTAGACCAATATAATAAATAAAAAGATATATATAACATTAGTTAAAACAGGGAGCGGATAATAGCAAGCAGGTGCGTGTAACTTTTTTAAGTATAAGCAATATCTAAAAAACTAGAGCTAATAAATAGGGAAAACCTGCCTTTATATATAGATTCAGCGCCCTAAATATACCTAAAATCAGCTCAAAAAACCTGGGCACCAAAAAAATCCCAATGGCACAGGACCAATTGGACAGGCTTATTTCAGTAACATGTTTGCATAAAACCCAAAATAAAAAATTAGATACAAAAGTAATAGAATGTTTTGAGATGCACAAAAAACCAAAGTAACATTTTGGCATCAAATCAAAAACAAAAAAATAAAAAAAAATGTCCGGTAAATTTGTGAATTTTCTTAAATAAATGTTTTGATGTACGATTTAAAGAAAAATGTTAAATACAAAAGTTGTAGAACGTATTAAGGTCTATGAAAAAGCTTAGTAACTTTTTTGCGTCAAATGAAAAACAAAGGAAATACTATTTTTTTCAACATCGACAGGCCGCCATTTTGTTTTTACTGGGCCGATTTGGCTCATTAACGAACTCGTCCAAGATTTTGGCGTAACCGATTTTTGTATAAAATGTAATTAACCACTATTAATATTTGTAATAAACACGAATATAATCCAAAAGTTAACACACAAATATCAAACTTGCACTTAACTCAATGAAATACAATGCGAAAATTGTGAAATGTGACCTGATGCCACTCCTGACGCTGTCACAAATCAGTCAAATCGTTTTACAACAACGGAACAAAGGAAACAGAAATTGACAGAACGAAAATGTCGCGTCAGTTCATCCAGCTAAATTCTAATTGGTTAGTTATTTCTATTATGCTGTCAATTATTTCGCGCAACCAACCAACGTTCCATCCTCAATATCAAGAAAACGCATATGAACTGTAGCTTCTTAATACCAACTTAAAATTAGCACAACATGGCGGCCATGTGTAGGCAAAGTGAGGGGTCATTTCGGATGTATGGGAAACATATACTATTAGAAGTCCATGGATCCTTAGTCCGTGGATAGTAAGTAGTACGTTAACTGAACTCTAAAAATGATGGTAATTTGAGGTATGTCAAATGAATAAAATAGAATCACAATTGTAGTTAACTTATTAATAAATAAAAAACATCAAAAATGAATCAACATTGCTAATATGGCGAAGGCGATGATAATTACTATAATAAACACAGCAGTAACTTAGTTTTAATAAAGGTATAATTTAAATATTATAATTACGACGTAATCGATATAAAGAAATAAATCGAATGAGTATTTAGCAAGAGTTAATGATAAATTTAGACCGTGACATTTGTAGAGCGGACCCATGTGGTTGGTGGTAATCATCTAAGCTTTTTCTCGTGTCTTCTTGCCTACCATACTTTCTTGACCGGTTTCTCATTTTTCATGCGTCAAAGGTGGCCGTACCATTTCCGTTTTGTGTTTTCAATTTTTTCTAATATCGGCTTAACGTTTAACATCTCTATTTCAGATTTTGCGTATTCCTAAAGCTCCCAACACTTTTCCTAGATCTCCATTGCTTGAATTTATCTTTGACCTTTCTCATTAGTACCCAGTTTCCGCAACTAAAAATAACGATCGGTGCAAACACGGAATTGTATACATCTTTCGCCTTTATAGATACCTCCTCCTTCCCTATGAATCAATTTTCCATATAGTGGTATACACTAGCTGCCCTCTCTATTTTACCATTTATTTCTATTTCTTCATTTGTTTCTTTGCTCATCTTTACTCCTAAGTATTTAAAATTGTTAATTTGTTCCAGTGATTTTCCATCTATAATAATATTGATAACCTCATTGGTTATCCATACTAACATTAATTTTGTTTTCATCTCATTAATTTTTGTCTTTCATTTAAGTTATTCCCTGTATTGATAAGTTCTTCTACCAAACAGCACAACATCATCAGCAAAAGCACATTGTGAGATATGGACTGGTTCCAGGTTTCTGTACACAATATATAATTTTGTTGCTATAAGGTTTGTCGCTTTATTGCGTCATCCAATATAACGTTGTCTGACACCTTCATTTACTGGATTGCATGTTATCAGTTTTGACATAATTTTGGATTTAGGAATATATGCTCATTATGGCTTGCATGAGTTTTTGTGGTATATTTTTCTTTTGTAATTCTTCTTGACTATTTCTCTTAGTACACGATCAAAAGCTTCTCTAGATCAATGCATGCTTGATATACTCAGGCGTTTATGTTCTTAGCTTTCTCTATTATTTGTTTCGTTGTAAAGATGTGGTCATGTATACTTCTTCCTTTTCTAATCCCGTTCTGGAATTCTTCTATTTTTCATGTCAACCTTTTTTCCAATACCCGTTCATATACTTTCGAAACAATACTCAGTAACGTTATACCTCTGTAATTATTGCAGTCCCTATTGTCTCCCTTCTTGTTAATAGGAACAGTAGTAAATATTTCTTAATCTGCTGGTACATGCCTTCTTTTTATTGTATATTGTTAACATTCCTCTAATAACAGCATTATGTCCAGCTTCCTAACCTTTTTTAACTTTTTGATGGCAGCTGTAATTTCATCTCATCGTCTTGTGTCTCATTTGCTCTCAGCGCATGCTTCCTTACTACGTCTATAATTTCATCTTCATTAGTAAGAGTGTTTCCATTTTCATATTTAATCTGTTTAATTACTTGTTGCTCATTTGCCGATCGCAGATCTTTCAATATTTCATAAAACAACTTTTGATTCATATGGAAATCGTTATCCAATTTGCGCCCAAAGTATTCCCATGACTTTCTTTTAGCTTCCCTTATTATAAGTTTAACGTTATTGCCTTGTAATTTGTATTATATTTCCCATTGTTTTTGTGTAGTACAATTGTTTCCATTTTTTTTCTTTCGCTGTCTTATCTCTGCATTTCAACAGGCTGTCTGTTTCTGAGTTCAATTTATTTTTGTTATACCGCATACTTCTTTTCCTGCTCTTATCAGTGCATTTTTGAATACTTTCCACTGAAATGAAATTAACTATCTCGACCCCTACTTTATGGAATCTACTCATATCAGTGTTTCAAATGAAACTTACTGTTTCTAGCTAACTCCACAATATATTGAAAAAATGTTAAAAATTCTAAAATATTGATAATTGCTTCGATATTACTTAAATATCAGCGTCAGAATGACAGAAGTTACATTTCATTTGATGCCTACCTGATGTTTAATTATTTTTTGCTAGTCCAAGACCTACTTTGTGATTGACTTAATATATGTTAATGGAAAAAAGAAGATATGATATTACAAATATTAAAGCTTAGATATTATTAGCCCTATGGGAATATCCTGGATATCATTTGTCCAATTAAGATCAGTATAATTGTGCAACAATGATATGGAAAACCAGAAAAAACATTTAAATTTATATAAACTTGAATGTCCAGAATGTAATGCTGTCTATTTGGGTCAGACCCTTAGAAATTTTGAAATCCGATATAGTGAACACTTACGGGCATACAGGTTAAAACAACCAGATAAATCCCACTACGCCAGACATCTACTTGACACGAATTATTTATTGACACCTAACACAGAAATAGAAGTGTTATATATTTGTGATAAGAAACAAGAACTGGATTTCCTTGAAGAATTGGAAATTAGAAGACACTTAAGAAACCCACAATATGAAGTCGTTAATGAACAAATAAATCTAGGCAGTTCTCCACTTTTAAACTGTCTTCTAAAGTGATAATTGTAAAGATCAGCAGATATAGTTTCCCTGGTTTTCCATATCATTGCACAGTTATACTGATCTTAATTGGGAAAAATGATATCCAGGATATCCCCATAGGGCTAATAATATCTAAGCTTCAATATATGTAATATCACATCTTCTTCTCCTTTTTTTCTATTAACATATATTAAGTCAATCATGAGGTAGGTCACTCCTTGGACTAGCTAAAAGTAATTAAACATCAGGTAGGCATCAATTGAAATGTAACTTCTGTCATTCTGACGATGATATTTAGGTAATATCGAAACAATTGTCAATTTTCAATATAATGTGGAATAAGCTAGAAACAGTACGTTTCATTTAAAACACTTTCCACTGTACTCCAGCCTAAGTGATTCGTGCTTAATAGATACTCTACTCTTCTGCTACATTTGTGTCAGTTAGTCTGTGTCTGTAGTTTTTAATTGCTTCTTTCGTGAAGTTAGTTCGAGCCACTGGTTTCTTATTGTTACGTATTTGGCCAATTTGTGTCTTATCCTATAAAAGATACCTAGTGTTGTTTATTTCAGGTCCTCTTCAGACTCTGGCGACAATCATCTTTTGATAGAAATTATCCCAAATACATGTATTTTCCATATTTGCTCATTTTTATTTGTGATGCTGTATGTTCATTTGCTTCTTTACTTACTCGGTCTATATGACGTTTAGCGCTAATAAGTTATTGACGTCCTTTCGTAGTCCCAACCTTGGAATCTGCCATAATGAACGTGTCATCCGCTCATAGTTAGTTATTAATGATATGTTACGAAAGAAAAATTATATAATAAATTAATTATAATACGAACAATCTATATGATTTCAAATTCGGATGAAAGTTTTTTCTGTATAATTTGTAGAAATTAAATCATCGCTTACTTACGAATGCTAATTTTCTTTTATAAAACCGAAAAAATAAACATACCGAATACAATATAACGTTAATTATTCAGGAACAGATGAAAGCATTCGAATATTTTATTTTCAACATTACAATCGTTTCCGTTTCCGGTAATTTGCAACTTGCAAAACTTTCTCTCGAGTCAACGTTGCTGTGGTCTTGTCAGCACATTCGGAGAGTGATTAAAACATCTTAAAAGCGAATACTGTTTTTATTCAATTACACCTGATTAAATGAATTCTTCGGTTTGAAAAGTAGAAAGTTTGGAGATTCGAATTGAAACTAAATTTGTATAGTTTTTATTTTAGCAAAGAACATGTGGTGCAATTGAAAGCATATTTAATAAAATAAAGTTAAAGTTAAAAGATTTGTGAGCAACCAGTGGAAAAAATCGTGAAAGAATTTTAATGAAACATTTTCTGCATAATACTAATCAATTCAACCAACCAATATTGGTTAAACACATTACATATAAAATCGCCAGATAGAATAAATTCGATAATAAATAAATTGAAGCATGCTAAAAAATGGCAGCACAAATAAGTATTAGATGTGTTTAACAAAGACCGTTACCAAATTTCTCATTTTAAATACGACATCCTGTATATTATTCATTACCTCGTTTTACTTGTATGAAATGGAAAGAAAGATATCAACTGTTTTGCTTAAAACGCCAGGTCTCAGCAAATTAATGTCAGATTTCATGACAGTAGTTGTTTGAATAGTTGAAAACTAGGTACTGCTCAAATTTATCCGGGCCTTCAATTCAGGTGGAGGAGATAAGAAAAGCGATAATGGCCGCAAAAATTTGCTTCCTACCGTTACTCGGTCTAAGATTCATCAACCTAAAACTCGGTGAATACTGTACGCTTTTAGGCGTTGCCCCTAGCTCTTGCGGAGACAGGGGGTCCGTTGTTCGTAGACTAAATAAACTGTAGTAGGGCGCCAGGCAATTTTGCCTCGCGACAACTACCTACACAAGTTTTCCCACCCTAAGACTACCAAATAGATGGAGAAATAAAAGTCAGATGTCACTTACCCAAATCTAAGTTTAATAAAATGCCTCAGTTTTGTCGAGATAATCTTACAAAAATCCCGTTAGTACAACTATTACGTATCTACAAGTAGTTCACAAAATTACAAGAAATCCCCAAATGTTCTAAAAACCCATAAATCCTAACCACAATTTGTTATGGGTAAGTGAAATCCCCCTTGATTGAATGATATAAAAAAATATATATACATATATCCCAAGCAAAATGTATCCCGTATCTTTAATAGCCAACGTAACCCTCGACTAAAATCCTATGAATCCCTCGATTAAAATGCTATATATCCCCCAAATAAAATCCAATGAGTCCTCCCTAATAAAATCCTATAATTTCCCCAAGTCAAATCCTTTAAATATCCCCAAGTAAAATCCTATAATTCCCCCCAAGTAAAATCCTATAATTCCCCCCAATTGAAATACCAAGTTACAGACTAGATTTTTCGTAGAGTTATGTACAAACCAGTACATACAAATAAAACGAGTGCCCAATTACTCGATTAAAATGAGAAAACTATATACTGGAGCCTTGAATACACTATGGGGTTAAATCAATAATAGTGTACCATAGGTATCTATGGCACATAATAACATTTATTCACAACCATATATGCAATGCTGTCATTACTAACGTCATTGAAGGTTAGGAAATATCATATTACACACCTCTACTTCCTCCACTCGAGTAACTCAAAATATTAAAATTGAATAGCCACAGTAACGCTTACATAATCTTATAATGGGTGTAGGTATCACCAATCTACATTCGCAAACTATAAATGGTAAGACAGATATAATCAAATATCAAATGTTGATCACAGTGTTTACATAAGTATGGTCATAAACTGACTACCACAAGTGACTTACGGTAACGAAAAAATCAATTAACTACAGGATACACTAACTGATAATATAAACAAATATTATAGGGCTGAAGGCGTTATTACCCTAGATGTGGTGATCAAGGCTTACTCAAATGATATTTTCCCTCTAAGATGAGGTTTTCGTGTACAGATTCAACATCCGAACTGGAATTCCTCCATAAAAAATTTACCTATGGCGTCGAACTATATAATCCCAAAAAAATGGTATTTCCACGGGTCTATAATCACAAAACAATTACCAAAATCACCCGGGAAATATGTGTCACCATTCGGTCATCCCTTACTATAAGGTGAAATATGTAATTATTCACCCAAAAATTTGGCAGAAATTCAACGGCTTACTATCTTCTATACCCAACGAACAATGAATCCACGGGGAACGAATTTCTCTTCGTGTTCAATCCAGCCAGCCAATCAGAACGCTCTCAAGATGTCAAAATATTCATTAACCAATAGCTTCGCGACACCCAGCAATTATACACCGCAGATCAACGTATACACAGACACTACACTGAAAATTTCGTTACAAAGATACGTATAAGGGGGTAGTGCGTTCGAAGTAACACCACGGGAACATGCTCCATAATAACAAAATAAATACTTTGACGTATAGTTAATTAACAAAGGTAATACACATTCATAAAATTAACTATCTCGACCCTTACTTCGTGGAATCTACTCATATTAGTGTTTTAAATGAAACTCAATGTTTCTAGCTAATTCCACAATATAATGAAAAATGTTGAAAATTCAAAAAACATTGACAATTGTTTCTATAACTGAATATCATCGTCAGAATGACAGAAGTAACATTTCATTTGATGCCTACCTGATGTTTAGTAGTTATTTTAGGCTAGACCAAGAAGTGACCTACATTGTGATTGACTTAATATATGTTAATAGAAAAAATAAGATGATGTGATATTACAAATATTGAAGCTTAGATATTATTAGCCCTATGGTGATATCCTGGATATCATTTTTCCAATTAAGATCGGTATAACTGTGCAATGATATAGAAAACCAGGAGAACTATATCTGCTGATCTTAACAAATTTCACATAAGAATACAGTTTAAAAGTGGAGAACTCCCTAGATTTATCTGACTACTTCATATTGTGGGTTCCTTAAGTGTCTTCTAATTTCATATTCTTCAAGGAAATCCAGTTCTTGTTTCTTATCACAAATATGTAGTACTTCTAGTTCTGTGTTAGGTGTCAATGAATGATTGTTGTCAAGTAGATGTTTTGCGTAACGGGATTTATCAGGTTGTTTTAATCTGTATGCTCGTAAGTGTTCACCCACCTCTTCAATCAGCTACCTTTAGAATTAAAAGTGGCAAATACATTCAATAGGTTCCGGAGATTGACAACAGCGTTTCTGCTTGAGAGACCTTATTATTAAGTGGCAGAATTCTGCAATCTACCCTAGACTTTTGAGTTACATCGGCGTTGTTCAATATTTGGTATGATGTATGATGGTAACATTGTATTATAATTATTAATTTGTATTTTTATATATTATGCTTTGCATTGTTAGTATAGTCAGTATTTTTTATATCTTTATATTATTTTTTATATACTTTTTTCATATTTATCTATTTTTAAATTATTTCGCTTTGTCCATAAAATTGTATAAGTAAATTTAAAATATTGAGTCGAGGCCATATTTTATTACATTTGTTGTAGTTCTGTTCAGAATGAAAGTTGTATAAATCGGTAGTATCAAAACTCACCATTAGGAGCCGAACAAGTTTTGTGGTCTAAAAGAACAGCTGTTTAGTTCAGAATCACAATGACATAAGTGCGTAATTGTTGCTCTTTTGCTATGTGTTCAGTTTGCTAAATTATGGTTTAGACAATTGTAAGTGGTTTTTTAAATAATTGTTAGTAAAAGTGTTTGACAAAACTGTTTTACCAGTGAAAGTAGTAGATTTTATTACTCATAACATTGTTATAATTAATTTGAATTGCGTGGAAATACTGTTGTTTAATATTCATTTCAATTAGAATTTAGGTTAAGTTTAGGTTTAATAATATTACATTGAGTACTTCTATCGATTTTTATATTGTAGTGCATTTAATTGAAAAACTAGAATGTATTATAACTTGAGGAATCTACTTCAAATGATGATAATGATATCGAAGATCCTGACGTTGATCCAAAATCAACTGATAATAACGCTTGGATTCTGTTAGGACTAACAACTTTCCAAACCAAACATCAAATCATGATCACACTTATTGCTTGGAAAATGTGGGTGATACTTTAACCAATCCTAACACTAGCCAAAATCAACCGAGGGGATTTAGGAATGTCAATAATACGCCAAGCTTAGTCCAACCTGTCCAACCCGGCCAATGAAAATGAAGAACTATATTCCTGCAGTATTGATCTACAAAAGGATTTGTCTTTTTCTCCCTTAACGATCTGTGACGCATACTACAGAATGAATTTGTATTGCTATGACTTTGGCGTCCATGACTTAGTCAAAAACTGTGGATTTTTCGACACATGACATGAAACAGTAGCTGGAATAGGTTCACAGGAAATATCTTCATGTTTGGTAAAACATTTGGAAGCTGAAGCTAGTAGTAAGCAAAAAGTAACAATCTAGAGCGATTCCTGTGGAGGGCAGAGCCGAAATATTAAAATGGCTCTTGTCCTCATGAGATGGATTCAGAGTGATAACGTTGACATTGAAGTTCTGGATCACAAAATTTTTAGTTTCAGGGCATTCGTTCTAACCGATTTTATCAGTGTAGAGTTAGCAGCCAAAGAAAAGACAATGTATGTTCCTCAAGATTGTCAATATATTTGACTAACAATATAATACGAGAATATCATTTTACTTTTCCATTTTAATACACTGTACATCGTGAACTAAGCATTTGAAGGGTCTCAATTCCTATCTCAATTTTCATCCTATGTTAAGGGATATTACCTGTAAGGGATTGTCAGTAGAAATTGGGAATATTAGAATAATATGAATCTCGCCTTTTTACTTTTCCGCCAACCTATCTATTATGCGAGAAAAGTATTGGTTTACCCACAAAAAAGTTGGAAATTTGAAATTTTTTTTTGAGTTATTTTTACGTTATTCATTAACAACAACACGAAAAAACGGTTTTTAGAAAAAAAATCCTGTGTGTATGTCGTCGTCGTCGTCGTCGTCGTCGTCGCCATCGTCGTCGTTGTCGTCGGCCACTTTTCCTTGCAAGTCTTGTTAGCACGATACAGCCTCCAGAGTGCAATAAGTCACCAATTTTATGATGGAATATTGTTAAGGACATTTCACAGATGAACCCTATTGATTTTCAGCTCACCAGAGCCAGTACAACGGGTGCTATGGTACTTGAAGTACGACGATTTGTCGTTTTTCGAGAAATTTCAGTTTGTTAGCACGATACAGCCTCCGGAGTTCAACAAGTCTCCAATGTTATGATTGAATATTATTCAGGACATCTCACTGATGAACCCTTTTGATTTTCAGCTCACCAGAGCTAATACAACAGGTGCTACAGTACTTTAAGTACGATATTTTTGTCATTTTTGGAGAAGTTTCAGTTTGTTAGCACGATACAGCCTCCGGGGTATATACAAGTGACCAATTTTATGATTGGATATTATTCAGAGCATCTCAAAGATGAACCCTATCGATATTCAGCTCACTAAAGCTAGTACAACGGGTGCTATGGTACTTGGAGTACCAAATTTTTGTCATTTTTGGATAATTTTCAGTTTGTTAGCACGATACAGCCTCCAGATAGTATACGATTGATCAATTTTATGATTGAATATTGTTCGAGGTGTCTCACAGATGTACCCTATTGATTGTCAGTTGACTAGAACGAGTACAGCAGGTCCTATAAATCCAGATATACTAAATTTTTGGTTATTTTTGGGAAAATTTCGGTTTATTAGCACGATACATCCCCCGAAGTGTATACAAGTAACAATTTTATGATAGAATATTGTTCAGGGCCACAGATGCGGAAAAGTTAGTTTTAATCTTTAAAATCGTTTATTTTATTTTATTTTCAATTTCTGTAATTACTCCAATCTCTTGTAGAGTTTATATAGCGCCAAGGAATTTAATTTATTTTAATATGTGAAATGTTTGTTGCCTAACGATCAAACATGTAATTGATTACATTTTAGCATAGATCAGATAGTTACGGTCACAAAAAGGTAGGAAACTTTAACTGTAACTTAATTATGTAAAAAATGAGGATAACTTAAGTAATTCTCGTGAAGTGCGCAGTTGGGTACCTCCAAGTTCTATTTCAAAACTCTATTCAACACGACCTGGATGAATTAATAAAATGGTGCAAGGAGTGGAACATACCAGTAAACTTTACCAAGTGTCGTGTTTTGTAGTACGGTTAAAACAATACATGGGTCACATATCTTGAATCAGAGCCTATAAAATCCGTTCCGGAAGTCAGTGATTTGGGTGTCATGATTTATGCAGGTCTGGGATGGTCCTCGCAGACTGCAACTGCGGTTAACAGGGCAAACTTATCTCTGTACTTGATATCTAAGGCATTTCCAAGAATGAGTCCAGGCTTGTTCTTGAGGCTATACAAAAGTTACGTCCGACCTCAGTAAGAATTTGCTATCTCCGTTTGGTCTCCGCACCTCAGACGTGATATAAGCCTTATAGAGGGGGTTCAACGTAAAACTACAAAATTGCCACTAAATTTTTCTGACTTGAACTATGAAACAAGACTAAGCAGGCTTGGGCTGACAATATTATCTGAGAGAAGAGAGAGGGGTGATGTCATTACAACGCTTAGGATTCTAAGAGATTACTTTTGGGACACTTCTAACTTTTTTACATTAAATGAAGATAACAGGTTAAGACGTCACAATTGTAAATTGAAAATAGAATCTTTTAGATCTAGTGATAGGCAAAACTTTCTAGTAAATAGAGTATTCGATGAATGGAACAATTTAAGTAGTGACCTCGTATCAGCTCCGTCTCTGAATAGCTTCAAGAATGGGCTGGACAGGTGTTCTTGATCTGGTGTTGTACTTGATCAGTGTTCTATGATTCCATATTGCTACTATCTTTGTAAATCTCAATTTATTTCAAGCTAAGTTTGTAAAATTAGTTCTGCTAACCTATAAGTACCTATGTAATTTGATTTTGTAATTGGGCCATATAAACCTTGCTTTGATTCGTAATCATTGTGTAATAAATAATAATAATAATAGTAATAATAGTAATAATAATAAAAATAATAATAATAATAAGGGAGTACACTTACACATTTACAAAGTTTCGAATGCATCACTCAAAGAGCGCAGTTGGAAGACTATATATGCCTAGAAGGCAAGGGGGCAGGGGATTAAGCAGCGTCAAAAGAATGTGCCGAGCCCAAGAGAAGAACATGCGACTCTACTTCTATAACTCGAACAGGCCTCTCATTAGGAAAATAGTGGAGAGTGGCAATAGATATACACCGCTTAACCTCAAAGATCGACAACATGCTATAACGATCCTAACGAACGAGGATATCCAAACAGCATGGCAAGACAAGGTGCTCCACGGAAAGTATCCCAATGCGTTAAGCAACCCAGAGATTGATAAGGAAACCTCGCTTCTATGGCTGAAGGAAGGAAAATTACACCCAGAGACCGAGGGATTTATAACAGCCATTGAGGATAGCATCATCCGAACTAGAAATTATGAAAAATACATTCTTAAAGTCCTCGACGTTAACGATGTCTGCAGAAAGTGTAAAGCAATGGGAGAAACTATCAAACATGTCACTGGGGGCTGCCCTGCTTTGGCTACGGGAATGTATCTGGGAAGACACAACGAAGTGGCGAAGATCATCCACAGAGAATTAGCACTTGACTTAGGACTTGTTACTAACCCACCACCCTTCTATACATATGTACCTCAAGCTGTTTTAGAAAGCGAAGAAACAGTGCTGTACTGGGATAGACCAATCCACTCCGATAGGACTTTAGATCACAACCGCCCTGATATCCTGGTGATCAAAAAGAAAGATAAGACGTCCACCATTATTGACATAGGATGCTCCCTAACCAGCAATCTGCAGAAAACGGAGATTGAAAAGAGAAATAAATACCAAAACTTGGCTATCGAACTTAAACACGTATGGAGATTAGAAGAAGTGAGAACAATCCCAGTCATAATATCGGCTACAAGCGTGGTGACGAAGAAGTTCTTGAAATATTTGGAGCAACTCAACCTACCTTAAGGCCTCGCAAAAATTATCCAGAGGACGGTGATTCTCCAGACATGTGATATCACCAGAAAATTTTTGAACGACAAAGGATAGACCATCGAAACATCCACCGGACTAATGTGACATGATGAACTTCATCCCCATTAACCGTGCCGAGCCCTACCAGCGATGGGCTCGGGCCCTAACCTAACACCATCTAATCCAACTTAGAAAACCCCAACCCATTTGGCCCGAGCTCCCAATGGCGCGCGCGAGGGGTCGGTGAATGTTTTCCGGCTACGGCCGAGAAAGTGAGTCGCTTAAGTCATAATAATAATAATAATTATAATAATAATAATGAAATACCAAATAAATACAATATAAGATCCCTACTATAAGTAAAAACCTGATCCAGTGAATGAAAACCAAAATTTCAAAGTTTACTGGGACCGAACAATTGTAACAGATAAAACAATAACACTAATAGACATCTTACATCCCCTGGATCACAACGTACAGAAAACATATACAGAAAAACTTAGGAAATACACCGAACTAGCAGAAGAAATAAAGGCAATGTGGAAGATGGAGAAAGTTCAGATAACCCCAGTTATCATTTCAGTAGCGGGCCTCATACCACCAGATTTACTTAATGAATTCAAAAAACACAACTTACCACAACATACAATACTAGAAATGCAAAAATCAACTATATTAGAAACGTGTAGGATAGTAAGGAAAATTATCAAATAAGTCAACAAGGTATGAGTTTCACGTGAGCCCTCATACTTTTAATCCGTGTAAACGTGAGAAGAAGGAGAATAATAATAATAATAATAATAATAATATTCGAAAAATGATAATAAATTTATAAGTATGATAAAATATCTAGATGGGCAATTACCAACAACAAAGACTATCAAATATAAAGTAAAGCGTATAATGTAAGACTTACAAATGTCAAGTGAAGAAGCAAATCATGAAAATCAACAACAAAATATAACAAAAAAGGAAGCACTGAGAAAACTAAGAGATAAATAGACGAATGAACCTCTACATGGACAATTTCCACACAATATTCAAAAGCCAACTATAAGTAGTGAACGAACATAGTCTTGGTTGAAAAAAGGAAAATTGAAAGGCGAAACGGAGGCATTAATAATAGCGGCTCAAGATCGAGCACTTAGAACCAGATATTACGAAAAACATATATTGAAATTAAATATCAATAGCAAATGTCGTTTATGTAATGAAGAAGAACACATAACACATATAGTGGGATGCTGCCGTGAATTGGCCAAAAAAGAGTATATTGAAAGACATAACAACATTTGCCGATATATACACTGGAAACTGATCAACTCAATAGAAGTTGAGTGCTTGGAAAACTGGTATAAACACCAACCTCCAGACGTTGTTAACAAGGAGCACATAACAATACTATATGACCAACAGGTTCACACAGACAGACACATACCAGCAAATAAACCTGATATAATTATAAAAAAATAAAGAAACTAAAACATGTTTTGGATGTACCTTGTGATAACAATGTTGTTTACAAAGAAGCCGAAAAACTTTTGAAATATAAAGACCTGTCCATCGAAATTAATCGAATGTGGCATCTCAAGGTGGAAATAATACTAGTAGTAGTCGGAGCATTGGGGACTGTGACCAGTAATTTCTTCAATCTCACGAAGAAAATCCCAACGACACTAAATGTAGAACTGATCCAAAGAATAGCATTGAATGGCACAGCATATATTTTAAGAAAAGTACTTTGAGTACGACTTAACCTGAGGTGTCGGGAGGACACCTGGTCATTATACGAAACTAGTATTTACGATCCATAATAATAATAAACAAGTATACCAGAAATTCATTATTGATACTTCCTTCAGTGATTGTTTATTCCACTGATTTTATAGGTTTTTCAATTATTTCAGTTGATATCTTTCAAATTTTATTGTATAAAATTGGTTTTTTAGAAGAATTTTGTTACTTTTCAACTTGTCTCATTCAAACTTCAAAATCCGTCTCCACAACAAACTTTTTCTTTCGTTACCCCCCATAGAAACTCTCAAAAATGAACTAGAACAATAATGACTAAATTTCACTAAAGAATTGGTTTATAAAATTACAAATTTTTCTTAAATTCCTCTTACTTTGTTATAATAAATTTAAATTTAATAATTTCCATAATGCTATAATTTTTTTATAATCCTGTTTACTTCCATGTTTACAATTTAATTTTAAAATTATTCAATAAATATTCAGTTTTCTGTTGTATGAGCCAATCGTTTGACCTAATGAAATTCCTTCTATTCCTTCTATTTTTGAATTGTTCGTGATCTATAATATCAGGGACCCAATTCTCAAATGGTGACTTTCGAAAGTCGTATGCGACTGTGACGATCTGACGAGGGAAATTTGATAAATAGTATTCTCAAATTTTACGACGACAAATTTACGAATGGTCAAAAGCATTCGTCAATTGAAATCGTATACAAATTTTTGTTGTATGTTGTGAGTACATGTATGTATGTATACAGTGTGGAACAGCCAAATGGAATAAATTCGATAACGAATAAATGAGAGCGTGTTGGGAAAAACGCTTGGACACGTCGATTTGTATTTTTAGATTCGCATTTTTTTTAAAAAAAAAAATTATTCAGGGTGTGTCATTTGACAGTGGCCGATACCAACTTTCTGATTTTAAATTCAACCCCCTGTATATTATTAGTTTTTTGGATTCTTCAGAAAATTCTAGACATAGTTCATGTACAATGTCCCATACCTATCTTCAACTGTTTCGGAAATATTAAGTGTTTTCAGATGTATTACAAAAATGAACATTAAAAAAAGAAAACTATTTTATTTCACAAATTCGCTACATTACACTTAATACTTATTTCCCATTTAGCTCTTAATATTGAGAAAATAAGCAAAAGCCAACAATGCGTTCCTATTTACTGATATGAAATAAAATAAAATACAAAAACAGTTTTGTTTATTTTCGTATAAAACTGATAACCTTAGCAACTTGTTATCTGTCTGCATGACAGTAATGATCAGTGTCAGTGCTATTGTCGTTTGAATTTCGTTAACTGTACGTAATAATATCAGAAAAATTGTTCATTTAACAGAAATGCACAAAATAACCATTCTACAAATGATTGGTTATGGAGATAACACACGGACACAAATGGAAGTTTATCGCTTATTTCACGACAAATTTCCAAATTTGCCGCCTATATCTCAAGGAACAATTAGCAAAATAGAAAATCAGTTTCGCGAGCTTGGTCATGTAAGACAGACAAAAAAAGTAGTTGCCAATGAACTAAGCGATGATACGAAATTGGATGTTATGCTTGAGTTTCGAGAAAACCCACGTAATTCTGGTCGTAAAGCAGCCTCACTGTTCAACATTAGCCACACATCATTTTTTTGAATATAAAAGGAAAGTAAAATGCATCCCTATAAAATGATGCCAATTCAGGAGGTGATGGAAGACGATTTCGACAGGAGAACGTATTTTTGTGAACAAATGATGGAAATGATAGATAACAATATGATCCAATTAGAAGATGTTTTGTTTTCTGATGAGAGCACATTTAAACTTCACGGTCATGTTAATCGTCAAAATTGCCGCTATTGGTCTAATGAGAATCATCACTGGATGAGTGAGGAACATACGCAATATCCTGAAAAAGTTAATGTTTGGGCAGGAATTGTTGGAAATCATATCGTAGGTCCCTTTTTCATTGATGGCAACTTGAATGGAGATAAATATTTAGAACTGCTCCAAAATAATGTTGTGCCAACTTTGACAAACTTATATCCTGATCCAGCAAACCCACAAGTTACTGCCAATATACTATGGTTTCAGCACGATGGAGCACCGCCCCATTACCAAATCAATGTCCGGCAGTACCTGAACCAAAATTTTCCAAATCGGTGGATAGGGAGGCGCGGATCGATAGAATGGCCAGCACGATCTCCTGGCCTGGCGCCATTAGACTTCTTTTTGTGGGGATATGTCAAAAGTATTGTTTACCAAACTAAACCACTCAACTTAAATCACTTAAAAAGACGAATCACGCTTGCGATTAGATCAGTCACACCTGAGATGTTGAGTAACGTTAGAAGACATTTCTATACCAGATTAGCATGTTGTCAAGACGTTCGCGGCGAACATTTTGAACATCTCTTAGATTGAAATTAATGTTTTTTTGTTTTTTCACATTATTTGTAAAATAAAATAATTTTCTTTTTTTAATGGTAATTTTTGTAATACATCTGAAAACACTTAATATTTCCGAAATAGTTGAAGATAGGTATGGGACATTGTACATGAATTATGTCTAGAATTTTCTGAAGAATCCAAAAAACTAATAATATACAGGGGGTTGTATTTAAAATAAGAAAATTGGTATCGGCCACTGTCACATGACACACCCTATATAATAATTATTTTTTTTGAAAAAAATGCGCATCTCAAAATACAAATCGACGAGTTCAAGCGTTTTTCCCAACACGCTCTCATTTATTCGTTATCGAATTTATTTCATTTGGCTGTTCCACACTGTATAATCTTTGCATGTTATGAACAAAGATGATGGCTGAAGAAATGGAACTCTTAGCTGCAATTGAAAATTTGGAGAATCAGGAAATTGTAGTCAGCAACAGAGAGAAAGGCATATTGTAAGAGATGCTTTCAGACTATCCGATAAGAAATTTATAAAGACTTATCGATTAACGAAAGAACTGGTGAGACAGTTAATAGATATTTTAGAACCTCATGTGGTACAAGGAAATCATGCTTCTTCTTATCACTACAAGAGAAGGTAAGTATATATTCATTTGTTGAATATGAACATTAACCTTTAATCAGTCAGTACCTATTATTCCAGGTTCTCATTACACTTAATTTTTATGCAACTAGGTCCTATCCAAGCAACGTGGGGGACAATAATAACATGGCAGTATCACAACCATCAGTTAGCAGATATATTACTCAAGTAACAGAAGCTTTGAATCGGCCACAAAGTTTCTCAAGATTTGTTAAATTTTCTAGGAATATAGAGGAATTAAATATTTCAAGAAGAATGTATGTCATTTCAAGTATTTAAGACTTGTCTCATCAAAAAACAGGTAGAATATTATATAATACTACTTTATATGTGTTTCGGATCCTACCATTCATTTGGTATGCCCGGAATTGTTGGTAGCTTAGATTGCACCCATGTTGCCATTGTACCAACTAAAATGAATGATCCTATAGCTCCTGAATATGTATTTGTTAACCGGAAGAATTATTATTCAATGAATGTTCAGTCGGTAATTTTTTATATTGGATACCTAATTCACTCTAACCAAACTGAAAAAATTCCCAACATGTTCCTTGTTCTCTGGGTTATTGATATTGTTTAAAATTGTTTTAGATTTGTGATGCAGCTTTGAAAATTTTAAATGTAAATGCCAAGTTTCCTGGAAGAACCCATGACACTCATATTTGGAGCAACAGCAATGTGGAACAATTGTTTGTTAACTTCCAAAGGGGTATCGAAGGATTTTTTATTCTTGGTAATTTTTTGGATACATATATATATATATATATATATATATACATCAGCACTACAGACCTATCTGGCCCTCGGCTTTGAGATCTTTCACTCTCTCTCTCTCTCAATTTTTCTCTATAACTCGCCTCCTTTTTCCAGTCCCTTACTCCCACTGATCTCAGGTCTCTCCTAACCATTTCTTCCTTGGTCTTCCTCTTCTCTTTTTACCACCTTCTCACCTTTCAGCACTCGTTTTACCCATCTATCTTCTGCCATTCTACCTATATGTCCTAATCATCTCGCTCTCTGTGCTTTAATTATATGCGTTATACTTGGGTGATTATACAAATCTGATAATCCTCTGTTTGTTCTTCTTCTGTATATTCAATTTTCTTTCATTCCACCATAAATATTTCTGAGCATTTTACGTTCCCATATCTCTAGTTTATTCTGCTCTTTTTTGTTCATTGTCCAAGCCTAGGTAACTGACGGTCTTATTATTGTTTGGTACATTCTTATTTTAGCTATTCGTGATATGTCTTTTGAGTTAAATATCTGTGATACCATACCTGCTGCTTTACTGCCTTTTGTTAACCTCTTTTCTATTTCCCTTTCTTCGTCTCTTTTATTTGTGATAGTGACTCCCAAATATTCGATTTGTTCCACTTTTTTTTATTTTGTAGCTTTTGTTTCCATTACAATTTATAATAATATCGGTTTTTTCATTATCCTTCATTACCATGTATCTAGTTTTTTTCTCGTTGATCACTAGACCATATTCTCTTGCCTTCTCTCCCAGTAGCTTAAATACGCTTAGCAGTTCTTTCCTGGATCTTGCAATAAGTACTATGTCGTCCGCATATGCTAGACACTGATATTTATTCCCATAAATTAAACCTCGGGTTTTTATACCACTTTCTCTCAGTATAATTTCCTGAACTAGGTTAAAGAAGGTTTTGGATAATGGGTCTCTTTGTCCCAGATCTTTCTCTATCTTGAATTCGTTAGAAGTACTGCCCTCCAAAATTACTTTGCTCTCGGTTTTTCATATGGTCATTTCCACTAGTCTTCTCAATTTAATTTATATTTTCAACTTTCTCATTGGCTCATACATTTTTTTTCTTTTTATAGTGTCATAGGCCTGTCTGTAATCGATGAATAGCATATGCAGACTTAAATTTTGTTCGTAAGCATTCTCCTGAAGTGGTTTCATAATGAAAATTTGGCCTATTGTCGATCTACCTGCTTTAAAACCTCCTTGATATTCTCCTCCATTTTCATTGTGGTATTTGTCTAATCGATTTTTAAGTATTTTTGCCATAACTTTGTATGTTACATCTAAAAGTGCTATTCCGCGGTAGTTATCGCATTCTTCCCTGGGACCTTTTTTTGTATTGGAATTATTAATGCCTTGTTCCAGTTTTTAGGGATTTTTTTTTCTCGCCATACTTGTTTCAACAACTACCATATTCTCTCCGTTAATTGTTCGCCTCCATATTTTAAAATTTCTATTGGAATATTGTTTTCTCCTGCACTCTTATTATTCTTCATATGTTTTAAGCATTCTGTCACCTTTAGTTTTTTTGGGGCCGTTATGGCTAGATCTTCCTCATCACAATTTTCTTCCTCCGATTCATTATCATTTTCGCCTAGTTCTTCCTCACCATCATTTAGTAATTCCTAAAAATACTGTGCAAATCTATTTATTTTTTCTTCCCTATCCCCTATTAGATATCCCTCTTTGCATTCTAAAAAATAAGGTGCTTTCCGGTTGTGGCCTTTCCCTTCTCTTAATTCATGATAAAAATTTCTCACTTCTTTATTTTTATAAGCTTCTTCAATCTCTAATAATTCCCTTTCAAAGTAATTCCTTTTGTTCTTTCGGCTTATTTGTTCAACTTCTTTCCCTGCTTTTTTATACTCTAGTCTATTTTCTTCACTGTTTTCTTTTAATAGTCTCCGTCTGATTTTATTTCTTTCTTCCAACGCCTGTTTACATTGTTCATCAAACCACTTATCTTTTTTTCTTCCCTTGGGGCTCCCTATTATCCTATTTGTTACATCTCTCATTACAGTTTCTATCTGTGACCATTCTTCTTCTAGTTGCTCGACGCAAGGTCTCAAATTTAATTCTCTATTGATTTCTTGTTGGAAGTGTTTACTTTGGTTTCGTCCTTCAATTTTTCCAAATCGTATTTTTTCCGTTTTTTATTCTCTTGTTCAATTCTAGGTGGCTTATCTTGTTTAAGTTTTGTAATTACTAAAAAGTGGTCACTATCCGCATCAGCTCCTCTATAACTTCGTACATCTGTTACCCTTTTCAAGTGCTTCGTTTCTATTAAGACGTGATCTATTTGGTTTTTTGTTTTGCCATTTGGTGATAACCAGATTTCCTTGTGGATGTTCTTATGATCAAATGACGTACTTACGATTTTCATTTTATTTTCTAAAGCAAATTCTATGAGTCGCTTGCCATTAACATTACTGAGTGCGTGTCTACTTTTTCCGCCTGTTACTTTTATATACTCTTCTTCTTGTCCGACTTTTGCATTCACATCCCCTATTACACATTTAACATCAAATTTCGGTATTTTATTTACTGTTTGCTCCAGTTCTTCATAGAACTTTGCTTTCGTGTCTTCATCTTTGTCCTCAGAAGGGGCATGCGCATTAACTAATGTCGTTTTCCTGTGTTTTCCTTTGATTCTTATCTACATAGTCTATCTGATACTCCTCAAAATCTATAATATTTGCTTTAAGTTGACTGTTTAGTATAAACCCTGTACCCAGCATTCTATTATCTACTCCACTATTAAAGAACATATAATCGTCTATCTCTGTACGATGAAATAAAACAATATAGTTTATTTATATCTTCATTTATTTGAACTAATGTTCAATTTAAACTTGTTGACGCGTTTCACTAACACAGTAGCTTTGTCAAAACGAATGAAGGTAAAATATGAAAAACATGAATATTTCCTTTAAAACTGATCACAATTTATCCAAATTCATTAAAAATAATGAATCTAAACCTTCAAAATCAAACAAATCAGGAGTTTATAAATTAAAATATGGCAATGACAATTGTGATAAAATTTATATCGGTAGAACTTTTAGAAATTTTAAAACTAGAATTTCGGAACACAAACATAGCTATGACAACAAAAAATTAGATTCTAACTATTCAAATCATTTATTAGAAAACCAACACATTTTCGACCCAAATTTTGAAATTCTCCATGTAGTCGGTAAATCCTTTAGTTTAAATTTATTAGAGGCCCTAGAGATCAATAAAAATAAATATTCAGGTAATCTCCTCAACGACCAAATAGATATCAATCAGTCTCCTTTATTGAACCTCTTTACCTAGAAGATAGCTTAGGAATGTTTGTAGTGAATGAATTTCCAGGTAATATCTTTCAATACCATTGTTAACCTTAGTAAATAGATTTAGCACTGTATATATTAAGACATTTTTATATTTTACCTTCATTCGTTTTGACAAAGCTACTGTGTTATTGAAACGCGTCAACAAGTTTAAATTGAACATTAGTTCAAATAAATGAAGATTTAAACAAACTATATTGTTTTATTTCATCGTTCAGTATGGATCTTCATCAAGTAAAAGCCTCATCTATTCAATTTTTAGTCTATCTCTGTAATTACTTTCTATTTTTGTTTAGTTTCTTGTATTGCTAACACATCTAATTTGTATTTTCTCATTTCATTGATCAAGTGTTTCACGGCCCCCTCCTCAAATGTACCTCTCACGTTCCATGTTCCTATTCTCATTCCATATTGTTTTTTTGTTTTCGTTTAACGTCGGAGTTTACCTTAAGTTGTTGCTTTTCTGTAATCATTTTATTTGTACTATTTTTCATCTTCTGCATTTCCTTGTCTATTTCCATTGCCTGGTCTACTTTATTTTCCTCTGCCTCTGAGATTATGCTTGTCGCCACTGGTTTTTTATCGATATGTTCTGTTTTATTTTTTCCAACTTCTCTTCCTTCGTGTTCCATCTCCATTCCTCTGTTTCTACGTACATGTTTCTGAGTCCAATTTTCACTCGTTTTCCTTTATCCCTTTCTTCTATAGCTTTCATTCTGATCTTTTTTTGAATTTCTTTATCCTTTTTCGACAAGTCATCCTGGATGAACAATCTCTCTTCAGTTTTAAATCTCAATTTTTGTTTATTGAGCATCACCTTCCTTTTCTCTTCTTGGTTTGCCAGAGTTACTAAGCATGTTTTTTCTCCTAACTTTACTGAGATTTCCACCGCCGTTTTTATTTGTAATTCTTTTTCTAGAAATTTCTCCATTTTATTTCGTACTTCTTCTGTATTATTTGTCTCTATTCCTACTCCCTGAACCACTATATTGTTTTCTCTTTTTCCGCTTTCCAGTCGTTCCAATCTGTGGTCCATATTGGTTATTGTTTTCTTCATTTTTTCATTTTCCATCATCAGTTTTTCATTTTCTTCCCTCAGTTGTTTCATTTCTTCTCTGTACTCCTTTTGCTCCTCTCGTGCTCCTTTTTTTGGATACAGCTATTAAAGCATTGAGATGTAACTGAAGTGTAGTTGTTTTAAAATGCCAAACAAACAATTTGCCTTTATAGGTGACTCAGGCTATCCTCTGCGGCCCTGGGTTATAACACCATTGCAGAATCCACAGACTGAAGAAGATGAAGTCTTCAACGAATTAAAAAAAAAACAGGAGCTCCATTGAGAGATGTAATGGACTTCTCAAAATGAGATTTAGATGTCTTCTAAAACATAGAACTCTACATTATTCTCCACAAAAATTTTCACAGATTATTAACGCATGTGTAGTCCTGCACAACATATGTAGTGAAAATAATGTGGAGTTATTGTTGAATGAGGCAGAAGAGCAAGAGGAAATAGATTTGGGCATACTCCCTGCAGCTGTTAATAACAATGACGTAATCCATTATTAGTACATGGTCTCAGGGTGCAGAGAAGATTAATAAATTATTTCAGATAAGAGAAATCAATATACTTAAATGTGTAATAACAAATTTATTATTGAATAAACATAAAATATTGCATACCCAAAACTTATGAACATTTCAATCTAACTGATAGTTAACATTAAAATAAATGAAAATATATTGAAGCAAAAAACTAGGAACAATTCGAACATTTCAATCTGAGAGTTAACTTTGAGATACATTAAAATATATTGAAACAAAACACTAGGAACAATGAATGCATCTTTTAAGTACATGTTGGCTGTCACGGTGAAGGAGTTTAAATTTTTCTATTTATGAGAAATTTCACAAGTTTTTCCACTGCACAGACTTGTCTATCTAACAAAATCAATTTTTTTGTAAATATTCTTCCTTAACTGCTAACTTTCTCTTAGGAATATCAGCTAAAGTGGTAGTTGCAGTAGCACTGGATAGTAGACGATGGCTGGCCACAGTCCTTTTTTCTGAAGGAATGCATATTTTTGTTTTCAATGCATGTTGAGTGGAATAAGTGTGGTCTGTGTTTCCAGTATCATCACAGTGAGTATTATCCTGAACAATTTCCACTTGATCTGCAATAGAATCATCTGGTAATGTGAAACTTACAATGCTTTCATCTACATTAGTTCCAGTTATAGCAACAGGGCATATGGTGCTGAGAATTTTTTCTTCCACGTCATCCAATGCTGGAGCGACTGCCTGTGCGGTGTATAGATTTATTTTGATCTGATTCCTCTTTTCGCCTTTGACCTGAATCTTCCACTGTCTATAAAATAGGAATTTCAACTCTGGGTACGAATTATTTCCAAAAATATTCATCTTTCTCCACTGTTTCCAATCCTTCCTTGCCCCAGGGACAGAATCCAATATTTCACTTATTTGTTTCCATTTCCCTTTGGCATCTTTGAAAGTGAAGGATGCTGTGAATTTTGCACTGATTAATTATGAATACTTTTTATATTTTAGTAGATTAACTAACATGTTCTTTCGTTGCAGAGTGCAATGCTGTATTATTTTGTTTTCACTCATTACGGCAGTTTTTATTCAATGAAGTCATCAACAAATTTTAAATCAGTTGACAAACATGACATAAACCACATAAAACATCAAGAAAGTTGAATATAATACATTGTTGACATATCGTATCCTTCGACAGATTTTGTCTCATGCGAAATTGAAGTCGATGAAGTGATGAGAATACGGTTTTTAAATCTCATGCGACATTTGTCGCTCAATACTATTTTCGGTCGACATTTGAGAGTCAGGGCCCAGTTTTTTGCCAGCAATCTAACCTCATTCGAATAATAATTCTGACAGCTGTCAAATTATGTATTTGCAAACATCCATCCATCATGATAAAGTACGAAATATAATCACTATTATTATAATTTCTTTTTGAACTATTTTAATGAAATATTTTGCCTGTTACAATATATTAATTCAATCACACTTCTTTGCCTACCCAAAAATAATCATGTTGGCATCCCATGAAATGTAACTTCTGTCGTTCTGACAATATTTTAACATGCCATCGAAAGAATTGACAAATTTTTTAGATTTTCTCTTCATATAATGAAAATATTTAGAAACAATTAGTTTCATTTATAACATTAACAATAATGGATTCCATGAAGTGAGCGTTGAAACAGCAAATTTAATATTATACTCGACTCAAAGCGAATCTAGCTTTATTTATTTTTAGTATATACCTCAAAGACACCAGTGACTCATTTATTCATCTGTTCCTGGAATAAAAATGTGCAGAAGACCAACATAAACTCAAGTAGACGTAAGCTCCAACAAGCTACTGAATTTTGTAAATAATTTCAAATTTGATGGCTTGTAGGCAACTGTTCACCATAACACATCTTTTAATGAATTTCGCATATACTGGTTCATTGAATGAATTTGTTATAAAGAATCAACGATCTAAATTACTGTCACGTGAAATTTTATTTCAATTCAATGGATATGCGTAGTGACAAAAAATTTTGTCACAAATCAACAACTAACTTGGAAACGAAATTCTTTTACGATTATTTAATACGCAGACCAACTGCGCTTTAGACTTCTCTATATTCCATATAAAAAAGAACCGAAACTTAACACTACTAATAACAACGGTGTAAAAATTTAAAATTTTTAGTTGCTATCTCCTGAACCCATTTTCACGATAAAAATATCCATCAATAATATCTACAACACTCGTTCGTGTTGGCCTAGCCACACGACAAACTTTCCAACAGCTCTTATAAAAAAATTATCGCAACTCTACTCTGAGTAGTATCATATTCAAAATAGTGCCAAATTTGAAATCAAAGTATTTACCAATATATACACTGGCGAGCAAAAAATTGAGGTCACTTCAGAAATTGCGAGTAATTTTAGCGGGACATAATAGTATTAGTAGGCGTTAAAGCAAATTTTTTCCGAGACTTGACAGCTGTCATCAGCTGTCATTTGATTTATTAGAGTTAGACTTTTATGAAAAATGTGCCTATGCGCTAATTGAACATTCACATTTCCCTTGCCTGTTTTCCAGTTTACTGTTGATTCTTTGTGTAAAACCTAACGATTGCAAAGTGTAGTGATTTAACAGGCCCATAATGCCTTTCGATCCGACTGTTGTGGCAAGAATTGTTGCGCTGTTACAAGATGGTCGGGGACAAAGTGAAACTAAAAGAATTGTTGGTGCTAGTCTTTGTGGTGTGCAATGAGTTTACCACCGCTTTCTGGAGACTGGCCTGATCACTAGAAGACCAGGGTCTGGGCGAAAAAGAGTTACCACTCAACGAGATGTCCGTTTTTTGGTGTCCACAAGTTTGCGGAATAGGACAGCTACTGCGGTTTCACTGCGAAATCAGTTGGAAGAAGTGAGAAATGTCAACGTTAGTGAATGGACCGTTAGAAGAAGACTTCATGCTGCTGGACTGTCATGCAGAAGAATGGCTACAGGTCCCCCATTGCAACGCCAGCATCGGACTGCAAGATTGACATTTGCCAGAGATCACGTTCGTTGGATTGATGATGACTGGAGCTGGGTATTGTTCTCAGATGAGTCGCGTTTTTGCCTCACTGGGTCAGATGGACGTCAACGAGTGTGAAGAAGACCTGGGGAAAGATATGCTGAAGTTTGCATTGACGAGCCGTCTTCCATTTGGCGGTGAGTCAATTATGGTTTGGGTGGGAATCACTGCACAAGCTCGTACAGAGTTGGTCTTGATAGAAAATGGCTCCCTAACCTCTCACAGGTACATTACCATGTTATACCTTTCATGATGTCTATGGGGGAACGTGGCATTTTTATACAAGATAATGCGAGACCACATACAGCCAGAATTGTCAGGGAGTATCTGGATGAGGTAGACATTAGACGGTTTGACTGGCCAGACCACAGCCCAGACATAAATCCCATAGAACATGTCTGGGACGAGTTGGGACGACTGATCCGCAGACACACACCATCACCAAGAACTGCCCAGGAGCTGAGAAGATTGCTGTTGCAGGAATGGGATAACATCGACGAGAATGTGATCCGCAACTTAATTCAAAGTATGCCGCACCGACTTCAAGCAGTCATCAATGCAAGAGGAGGGAATATACGTTATTAGTGTCAAGTTTTTTCATTTTGTTCGTTTCATATTTTCCCTAACAACAAAATGTTGAATGTCGCCCAAAATGTTAATTTGTTACTTATTCAAAATAAATAATGAAATCCGAGAAAAAAAGCATTTCTCTTTAGTATAGAGTATCACATTCAGCATACAAGAGCAGATGCAATGATGTACAGTTTGCGAATACGATCTGAAAACTTAAAGTTTCAAAGAACATGAAAATTTTAAGGTGACCTCAATTTTTTGCTCGCCAGTGTATTTTGAAGGGCACTATAGGAAAATTAACTAATATGTGTGATCGACTTATGAGACCATCCATCTCAAAATGTTTGATGAGTTTTACTTCATTTTATAGCATAGTGTTTTAGAATAAAAAAACTACAAATTTCTTTTTGTTTCAGTGATTCCCCAGTCATGCCGCTACCGTGGTGTAAAGTATGAATGTGGGTTAAGCATCAGTTGTGTATTAGGTGGTGGAAGGCCCTTAGATCTATGCTCAGGGGGAATGATCTGGGCATGTTGTATAGATAGGGAAGTTACACATACACCGACACCACAAGAAGCAGCAGTTCTAAATAACGCCAGTAAGTACCAAGTTAAATATAATATTTTCAACTATACATGTTTTGTATGCATTTCTCGTGAAATGATATTGATAGTATTGTCTGTTTGTAGCTGTTACAGATTATTCAGGGGATTCTAATGGCTGATAAAGTTTTATAAACACAGAATATCTTAATTAATTCTAGCTATAAAATTCGAACTCAGTTTTTATCTGCAGTAATGACATTAGAAGACGTTTTGATAATCAAAATGATAAAAACCTAAGCTGGATCTCTATTAGTTCACATGTGGATATTGAGGGAAGCCACGCTTTAACCTCTAAGAAGAGGTGGCTTCCACCTCCTGGACCCTATTGGTACAATATCACTTTCGATCTTAGAGCTATTCTCTATAAAATTAACGAAACTTGAGGTCATTGGTTGCATTGGTAATGTCATGAGTAAGAGCGGTTTGGAGAAGTTGTTAATAACAATTTACGCTGAAAACAGTGTTGATAGAGTACTTCGTGCCCATGCAAATTCGAGAGCCGTATGGGCGCACATACTCACCAATCTAGTATTATCCAAACTGATCATGGATGAGCTAGACCTTACCATTGCTGAACGCGCTCAACTGGAAAGTTTGCTATTTGTAAAGTCAATGAGATCCTTCTTGCTGAATATCTTTCAACTTGTCAGTGTCAAGTCTAGAAATGCATTGGGAAAAATTGAACCGAATAGTCCAATATTATGGAATGACTGCTCTCATAAAGCTACTTATTCAGGTGGAGAGAATGGCAGACTGGCAGCTTCATCCAGAATGTGTCAGCAAGATACTTTCATTTATTCATTCAGCGGGCAATTTTCTACGCAGAATTGACAGACTCTATCTTCTAGACATGCTTGACCTAGAAAAACAAATGGAGCCAGATGAGTTTAGTATTTTTATTTAGGGGACCTTTACAATACGTCGGTTCGACAAATTCTGGTCTAGTCTCTGGACAAATTTGACTATTGAACAAGTACTGATAAGGTATATGAAAAGCCTGGGTGGGCTAACTCATGGTTGGGGAATATCAAGAAGTGTGCTGACCCGCTGATCACTCCATGATTAACATTTGCGAATAGGCGAGCGGGACGCACCCCCAAATTGACCTTACAGTGACCACGGAAGTACTAATCGCTAAGACCACTTTTACTCTATGTTTTTGGGGTCGCTGAATACGAATTTGAAATTATTTTTACGATAAAATTGGGGGAACATGGAAAAAACGGCAATTTCGGGTAAAATTGAGACAATTGAATTTGGCGTTTTTCTGTGTTCATCTCGCTATATCTTCCATATTTATCGATGTATCATTATGAAATTTTTTATGGTTATTGCGTACCTGAAGATCTAAACAACAAGCCTACTCCGAAAATTTTGCGACAATTAATACTTGAACAGTAAATTTACAATTGTTTACTTTTACGTGTTCCGAGTTTTGTCGTACAAATGCAAAAATTGTGTTACAAAGTTTCGAATTTCGAAAAACTAATTATCCAGTATTAAAATTCAATACCTGAAGAAGTTTTTGAGAGAGTTTCAGATCTAAATATTGAAAAGAAAAAAAGATATGCTATTTCAAAGTCGAGCGTAGCGTGCGGCTGCAAGGCGCGCTATAGCACGAGCAGCGACTATCCGAGTCCGAACTTTACATGCGTCTGAAATACGATTTTAATATATCAATTAAAATAAAAACCATCAAAATATCTCAAAAATCTTCGGTGTTTTAAATGAAACTCACGGTATCTAGTTAATTCCACAATATAATAAAAATTATTGAAAATTCTAAAATATTGACAATTGTTTCGATAAATCAATATTGATTTATCGAAACAATTGTCAATATTTTAGAATTTTCAATAACTTTTATTATAATGTGGAATCAACTAGATACCGTGAGTTTCATTTAAAACACTAATATGAGCAGATTCCACGAAGTAAGGGCCGAGACAGTTAATTTCATTAAAAATCTTCATTTATTTCATCTGTATTTACAATCACTTCTTTATTTACACATGTATCATTACAACTACAAACATCACAGCATTTCAAATTAGATTGTCTACAAGGGCAAACGTCAGTTTCGCAAGCATTTTTGCCAGTGCACGAACAAAAGTACTGTTGTAGTATTTCCATAGGAGTGGGTCCATCGTAATAATCGAAACTCAATCTACCTGTTTCTACCATCCAGCCAAACTTTGTCACATCTTTGGAAATGATTAGAGGTTCGATTGCTTGTTTCCACTCATTGATTTGCCAAAGAGCTCTTAAAATGTGTTTATGCATCGTGGGTTCAGATGGAGAAAGTCTTGCGATTTCAGAGTTCTTTTCGATAGTTAAATGATATCTTAATGAATTTATATCGTTACGTGTACCTTTTGACTTTTTCTTTGGATCGTACAAATAAGATGTGAATGTACTGACGACTTCTTGAACCGCATGTATGTCTAAGTCGGTTATTGTAGCTAAATTAGTCAATCCTTCGTCTGACATGAGTCGTAATGCTGCATTCACCTTGATCTTGCCTATGTAAAATAACGATGAATTAGTATCACAGCCTGTTAGAGCGTGTGCAGCTAACACCGACGAACAGATATTTTTTCCTAATTTTTGTGCTAAACTATGAATAGGTATATACCTTCTGAAATCAGTGCGTACGGATATTTTTCCCGTGAAAAACCAGAGCTGAGGTCTATTTTCGAAACTTGCAAAATGAAATAGTAGTAATAAAAAAACGTGTGTATCGGGAGATTCTACAATTGTTAATTGGTTTTCACTCATTCTGCGTTGAATACGTTGTACATGAAATATTAAGCGAGTATCAGCATTTATGTGCTATAGCGTGCCGTGCAGCCGCACGCTACGTTCGACTTTGAAATAGCATATCTTTTTTTCTTTCCAATATTTAGATCTGAAACTTTCCCAAAAACTTCTTTAGGTATTGCATTTTAATACTGGATAATTAGTTTTTAGAAATTCGAAACTTCGTAACACAACTTTTGCATTTGTACGACAAAACTCGGAACACGTAAAAGTAAACAATTGTGAATTTATTGTGCAAGTATTAATTGTCGCAGAATTTTCGGAGTAGGCTTGTTGCTTAGATATTTAGATACGCAATAATTATAAAAAATTTCATAAAGATACATTGATACATGTGGAAGATATAGCGAGATGAACACAGAAAAACGCCAAATTTAAATGTCTCAATTTTACCCGAAATTGCCGTTTTTTCCATGTTCCCCCAATTTTATCGTGAAAATAATTTCATATTCGTATTCAGCGACTCCTAAAACATGAAGTAAAAGTGGTCTTAGCGATTAGTACTGCGTGGTCACATACTGCTATTTCTAAGCGACTTTCTGGGGGTGTCCCGCTCGCCCAGAAGAGCTGGAACATTTTACTGAAACTGCAACAGAACATAATGTTCATATGAGAGCATCTCAAATTAAAGTGATAACGCAGATGTCGAAAAATTGAAGACTTGATTTAACAGCCACCCTCCGATTCCAGTTACCCATTGCCTAGTTTCCATCCACAGTGGAACAGTTGGGGCCACTTGGCTCAAGAAGTGTGGAAGCGGAAGGAGTGGATCAAATTGTTGGTAATACTTTTGGGAAAGTGACTTTCAAGAAAAAAGACTTTGGAATCAGACACCTCCCGAATGAAAGTGTTCAACAAGAAAGTTAATGTTGACCCACTCACCATATTCCAGAGGGTATGCAACACAAAACAATCATATGAGCAATTAAAGTACCATTTTTCCTATGAGTTAGCACCGTATCCGTTGTCTTTATATACTGAAGAAGGAATGCAAAAAGATACAAAATATTTCTTTAATTCAGCATTTACACCGGTCACTGAAAACATTATCCCAGGAAACAAGTTGTTTACAGTGGTCGATTGTGGTTACCTCCTACACGAAGTGATCTGGCAACGAAATGATTCAATCAGAGCTATTGTGGCTGGAAACGTAAGCTGCGTTTTCAACAACTTCAGTAAGCACGTAGCAGTGGTTTTTGATGAATACTCAGCGGATGCAGCTAGGAAAAGCACTAAATCGGCTGAAATAAAAGCAAACAGTTTGAGGTTCTATTAAGTACCACGGGAGCACTTGGCTTTGAGGGTTGCCAAATTCGGCATAAATTAATCTTATGGATCCTAACGATATATGAAAAATTCGTAAATAGATGCGCAATTGCAACATTTGATGTATTGAACGATTGGTCTTATTTTCCTTTCGCTTAGACAGAATATACCGTCTTTATAATTTTATATAGTACACTAATTTCAACACAATATTTAAGTTTATAAAAACACTTATTCAATGCAATCGCTGTGTACTGATACAACATGTAAACCCGTGTATGTTGCGTAAGGAATTAATAATTAAAGCTTCTTGCTGTTAGGGCGTGAGGGAGGCCGACAAGCCAGCCGCTATGTTTTTTAGTTCAAAGCACGGACTTCAGTAAATTATAGTATGCATGCATAAAAGTGTGACAATTTTGCTGCAAATTGGAATATTGAATCCACTCTGAACTGCAGTGGTGGATATGGACTCCATGACACTTTTAATCAGTCTGGGCTAGTTACAAGTATTCTTCTTCCCCAAACTGAAACAGCTTCTTCACTGATACTTTCACAGAAATTAAGTACTTAGTGATATTAATATTAAGAAATCTTTACTGTAAACTAGCTGTGATGTTCACTTCGGGAGCTGAAGACGAAAGCTGATCTTAAACTTTTTCTCATAACATAATATGGAGTTTTTGTTGATAATTATTAGTCTTGTGATACTTTTACTGAATTTATCGTATTGATTTTGATTATCATCTAACAAGCTCGGTATTTATGAATGCTTGAAATAGATGTTCTCAAATGTGATAATATTTAACATATTGAAACCATTAGAATCCTTGTTTGATAACTGTAATATTGAGCTTACGAAAACCCAATCAAACTTGTAAATGAGCAAATTCAGATATTTTACTTGGATAAGTTTGTAATTTGTATGTATACGTTATCTCAATTAATATCATCTTTAGAGTGACTTTAATCTTATAATTAATGGATGTGTTTTTAGATTGGGAAAATTACTGAGAGGTTGAAATAAATTGCCATTTACAGACGTTGATTGAAGTGTATTAATGTCAGAATACTGGAAACAAAAATGTTGTAATATTGGAGCAAAATATAAATTTTATCACAAAACATCGCTTTGAATTTATCTTCAGAAACGTTTCGGCATTTTGTTTTGAAATCCAGACATATATTCATGCTATATGACTTTCATTATCAATATTTATCGTAGTTTTTTTAGCCTATTTTCATATTGTTATTCTAACAGAAACAGGAGTGGCTTCACTATCAGCTAATCTGGACATATTAGCTAAACTTTATCCATCTTTTAACACTGAAGCTTTCTTGTAAATACATAGGAAGAAAAACAGTTCATGGAAATTCCGCGATATAATGAAAATTCTAAAAAATTGACAATTGTTTCGATAAATTAATATCATCGTCAGAATGACAGAAGTTACATTTCATTTGATGCCTACCTGATGTTTAGTTGTTATTTTTTGCTAGACCAAGAAGTGACCTAACTTGTGATTGACTTATATGTTATTAGAAAAAAAACGAAGATGTGATATTACAAATATTGAAGCTTAGATATCATTAGCCCTATGGGGATATCCTGGATATCATTTTTCCAATTAAGATCAGTATAACTGTGCAATGATATACAAAACCAGGAAAACTATATCTGCTGATCTTTACAATTATCACTTAAGAAGACAGTTTATTAGTGGAGAACTCCCTAGATGTATCTGTTCATTCACAACTTCATATTGTGGGTTTCTTAAATGTCTTCTAATTTCCAATTCTTCAAGGCAATCCAGTTCTTGTTTCTTTTCACAAATATGCAGCACTTCTAGTTCTGTGTTAGGTGTCAATGAATGAATGGTGTCTAGTAGCTGTTTTGCGTGGTGGGATTTATCTGGTTGTTTTAATCTGTATGCTGGTAAGTGTTCACTGTATCGGATTTCAAAATTTCTAAGGGCCTGACCCAAATAGACAGCATTACATTCTGGACATTGGAATTTATATATACATGATCTCTTTAATGGTAGTAATTTTGTTTTTACATTTAACAATTTCGTACTAACGTTACTTTCTGTTTTAAAAGAAATTGTTGTATTCGTTGCTAAATATATTGTCTTTGAAATATTATTAGAAATATTTCCTGCATATGTAATAGTTTTATATGTTTTTATTTCATCAGTTTGTTTAGGAAATATTAGTTGTAATGCCACTTTTCCCTCTTTTTTATTAATTAGCTTATTTATCATATGTAGTGAATAACCGTTGGATGTTGCTATTTGTCTAATTGTATTAATCTCTATATTAAAATTACATTTGTTCATAGGAACTGAAAAAGCTCTATAAATCATTGAATTATATGGCGCTAGCTTATGTGACATGGGTTGATTGAAACTATATGGAATTGTCACATCAGTGTGTGTTGGTTTTCGGTTATGTGACATAAGCTAGCGGCATATAAGTCAATGATAGATAGAGCTTTTTCAGTTCCTATGAACAAATGTAGTTTTGATAGAGAGAATAATACATTTAGACAAATAGCAACATCCAACGGTTATCCATTACATATGATAAATAAGCTAATTAATAAAAAAGAGGAAAACGTGACATTACAACTTATATTTCCTGAACAAACTGATGAAATAAAAACTTATAAAACCATCACATATGCAGAAAATATTTCTAATAATATTTCAAAAATAATATCTTTAGCAACGAATACAACAATTTTTTTTAAAACAGAAAGTAACGTTAGTACACAGTTGCTAAATGTATCAACCAAAATACCATCATTAAAGAAATCATGTATATATAAACTCAAATTTCCAGAATGTGATGCTGTTTATTTGGGTCAGACCCTTAGAAATCAGGAAATCCGATACAGTGAACACACGAGCATACAGAATAAAACAACCAGATAAATCCAGCTACGCAAAACATCTACTTGACACCAATCATTCATTGACACCTAACACAGAACTAGAAAAGCTGCATATTTGTGAGAAGAAACAAGAACTGGATTTCCTTGAAGAATTGGAAACTAGAAGACATTTAAGAAACCCACAATATGAAGTTGTCAATGAACAGATAAATCTAGGGAGTTCTCCACTAATAAACTGTCTTCTTAAGTGATAATTGTAAAGATCAGCAGATATAGTTTTCCTGGTTTTCTATATCATTGCACAATTATACTGATCTTAATTGGAAAAATGATATTCAGGATATCACCATAGGGCTAATAATATCTAAGCTCCAATATTTGTAATATCACGTCTTCTTCTTTTTTCTATTAACATATATTAAGTCAATCACAAGTTAGGTCACTTCTTGGTCTAGCCAACAATAACTACTAAACATCAGGTAGGCATCAAATGAAATGTAACTTTTGTCATTCTGACGATAATATTGATTTATCGAATCAATTGTCAATTTTTTAGAATTCTCAACAATTTTCATTATATTGTGGAGTTAGCTAGAAACAGTGAGTTTCATTTAAAACACTAATATTTATGGTAGTTTTTTTAGCATATGTTCATATTGTTATTCTAACAGAAATTGGAGTGGCTTTACTATCAGCTAAGATAGACAGATTAGCTAAACTCTATCCATCTTTTAACAGTGAAGCTTTCTTGTAAATACATAGAATAAAAACAGTTTATGGAAATCTGTTAAACGATTTTTTTAATAGTTTTTGTCGACTCTTCTTCCTTTGTTTGCTTCAATCCTACCCTTTGGAGTGTATACTTCTTTTCATTTCATATCTATCTCTATATCTATGTCGTTATAACACTGGGTGGGTCTTAGTCGACTTCTCAAGATGCCTTTATGTATTTCTATCTCTCGCAACCTCTATCTAAATCTCGATGCCGTTCTTCTTCTTCGTATAGTGCCTATCCGGTTTGGATGCTGCGACTAGCATGGCTATTCTAACTTTATTGGCTGCTGCGCGGAACAGTTTAGTGGTGGTTTAGGCAAACCATTGTCTGAGATTTTGAAGCCAAGAGTCTCTTCTCCGCTCCGGTCCTCTATGGCCCTATATTTTGTCCTTTAGAATGAGCTGCATAAGACCATATCGATTTTCGTTCCGTGTTATATGGCCCAAGTATTCTAGTTTCCTTTGTTTAACTTTATCGTTGATCTCGCACTGTTCATTGTTAAGCCTTCGTAATACTTCGACGTTGATTATCCGGTCCCTTCATGGTACACTCAATATCCTCCTGTAGCACCGCATTTCGAAAGCTTCAAGTTTTCTCATCGATGCTTTCATTAACGTCCATGATTAGCCTCCATACAACAGGATTGAAAACACAGAGCAACGTATTAGATGTATTTTCGTTGGTATTGGTAGATCACGGCTTTTAAAAACCCTTTCATTTTGGTGGCTTTCTCGATGCATATTTTAATTTTCCATTGATCGTTTATATTTGTGCTCAGGTATTTATAGCTGCTTACCCTTTCTATTTGTTGTTGGTTCACTGTAAACTGGCTGAAGGGGATATGCATTTTACTAAATATCATGTATTTTGTCTTGCTAACGTTAAAGTCGAGACCATATTGCCGGCGCACTCTGCTGTGCATGAAATCAGTGTCGGTAAGCATTCTTAGCTATGTGCAAATATAACTGTGTCATCCGCATACCTAATAATATTCAGTCGTTCACCATTTATAAGGATTCGACTTTCACTGTCTTCCACGGTCATCTTCATTATTTCCTCCCTGTGAAGACTGAAGAGTAGAGGGGACAGTATGCAGCCTTGCCTTAACCCACATGGTATGGTCATTACTTCCGTCAATTCTTTTCCAACTCTTAAATTTGCTGTTTGGTTGCAGTAGAGGTGGTGCATTATTCTTATGTCTTTATCATCAAGGCCAATGGATCGTAGTATTAACAATAGCTTATCGTGTTTGACATTGTCGAAGGCTTTACTGTAATCAGTGAAGCACATGTATACATCAAAGCTGATACCACGACATAGTTGGACCAGTACTTGTACTGCGAACAACGCCTCTCTTGTACCTTGTGCGTCACGGAATCCGAATTGGGTACGATACTGAGCCTCCACATTGTTATAAATTCTTTGTTGTATCACTTTTAGAAATGTTTTCAATAGATGGCTCACGAGGCTAATAATTTTGTACTCGTCACATTTCTTCGGATTAGGTTTTTAGGGTATCGTTATGAAGCTTGACCTGAGCCAGTCTCGTGGAATTACTCCACTGTTGAAAATTAAAAATTCAGAGTGAAAGTCATCCGGTCCCGTAGCCTTTCCACCTTTAGTCTTCTTGATGGCATTTCTGACCTCATCGTGTGTAATAGCAAGTCCATCGTTGCATTGTAGGTTCAGCTCCGTCATAATGCGTTTATCTCTTGAGGAATTTATGATATACCTGGTCCACAATTTTTTTTCTTTATTTCTTGTGTTCTATGCTTAGTACTATGTTTCCCTGGTTGTTCGTCTTGTAGTGGTTACTTAGTAAGTGTCCCTCGTATAGACTACTTTAACCATAAAACCATTTATCTTGGAGAAACACTTACCTCGTAACCATTATTTAAGGGTTGAATTAATAACATCATTCAAAACTCACTGGGATAAATATATTAAGAATTATTAACAGAAATAATAACTACACGATACATATATTTGTATAATTCAAAATGATAACAATGAATCATGGTGAATTGGTCGACACTCTCTATTTATAGGAAGTGTGTAATTGAATGTGTCAGTTATCCGTATTCATGACCTTCTGGATTCAAAACGAATGTGATATTTACATTTTCCAATGAACGTGCTTTCGGTGTGTTTGTTTGACCTTACTAGATCGACGCCCGCTAACCGCATTGAAATTATTATTTATTCGAATTTAACAATGTCTTTTCTTTTGATAATGCCCTTTTATGATAATGTCTTTTGGGATCAGCACAGTCTGGCACTGCCCTTGCTTTTGTTTGTTATAGTCCAGCCATCTACTTGAACTTCTTGCCCTTAGTTTTGAGATATTTTTCTATACTGTCTCGCAACCGAAATCGAGGTTGTCCAAGCGGTTTTTCCCAGTTGTAGTATCTCCTCATACGAGTCTTGTTGTTCTGTCATCAATGAATCCTCTGGGCTTCATTTCTTTTACTAGATTGGTATCCCGAAAAAGTTTTCCATCTAGTGGTCTGGTTTCATTTTATATCTATGCTCCTGATAATTCTAGCTTAGTTTACACTACATATTTTACTGTTTACCATAAAGTATTGACACAGTCATGGTTGGTGTTACCAATCTTTCATTATCTTCTATTATATTTTTAAAAAGGTATGTCGTTTGAAGAATATACAATATCATCGCCAAAGTCCGAACCAAATGTGAAACTTCTTTATTATGGTTTTTTCAATAAAAAGTTATTCTTCATAAAAGTTTGTGCATCCCCTAAAATCAAAACTGCACCAACAAAATGTGGCGAAAAACGCGTAATATACGAGGTGCATTCGAAAATTTGATTTAGAGACAGGAGTTAAGTCCCCTTATTTCAGTAAATATCAAAAAAAATTTAATTGAAAAAGTAGTTCATCATTTTTTTAAAATGGTGGGAGTTGCTTTACATGATAATTAAACGACATCTTGTATATAACAGCTTATTTAAAAGAGCCTGTAATTTAGAAATTGCCCAATCATCGTGCTAATTATGGATTTTTTCATCAGTTGGAAAAATTTCAAAATTTTTGGTACAAAGTTCATTTGATTTTTTGTTGACACCAAAAATAGCTCAAAACAAGTCAGAATCTTAACAATAATATCATTTTCAATAATATTGAGGCACTAAACATCAAAATTAAATTATTATCTCAGCACAAATTGATCACCTCTCGTTGATGTCACCCTTCGTTTCAAAAATAATTGTTTTAAGCTGGCTTTGGAAAACAAATGAATGATGAATGTTTGACATAAAATGCTTAAACATCAAAGAATTGGTGTAAAAAATTTGCTAAAAACTTATTGCATAGTAATTGTTTATTTTATTACCATTTGATAATAAATATGTTGTAAATAATACCAATATGCTCACAAAAGAAGAAAAAGTTGAGATTGTTTTATTGTGTGGGGAAAATACTCCAAGCAGACAAGTTGCGGACATTTTTAATGCCAGATATCCCAAACGCAAAATGTGAATTACACTACAGTTACAAGTATTTTGAACAAATTTAAAGAAAAGGGCAGTATTAGTAACAACTTCAAAAAGCCTCACGCAAATGCAAAGGTTTCTATAGAGATAGAAGTGGAAGTGGAAGTAATTGCTTAAGTGTTCATTTTCATATTTTGGACAAAGAGTCCGACACAGAAGGTGGAGGAGTCTTTTAACAAAATATGAAAATGACCGAATGCAGTTTTTCCAAGACAACACGCTCGAATGCCAAATTATCTGGTTATTTTGATGCACGAGTTTAATTTGGGGGAGTATTTCCCGAATACAAATATTGGTTTAAAAATTAAATTACTATTTCTTTTTTTTAATACAAAATATCCATTTTAAAACATGCTGTTAGGTACAAACAAAATGAAAAGACCCAAGAATACGACTTTTTCATAACTATTTTTAATAGAAAGAACGGAAATATATAATAATACGATTTTTTTAAAAGTAAACCTAAACTAAAAGTTGCAGAAATTGCAATGAAATACACAACTGTAATAACTCTTTGTGTTCTGATTAGACAATGCAGATAACCGGAACATTAACGGCTGAAGATGTTTGAAAGTGCTGTGGTACATCATTACCACGCATTTTGGTCACTATTTCTTCATGGTGATTTTCATCCATTTGAAGATATGGCGTTATTAATTTGGAATTGGAATGGCCAGTGATTTTTATGAGTTGCTGCTAGCCGACACCCTTTTTAGCGAAATTGGAGACAGCCGTAGCTCGTAAGGAATCGTCAGTTAGTTTAATATTGTCTGTATTCAAACCTGATATTTTGGCTTGTATGTTAGTCCATTTGCTTACAGTATTTCGTCCAGCGGGAACATCTTTAAACCATTTTCTGTTCAACTTCCAAGCGGGATTTAGGGTAAGAAAAAGTCGATTTGTTTTTATTCCATCCTGTTTATCTAAGAATTTTTTGTATAATCGACTGGGACACAAATCAGGATTGATTTTATTCATTATTAGCAATTTTGGTGAAGCGCATGGTTTTCCCTTCCTTGCGTTGTCTTAGTAAATACAGGGTCGTAAATAATCCTTCCTGTTTTTCCAACTATGTTATTTTTTTCTTCTTTAAAGTATGAAAGTAGGCACTCAAAACAATAACAAAAAATACCTTCCTTTGTAATCCATCACAACCACGAATCATATTGTGAAATTCATCGTACTTTAGAAAAACTGCAAACATAATTCTGTAAATATTAAAATGAATAAGACCAATTTTACCTGCTTAAAATTACAATTTCAACGGTATACTATTATTAAATAGAGACTTTTTAATGTTAAGTTTGAATCGAGGAATGGGTAACGTTTTGTAATCTTCGGGGATTATGTTGTACAGATTTGTAATATTATATGAGAAGCTAGATCGGAATAACCAGGTTTTATGCTTCGGCATACTAATTTTATCTTTAAATCTTACATTAATATTGTGAACTTCTGATATCTTTTTAATTTTTTTGGATAGGTAAAAAGGAATTTTGGTAAACATAATTTTATGAAATAGTACTGATCCATGAAGAATACGTCTATTTTTTATGTTCAGCCAGCCAAGGTCTGCAAGATGCTTAGAGGTTGGATTGCGACGTCTGATACCACAAATAAATCGAACACACATATTTTGAATTCGCTGCAGTCGATTTTGATCTAGTTGTGTTAAGGCTGGTCCATGTATTACATCACAATAGTTAAACTGTGAAAGCACGAGACTATCACTGAGCATAATTTTGGTTGCTTTATTAAATAATTGTCTATGTGAGAATAGAAGTTTTAAGTTGCAAAATGCTTTCTGAATAATTAATGAGATATGATTGGAGAATGTTAAGGAATCATCTAAAACGAGACCTAGGTTTTTTTCACAATTAGATAAAATTAAATTATCATTATTAATTTCCAAATGTATTTTACTTTTGACTTTATTTTTCTCAATTCTACGTCCAAATAGCATAGCTTTTGATTTTGAAGGATTTATACTTAGGCAAAGTTTATTAGAAATATCTACAATAGTCTCTAATTCTTCATTAATTTTCATACAAGCATTTACAACTTCGGATTCTCTAAAATCCACGTACAATTGTGTATCGTCAGCATAATAGTGAGCCTACATATAATTAAAGTAATTTGAAAATTGGGAGGTGTATAGGGTAAATAGCAAAGGTCCTAAGATGGAACCTTGCGGAACTCCTCGCCATAGGTAAATTTTCCTAGATAATTTTAATTTATAAATACTCTTTGAGATCTATGATCTAAATAGGATTGCATCATTTTTAGCGCTTGTTTATCAAAACACATATAGTTAAATAATGACAAAAGCAGAGGGTGATTAATTTTATCGAATGCCTTTGAGTAATCTAGTAAGATCAAAATGCATCGATGGTTGGAATCAATATGAGAATAAATGTCATCCAAAACTTTGAGGAGTGCAGTAGTGCAGCTGTATCCTGGACGAAAGCCCGACTGGTGTTCAGGTAGAAGGTCGAATATCGTGATGTGTTGACGAATCTGTTCATCCATCACTTTTTCTAGGATTTTAGAAAAGATACACTGAATACTTATGGGACGAAGTTAATTGAAATCAGCAGGATTATCCGTCTTAGTTATGGGTAGAACTTTAGATTCTTTCCAAATTAAAGGAAAAACGGAATTTTTTAGACAATAATTATATATGTGAGTAATAAATGATAAAATATGTGGACAACAATAGAGAATCATAGTGATATCTATATTATCAGGTCCAGCTGCATTTGAATTTATTGAAAGTATTTTTTCGTAAACTTTAAACTCATCAATTTCCTTAAATTTAAAATTATCAACATTCGGTAGTTTAGTTGAAAGATAGTGGCTTAGAATAGCAGCATCTGGGTTATTGTCACCAACAATGCCATTGATGAAATGATTATTCATTGAGTCTGAATCTTGTAAGTGATCAGGAATAACTGTTGAACTTTTTTTGTTATGAATGATGTTATGCTTTTTCATTTCTTTCCAGATATTTTTCTTTCGTTTCAGTTGAAATTCAAAATATGCCTTATTCTCGTGTTTAATTGCATGATTGACTTCATTACGAATTGATTTATAGTAATTCCAATGATTCTCATTTTTTGATTTTTTGAATTTTAATAATGCTTTATCTCTCAATTTCATCATGTCCCTCAATGTATCAGTTAACCATGGAGACTTTTTTCTTGTTATTTTAACATGACGCAGTGGTGCATGTAATTGGAATAAATTTGAAATAGTTGAATTTAAAATTTTGATTTTACTTTCAATGTTATCAAGATGATGAATTTGATAAATTTGTTGAAGATCGGAAGCTATTAAATCCTGATGAAAATTCCTAAAGTCGCGGAACGTAAATTCAAACGGTTTAGGTTTTTTGATAGATAGCGATCCAATGCAGCAAGATGGAAGGGAATGGTCTGATACTAAGGGACATTTAGTAACATTCACATTACTGATTTATAAATTTTCTGAACACAATATAACGTCGAGTAATTTTGGTCCTCTTGTTGGTTGGTTAACAATTTGAATAGGATTGTAAGTGTCAAAAAGTGACTGCAGAGTTCTACACTGTAGGCTGCTTGGGTCTAAAAAGTTTATATTAAGGTCTCCCGCGCAAATAACATAATCAAAAAATGGCGATAATGTGCTTAAATATAAATCAAATTCATTAGCATAATCCTGATAAGGAAAATCATTAGTTCTGTAAAGTGAACCCAAGACATAATTTTCATCATTAAAACAAAACGAAATCAAGAACTGTTCGGAATTAATGTTATTCAAATTAGTAATAAGTTTAGACTTAAATCTATTTTTGATATATATAACAGTACCCCCGCCTTTTCTCGGAGATCTATCACGTCTAAACATTTTATATCCCGGTAAATTTACTAATCTATCAACAATATGTGGCTTCAGCCACGACTCCGAAACTGTAATTAAATCAAATTTGTCTAATACTGCATCTTTGAATGCAAGAAAATTCGCTAAGATAGATCGTGCATTTATATGGCAAACAGATAATCGCTCATTCATTTTATTACATGTACTAAGAGATATTACAAGCTTCAAACAAAATAATACCAAAATTTAAGACCGTTACAAATAAAGGTTCAAAAGATATTATTACTATATTAAAACAAGACAATATACCACAATTATGACCTCTATAAATAAAGAGTAGAGTTGGAAAATAGCGTAAGTACCACTATAACCGTTATTTCTTATTGCCGCTTCTTGTAACTCTATCTAGAGATGACGGGATCCCTCTTTTCTTAATAATCTCGCTTGAAGGTGGATCTGGAATAGGTAATGGCGTCTCCGTTTGTTGAGCAACGTTTGGTGCTGTTGAGTTATCTATAGACTGTAGTTGATTAACACTATACTCAACACCATTTACTGAATTTTAGCTGTATGTTTCTGCGTTCTTGCAACTTTAAGGTGCTTAATTAGGGTTTTTTGATCTTCCCTGTAAAGATCTGATGCAATAAATATGTGCTTATCCTTCAATTTGCTAGCATTTTATAGAATTTCTTTCTTTTTAATAAATCCACAAAAGTCCAACTTAATGGTAGGTGTGTTGTTACTTTTGAAAACTGAATAGTTGTTAATATCTGCAGTTGTAACGGTTACTGCCAATAATTCTCTCAGTTTTAAAAAAATAAATGCAAGAGTGTCGACTTCATCTGGTATATACAGACCGTAAATAAAAATGTTGTTACGCCTTAAAGCTCTTTCTAAATGTATACACCTTGACGTAATAGTTTCTGTTTTATTTTCGATTTCACCGATTTTTAAAGAGTTATTATTCAGATTCTCGAGAATTGTTTTATTATCTTTTTTGATTTGTATGGACAATGTTCCAACTTCAGATTTGATGACATTTAAAAATATATTGTACAACTGACTATTACTTAAATCCTGGACATCGCCCATCTCTAACCATGTATAAATTGGTAATTTAGACTGATTAAAAAAAGAATAGAGAAAAAGTCGTTTCTATCGGAGGTTAATTAGTAGTTTTTTAGAAGTGTAATGCAATATGACGATTATTAACTAAGATGTACTTTCATTAATTGTATGAGTTGAAGGAACTGTATATATTAGACTCACTTGCAAAATTCCAATGTTATAACTTCACTAGTTCACTAGTTATTACAGTAATTTGTAAAGCACATTCAAAACACGTCTTACTCGTCTTGAATAAAAATATCTAATGATCCAATGTATATTTTTTTTCAGCACAAAAGCTCATAAACTGTCGCCACACGTATTGTCTGTTGTGTTTAGTGTTATTTGGTTCGCTTTCCATCACTTTATTTTCTATAATTCCCAATGAATCACATCCGAAACGGGACATTTTGAAAAATATTGTTTGGTTTCACTTGTCAAACTGATTTTATTTTTAATTATCATGTATTCACAATGGGATTACCGTGGATACGTAAACAATGCAATTATCGCAGTGCTCTTTCGGTTTCAACAGTACAGTTACCGCTGTAATCAATCGATAACTGCACTCCTCTTATGGGATTTTTTACACATGAGGGAAATAGTCAATTAAACAGATATCTACATCTCTGAATGTACCTGGTACTACTGTACAAAAAATTTTAATGAAAAATAAGTTCAAAGCTTAAAAACCAAAATTTATTAATATTTTAAAGGAAAGGGATTTTATTTTAAGGTTTGAGTTTTCCGCATGGTATCAAGGAGGATACGAAGAAAATTCACGGTTCCTACTGAATATTTTATGGACTGATGAAGCAACATTTTCAGCTAATGGAACAGTAAATTCAAAGAACTGTTGGTGGTGGGCTACAGAAAATCCTAATTTCCCTATAGAGTGCAAGGACCAATATTCATTTAAGATGAATGTCTTATGTGGACTGTTAAATAATACTATGATTGGTCCCTTCTTCTTTGATGAAAATCTTACTGGAAACCATTATTTGCAATTTTTCCAACAAGATTTGTTTCCAATTATAAATCAAATGCCGCATAGACAAAAAAAAATGTGGTATCAGTTAGATGGGGTGACTGCTCATTGTAGAGCAATACGAGAATTTATAAATGAAACATACAATTAAAAATGGATAAGACGTTACTTAGAATATTCCATGTCTGCACGGTCACCGGACTTAACCCCAATTGGTTTTTTCTGTTGGGGATTATTGAGGAATGAGGTTTACAAACACCGTCCTTTAAGGGATTGAGAACATTTAAAAACTGTAATTACTAATTGTGTGAGGGTCCCAATTGTGTGAGAACCCTAATTGTGTGAGGGCCCTAATTCTGTGAGGGCCATAAAACCAGAGCACATTACGAGTGCAGTCAACGATGATGTAAGAAGAACCGAACTGTGCATGTTGCGGGATGGACACCATACTGAGATGATTTAATTTTGATGTTTAGTACCTCAATATAATTGAAAATGATAATATTGTTAAGATACTAACTTGATTTGAGCAATTTTTTGTGTCAACAAAAAATCAAAAGAACTTTGCACCAAAAATTTTGAAGGTTTTTCTAATGAATAAAAAATTGACCTAATTAGCACAAGAATTGGGCAATTTTTAAGTTACAAGCTTCTTTAAATAAACTGTTGTATAAAAAATGCCGTTTAATTATGATTTGAAGCAAATCTTTTTTCTTATAGTCAATATTTTAAACAAAATTGGTAAAAATTAAAATTATTCCTAGATGAAATAAGGGCATTATACTCTTGACTCAAAATCAGATTTTCGGAAGCACCTCGTATATTACGCGTCTATCGCCACATATTTTTTGTGCATTTTTAGTTTTAGGGCATGCAAAAACTTTTATGACAAATAAACTTTTATCCATAATAAAGAAGTCTCCCATTTGGCGCGGACTTTGAGGATGACGTTGTAGATGATAAGCAGACTGCTTTTTAATTTCTACATTCACTTATCCTCTCAAAAAACCCTACTTTAAAACATCTTAAATACCCAAATACAGAAAGCTTCAAGTTTCTTGTTGTTGTTAACCTCACTGTATTGAAATTAACTGTTTCGACCCGTACTTCGTGGAATCTCCTCATATTAGTGTTTTAAATGAAACTCACGGTTTCTAGTTATTTCCACAATATAATAAAAGTTATTGAAAATTCTAAAAAATTGACAATTGTTTCGATAAATCAATATCATCGTCAGAATGACTGAAGTTACATTTTATTTGATGCCTACCTGATGTTTATTAGTTATTTTTGGCTAGACCAAGAAGCGACCTAACTTGTTATTGACTTAATATATGTTTATAGAAAAAAGAAGAAGATGTGATATTACAAATGATGAAGCTGAGATATTATTAGCCCTATGGTGATATCCTGGATATCATTTTTCCAATTAAGATCAGTATAACTGTGCAATGATATAGGAAACCAGGAAAACTATATCTGCTGATCTTTACAATTATAACTTAAGAAGACAGTTTATTAGTGGAGAACTCCCTAGATTTAACTGTTCATTGACAACATTTAAGAAACCCACAATATGAAGTTGTCAATGAACAGTTAAATCTAGGGAGTTCTCCACTAATAAACTGTCTTCTTAAGTGATAATTGTAAAGATCAGCAGATATAGTTTTCCTGGTTTCCGTTATCATTGCACAGTTATACTGATCTTAATTGGAAAAATGATATCCAGGATATCACCATAGGGCTAATATTATCTTAGCTTCAATATTTGTAATATCACATCTTCTTCTTTTTTCTATAAACATATATTAAGTCAATCACAAGTTAGGTCACTTCTTGGTCTAGCCAAAAATAACTACTGAACATCAGGTAGGCATCAAATAAAATGTAACTTCTGTCATTCTGACGATGATATTGATTTATCGAAACAATTGTCAATTTTTTAGAATTTTCAATAACTTTTATTATATTGTTGAAATAACTAGAAACCGTGAGTTTCATTTAAAACACTCACTGTATTTTCTATTCCACTTCTGTGTTATCCAGTGCTTTGTCCGGTTTCCTCCAATTTTAGTGGACATTCGAAATAATAATTCAAAAGCAGTAAGTGAACATGAACGTTAAAAAAACACAAAAAATAACAAAGAAGGAAATAGAAACAGAAAACGCTTCAACTATGAAGAAAGAGTAGGATAAAATGCTCAAATCGTCTATATTTACACTTTTTAAATTTGGAAGACGGTTAATATCTCCGTGTGACAGGCTCTATAGTAACGAAGCTCTTATTTTTAACCAAAATTGAGCTCATTTTCAAAGTTTTGAAATAGCAATTCATTTCAGTTTCACAACTAATTTTCTCAATCTATATATATTATATGTATAATTATTTATCTAACATTAACAATAACCCGATTACCGTGGTAAAATTAGACACATACCATCTCGTAAGCCATTATCCGCCGGAAGCGGCGGAAAATCCTGATTTGAACAGCGTCGACGGGCCTTACAGACCTTTGGACCGACCCGGGATTAACGTCGATCGACCTGGAACTAGACCGAATTCTTTGCGACCCGTCTTTCACGAAGATGATCAAGACGATTACGATGTCTATGATAATGAAGGACCGTACGAAGACGAACCGCATAACATTAGGGGTAAACTTTACTAACAATATAATCTTAGTATTAGCGGTATATGAATGTCACTTCAATCATTTCAATTTTCTATTATGAATTAAGGGAATTTGAGTATTTACTGCTTTATATTATGTATAAATCCAGTGTCCCGCTACTATTTGTGATAAAACAAATTATAATCAGTAGATAGGTAACCCATTGTATCCAGCAAAAATATTAGGGAAATAGCCAATATATATGTCAATTGTTAAATACAATTTTTCCAGAGCTGTAAATGAATAGCCATGAAATATTTTTAATTAAGCGATTATTTTTTCCCCCATTGACACTTCTGTAGCAGCAGTGATTATATTTATTTAGTTCATTAACAAATATTGATTGTTTATTTCTATCAAGTACAAGAAGTTTGAATTTATATTTCAAAATTGAGTTTGTTCAGAAGGTTATGCGAAATAACTAAGCTTGCTTTGGTCTAAGAAGTCCTTCTAAATATATTTATACCAAATATAGACTTGGAGACAGTAGACACGATATTTACTCTATGAAATTTGTCAGGAATCTCAAGAAAAATCATGAACTGAAAACTTGCCTAACTAGTCATAGTAGTAGTGATTTCCTTAGGGGCATCCGCAGACATAGCCACGTAATTGGGCACATAGAACACCCCTAGCGTGTACTAAGAGTCCAGACCAATACCGGATGCGAAACGGTGGGTGACACCGGGGTGCTGATGTTCTCCTATGGATGCTGTGCTGTACACCAGATGGCCGGGCTTCTCATCAGTACGTGCCATTGTCTTCGTCATAGAATCGCACTTTGTCGATTTTACTTGGGCCCCGATCTCTGCAAGGTGGGAGTGGGTGTTGAATGGTTCATGCCGGTTATGAAGGCTGTAATGGTGTGCGTGACTCTTCTCCCATGGGCTACAAATTCTCTTGTCAATTTCAAGCTGAGTCCATCGAAACAGGTTTTGCGGTTTTGCGTGCTGTACTGGAGCACAATGTACGGCGTAGATTTGATTGAAAATCCCAAGTTTAATACGCAGCCCGCAAGAAGAACACCTCATGCAATAAGAAATAACGTAAAGACAGAATTAGACAAAATGATCGTATTAGTGGTAATAAAACCTACACCTATAGTTAGTCCTTTGATGATAGTACACCAAAAATGTACATACAGGATTTGTCTAGTTCCCTCTGATGTTAACAAAAACATTTTAAGAGGACATCATCCATTCAAAACGAGATTTTCAGCAGAATACATGAAGTTGAATGGTTTTGTCTTTTAGATGCAAAAATAGGTTTCTGGCAAATTAGGATCACAGAGAGAACAAAGAAGTATTTAACATTTGCTACCTCTTGGGGAAGATACCCGTTCATGCTTTGGTTTGTCATCAGCACCTGAAGTATACCAAGAAATCATGTGTTATCTTCTGGAAAATGCTCCAAATACAGAGTGTTCTATGGACGACGTCTTAATATTTGCAGAAACAAAGGAGAAAATACGTGAAATTACAGCTAAAGTCGTGAAAATACTTAAAGAAGCAAGTATAAAATTGAACAAAGAAAAATGTGTATTTGAATCCAGACGAATAAAATTCTTAGGTTATTTACTATTAGAAGAATCAGTTGAACCTGAAAAAGTTGCTGCCATCAAGAACTTGAAAACGCCAACAAACAAGACAGAGATACAGAGACTTTTAGGGATGGTAAAATATCTTAACTAGTTTATAAAAAATATGTCAGATCTGACAGAACCATTACGAAAGTTATTGAAAAAAGACGTAGAATTTGAATGGAGTCATGAGCAAGACGATGATTTTTCGAAAATTAAACTACAATTAACAACTGTTCCTGTTTTAAAATTTTGTGATGTCAACAAGTGACATTATATGTAGATGCAAGTTCGAAGAGTGTTGGAGCTGTACTTATGCAAGAAAATCAACCATATGCAACTAAAGCATTCACGAAGATTCAAGAAGTCTATCCGCAGATAGAAAAATAAGCTTAAGCAATTGAATTCGTATGTGAGAAGTTTCATGAGTATATTTACGGAAAACAGCTAATTATAGCGACTGACCATAAGCCTCTAGAGGTAACATTTAAGAAGCCTATACAAGCAGCACCTCCAAGACTTTTTGGTATAACACAATATTCTCCAAAAATTCATATACAAAAAAGGACAGACATACCGATTGCTGACATCCTTACTCGTTATTGCTAACAACAACTTGTCACAGACGAAGAAGAACTTCTGGTATAAATCGTGTTATCTATGTCCAGAACTGCTAGAGATGAACTTGTTTCAGCAAGCGAATATGATACTGAGCTTCAAACATTGATAAACGATATTCAAAACGGATTACCCGATGAAAAACATAAACTTCCGGAAATAGTACAACATTATTTTAATTTCCAAGGAGCACTTACCTTTTACAATGGTATGGTATTCAAAGGACATAAAGTAAAAGTACCAAATTCTCAAGTAAATAAAATATTGAAAAATATACAGTTAGGACATTTAGGCATCCAAAGTTACTTACGTCGAGCTAGAGTGCTTCTATATGGGAAAGGACAAACAGATGACATTATTTCATACATAAAAAAATGTGCTGTTTGTGAAAGAGCTCAAAAAGCAAACACACAATTAACAGTTCTTAATAAAAAAATTCCAGAGTTACCTTTGGCAAATTGTTGCCTCAGATATATTTCATTTCAAGGGACACGAATATATCTGTATTATACATACTAGAACTTGAGACCGTGTAGGTACATGGCTGATGATTCAATACTAGCGGTGGGTTCTCGGAGTTCCATACGAAACTCTTCTGCAACAATCTACTAAGTTCAACTACCACTTTCGCATAGACTATCCGAATGCCCACTACCTCGGTTCGTTCCAAAATTTCTTGTGTTCTGCACCTATTTCCAACTCACAATTTGCACGCTAATAATTTAACCTTTACATAGCTTGGTTGACGACTTGCCTCCATCCCACCTTGTCATTTGTCTTACTTTCCCAATTTCTGATATTAAGTATTCGTAGATCCTCTTCAACCTCCGTTTTACATCTTGTTCTGGATCTTTCTCTACTTCACCTTCCTTGTATAAAGCTATATATCAATATTTTCGGTAGCCTTCCTGTACCCATTCTTTTTATATGTCCTAACCATCTTAGTCTTTGAGATTTTATCATTCCAATAATACCCGGATTTTTATATAATTATTCGAGCTCTTTGTTTATCCTCTTCATCCATATTCCATTTTGTAATTTTCCTCCAAATATTTTCCTCAATACTTTTCTTTCCCATATTTCTAGGATTCCTTATTCTTTTTGGTATAATGTCTATGTTTCTGAGGCATATGTAACTATAGGCCTAATCACAGTTTTGTGAATTTTGCTTTCCAATAATCTATTCAAGGCATAAATATTGCCACGCATTATTCTGTTTTAGATTTCCTCCTCTATATTGGGTTTTCGTGTAATTATTGTTCCAGTGTACTCGAATCTCTCTATTTCTTCAAATTTACATATCTTTTCTTCGGCTGTTTCTACTGTTAGATAATTCCCTTTTATTATATCCATTCCATATATTTTGATTACAGGTAATTGATACAGAGCTCTTGTTTTTATACTTTTTCTGCAATATTTTTTATTGCCTGCCTTATTTCTTCTTTACTTATCGCTAATATTGATATGTTATCTGCAATTGCTAAACATTGATTTCTCTTATGTTATATAAGTCCAGAACTATTTATGCCTGCTTCCTGATTTATTCTTTCCAATAACAGACTAAAGAGAATGGATGACAGTGGATCCCCTTGTCTTACGCCTTCAGTGAATTTCTCTGACACGCCGTTAATTATTTGCTATTTAGGTTAGTAGATTTTAAGCGAATTAAACGTTCTGCATTGAAGTAAGTCATCGAACAGTTTAAAGAATGATTTTCTAAGGATGGTATCCTAGAGAAATTAGAAAGTGCCATTTGCTCCTGTTTTTCATCTAAAGAATACAAAGAATTCAAAAATCTGTGGGGCTTTGAACACCAGACAAGTAGGTCCTCACCATAGCAGAGGAAATGGTCTAGCAGAAGAAGGTGTGAGCTTAGCGGAAAATATTCTAAGAGAAAGCAATATGACATACAGCTAGCACTTTTGAATTATAGAAACGCGCCCAAAACTAACTTAGGTTCTCCTAATCAGCGTTTATATAGCAGAATGACCAAATCAACAATCTCTATATCGAAGAATAATCTTAAACCTAAAGTAATCACCAAAGTTTCCAATGAATTAAGAAGAAAAAGAAAGAAACAAACATCATACAGTAATGCTAACAAAAAAGTTATAAAAATAAAGTGAGAGTGGGTAACATAATAAGATTTAAAACTGCTCACAGAAAATGGTAAGGAGGACAAGTTCAAGCAAAGGTAGAAGAAAATCCAAGATCTGTTATTATAAGAAGTGATGATGGAAAGTTATATAGACGAAATACAGAAGTACTACATAAGACCGTTTCAAATATGACTAAAGAAAAAGAGTTTGTAGTTCTACCTAATCTTAAATAAATAATACACTTTTAGCAGAACATCATTCAGAATCTGAAACTATAGGGGAGATAAATGTTTCAATAGAAAATAGTGCAACAAAAATACAAGATAATTGCGTCACATGATCAGGAAGATTACTCAAACCAGTGAAGAAGTTCAATCTTCAGATTTTAATGTTTTGTTGTAAATTTTATATTTTAACATTATATATTATTCATTTCACACTTTGAATGGAAGATGTAATATTAAAATGTACATTAATATGAACAAATCATCTTTTGGTCGAGTCTATCCACCAGTCGCAGAACCTCGTCTTCAGTTGCTTGACAGTGTTTTCTTCAACGGTTGCCCAAGAAGCTGGGATAATGTGTTAGAGGCCAAAAGCATACTGGATAGATCCTTCGCGCGCCAGCTCGTCAGCTGTTCTGTTTTCCTTAATGCCGTAATGGCCCGGTACCCAAATTATGTTCATAGTATTGCTTCTTTTCACGCGCTTGTAAGCAATTTTACACTTTGTTACGTCTTACTACTAGCTGATGTATCGCGCTGATAGCAGCTTGACTGTCGGAACAAACGATAATGTTGCGGCCCACCACACCGCTCACCATGCAGCTGTCCATTGCCTCCTTAATGGCTTGGACTTCCGCCTGGAAAACAGACCCAACAGTGGTCCATAAGTATAGTAAAGAATATCGGTGTGTTCGTGTAGGAAGGTTTGTGCCAACCACTCATTTCGCTTCGGGGTGATAACCCAGCTCACTCAATCAAACCACTACTTAACTAGTTATACTTTTGATGATACTACGTCTTGTTTGCAGATGTTGAAAATATTTCAGCGCATCCTGTTGTCCTTTTATAGTTTCTTTAAATATTTACCAAACATTTGAATAATAAAAATGTATTACACTCAATAGATTGATAAAATATTTCAACAAAGTTGGTGCACATACGCCATAACTTATTTTAAGAGCAGTGATTTTCCCATATACCGCTAATATTATGACTAATCGCTTTCCTTCTGCTTCTGTAAAAAATTGAAAATCTTTCTTACCTGTTGTATTTACTTGTGATATAACTGTTCTGTAACTAAACTGATAATTTTTTGTTTTGTTAATAACAATAAGGATTCACAAAAGAATTATAATTTCGAGGTTTTGGCTGAAACATTTGTGGATACATGTTTTTACCAAATTCTAATAATTTTTGAACGAAGATACAATTAGTTCTCTAGGTATGTATCTGTCAAGTAACGCGACAAAAGTCAGTATTCACTGTCGACTCAGACTATCCCCTGCCATAGATGATCTGTAGACTACACTTCAGAGTACAGGGTGGCCCATTAACCGACGTAACCGGCTGTATCTCGGAAAGTATTTGATCCAGGTTGCGTGGAAAAATATTTATAGTAAAAGTGGCCAAGACAAATTGCTGGAAATTAATTTAAACCTCAAAATTTCATCCCTAGGGGACATTACTGCTATGTCAGTTATCTCAGAAAATCGCAGAATGAACTATAACTTTGATATCATCATTTGAAAGCCCGATTAATGCCAGTTAGTTTTATATAGTGACATTTGTTACTTTTCCGCCCAACCTATCTATGTGCGAGAAAAATATTCGTCTACCCACAAAAAAGTTGGAATTTTGAAAAAAAAATTTGAGTTATTTTTACGTTTTTCATCAAGAACAACACGAAAAAACGGTTTTCAGAAAAAAATCCTGTGTGTATGTCGTCGTCGTTGTCGTCGGCCACTTTTCGTTACATGTCGTGTTAGCACGATGCAGCCTCCGGAGTGCAACAAGTCAACAATTTTATGATTGAATATTGTTCAGGACATCTCACAGATCAACCCTGTTGATTTTCAAGCCAGTACAACGAGTGCTATGGTACCTGAAGTACGACATTTTTGTAATTTTTTGAGAATTTTCAGTTTCTTAGCACGATACAGCCTCCGTAGTGCAAACAGTTACCAATTTTATGATTGAATATCATTTATAACATCTCACAGATGAACCCTATCGATTTTCAGCTCACCACAGCCAGAACAACAGGTGCTATAGTACTTTAAATACGACATTTTTGTCATTTTTGGAGAATTTTCAATTTTTTAGCACGATACAGTCTCTGGAGTATCTACAAGTAACCAATTTTATGATTGGATATTGGCGTCTTAGAGATCAACCCTATTGCTATTCAGCTTATTAAAGCCAGTACAACGAGTGCTATGGTACTTGAGGTACCAAATTTTTGTCATTTTTCGAGAGCTTTCAGTTTGTTAGCACGATACAGCTTCCAACGTGTATACAAGTGACCCAGTTTATGATGGAATATTGTTTAGGGCGTCTTATAGATGAACCTCATTGATTCTTATCTAACCAGAGCTAGTACAACGGGTGCTATGGTATCTGAAGTGCCACATTTTTTGTCCTTTTTGGAGAAATTTCGGGTTGTTATTACGATACAGCCTCCGGATTGTATACAAGTGGCCAATTTTAATATTGGATATTTTTCAAGGTCTTCCATTTAAGGTGTCCCACATATGTACCCTATTCATTTTCAGCTGACTATAGCGAGTACAGCGGGTCCTATAAATCCAGATATACTGCATTTTTGATTACTTTTGGAGAAATTTCGGTTTGTTAGCATGGTACGTCCCCCGAAATGTACAAGTGACAATTTCATGATAGAATATTATTCAGGGCATTCCACAGATGCGAAAAAGTTGGTTTTAGTCTTCAAAACCGTTTATTTGTATCTGCACTATGCTGGGAATATCCCATTCATGGGCATTGCCCAGGGAAACCAGCGTCTATATTGCGGAGCTATGCGCCATTATACAAGCCCTACGATATATTGAATTTGGAAACAAATTGCATTACATAATCTGTACTGACTCCAAAAATTCGATTGAGGCCCTGAGTAATCCATTCAGCAAAGATCCGCTGGTCCAAATTATTTTGGTGATACTGACTCTGCTTCAAACTAACGGTAAACTCACAACGTTCATTTGGATCCCAAGTCACCACGGAATTGAAGGGAATGAACAAGCAGATCGAGCATATCGAGCAGCTGCGCAAGCAGATATAATAGAAAATATACCTGTGAGACCAGACGACATAAAACTACATTTGAAACAAAAGTTCTTGGAGGTATGGCAAAATGAGTGTAATACAACAGATGCCAGACTTCGAGACATCAAAGCAAAAAGGTCACCCCTTGAACGCTAATGCCTTACCAATGTAGACGAGATCAGTCTGTGATAACCAGACTACGAATCGGGCATACCCGCCTCACTAACGTATCCATGCTAGCGGGAGACAGGCAACCTAGATGCGACTACTGTCGATCCAGGTTGGCAGTAAAACATATTATCATAGACTGCCCTCAATATGATGTAATGAGACAAAGACTTGCCCTATCGAATGATATTCAAACGTGCCTGAAAGACGAATGAAATACATTGAAAAATGTTTTGAAGTTCTTAAAAGAAACAGGAATATACTCAAAGAAAAAAAATGAGCGAGAAAGAATACCATCTATTTTTCAGTGTTCAAATTTTAATGTTTCGTTAACTATTCCACCTACCCGACTGTTTCTGGGCTCTTATGGATTTTGAAGACCGTTCATATGCCTTATCGATTACTTTAAAACATATAAACTAGAGGTCGCTTTATGCAGTGATTACTTGTTTTTACGATTTTATTGAAAAAAATAAACGAAACGTCACTATTTTTATAACATATTCTAGAGCAGCTTTAAATTTCTGATATTTTAGTGAAAACCGCATCTTGATATCTCAATTCGTTTTTGACTTATCGTAAAAAATGTGAAAAACTAACATGTAAAAGATCAAAATTAGCAAGTTAGCTAACCATTAGTATGCTTTGGAACATATTGTATGTTTTCAATGACAGTATTACAAAGAAGCGTCAAATTATTTATTTTGTCTCCGGCTAAGCATTCAAAATGCTATTGCCTTTTACCAACGATGAGGCCGTCGATATAATTCAAGTTTACTTTGAGTGCTTTCAAAATGCTACAATAACAGCAAGAGAATACGCGATGAGGTATAGGGATCGAGACAGAACTATAGAGGCAGCACTTATGCCGAAAGTAGAGCGCCCTGGTGTTAAATAAGAAAAACATTGTGATGTAAACAGTATAATAAACAACCTACAAAATGCAAAAAATTAATGGATCTTTTTATTTTCTTTGCCAGGAAAAATTGTTGGTTTGTAAGATGGGTGTAGGGGATTATCTGATTTTTGATTATTGACAAAATGAGCACTGCAAATTCTACTATTTTTATTTGGTTCCCAATCCTCCCGATGTTTTCTGAAAGGTAATTAAAAAACTCAGCAGTCAGCAAACACATAACTAGTTTTTTATTTTATATAATCAATGAAATCGTACAGAAAACAACATTTTATTCTCTCGATAATAATCTTTTATTTATGTAAAAAGAAAGTTTAGAACTTGTCTAATAGCTGCCAATTGTAGTATCATACTGATTATACACAAAATTTTAATTGGAACATTTTAATTACATATGGGTTTCTACTGCATTTATTCATTTTTGACGTTTTGAGGTTATCCACGCAGTGTTCAATGAATTTTCGGAGAAACTATCAAATTTCAACTGCGTAGTTTTTTTATACAGCATATTTGAACAGCCATGAATACAGAAAGATACTTTTGATGACGACATCAAAAACATTTACTATCAGTTTTAAAAAATGAACATCTAAAAACGCTGATAATACAAAACTATTAATACTACTAATAGTGTTTACATCACATTGTTTGTGTTTTTTCACGGCAGATGGCATAAACGTCATCTTTCTCGATCCCTATCCATATTGCCGACATTTCATTAGCAGATTCTTTCCACGCCTGGTTCAACGATTACGTACCACGGGAAGTTTCCGCCGACAATTGTTTCCAAGGTGGCGTAACGCCAGAAGCGAAGAAAATATTATCAACTTTTTATCTTATATACATTGCCCGTTTGAAGTCACCCCCAATCTATTCCATGAACCATAGAACTCAAATCAATAATTGTTCGGGTGCCTGAAATAGAGTACAAAAGCAACGTTTTTGATAGTATTTCGTGACGTCATCAATCGTTGTCCTCTTCTTCTTCGATGTCAGCGTTAATCTCGATTTTCATTGATAAGTTATCGGCAGAAATATTGTCCATGTTAACAGTAATATCGTAGTTAAAATCTTCTCGTCCATATTAGCAAGACTCGTTCTTCATAATAGAAATATCGTTTATCATAGCAAAAAAATCGCCCTTCATAGTTGAAATCTCTCCGTCCATTTTAGCATAAATTGACGAGATTAAGGTGGAAGCCTTGTCTTTGAATAAAAATGTTTCTGGATCAAAGCCGTCACTTTCCAGTGCCACTTTGAGTCTTTCTACTAATTCACTCTTCTTACCGGACGTTTTCAACTAACGATTTTACAATTCTGCTCTTAATTCAGTCACTTTCATGTTACTTAGTCTCTTGGCCATTTTTACATAGCTATTTATTTATATTATCCCACTTCTGACACCATTGTAATGTTTTTCTTATTTATTCAAATACACAACAGGTGGGATAAATTCATACACGCGGTATATCCTCTTACATAATTATAAACTAGCTAAACGTCTTAAAACATACAAAATGTTCAACAAATGAATGGAATCAAAAACACAACCTCCAATGTCAAATAATAAAATGGTTACTAGCCACGTAGATAAAAAGACAGCATTTGGTTTCTGCGATTGTCAATGTTCCAACTTCAGGTGGCTTCTTCTTTCGTGAAATGGAGTCTACTTTCTACGAGAAAATGTAATCCAATATTTGTGGCGGCTATTAGCCATGAGAGTAATTGTTGTTTTCTCGTTAAATGTTCAAAATCTAGTTGGAAATACTATGATACTCAAACTGGCAAAGATACAACTTATTGCAACACTATACACAGAGGTTCTTGGTAATTTTCCCATTTATTCTTTTCAATTGACTATTTCACAAAATTTATTTTCCTCTTATTTTTCAGCACCATATATGCACTGAACTTGATATGCTGTAATCAGATGAAATTTTGAAATATGACAAATAACAAACTATTAACATTAAATGAAGATTACATGAATTTCTGACAAGTGACCAAAATAATGGTGACATATTTGACCTTTCAATTATTTACATAAATAGAAGCACATACAGCTCATGATCTACTCGATGAAAAATAATATGAAAGATACATTTTTATTTTTAATTAAGGAAATGGGATTTAGTATTTTTTGTTGCTATTCATTTAATCCTTTGTCTCAATTTGAAATAATAACTTGTGCAAATTCAACGAACAGTGATAAACATGATGATATCAACAGATCATTATTAGTTAAAATAGCTATATTGAAGTAAGTATACAAAGTTGGACAAAAGTCCGAAAAAAAATTATTACTGTTTACAATAACTTACAAAGAACGCTGAAATACGTGAATTGATATTACGTTCAATGTATTTGTTACCAATAAAATGAAAATTCTTCCTTCAACGCCCCAGCTGCAATCCTACCTAACTATTTTATCAAATGTGAAGGTATTGCATGTGGAGGATCATTGAAAAGCGCGTGAAAACAAATAGAATCTCATCAAAGTATTTTTTGTACCTATAATTTATGTAATTATTAGAAAATGAAAAAGAAAGTCTTTTTTTTAAAAAAAAGCTTACCTTTTCATTGCTATCGACGGATGAATTAACGTAGCAGATGTTAAAAATGTTCTCCACCCTCAACTTGGCAGGCTTCCAGGCGATAGTAAAACCTAATATCAGTAGTGTTTTAAATGAAACTCACCGTTTCTAGTTAATACCACAATATAATAAAAACTGTTGAAAATTCTAAAAAATTGACAATTGTTTCAATAAATCAATATCATCGTCAGAATGACAGGAGTTACATTTCATTGGATGCCTACCTGATGTTTAGTAGTTATTTTTGGCTAGACCAAGAAGTGACCTACCTTGTGATTTACTCAATATATGTTAATAGAAAAAAGAAGAAGATGTGATATTACAATATTGAAGCTTAGATATTATTAGCCCTATGGTGATATCCTGGATATCATTTTTCCAATTAAGATCAGTATAACTGTGCAATGATATAGAAAACCAGGAAAACTATATCTGCTGATCAATTATCACTTAAGACGACAATTTATTAGTGGAGAACTCCCTAGATTTAACTTTTTAAGATTTGAACTAGTACCTATCCTTGCTGTTATATTACCCAACGATGCAGATCCAGATATTCCCAATAAAACATGGTTTCAACAGGCGCTCCTCTTATTTTGGTATTATTGTCAGAGAATAAAGATATCAATGAAATATTTGCAGGACACTGGATTGGACCATGTGGTACAATTGAATGGACCCAAGATTCCCACAATTAACACCATTCGATTACTTTCTTTAGAGACATTTGGAAGACAAGATTAATCAAAATAAACCGGCTGATATTGAAAATCTAAAAAACAGAATTAGAGCGGAATCAAATAACATACCTGCTGAGGCTATTCAGAATTCTATATATGAGTTTTACCAATGACCTAATACTCCACAGATACAACATACAGAAATAAACTTGTGGCCAACATCGAACTGTTTATTTTCGTGTAAACTGCGCTCCTCCATATTGATTGCCAAGCTTACGCTATTACAAAGATTGATATGTACGGAGAAACTTAAAACATTGTTTATAATTACTTTTGAAACCGTTTTCAGTATAAATTCAATAAAGAAAAGGCAATGGTAGTCTCTTATGTCAAATTTAGGGTTTGAAAAAACATTTATTTTCTTCTATAACTTTAACACCAACAACTGAAGTGCGGAAATGCAGCAACAAACGATGTCACGCAATGATCTAATAAACGAAATCGTTGATCTTATAGTAAATGGAACTTATCGGTTCCTCAAGCAATCTTGACTACAATATTTGTTACTGTTTAGAGAGAGAGAGAGAGAGAAGTTCGTAAATGAATTTTGTTGGATTGGATTTTTCTTGGATGAGATTGTTCTTTTCTTGTTGGTGCCCTGGTGTAGGATAGGTTTCCTCTTCAGGGCTGGGTTGGGGGTGTGTTGGGTGGTTTAGTGCGCGCTGACTGAGTTGGGGGTTGAAGAAGTGTCTAGTAATTTTTTTTTAAAAAGTGACTAGGAAAATTTTGTTTAAAAGTGTATGGAATTGGGAGTAATTGGATGGGCTTGTCGCTAGAAAGTAACTGGAGGGTTGTGTTGGGGTGTATCGGAGGTTGATGCCTGGAAGCAGCGAAGCTCTAAAGTGTGCGGAGATTGTGTGACAAAAAGTGTCTAGGATGGGAGTGTTTATGTAGAAGACGAGCCATGTATCGTTGCGGATACATAGATATATGCGTTGAGCTGGCTAAGTGTCAGAAATTATTTGGTGAGAATTGGGTGCTGTTTACTGAGTTTGGAATGTCTCCGATTTTAAGAGGTAATATTAGAGATTTGGGATTTTTACTGGTTTTTGGAATTTCCGAGAAAAAGGTGTATAGGAGACATTTTTCAAAAGTGTATGGAATATGATGATTTATTGAAATTTGCTGAAAAGTTGCGGTGACGTGCCTTCGGTGGTTTGGGACTAATTACGGTGGACGGTGGAATTATAAAAATATTAAATCTAAAAATGCGGATGCGTCGTTCGTCGGTCCATTTGGCTAGTGAATAAATTCACAGAGTATGCAGGAAAACCGCAGAAAAACCTGCAACACCGACGTGGGTGGTGTGGGGTGGCTGGAGAGGACAGGGTTTGTCCAAAGTGTTGAACAAATTAATGAGACTTATTGAAATGATGGTTATTTGAGTATGTAGTGATTATGTTAGTAACAGTGCTTTATTCGGTGCTAAGTGAGAAATATTAAAAAACTTGTTAATGTTCTAAAGAATAATATGAGAATATGGTGGGGTTTTCGTTCGAATTATCGAATTGAAATTGGGGATTCGTCTAGATAGTCTATGTATTCGTCTGGGAGGTCGTCGTAGGCCATGGCTAACAAGCGTTGAGGAGGAAATGGGAGCTTCCTCTTGGGTTTTCTACCGAAGGGCCGTCTATTGGCGATCCACGGTGTACGTAGGGTGTTTGTCGAGTTTTCATTGCCCGATTTGATAGTACGACTAATGTATCGGGCTTGTAAATTATTAAGACGTAGAGGAGTTGGCACGATGTTGGTATTGACATAGACGGTGGCGCTGGGGGAGTATGGTGCTTTGTATTGGCAGTATCTAAGGATTGACTGCTCACAAGTTCGGAGTTTTTTGACGAGGTGGTCGGCAAGGGTGCAATACACGTTTGCTCTATAGTCGATTATGGGACGGATGTATGTCTTATACGTATGAAGTAAGGTGGTGGGGTGAGTGCGTCCAAAGCTGCCGCCGAGCGCCTTGAGAAGATTTACTCGACGTCGGACCTTATTTAAAGTGTACATGAGGTCGGCCATCAAGTTGAGAGTGTGAGTAAATCTCACTCCCAAATAAACGACTTCCCTGCGGATTTCGAGTCGATCTCCCCAGAGCACTAGGCGGAAGTTTGTGGGTACAAGTCGTTCGCTCATGGTATCGGGGTGTTTGAAAACGATGGCTTGAGTTTTTTGAGGGTTGAGAGTCACCCGCCATTTCCTGCACCAATTAGAAAATTGAGACAGTAGATTTTGGGATCGAATGTTGAGAGAGCGAATGTCTGTGGCAGAAATGATTAGTGCGGTGTCGTCCGCATATAGCTGGATATTATCACGGGGATGTCGTGGAATTGGTGTATCATACGTATAAATTATGTATAGTAGAGGAGCGAGTATCGAGCCCTGCGGAACGCCAGTTTGGGGTGTAAAAGAGTCGGATATGCTATAACCAACTTTGACGCTGATCGATCGGTCGGTGAGATAGGAGTATAATAATTTGACGATTTGGTTTGGCAATCGGATCCTCAGTAGCTTTCTCACTAGTCCGGCGTGCCAGACTTGATCGAAAGCCTTCTGAACGTCCATGAGGATGGCGGCAGAACAGCGTCGTTAATTTAGAGCTCGGGTGACGATTGTTTTGAAGGTTGGTGGTGGCATTCTGACAAGAGTGGCCCGGCCTAAATCCGAATTGAAATGCCGGAATTATATTATTTTCGGTACAGAAGTCCCAGATTCTTTCCTTCAACAATCGTTCAAGGACTTTACCTAGGACGCTGATTAATGAGATGAGCCGGTATGATTCAGGCTTTGTGCGGTTTTTGCCGGGTTTGGGGATGATAACTACGTTGGCTGATTTCCAACAACGAGGGAAGTAAGAAGATGCCAGGCAGGCGTTCAGCAGGGCGCAGAGCGGTGGAAAAATCTCTTCTGGCAGGTTTTTGAGTGCCTGTCTCGAGATTCCGTCATGCCCAGGGGCACTGTTTTTCCCCGCTTGGCACGCCAGCTGAACTCCTTCAATTGTGTTAGAAGTAGAGAGTTCTCATTTAGCGGAATATGAACATGTAGGCTTCGTGTTATATTGCGGATAAGATGGTCTGTTTCGATGACAAAGCCCCGAAGAAATCTTCGATTGTCAGGTGGTGAAAAGACAGTTTGTAGGTTTGTTACTGTTTATAAATGAAATACTCTTATAGTAAAAGCAACATAATCCCCACTCAGTACCCCACACTGCTCCTCCCCACATCTTGACTATAAGCAATCTCTGCTACAATTGTTTGACCTATGGTTATTAGATCATTGGGTCTTACCAACGCCTGCGAGATTGCCATGTAGAGGGTGGAAGACTTTTTCAACATCTGCTACGTTAATTCACTCGTCGATAGTACTTGAAAGGTATTTGTAACTTTTCTGTTTTTAAAAGAACGTTTTCTCATTTCTCAATAACCAGATATAAGTATAAGTAAAATATAGGTATGATGAAATTCCATTTTTGGCGAGCTTTTCAATGCCCCTACATAAGACCGTTGCATTTAAAAAAAAAGATGGTAGTAATGTAGCTAAGAGGTTGATGAAAAAAATTTCATACTATTGGCAACGTATACTACGTCCAATGTAAAATCAATTCACGTGTCTCAGCTTCTTTTAAGTTACTGGTTGAACAGATCATAATTTTGTTCCGGACTTTCGCGCAACATTGTATATCACCACAGAAAAATATTGAATAGATAAAATAATTCATACCTGCCTGAAAATAAATGATCATGAAAATTTCAATGGTACATGTTCAATTTATAAAAGAGAGAAGAGAAGAAACAAATTAATTTAATGCGATAAAGTAGTTTAAATTGAATTTTAAAAATTTCAAATTGTTATAACTTTATGATAAACAAATTTTTAAATGTTTCTCAAATAAAAGTTCACGGTGCCCTAAGTAGGTAATTACAAAAAAAATCACAAATATATTAATTTTTCTATTGATTTTCTAAAGTTATAATTATCATTCCTTAACTTTTATGCACTCTAATGTCACTTGGGGATCAAATGATACGGACCAAGAATCACATGTATTTTTATGTTTGTAGACGATTCAAAGTAACTTAAGTCATAAATTAAAAACCTCCGCTCAAATTTTTGTTTCAATTGATTTTTTTGTTGGACCGTAAGATCGTGTAGATCAGGATAGAATAGAATACAATGCACATATCTTCTGATTATAGCAAATATTTGAACATAAATGATTTTGTGGTGAATAAATATAACATTTGAAATTCATTTTTAGGTTGTGGAGAGCAACACACTAGGAGTAATAGGATAGTGGGTGGACATTCGACAGGATTTGGATCTCATCCATGGCAAGTCGCTCTTATAAAAACTGGATTTTTATCAAAAAAATTAGCTTGCGGTGGTGCTTTACTAAATGAAAGGTGGATAGTAACTGCTGCTCATTGTGTTGCCACGTAAGTCGAACTACAGTCGAACCTTCGCTATTTATTTGAATGTTACGACACGTGACTGACTCATTGCTTATTGACTGAGAACTCCTGTGTAATATCATTAGTTAAGTATCTTAGTCGCAAGTTGCATTGAAAATTCGATTAATTTTATATATTGTTTTATTTCATTACTTTCTTTGATAGAACAAACCAATTTAAAATCTCAAAATATTTGAGACATTTTTTATCAATAATTTATCCATCAAAATCACATATTATTAAGAGTCCTCGCCTTCAATAATACCGCTTGGTGTTGATTAATTATTAGTGAAAGTTTGTCTGTACTTGTAGTAACCGTATTCGACTATATTAGTAATCTTAATTTGACAATGTTAATATCTAAATTAATATTTTATTATATACAAATTTACAAATGAATCGTACAAGTGTATATTGTGCAACTAGTGCTTAAAATAGGATACTTCATACGAGTGTCAACCACGAGTCGCAGACGAGTGACTCATCATCTTGTCACACGAGTAAAAAATATCCAGTTTCCGCACGATTTATTTACTATACTTTTCCGACGACCTACCTGAAAAACAATATATATCGGATTTTAAAAATATATTTGAACCACTGATAATACAAGTTTTCATTCATAGACATTTTTCAAGTGAATTGCATTATTAAGAAAGATATATTTGAACAGAGACAGAGAACAAAGTTTATTGAACATTCAACATACATATTTAGGTACATTTTGGTCTTTATTCGGGTACTATTAGAATAATAATTATTAATTGTTTTATTGGAACAATTGTCCAACACCAATGGAATATGACCATTTTCTTCAATTAAACTTGAGCATCAACTCCTGTCAAATTATTAGTTTCAAATACTGTACTCGAAGTTGATGGTCTCACAGAGACTGATTGTAATTCCGAACTAGATGTGAATGATCTTGATGGTAGTTCCTCTTTGAAGGTTTTGCATGTTGTATAGACTGAATTATACGATTGGATATTTCCATTTTTTAATAATTGATTCCTTGATGTAACCCAATGCGACGGTACTGCTTTTCCAATCACCATGTCTATTCAAAGTCAATTAGTCACTGCCACTGTCCACTAATATTGTAGCAGAAGAACGCCTGAATGAATGACCAGTGTAAGTTTCTAGGTTTGGTAATTTCAAAAATGTAGTGATTTCTTTGGCCATAACACCAAACTTGTTTATTGACTTTACTAATGATTGTGCCACTTGAAGATCTTTGGTAAATAATCATTTCATCTAAATATACACCAACTCGAATTACTAAAACAACTTTTCCAATTTTAGATTACATAGTTTCAGACTTTCTACCCAATGATGTGAATCACTGAGTAATTAACTCAGGTCTCTCTGACCATTAAGCAGTTTTCGCCGAATTTGTATCACCTCGTAAATATCTTAAGAAAAACACTCAGTTGGTGAGGATCTTCTCTCAATAAAACTTCATAACTTATGTTTAGCAAATGATTGGATTGATCTTTCTGAAAATATTGACTCTAAATTTTTGGACTTTCTTAATAAAATTATCAGGTTCTTCAATACATCATTTCCTATTAGCTCTCGTACATTAGCTCTGAACATCAAAAATCATCGTCTACGAGAGAAACACGCACTCCATCTAATAATATGAGATCACTAATGTACATTAAAAAATTCACAGACAATCGTCACATACTCAATTATATCAATAACTATGAAATATTGTACCGGAAAACTATCAAATCGATTGAAAAAAACTATTATAACAATCGCTTCTCTAGAGCTAAGAATTCCTCGAGAAAAACTTGGTCTGTTATCAATGATTTAAGGAACAAAACTCGTTCCTCAAACTTTCTTGATCTCGACCCAGTAACGAGTCAACAATATGCAAACACCTAAGAAATGAGACCCCTTTTTTCGTATTCTTTTCTCTATGTTACTTGTTCATTATTTTAACACAGTTGTTTCAGTTTCTGTCCAGCTTTTGTTATATAAACATACTATTGTAATTCAAATATATTTTTCAAAAACGGTCTTCAAACATATTAATCTTTAGCTACCCAGACGACCCTAACAATTATTTCGCAAATGTTAGTAAGAATATTAGCTCTAAAATATCTCCAAGTCGTGATGCTCTTTCTTTCCTCGTTCCTTTTAAAAGAATTATTGATAGTTTCTACCTTAGACCAGTAGATAAATTTGAGCTAGTGCAAACCATCAGCATTCAAAACAAAACTTTCTGTGGCATTGATGGGTTATCAGCTAAGTTATTTTTAAATATTCCAGATGCGGCGATTAACGTTGTATGTTCTCTAATCAATGAGTCTTTTGAAAAAGATCTCTTTCATAACCATATAAAAACTACTGAATACTCAAGAAGTCGACTTTTAAATTGAAAAACACGGTAATACATTCTTACCAAAAAACCTCAATTTTGACAATAGTACGTTGCTAATGTCAAAATAGAATCGATTAATAGATCAATGGCATAGGAAATATCCAAGCGACCAATGAACACGTTAGTCTTTTCTAAATAAGCAACTGGGTTGAAATTCACAAATAAGTAGAAACAGTGTGATCGTGATGGTGTCATTGAACAGAACTTGGAACGAGCATTCAAATGAGGTATTACTTGCCATATGACCCCATTTAAAATTATCTTAGAAAATGGCGGCCGTCCGCCATTTTCTAAGACGTCACGAAATACTATCAAAAACGTTACATTTGTACTCTATTTCAGGCACCCAAACAAGTTTTGATTTAAGTTCTATGGTTCATGAAATAGATAGGGGGCGCAGCTTTTAGGCTCTCCCCGTTGAGAGAATACAATCAAGAAATATATTTAAGGTCTATAAAAGTTCACCTTCACAGTTCGACTGTAGATTCGAAAATAATGCTACATTTTTCACATTTCGAACAACTGAAGATTTTGCGGTTTTTCCTAACACAGTACGCACTACACCATCACTACTTGGATAGCACTTCAGGATTCTTTCTAGTACCCATTCTGAGGGTGGAATATAGTCTTTCCGTAGTAGGATGACGAGGCCTTCGGGAATTTCAGGACCAGTGTTTCCCCATTTGGTACAAACAGTCAACTCGTTCAAATATTTTTTTCTCCACCGCGTCCAGAAATGCTGTTTAACCTCCTGTATGGGCTGTCAGTCAGACAGACGATAACTGGGAGTCGTGGAATAATCATGACTTCGCAAGCTGGTTAGTAAATCACCTATTACAAAATGTCCAGGAATAAGGGCGATAGGATCGGTAGGGCCAGAGGAATTATAAACTTGACTACGTCCGTCAATAACCCAATATTTACGATGTATCGAGTATAAGGCTTGCTAAACTCTCGCGTGCAAATGTTTCCTATGAAAATATATTATAACTAAATTGGTCACGTGGTTATTCTTAGGTAATATAGTGGAATGCTTAGCGTCAAATGGTAAATTAGACATAATCAAACGGCCGCCTACCCTCAATATCCCTTCTTTGTCCAGAAAAAGATTTTTCAATCGTGGAACACTAGCTTGAGGGCAGCATAATACAATTGTAGAATCGGACCAATAAAAAGTTTGACCTTCTTCTAGGAGGCCCGTATTTACAGTTTCAATTAAGGTAGGTAGCTCTAATCTCGGTATCGTTATCATCTTGATAGGTGCAACATGGGATTTAGCACATAATAGTTGCACTTTAAAGTTATCAAGAGTGCGTAAGTGAACGCGCGTGCCGTATGCCTTTTCACTTGCTTCGGCAGATCTATGTATTATAATTGAACTTTTTTAACATCGGCGGTAATTACGGTACGTCGAAATGACATAAGATCAATTGACGGTAATTGTTGGCAATATATTTGCCAATCACTATATAATTCGGTAAGTAACGATTCATTCCAATCGAGCTTATAATTCCACAAATTTCGTAAAATGATTTTCGCAAGTATAATCACGGAAGCCAATAATCCTAACGGGTCGAATATCTTGGTAACCTTGGTTAATATCATCCGTTTGGTAAGCCTATTTCTTTGTGTATACATACATAATAGTTTCGTTTTGTGAATTCCAGTAAATACTTACCGTTTTTAATGTAGTGTCACGCAGTTGACACATAAGAGTCGTTATAAGTCCATTGTATCCTTGTTAGACCGGCGGTAAGAAGGATCCCATTCATATCTCTTATTATGAGATTTTCCTTCTCTCAACTATAAGTTCTAGTGAGAAAATCGCACACATAAAATTCTGTTACTAACAATGTTGCGACTATGGTATATCTTTTACAATCATATTTACTTAATTCGGGTTGTTGTTTTGGTGGATAAAAACACAGATGTCGAGTGATTATTTTTTATTTTAGTAAATAAAACACAAAGTAAACTTATGAGTATATCACATGGAACTCATGAACAACAACCAAGACAGATGACATTGAATTGACACTGTTTTAATTGATATTCAACAGGGGTAAATATCGAATTGTCAGATAAGGACAGGTAGTGCCGAATGTGACGATATTTAATTCGAAATTTTTTTAATTGGTCTCCAGGAATTATGCATTGAAATTCACTGTATTCTTTTCTTACTAGAAATTGTCGATACATTTGCTTTAAATGACCTATAATCACGATAGGGTGTTCATGAGTAGAAGTTGTGGATAAATCAGGTTCACTATTAGGACCGGTATACAGGACGTCATTCAATGATACGCCTATAGAAGTCTTAAAGGAATCATCGTTTACCACACTAACTTTAGTAGTTTGACTCGTCTCCTTACTAATTACGTGATGAGGTAAATAGTAAACATCTGATATCAACGTATTGTCCACAACGGGGGACACATGACGATGGTTTAATTCTTGGTTATCAGGAGCTGCTAGCTGACTTGTTCCACAGACAGAGTAATACGAATAGCTCGAACTGTGCAAGTCGATGGAAATCTGGTTCTACTGTTTTGATGTTAGCAGGTAATTTTATCTACTCACGCTGGATCGGTTTATCTCGCATAACGAGAGATATTGCTGGTACGATAACAAAGGTTGATGTCTTTTCACCAGCGTTTCTACGTGATTTGATTGTGGCTGTTTGCACGGTATATACTGGCTGATCCACATGAAAGGTATTGCATGGTGGTGTTGTAAATTTAGCGAGAAAATCTAAAGCATGCGACTTTTCGCAATTAAAGCTCTCGATGTAGTAGCTACGCTGATCAATTTCCTCTTCGTCCAACTCTTCTTTGCTATCTTGTATTGAATCGCATCCTTTGCTCGGTCGATATGTCTTTTTAAGGTCGTTTGTATATAACCGCATCGTCGTTTTAATTTGTTAAGTTCGGCCACTGTAAATTTAAATTATGCGTAAATAAAGTAAGGAATTTTAACTATGTTTATATTATATTAACACGGAAACAGGACGGATAATTGGCATACATAAATATATAATTGACCAACTTACCTTGATTGTCCTGGTCGCTAGCGTGATGAATCCTTGGAACAGCGATTTGAACAACTATACTGCGACTTGAACTGCTACTTCAACAGCGATTTAACTTGCTCTCTTGGTACTGGCACTTTACAATGTTATATAACAATACTTGTTACATCCGGCTCGAAGGACAAATGTTTTTCATTATTAATAATTCAAACTTTGTCGACTGTAGTAGAGGTATTCAACCATACAGATAACCTTAATTTGACAACGTTATTGTCGAAATTAAAAGTTTACTATACAGTGTGTCCTAAGTTATCGAACAGGCAATATCTCTCTTAATTTGAAAGATAATACAATACTGTAAAAACTGTTTTGAATCGTATCAAAATTTCTTCCTAATGACATATCAGAAACTTCATTTGATTTAACAGTCCTTTGACAGTCATCCCTCACTTTATATATTCAAATGGCACCCCTTGTATATTTTCGTTGAAAATTGCTTGTCACTCCGTTTGGAATACAACGATGTAACATACTCATCATTAGCACCAAAAAAATTTACATTTTGTAATTTCTAGATTTCCTTATTAAAATAAAATACAAATAATGAAGGAATAATTACAGTAAGTATTCAAAAATATTTCCCGCAAATTCCATACAAGCTTCAAAACGACTTAAAATCGCCCTTGTGTACGCAGCCTGAATCATAGCTGGTGTAATACTACGACATGCCTCACGAATGCCTTTAAGATCATCTAAATTTACGGGCTGTGTTCGATATACTAATTATTCAAGATAACCCAACAAAAGAAGTCCAATAGTGTTGATTCGGGCGGGGAGGCCAAGCTATAGGTCTGAAAGTACCTAACCATTTGTTGTGAAAAGACTGATTGAGATACTCCGCAACAATGCCTGCATTATCAGGTGTAGCACCGTACTGTTGCCAGATCATTGCATTTCGCTCTGTCAAAGGAATATCTTCCATAAATTCAGGTAATTTGTTTTCAAGAGAATATAAATACCTGTGTCCAGTCAATGTGCCCTCGTAGAAGTATGGCCCATTCAAATTACCATTGGATAACCCACCCCATACATTTATACCCCGAACTGTTTGAAAACGAGTTGAACGAACCAAGTGAGGATTTTCGTTCAACCAAAAATGGGCATTGTGTGTATTAGCTACACCATTGTTGTGGAAGTGGCTTTTATCACTCCAAAATATTTAATTTGATAGTTAGGGATTGTCGGCATTGATTAGATATATATGAATTCTAATCTGTCGAAATCAGTAGACACCAGTCCTTGAACTAAATGTAATTTAAATGGGTGATATTTGTGTTACGTCAAAATCCTCTGTATCGTGCTATCGCTTATTCCCAGTTCTTCAACTATGTTTCTAATAGAAGTATGAGAGTGGTGGTTACTTAGCAAGTGACCCTCGTATGTATTTCTTGAACCATCGAACCATTCATCTTCGGGAAACACTTACCTCGTGACCCATTCTTTAGGGTTAAATAAATGACATCGTTTATCAAAACTCACTGGGACCAGATAGATTTAAAACTATGTATATTAATTACTGGCCATATGTAACACAGAATATAAAGGTTTGTACTATTACTAACAATGATAATATTGAATAATCTTCAAGTGAATTGAACTCTCTATATATAGGAAATTGATAGACTTACCCAGTCAACGATCTGTTTCTCGACCTTGTTGACACATTATTTATAAAACGGACGTGTTTGTTATTGATTTTACTACACCTTGCCAATGGCCTTCAAGTTCACTGGCCGCTAGCAATATTTGAAGTTAATGTCTAGTAAAATCTAATAATATCTTTTAAATAATGTCTTTTGGGATCATCGTATCAGCACATTATCACATCATCCCCTCTTGGAAGAGAAAAATTATCCTCGATACATTTCCGATACTACCTACAACGTTAATAGTTCTCACTAATTGTCTTGTTTTTAAACACTGTTTGTTTGTTTACTCTTTCACATCACTTGTTTACAAATATTTTTGTTATGGTATTTATACAACCGATTTGTTTTTTATTGTTTTGAGATATAATCTCACAGTTTACTCTTTTTACTTCCGTTATTTTGAACGGACCTAAATAATATAGATCGAACGTATTCCTTTCCTCATTTTTCAAAATAACTGAATCCCCCAACCTGAAGTTTACGGGTGAAGACTCCTTTCCGCTTTTATTTACTCTAATTAACTTATTTTTTATCAAAAAGTGATTGGCTCTTTCATTCGCGTACTGTAACTTATATTTCAAGTCTTTATCATACCTTTCAAGATTGTAACATGGTTCTATTTCTACATTTAAAAATTCTGGTATGTTGGGTTTTCTATTGTATAACAACTCAAAAGGAGTGTATCCGTGATACGTTTATGGTGTTGTATTATAACAATATGCAAACATTTTTACACATCCGCACCAGTTATCTCTAGAATCTTCAATAAAGTGTCCTATGTACTCATTAAACGTTCTGTGTAATTTTTCACAACTGCCTATCGCTTCATGGTGATATGACATTGAAAAATTGTGATTTATTTTTAAAAGTTCCGCTAAGTTCTTCATTATTTCGTTCTTATATTCCGTTCCTTGATCTGTCCTTATCTCTTTCATCACCCCATAGTTTGGTATAAAGTTGTCAAATATAGCTTTTGCTATTGTGGCCGCCTCTTTGTTAATGACCGGTATCATAACCGCGTATTTTGTTAATTCGCATAATATTGTTATACAATAACGATCCCCATTGTTACTTCCCACAAAAGAACTTATTGTGTCTATATAAATGATATCAAACGGTATTACAGATGTGTCCGTGATGACAAATTTCTCTTTATGACTAGGTTTTGCTTTATTCACTTGGCATTCGTGGCAATTCTTTACATACTTCCTTACATATTTCTCCATGTTTTACCACCTAAAATTTGCTCTCAGTTTCTTTAATAATCTATTGTTTCCTACATGTCCTCCAAACATTGAATCATTGTGATATCTTTCTAGAATCTATTGAATCTGTTCTTTCTGCTGTACCGTTTTTGGTACTTCGCATATACATACTTGTATATTTTTTAACCTTTTATTCCCTTCTTCTATGAATTCTTCTATTGTGCACTTTTTGAATATATGATCATTTGCGTATATCTTCATTCTTTTCACTTCAAATTTTACCGACAGCTCCTTAAGCTTTTCCAACGTTCGTCCTAGGTCGAAGTTGTGTATTCCTGTAAATAAGGCTTCACTAAATTACAATTTATTTTTGATCCGAATGATCATCCTTAGCGAGATACAATTATTTTCAAAGTGTGAAATTGGTAATTTATGTGCCTCTATATTATCTAAAACTTTTATTACTTAAGGTTTTTCTATTCGTTCTTTCTCTGTTTCCTCGTTATTCTTTACATCCTTTCCTGGCCGAGCGTTCTCCTTGCGCGTTTGTGCTCTTGTGATTGCCAGGACATGTGAATTATTTATGTATAAATCCTTGAGTTCTATGGATATTCTTGATATACTATCCGCGTAGTTCGCTACACCTTTGACGTACTGTATTTCAAAATCGTATTCTTCCAAATCAATCAAATCTCACATCTTTCCTAGACAATTTATTTAACTCTTAGTTGATTAAAACTTTTATCGCTAAAAATGTTATTCAAAGTTTCCGGATTAGTTTCGTTATTTTCCTTATATGTTGATTTATTCCATCCTGTATGTATTTCTAACTGATTCTTCCTTTCTTCTAGTTCTTTTAGACTATATACGTTGTCATTTATCATTAATGTATTATCAATTATCTTAGCTTTAGCTCCACTTTCTCTCGCCTGTTTCATGTACCTTTTTAGCTGTATATACCTTTGTACCTTTTAATTTATTCGTTCCGTTCAAAGTCCCTACTTTCTTATTCACGTCTTCCATCTTTATAAGTACTGACCTATTTTTGTTACTGTTTTCATTTCCTATTCTTTTACATTTCAAAATGTCTGATTTAACATCTACTGTGTTATTAACCTTTTTTATTACATCTTTCAATTTATTTTCTAGTTGTTCCTCATCTTCTTCATTGCCTTCTTCTATACCATGTATTATCAAATTCTTCTCGCTAAAATTTTTCTGGGTCTGTGTCATATTTCCTTGCAAAAATTATGTTTTTTCTTTGAGTTCCATATTTTCCATCCTTAAATCGTAGTTTTGTTTCTTTAACTGTGCTATTTGTCTGCTCATTTCTTCAATTTTATCTTCTATCTTGCATATTCTTCCGTTATTGTTAATACGATTATTGTAATTACCATTTCTGTTGAATTTCCTGTCCTTATTGAAATCTGCCGTAACCATTTCCCTGATTATACTGTCTGAATGTCCTTCCTGAGGGGTTGACGTTGTGAAATCCTCTGTTGCTTCCTCTCCTATGATTGTTCCTAAAGTCAAAATCTGATTTCCTGAAGAGAAGGCTTGGGTTGTCTCCTCTTATTCCTGATTTTAGTTTGTTCCTAATTTCTGTGATATAATTTTCTGCCGTGATCAGGCTTCTAGCTTTTCCAATCAGTCTTGTTTCAATTAGCAGAATCGCATTTCCTTCGTTACCCGTCGCGTTTATTTGTAACAAATTTAATGAGTCTAGAAATGTAACTTACTTGCTTCTCCGTTGAATTCAGTGGGTAAGACCTTACTCGCGAAATTAAACAAATTATTCATACTTGTCATTTTCAACTGTTTGCTTATTGCTTATAATACATCCGTATCGATTTCCTCAAATATAGAGGTAGGTATTTTAACAATTCCATTCAGCGCTTAAAATGCCCTAACAGTTTTATCCCTAATCTTATCTGAATAATTTTTACAACTTTCTTGTTGTACTAAACTTAAGTTTTTCCAATTTTTACCTATCAATGTAGCAAAATTATTATTAAGAATTATTATACCATTAATTACTTCAATGTGTATATCTGGATAACATATATTCAAGACTACGTATATAAATTACTGACCATATGTAACACAGAATACAAACGTTTGTACTATTACTAACAATAATAATAATGAATGATCTTCAAGTGAAATGAACTCTCTATATATAGGAGATTGTTAGACTAACCCAGTCAACGATCTGTTTCTCGACCTTGTTGACACATTATTTATAAAACGGATGTGTTTGTTATTGATTTTACTACACCTTGCCAATGGCCTTCAAGTTCACTGGCCGCTAGCAATATTTGAAATTAATGTCTACTAAATTCTAATAATTTCTTTTAAATAATGTCTTTTGGGATCATCGCATCATCACATCATCACATGAGGATAGATACCAACATAAGCAAGTACATGAATTGCATTATCATCCGTTCTCACTGGATATCGGTGCGGTGCACGGTTTTTGTTTGGGAACGAATCGCTGCGCATCTTCCGTTCCATTTTAGAAAACACCATGTGTGATACTTCCGGACGTTGAAGAAAACGTTCTTGGTATAAACGGGCCGCTCGTCGAGCATTTTTCCTGCATTCGCCATGAACCAATAGTGTATCAATGTACTAGTCTAGACTGAATGTAAATAGTATTATGCTTATAACAAGACTAATAATTTTGAATTCAAATTTGTGGATAGTAGTAATTTAATTCGTCTATTAACTACAACACCCTAGGAACTATTCGCAGATGATTGCTGTTCTAGACTCATTATTATTAACTGTCATTAATTCTTTGACACAAAAAGCATCAGATTATTAAAACAAAAGATTAATCTACTTCTCTCTTGTGAATTTTTCAGAAACAGTGGCTGAAGCAATAAGGATAATTAGGTAAAGCAAAATATGATAAAATGGCAATTTTTTTAGTGCTAATAATAAAAAACCAACAAGTATCTTACATCGTTGTGTTCCAAGTAGAGTTCAACGAAAATATACAGGGAGTGCCATTTGAAAATAGGAAGTGTAACAATCTTGGACCTTTTGTCACCTAGTGTAACAATATTGTCTTTATTGTTTTGGTTTTGTACTTCCTCTTTTTTTTCTGCAGCATGCTGTCACCAGTGCCATAGGGCACAATAGAGCCGGAAATCCCCTGTAGAGAAACCTCGGGGGACGGTGGTTTCCTGGCTCCAGCGGAAGGGTATTCGTGGGCCCCCTTCGGCTTATACGATGTGCCAAGCCTGAGTTCTAAGGTTCGTCGTGTCGTTTGTTGGTGAAGGAAACAGTCTATGTAGATAATATATATATATATATATATATATATATATATATATATACGAACAAACTAAATCTAAAGAAAAAAACAATAACTTAACCCTGATGCCTACGGTATATGATACAATATATTAATAACGTTATTTGTCCGGCACTGAAATAGAACTCAAGAAGGGTTCCTAGATACAATCGCCCTCTTTTTCAGTAAACGTCCGGTAAGGACAACGGAGATCATTCGTCAGAGAAAGTGGTCAGGATTTTATGAAGCAAGAAAAACGATCTAGCGTCTCGTTACTAACGTTGACCTATCTAACGGTTACTTCAGTGGCCTCCATAACCTTTGAAATCACGTAATACAATAATTAGCTGATTTTGTATACCGGCCTTCCTGCTGACCGAGTGAATAAACTCCGTTGCCTGATAAAGTTCAAATAAATAATGGAACCCTATTGTTTAGCGAATATCATTTATGTACCATTAAATATATTTCATGGACTGATACTGAAAATATTCCCCCTGATTATAGTGTAAACATACAATTAGCCTAAATAAATATCTCCGAATGAAACATGTCGTAAATGGGAGTTCTAGGCCGCACGGTTGCTGCTTGTCGACTAAATCTCCTTCTATTTATTTGCAATATTTTGGGACGAGTTTAGTTATTCAAAACATCGAATGCAACTGTGTTATTGTGCGTCATTGACTTAGCCTTGCTTTTTATTTTTTGTTTTCATAATTGAAGGTTAACTTCAATTAATTTCTCTATGCTAAGTTGCATAATTCGTCTTTATTTTTTGATAATCAAAACATCTGTGTGTTTTTGATTTCAACTTATTTGCGTGTCGACCTTGTGGTCTGTGTTGTTTTTTTTTCGTAATTGTTTGATTAACTTTTTCTAGTTCTGTTAGCGAAACTAGGTCGTTTTAATTATTTTTTCATATTAAATTCAACTTATATTTGATTTAAAGAAAATTATATTCTATATAGGGTGTCCTAAATTTCCTTGCCATATTTGTGCTTATTACAAAAGTAAGGGGTGGCTACCAAAGGAATGTTAATTGAAATAAAGTTTCTGATACGTCATTAGGAAGTAATTTTGATGCCATTTACAACAGTTTTTACAGTATTGGATCATCTTTAAAATTAAGCGAGATATTGCCGGTAAACGATAACTTGGGACACCTATATTGTGTGAACTTCGACGTTATTAAGATCAAAAAGTAATCAGGAACTCAATGAATTTGGAAAAACGTTATGTTTCGAGTTAATGAAGTAACTGCAACTGTATATCTCTACTTTGGTATCACTTGAATGCTGACTAATAAATGGAAGGTTTTACTTAGTGACTTAACTTCACGTAGAAATGATGAGTTTCGACCTTTGGGTACACATGCTTGACTTGAATACTAACTAAGAAACGGTATGTTTGACTTACCTTGATAGAGAGGTAACTCTCGTAGAGACGGTATGTCTCGACTTTGGTGCACAACTGGGCAACCGGTTAACTGTTCAACTGACTTTCTTAGGCTATAAAATAAGTTAATTTCAAAAACTTCAAAGGGCGTGTTTTCATGGATATTGGCGAGACTAGAGAAATGCACCTTGCCGATTGGTGCTAATTGTTAAGCCGGCCGGTACCATTGACAAGAATCAACAGTGGAACACAGCTATTAGGTTTTCAATCGCCATTGGAAAACATTTCAAAGGGATAACCGTTCTATTGAAAATATTTCAAAGCATAAATTGCCATTGAGGCTATGTCTAAGGAATGAAATAATTTTATTAAAGGCAGTTCGATGCCTTTCTCTCCTTCAATAATTCCGTGTCTCTTAACTCAGTGAAAGTTAATCATAGAAACATTCAATAACATATACATAAAAGAAACATGAAATTCTAAGGATACTTCCAGGGAAAATAATAATATTTTATGGTGTTACAATTTCAACAACACTAAAATAAAAATGGTGTTATAGAAACGTCATATTTTTCTAAACATATTAAAATGTCACAGGCATATAAGAAATTATACCTTCAAATTCACAACAATATCAATCGGATACCAAAATAATTCATATTCTCAAATAGATTACCGACAGACTAACAATAATTGACATTCTTGAACCTACAGTAATATATACAAAAATAAGAAGAAATATATTCTCGAATACCCCCTATCTCTTACTCTACCAACGAGACATAAATAAATCCCTCAACCCAATCACAAACTTTTTATACAATATTCTAGAACGAAAATTTCAACAAATACAGATTTAAATTCAAATCCTACCACCCTTCAAAGCTCAGTTATTATTATAAAATAAGGCTCTTTTTAATGTAGTTTATTTTTTCAGAACAGCCAATGGTAATATTCGTATTCGCTTGGGTGAATGGGATGTTCGAGATCAAGAAGAAAAGCTACCATTCGAAGAATATTCAGTAGAACGAAAAGAAGTGCATCCTTCGTATTCACCATCAGATTTTAAAAATGATGTAGCTCTAGTTAAACTCGATAGAAATGTTAGATTCAAGCAACACATCTTACCCGTTTGTCTACCTTCTCCTACAGTAAGTGAAACCACCTTCTCAAGGTATCATCTTCTTAGAGAATATTGACCACAACTTCGAAAAATCGCTCGCTGTCTTGTACAATTTGCAGTATTGTCTGAACTTAGACCACATTTTTCTGCCATGAACACTGTCTTCTTCTTTTACCCTCGATATTGTTCTTCATTATTAGTCCTCAAAAGTCATATTTAGGACGTCTGTATACGTATTCCAAACAGCTTGTATTTCGTTTTTGACCATACCAAGTATTTCTCTTTACCTACATTAGTTTTTCTTAAGACTGTTTAGTGAAATGTATCCATCGTAGGTAGAAAAGGTTTGTTCTATGTTCTTTCTTCATTTCTTTTAATATTTCTGCATCTTCTCATACTAGTAATCAGTGTTTCATATAACTCCTCCATTTCTTGAACCCACAATTGAGCATTATAAAATTAGACCAAAACCAACGAAGAATGCAAAATAGTACAATGATGACAGGCATCAAGATTCATCTCAAATGAAGACAAACAAGCTTGTATTAACTAAGGGGTTTAGTAATGCGTAAAACATTTCTTAAAAATTTTACTTTTAGATATAATCAGAAAAAATTACAAGCCATTGATAATTTCAATTATTTTATTAATTTGACTTAAATTTATAAAGCTCCTGATAAAATACAACTCATTGCCCTGGTCATTTTAAGCTAATGAAATATTTTTATATTATTATTAAAGGAATTAAAATCTTCAAAATCGCTCAATACGAAAATGTTAGAGGCATCATTTAAAAATAACTGAACCTGCAGATTAAAGAGATTAATTGTGGATATGAGCGTATCGCCAACAGATGATGATTTTGAAAAATTAATTGAGGAGATTTAGTACTATTTGTTAGAAGAACAACATTAAAAATAATTCCAACAATACTGTGTATCTCAAAAGTATAAAAATAACTGATTGTTCTTTCTTATTTTTCAATTAAACCTTCAGCAGGTCAATTTTTTGTTTTAACAAAGGTGCTTTAAAATGACTCACTAATAAGATGTGTATCCCTTTGCCTGACATTTTCTTTTTTAGTACACTCCCGTTTTAAAAATTATTTTGAATGAAGAATGCTATTCTCATTTTGGTGGAATAATTATGTTTTAATTTGCATAAGCTAGCTTTCTGGAAAAAAGTGTAGAATTTCCATGGAAGCGATGAAAAACTTTGAATACTCCCATCTTAAATTTGCTTACTTTGCCCGGAAACGTCGATTTTCTTATTCAATGCGATTATGAATAATGTTGAAACTAGCGTTGGCTGTCATGTTTCTTTTTTTCCAAATCACAACCTCTAATTTGCTAATTGGTTTTCGATAGACCATTTAGTTTTTACTATAGGATTAAGTATAAATTTGTATAATGTTACTCAAACGTCAGTTATAGCATGAGTATTTTTTGTCTTTTCACAGCCCATATTAAGCAAATGTCACTGTCAATATTTTTTCATGAATATTAATTGCATGAAAATAGTATAAGATAGTTTAGTTTCATATGAAGGAAGTATTTACATTATTATTTTACCTAATTCCAACTTAACTAATTTTGAATTTTCTTAAATTGTCTCACTGCGCCTTAAACTTTTTGCCAGTTGTAACTGTGATATCAACTGGGCAAAAAGTTCTGTATACTTGGTATAAATAAAAAAATATTATTACTTAAATAGCATACGCAAGTATATATTTGCTGTTTTTCTACTTCTTTAATTAAATCAATATAAAATAAATAAAATAAGAATAATGAACTCTTCTATCAATTTTGATTTGAGCTTTTGCTTACAGAACAGCCTAAGTAAATAGCACGTAAAATTTTTTTTGTGATAAAGAATTCTAATTAGCATGCCGTAAGGTGCCTCAGGGCACAAGTACAATTTTTTTTAAGTCTTTAGGGAATGGATAACTAAAGCTGGATGATTAAATTTGGATCGCCATTATGATTTTATTTTTAAAGAACAATTTCCTCTCCCTAATTTTCAACAGTTCTAAAATAATGTTTTCAATTGTTTTTTTTCCGACGACGAAAGATTTAAAAATTTACCTTGCACCGATAACGCTTAATCAAAAAGGAACTCAATAATATGCCCCCTTTTATTTCATTCATGTTTCAAAGGACCCAGAAATACTCACCTCAGGTAATCATAAATATTTATCAATGTATTTTCATTTAGTCTTTATCCCTAATATGAAATCACATTTTAATGAACGGTTTGCCCTGATTAACATTCTATCATAAAATTGTCACTTGTATACACTTCAGGGGATGTATCGTATTAAGAAACCGAAAATTCTCCAAAATCAACCAAAAATGCAGTATATCTGGATTTATAGGACCCGCTGTACTCGCTATATTCAGCTGAAAATCAATAGGTTACATCTGTGAGACACCTTGAACAATATTCAGTAATTGATCAATCGTGTACTCTCTGGAGGCTGTATCGTGCTAACAAACTGAAAATTCTTCTAAAATGACAAAAATTTGGTACTTCAAGTACCATAGCACACGTTGTACTGGCTTTAGTGAGCTGAATATCAATAGGTTTCATATTTGAGACGCTCTGATTGATATTCAATCATAAAATTGGTCACTTGTATATACTTTGGAGGCTGTATCGTGTTAACAAACTGAAACTTATCCAAAAATGACAAAAATATCATACTTAAAGTACTGTAGCACTTGTTGTATTGACTCTGGTGAGCTGAAAATCAAAGGGTTCATCTGTGAGATGTCCTGAATAATATTCAATCATAAAATTCGTGACTTATTGCACTCCGGAGGCTGTATCGTGCTAACAAGACATGTAAAAAAAAGTGGCCGACGACAACGACAACGACGACGACGACATACACACAGGATTTTTTTTCTAAAAACCGTTTTTTAGTGTTGTTGTTGATGGAAAACAAAAAATAACTCAAAAAAAAATTTCAAATTCCAACTTTTTTTGGGGTAAACCAATACTTTCTCGCATATTAGATAGGTTGGGCGGAAAAGTAATATTCGATATTAACTCATTAAAATGGTTCACTTTATCATTGATATTATCAGACCAGAATATTTCATCGTATTGAGAAGCTGTTAAAAGCCCTAAAAGCAATGATTTGTCTACATTAGTGAAGTTTGTTATATAGGTATCTTGTTAACTTCGAAATTCAATATCCAATAAACTATTTGATGATCTGACGTCATATACAAATCTCTAGTACCATAATTATATTCTGCGTAACTTGAAATCAAAATTATGTCAATAAGCGATTCACTATTAGCTATAATTCGAGTTGGATCGGTGATAATATGCATTGAATAAATGTTCACAATTTAGTAAATCATTTGCGTAATTACAATTACTGTTGCTAATATCACCCCCACAAATTATTTCGACACACTGGGTGAATATATCTGCAAGACATTCTCCTCTGACATACATAAAATTGCCTTTACTTTTATTGGGTGGCTTATATAGATTACCAAATGCAAACATTTTAAACTTTATCCACAATAATTCAAAATATTATACCAATTCTGTCGTTCCTAATGAGATTATAACCAACATCATATTTTTCATGCAATATGAACAAAATGAAGGTTCCATTTCCCCAATCTCTATATTTTTTGGCAACGTTGATAAAATGTGAACCTATGGCGTGAATGAATTATTTTTATTGTGTAAACCTTATAATTAAGTTCGTCTATGCTTCAATGATTTCACTTAAATTAGAATTATGTCTCTTCTTGGGAACAATATAGTATATTGAAGCATTTACTAAGCAACAGTTGTTAAAATTTTCCCTTGTTTCAGTCCCACATGAGAAAATTATTGTTTTTCATTTATTTTCTTTTTAAGATGAAACTGGTTGGAAAGAAAGCTACTGTAGCAGGCTGGGGAAGAACGAGACATGGTCAAGCTACCGTCCCTTCGACTTTGCAAGAAGTCGAAGTAGAAGTTATACCAAATGATAGATGCCAAAGATGGTTTAGAGCGGCAGGAAGACGTGAAATCATCCATGACGTATTTCTTTGTGCCGGATATAAGGAAGTAAGTTTATAATTATGGTAGAGCATTTGAAATTCCGAGAATTTGTACTTAAAATAGAGGATTGCTTGGAAATGCAAATCGGACGTACGTTTTGGGAATATTGTTCTATAAAATGAAATATGATGATGTATGAGAACTGTTATTGGCATATAAGATTTTTATATCGCTCTCTCATATATTATTAGTACATTATTGTGTTCAGATGCTTTTTGGAATTCCAAGAAGCATAAAAGATATCTACTTCTCTGATGCCACGGTCTTGCGGAATCCAAATTGATTTTCACCCTTGTAAATTCGTATTTTAGAATTTATTCTTCGATGTATAATTCTAAAAAACACTCAAGACATATTGTTCATGGTGCGATATGATCAGAATATTTCAGGATACGATTTTTCGATATTGGAATGTATGTTAACTTGATCGTCATTTAAAATGTTTCATCTCTCAATATTTTTGACTTTCTAAAATATATGTTGTCAAGTGCAGCTGCTACTTCGTTCTTAGTAATCTGGATACATTTCTCAACTTCTTTTCCAGGTATTGGTAGTAGTGTTTACTATTGTACTCATTTCTTTTTCCTACAACAACTTCTTTATTCTTCTTATGCAAACCTATTAAAGGAATCATGTCTCTTCTCAAACTCATTCATTCATGTGAGGCAAATTTGCCTGTGTCAGTTACGTTCTCTCGGTTAATAAGTGATACCACCAAGTTACAAAGATAGATAATTGTAGGAATACTACATAGTGAATTCATAACATTTACTTTATATAAGTCGAGGTACGTCTCTGTATTTCTTATTTATGTGAATAACCATTCTTACCGAACGTGATTGTATGCTGTTGACATTCTTACCATTCAAAATTTTTCCTACTTGTCGATTGACTGACTGGCATCCAGTGAATTGGACTTGCTTCGATGAATTGATTACCTTAAAGATGTTTGAATGTGTGAAATGTCGCAAATCTAAGCTTAGTTGTTTGCGATGGTCCTTGTAATAGACGGTTTCATGTTACCTGTGTATGATTGATTGCGTCCGAATTGAAAACATTAGATAAGCGTAAGAATTTGTTATATGCATGCGATTCTTGTCACAAAATATGTGAGGTAACTGGAACAGCGCCCTTCAGTAAGTTTAAACATGAAATATCTAGCATAGATGAAAAATTTTAAATACTAAAGGAGAGTTATAATAATGGTGCATTGGTGAACATGGTCAAGAATCAGATGGAGGATTTTTATCAAAAAGTTTAAGAATCTCTAGCGTCCTTTAAAGACAACCTGCAAACAATGGTCGAAAAAAAGTTCATTAACTGCAAGATTTCATAAGAAACTCACGTTATTCTACCCATGTCAATATAAACAGAGCCTCTTATTCAGCTGCTTTAAAGCAATCTAGTTCTAATGTTACTGTGGTTAAAGTGAAAGATTCAGCTCAGACCAACTCTAAAACTGGATCGGATATACTGCAAAATATAAATCCTCTTGATGTGGTAAAAATTAGGAATCTTCGAGATGGTGGCGTAGTAGTTACGAGCAATTAGGAAATTAAGAGATTGCCAATGACAAATTTTCAGGTAATTATGAAATTGAGGAGCTTAGTTCTCTAAATCCACGAATAAGGAACTCTGGTCTGGCAGAGGCACAGACCTGATAACTTCCTAAAGAAACAAAATCAATACCTTTTTTCGAATACTTCTGTCATTGACTTGATAGAAATATCGGCATTAAAAAAGAATAATCAAATCTTTCATGTAAAGGTATCTGTGGATGTTAACTCTTACAAGAATGTTATTCAAGAAGGTATTCTATAGGTCGGGTATGACAGCTGCCCAGTTTATGACGAAACCGAATTGAGGATGTGTTTTTAGTGTTATGGTTTTTCGTATGTCGCTACTGTAATACACCGCAAACATGTCCGAAATGTGCTGGTAATCACAGAATTAGTGACTGTAATATATCAGATTCAAATTATTTTTTTTCATATTTTCTCTGCTAAGGATACCGCTGTTTCTTTAAATATTTTCCATTTTTCTTCAAATTTTTCCCTTTCATTTGCCCGTTTTTAGAATTCCTCATTTGTTACCTTTTTATAAATCTCTCTCTCTTTCCTTTCTTTTTGAGTTCATGTATTGCTATGCTACTATATTCTATTTCCTCTTCTTCGCTCCCAAGATTTTCTTTCCATTGTATTGTCACTGATTTGTGATTGGTTCCTGCTTCTATTTTTGTTTCTACTTTTTGTATAGTTTTTATTACACTTTGGTTATATACAATATAGTAAATCCGATTTCTGGCATTTTTCTCATCTGCTACAAAACTGTATTTTTCATCCATTTGTTGGTACCTCATCGTATTTCCAATTATTAAATCATTTCTTCTGCAGAAATCTATCATCTTTATACCGTTCCTGTTTATTGTTGGTTCTCCGTAAATTCTCATGCATTCTATTCCCTTGTTTTAATCATTACCTACTCTGCTGTTCCAATCGGCCATAGTTATTGTTGATTCTTTTACTTCTCTTGTCTCGTCTAGTTCTCTTTGTAGTTTTCTGTAAAATTCCAGTATATCTTCTTCAGGTGCTCCTTTCATTTGACCATAAATTTGTATTATATTTATTATGTCCTCTATGTCGTTTATTTTTATTGATACTGTTATGATTCTTGAAGTCAATAGTTTATATTTTGTTCATTTCTTCTGTAACAATTATTCCGACACCCTCTTTTGCCCCTTGTTCATGTAGTACTCCTGTGTAAAATAATATGTGTTTGTTTGTTAGCCTTTTATGTCCTATTTCTTTTTTCTTGGTTTCGCTAATTCACAAGATCTGTAATTTCCTTGTTTCCATTTCTTCACTTACTTCTATCTCTTTTCCTGTTAATGTGTTAATGTATTCATATTCCATACCGCTACTGTTATCTCCTTCTGTTTCTTTTCCATGTTTACTTGTTGGAGCTAATTTTCTGTTTCTTATTTCATTTTCTGTTGATCTATCTGATGTGTTCCCATTTTGTGTTTTATACTGCTCTCTGTTTTTCCCCTGTTTATTTAAGTTTTTGTCACTGGTTTCTTCGCTTTTATCTCTTTTATTGCCTTCTTTCTCTCCATCATTAGTATACCTTTGGTTCCTGTTTTTTTTTGTTTAGCGTGTTTGTCCGTTGTCTGTTCATTCATCATGTATATTGTTTAATGTTCTACTTCTTTGTTTAACTTCATCCTTTTCCGTCTTCATTTCCCCGTTCCGTTTCATTTTCGTCTATTAGTTTTTTGAAGAACGTGCCTGTTTAGTAATTTTCTGGATTTGCTCCAAATCTTTCTGCGTTTCAGGTGTTCGATCGGTTACCTTCCCCCCCCCCCCTTTCCCCTTCACCATTTCTTCGGATTTATCGAAATTTACTCTTCTTGTTCGAAGCTTTTCCTGTCATATACATACCCATCTATTATCAGTTTGTGGTTTCTCATGTCCCATTTTGTTTAGCCCTCCTCATGTGCGGTTTTGGTTTCTCAATCTGTTCATAATACCAATTTGCTAAACTGTTTCCATACGCTATTTTTACTCCTCACTGTAGTATCAGAGATTATAGCCTCCATTACTGTATCTATTTCTTCGTTTTCGTTGGTTTAAACTTGACTGCCCAGAATTTCTAGGCCTATTAGAAATACATACTCCTTGTGTTGCGATTCGGTCCTATTCTGCTTAATTATTGTTACGAAACAGCACACTGGCTTAGTCCCTAAATCCGACTCTGTCTAAGCCAGGTAGGAATGTTAAAATTTTGGGGGACGCGCAGGGTTTACTAGAATTGTTTACGAATAGAGACTATCTTATCTACATTGTTTTTGTGACCAGACTTATCTAGAGAATGCCAGAGTCAATTGTCTTTATGTAAGCCGCAATCCTGAATTTTCTAGTAACAAAGGTACTAGTATAAATAAGGAAACGACCCGAGAGAGTTTAGTTCAGTTGATAAAGTGATCTCGACAAATAAACAGTAAATAAGTGAATATAAAAGTGTGATATAAATTAATAATTAAGTTTGTGTGCATATAAATTAAATTTAAGTGATAAGTTGAGTATATACAAATTAAGTGTTAGTGATTAGTGTTTAAATAAATTAGAAGGTAGCCATACCGCGTGTTTAAAATTTATCCCAGCCGATTACTGTTTAAATAAATAACAAAAACATTACATTGGTGTCAGGTGTGGGGTAACACAAATAAATTGCTACGTAAAAATGGACAAGAGACTATGTGATCTAAAAGTGGCGGAATTAAGAGCAGAATTGGAAGTTCGGGAGTTGGAAACGTCCGGTAAGAAAAGTGAATCGGTAGAAAGACTTAAAGTGGCACTGAAAAATGGAGGCATTGATCCAGAAACAGTTTTATTTATTGACGAGGCTTCCACCTTAATCTTGTCAATTTCTGCTAACATGGGCGAAAGATTTCTGCCATGGAAAAGAAGATTTCAACGAATGTGAAAAGCGATATTTCGGCTATAAAGAACGATATTTCTACTTTGAAAAACGATATAACTGCCGATATATTATTAATCAAAAACGACATTGCCGCTGACGTTGAAAATGAAATTACGTCTCTAAAATCTTAAATCCAGAATAAGATTACAACGATAGACGAGAAAATCAAGGAGGAAAAGATTGCCGATTCAAGAACGCCAGGCACGCCAGAGGAAGAAAAGAAGACCGGACAAACAAAACCTTACAAGCCAGAACCACACCCTGAGTTAGAAGACATTGGTAGTTTTACCCGAGTCAAGGGTTCGATGGAAAAATGTCGTGGACCAATTATGTGAAACAGTTTGAAGCAGCCGCTAGAGTGAATAATTGGTCCGACAAGAGGAAGGCAGTAAACTTAACCATCGCGCTTCGGGGAGACGCCTTAGATGTACTTCAGACGATACCTCTTGAAGAAGCGGATGACTTTGAGCAGCTAAAAAAGAAGTTGGACGTGCGAGACGGTCACGAACATTTGGAACATTTGTACAGATTCCAGCTGAAGAACCGACTAGTTCGATTTGGTAATCCATCGGCACCAGAGAACATGATGGAATGTTTAGGCATCCAGGCCTTTATTGACGGCTTATGTGACCACGATATGGAAAAGACGTTTCGATTAGCCCATCCCAAAACATTGGTCGATGTATTGACTGCTGCTCTTGAATATGAAGCAGCCACGATGGCTTCCGGATACAACAAAGGTAGGACTGTACAGGAAAGAGGTGACGATGACGTACTTGACAAAATCTTCAACTTGTTGAAGGGTATGGTAGACAAGAAGCCGAAGAAAATCAGGTGCTGTAATTATGGCGAGTTAGAGCTTCCACGCAGTTAGTGTAAGCGTCCTACGACTCCGGCAAAGCAAGAATCTCTTAAATGCAAAATATCCACGAAAAGCTCGCGGTATAACAAAGGTAGGACCATGCAGGAAGGAGATGACGATGACAAACTTGACCATATCGTCAACTTGCTGGAAGGTATGGCAGACAAGAAGCCGAAGAAGATCAAATGCTGGAAGCGTGGTGAGCTAGAGAACGTACGCAGTCCGTCTAAGCACCTCAAGACTCCTGTAACCCAAGAACTCCAGTCACAGGGGAAAATCAGACAGGGGTGAACATGTGAATCAACGAAAAGCCAACTCTTTGCCTAGACAGTCATGCCCTGTAGACTATTCACAATGCAACAAGTCGAAATCTAAGGAAGTTGCAGTTTCAAGAATTACAGTAGTCAACGAAGAATGGTCACCCAGCAAGATCAGAGGAGATCAGGAGAATGATCCCCACCTGAAGATGATCCGGCAATGGAAGGAAGAAAATCGGCGACCTACCTGGCAAGAAGTGTCAAGATTTTCACCGACACTCAAGGCTTATTTGGCTCAGTGGGACTCCATTGTCCTGGAAGAAGGGCATTTGAAAAGAGTCCTTGATAACGAAGTTGGTTCCGAGATGAGGAGACAGCTGGTTATCCATAAAACGAGGGTAGCTGAGGTATTGAAGAAGTTAGACGACAGTTCATCGGGAGGTCATCTGGGAGTTAAGAAAACCCTCCAGTGAATCCGTGAGAGGTTTTATTGGATGAACAGCTCCGATGATATGAAGGACTGAAATGTACGACTTGTGCTACGAGTAATGGACCACATCGCAAGAGAAAGGCACCCATGAAACAGTACAATGTTGTAGATTTTGAAAGTCATTTATTCCAGGAGAATTGCGAGAAGCTGGGAATGAAGAAGACCAGGACAACAGCATTACATCCACAGTCAGACGGAATAGTCGAGAGAATGAACAGGACTATTGGAAAATACCTGTGGTTTCCAGCCATCAGAGAGATTGGGACCAGTATCTCTCCCTATTCGCATTGGCTTATCGATCTGCCGTCAATGAGTCCACGGGTGAAACACCGGCAAAAATCCTGTTTGGTCGTGAAATGAGGCTTCCTTGTGACCTGGAATTTGGCTGTCGGCCTGGAGAAGATCTAGCAGGAGAAGACTACGTGATCCAATTGGTAAGACGGCTGGACGATATTCATGAATTAGTTTGAACAAATCTTCAAGTTGCCAGCGACAGAATGGAAAGTCGGTGCGACACGCAGGCCACAGAAGGCGGTTTAAAGAAGGGGGCAAAGTATGGTTACACAACCCGACGCAGAGAAAAGGATTTTCTCCAAAATTACAAAAATCCCGAGAAGGTCCATACTTAATCAAGAAAAGGATCAATGATGTTATATATCGCATAAGCAAGATCCCCAACGGAAAACCAAAAGTAGTTCACCAAAACCGACTAGTGCCATTCGAAGGAGACCATCACCTGGAAAAAGGAGTAAACCATATTCGAGATGTGTCTGACGCTACCTTCTATGAATTTATGGGCGCGTATGGAGGTACCGGGAAAGCTAGATATGGAGTTACTTCGGAACAACGGAAGATTATTCACTGGCATACAACATCCCCGCCCGTCTCAAGAACGCACGAGGGTTGGCAACCGTCTTTCGAAAGAAGTTCGGGCAATTAGAAAAACTCGAAGACCAGATTCCAGCCCCTGGCAAGACAGTGAAACTGAAACATAATTCGCGGTACGTCTTTTACGTGGTAACTAAAAATGAATTTCAAGATCGATCTACCTACCGCGTTGTGTGGGAAGCACTTCGAAACCTACGAGATCATGTGTTGGAATCCAGCGTGAAGAAACTGGCTATGCCTAAGATAGCGAGTAACCAGTTGGATTGGCGAATCATCAGGAACATGGTAGAGATTATCTTTCAAGATACCGGTGTCCAGATATTAATTACGAAACAGCACACTGGTATAGTCCCTAAATCCGACTCTGTTGAAGCCAGGTATGAAAGTTAAAATCATAGCGGACGTGCAGGGTTTCCTAGAATTGTTTACGAATAGTGACTATCTTATCTACATTGTTTGTGTGACCAGACTTATCTAGAAAATGCCAGAGCCAATTGTTTTTGTGTAAACCGCAGTCCGGAATTTTCTAGTAAAAAAGACTTTAGTATAAATAAGGAAACGACCCGAGAGAGTTTAGTTCAGTTGATAAAGTGATCTCGACAAATGAACAGTAAATAAGTGAATATAAAAGTGTGATATAAATCAATAATTAAGTGTGTGTGCATATAAATTAAATTTAAGTGATAAGTCGAGTATATATAAATTAAGTGTAAGTGATTAGTTTAGTGTTTAAATGAATTAGTAAGTAGCCATACCGTGTGTTTAAAATTTATCCCACCCGTTTACTGTTTAAATAAATATCAAAAACTTTACATTATATTTTCGGGTTCCCAGACCTAATGTTCTTAAATGTTCACCTTTATATAGAATGAAACAATACCAGTGTCATATGCAGAACTCTATGTACATCTTGTGATTTGTGATTCACAGTATTCGCATTTTTTGGTGTTTTTTTTCTCGTTGTGCTACCATGAAAGTATCTATAATTATTATCTTATGCATACTTTTCTCGAATTCTTGTGTACACTGTTATTATTATTTAATTATGCATGTTACTTTTCTATTTATATCACCTTATTTACTATTATTGCGCTGTAAATTTTGTTACTGGAATTGAATAAATGAAAATTGAAATATTATTATTCTTTAATCCTTTTATTTGTGTTGCAGGGCGGAAGAGATTCTTGTCAAGGGGATTCCGGAGGACCATTAACGTTAACCATTGAAGGAAGGAAAACTCTAATAGGTTTAGTATCATGGGGTATAGGATGCGGAAGAGAACATCTTCCCGGTGTCTATACAAATATTCAAAAATTCGTGCCTTGGATGGATAAAGTGATGGCAGGATGAAATACCTACTACTAGTCGCAGATCCATATTTTTAAATTATTTGAAGCGTGAAGGACATAATATTCAATTTTAGTTTAAGTGTACATCATTATGGAGTGAATTTATTATTAAAAATAGTGAAACAACCATTTATGATTCAAGGAATATTTCGTTTAGTTCACTAAACAATGTATTGGTATGACCAAAAAAAACATGTTTCATTCAAGGGAAACAAAATTTTTTGTTTTAATTCTTGTTAATATTCAGTTGAGATAATACTGTGCAGATTTGCTTTATGCGGAAAGAAAATTTGATATGTGTTTCTTCTTGCACCCCTCCTTTGATACTTTATGCGAAACGATCCGCATGAAATCAACTGATCTATTGATATACTATTGGGTGAAGTGGAAGAAGAACATATTGTGCCGTAAGTTCCATTTCATGTAAACTAGAGAGAGATCATTGGAGTTTCAATGCAGTATTATGTTGAATTCTGTGATTATTTCTTCTTCCCTCCACTATTCCCTTACATTCCAATCTTTTCCCATCTTAGAGCTGGTATTTCTCTTCGTGTCTTCCCCAGGGGTATTCATTTTACTATTTTTTTGCTGTAGTCAGGCATCCTTTGTACGTGACCATACCATTTCAATGCCTCATTTTGTAGCATCCTTGTCATAGAGCATTTAACGTCGATTCTTTGTCATATTTCTACTATTATCATCCTATAATTTCTTGTGCTTTAAACATCTTCTTAAATAGTCTAATTTCACGGTTCGTATTTTGTTTGTAACGGTTGTTATCATTGGCCATAATTTTGATCCATTTTTAAATTATACTCTTTTTTTGTTTATTTTATTTGGTAATTGTAATATTTTTGAAGCTTGTCTTCCTTGCCAAACTTTATCCCAAACAAAAACCATCCAAGTAAATAATTGATCCCAAATTTCACTGCTTTTGATTATGTTATCTCATTATCTATCCATATTTATTGTAATGTCCCAAATTTCAAACTCCTCTCTTAGCTTCCTTATCATATACACCATAGCCTACTTGTCTTGTGTGGAAATAAGTTAATTGTCTGCGAAATGAAGTGAATGTACTATATCTTCATTTATCGGTATCTATCTAGACTCTTTACCTCGTCTGACAGAGCTGACGAGGTATAGGAAGACGCCAACATTCGTGGTTGAAAAACATAAGAGACTGGACCGGACTAGACTCACATTCCTTATTTCGAGCTGCTCAAAACCGAACCCAGTTCGCCGAGATTGTTGCCAACCTTCACCAAGGTGAAGACGGAACCGAAAGAAGAAGATCTAGACTCTAGACCTTGTTTTAAGTGATTATTTCAGAGCGATTTATATTTTCAACAGACTCTTGAGATCAGAGGGTACAGTAGCACTGCATGGAGACTGGCCAAGGAGCTGAATAGTCTGCAGTAGAAGGAAATATTGTTGGAAACTTTGAATGAAAGAGCTAGTTATCTAACTTAGATTGATGAATCATTTCAAAAAGGAGGTCTCAATATCTATTATGTAATGTATTTTTTGACAGTAGATGGAGTAGCCGTATATTTTAAACTCAATATAGAACTTAAAAGTTGGTTGCGAAGAAGATTTCGAATTAGACGCTTGGATGAGCTGGCAACATTTTATATTTCCCTATATCTGAAATAAAAAATAGAATATTTTGTAACGTCGAATATTGCCTAAAGTTATTCCATGTATTCAAAACTTATGTAAACTACTGAAGCGAACGCCAATTTACATTTCTTATAGTACGTCAGTTGATGTTGAAAATCCTCCAGGGATATAGGAGTTTTACATTTTCCCAACAAATACATTATTAGATAGCAATTGAAAGTATAATTCAGTGATAGGAATATTAGTCGTACTTCCATAAATTTTACAAGATCTATTTTTATTACCTTACTAAATGTGCAGCAAATTTCTATTAACAATATTCATTTGCTTCAGACAGAATAGATTTTTAGACTGTATCTATAACTTGAGACGAGGGTAGAGAGAGCAGCTACTAAACAGGGAAGACCACCAAAGCTCTTGTATGAGAGTTTGTCATAGAAATCACAACTTAGGTCGCTTCTTTGAAATAAGAAAGACAGGCTTGTAATAAGAGGAAGAAGAAGTCTATAAATACAGAGAAGTGGTTATTGATGATCACTACACCACATTCTCCAAACAAAGCAAGCAACGTTTGAAAAACATCGGTCATTTAGTCAGTGCATTTCGCTACAGTGAATCTGGCTTGAAATTTTGGATTACAAATGAAGTTTAGTTGGAAAAGCTTACGGTGAATGGACGATACGGGTGCATGACTAGTACAGAGAATTCAAAAGGAATGGAGATGTGATGGATTTCTTCGTTCTTACCGACCATCAACGTCTTCAACTGAACTATTGAAATAAATATAGACTGAATAACGTCTTTCAAATCTGATAGCGGTAAAATCGTGGATGTTACTCACAACGTTCTCATTGTGAACAAATTTTGGTCAAAAAATTGAGTAAACCTTATCAAACGATCACCTGATATAGCTCTTTCCGATTGTACTACCCATTTTCACTCGATAGTAGACACAAAGAGAGTTCGCGGAGAGTCGATTCTTGAAAATGCGTTTTGGTCAATGAATTACACAAGGCTGCAAAAAATATATTTTCTCAAATCGCTTTTGTTTTTAAAACTGATCATAAGGTAGTTTTTAGTGCTCATTTCAGAAATAATAAGTATTGGTTTTTTTCTATCACGTGGGGTTTGTCTACAGAATGAGATGAAACATTTGGCGAGAATCATAAAATTGACATATTTTATATCGGTATTATTTATGTACAATGCTTTAAACATAACTAAATCATAAGAATACAGTAAGAAAAGTTAATTAGTCTTCACTACAATATATTCACAAGTCTTTGTAGTAAAGTTTCCTTTTTCTTTCAAAACTTCGTTTAGTATTTTTTTGCAGTGGGATCGAAGATTTTCTCTCTTTAACAACCAGCAGTAGTCAGCCATCATGTGAACGTTCCAGCGTCCTAGATATCTGCGTTCCATTTCTTTTATATCCTGGTGGAATCGTTCTAGTTTTTCCTCTAAGATTTTCCGGAGAATGGTTCAAATGAGAATGTAGGAAATGAACTTTATCACACAGTTTGTTGTTATTTATCAGATTGGCAACAATATTGTTATAGATTAGGTGTTTTTTATTTCCTAGGAAGCCAGTTACCACTTGTTTGAAAGACTTCCATGCTTTCTTTTCCTGGTCTTCCATCTTCAACTCGAAGTCTTCATTCTTCATAAGTTTCCTCATATCCGGACCAACAAATACTTCTTCTTTAAGTTTTGTTTCTGAAGGACCGGGAAACTGCTCACAGAGATATCTGAAACACTTTCTTTTTTTAGGCAATGCTTCGACGAATTGCTTCATTAGTCCCAACTTAATGTGAAGTGGCGGAAATAAAATCTTTTAAGGATATATTAAGGATATACAAAACTTCTACAACGACTATCAAGATTCACGCACAGACAAATAAAATAGAATCCAAAAGAGACGTCAGACAGGGAGATGTAATTTGGCCAAAATTGTGAACAGAAATAATTTAATGTGTGATTTGTGGGTAAACAGAGGGTGATGGAATTTTTTCATTATTTTTCTGTAATCAGCGCAAAAGGTCTTTAATTTCACTAGAATTTTTTGAAACAACTTTTTCATCGCAGACCTGCGTTATTGGTTGTGGTAAGTCTGTCTTTGAGAGCAATAAAATATATTTGGATGAACAGTACGTGTTTTGAGTTTGAACGGAAATTGATAATTGTTGGCAGTATGTTTCATTCTCCACCTTCCTTTACCCAAGTACAACTAGTATCTTCTAAATTCGGCGATTAGGCTGCTACCCACAGAAACCAAACTCCTTGGATTCATTGAACGCTTCTTTTAATCACAATACCACAACATCGTCGAGAGATTCTTCACTCATTTTGATTGATAGGTCGGAAAATGAATTATTGTCCCATCCGCATTCAATGCGACAGTAATAAATTATTGTATTTATGTCTTTGCGATAAATAAATTGCTCATATATCCCTTCATTTATTGGGTATAATCCAGAGGATCATATGGACGGATCAGAGTCAAACGTAAAAAAGATCAAAATATAAAATCAGTGGCATGAAATTACACTGAAAATCCATTTTGAAAAAATTACACATTTGAAATTTATTATTCGACTTATTCCTGTAAGAATTTTATTTTTGTAATATTATTTATATTGTTTTTATTATTTATTAAGTAAGGCAGGTATATATTGGGTTTTGTAGGTATTTAAAACCTGTGATATGTTTAGTATTCCGTCGTTAAATGCAACTGGATACCTATGAGTATCAGTAAATCTGTATCAGATATAGTATGTATTTATATTGTTATTGGGAATTATTTTGTATCGTGTTAAAGTATAATAAAAAATATATTCTTGCTATTTTATTTTTTTTTATTTAGAAAATAATAGTGGCATACACCACTAGGGTTATTAGCAACATAACATAACAGTGACATGAAATAACATTTAGTCTGGTAACATCACTATAGCATACACTAATATTTGAATAGCATCATATCAAAGATAGGAATCAGTAATGAGCAACATGGTAACGAGCTTAGTAATTTACATTTTGTTGACTAAACCTATTTCAGAGAGGAATCCGATTGTGTTTTCAAAATTACAGTACACACCAAGAGTTGATTTTAAATCTGCACTTATACTGTACGTCTGGCGTTGTTCCGCGAACCTCGGACACTCGACTATGAAATGTTTAACTGACATTGGCACTTGACACATATCACAGATTTTGTCTTCTCCTCCTTTCAGCAAGTCTTCATGGGTGTACTTTGTATTTCCAGTGCGCAAACGGGTGATTATTATTTGGTATCTTCTTTGGCTAGGGATGTTTCTCCATGGCTTGATATCATCTTTAATTTCTTCAAGTTTCATTCCAGATACTGCTCAGACAGTAGTTAGAGACCACATATTTCATATATTTTTTCAGATCAGTATACGGTACCCCCTCTTGCCTTTGAAAGGTTGGTTAATTCATGGTTTCACGTGCAATTTTATCAACCCGCTCATTGCCAGAGATCCCAACATGTGACGGGACCCACATGAAGTCCAATCGTCTGGATTTTTCCTTAATTGTGTGAACATACTCTTTGATGAGCCTTGTCAGGCGATGATCTGAATAAATTAGTTGTATATATTGTACCGAGCTTAACTAATCTGTAAGAATTAAAGTATTGTGGATATCTTCATGAGCGGCGAATTTGATTGCTTGAAGGATTGCGAAAAGTTCACCACTATAAATGCTGCATTGTGGATGTAGTTTGAATCCACTAGATGTATTTGGGCTTGAAAAAGCTGATGCTACTCCTTGATTTAACTTGGAAGCGTCTGTCGTCTGTCTAGATGTGAATATAATCACAATATTCATTTATTGATGAGAGGAAATGATTGTGAAGCAGACTAGGAATAATTTCAGATTTGTTGAATTTGGAAAGGTATAGGTTGCATGGTGGCAAGGCAATAAGCCAAGGTGGCGTGTCTGAGTTGTTGTTGGGAAGGGTAACTGGGAAAGTCACATTCAATTCGGAACTGAACTTGTTGATCCTCTGATAGAAAGGGTATGTTAGTCGTCTTCGGTTTTCATACAGATTGCGAAAACGGTTTGAAAAGGTGTTATGATATACTGGATGCTGACTATCAGTAGAGACTAAAGATGCATACGCTAAGTTCAGCTGCTGTCGTCGCAGCTGCAATGATGGCTCTCCAGCTTCACTGCTGAGACTCTCAGCGAGCGTTGTCCCGTATGCTCCAAGGGCCAGCCGTATTGCTGTATTGTGTACCGTGTTAACAATTTTTAGAATTGATTTACTTGCTGAGGCTTATATTATAGAGCAATAATCGATTTTGGATCTTACTAGAGCTCGATAGAGATGTAAGAGCGTTTGTCTGCCAGAACCCCAATTTTGCTTTAACAGAATTCTCAGTAGATTTATACACATTTTGAACCCAGTGCATTTCAGCCAACTTTCAATCGAAATCACTGCCTCCTGTAAGTTATTTTGGATTGTGGTAGGATTTTTTCCTCGCGAGTATACCACAAGATCGTCAGCATGAAGCTAGCTTCTACAGGTTGTTTGATATTCTTTACAGCTTCATTTATCGCAATTATAAAGAGGGTGACGCTCAAAACCGAACCTTGAGGGGCACAATTATGTTGCACTCTCTTCCCAGAAAGTGTTCCATTAATTAAAACTCTGGAGAAACTTTCTCCCACGAAGTTTTCAGCAAATTTTAGAAGATTGCCATTAATACCCCGGGGGCTCAGCTTTCTAAGAATGTTATATTTCCAGGTCATGTCATAAGCTTAACTTATATCGAAGAATATTGCTATGGTGTTATGTTTGTTAGCATACCCTTCGTACATATATGATTCCAAATTAATTAGAATGTCTGATGTTGATCTACCCTTCCTAAAACCACTTTGTTTTGGTGTGAGCAAGTGGTTTTTCTACAGGAACCAAGTGAGTCGATTATTAACATTTTTTTTTCCATCCGCTTACACCTTGACAGATTAAGGATACTGGTCTGAATGATTGAGGATTTGTCTTTGGTTTACCATGTTTCATTAACGGAATTATGGTTGCCTCTGACCACTTCTTAGAAAAGACCCTTTCTGTCCATATCTTATTAAATATTTTCAGGAGAATATGCTTAGCTGTATCTGGCATGTTTTGGAGGAAAATGAACGGGATATCATTAGGTCCTGAGCTGGAGTCTTTGAAAGAAACCAAAGCTTCGAGGAATTCTTCATAGGATATAGGTACATTCATAGGGTTCATTTCGTCTTGGGAAACATCAATCCCTTCAGATTCTTCATTATTCTTGTAGTTCAGAAATTCGGGTGTGTAGTTTGCACTATTAGAATTCTTTTCATATATGTACTGAGAAGATTTGAGAAATTTCGGTACAACTGGAAGTTGATTTTCCCTGATATTCCATCTGTGAGATTCCATGGTCTGTTTTATTACGTTTCACTTTGTCCCAGATCATACTTAGTGGTGTTGAAATGTTAATGGATGATACATCTTGCCCATGATTCTTTTCTACTTTTTTTTCATGATCCATCGAGCTTTTGCCCTCAGACTCTTAAAAGTTATCAGGTTTTCTAGTGTGTGGTGCCTTTTTAGTCTGCTGAAAGCGTATTTAGAGGATTTTATTGCCTGGTCGCATTCTAGATTCCACCAAGGAACTGGGGTGTGGTTGTTCAGTTGCTTTGTCTTCCGTTATGATTTTGGTAATATCATCAACACATTCATCGATACTATCTCGCATGTGGAAGTGACTAACCTTGGTTTCTATGATATTTGAAAAAAGATTCAGTCATCTCTATTTAGTTTCCATTTTTTTGTCACAATAGGTTCAGACCCTTAGACATTTTGAAATCAGATACAGATTAAAACAACCAGATTAATCCCACTACGCGAAACATCTACTCCACACCAAACATTCATTGTCACCTAACAAAGAACTAGAAGTACTACATATTTGTGATAAGAAACAAGAACTGGATTTCCTTGAAGAATTAGACATTAGAAGACACTTAAGAAACCCACAATATCAAGTTGTCAATGAATAAATAAATCTAGGGAGTTCTCCACTTTTAAACTGGCTTCTTAAGTGATAATTGTAAAGATCAGCAGATATAGTTTTCCTGGTTTTCTATATCATTGCACAGTTATACTGATCTTAATTGGAAAAAAAGATATCCAGGATATCATCATAGAGCTAATAATATTTAGGCTTTATTATTTGTAATATCACAAGTCATTAACAATGTAGGTCACTTCTTGGTCTAGCCAATAATATTTATAAACATCAGGTAGGCATGAAATGAAATGTAACTTCTGTCATTCTGACGATGATATTTAATATCGAAACAATTTGCAATTTCTTAGAGTTTTTGACATCTTCTTCAATATATTGTGGAATTATCTAGAAACCGTTAGTTTCACTTAAAACAGCAAAAATATACTTGTCTGCAATTCGATGAGAGGAAATCGCTTTTTACAAATACACGATTCCTTCATTTTTCTGATAATACACAAATGGATGCGGTCGATAAATTCTGGAAGATACGCCCTCTTATGGATGAAATAAAAGATCTCTGCTTACAAAACTTTACGCCAACCCAAGATTTGGATGAATCCATGATAAGGTTCTATGGCCGACACGGATGCAAGTAGTTAATTCGTGGAAAGACAATTCGTTTTGGCTACAAAATGTGGTGTTTCAATTATTTAGATGGTTACTTGATAGAGTACGACCTTTACCAAGGAAAAAGTCCTCGAGGGAACGAAAAATATGATTGACTATTTGTTAAAGCTGCTTCACCACTTGTTTCTATGTTAGAAGAATTGAAACATCCCAATCTTCCATATAATATACATGTGGATAATCTTTTCAACGGAATGAATCTGTTTGGATATCTTCGCTATAGAGGATATGGTGCCATAGGAACTATAAGAGAGAATCGCATACCTAAATCGGGTCCTTTGCCTGAAAAAAAAATTTTCGTAAAAAAAATCGTGATACAATGCAATATGTATTAGGAAAGAACTCTGGAATGCTTAGTGTACGATGGCACCTCCGTAGTAACTGTAGCTTCAACAAGTTCAGGTGTATCTCCTGTCGAACCGGTGAAAACGTTCTCGCAAACAGAGAGAAAAAATATAATGGTCAAGCATCCATACTGTATAAACAAATATAACCATAATATTGGTGGAACAGATCTCATGGATGAATGTATTGCTACCTATAGGATTGGAATACGTAACAGAAAATGGCATTGGTCGATATTCACCTGGATTTTGGATATTTCCATACATCAAACTTAAAATTCAGGAGGAAACTTGTACAAGTGTACTTGTCGCGATATGGAGTGGTACTAAAGGCACCAGGACCTGCAAGAACTTCAATTCCACGTCTAGTTTCATCCGACACTCGCTATAATGGAACAGACGACGCTTTGCAGGTACAAATTGTGAATCCTTAGGAAAAGCGATGTGCTCCAAATGTGATCTAGGTCTGTGTATTTCTTGTTTTTCAAAATATCGTACTCTATAAACGAATTATTCCCACTAAACAAGAAACATAACAAGTCTTTCTTGTGATGTCTTTCTAAAGACTTTTCGTGAAGTTTATTTAAAACGTTATAAGATATCTCCTAGATGTATTAATTTTATTACCAACTCTATTAATATCCATGTCATGTAAATGAAACATATTTTTGATGTACACAATAATACTTGAATTCGCAGTTACAAACATATCCTATGAACTTCTTTTCAGCAACTTCCTATAGGAAACATTCATACGATGTTAATTTGTATACTTCTCACTAATGTCACATACAGAACGTTATTGTAAGATTACAATTTAACATGTTTCTAAGATAATCACATGTGTTGCAGTTACTTTTACATCTTTCGAAATAATTTTTAGTAACTTCCTACGATGTTAGTTCATAAACCTCTCAGTAATATCTCCCTCATATTAAACATCACAGTAACATAAAAAAAGAAGAAAACAGGAGAGGAACTGACGAACAAAACACACCGTAGTTATCTGTGGAAACAAATGACAAGCATGAAATAGCGGGTGGTTTTCAGTTTTGTGTTAAATTTTATTTGCAGAAACCACATTTTTTGCAAGAAAACGTACTTGAATTAAGTGGTCTTCGTTTTCGTTAGTTTCTACTTAGCTACAGTTTCTATACTTAGTTATAATTCTTGTTATAATGGACGAACAACAATTGTTATCGGTAAGTACCTTCTCCAAAATCATATTTATTAAAACTTAATACTTATTCAATACTTCAATCGGCTATTGTACATTAAAATTCCAGGTGGCGAAATTGTACACTAACGTTATATAATGGAGTTTACAAAATAAGGGTTTTTTCAACTTTTAAAATGTTTTAATTAGTAAGTATATTTTAAAAACGATTCACAATATTTCAAATCCCAGATATGCATTATACCCTACAAAAAACTTTATATTGCAATAGGGTAGATATTATTATTAATAATAAAACATGATCATATGTTGGCAGAGATTTTAATCTAGAAGAAAATCTTTTCAATGTCCAAGATATTTCAGAAGCTACTTACATAAATAAAATGAAAAACAAACAGTTGGTAATTATGTAAAGGGGAGTAACTATTTCAGATAGTCTCATACAGACATTGTATTAAACAGTACAAAAAATATTGAATCAAGTATCTCTAGTTCTAGTTTTTGTAATAGTAGTCATGGCCGTCAATATAGTTTTGCAGGTTTAAAAAATTTTAACATTAATACTAACAATACTTGTTAACAATTAGAGATTGTTTAAGATTTTAAAAAGAGAAATTTCTGTTCAAAAGCTCATTTCCACTTGGAAATACACTGAATACAATAAAAATGCTGTAGCTGCCCCTTGGAATGGTACCTATATTAATCTAGTTGAAAAATATGTAACTTATGACACTGAATGCTCCAGTCAGTAAACAGAATTCAATAATTTATTATTGTAGAAACACAACTATTGGATACTCAATTGGATACAATTAATTATAAACTCATTTAACTTGATAATGTGTTCATATCTCTTCTTCATAAGTAGTTTTTTTTGTATACAGTGTATGAATAATGCTTAGTTTTCATTAAGTTACAATTCCACGATGTTAATATACAATATGTTCCAGGGTGAAAATAACAATATGAGAATAGTATATTATTTTAGACAGAAAAGAATTATGAATTTTCATGGCACACCTGAATTTACCTGCCAAACGGAGTGATGCATGTAATAGAAGGTAAATCATGAAAAGTCACTTCTCGAAATAAAATATGTTATTATTCCTTTGAAGAACCCCGCATGTATCTTATGGAAAATGGGTCCCAGTCAATTGGCTGAAAATCAAGTTTGATGTAGTTTATGATGATCGAACAAAGGTCTCCATGGGCACAATTTGATCTAAAGTAATTGTTTTATTACCTTCTGTTCAGAACAACTTTAATTGTTTCACAGATAAGGAATTTGAAGTGTACGTTATGGAATGGTTGAGGCACTCTAAACAGCGACCCTTGCATGAGAAAAAGTAACCGTAAGTAAACGATAGAATTTTCTTTAATCAGATTGGATTTCTGTTGATTTTATGTAATGTTTCATAGAATCATAGAATAAAATTTTTATTAGTTTTATTATTATTAAAAAACTATTCTAATAAATTTTTTGTAAACTAGCTGTAATGTATGTGTATCCGTTAAACTTTATTAATTCAGTTTCAAAGTATGTTACGTTATGACAACTACAGATTAATATACTCTTTTTATTTCTTGCTTTCACTGAATGCGTACAATAGTTTCCACTTTCCACACTTGTTATGTAATATGCTTACACAATTCAATTTTTTTTAGGTTGGATTCCTGGACAAGATATTTTTTTTCTAATTTTGTACATGTTTTTTTCAAATTTACTGTACTGTTCATTAATAGTTAATGAACGTTTTAAATCCTTTATTGCTTTTTTACTATTTTATTTTAAATGTACAGGGTGAACAACTAAGAACGACTGTAGGCCACATCTCAGAATAGAATCATGGTACAACTTTCAAAAAAATTACCTTTAGGTTAGTGATCCTGAAAAAATGCTAGAAAATATTTTGCAGTCTCTAAAATATCCGCTAGGGGTGGAATGAACACTCGAAAACATAATACTCCAAAAAAACGTACTAAGGTGTCCTAAAAATACAATTTTTGAAATCTTGATGAGATTATGAAAAAATTTAATTAAGGAGATTTTTTGCCATTATTCTTCAAATAATGGGTGGGGAAGGCTCAAACTCATGAACAAATGTATAACTTTTTCGTTTTTTAACCGATATGATTGATTTTAGCTGCAATTGAAAGAGTTTGTCTGTTTAATAAGATTGATAACAAAATTAGATAATTTTGTATCCACTCGGAAATTTCAAATGTAAATTGAAGCATTTTTTTTAATTTTTATATCTGATATCCTAAATCTTATATATTGGAATAGATTTCTATTTTTTTAACCCCTTTTCATCAGAATTTGAAAATACCTTAGCTAATTTGAAATTTCCGAGCAAAATGGGGAAATTTTTCACATAGCGTTGACAAAATTGTACAATTTTGTTATTTTTGTTAAACATATCTTATTAAAGAGGAAAAACTCTTTTAAATGAAGCCGAAAACATTGGTATCGATTAAAAAACGAAAAAAGTGTTACATTTGTTTTTTAGGTTGAACCTTTCCCCACCCCTTACTTGAAGAATAAGGACAAAAAGTCCCTAACTACATTTTTTCATAATCTCATCAATATATCAAAAATTGTATTTCTAGGATACCTTTTGTTGGATACACTCCAGCAACCATGCCAAATTGGCAACATCGCAATTTTCTTAGTTAATCTCTCTCTTGTTTCAAGATGAGTGAGGTTAGCGGAAAAAAGTGTAATCTCCTCTAAAATTCATTTTAGAAGTGTGTAAATCATAGTTGTAAAAAATATATAATAAAAATGCAGTCCATAAAAAAGAGCAATTTTATTTATGTAGTAAGAAAGCCCTACATAAAAATGGACCTTCGGGCCGGATGGCAAGCAGTGAGTAAAAAAACGGTTCGTGTAGAAATGCAAAAAACATATGCTAGCAACCGTCGTGTGAAATGATAACGGATTTTACTATGTTCCTGTGATATTAGTGCCCATATCTGTGAAGTACATCATTCGTTTTAATAAAAGGTGAAACTTTCAATAAAAACAAAAATATATAACCTTATAAAAGGCCGGCCACGTTGCATGTTTGTATTACCATTTGTATAGAAAATGGCATCTTTCGTCAATGAAGCGCCATCTAACAGCATACAGTGAGGTATTGAGTAAAAATCAAGGTAAAATCTGTCCGAATTCTTGTAGCTTTCAAACCACCGCTAGATGTCACAAGCGTGCTCATTTTCTGCATTTTGAATAAAAAAAAACAATATGATTATGGCAACAAAGAAGGAAAAAGAAGATATTTCCAAATTAAAACTTAAATTAAAATTGTGTACCAACACCAACAACGGGATCAGGAGATACATCGAAACACATGTGCAAGATACCATCAACGATCTTGTAATAGAAGAATTCCAACTAAGAAAACAGATCTTGGTTGATAACCAAAAGGCGTTTGATCAGCATCATATAGATTAATTATGTTTAAGCCCTAGTGAAGAGGAAAACATTGAAGTTGATGAATTCAAAAATGTCTCTTGTGAACTACTTTCAGAAATTATTGTTATTTTAAACAAAGCTGTAGCTAAACCATCTCAATCAAATAATGTATACATGAGCCACGCTCAAATTGATTCAATTTATGAATCCATATCGACAGCAAAGCTGCAACCTATACAAATTGAACCTTTCACGGGTAAAAACCTGAATAAATTTGAACCATTTATCGAAATTTTTAAATCAGTTATTGAGAAAAACAGTAATTTGTCGAAGGTGGAAAACTTTTTTATTTAAAGTCATATTTAAGGGATGAAGCTCTGGCGTTGATCGACGTTTTTTCTATAATCGGTGACTCTTATGACAAGGCACTGCTGGAAATTCTTGACAAGAGATACAATAATCAAACTATGCTCATAAATTCCTATATTTATTCTATTTTAGACTTGCCAAGTATTAGCAAAGGCACCACAATTGCATTACGTGAATTTGTGAGCAAAGTGAAACAACACTTAGGTAGTCTCAAAAATGTACTAAATGATACTATCGATACTCGGGATATGATATTAATTTGTATTTTATCTAAAAAATTAGATCCGTATACTAACAGAGCCTATCAAATAGATAGGGATGCTTCAAAACTGCCCACATTAAATGAATTTTTGGAGTTTTTAGAGGCACGTGCTATTGCACTTGAGGCTGTCAATCAGCTAGAAGTAAAAAATATTGAAGTAAAACATGTTCGTATGACAAGGGCTAACCCTAAGCAAACTATCACAAAAAAGGAAACAACATGTACTTTTTGTAATAAATATGGGCACAGAATTTACAATTGTGAAAGGTTTCAATCTATGTCTGCTATCGAAAGGATTAATTTTATAAAAGATAATAAACATTGTACAATATGCTTAAACAACCATGAAGGTAAATGTAAATTGAATTTTAAGTGTGTTAAATGTAACAAAAATCATAACAGTATTTTACATCTGGATAATCATGTAACAGAAAATATAGGGCAAACTAGTCAGATTTTTGATAAAAAGGTTGAAATTTCCTGTCTTGCAAAGAATCTTGGGGATGAAGTTTTATTACCTACAATTAAAGTAAAATTAAAAACACAGTCTGGTGATTTATTGAATGCTTATGCATTAGCTGACTCAGGAAGTCAAACTTCCTTTGTTACAAAAAATTTAATTGAAATGTTGAATGTTCCAACTTTCAACTACAATGTAAATATTTTCTGTGTTACAGAGGCTTCATTCAAAATAACAAAGGCAGCTAACTTGAAATTATTTGCACAAGAAACCAATTATAGCCTAACTTCTAAATTTGCACGTGTGGACAAAATCACAAGCAGTTTGCCAAAACATTCTCTAAACACATTTGAATTGAATATACCAAAAGGTGTGACTCTAGCAAATGATGAATTTCATCTTCCAAAAAACATTGACATTTTATTATCAGCAGATATAGTCTTTGAGATTTTGCAATATGGTAAAATCAATTTAAAAAATGGTATTGTTCTAAAAAACACTACATTTGGTTATTTAGTCTCAGGGGCAATTCCCAAATGTTCTAACCTTAGTTTAAACAGCCACGCTTACTTCAGCAATTCATCGCTTGTATCATGTCATGCCTTGGTGCAGGAGGAAAATATTGAAAATATTATCTCACAATTTTGGGACACTGAAAAGGTACCAGAGCTATTTCCAGAATATAAAAGTGAGCAAGAGGCATGCGAGGTCATTTTTAAAAGGTCAACTACATTAAAAAATGGCAAATTTCAGGTCAATTTACCACTCAAGCTAGATTTGTCAGAAATAGATCTAGGAGACTCCTTCTCAGTTGCATACAAACGTTTTTAGAATTTAGAAAAAAGGTTTCAAACAAATCCTAATTTATTTAATAAATACGAAGTTTTCATTGATGAATATATTAGTTTATGTCATGCAAAAATAATTGATATCAAAGAATATGAGAGTGGTAATTTTCCTACCTACTTTATGGCACATCATCCTGTCATAAATGAAGACAAAAGGACTACAAAATTGCGGGTAGTGTTTGACGGGTCAATGCATAGTAAAAATAAAAACTCCATAAATGACTTCCTTTATAATGGTGAATTGGTACAAAATGAACTTTTTGACATATTAATACTTTTTCAAACACACACTTATACTCTTTTAGCAGATATAAAGAAAATGTTTAGAATGATTCTAATTCATCCAGAGCATAGGCCCCTACTCAATATTTTATGGAGCGAAAGTCCACATGAACAAATTAAATGTTTGCAACTTCAAACAGTCACATATGGTCTAAAAAGCTCAACATTTCTTGCCACCAGGTGTTTAAAGGAAATTGCAGATTTAAACAAAAAAAAAATCCTTTAGCAGCAAAGGCTTTACAAAATTCCACATACATTGATGATATACTTGCAGGTGAAGATTCCTTACAAGATGTTCTTGAATTAGAATCTCAATTAATTGATTTGTTAAAATTAGCCTCCTTTGAGTTGGATAAATGAGCCTCAAACAATGAACTTATTTTGAATAATATACCCCTAGATGAACAACAGTTAGATGAAATAGACATTAATAAAAATAATAGCACAATAAAAACTATGATATAAAAAATGATTGCTTCAAAATTTTTTCTCCAAAAAATGAAAATAACCCATGTGTAACAAAAAGGCAAATTTTGAGCTACATTTGCAAATTTTATGATCCTATGGGGATGGGAGGACCTCTACTAGTAAAGGCAAAGGCCATTATGCAAAAGTTATGGGCCAGAAAGTTAGGTTGGGATGACATTGTACCCGAAGACTTGAAGCAGTTATGGGACCAATTTCAAAGTAGTCTAAATAGCATGCCCATATTAAAAATTGAGCGACATCTGTATTTTTCCGGTGCACTGAAATTAGAATTGGTAGGGTACAGTGATGAATCTACCATTGCTTATGGTTGTGTCCTATATGCCAGAACAATTTTCAAAAATGAAGTATATTCAAACATTTTGTGTTCCAAGTCAAGAATTACACCCATAAATAAAGACATAACAATACCCCGTTTAGAGTTAAATGGTGCTCTATTATTGGCAAATGTAGCAAGTCGGCTTTATACATTGTTAAGTCCAAAAATTAACGAAAAATTTCTATATACTGACACGAATATTGTTCTTTGCTGGATTAAATCAGACGCAAAGGTGTTATATCCTTATGTCGCCAACAGAATAGTTAAAATTCAAGAATAAAGCAAGAAATGTCATTGGGCGTATTGCACTTCCAAATCAAATCCTGCAGACATGCTTAGCCGAGGTGTTGATCCTCACGAATTTCATACAAAAACAACTTGGTTTCATGGACCAGAGCATCTTCAAAAACTAGAATTTTCTCACAATGTAAATAGCCCTGAAATTATCAGTACTATGCCAGAAGTTATTGAAAGAAAAGTTTTGACCAGTACAAATAATGAGAAATTATTTTTTGGAAACTTCTCTAGTTTAATAAAATTGCAAAGAGTTGTTGCCTATATGTTTCGTATCATAAATAATCTTAAAAACAAAGAAAACAAATCACTTGGCAATTTAACTCCTTCAGAATTAGATAGTGCTTTAAAAATTATTATCAGAATAGAACAAAGTAAATACTTTTCAGAAGAATTAAAGCTATTGAAATCAAATTCTCAAATTAAAAGCAATATAAAATCTTTGCACCCCTTCGTTGATAAAGTGGGACTTCTCCGTGTGGGGGGTAGACTCCATAATGCTTCAGAAATAGCTTATGAACAAAGGCACCCTATAATACTGCGAAAAAACTCTCATGTAACCATTTTAATAATTAAAAGAGAACATTTAAGGTTGAATCATGCTGGTCAAAAACAGATACTTAGCAGCCTAAATATGAAATATTGGTTAATAAGTGGCAATCGTGAAATAAAAAAGAACATCCATTGCTGTACTGTATGCTTTAGGTTAAAGGCAAAATTTTCTACTCAATTAATGGGGTCTCTTCCTGAAGACAGGGTTAACTCGAGCAGAGTCTTTACACATGTAGACATAGACTATTGTGGATATTTTAATATTAAGCAATCTCGCATTAGAAAATCCATTATCACTAAGGCATATATAGTGGCATATATAGTAGTATTTGTCTGTTTCAAGGTGAGGGCCATGCATCTTGAACTGGTCTCTGATATGACAACAAAAACATTTCTTGCAGCACTAAAGCGTTCCATTTTCAGGGGAGGAAAACTTTCCAAAATATATCGCGACAATGGTAGTGCCTTTAAAGGGGCCAATCATGAATTAACTAACCTCTATAAATTACGAGCTTGTAAGGAGCACAATGATTCTGTCATTGACTATTCCGCCAATGAGGGAATTGAATTCAAATTCATTCCCAGTTATTCTCCGATATTTGGTGGGCTCTGGGAATCGGCAGTTAAAACCACCAAACATCATCTTAAGCGAGTAATTGGAAACTCAACCTCAACCTATGAACAATTTAATAGCGTAATAATTGAAATTGAAGGGATACTTAATTCACGCCCAATTTGACAAATAAATAATGACATAACAGACTTGAGTTACCTCACATCAAGTCACTTCTTGATAGGAGAATCAATAACCTCATATCCAGAATTAAATTATACCAAAACCCCCGACAATAGACTAAAATTCTGGCAAATATGTGTTAAAATTAAACAGTCATTTTGGAAAAGATGGCAATATGACTATTTAACGTTGCTACAAAATCGCCCTCAATGGCACAAAAATTAACCTAATTTGAAAGAGGGTATGCTAGTCATTTTAAAGGAAGATAACGCACCCCCTCTCAAATGGCCAATGGGCAGAATCACAAAGGTAATTCCCGGCAAAGATGCTAAGGTAAGGGTGGTTGAGGTAAGAACACAATCAGGTACATGCTTACGATCGATTACAAAAATTGCTGTTCTGCCCATCGAGTAAAATAATGTAAATATTACCCTCAATGTAAAAAAGACTTCTAGTGAAGAGGTGATAAAAAAATTGTGATCAGTGAATCAAAACAGTGATCTTGTAAAACTTATGTGTAAAAATGTATGAAAGTTCTTCTACTGTTATATTCCCTCATAAAAACTAAAATACATACACACCTAGAAATAAGGATAGTTGTAAGTAAAACAAAAAAAATTACTTTGGAAAAACCTACTCAGTATGAAACAAGCCTTTGCATAAAAAACATGCCATATTCGAATTGCAATTTAAGTAATCGCAAATAAATATTTTTCCATTGCAAAAGTACGCAATAATTCACAATTCAATTTTTTTTGCAAAAAAAACGCATATAAAAATATTAAACATTTTTTTTATATAATTTGATTTTTTCTATTTAAATACTATATATTAAGTAATAAAAAATAGATTTTACTAGATCTAGTAATTTCCAAGGAATAATCCTTGAATAAACAATGTTTCCAAAAAAAAATATTAAGGGGAGAAATTGCCTTCTTCTGGACCCCAGCATGTTGGATACACTCCAACAACCATGCCAAATTGGCAACATCGCAATTTTCTTAGTTAATCTCTCTCTTGTTCCAAGATGGGTGAGGTTAGCGGAAAAAAGTGTAATCTACTCTAAAATTGATTTTAGAAGTGTGTTAATTATAGTTGTAAAAAATATATAATAAAAATGCAGTCCACAAAAAAGAACAATTTTCTTTATGTAGTAAGAAAACCCTACACCTTTAGTGTGTCTTTTTTGGAGATAATCACAGTATTATGTTTTTAAGTGTTGATTCCACCCCATAGCAGATATTTTAATAATAACTCAAAAATATTTTCCAGCGATTTTTCAGGGTCATTTTCAAGAAGGTATTTTTTAGAAGATGTACCATGACTATTTTTTGAAATATGGCCGACAGCCGGCGTTCTTAGTTGTTCACCCTGTATTTGCTGATTAGGCACAGAAACATCTATAGGATGTCATCTAGAATGTTTGAGGTATATTATTTAGAGGTTTAAGTAATGTCCATACAACATCTAAGAGAATACACAGTATTGTTTTTGAAATGTCGCGTTTATACCATTGATAATATGTTATTTTTTAGACATTGCATTAATATCGACAAGATGTTAAAAGGCATTTCAGAATGTAACAGAAATGTGGTTTCAATAAAGACTTCCCGTTGAGGAAGTTCTAGTAACATATCAGTAATGTAAAAAGGCAGCGCTTTAACATCGCTGAGAAGTTAAGATGAAACATCACAAAAGTTAACAGCCACAAGCTGGGCATCGGTTGTATAGATATGCATGTGATGAAAACAAGAGGAAAAAAAGGAAGAACATTATCCCAATGTGATGTTGAATTAACATAACTGTAATATTTATTTGCATAATGGGTTTCAATTCGGATACAAATTTCTTGCATATTCTTGTTTTTTGTTATATCTCCTGAATTCAATACTATATTCTTTTATAACCACTATAGTAGTAATGCTAACGCCCAGTGATACCATATGGTATCAGAGTATTCTGAAAATTCCAGAACATGAATTATCCAAAACTCAACTGTTTCATCCTAATTATACATAGACTCCACTTAATTTTTAAGAAAAAAAGCTTGTTTGGAAAAAAGTTCTGGGCGTTAATGGGTTAAGAATGTGGAGAACGTTCTAATAATCCATTACTACATCTCAAGAAATATGAACTATGAAAATATTATTTCTCGCTTCTACCTGTAATATAATTCAAGAGGTGGATTTTTCATTAAAAATAATAATTATGAATTACGGTTTCGCGTGTAACTGATTTTGTTATCTCAGCTAATCCGTTGTTATTTGTAGTCTTTTATACACACGGTATGGCAGGTAATAATACAGAAAAATTATTATGTTACACGAAAATGTGGAAAAATATATTAACGTTACGGTATATAAATTGATTAATGTACCTACGTACACATGTTTCAAGATTATTTTTGAGGAAACTAATACTGATTGCATAATAACATTTTGTTTTAATGATAATTAGTTTGTTTGAGATAATTATATTTTCTTATGACATTTTTTAATCACATTGGAATTTCTTCATATCCTATAACATATTATTTATCTTGTATTCTTTTAAAAAAAGCAAGAGAAATTGCTAAGTCGTATTACGGTAAAATAGACCAAGGGCAATATTGTCATTTACTCTCATTGATCGCTTTACGGAAGACAGAGACGTTGCGATAGAAACTTGCTGGTAACGATGGTTGTGACTGAATGTGCATAAAAACGAGAATTTATCGAAAAACGTATTTCTGTAGAAACTCATTTTTGTATAAATCAGACCTTAAATCAAGAGAATTTATTTATTAAAATTTTGCAGGATTTTCATGAATTTTGGTTTGTGAAGGGTTTTGTAATAGGGCCGATCTTCAATAGTACTTAATATATACATTGTTGCCAAGTCTTTTTTTCGAAATATACCATGATGAACTATGTATAATGACTAAAATTTCAAATATACAGTGATAGCAAGAAATGTTGCATCACATGGGAAATTTTTTTATTAATATGTTTTAAAGAACTTAATTACCTGAGAAAGGGTCTGCATATCCTGTAGTCAACATGATTTTTTTTTAATTCAAACGTATACAGGGTGGAGGAATTCAAAAGTGAAATATGCTTACACTTAAACATACGCAAAACTGTTACTAGGAAAAGTTGTTACGAATCAATTTCTATGTCTAGATATGAAATATTGGGTATCTATGGTGAAAATTAAAAATTGACCGTTTCATTTGCTTGAGCCACTCTGTATTTGGGGCAGTGGTTACAACTTTCAAGGTAGGTAGTCTATTCCTTTAGTTATTGAAATTAAAAATGGAAAAAAAGCTCTCTCTACATTTATAAATAACCGAACCGAAAGAATAAACCAAGCTGCAGAAAAAATATGATATTATTATCACTAATCAGGACAATTTTAAGCCAGGGGAGTAAATATCCTTCATTTAAAAATGCAGGGTACTAATTAAGATTAATGAATATTGTCCACCTAACAACAAATATTTTCCTAATAATTGTGAAACATATGTGAGTCCTAAACAAGAAGAAAATGTAAGTAATATTCTCCTAACAAAGGTAGAACGTAAACAAATAGCAGCAAAAATTGCTTCTGAAGTACATTTACAGCTGACTATGATTGAAATAAGAGATTCAATTTGTAAATGTCAGTTTCAAAGACTTCAGCTTTTGATCGAAAAAGACCTTCATAATATCGAAGAATCCTATAATCTGAATGCATCCTTGGTAATACATGAGAATGATGCCACTAGCGTGGAATACTGGGTAAATGAACAACAATCAAATAAAAGTGTTTAATTTTATAAATGCCAAGGTATTGTTTCTGCGGACTATCATGAACTTAAGAACGAATATTTTTTATCAATTATAATAACGAATTGTAAAAAAAGGGATGGGAGGATTAAATAGATATGGATTTTAGTTAGATACTCTTCTTGTATTAGATGATATATGTGAGGGATATCGTTGTGCATTTGTTATATCCAATCCCTCAGAAGTTGCAATATTCAATTTTTTTTAAATGTATTGAAGAAAAAATAGGATACAAAATAAGACCAAATGTATTTTCGTCAGATATGGCCGAAGCTTATCACCAGGCTTGGTTGAAAGTTATGTACCCTGCTAACTTTGAGTAGCTATTATACATTACTGTTTCTCAATAATACGTTTTATATTATTACTATAATTTTTATCACTAGAATTATTATTACATATTATCGGTGAGCTATTGTGAGGGTGCGTCAGTGTGATAGAGCATAAAAGGGGTTGGATGGTTAGATATATTTTTTTATTCAACCTACAATAAATATCTACAATGAAAACCTAAAACTCTGTACAATAAGTATATATAAGAGATTTATTGGTCCTGGAGGCGGGCAGTCCCTCTAGGGTAGTCGTCGGATTGGGTCGCGGATTATTCTTCTCGGTTGTCCAGCTTCCTCATTGAGACGCCAGGTTCCTATTACCAAAGGGGTGTGTGTGTCGGGGTCGAGATCCCGCGTTCAACGCACAGCGTGATATCGGAGGTCGGGAGTTTGCTTCCGTCATGGGCTTAACGCGCTCCGGAATTTCGGCTAATCGGAAAGGCCTCGGTCCTGCGCTCAACACGCTGCAGGGCTTGACCTAGGGTAGTTGGCGTCCGCCCTAAGCTCAACACGCTTTAGGACTTCGTCCGATATACAGGTTTGCTTAACGTCTAGCCTCGAGTTCAACGCACACCGAGGGGTCAACTAGAAGCGGGATATTTATGTGTTCACGATTCCTAAGCTCAACACGCTCCGGAATATAGTGCAACACTTCGGTTATTTTCAGTTGAAGCTTCCCATCGTTATTCTACGTAAGGTAGAGCTTGCCTGGTATATCGTAGAACGTATGCTTTGGTAGTATCTGTCAAGTTATTAGCGGAGAGGCGAAGGTGCTGCCCTCTCGGTGCTAAGTGCCCAACTCTGTCTAGTTTTGGCTCGTATAGAGTTCTGTTTTCTGATTATTTATTGGGGTTATTTTATCTTCAGACGACTGTGTCGTTACACCCCTCCTAGATCGTAAAAATTTTGGGACAAAATTTTGGTTTCGCGTCAGTGGTGTGGGACGCTGTGGCGCTCGGTTTTCTCTGCTTGGTTTGGTATTTTATGCTAATACTCCTTCCGTTGGCTAGTCTGTATCGATACCTTCTCCTTCCTGTCTTAGGCTTGTTTTTTATTTGTTCCGGCACTAGTTGGATTAGTGGTCCTTCACCGGTAGGGACTGGTTTCTCCTTTCTATCAACTGGTTCCATTTCTGCTCTACTGATTTTCCTGGTGTTGGAGGTTAGTCCAATGCTCTCTCTTCGATTTGTCATATGCCATCGTCGTACAGGTCGAGTACGTCTTCCATCTCTGCCGTTTGGTTTATAGCCTTTTAATTTGTCGTCTATGATTGTGAAATCCGAATGCTTTTGCAGTTGTGTTCCTACTTCCGTTTTTTTTTTCTCTCGTACCAATCTGCTTTACTTTTCCCCGGTGCTACGTTAATGTAGTCTATCTGATTTCTCGGTCTATACCGCTGTTTGATAGGTGTATTGTGTTTTAGTTTTACTATGTGTTCCGCCAATGGTGTTACTTCCCGGCTGTTGTTGAACTTTTTTATTTCTGTTTCTAAAAACTTTTTTAGTCTTTTCTTCTCTAATGCTGGTAGTTCCGGATTAATATCAAACTTGGGATTGGCTTCTGTTTGATTTAATTCTTCCATGTTAACTACTGCCTGTTGTCTTTTGTTATTGTATCTTATACTTTGTAATCTTTCTATGAATGCTTCATCTTCGTGTATCCTTTCTTCCTGTTCAATTTTTTGTATTTTTCTGTTGTCCGTTTTCTTGTGATTTTCCTGTTGTTCCTTTGGGTTTTGTACGGTGTGATCTATCTGTGTTAGTTTGTCATAAATTTCTTGCTCTTCTGGGGTTAAGTCGGTTTCTTCTTTTAACAGGTCTGCCCATGGTATTTTTCTCTCTGCAATATCTGCTACTCCTAGAATTGCTTCGTCTTCTAGGTTCAGTATATAGAGGAATTTTGTCTCGCCCTCTCGTTTAGCTATTGTACACGGAATAACAAAGCTCTTTGTAATTTTCATTTTATATCCGTTCGCTAAAGTAACCGCCGTATTTTCTAGGTTAGTCCTATATTTGGAGTGTTCAATTTTGTTCAGGCCTTTTGTCCCTATGTATGATTTCTGTGCTCCTGTGTCGATTAACGCGTTTAATTGTTGATGGTTTTGGGTAAAAATTGTTATGTGCGGTCTTTTATCTTCCAATATATCGTAACTGTTCGTAGTGGAGGATTTTATTGTGCTCATCTTGCCTCTCGAAGAATCGGCCCTTGTGACGTTTCCCGAATTCCGGCAACTACATTTATTTGACGGTGTTCCTATTGTTCCGCAATGACTACAAAATAATATTTGTCTCCCATAGCAAGTTTCTTTTCTATGTCCTCTATTACCGCATCTCCAGCGACAATCTTGTCGGTTGTAATTCGGTAATTTGCTCTTGTTTTGCGGACTTTGCTCCGTGCGGCTGTCGTAATTGGTCTTACTCTCGTATTTGCCCGCTTTCTCGATCTCTTTTCGGATACTTTCTTGTTCGCCTATTCGCTGTGTAAGGTCTCTTATTGATGCGATTTCATTTTTTCGAACGTGAAGTTTGTATTCCGGGTTCATATTTCTATATATACTTTCTAATTGTTGGCTATTGTTGAAGCCCGTATGTATCCGCATTAATGTCTGAATTTCTGTGATATATTGTTCAAACGGTTCGTTTTCTCCTTGTTTTCTCTCCATTATCTTTTCTTCTAAGTATGTTGATAAGTCTAATGATACATAAAATGTCTCAAAATCATCTATGAAATCTTTCCAAGTTTTCCAGAGATGTTTAATATTCCGGTACCAAAGAATTGCTTTGCCTTTTAGCACTTCTGGCAGAGCTCTAAGTATAACTTCGTCGTTTAGCTGGTAGCATGTTTTGAGTTCTTGCGACCTTTCAATGAACTCTATCGGGTCTTTTGAGCCATCAAAGTATATTCCCCATCTCTTTATTTTGTCCAGTTCTGTGCAATCTACGTGTTTGTGATTGTACCTACTATGTCTATCTTCGGACTCGCTGTCTTCGGCAGTGTACATTCTCTCTCTAGGTTTTTCAGATTCTTGTATGCTGTTTTCTTGTTGTCTGGTATTATGCCCTATCTGTTTCCTTATAAAATGTACCATTCTGGCCCGTAGTGTGTCCATATTACCGCTTGTGTCTAATTCGAATTTTTGTAGTTCTGTCACTAGCTCTTCCTTCTTGAGCTTGTATATCCATCCTACTTTTGTGTCCGCTATCTCTAATCCCACGTCGGCGTATTCTCCTTGTTCGCTCATGATATGTTACTGTCTGATTTGCCGCTTTTGTATGTTTGGTTTCTCTCTGGCTGTTCTGGTGTGTCTAACCTTTTGCAATTTTTGTATCCCTTATCTTAATTTTGTAATTGTCTCCTCCCTGACTGCTCTGTTATATCTGCTATCTTTGTTTCCCTTATGTAACCTTTTGCTCGGGCGCCATGTGTGAGGGTGCGTCAGTGTGGTAGAGCATAAAAGGAGTTGGATGGTTAGATATATTCCTTTATTCAACCTACAATAAATATCTACAATTAAAACCTAAAACTCTGTACAATAAGTATATATACAAGATTTATTGGTCCTGGAGGCGGGCAGTCCCTCTAGGGTGGTCGTCGGATTGGGTCGCGGATTATTCTTCTCGGTCGTCCAGCTTCCTCACTGAGACGCCAGGTTCCTATAACCAAAGGGGTGTGTGTGTCAGGGTCGAGATCCCGCGTTCAACGCACAGCGTACTCTCGGAGGTCGGGAGTTTGCTTCTGTCCCGGGCTCAACGCGCTCCGGAATGTCGGCTAATCGGAAAGGCCTCGGTCCTGCGCTCAACAAGCTGCACTGCTTGACCTAGGGTAGTTGGCGTCTGCCCTAAGCTCAACACGCTTTAGGACTCCGTCCGATATACAGGTTCGCTTAGCGTCTAGCCTCGAGTTTAACGCACACCGAGGGGTCAACGCGAAACGGGATATTTATGTGTTCACGATTCCTAAGCTCAACACGCTCCAGAATATAGTGCAAAACTTCGGTTATTTTCAGTTGAAGCTTCCTATCGTGATTCTACGTAAGGTAGAGCTTGCCTGGTATATCGCATAATGTATGCTTTGGTAGTATCGGTCAAGTTATTAGCGGAAAGGCGAAGGTGCTGCCCTCTCGGTGCTGGGTGCCCAACTCTGTCTAGTTCTGGCTCATGTAGAGTAGTGTTTTCTGATTATTTATTGGGGTTATTTTATGTTCAGACGACTGTGTCGTTACACTATATTTTATCTGTATCCTTTTCATCCAACATTCTTGATAATTCTTCCTCGACCACCTAGTAATAAATTAGGTAATTTATTTTCAATTTACATTGCACTGTCAACCATACTTGAACTATTTAAAGCTATGTTGGTAGTTTGAACGATTTAAAACATTCCAATACAAAGAAAACAAGAATTACTAAAAGTAACCTAACATTGTCGAAGACAAACTGAACTGTAGCAAACTACAGAGAAGCAAATAATTCACTGCATTTTACTGTTGTAAGGAAGAACAAATATAATACAAACGAACGTACTTAATGTCAGTTGGTAACATAGGGAGAAAAGTAAGTGAAGTTATGTAAGGTGGTTGGCGCAAAAATAATACTGTAGATGTATCTTGTCCTTACTGTTCTTAAAAAGTTAATAAAGTTAAGATGATATTGATTTATCGAAACAATTGTCAGTTTTTTAGAATCTTCAATAACTTTTATTATATTGTGGAATTAACTAGAGACCGTGAGTTTCATTTAAAAACACTAATCAAGTTAAAGTGTTTCAATATAGAATATATAACAGATTTGGCAACAAGAAACTAATAAAGAACCGGTAAAGAAGTCAAGTCCATTAATAAGTCCTTGCCATTGCCTGTCAGAAGTATGTCGTTTATATAGAAGTTACCACCTATATCGAACGAATGGAGCAATTGTTTCTTTGTAATGAAGTAAGTAAAAATAAAAAAGTGCCCACTTTTCTGACATTAATAGGAGGTGAAGCTTTCGGCGTACTTAAAGACCTATTTTCTCCTGACCTACCCAGTAGTCGAACTTATGTTCAGTTGAAAAATATGTTAATTAGTCATTTTAGTCCGAAGAGGTTAGTGATAGCAGAGAGTTACAAGTTTTACAATTGTCGTCAAGAACCCAATAATGAAAGTATAACTGAATACTTAGAAAAACTAGTAGTGCTAGTAACAAATGTGGCAGATGTGGAAGGAGACATGAGTCGTCTAAAGTCTGTGCGGCCGTTAATTGGGAATGTTTCATTTGTAAAAAGGCCGCTCTTTTTACTTCGAAAGTTAGTCGTTAGATACCGAAGAACAAGAGAGTGAAGACAGAATTAAATGAAATGAGTGCATAAAACAAGTCATTTTACAAAGTAATAATACTTATGTCAGTAAGTCTACTAAATAGAAAAAGTACAGTCAAAGAATATAATAGTCCGGTCCAAGAATAGTTTTATAGTGCAGTCAAGGAATTTAATAGTTCTGTCCAAGAAGAGCATGATAGTTCAGTCAAAGAAGAACACGATAAGCCAATTGAAGAAAATATTTATAGGCCAGCAACAAATATGTCAAGTAAAAAAAAGGTAAAAGAGGGTGCCATTTCTAACATTAAGTCTGTTAGGTCGGTACCTGTTTTTATAGAAAAAGTTCAATTTAATATGGAAGTTGATACGGGTGCTTCTGTGAGTGTAATGTCAAATGTAGATTTTGAAAAATAGTTAAATCACATTAAATTACCTTCTCCAGATGTCCAAATTAAAACTGTCACAGGTAAAAGCATTAAACTAGTTGGAAAAACGATGGAAAATTTCAGTTTAAATAATAATAGTAATATTTGTGTTAAGTTATCTTTAGTTATAGGTGGTTCAGGTAATAAATTTTGTCCATTATTAGGTAGGGATTGGTTAGACGTACTATTACCAATGTGAAGAGTTAATCTGAATTGTATCCCTGTTACTCATGTATCCTCAACCATAAATGTCCTCCATCCATCCAATATTGATGAAACGAAATTAAAACTTCCTGATGTTTTTAATGAAGATGGGACTCAACCGATTGAAGGTTATACAGCACAGCTGGTTTTGGAAGAAAATGCTTCGATGGTCTTTCATAGTCCATATTCGGTGCCATATATAATCAGAGATGAAGTAGAAAAGGAATTAAAGCTTATGGCAAAAGATGGAATCTTAGAACCTGTACGGAGAGCAGAAATGGTTAGTCCTATAGAATGTGTGCCTTAGAAAGAAGAACAGAACGAACAGAACCGTGAAGGATAATTTTATTAATATTTAATTAAAATATTCACAATAGTATCTATTCATAATCTGTTTATGAAGTCTCGTAAAATTGTTGACCAGGGTTGGCGTTTCAAGTAATAATAATTAGAATGCACTAAATTTAAAATGTAATTGTTGTTTTGTAATTTCTAAAAATTCCAATTAATTCTAAATTGTAAACCTGCGTAGTTTTTATAATAAGAAGGTATTAATAAAAAGTGTCTGCTGATATTCAGTGATAACATAAAAGTGGCCTTAGACCAAAATCTTGTAACAGAATTATCGCAAATTTACAAAAACCTATTATATATCTAAAGGAAAATCAGGCTTGCACATATGGAAAATATCTTCGAGACTAAAAATGGTCTCCGAATGATGCTACAACTTTGATCAAATGAAAAATTTCTTTTTTTAGGTTTCTCTGCTTGAAGAGGGTATTAAAAATGTATAGAGAAAATGTTCGTTTTCTTTAACGTTCGATAACTTTGGCATCAACAGAATTTAACAATTTTAGTTTTGTTAATTGTAACAAAAGGCTCAAGAGATCTTATCAACTAATTCAAATCCCGTCTCATACGAGACTTAGGACGCACCCCACGTCGTATGCAGGCTGGAAAATTGGTTGGAATTGAGTTAGGAGGTCCAGGATTTCTGTGATTTTCGGCCAAAACGCGGTCTTATTCACTAATTTGAATGCGGTTTTCACCAATGTTATTTAAAATTATAAGAGATAGTGAGAAAGTAAATTAATAATTAATATGGCAACCTTAAACTGCTAATATATAGTTGAAAAATAATAGCGGTATTGCATCAAGAAGGAATTATTACTTGCAATCTCCGTCAGATTCTTACGAATGCAACCATGCAATTAGGGATAAGAAGAAATTCGGTTTGGAATGTTGTTCGCACTTGCCCTATTTCAATATTCGCTTGGTTCAAGCTCATCACGCCTTTCTTTAAACTCTCATCCTTTTCTATCTCATCTACAAATACTAATAACGTATGCCTTGATGAGACGGAAAATGAATAGTTAAGTATGTACATAGCTTTGACAGATCACGAAGTTGTCAGTGACTCCTCCATCCTCTTAAATGTAACTTTTCAGATGCGATAAGCATACGTCTGTAAAAATACATTTTGGCGGTGAATATTTAAGAACAAACTATGTTGTCTAGCGGCTTAAATCACTTAGTTTAGTCGTATTTACACTTTAAAATGTCATATAAAAAGCTAAACCAAATAATATAATCGTGGTAAATTTGTTTATCAATTTCTTTATTCATCATATTTTTAAAATCCGCTCCTGTTTTGTAGGGCTCTTGTGTAATTGAAGTATATTTTATAAAAATTTCAAAATTATCACAAACGTAGGTAAATAATTTTATAAAACCTACTTTGTCCACTATACAGTTTTACTAGGGGCATTTTCAATACTGGAATTTTTGTGATTGTTTAGAAGTGGTTTTGATTGTTTGGTAATTCGATTTATTCTGGTCCTCATAATATAAATATCTATTATGATTTATTCTAAACTTATTTCCATTTCATCTATTGATTTCTATTTCTCCAGAACTTGTATTTTCCATGAAAATGATGCACTTTTTCTCCAACTGTCTCGTCACCTATCCTTATCTTTAAGGTATCAAATCCTTCATCTATTTTAAAAAATACAAGCTCTAAATATATAAACGCGCAGACGCGAACTGTAATATTATGATTCCAAATATAATCCATTCCTACCTACCATCTAGCCGCCAATATCTAAACTACTTCCAGCACTCTACAAGAAAAATACTCCAGTAATCTTCTCACAATTAATATTTCAAATGCAACACCTAGATTAAAGTAATTACCCAGTTGGACAATTCGATCACCGGAGTAAACTAGTAACGGTACTCCCCTCTTGAATTACCTGCAGCCATGGGTACGAGGAGGTGAACGAACCCATGACAATCTTCCGAGGATGGCACAACTCTTCTTCTGCTAGTATAACTCGTACTTCGGTACTGACCACTAAGACTATGGAGATGGTATGCGAGTACTGCTAGCGCGCGAAAATTAAAACCCAAAAAAATATGACCCTCTGTTCGTAACGGGGAAAATTCGATATTGTTGTACCGCGTAATACTATTTCAGTTGAATATACCAATAACTGTTTTTGAATAATGTTTGTATTGTGAAGGAGATAGTGTCGTAGTTTAGGATATTTTTTAATTAAATTATTTATTTATTTATTTTTCTGAAAGCTTTCATCTAGTCTTATGAAGGTAAGTTGAAAATTACTCTATATATTTAATTAACGTCCGAATTCTGATAAAGTTAAGTTGAGGTAGCTTCTGAAATATCTCGCAAAAAAGCGACTTCAAGAAGTATTAAGAAAATAAGGGATTTATATATTTTTTTATCTGTGGCTTAGTAAGTGAAATGTGGTGAATACTATATGAATTGGAAGTACACACTGGAGCAGCTTATTCACTACTTTTCCGAACATTTACATTAACTGTTTTTTTGGTTAAATGAGTTATGATCCAAGGCCAATTGAAAAAACTGGGTTTTCAGTAAATATACGAAAAGTTCGTATATGTATTCGTCATAATTCTTGTTGATGAGATACGGGGTGCCGATTTTTTTGTTATAAACGACTTCTGACTGTAAATTAAATTATTATTTTCTTCAATGATACTAGTGGTTTTAAAAATTAATACCAAGGAGAATATTCATTTTAAATAGCCTCTGTAACGTAGACAATCATAGTATTAATCCTATGAATCAAACCAATGAACAATCAATATTTTTTCATGTTCATTTCGTTGTAACACAAGTTCAGCTTTTGTTTGTGTTTAGTTAATGCAGATGCCAGCGTTTACTAATGCTGAACTGGCTAATATATACATTTTTGTATGGATTAGGCAATAATATTACATTGGAGTTTTGGTATCAGTATGCCCAGCGTTGTTCCAAGAACGACTTACCATGGTATGAAGCTTTTATTGACCTACAACGCAAACGAGTACCAGTGAATATGCTCAAAATATAAATATCTTCCCAGCTAATGATAATCACAGATAAGGCCATTTTCTCTGGTTATTTTTCATTTGCTTCTGAGATTTTTTCCTTATGTTCACTCCATGATCGTATACATATCACTTATTGATCATCTTTGCTATATTCTTCTTTCTCATACCTTTGTCTATCATTGCTAATGAGAGTGAGCTGTTAAAAAACCAATTTAGTTGGGACTTTTTTTATATTTATTCCTACCGCTTCATATCCTAGTTCTTCTCTTATTTCTGAATTTTCTATTTTCTCAAGTCTCAATTTAACCTAGGAAATTTCTAACTTCCACAGGTTGGATCTTGTGGTTCAGTTTCTCAGATTATTCTACGATAATACAAACGTAAGGTATCGATTGGTGGATAAATGCGTGTTATTATTACATAAAATAACGAAACCAATTAGACCTGTAGTTTCTTATCTTAATACTCCTAATAATATAGTATCGGAAAAAACAATATACTGAATAATTACGTATTATACAAATGGTCACTGAGACTGGGTAAGATGTTTTTACAGCAATTGTTTGGATGTTAGTATTAAGTGGTATTGGATGGGCTGAAACGTTTTCCTTCAGAAGAATAGCACCTCCTCTCGCTCGTCTGTCGGTGATTACTTCTTCTCTGAATATTTTATAGCCTTTAATGCTATTATTTCCGTCTGGTTTCAGATGTGTTCCTTGTACGCATAAGCAGAATGGTGATTTATCTGTCAAAAGTAATTTGAACTCTGGGTAGTGGAGTTTTATTCCGTTGCATTTCCATTGAATGTTTTCTTTTGGGATCACAAAAATATTTGTTTGATTGTATGTTAGATTCATTTCTTTTTCTGTCTACCTCGTTTGGCCGGCACTTTACCCTAAGGAGGGATGAAATTTCTGTTTGTTGTTACCGATTGAGAAGGTATATCATCTGAGTCTGATATATATTCATGTGAATTCGTTCATCGTTTCTGTTTTGGATCAGATTGTACGTCGTCTGTTTCTTGGTTATTTGCTGAAATTATTGTAGTTTTCCTTATGCTTGTGTTCTCAAGAAGTTCAGTAATGATACTTTTGATCTGAGGAATGATTATTTCATTATTTCCTGTGAGATTGTGCTGTTATTCGACGACTTGACGATTTGTGCGTAGCTGGTTCTAGTGTTGTTGTTGGTGATTCTTTTTTTAGCTTCGGTGTAAGTGATTTTTTCCATTATTTTAAGTTTTTGGATTGCTGTCTCTTTCTTAAATTTGATACAGTCTTTAGAGTTCGCCATGTGAGGTCCGTCACAGTTCACACATTTGCGCTCAGTGGCACATGTGGTTCCTTCATGTGGAGTTGTTCCACAAGCACAGAGTTTCTGATTCGCGCATCTGACAGCTGTGTGACCAAATTGCTGACCGTGAAGCACCGCATGGGTGAGAGTATATAGGCAACTTTTACCATGTCTGGCAGTTTTGGAGAGTTGAAGGTTAAAATGTGGGATGCAGTCTCAACAAATCGACCCTTTCTTCTTGCAAGAATACGACTCACATCAATCACGCCTTCGCTTTTCATTTCTTCTACAATTTCGGTGTTACTACAGTTCAACAGATCTTCACAGAATACGACGCCTCTTGAGATATTGAGGGTATTATGTGGTGAGACTGAGATTGACATATCTCCCAATTTATTCCAGAATAGCACCAAATAACTTGGTAAAATACATATTATATAATTGCTCTTCAAATTTAAAAATTACTTTAGAAAATTCTGTAATCCAAAGTTATTATATTTCTCTTCCATATATTAAGGAAATAACAACAAAATTAATTAGAGCTTTTGAACCACGAAATAACATAAAAATTACGAATAGAACATGTTTAACCCTTCAGTGGTGACGTAAACATCCATAACACGAGTAATGACGCCTGTCTGGTAGACCAGTTTAACAGTTTCTAATATATTATATGGCTTAAAAAAACTAAGCTTTTAAATGTATAGAAATATATTCTGGAAATGTTAAAACATATTATAAAAGTCCTTCTTTTCCACATTGTTCAAAATATCGCAACAATTGTTACACACTATGCCAACATGTTCCAAACACAGAAACTTATTATTGCACTTTCTGCAACAATACTTCGTCGTTCGATTCTTCTTATAACCACATTCGGCACATCTTCCTAGAAGACGCCTCTCCGGATGTTTCTCCTCCGGCAATGGTATTTTACAGATTTCTGATATTCTTAGGAGGATAGTTTTTGGAAGATTGGTGCATTGAACTTGAACCCTTAGATGAGGACTAATAAGAGTTAGTGCTAAACCCTCAAGAAATTTTCGTCTCCAAATCGTCTCTCCGGTATTTCCAACATGTATCACTTGAGTATTTATACCAGATATATTCAATAAACTATGAAACACAGCCATCTGCCAGCGTCGTGTGGGTCGTGCACAATTATAGTTGGCCGAAAGTTGATCAACCACATCCACCCCCGCGTTTGTCTTGTTATAATCCACTATTATTTCTGGCTTCCCAGTTCCAGCGTCAATTTTATCATCATCGTGGCAAGTCGAAATCTGAAGAACGTTTCTATTTTTTTAGGTAGGTACGATTCAATCGTACAATTATCTCCAAACCCAAACATGCTGCTTCCAATAGCACGAGAATTATTACGCTGAACAATTTCGGGTGGCAGTTCTCTTTTGTTACAGCGTATTGTACCTATGGTTGTGAGTTCTTTCTGCAACAAATACTTAGCTAATGGCACGCTAGTAAACCATCTATCTGTCGTAACATTACGCCTAGAACCATAGATAGGCTCGCATAGCCGCTGAACAATGGACATTCCGCTATTGTCCTGAAAGAATGGTCCTTCTGGTTGAGTTCCAACGTAGACCTCCAAATTATATGTATAAAACATTTTCGCATCACATAGAGCGAAAATTTTGATTCCATATTTGTTTGGTTTCGCTGGCATGTATTGTCGAAATGGGCATCAGCCCCTAAAAGCCTCCAATTTCTCATCAACTATTACATAGTGCGACATATTGTAATTTTGTTTACAGTTACTCACAAATTTATCAACTACAGTTCTGGTTGGAGCTAAATTGTCCATTGTACGACGTTCTTCTCTTGTCTCTATGTCATCAAAGCGGAGAAAGCGAATCAACATTCGAAATCTTTGAAGAGACATGGTAGTTCTGAATATATCTGGAGCTGTACCATTCGTTTTGAAAAGGTCTCCAGCATTTAGATGATTGCATTTTTTTACTCCAGCTAGAAGCAGCAATCCCAATAACGCCTCGATCTCTACTTTATTAGTTGGTCGGGTGTAAGTTGCTCGCCCGTAATTCTCTGCTACAGGTTGCAGGTATTCATTGGTATGAAACACCATAGGGTTTATAATGCTGTCGTCAAAAAATGAACGCCAAATTGCAATGGATTCTGAAGGTCACGCAGTCCAGCAACGACAGAAGGAAGCTTCATTTTTATAATATTCTTACTTCTAGTTTTGAAGTTTGAAGGGACATAGTGTTTTTTCTAAGTTGTCTTTTTATCTTTGCTAATAAAATGTGGGCCAATAGATTCCGCTAAATCTTCCTCTTCATTATCAAACTCTTGTGCAGTATCTGACGACTCTGAATTCACGTCAACATGATCTACCTCCTCTTCGTTCTCATCTTCGGACGCTACTTCTTCCTCCTCATCATTGAAAACATCATTCATAAGCTTCTCAAGTCTTTTCTGCTCCTGTTCGTAGCTTGCTATTGTTCTGAAATAACGAGGATGCTTAAAAAATAATTAAAACGCATTAATTAAAAAAAATTACCAAAGTAAAATTTCGGTTAGATCAGTGATGACCCCGGTCTAGGCGACCGTAAATAAGCACACACGTTAAACTACCCATCAGCATAAACAGTCCATACACACTAATATTTGTCGACCCGCCACGGATACACTAATAGCGCGAGATCCTCCCACCCCACCCACAAGAATTTTTATTGGTGATAATTCATGCATGCGGTCTCTGTCTCCATGCGTCACCACTGAAGGGTTAACAATAAAATCGATTTATACAAAAGTCAAAGATAAAATGAATATTCTTAACCTTTCCAACGTAGTAAGTATATTGTATTCCGTATAAAAATTGTGATGATAAATAGGTCACACTGGTCAAAAGTGATTGGAAATGGCTCACATATTTCAAGAAACGCATATCATTAACACAAAAATCATGAAAATCTTTCAATTTCAAATTCTTCTTCTAAACTTTGATTTCTCTAGTTATTTATGGTTCTTTAAAAAAATAATAACTATTTAAAACAATTTTATTTACTTCCAATTTGACAATTTTTCAAAAAAAAATTTATTAACTCATTTGAAGTTTTATAGAATGTACCATTTACACCTATTATAATATACATACTCGTATACTGTATCGTTGAAAATGGAGAAAATAAATTCTGAAAGCTTGGACATAAAAAAAGTATCAAGAGTACTCGTTTTAATTTGCCGCCTCCCCAATAATCCTACGTTTAATTATAATTATTCGGCAAAGATTAACTTTAGCTTTAACAACCTTACATTGCTATACCATCTTCACGAGGTATTTCTTCATTTCATACCATTCATTAACATACCGTTCAGTTACCGCAATAAATAATTCAAGATACAGTCGAATTTCTTGTAAAAGCAAAGTTTTTAACGTATCGTCCTCATTTCGCGTTGAAAAACAATAGCGTAACTGTATTTTATTCATATATATTCATCTGTTTTTATCTCATGAACAAAATGAAAAGAACGAATCGATCGTCGTTACTTTTTACTTAATACCATTAGGGGTCATCCGGACCATAAAGATATATTGTTACTTTGTTAAGTTATCTTATAATTCAAGAACTATGAAATTATACAACGAGCACGCAAAGGTTGGAACACATTCGTTAATGGCCATTGGGGAAAAAGCTAAGACACGTCGATTTTATTTTTCTGTTGCGCACTTTCTGGTATACCAATATTTATGATGACGCAATCACTGTTCGAGATATGACATCATCATCATATAAAAAATAACGCATATTTCTCTGTACTGTTATCATATTTTCTTACTGTAAGTAAGATTTCGTTCATAATAACGTCTCTTCTTCTTCTTATTCGTATTTAAGATCTTGCGATTTGTTAGTTTTGAAGGTTCCTTTTATAATTTCCTGGGAGGTGGACTGCCAACTGTCCTTCCATCTCTTAGGTGGTCTACCGGGTGCTCTTTTCCCTGTTGGTTTCCCTTCAAGTGCGATGCGTGGCAGTCTGCTCTCCTCCATTCTTCTCACATGAGCGTACCAATGTCTTCTTCTTTGTCTCCCCCATCTTACGATGTCTTGCACTCCACATTGTTCCCTGATGTCATTGTTTCTAATTCGGTCCCTTCTTGTTTTTCCCACTATAATTCTGAGCGTTTTCATTTCGGCTACTCTAAGCATGCTTTTCGTTTTGTTGGTTTCTTCTCTGGTTTCTATTCCGTATGTCATGATTTGCCTGATACAAGTCTTATAAATCCTAACCTTGCTATCCTTTCGCATGTATTCGTTTGCCCATATTGTTTGCTTTAAGCAGCCCGATATGGCAGTCGCTTTGTTAATCTGTCTTCCTAGGTCCTTCACTGGGTCGTGATAACTCGACAGATCTATACCCAGATATTTGAATTGTGAGACTTGCTCGATGATTTTTCCCTGGACTTCCAGCTTACATCTTACAGGTTCTTTAGCAAAGGTTATGCTTTTCGTTTTTTCTATGGATATGGTCATGTTCATCGCTTGGCTGACTTGGTAGAATTTATGCAGTTGTCTCTGTAGATCGTCCTGCGTTTCCGCAATAATAGCTGCATCGTCGGCGTAGCATACCATGCTGATTCTTTTATTCTGTCCCATTCGGTATCCCATATTTAGTGATGATATTTCCTCTATAATTCTGTCCATTAAGAGATTGAACAGAAATGGGCTAAGGCTATCGCCTTGTCTGATGCCTCTTGGTGTTGGTATATCTTCCGTATAAGTGTCTCCTGCCTTTACTTTGGTCATGTTGTTCATATTGAGACTGCGGACTGCTCTTACAATGGTGTCTGGCGTTTCTTTCGCTATCAGTATGTTTATGATGTCGGAGAGACGAACTCTATCAAATGCCTTGGTCAAATCGATGAAACAGACATACGCTGGTGTATTAAATTCTATTGATTTTTCTTTGATTTGTTTGATAATAAATATGGCGTCGGTCGTGGATCTGTTTCGTCTGAAACCTTGTTGTTCTTCCCTGTTTGTTATTTGTGCCTCGAGTCTTTCTTTCAAAATGTTAGTAAAGAGTTTCATGCTTGTGTTCAGCAGCGTTATGCCCCTGTAGTTGTCTGGGTGTGTCTTCTGTCATTTCTTGAATATAGGGATAGTTATACTTTTGTGCCATTCCGTAGGTATTTCCGATGTTTCTAAAATTTTGTTGTAGAGAATTTTCAGATGTTTTCCTAGCTTGGGTCCAGCATATTTTAGAAGTTCGTTTGGGATAATGTCTGTTTCGGGAGCATTTCTGTTTTTCAAGTTTTTTATTTTTGCTGTTACCTCTTCTTCGTTCAGTGATATTTGATGATTTGACTCGTAGTTTTCGATCCTTATGGCTTCTTCGGTGTTGTAAAGTTCCCTAAAGTATTTTTCCCATACGTCTTTGGTGACTCCTTTTGTTTGCACGAACTCGTTTATTGGCTTTTTCCTATTCTTGAGCATCCTCCAGACTTTCTTCTGTGCTCCATATAGGTCGTAATCCATATCGCTTGTAAATTTTGCCCAGTAATCCCGTTTTGTGGCTTTGATTCTGGCATTGATTCTGTTTCTCACTTCTGTATATTCGGAGTGTTTCTCTGGTGTTGGTGAGCTCCTGTATATCAGGTAGGATTTCTTTTTCTGCTGCGATAGTTCTTTAACTTTTTGACAGAACCAGGTTTTTTTGCTATTATTGGTCCCATTTGTGTTGACTTTTCTTTTAGCAATGGATTTTTTGGCTGCTTCTACGATACATGATTTGATTTTGTTCCAACAGCTCTCCACATCACACTCCAGCGTATTAAGTCCTTCCAGTTTATTTGTTAATCGGTTCTCATACAGGTTTCTCGTGCTATCATCTGTCAGTGATTCGATATTAAACTTTTCGTGGAATACTGGAGGTTTTTTGGCTCTGTGGGGTGTTTCCATAATCATTTTACACAGTAACAGGCTGTGATCTGTGCCGATGTTCGCAGAGGTGAGTGCTCTTACATCTATTACTTGTGATGGTGTGATTGTCCTGTTACTTATTATATAATCAATCACTGACTTCTGATCTCTGGAGTTACTAAATGTATATTTATGTTGCTCTTTGTGAGAGAAATACGTGTTGTTTATCCGTAGCTCGTTTCTCGCACAGAAGTCTATCAGGATTTCTCCATTTTCGTTGGTTATCTCCTCATTATATTTTTGTTGTATGCCTGGTATTACTTCCCTGCTTATTCTCGCGTTCAAATCTCCGAGTATAATGATTTTATCCGTGTTGCTTAGTTTGTCTATAGTATTTTGTAAGTGTTGGTCAAATGTTTCGCTCTCCTATGTGGGTTCACTTATATCCGGGGCGTATGTGCTTATTAAGTGTGTTTGCATGTGGTTGACTTTTAGCGATATTTTCAGGATTCTGTCGTTAACTTAGTCTATGTTTTCTATACATTGTTCGTATTTCTCGTGGAGTAGAATTTCCACACCCGATTTTGCTCGTTCTTGCTTAGCTTTTCCGCTATAGACTAAGATGTAATCATCGTATCTTGAATAACGTAATTTATAAAAATGTAAACAGGTATATATAAACCCAAGTTAGTATTAAATTGAATGCTCAAATGGCAAACCATTTGCCACTTGATGATATGCAAGGTGATGTTGAAACTCTTGGAAACATTGGCAGACTAGGATTTTTAGAGTAGGCAGCTAGTTCTCCTGATCTATCCACATTAGATTTTCATGTGGGGAAACCATAATTACGTGAAAAGTTGACAGTTCTAATAATATTGATGATCTAAAAAAAATTAGGATCGAAATTAATTTAAGTAAGGATGGTACCCTTAATAATATTTTGCAAAAGTTTCAAGATCGTCTTGCATATTGTTAAAAGGCAAATAGTTTGCAATTTGAGCAATTAATTTGATTGTTTTTCGGTTTATTTAGTCCAATTACATATTAATACATTTTTTAATCACGAGAACATCCATACATTTACAAGGGAAGTTAAAAGCAGAAATGAGAAATCCATAATCGATTATCTATGTGTTAATAAAATGAGAAATCAGAAAAACTGTACTAGACACAAAAATAAGACGAGAGCCAGAAATTAGTAGTGACCATTACATAGTTGCCTCAAAAATGAAAAAAAGTATACAACCAACCAAAAAATACGGGGTTTTAAAGATTGAAACTAACTTTTCCGCATCTGTGCACCTGAACAATATTCTATCATAAAGTTGTCACTTGTATACACTTCGGTGGATGTATCGTCCTAACAAACCGAAATTTCTCCAATAATAACCAAAAATGTAGTATGTCTGGATTAGTGATTCGCACGAGACTCTCGTTTTGGAAAGTCTCGCATAGTCTCGTTTCGTTTTCGAGACGAGACTCGAGACGATACTCGGACCAGATGAGACGAGACTTTTGTTTGGCCTCGTCACGAGTTTCGTGCATAAGGTATCGCGTCTCGTGCAAGAGTCTCGCAGGTGTATATTTCTGAATGAACATCAATTTATTGTGATAAAAACTTATAAGCATAACACCATGAATTGCTTTTAAAAGCCTCTGCCGGCGTTATCGGTTGACGGTAATCACTTTGTCTTTTTGAAGCGCGCCGCCGCCGCCGTCTCTGAACCCTATTCCGACAGCCATAATTTTTGCGACATATACGTGCCCTATCCTATTGTGATCGAATAAATAAAGATCATTATTGAAAATAAAAGTTTAAATTCCTTCCCAGTATTGTTATTCGTTGTTCGTTCTGGATAGTGGTGGAGTGCGGAATTGTGCCAAGTTAATTCAAAATGAGCAGATTCAAGAAGAAAAGGAGCGATCTTTTGACTTTAGAAGATGAATCAAATTTCGCCTATTTTTCTAGTGGAACTGAGGATATTTACATACCAATGTTAGTTTGAGTTATAATATGACTGAAAGTGAATTGTCGTCTTCGTTAAATAGCAGTCGCTCTTCGTCTCGCATGCTAATACAAAACGACTCTTTCAAAAGCGAATTCGATACTCATTTCAACATTGAATTGAAAGGGACATCAAGATAAATTAGCCAGGTGCAGAATATGTTTAAATTCGAAGGAAATTAAAATGTCACGGGGAAATACTACTGGATTAAGAAAACACCTACGCAGTAAATATCCAAAAGCATATTTCGAAATATATCCAAATTAACCAAATCAACTAGCAGTAGCAAGTACTTCCAGACTCACTGTTCCCGAAATGTTTGCTGCGAATTCTCATTTGAAGGTGAGCTGTTAGATAACTTAATAATTTAACTATTTTAACGCTGTATACCATCGTTGAACCACATTTTCATTTATGGCATATTCTTGTTTTGAATAGTGAAATCTATAACTTTTTCAAAAGGCTGACGGCATCTATAGTTATCAAAAATCTGCAACTTTTACAAGTTTAACAAGCCACGGCAAGCGCCGCGTGAATAGTCTTTCTAATAACTATCAATTTCGTTTGATACGCCGACACCTCATTTAAATGATGATTTATTACTTTACTGCCAAAGACTTTGCATTTTGCCGCACGTCAATATGTCCACGTGGATCGCGGAGCTTCCTTTGAATGTATATCAGTTGTTGCAATAGTTGATAATGGATGAACTATATTCAAGAAATATTAAAACACAGTGTGTATCAAATCGGGCTTGTTATTTTAAAACTATAAGAGATAGATAATGTGAGAGTCGGCTGGTAATTCTCGCCAATTAACACCTGTGTTGAATGTACCTACACGCTGGAATTCCAGTAATGATATGTTGAAAGTAGCGCTTGAAGCTAGATATGGACTTGGTGTACTGTGTCAAAATGTTGTTGATTTATAACAATATACTCTTATGGACAATTAATGGATTCTGCTAGAAGAAGTGCATAAATTACTAGTCAACTTTGTTTCCAATAAGCTCAGAGGAGAGAAGTACGTCACATTACCTATGGTGGTTGTTTGGATCAATATACTATAAGATAATATTGAAAACAAAATATTTAAATGAGACCAAAAGGTAGATCGAACCGCTGTCGAAGATCAGCTTATTGTTAGTTTTCAGGCTGCGAGAGACAAAATATTAAAGCATTATCGTAAAGCTAATTGGATTTATGCTGCAGTTTTAATTCTCGATCCGCGGCATGAGTTAGAAGCGTTTGATATGACAACATGGGGCCAAGAATTAAAAGATACTTCGATTCAGACATTTCAAGATATATACAAAGCCTGTTTTAATCAGAAGATTCACAAGGACTATGTGCGAAAATAAAACGGCGGCGAGAGAACGAGAAGATCCTGGACCGGAAAGGTCAGATTTTATAATTAATTTTGATGTGTTGTATGCAGTAAACCCTACGCATACAGAAGGAGAATGGATGCAGGAGCTTCAAAAATATTATTCTATGCCTCGATGTAATAAACAGATATACTACAATGGTGGAAAATGGATGCTTCTGAATTTCCTATTCTAATTTTAATGGCACGAGATCTCTTAAGCATACGGGCTACTTCAGTCTCGGCGGAAAGATTATTCTCACTTGCTGCATTAACTATAAGAAAACAAAATCGCCTCAACAATGAATCTGCACGATGTTTGTTATGTGTAAACGACTGGGTGGAAAATAAAAACATTTGCAACCGAGAGGACTAATGGCTGTTTTTTACCTTTGATTTTTCCAGTTATTTCATTTATAAAATAATGTTATGTTTTTATTTTCTTTAGTTGTATTACTTTCAAATACATGTTATTTTCAACAATTGTAATTTTCTCTTCAGACTCTTATATTATAGCGAGTATTTAAGTATTCCTTATTGCACTGAAACAATAAGATTATGAATCATGAGATTTCGATACTTTTACAAGACTCTCGTATGAGAAACGAGACGAGACGAGACTGGAGGCTGCGAGACGAGACTTGAGACGAGACTTATTATTGCATCGGCGAGACGAGAAAAGAAGAAAATCTCGTCTCGTTGGTCTCGTGCGAACCACTAATCTGGATTCATAGTACCCACTGTACCCGCTCTAGTCAGCTGGAAATCAATAGGGTACATCTGTGAGACACCTTGAACAATATTCAATCATAAAATTGGTCACTTGTATACACTCTGGAGGCTGTATCGTGCTAACAAACTGAAAATTCTCCAAACATGACAAAAATTTGGTACTTTCAGTACCATAGCACCCATTGTACTGGCTTTATTGAGCTGAATATCAATATGGTTTATCTTTGAGACGCTCTGAATAATATCCAATCATAAAATTGGTCACTTGTATACACTGCGGAGGCTTTATCGTGCTAATAAACTGAAATTTCTCCAAAAATGAGATAAATTTCGTACTCAAAATACCTGTTGTACTGACCCTGGTGAGCTGAAAATCGATAGAGTTCATCTGTGACATATCCTGAATAATATGCAGTCATAAAATTGGTGACTTGTTGCACTACGGAAGTTGTATCGTGCTAACAAGACATGCAACGAAAAGTGGCCAAACCAAGCTTTTAGCGAATGCGCTCCAACCGTCATTAAATAATCGCTCTTTATAAAATTGAACTCCCAAAGGGGATTCACAAAATATTTTTTGACATTACTAATAAAATTAATAACAACGGAAAATTGATTCCTAATATCTTCTGCTACACGATTTACACCGTAATCTAAACAGGTTGTGTGAATAAAAGGAGAATATTTTTTTTTAAATTGGACATGATTTTACTATGTAGAGTGCAGCGTCTGACAACATAAATGCAATTTTTATACAGGGTATGTTTTCAGATGAGAAGAAATTTGATAAACCTTCTTATACAAATAGGATAATTGTTAAATTGTTAAGTTTCCACGTTGTTTCGATGATTTTCCTAATTGGTCGTCATGAGAAATTCCTATTAACAAATGGGCAATATAACAGCCACATTTGTCGATAAACAAAATTATTGCCGACTACTTGTCGGATTTCCTAACAAAATATTTATACTCCAGGAGTAATCGGCGCATGAGTACCGAAAACTATTCCACCTCAATTTTTTTATGCGATCCAATTGTATAAACAATTGGAAGGAATTGTTATTTTCCAACCTGATAATTTTTTTTATATCCTTTATTGAAATACAAATAAAAAGGGTTCTATAACTTTTCCGATTAAGTTAATATGTTTAGAGATATTAATTTCTAAAGTTTCGAAAAATCTCAAATTTGGCTACTTTTGACCCATTTAGTTATTTATTAATAACATTGCTCTCATGAACAATCTTGATAAAGTTAATAGTTTTTAAGATAAATGATAAATAATGATTCAGGACACAGAGAGGGCGATGCAGCGAATGAGAGAGAGACGGCAATACTTAAAGGTAGCGACTTGTGAGCGAGCGAAATTAACAATTAAAATAAACGGTTTTAAAGATTAAAACTAACTTTTCTGCATCTATGAGATGCCCTGAAGAATATTCTATCATAAAATTGTAACTTATATACACTTCGGGGGATGTATCGTGGTAAGAAACCGAAATTTCTCCAAAAGTAACCAAAAATGTAGTATATCTGGATTTATAGGATCCGCTGTACTCGCTCTAGTTAGCTGAAAATCAATAGGGCACATCTGTGAGACACCTTCAAAAATATCCAATTATAAAATTGCCACTTTCATACACTCCGGAGGTTGTATCGTCCTAACAACCCAACATTTTCCGAAAAGGGACCAAAGTTGTGGCATTTCAGGTACCATAGCACTGGTTGTACTAGCTCTGGTGAGCTAAAAATCAATAAGATTCCCTGAACAATACTCAATCATAAAATTCTTCACTTGTATACACACTGGAGGCTGTATCGTGATAACGGCTAGCATTCATTGTACTGGCTATAGTGAGCTGAATATCAATAGGGTTCATCTTTGAGACCCTCTGAATATTATCCAATTATAAAAATGGTCACTTATATATACTCCCGAGGCAGTATCGTGCTAACAAACTGAAATTTCTCCAAAAATTACAAAAATGTCGTACTTAAAGTACTATAGCTACTATAGCACCTGTTGTACTGGCTCTGGTGAACTGAAAATCAATAGGGTTCATCTGTCAGATATTCTGAATAATATTCAATCATAAAATTGGTAAATTGTTGCTCTCCGGAGGCTGTGTCGTGCTAACAAACTGAAATTTCTCAAAAAATTACAAAACTGTCGTACTTGAAGAACCATAGCACCGGTTGTACTGGCTATGGTGAGCTGAAAATCAATAAGGTTCAACTGTGAGATATCTTGAACAATATTCAATCATCAAATTGGTGACTTGTTGCTCTCCGGAGTCTGTATCGTGCTAACAAGAAATGTAACGAAAAGTGGCCGACGACGACGACGACATACACACAGTTTTTGTTTTTTGTAAAAACCGTTTTTTCGAGTTGTTTTTGATGAAAAACGTAAAATAATTTTTTTTTCAGAATTACAACTTTTTTGTGGGTAAACCAATAATTTTTTTTGCATATTAGATAGGTTGGACGGAAAAATAAAACAGGTATAAACAATGATATTTTTTAAATATTAAGAATATTATTAACTATTAAGAACTATAAAGAATTAAAACAAATATTATTTCATTTTTTTTTATATATATTCTTCAAGGGTCAAAAGTATTTGAGATTATTCGAACCTTTAAAAATTTATATCTCTAAAAATATATCGTGAAAAGTCATAGAACCTTTTTTATTTATATTTCCCTAAAGAATATAAAAAAAAATGTTCTTTTTATGTTTTACATGAAATTCAATGTTTCTAGCTAATTCCACATTCTGACAATGATATTCAGTTATCGAAACAATTGTAATTTTTTTTAGAATTTTCAACATTTTTCATTATATTGTGGAATTAGCTAGAAACATTCAGTTTCATTTAAAACACAAATATGAGTAATTCCACGAAGTAAGGGTCGAGCCAGTTAATTTCATTAAAAAATTGTTCGGTTGAAAAATACCAATTACTTCCAAATGTTTAAACAATTTCGGTTTAAACAATATGGCACGGGGTTGCCCTATGGCAACATGCATTTATATTGTAATGCTTTTCTTATTTATTTAAAAGTTTTCATTTCAAAGGGGGGGGGCATAAATGCATACACACGGTAGGTTCACTTACTTAATTTATTCATTCACTGCACTATTCACTAATTTATATTATATAAGTAAACTACAATTCATATTATATAAATTTAAACTCCTTAAAAAATGCTTACCATTACCGCAATTTAAAAAGTTATACTACGCGCTTGATGATACTCATATTAGGTACGCCATTACAGTTTGGGGTTTGGCTCTGCAAGTGCATATACTTCCATTACAGGTCTTACAAAGAAGATTTTTACGACTGATAATGGGAAAACATTACAGATATTCATCTGATAGGCTGTACGAGGAAACACAAATTCTCGACCTAAGGCAGCTCTATTATTACGGTACCAATGTCAAATATCACTTCAGCAGTGATAAGGAGGAACCTCGTAATCATCAATATACCACTCGAAATCGTAACTTACTCAGTTATCCAGTTATAGTTAAAAAGTCCAAATCTCAACGGGCGTATTCGTATATGTCTATAAAGATGTACAACACTATACCGACAACATTAAAGGATATATATAGCAAGCCAATCTATAAACGAAAGTTAAAATCGTTAATATTGGATAAACCAAGAAACTTCATAGATAACATAGTAAATTAAGAGAATACAATCAACGTTCATATAGTAACGGAATTGCAATATATTAACCTAATCAAGATTATCCTCTTCTCTTGACCACACAAGTAAATTGCAACGAGCCATCATCAGCATTCCTGATTTGAATCCTGATTCTGTATGCCTGCATATGAATGTGTAATTGTGTAATATGATAGTGAAAGTGTATTGGTATCTGTGAGTGTATAACCATGCTTGTACGTAAACATTTAATTATTAGCATTTAATTTCCTGGCTATGTATGTACAAGTTTTGGTTGAGATTTATATATTTATATTCTACTTCTGTATTGCATTTATTTATGTATATTTGTATTTTGTACTTTCGTATTTGCATCTGTTTATGTGTATTTAAATTTTGCGCTTTTATATTTGTATGTATTAAGAGGTATTTATATTTTGTGCTTTTGTATTTATATTTATTTATGTGTATTTATATTTTGTGCATTTGTATTTACATTTATTTTTGTGTATCTATATTTTGTACTTTTGTATTTGCATTTATTTGTGTGTATTTATATTTTGTACTTTCGTATTTACATCTATTTATGTATATTTATATTTTGTACTTTCGTATTTACATCTATTCATGTTTTTCGCTTTTTATATTTGCATTTATTTAGATGTATATATATATATATATATCTTGTGCTTCTGTATTTGTATTTATTTATGTGTATTTATATTTTGTGCAATTGTATTTACATTTATTTTTGTGTATCTATGTTTTGTATTTGCACTTATTTTTTGTATATTTATATTTTGTATTTTCGTATTTTTCATCTATTTATGTGTACTTATATTTTGTGCATTTGAATTTACATTTATTTATCTGTATCTATATTTTGTACTTGTATTTAAGTTTATTATGTATTTATATTTCATGAGCATATTGTAATCACGAAACAAGTACTCATGTACTTATCGTTCATTTCTACTTTATTCGCTCTTTATAATTGTAACCATTATACTCATTTATTGTGAATAAAGTTATTATTATTATTAAATTATATACACAGTATATTCACTTACATTACTTTATATATACACTTCACTACTCAGTATATTTACTTGTTCGCTGTTTATATCACGAGATCACTTTATAAACTCCACTTCTCCCGCTGGTCGGTCCTTGATATAATAGTGCCTTTTTTACTAGATAATTCTAGATTGCGGCTTACACAAAAACAATTGGCTATCTGGAATATTCTTTTCTTTCCGGGATATTTCTCAAATGCCGGCTCAATCCTTAAAAGATCTTCGGAGAATATGTCTATGAAAACGGTCACAAAAAATACCAATAGATCTCAGAATTCGGCGCGCTCGCCATTTTTAACACTGTTAACACAAGGTTACAGGACCCTACTTAGTATCTAGTTCGGTGTGCGAGTTCGTAACAGTATTATCAGTAGGGCAATTCATAGAGAATCGCATAAAAAATTTGACATGGAATAGTTTTCGATACTCATGCGCAGATTCCACCAGGACTATTATTTATTAAGGCTGAAATTATAATTTCAAAAGTACGCGTTAATTTTGACTCGCAGTGTAATTACAAATTTATAAAGCGTAGAATTCACTTTACTCTTAACCTTGTTATATTATTACATTGATTGCAGAAAGTTGTTAACTAATTGAAAAACTTCATATTATGCTTCTTAAAACAAGGAAACGAAAATGCGACACTAATTTACTCACTACTTTTAATTGTCTTACTCACTTTCCTTTTTTATACAGAATCTTCTTATGATGTACTAAATACATTAAAAAATGTATCCCACTCAATCGTTAACAGAGAAATCGGATGACATCTCTTCGATGTAGGATGTTTTTTTTTCTACTTGCCAAAAAATTTATTTTGTTATTGTGCTCCAGACAAATGTACAGACCAAACCCACTCACCGATTATTATGTAAATTTCATTTTAACATTATTTCTTGTGACCGAATTAAAATAATTCAATCAAAATAAGACGCTTGGGAATAATTTTTGAGTGACTAAGTCGGAATTTCTGAACCCGAAGGTCATCTAATGGTCTCGAAAGATGATAACAGATGGTGTTGATGTGTTCAGTATTTTTTTGAGTGGTTAGAAAATTAGAACTGTCTGTTGATATGGTGTACACACTAGATGTAAATTGAGTGAATGAAAACGACGAGTACTTAGTGTGTATTTATTTATTAACTCAGTTTTTATTTTTGAATGAATTTACATCATGTAAATTATAATTTTACACCCTTCCAATAGGGTTATTTTAATATTTTAATGTTTTTTAATTCAATGACTTAATCAAAACAATGATTCAACTTTGAACATTGTTCTTTATCAACTGGATGGTTTCGACACCTATTTTTTAAATGACGACAGCTTTGAGAATAGCTTAACAGCCGAAAGCGCTTAGCTGGAAATTAATAAATAAATACACACTGAGTATTCGTCGTTTTCATTCACTCAGGTTAGAGAATTGACATTTAAATATTTTTTTCACAATCTGAGAATGTCGCTTTATATTATATACAGTGCTAAGAATATTCTTTGGTAACAAGGGGTTTAACACAGAGTCGATAAGCAACAATGTGTTAGGAGGAAACAAGTATATTCAGGGTATTACCAATGTTTTTAACCAGGTATCGTAACCCAGATAGCACCATATATTCATGGGATGTTCTGACAGTCTTCGATTTGGGAGATATATATCCAAATATGATAGGGTTATTCTGGGGATATCTAGAATATCTGTGGGTATACCTAAATCGAATATTCAATGTAAGTCCAGTTGGAATATCCTCAGATTATTCTTTTTAGAATATTCGAATCAAATAGTTCTAAGAATATTCTATGATTATTGATTTTTATTCAAACAATCTTTCTGTTCCATGGGCATGCGGCAGTAGTTGCAGTTGACAGTTGACGGTAACGACCAGCGAGAAATGGCGGTTCGACCATCTTATAAAGTTTATTGTTATTGGTGTAATAGTAGTACTTAGTATGATTAATTATTTTTGATCGGTAATTAATTAGTCAGTGTTTTTAAATGAGACACACGGTCTCTAGTTAATTCCACAATATAATAAAAGTTATTGAAAATTCTAAAAAATTGACAATTGTTTCGATAAATCAAAATAACTACTAAACATCAGGTAGGCATCAAATGAAATGTAACTTCAGTCATTCTGACGATGATATTGATTTATCGAAACAATTGTCAATTTTTTAGAATTTTCAATAACTTTTATTATATTGTGGAATTAACTAGAGACCGTGAGTTTCATTTAAAAACACTAATACGAGCATATTCCACGAAGTAAGGGTCGACAGTTAATTTAATTAATTAGTCAATTTTTCGCCACTGTGAAGTTGTTTAAATATGTTTCTACGGTGTATTCTATGCTACGGGTGGAACTAATACATACGACCTCACGCATCAAAACAGGTACGTTTTATTGTATTTTTTTAATGCCTGTTAATTTATCAATACATTTTTTAGAAGCTTATTTATTTGCTGCTAAAGCTTCCAATAAATTATGAGGCAAAGTTTGAAGAAGTTGAGTCAGCTTTGCTAAACAAAGGATTCTATGAATTTTTTGTAAGTTGAACAGTCAATATTATATCCAAATCAAAATGAAACTGCCTCGAAATATTGGAGTATTTATGTGTTACTTTTTATATTTTAGAGCATGAAAATATTAAAATAATTGTTGATTTCATAAATTTTTGCAACAAAATCAATGGATAAATGTTTTCAATTGTAAGTAGAGTAGAAATTCACCTCGTTGCTAAAGGTTATGTTGTTCCTCAGGCAGTTTCACGTAATTATGTTACCGAGATGTATGCTATGAGTTCCTTAATCACATTGCCTGTAGTGACCTCTATTCCTTTTATTAATTAGTATTGACTAGAAAGCTCTACACAACTGATAATCTAATAATTCAAAGTTAAATTAGTTCGGACATTTGGTAAATAAAAGTTATTGCTGGTCAATTGTCTAGTTTCAGGCATATGTATACTGTTCAGACAGATGAAAGCGGTCTTATATTTTGGTTCGTTTGTTATAACTTTGCTTATAAACTGTAATTGCTCATATTTCAAAACATTGATTAACTTCCAAATTAATACAATTTTAGGTTGTACCTCTGGCAAGACTGGAAGGTTCTTATTTGCAACAATATATTAAAAGATTCTCGCAAAAAATCCTGACAGAGTATTTAATGGAGGGCTACAGTATGCATGGATAACAAGAGAAAAATATTTTGGAAAAACAAAGCTCTTTGAAGTAGTAGAGTAGGTATAATCACGTTTTTTTTTATTTTGGAATGTACATGTAAATTCATTTAATATATCATGTACAAGAAACAAATAACTTCTAATCACTATTTTGTTTGGAATATTTTGCTTTTTACTTGTCTCCTACATACCTTATCTCTTAAATTACACGTTTGATGTTTAACTTCATTTTTTAAGTCTCAGTTTTTTGGATTATATTTTGATTGTTCTACATACATACACAAAAATCACAGTAGAATAGAAATTGCTTATTAACAAAAAATATAATTATTTTATTGTTTCAAAAGCCGTCCAAAAGTTGGACAAGAACATAACAAACAAAGAAGTTGAATTGAAAACAGGAATTTTCTTAGCCAAATGTAAGGAACGGCAGAAATCAGTTTCAAAAAGTGTCGTTGAGTATGGAGGAAGTCAATGAATTTTGTAATCTCGGATTTGAAAATTATGTTAGTTTCAGTTATGTGATAAGGTACATTTTATATTCATGTATGAATAAATTAAATTGAACTCAATGTTTCCGTGCTTCAATTTTTTCCATTAAATATATTTTTTCCTATATATACAATTCGAAATTTTGAGAGAAAACTTAGATATTTGTAAGTATATACCAGGCAACACTAGATCATGGTACTCCCCCTTTTCACCTTTAGTTTCAGAGAATATTTATTTAAATTTGGGACATCCCGTTTGCTTACTGAAGAACACTTATATGCATATCAATTATAATTTTCTGCTTCCACAGAGAGTGAAACCAACTTCCGATTTTCAAATGGAACACTCTGTATATTATTACATGGTCGGTTAGGAATGATTCTAAGAAATCCAAGGATACCAGGTTTGATGGTGATATTTTCAAAGACTACGGAGAGATATTGCCAATTAATTTTCCCATAATCTCGATAAGTGCGAGAGAGAAGCTTTCCCTGGCAGATAATTCTATTCTCTCTCACACTAATGGAACTTGTTGATAAAATAATTGGCGATATTGAACGAAAGTTGGTATCACTCCCGGTGGAACAAGAAATTGGAAAATAATTGATATGTACAATTAAGTCATTAAGTATACAGGATCTCCCAAATTTCAATCAATTATCTTTGAAACTAAAGATGAAAAGGGAAGTGTCCTATAATTCAGTGTCACACGCTCAACAGGTATCATCCATATTGGGATATTCTACAAATATTTGAAGTTTTGCTATATACGTTCCACAGATATCCTCAGAATATTCTTGAATATTTCTTGGAAATATTTAAAGAATATTCAAAAAAAGTCCCATTTCATGGTCCATAGAATATTCGAGAAAGAATATGAATATTTAAAATGGGTCTATAGAATAATACAATATCCGAAATCGAATATTTTTAGTACGTCCATTGAATATCTAGTGCTATCTGGGAACATGCGAAATAAGTATCGTTGCACAAAATTGTTTTTCAAATATCACTCCAATCATTATAAATATTCTAAAAATTAGTTAAAGATATAATATTTTTAATGGTTATAATTTGAAAAATTTAACAAAATATATGACACGGGGAAGTTCACTGCCAAATGGGTTACATCATGTTTTATCCCCTTGCCAAAAAAGAACAATGCAACGAAGTGCGAGGATCATAGGCTGATCAGTATGATGAGCCATGCGTTAAAGATATTCCACAAGATTATTCTCTACAGAATTTATAAAGTGCGATTGAGATGCCGGATCCGCACAGTGTGGGTTTAGAAGGGGACTAGGCACGAAAGAGGCTATAGTTGCAACCCAAGTATTAGTCCAGAGCTGCAATGATCAGAGGAACGATGTGATGCTATGCTTCATCGACTACGGGAAAGCGTTCAACACCACAAACTCATCCAAATTCTGTGGAGGATAGATATAGACCAGAAGAATATCCGCTGGATAGAAAACCTTTATTGGAACTAAACAGCCGAAGTCAAGGTTGGCAATGAACACACAGAACCGACAAAGATCCTTAGAGGGGTCAGACAGGGATGCGTTCTCTCTCCACTCCTTTTCAATCTATACTCTGAAAACATCTTCCAGGAAGCTTTCGAGAAACACAGCCTGGGTATTAGGGTGAACGGAGTGTAGGTCAACAACATACAATACGCAGACGACACAGTCCTAATTTCTGACAATATGAAAGACTTGGAGGACCTTCTTGATGTCGTGGGCGATAGTAGCAAAAGCTTTGGTCTCAATATCAACACCAAGAAGACAAAATTCATCATCGTTCCACGCAAGCCGGAAGAACATGAAAATGCAAACCTAACACACAACAGATGCCCCATTGATAGAGGATATAAATTTAAATATTTAGGCACATGGCTATGTGAAAGCTGGACATCCGAAACGGAAATCAAATGCCGAATCGAAATTGCCCTAAGCACATTTATAAAATTCAGGAAAGTTCTTACCAACACCGATTTCGACCTCGACCTAAGAATCAGATTTGTAAAATGTTACGTGTGGTCAGTGTTACTGTACGACATGTAGGGCTGGACCTACAGGCGAATACTGAAAGTCCCATGGACGGCCAGGAAAACGAATGAGGGGATCCTGAGAACGATTAAAAGAGAACGCGAATTGCTGGAAACCATCAAGCGCAGAAAAACAGCATATCTAGGCCACGTAATACGGAATGAAAGATACCAATTCCTACAACTAGTAATCTAGGGAAAGATTGAGGGGAGAAGGAGAGTCGGCAGGAAGAAGATGTCATGGCTCCGAAACGTGAGACAATGGACAGGGCTCAGAACAGTAGGAGACCTATTCAGCACCATCAGAAATAGAGAAGAGTGGGTACATGTGATCGCAAACATCCATTAATGGATAAGCAGTGGCAGAAGAAGAATATAAAAATCAATAAATCGACGATAGTGAGATTGAATAGGGTACTTTTTGAAATAATTTATTATTGCAACTCAGTATTTAAATACTGTACATATTATAAAATGGCAAATATTGAATTCTGAACGATTAGCGTAAACCGCCTGTAACTCTTACGCTCCTGATCAAACGAGTTCGTCTAAAACCGTAATTCTTCTATTTATATCTATCCCCTCTCTTCAATTTTAATCTACACGTTGAAAGTATAAATGCCCATACCGTATTCCTTATTAATATTAACAGAAATATTTCCTCATTTAATTCTAACGTAAAACAATAACCGCCTGATAGTCAACGGGAAAATTTAAGAGACACATGGCACTACAAGTGTGTTAGAGAGAGGCATGGTGAGATAGATAATCTAAAATCAATTAGGATACTAGAATATACGAATACGAATCGCACGTGCGCCTCGCGAGGGCGGTACTTATGAGCAGCTATAGTTCCGACGTTCAATTGTTCGTCACTACCTGTTTCCGAATAACGAACGATCTGTGTGAATCGTATAAAATAAGTATGCAGATACACCAGGTCGTACATAATGCAAATATGTCGGAATTATATTTTGTGGGTTATTTCCACGACAATGTAAAAGTAATTTTTTAAATAATATAATTTAGCAGACCCATGCTAAATTTTAAATCTAATTTAACATATTTTATGTCATATTACTGCAACACTAACCTACCGGGTTATATTTGATTATCAGATATAATACAACATGCAGCATTAATATTTGCGTGATAGTAGACACTACAGAGTCTCCGTAGTCTAGTGGAATTGTGCTCCCTAGATACATCATAATTAAAAAGTCGAAGACCCACCTATCGAGAGGCAATGGAAAACCACCGACAGTATTATGTCTAATACAGCCTCTCAACATAGACGTTCGTATCCGTCGTTAAAATGTAGGTCCCTCCTATCTGTGGTAACTGGAGAGCACAACACAGGTAGAAGTGACAGGTCGCCAACATCCGATCACGGATATGGCACTGTAAAAAGAAGAAGACACTCTTAACCTCAACCACGGCTTAGATCTTGACAGCTTGTTATAAGCGTCATTTATCATTTTCACGTGTGGTCTTATAGTATCTTGTTTTCTCTGTGTTAATTTCGAAAACGAATTTTTAAAAAAGTAAAAGCTTGTCTTTGTACAAGCCAAAAAATATCAGGAGTTCAAGATAACTTTGAATTCGTAAACACAGTAAACAACAATAATGACTTCTTCTTCTTCCTTCATGTAGGTTGACATCCTGTTGCGGTTTACTGTCATCTGTAAGTATTGGGAGCATTCAGAAAATATAACTTATAACTCAACCGTTGAGGGAGTGCTCAGTGAGCAACGACGATTGGTTGAATGAACGATAATTTTTTGGAAAGTTTAAATATTGAAAAATTGAAATTATGACTAGATACAATCTAATTCTTGCATTATTGGATGATGGTGATAAAGCTTATATAAACAGCTCTTGTCTATTAAAAGTAAAACATAGCAACGTATGATAACAAACTAAACAAAACATAATTTTATTATTGTGTTGCTAACGAGTAAAATGTTGGGCGACAATTATTCTTTTATTCCTAGTTATACTAAAGGAATTTCCATATTTTGCATTCAAGAGGGTGAGTCTAGTGAATGTTCAAGGGTCGTTTGTCTGCAATGAACTGATTCTTATTGATTATTTTCTCTGTTTTGTTGATTTTGTAAAAGGTTTGGATTATTCAAATTATTTCCTCTAGAAAATTTTATTTCCACGAGTATTGTCCATATTTCTATTCTAACTGCCGTGTCAGAGGCTGATATTAAATCAAAGTTTTCCCCTTTTCACTATTGTTCTTTCTATTGAATTATACAATATGTATATGTTTCTCTCTCCGGCCTAAAAGCTGCCTGATCCTCTTTAGTTCTATGTAGTGTTTCAGACACTTTCCCAAAATTTTTGTATAGAGTTTGTAACTTGTTGTGTCAAACACATTTCTACATTTTCGCATTGAGGTCTTCTTTATAGATCGGTACTATTAGATCATTTTCTCATTCCCGCGGCATCTGCTTTTCCTCCCATGTGTCTTTGACAATATTGTCCTCCAATCTTTATCCCAGCTATTCGATAAATTCTGGTGCTATTCCGCTTGTTTTAATGTTCTGTGTGGCGTCTTATATTTCTCTCGCTATTTCTTGTTGTTCTATCTCTATTTCTTCTATTCACCTACCTAAAAATTCTCAATGTACAAAACGTTTTTGATCAATAAGTAAAATTATTCATTCAATAGTTATCGTACATCATTTTTTACCCTCATATTTTATAAAGTAATTAATGTATTTTTTTTAAATAAACTTGGATTGATTATCTTATTGATGCATATTTTTTAGTATGGAAGACCCGCATAATAATATAAAACGAATTTTCTATCATACATTACCGAGTCAACTATTCATATTAGTGAAAGTATTCATGGAAAATTAATTATATGGTATCTTCAAACTTGGGTGAAACATTTAATTTTACAATGTGGTTTGTTAGTAATGAGGCGAGAAAGGAAAATTATGAATTCGTTGTTTAAAATCTTGCGAATCAACACAAAGGCAGGATGTGACTATATTTCTCTATAATGTACTGATTAATACTCTCATAATGATTGAGATAAAATTTCTCAACTACAAAGATCAGTGTATTTGTAATAATTAGAAATGTTACTAAATCTCAATATTCTTATTTTTTCTTGCGCCTAAATAGAGTAATAACGCGCTTGTATCCTTATGACTGCGTAGCTTGATCGTTTCCATTCTTTTATAACATGTTTAGTGTCAAGGAGGGGTTAAATTAATGCCTTTGAAAGTTTTACTGTCAAATACATGTAAACGATTTTCTAAACTGACCTTAACCAGTAGCTGTCCAGTAAACTGGACAATGGGCTATGCACATGGTTTCTATTCCTGTATGAGGATTTGGCTCTAAAAAGTGGAATTTGCCTTTAGCTTCAACCTCATTATCTACTGGTAAATTTCCTGTCTAAATGATAAGTTTCTTAATCACTTCTTTCCGAAAGTTTTGTGACGCCTTAATTCATCTCACACAGGTTCTTACCAACTGGCACGTCATTTTGGACACCCTCGATGCAAAGTTTTTGAAACAAATGCTCAGACGCCAGATTATTTTACGTGGTGTACTCCACGGCCCCTTGACCCTTAGCGTCAAGAGTTCCAGGTAGCCTCTGATGGAGGTTACGGACAATTCCAGGGGTCTCGTTGAATTTACCACTTCTACAAAACTATAGCCCTTAGACGGCGATGCTACGGGATATGAAGAAAACACTGATTGTATTTATTTGTATATTACAAGTCCTTTTCAAAATATATATACAAAATAACACTTAACAATTTCTGAGTATTTTCAAGCGGTACCGAATCTGTTAAATATATACAGTATGCAAATGTGTTCTAGCCTTATTTTATTATGCACTATGCGAAATTTGCCGGTATTGAAGGATGTGAGCAATTGAGCAATGGCACAATGAACCAGGCGTAAGCAAGCAAATGCAATTGTTAATAACAGCGTAAGCAGTATAAGCAGTTTGTAATTATGCAGTGAGCAGCAATAAAACAATAAATACCTATCACAGTAGTAAACGGGATATAACTATCTTCGCGGTAGGGACGGTCAATCGGGATAGGTGGGAAAATGCGACCAGACCAGTTTATAAAAAAAGACTAATGGACATAAACTAGATTATCAATCAACCCCAGCCTCAGACTTGGTTGGTCGGTCAGATAAAACTATATATAATTTAGAACTAAGATTAATCAAAGGTAAATCAGAGAAAATTATGCTCGTTCCGAAAGTGGAACAGCTGGTAGCAACAGCTTCTGCTCCGCCCCAAAATCGTTTTTTTTCAAATTGCCGGTCAGTTAAAGCTATATATAATTTTAGAACTAAGATAAATCAAAGGTAATTTAGAGAAAACTATGCCCGTTCCGAAAGTGGAATAGCTGGTGGGAACAGCCTCTGCTCCGCCCCACAATCGGTTTTAAATTTTCGAACTATCGGCGAACTAATACTGTATAGCAAAGAAATTAATTCCGAAATAAAAAAATAAAAGATCACAGTCGCAATATACAACGTTTCTACCGGCTGAAAATGGGATAGCTGGTGGCAAAAGCCTCTGCTCTGCCCAACAATCATTTATGTATTTCCAATTATCGATTTAAATTAAAAATATATTTGGGTAATTTGAGACAGGACAATAGGTATTAAAATCTCAATCTGAAGATTGAAATCAAAATGCTATTTCAATGTATTGAAGGTTCAGTCATGAATTTCAAAAGAACGATATTAAGAACACAATAATAAAAACTGTAAATACATTTTCTTATAGCTTCAAAAAAAACCCGGCTTACCAAAATACGGTACTAAATTTCTAAATAGTCAAACTACTAAATCGTTTACTGAAATCAAATATAAAACTTTTGAAATTCGACGTAATATTTTATTCGGTTTTCTAAGATAAATTTTGACTTACTCAGAAAATAAGGGACGGTCAGACTCTAACAATTCACTTGACTTTAAAATTATCAATTTTACAACTTTGTGACACGCGTTAGCAAAAATTTCCAAACGGCAGCAGGCAGACAGAGTCCCAAAACGCTCGGTTTTTGGAATTTATAATTTAATTCCTACCTAAAATTTTTGGCGTTAACGGTGGTGAGAAAATTAACTTGAATCGATATACTCACGACGAGCAATATTTCTAATATAATGGGCGGCTTTGGTTTTAATCAAAATAGTTTATATACCGTGCGTCCTCAATAATTTGAATTTTTGAAAAGCGGAGTTTAATAAATTTTACACATTTCTTAAGACGGTAATTCATGGCTTTTGAATTACTAATAAAATAAATATTCAAATCAATGTTGCGGGACTGAAACGGTACCAGAAATTAAAGTTGGAAAGTAAGTAACGTGTTATATACACTTATTAAAATTAAAATATCCTCGGAGACAAAATAAAATCAATCCAAAATGCTTCAAAAAATAACTCGTTACAGTTTAAAAGCCTAATAATTTTATTTTGATTATAATTATATATGAAACAGTAATTTCACATACACAAATCAATTACGTCAACGAACAAAATATTTTGCGTTACCTAACGCGTAAGACAAGAAGCGCCACCAGACAGAAATTAGTTGTCGACTGAGCTCATGTTGCTATATTGTGCTCGATATTGCTATCAACATGATCCAATCTAAGTAGAATAATTTGACTACAACCTGCACTAGACGCATTAAGTTTATTCCCGTAGCCTAACACTAAACCAAAGTGTTGTATCAACCCGCTGTTTAAACTCGCCCATTTAACGCGGACTATATGTAAAGAGCTCGCATGTCCAGTCTAGTGGACGATGGCACCCAACGTGTTAAAAACTCTTCCTATAAACTTGACATTGTCAGATTAAACATTTTCTTGTCAAATTTGGTTTCATTTTGATATTTTTATTGACCCTTACTACTGCGGCGCCACTTGAATCGTTACCATAGTTTTCATTTTCAATATTACCCTGTTTTGTTGATCCTTTCAACTGTGTCAATTGAATAATTACAATACTTTTTAAAAAAAACCTTCAATATAACTTGGCAATGTCAGATTAAACATGTTATAATCAAATTTGGTTTCGTTCTCAATATTATTTAATTTTTACAGTTTTTGTTGATCCTCTTGACAGCGACACTTGAATCGTTACAGTACTTTTGAAAAAAATTCCTACGGTCTTTGGATTTGTTACCAATATTACTTCGCTCTATTAATCCTGTCGACTGCGCCTAGAGAATCTTTGTTTATTAAAAAAACTCCTATTTTCCTGTCTTTCTTGTTCATATTAAACGATGTATGGATTTTATAGCATTTTTATTTAAAACTCTTACAGTAACCAAATTTGAACTGATTTTGTTTTCATTTGTGGTACTTTTACAAATTGCGCCATTAGTGCGACAAAGTTCAATATATCGGTTATTACGGAGAATATGGAATAAAGTTGTTTAGGGAAATTGTAGACATCTGTAAACTTCACATTTAAAGATTATTTTCATTTGTACTGGGTTCTCCCTATCACCAGGGTGGAACAAACATACCTTTTTTTGAATAAGACACCCTATATATTATTTCAGATTCAGATTGAACTCAGCTCCCCCATACTTACAGTGTAGGGTTTCATATAAGTATATAGGGTATTTAATTTTTAAATAAAGGTTTGAAGTACAGCATACCACCAAAATTCGTAGAGCGGACCCAACAAAAAAGTTTTATAATAATGTAAGAGACATTGTTAATAATTCAAGTCATATTTTAGGAGATTATGAAAAGAACTAAATCGTAAATAAAAATCCTCATTCTCCACAATTATATGGAACCATTAAATTACATAAAATAACGAAACCAATTAAACCTGTAGTTTGTTATGCATTCAGCTTGCAAGATAAATATAAACTCATTTCATTTGATGTTTCCAATATGTTCACTAAAATGCCTTCTAAAGAATATATAACACTTGTAAGAAAATTACTAGAAGATAAAAATATTAATCCATAAATAATATCAAACAAACTTAATTTATTTGGTGTATGTATTAATCAAAATTATTCCACTTTAGATCATAAGATATATTTTCCAAATTGGTTTACCAATGGGAAGCCCTATATCACCAATTTTGGCAAACATTTTTATGGACAGTTTAGAAAGGAAAACCTGTGAAAGTGATATTTCAAAAAATCTTTTATTCTGGTATATATATCTAGATGACATATTAGCTTGTTTTATCGGCAGTGAACGACAATTTGATATATGTATATGTATGTATTAATGTACAGAAAACCAACAAACACTGATGTCACAATTCCATATAATTCCAATTATCCCAAGTCACATGAATTAGCAGCATATAATTCAATGACAATTGACAGAGAAATTATTACAATTGAACAAATAGCAACATTCAACGGTTATCCATTACATATGATGAAAAAATGTATCAATAAAAAGAGGCAAAAGTGGCACTACAACTAATATTTCCTAAACAAACTAAAGATATAAAAAAATATAAAATCATCACATATGCAGGTAATATTTCTAATAATATTTCAACGATAATATATTTACCAACAAATACAACAATTTTTTTAAAACTGAAAGTAACGTGAGTACAAAATTGTTAAATGTAAAAACAAAAATATCCTCATTAGAGAAGTCTTGTATATATATAAACTCAAATGTCCAGAATGTAATGTTATCTATTTGGGTCAAACCCTTAGAAATTTGGAAATCAGATACAGTGAACACTTACGAGCATACAGATTGAAACAACCAAATAAATCCCATTGCGCAGAACATTCACTGGACACCAAACATTCATTAACACCTAACCCAGAACTAGAAGTACTACATATTTGTGATAAGAAACAAGAACTGTATTTCCTTGAAGAATTGGAAATTACAATACACTTAAGATACCCATATACACTAGAGATACCCCCAATATCAAGTCGTAACAGAACAGATAAATCTAAGGAGTACTCCACTTTTAAACTGTCTTCTTAAGTGATTATTGTAGAAATGAACAGATATAGTTTTCCTGGTTTTCTTTATCATTGCACAGTTATACTTATCTTAAATGGGAAAAAGATATCGAGGATATTCCCATAGGGCCAATAATATAGAAGCTTTAATATTTGTAATATATCTTTTCTTTTTTCTATTGATATATATATTAAGTCAATCGCTTCTTAGTCTACCCAAAAATAATTATCAAACATCATGTAGGCATCAAATGAAATGTAACTTCTGTCACTCTGACGATAATATTTAATATCGAAACAATTGTCAATTTCCTATAATTTTTAAAATATATTGTGAAATTATCTAGAAACAGTTAGTTTCAATTAGAACAGTAATGAAATAATTGGTCTTTTTTTTGTAAGTAACAACTTGAATGGCCAAGAATATTTGAATCTTCTCCAAAACGAAATAGGATCGCAAATGCGGTACCTAGAAATGTTTCAGTTTGTTATCAGCATGGTGGTTGCCCAGCTCACTCTAGTGGGGAAGTACGGGAATACTTTGATACTGTTTTCCTAAATACGTAAATAGGTCGAAGGAGGTACAATAAAATGACTGGCAATATCTCCAGATTTAGTACCCCCTGATTTCTTTTTATGGGGTCTCATAAAAAATAAGGTAGCAGAAATGAACCGAAGACAAAAGATGATTTGAAAAATTCTACTATTAATGAATTTCGAAAAGTTAGTAGAACTGATATTAATAATAATGTACGGCGGAACTTTTATGATTGTTTGTGGCAGTGTTTAGCAGCACACGGAAAAAAATTTAGCATTTATTTAAATAAATAAATTTATAACACAAATAAAAAATTTTTATTATAAATATTTCTACTTAAAATTTCTTTTTGGGCAAACATTATGAAAAAATTCCGACAAAGCGCGGGACCAAACCACGTCACTTCACATTTAACTTTTAAATTTCCAGTGCATCAACCGCCGTTGCTAGCACCGCCCCTTACATTACTTTTTTAAACATAACTATACATTTTTTTATCAAATTAGAAACAATTTAAGAAAATTAAAAGTGCGTTTGGACTTATTTAACGATCTTCCCTAATCTCTCATTATTTTTTATGAACTCTATTTGGTAAATCATTTTCTTGCTTCTGACATTTTTGTACGGGAATTCCTATGTCGCATTTTATCAATATCATAGTGTATACAGTAGGAACTGTGAAGCTTTTCCATCACGTGACTTAGTTGACGATGATATTCAACACATACTATGTTGGTACTGTCTTCTTCTAATAACAGAAAAAAGTGAAACTCAATACAAGCGTTTGTCGCATTGTTTTGATTAAGATGCATATCAGTGACGTGATGGAAAAGACTCAGCGTTTCTAGTGTACGTGTCCTACCCACATATTGCAATATATTACCTACAAAATTGTTTGGAAGCTTTCGATATAGTGAATCATAATATCCTCTTACGAGAATCAAATTTCCAATTCAATCTTCACAATAATTTGAAAGTTTTTCGTCTGATCACAAACAGCAGAATAAAAAGTAGTTTCACATCAAATTAATATGTTTCTTCAGGAATACCTTAAATGACTCAGTGTTCACGTTAACTGTTCAACTTATTTTTCAATAATGTTTTGTAAAGTTCTCGGAATTATGATTGCCAATTCTGTTACTCAAGGAAAATTGGTTCAATTCTTTACAAAAAACGGTACAAAATTTGTTTTTATTCTGTTGTTGAGATTTGCATGACATGAATAACCTATGAGAGAATTTCATTATCGAGATGTGATCAATAAAGACACATTGTCTGAGAAATTACTAATACTCAAACTTCATGCGTTCAATGGCCTTTATTTTGAATATAAATATATTATTCTTTTTCGAAATGAAATTAGTAGGTATGCAAAAAAAGTCCTCGAGATTGTTTGAATGGATAATCAAGCCCACGTAAAGACACGTACTTATTGTACCAGGAGTCACACAGATGTATATTCATTGTATGCTTTACGAATTTAGATATACACTGTGTCCGAGAGAAGAAATATATCTGTCTATCTTCACAAAAAGTTTTTTGCACTGAATTCAAAAATAAAATAATAATCTAGTGTTTGAATAACTGTCAGTCTTTGGTAAATAATTGAATTTTCAAACCATTTTTCTGTATAATAAATCTTCCACAGTGGGAAATTCAAAGGATTCTGGATCGTCAATGGCCACGAAGAGAACTCCCCTTCAGTCGTTTTAGAAAATCTGTTCTACTGCCACTAGTTGTTTCGACAAGTTGTTTCTTGGTTGGGTCCTTAAGCTTTATTTTGATTTATTCGCGAGGACCAAATACTTTATTGAATTTCGAAATTCCACAAGATACAAATAAAATATAAAAAAAAATTTCACGTTTAGAAACGGAGAAAATGTCGAAGAATTCGTAGTTGGGTCACACGAAAATGATAACAAATTGGAAACTATGTGCGGACAGACCGAAGGGGAAATCTAAAAGTCTTTGTTAAGATTATAAAAGATAAATGGCCGCTAAAAGATTGGAGAATATTCAGGACATGAAGAAATGGAGGAAAATATTGGGATAAGTGTATTTACTCACAACAATGAAAGAGGACAAAAGTGGATTATGTAACATGAAAATAATGAAAGCAACCAAGAATTAGAAAATATCACGAATAGTATAAAATAAAATGAAAAAAGGAATTGACAACGCTCGTATCACCCTAGGGATTGAAAGTGATTAGAATGAAGATGATAAAATGTCTTCTTTCTCAATTATAACTGACAAAACAAATTGCCAATTCCTCGACGTTATAATAACGGTATAACATTTTGTCTCATCATAATTTCAATTGGAAACATAAATAAACAAAAAATGTAATGACATATTTTAACCTTGGCTAGTACAATGATCCATGCCGAGTCAGAATCTAATTATTCGTTTCATTTGAGACTGTAATTATCTGAGGTGGCCTTATACACGGTTATCTTTGTCGTTTGAAAAATACATTAGGGGATATTTATTTAAAAATTATTAAGATTATACAAAATGTTTGATATGCCTAAAATATATATAAACCAATAAGGAATAATCGAAACAAACTTTGGTTATTGTCGGTTAGTCATTGGTCAATATACGTGGTGAATTCACAAATATGTTGTATATTTTCATATGTTTATTATTATTATACAGTGGAATAAGTGTTACCCCCCCTATTAAATTAGTTATTTTTATATGGCAACATGGCGACAGGTTTAGATGTGCTTGATGACGCTCTCCGGAATAAATGCTGTAAAGCGTGTAAAAGAAATGTCGTAAATGATGTTAAGTATATAAACTGTGAAAATAGTTTCCATACAAGCTGTGCATAAAATATAAATTCTCTAAAATTTACTAGTGATGATTTAATTACATGTTGTGAGCAAGATTCAGCATGTGATCATTATTTTTCGATTCAATTGAATGTCTAAGTCCAGACAATAAGGTAGTATATATTAATATATTTAAATATATTAGATAGAAACGGGATACATTATTCCTCTTCGATTTAGGTCACTGGAAGTAACTTATCTATTCGAGAATTATAATAACAATAAAACAAATTTAATAAAACAATACTATAAACAATTACACGAATTTCAATTAAAGGGGATTATATTTTAAACACATATGTGACTACGTTAGGTTGGGAGAGAGACTAAAGAAAAATATTTTGCTCTTTACAATAAAAAAATAGACGGTTTTAGGGATTAAAACTAACTTTTCCGCGTCTGTGAGAGGCCCTGAACAATATTCTATCAAAAAATTGTCACTTGTATACACTTCGGGGGATGTATCGTGCTGTGAAACAGAAATTTTACCCAAAATAACCGAAAATTTAGTATATCTGGATTTATAGGACCCGGTGTACTAGCTCTAGTCAGTTGAAAATTAATAGGGTACATTTGTGAGACACCTTGAAAAATATCCAATTATAAAATTGGTCACTAGTGTACACTCCGAAGGCTAACAACCCCAAATTACTCCAAAAAGGACCAAAAATGTGGCACTTCTGGTACTATGTGAGCGGTGAGCTAAAAATGAATAAGGTCCATCTATAAGACCCCTGAACAATATTCAATCTCAAAATTGATCACTTGTATACACTCTGGAGGCTGTATCGTGCTAACAAACTGAAAATTCTTCAAAAATTACAAATTTAGGTACAACCAGTACCATAGCACTCGTTGTACCGGCTTTAGCGACCTGAATATCAATAGAGTTTATCTTTGAGACGCTCTGAATAATACCCAATTATGAAATAGGTGACTTGTATATACTCCGGAAGCTGTAACGTGCTAACAAACTGAAATTTCTCCAAAAATGACAAAAATGTTGTACTCAAAGTACTATAGCACCTGGTGTGCTGAAAATCAATAGGCTTCATCTGTGAGATGCCCTGAATAATATTTAATTATAAAATTCGTGACTTGTTGCACTCCGGTGGCTGTATCGTGCTAACAAACTAACAAATAATTAACAACAATAACAACATTACTTGGATTTTTCAGTTTTTGTTCAAATAAAAAAAATTATTATAAAAGTATAAATATTTCTTTAACTTATATGACACGATCTTGTTAAGTATGTGGGTAAGAAAGGCTCTACGAAGCGAAAATTTTTTACAACTATTATTCAAACATTTTTTTCACTTACAATTAAGACTGAAATTCAAGAAAATTTTGTTAGTTAACAGTTGTTCAACTTGTTGAAAAATTAACTTTCAGTAAAATTTCCAACGGGAATAAATTATTTACAGTGTTCAAAATAAACCATACTTTTTTCAGATTTAAAAAAAAAATTCAATACCTTAAATAAATTAATTAATGTGCCGTACTCGCTTTTGACGCCGCGCTCGCAATCTAAAAATGTCGCGCGCAGACCTATTTTCAGCGTTAAATTAAAATTATAAATAATGGAGATAGAGTTCCGGGAGTTAGGAGTTATTTATTGGAAATTTCCTCTTCTTTCAGAAACTTTTTTTGAAATTTCTTAAATATAGATAGTTTATGAAATATTGGCAAAAAACGAAATGCCATTTTTTTTCATCTTTAATTGTTTATAACTTTTGCAATTTTTTATGTGCGAATACACGCTATTAGCACATTTTTCTAGGCGTCATTCCGAATCCAATGGCTATCGCACATAATTTTAAGAGCAGTATCTCTATTTTGTACCATTTTCAACTTGTCGACTAGACTATGACAAGTTTTTTTATACAAATCGGAAGAGCTAAGTGCTTAACACTACATACATTTTCTATTTAAGAACTGAGACACATAGATTATACAATTATATAAACTTCTTTGGAGGAATATATTTCCTCTATACTGGGGGGAGCGGAGCTGAGAAGCAAAGCCAGCTACTAAAAGAGGAAGGAAACAAAAAAAACAGACTGGTGTACGAGTTATCATTATTCTTGGTTATCTGATATAAGCATAAGCAAAGGACAGAGTTTGATTATTGGACGAACAAACTCTCCATCGGCTGTGAGTATTTTAGTGGCCCTGACTTTACCATCTTTGCCTAAGAGGGATTCGAGGAAGTTATCTTCTTGTTTAATTAGTACCATTTGATATTTCCTAATATTAGAAGCATGGAGTAACCATTAAGGCGATTCTGAAGTAGATTAAGACAATCCAGAGACCACCTTTTCCAAAAGGATAGTTGAATTCTGCTACAGAGCTGCCAGAAGGACAGTCTGTTAATAGGGATCTGTGAAAGAGGTGAGAACGGCGACAATAAGAAAATGACCTGGGGTCAATGGATGCAAATCATTTGCATCGTTAGATAAGGGGTATAGATGTCTAGAATTCAGGATTGCCTCTATTTGTGTAATCACAGTACTGAATTCTTCAAAAGTGAGAGTATATATACTTATGATGCAGTATAGGTGGTATTCGGCACATTTGATTGATGATTACCATATTCCACCCCAATGTGGAGAACGTGGCGGAATATTTTTCCATTCAATAAAAGTGAGGGACAAGAAGTTCTTTATAGAATCAGAGGTAGAGTTCAATAGGAGAAATTAATTAAACTCTTTGATTTGATTATTAGCATCAACAAAGTTTATGGCGTTGTCACTGAATATAACCTGAAGGTTACCTCTTCTTGCAATAAAACGTTTCAATGTTGCAATGAAGGCCTCAGCTTTTCAGCCTTTCGGCTGGAAACTAATTCCATGTGGACGGCTTTAGTGGCCATGCAAACAAACAAAGCTATATTGCACTTGGTGATAGGGGCTTTTCTCAGGCGAGAGCTTTTGAAAAGAAAGGGGCCCGCAAAGTCTACTCCTGTTTTTTGAAAGATACGATCAAGCCTTACTCTCTCTTTGGGAAGATCTCCCATTATTTGCTGAGCAGTTTGAGCATTAACTTTAAAGCACGTAATGCAGGTGCCTGTTATTTTTTGTAATTTATTTCAATCCATTTATCGGCCAAAAAATTAGACGAAAATTCGACAGAATGTTCTGCGGTCCGATATAACCTAAACGCTTGTATTCAAGGAGCATCATAAGATGTACAGTGTGATTTGGAGAAGGGAGTAGGGGAGGGTGTTTTTGCTAAAAAGGAATCAATGCATTAGAAAGTATTCCTCCTACTCATATCAAACCTTGTGAGTCAAGAAAATATTTTAACGCTAAAATGTGTTTTTCAGTAGGAGGTTGTTGATTCGTAAGCTTTTCTTTCTTTTTTAAAGTGTGTCAGTTGTATTTGCTTCACAATGAACTCAAGAGCTTTGCGTACATCAGCTGATGATAACGGTTTTTTAGTATTATGACTAGGATTTCTAGTGCTGTAAATACATCGAAACAAATATGCTATACTAGTGTTTTAAATGAAATTCACGGTTTCTAGTTAATTCCACAATATAATAAGAGTTATTGAAAATTCTAAAAAATTGACAATTGTTTCGATAAATCAATATCATCGTCAGATTTATCGAAACAATTGTCAATTTTTTAGAATTTTCAATAACTTTCATTATATTGTGGAATTACCTAGAAACCGTGAATTTCATTTAAAACACTAATATGAACAGATTACACGAAGTAAGGGTCGAGACAGTTAATTTCATTAAATATGCTATAGTACGATGCGACATACTGAATTTGGAGAACTTTGAAAATGCGTGTGTCCAATATACGGACTCTTCTATGGGTGTTGTTAATAGAACAACTTTTGTTTCTTCTGGCAATGAAACTATTGTTTCGAAAGAATATGAGGAGAAAAGTTGATCCTCTGGTGAGCATAAGAAACCAGGCCCATTAAACCATAAATCAAGAGGTTTTGTGAGATAACGTTTCCCTTGATAACATATCTGCTGGATTGTTTCCACTAGCTACTTGATGCCATTTAAAGTTTTTGATGCGTTCTTGTATTATGCAGACCCGGTGTGAAAAATAAGTACTCCACTTAGATGAGGAGTGTGCTATCCAAGAGAGTGTTATCTTGGAATCAGACCATAGATGAACAAAAGAGATTGATACACGATTTGCGAAAATTTCAGATATGCCAGAAGCTAGTTGAGTCAGTAGTATCATTCCACTCTAGTCGAGGTATAGTCTGTTTTTTCTTTGATGGGGCAATTCGAGATGTGCTAGCAACAAGAGTGCAAGAAATTATATCATCTTGATATAAGGATCTAATATAAATGTTACAGCCATAAGCTAGATTCGAAGCTTCACTAAAACCATGTAGGTCTAATTTTATCACTATTTTATTAGGAGTTAATAAAAATCTAGGGATTTGGTAACTCTGTATGAAAGAGAGACTTTTAGTAAAATGAGTCCAATCCTGAATAACCGAAGGATCTGATATAGGAGTATCCCAGTCTAGTCTGGATAACCAGAGATTTTGCATGATGACTTTTCCCAGTACAATTATAGGATTCACCAGCCCAATGGGATCATAGCAGGACCTTATTGCCGACAAAATTTTATTATTTGCAGAGTCTGTCATAGGGTTCCATTTTAAGCCTAGACTTTTACAAGGAGATTGATTTAGATTTAGGTCGACGTCGACTTTTAGGGTTATGGGTTGACATATTTTGTGTAAAAAATCTTGAGCGTGGGATCAACACTTGTGCAAGTGAAATCCGTGTAAAGACAAAATTGAAATAAGCTGGGAATGTAATTGAAAAACCTCTTCATAAGAGTTTGTACCTGACAATACGTCATTAACGTACGTTTGTTGAAGTAGTGCTTCTGAAGCTAAGGAAAAATTAGAGTTTCTGTAGGCTATTTCGTTCAGAACACAAGTAGCTTAGAAGGGGGCTGCGTTTTGTCCAAAAGATAGCGTTTGAAGGTCAATGCATTGAATATTATCATTCACTGAATCCCTCCACAAAATATTCCGTAGGAAGTTCTGATTTGGATTAAATAATATTTACCTATACATTTTTTCTATGTCTCCGGTGAGAGCGAACTGATAAGTTCTAAACCACGATGATTTTAGTTGTAGCACTGTTTTCGCTGAGTACGCACAGATGCGGAATAGAGTACTTATGATCAGAGAGATGATTTGTTAACGTGGAGGAGACAACCTTACCATGCTCTAGTTGAACGTATTCGTCAACAAACTTTTTGTGTTTCAAAAAGAGTGAGGGGTATCTTAGAAATCTACTTTCAAGAGTAAAAAGTCTTTCGCAAGCTACTGAGAATGAATCTTCTAGTTTAAAGTTCTCCTTGGGAGACATGAGAGGTAGGTCGACTTGAAATCTTCCTGTGGGTAATATCTTCACCGTGTTTTTGAAATGAGGTTCTGCAAGACCACCTTCTGAAGAGACAGTCTTGTCTATTGAGCAGTTTTCTTGTTCAAAAAAAGAGCACAAGTGCTCATTGAGAGACTTGTCTTTTGACCCAATGTATTTAAATCTTCCAAGATTGAAGATTGTGATGAGAGGGACGAGAAAGTTTGCGAGTTCGACTCCTGTTGAGTCGCTACTGCGAGAGTTGCTTCATCCTCATATTTTTTAAATTCAGAGGTCGAAAACAGAGAGAGGAGGCTGTATAACAGCTGCTTGCTGAACTATGGGGAATTCAGAAGCCACAAAGAGATGATTTCTATTAAGAATATCATTGGAATTCCTTGCCGCTACTTATCCTGGTATATTTCCGGCTAGAATACATCCAATATGAGAGTTTACGAATGTGGGGAGAGGTGGAAGAGTAATACAAATCGGCACCTATAACCATGTCGATTTTAGAGGGCTGGTGAAAGTCATCATCTGCTAGCGATTGAGAGATACTAGTAGGAATTTTGAATTTATCAAGTTGGAATTTAATTTGAGGTAGGAGGGTGGTTATATTGTTTACCACTGAGCAGGATATAGTGAAGTGTTCGTACGTTGTGGTAGAGAATATCTCCACATCCAACATGGAAGAAATTTGTGAGCTTCGTGCACCGATTCCAGCAGAGAACAACGGCTAATTATATGGTCTATATCCAAGAGAATTTACTCGATGGGAAGTGATGAATGAACTCTGACTCCCGCTGTCGAGGACCGCTTTGAAAGTTATGGGTTCACCAGATTTGGATTACGCGATCACTTTTTCTATAGCCAACAGAACTAATGAGTTGGTCGAAGAGAGGCGTGATAAATTAACCACTGAGGGAGTTTCGACTTGCAATTGTCTACTTTGCGGCGTGTGACTATTATTGATGGCAGTTGATGTGCTTGCTCTAAGTTGATTGTAGTTTGATCTAGGACTATTTTGAGGCAATTGTAAAGAGTCGGATAAGGTACGATTTGCTTGTGAATTCTGATTGTTTGAATTGAAATGTTGAAATGACCTATCTGAGTGTGAGTTGTTTCTTGATCTATTAGGAAGATGCAGCAGGCTATGGTGACGTTTGTGACATATACTGCACATGTGTTTGCTGCTGCAATCCTGAATTTCTCGTTTCCAAACAGTTGTGACAGAGCTGTTTTGACAGAGCAAAGTTAATACGATCCGGGAAAGAGAGTAGAGCATTTATCACATTTATAAATAGTGTGATTTGAACTGCAATATTTGCATTTTTCAGAAAGCTGGAGACTAGACGGGTATCTCCCTGTTGGGATGTCTTGGGAGGTGGAATGGAGTCCTACTTTGGAGGGTTTCTTATTATTCTGAAAAAAGCGTTCATTGAAATTATCAAGATTTTCTAAAACTACACACCGGTTTTCTATAAAGTAAAAGAATTCGGAAGTAGTGGGGAGAGTGTTCGAATTACGGGTGTTCTCAAATTCCTTTCTTGATTGGAAGTCAATTTTTTGTTCAAATAAATAGACAAAGATGGCTTCTAATAAATCCGTGTTATTGTTGTTTAAATTTTCAATGACTTGTGAGTGGTCACGAATTCTACTTTTCTCCAACAACTTAAGGCCAACTAGAAAATTAGCATTTGTAACTTTGAGTGCGTCGATTGTTTTGAGTGCCTGTCCTTTAAGGAGAGTTTTTAAGTAAAAGAATTTTTCGGTATTTGATTTTAAACTATTGTTATCAACAATCAGTGACATGAAGAGTTAAAAAAAAGTTTGAGAAATTCCTCGGGATTTTCACCTGAAAATGTAGGAATGTGAGTTTTCAGTAAAGTTACATTTGAGTTACAATTACTTCTGCTATTACCGGAATTTACATTTCCCGATGAAGAAAGTCTACTTATGTTAAACGACAAGATGGATGTAGCGTTATAATAATTGGTATCGATTACTGATCGATCCTGCTCATCATGAAATAATTCTCCATCACTTTCCATCAAATCCTCTATACAATCCTGATCACGTTCGTATTTTGTGTAGTTTTCATCCGATGAACTCAAACGGCCTTTATATTCTTCTATATCATCATTAGTTGCATTTGAATGAAACCAGTAGAGAATTCTAGTAATTACACTCTTAGCGCATTTCCTATTTTTCTGTGCATTGCATTGTTTTAATCTGTATGCTCGTAAGTGTTCACTGTATCTGATTTCAAAATTTCTAAGGGTCTGACCCAAATAGACAGCATTACATTCTGGACATTTGAGTTTATATATACCTGATTTCTTTAATGTTGGTACTTTAGTTTTAACATTTAACAATATCAGTCTGTAAATGGAAAAATTCCTAAAAAAACTACTCCCATCGAGCTCACAAGGTAAATAGAATATCTGAATATAAGTAACGGTCAAATCGACCCGTTACAATTTGCAACAAAAATTCTTCTTCTACAGTTGATTGCCCTGTATTTATGTCAATATAGTATTTTGTGTCAAATTTCAGAAGATTAACTTCCATTGTTATAAGTAGGTTAATTCTTAAAACCTACGTACGGCAAAGAAGAGATATCATCTAACATTTTTATTATTTATACCTATTAGAAATAATGATCTGACATTATTGCAGTGATGCTGGAAAATATTTCCTTTATCATCGTTTTAAGTAAGACATGTGAACCAATTGTGCTTTTGTAGCGTATAAATAACTTTACAGAGCGCCATCGTTATTCTTTATTGTCGTTTTTTTTGAGGAATAATGAACGTTTAGAGCTTGTACTTACCGATATTTATTGCGCATGGAAGTGGGTAATGAAGGTGGTACGATTGACCATGATAATAGGCCGAAAGCGATGGTTAACAAACAAAAAAGAACGTCAAGTAATAATTTTTTCCAATACGTAACGATGTTATCTACAATGTCATCCTGTAAGTAAGTACCACATGGGAAACTTTTTCATTATGGGGTTTTCAACAAAAAGTTATTCTTGGTAAAGGCTTGTGCATGTCTTGAAACTGATTATGTACAATGCTTTTGGCCGATGACCGATTAATACTAGCTAATGTTGTATAGGACATCATTTACATAATGAGATAATTAATTATTATTATATGAAATTGAATATCTTTGCGCAGGCAAGCACAGAATTATGTATTTAGATGCAATCAGTAGAAGCTAGTGGAACATAAATAATTAAAGTCTCTCAATACACAAGACGGCAAGTATGACAATAATAACGTCCCTATTTATGTATCTTTACCATACATAGAACCAGTCACACCAAAAATATCTGCCATATTCAAACCATATAATATAAAAATTGCTTACTAACAACACCTAACAATTAATTATATTTCCAGTATAATCAACAATAAGACACCAATAAATGAGCTAACTAACATAGTTTATGAAATTCTTTGTATGAACTGTAATAAAAGTAGTTTGGTCAGTCAAAGAGGTCACTTACGAATCGAAACGCTTCTCATAAAAGTGACAGTAAATTGAACTTCGGCAGATGTGAACTAGCGGAACACGTATTCAATAAAGGGCATTCTATGTATGAATCTGCCAAAGTCTTGACATCAGAAGAAAATTATAAAAAGCGTCTGTTTTTGGAAGAAGCCTATATATTAATCAAGAAGATGAATGTATAAATAATAAAAGGACTCGAATAACCTTATAATTTGAAAAACAAAACTCAAAAAATTTAAATTCCAGGCCTAATAACCTATCATATAATAGATCACAATATCATAGTAGAATAAATTAACAAAATTCATAACTTAACAGCATTGTTTAATGTAGTTATATTGTTTTTTAAGTTTATTTATTTTGGGAGATATTTACAATGATTTATTATACAGTTTACATTTATACCACTATTCTAGGTTAACTAAGTAAGTAATTTTTATAAAATATTTTCATTTATATATTCTGACCATAGTTATTAATTTCAGACCTTAAAAATGAATATGTAACATATTCGAAAGTTAAGAAAAAATATATTAAGAAGAGTACACCTACATCATCTTATCTAACCTTTGGAACAGAGGATACCCAACTAACAATTTGCTATTTTATAATAGTCGTAGAAATGTTTTGGCAATAAATACATTATAAAACTATATTAGTCTCAGAAACGTTTTCAAAATGTTTATAAAATATCTATAAACACAAAATGGACACAATTTATAAAACATTTTGTTTATATAATATATTTTATAAGTGTTATAGCAACTACAGATATACAATGTTTATAAAAATACAATAAAATTTTTTTATAAGAGATTTGTAAGTGTTTAATAAATGTGCTAGGAAATTCCTTAAATTTTATTATGCGATACTTATATAATAGTTTAAAAATTATTATATAAAGATAGTATATATGTTTTATAATTGAATTACATACCATATTATTACTATTGTAGCTGTATTAATTAAGCAACTTTGTTTTATTAATATGATTGTAAAAAGGAAAAATGTTGTCAAACAATACTATTGCAGATTGGCTGATGATAATAAGAAAATGCATGCATGAACAGCACCAACGTTGGAAAGAAAATAAAAATGTATTACTCTTGTAAGTTAAGTTTGATTTTTGTGCAAGTATTAGCTTCAGACAGAAAGAAAATGTTGATGCGAAACAAATTTTACTGTGATTTATATGGTATAAAGGGAGTGAATTTTTCATCCACATTCAGTTTTTCTGATAATTTTAGAAGTTAAAAAATTGAAAATATAAGTTTTAGTAGTCATATTTGAAATTACTAGTTGTTTCCTTCTAAATTTGTTTATACTCGATGTTATTTTCACATAAAACTATTTGAAATAGTGAATTATATTTTAATCTTTAGAGATATTATTAAAATTTTATCTATATCTGATTATTAACATAGCTGCTAATATAACCGTTTAGCGGACAAAGTAGGTTTTATGATATAATTTTCCAATGTTTGTGATAATTTTAAAATTCTCATAAAATGTACTTCATTTTCAAAAGAACCCTACAAGACAGGACCGTATTTCAAAAATATAATGAATAAAGAAATTGATAATCAAATTTAACAGGATTATATATTTCTATAACATTTTAAAGTGTAAAAACGAATAAACGAAGAGATGGAATCCATTGGAAATAGCATCTGTCCAAAAAATATTCAGCTTCAAAATGTATTCATACAAATATATGCTTATCTCATCTGAAAAGTTACATTTAAGAGGATGGAGGAGTTACTGACAACTTCGTGACCTGTCAAATCTATGTACATACGTTATTAGTATTTGTAGATGATCTAGAAAAGGATGAAAGTTTGAAAAAAGGCATGTTGGGCTTGAATAATGCCAATATTGGAATATGGTGAATAACATCCCCGACGTATGTCTCTTCTTATCCCTAATCGTAATATAACATTCTCAAGGATTTGATGGAAATAACAAGTAATAAATCCTTCTTGATGCAATAATGCTATAGTTTTAAATAACATTGGTAAAAACCTCATTGAAATCAGTGAATGAGACCGTGGTTTGACCAAAAATTACAGCACTCGGTTGGAGTAGGGCTCTTGGGTCTAGCACACTTCCATATTTGATAAAAAAAATTTTCACGGGAATGTGTTGAAGGATGATTATCTCTCATTTTAACCTAAATCAGTCATCCCTCACCCACCCCCTAAGGGCGAGGGTGGGGGTAACTTTATAAAATAGTCGTAAATATAAATTTTTTAATTTGGAATCAAATTCTACGTAATACTTTACGTATACACCTGAAATTTCATTTTGATAACTTGTTTTTTTATAAAGTTATGCAAAAAAAAATTATCAAAAAATTGATTATTCAATGGTGTAGAGCTCTCGGGTCTAGCAAACTTCCATATTTGATAGAAAAAAACTTTTCGCGGGAATGTGTTGACGGATGATTATCTATATCTATAATTTTAACATGCAACGAAGCATGTCCATACAGCTTGAGGCTTTCTTCCTTTACCGCGGTTTTATTTACTCGGAAGTTTTCCCAAAATATAGACACTGAATGATAAATATAATCTGTCGAAGAAAATTGCGTAATTATGATCCATTCCAAATCTTAACAAACCTCATCTGATCAATCTCAAGCTCACTTTTTTCTTTGGTGCATCAATTTTTAGTCAATAGAAGATGTAATTGAGAAATCACGGCAAATGCTTGTCAATTTCTGAAAATGCGTTTAAAAAAGGTTTTGATGAATGGATTATTGTATTATTTCAATGGGACGCAATAAATGTGGAACAATTGACATATTGCCAGTACTCTTTTAGACATTTTTTTAATTTCATATCAAACAATAATTTGGAGCTAGATAGCTCTGAACACTTGATAACACAGTTGGATTGTATACAGGGCTTTCACTAGCTCAAAACAAAATATCTCTTATTCATTTTGAGCCATTTTTTGAAGTATTGGTAGTATTTTTTTTTCAATAACTAAAATTGAAAAAAAATGTCACATAAGTGCTATCATCTAAACAATAAGTATTGTCTTAACAACGCTTTTTTTCCTTTTCAGATGTTGCCCACTGCTCTAGTTACTTTAGTCACATTTTTATTAGAAGTATGTAATACATCGCCCGTATACAACATGCAACCAGCCTTCATAACGAACACAGTCGGTGAGTAAAAATTCATTTTTCTACGATCGTGCAAAAAGGCACTTTTTGCACTAGTGCAAAAACTATTTTACTTTTATGCACTGAAGTAAAAAACACTTTGAGTTGTGAATCAATTTTTTGATAAATAAAAAAACCAGCAGAACCACCGGAAACAAACCCGAATTTATTGGGTGGGGGGTTGGTGTCTTAATTTATGTTATAATTTCAAACAATCGAAAAGTATATTTTAGCGTTCATCATATAAATCCATTTGAAAAATAGCTATGAAATAACACAGAATTGGAAGATTTTTTATTCTAATTTTGATTAATAAACATATTTCTACTTCTTCATAGTTAGTTACCTATGAATTATACCTGAACCTTCACTGTCAGATTAAAAGTAACAATTTCCGTATCAAATCTAAATTAGAGATTATTAGTTGCATACTAAATTGTAATTGTTAACAAAAATGTCTAATACGGATAGTGAGGATGAACTGTATTCCTCCAGACTTACTTTAAATAGCAATTGAAATTGAGGAGTCAATTTCTAAAAACATAGAAATATCTTCTCAAATTCTAGTACCAGAAGCCTCACAATCCGAAAAGGAACGGTTTTATGTAAAGAACATCCACAAGCAAAATAAAAACAAAAACTTAAGAAATCAGTGGAAATGAAGTTTATCCGTCACTAACAATCGTTAATTGCTCTAATTGATATATCAAAATTGAAAGTATTCCTTAAAAGTAACTATTATTATCTTCTAAAAAACTTTTAATTGCGCTATCGATTGTAGAAGCATCTTGACATTTTAACTCAATGTAGCCTACAAATTCCTCCCTGATTATTTTTTGGCCTTCATCATAGAACCTTAATCCAATAGAAAGCTGCTCTTTTCCAGCGATATCTGCTGTTTTATCAGCCATTACGGAATAAGCTTTTGCCCGTTCACAGTATGCGATTATTTTTTCTCTGATAACGTCACCGCATAATTATATGATCTCATTTTGAATTGTTGGTGAGGTATAGACTGCATTTTTTGACATTTATCCAAGAGGCTCTGTTGCTTCACCAGAGTCAATCCCCAAATTTAAAAGGTCAAAGATAACTCCCTCATTTCCTTCTTTTACTCTAAGCGGCAAATCATGAATTCCACGAAATATTATGCTGGCAATATTTGTTTATTTCCTTCAATCGTCTTATGGTGCCCTATTTGCAACTGGACATCAACAGGAGTATTTTCAGGAAATGTTTTTACAGCAGCTGTTGAAGATTTGTGGTAATAACTGCCAACGTGCTTTCTACAATCTCCATGTACATCCTTAAACTTCATGTAAGGCCTTACCATAAATGACCCCAAAACTCCTTTAACTGTAGCCATTCTTGGCAGAAATAAAACACAATACAAACATGGAGTACCTTTCAAACGACTTGAGTACACCATCCATGGAATATATTGATCTAACCAGCGATGGTTAAATTTTGACTACTTTAACGCTTCTTAGCATAAAAATTTTCAGAATGTTTAGTTTCATTGACAAATAATATTAACCAAGTTTCGTGTCTTTAGTTTCATATACAGGGAAAAGAAAAACTATTTTCCATTTCAGAAGAGGGCTTTTTCAAAAATTTTTATACTGAACACCCACCTTAATTTCCATCACAGAATCATTCCCTAAATGTTTTTGGTGTTATTGAGATACACCTTATATATTGGTAGTTATGTTATGATTTTAAACATTTTCCTGTGACAAATGAACATAAGTAACGGCAGAAATAATAATCACTTCCTCCTTTTTTATCTTATAACAATAATAGTAATTTCCTTCTGTTCCCACTATCTATTAGTTTTCTTTTTATTATTTCCGCTATTTTCTTGTCAAAATTGTATGAACTCGCATTTATATCTAGAACAATGTTGAGACATTCATAAATCAGGTAAATGGATGACCACATTTTAATCGGCAAAAATGTAGCCTTCTGAGACGTGACTGGCAACGACAATTTACCGATGTAACGGTAATCCTATTATTGCCCGTCCTTCATTTCGATTCGTTAAAAAGAATACTATCCATTTCGTGTTTCACGTTCGGTACGTGGTCAACAAAATTGTTTTCCCTGACTGTCCAAATTTAAAACTAGGTTACAAGTTTTCGGTAGGTTTTATCTTTTATACCACAATAATGAGTCAAATTATTGTCATTTTTCAACAACAGCTTTCACTGCACATGAATATTATTCCAAAATACTCAATACTGAAAGTGGGGTGCGCTAAGGCTTAATGTTGAGTCCATCAGATTTAATAGCTTTGAATATTATTTATTATCTTTTATACCATAATGTTGTATCAAATTATAGTCATATTTTATGTGTTTCAACAACGCACATGCATGAAATTAACTGTCTCGACCCTTACTTCGTGGAATCTGCTCATATTAGTGTTTTAAATGAAACTCACGGTTTCTAGTTAATTCCACAATATAATAAAAGTTATTGAAAATTCTAAAAAATTGACAAATGTTTCGATGAATCAATATCATCGTCAGAATGACAGAAGTTACATTTCATTTGATGCCTACCTGATGTTAAGTAGCTATTTTTGGGTAGACCAAGAAGTGACCTAACTTGTGATTGACTTAATATATGTTAATAGAAAAAAGGAGAAGATGTGATATTACAAATATTGAAGCTTAGATATTATTAGCCCTATGGTGATATCCTGGATATCATTTTTCCAATTAAGATCAGTATAACTGTGCAATGATATAGAAAACCAGGAAAACTATATCTGCTGATCTTTACAATTATCACTTAAGAAGACAGTTTATTAGTGGAGAACTTCCTAGATTTAACTGTCCATTGACAACTTCCTATTGTGGGTTTCTTAAATGTCTACTAATTTCCAATTCTTCAAGGAAATCCAGTTCTTTTTTCTTTTCACAAATATGCAGCACTTTTAGTTTTGTGTTAGGTGTCAATAAATGATTGGTATCAAGTAGATGTTTTGCGTAGTGGGATTTATCTGGTTGTTTAAATCTGTATGCCGTAAGTGTTCACTGTATCGGATTTCAAAATTCCCAAGGTTCTGACCCAAATAGACAGCATTACATTCTGAACATTTGAGTTTATATATACCTGACTTCTTTAATAGTGCTATTTTTTATTTACATTTAACAATTTTGTACTAACGTTACTTTCTGTTTTAGAAGAAATTGTTGTATCCGATGCAGAAGATATTATCTTTGAAATATTATTAGAAATATTTCTTGCATTTGTGATGGTTTTTATAAGTTTTTATTTCATCAGCTTGTTTAGGAGATATTAGTTGTAATGCCACGTTTTCCTCTTCTTTACTAATTAGCTTATTTATCATATCTAATGGATAACCGTTGGATGTTGCTATTTGTCTAATTGTATTAATCTCTCTATCAAAATTACATTTGTTCATAGGAACTGAAAAAGCTCTACGTATCATTGAATTATATGCCCCTAGTCTCTGTGACATAGGGTGATTGGAATTGAATGGAATTGTTACATCAGTCTGTGTTGGTTTTCGGTAAATTGAATAATCAAGTACATTATTAACTCTTTGAATTTTTAAATCAGGAAAATTGATTGAGCTATTTTCTTCAATTTCTAATGTAAATTTAATTTTTGGGTGTAAATTATTGATGAAACCAACACAGACTGATGTGACAATTCCATTCAATTCCAATCACCCTATGTCACACAGACTAGCGGCATATAATTCAATGATACATAGAGCTTTTTCAGTTCATATTAGATATGATAAATAAGCTAATTAGTAAATAAGAGAAAAAAGTGGCATTACAACTAATATTTTCTAAACAAGCTGATGAAATAAAAACTTATAAAACCATCACATATGCAGTAAATATTTCTAATAATATTTCAAAGATAATATCTTCAGCAACGAATACAACAATTTCTTTTAAAACAGAAAGTAACGTTAGTACAAAATTGTTAAATGTGAAAACAAAAATAGCACTATTAAAGAAGTCAGGTATATATAAACTCAAATGTTCAGAATGTAATGCTCTCTATTTGGGTCAGACCCTTAGGAATTTTGAAATCCGATACAGTGAACACTTACGGCATACAGATTGAAACAACCAGATAAATCCCACTACGCAAAACATCTACTTGACACCAATCATTTATTGACACCTAACACAAAACTAGAAGTGCTGCATATTTGTGAAAAGAAAAAAGAACTGGATTTCCTTGAAGAATTGGAAATTAGTAGACATTTAAGAAACCCACAATAGGAAGTTGTCAATGAACAGTTAAATCTAGGGAGTTCTCCACTAATAAATTGTCTTCTTAAGTGATAATTGTAAAGATCAGCAGATATAGTTTTCCTGGTTTTCTATATCATTGCACAGTTATACTGATCTTAATTGGAAAAATGATATCCAGGATATCACCATAGGGCTAACAATATCTAAGCTTCAATATTTGTAATATCACATCTTCTTCTTTTTTCTATTAACATATATCAAGTCAATCACAAATTAGGTCACTTCTTGGTCTAGCTAAAAATAACCACTAAACATCAGGTAGGCATCAAATGAAATGTAACTTCTGTCATTCTGACGATGATATTGATTTATCGAAACAATTGTCAAGTTTTTAGAATTTTCAATAACTTTTATTATATTGTGGAATTAACTAGAAACCGTGAGTTTCATTTAAAACACTAATAACGCACATGAATATTATTCCAATTTTTCTGGATAACCTATCCTCCATTTTTTGTATCTTGTCTAAAAAGTTTTTAATGTTTTGCTGGATTGCTGTTTCCAAAAGCGTTCTCAGGAATTGCGATAAAACTCTCAATGAGCTTTCGTTTATTAAGTACCAGTTTTGTCTTATGGTTTCCGAGTTCTCAAAGAGTACAGCTCTGTTGCCTTTTGGGGGTTCTATTTTTGATTTATTTGTGGTAGGTTTTGATATGTGTGGGTGGTATATCGGATGGTTCTTCAATGATTAGATTAGTAGTTTATAGGTCTGATGATTGAGATTCGCTTGTTAGGGCGCGTTGTCATTTTCGTCTTTTTGGGGCGTTATCAAGGGCTAGGTTTGTTGAGAAATGTTGTGGGGGTGTGTAACTGCTTTCTTGTGCGTGTTGAGATATGTTAGTAGAGTGTGTAGTGTCGGAAGTTGATAGAATTGGTTCGGGTTTTTGGAGGGATGGAATTTGAAGTTCAGGATATTATTGAGTTTCATTTCTTTGGGTGTTGGGACAATTTTGTGCTACATGACCTGTGAGTTTTTAAATGAAGCATGCCATTCTATCTGTGGAGAGAAATATTTTGTGTGATGTGTCATCAAAGGTTATTATCATTGAGGTTTGAATTTAAAAGTTATCCGTAGGAAGTATAATATAGGCTTGTCTTCTGAAACTTAGTATGTCTGAGTATTCATCACCTGGGACACCGACTTTCAAATTAGATATAGCTAGTTGATATCCTGCATCATGTATGAATTTTTGTATATCATTGGATATTACATTTCCTTCTGCTGGAGTAACTATTCTCCTTATTGACAAGTTCGTAGAGTGAAATGATACGACTGGATGGTTAGTAATGATTCCATCTACAAGTTTGATTTTGCTTAGATATATGGAAATACTATTTTTGGAGATTCTCGGAGCATAACATAAACTTTTGGGGTTTACCATGTCACCAATTGCTTTGACATAGTCATGCAGAACGATATTGGGTTCTGAGTGGATTATTATAGCTTTTTCCCTCTTAGTGAATACTGATTGAGGTTTTTGTTTGTGGGTTGTTTATTAAAGCACTATTAGGATAGGCAATCATATTTACTACTGCATTGTTGTTAAACTGGTTGCCGCGACCAAAATATGTGCCAGTATTATCATTTTTTAGTAGGCACATAAGAAGCGACAAAAAATTATTAGTAATTTCTTACGTGTTTTCTGATGATTCTTTAACACTTTTTCAATTAGCTGACTAAACTAATGTTTTTGGTGCACTTTAATTGTTTGTAATGTCTCTGGAACAATATTTAAAGTCAATAATCTTTCAATGAGATACAAAGCATCCACCCCCCGGACTTAGTCCGGGGATGCGAAGTAGGGCATTCCATCCACTCTCTGTCATTTCGACAGGACTTCATCGTAGTTCGCGTCTCGCGTCGCGTATTCTCCCACATCTTTCTGTAATTCTGTGGGGAGGTCTCAATATTCTTTCGAAGGGGTAGCTCTGGTGGCTATACTCCCTTATCCTTCCGCGGTTGTTTGTATCGTCGCCGAAGTGTATGATCGCTGTCTCAGCTGTAACTTTCCTTGTCTGCTTCGACGAGGAAAGCCCTAAGCTGAGTGGCCCATCGCCTTCTTTATAGCTGTTCCCGATGTATAAATCGACGACTACCTTATGCAGTAGCGCGGAATTACTGTGTCGCGGGGTTCCTCATATTTCTTTCTTCTTCCCTGGATTCTTTTTTGTTTTTTTGGGGTACGTACGATTGGTCGTCTGTACGGTTTTTTGTTTTTTTTTTGGTGGGGATCTTCATGCCTAGTCGTCTATTTGTTTAATTGGTCTCTTCTGTTTTACGTAGTCTTTTTTCTTGTAGCTTGTTAGGTCCCTTAGTTCTAAGTTTGGATGTGTTTTCAGTTCTTCGAAAAGTTTCCTTGCTCTTTCGTCCTCGCTTGCCTCGTTCTGTCTATTATGTTGTTCACGTGTTTGGTTAATGTTAGTCCCTGGTCCATCGTTACTCCTAATTATTTTGCTTTTTCTGCCCATTCGATTTCTTCGCCGTCAATTTCAATTTTTTATTTGTTTCCTTCGTGAACAGAACCGCTTCGATTTTTTCACTGTTTATCTTTATTTCCCATCTTTTGCACCAATCGTCGACTTCGTTTGCTGCTGTTTGCAGTCTGCTTGTGATATTTCTCACTTTCACGTATATCGTGGCTATTCCAGTATCGTCGGCGTGGAGTGCGTTCATGGTGTCTCCAGTGTATACGTTATATAGTGTGGTACTGCTTTTTGCGTTACTCCCGCTTCTGGATGGCCTATTACCAATCTCTCGTTTGCTACCATCACTTGGAATTTTCTTTCTTCGAGATAGCTGTTCAGGACTTTAATCAGAGTTTTTGTGTATCCAGCCTCTTCCATTTTGTAAAGTAGTCCTTCGTGCCATACTCGGTCGAAGGCTTTGCTTATATCCTGTTGATTCCTTATGATTGAAACCTTGAGTTGTATATTCTACAATTCTCAAGATTTGCTGTTCGGTGCTGCGTTCTCTTCTGTGTCCGAACTGTTCGTCTGGTAATACGTTTAATACTCTTGTTTATTCGTTTAATATCCCCATAATAGTTCTTTCTGCTATTCTACTCATTGCTGGTAGAAAACTGATTGGTCTGCGATTTTGCGGAAACGTTGGATTCTTTCCAGATTTTCTCAGTATAATCATTTCTGCATGGTTCCATCTTGTTGCGAAGTGTTTCGTCCTTATTATGACGTGTATGATGCTGGTTAGGTATGTGGTACCTTTATTGGGAATTTTTTTAACGCTCTGTTTGAGATTCCGTCTATTCCAGGTGCCTTTTTCAAAGAAGCTAATCATAGCAGTTCTTTTACTGCTAGAAGAATTGCGAGCCCTAAGGGTTCGAGCTCCTCCTCCTATAGGTACTGGGCGATGCTTTCTTCTACCATGTCTGAGAAATGCATGTATTCGACTTGGTGTTCATTCGCGTGAACTGCGTTTCTAGCGTGCTATTCAACGCTTCCGCTTTTTCTTTTTCGGTGTAGATCATCCCGTTGGCTCTGTGTATCGGCGCATCGGTTTTTTATCCTCTTGTAGAACATTTGTGATATTACATATCCTCGATTTTTGCGGGTCTAATTCGTTGATCATTTTGTTCCATTCATCGCTCCTGTGTTCTTTTAGTTTTCCTTGTATTTATTCTTTGATTTTCCTGACTCTCCTCAATTCGTCGGGATTTCGTGTTCTGCGTGCGCTCCTCGTGATTTGGTTCTTTTCTTTAATAACATTTTTTAGGTCGTAATCTATGTTTTTGAATTTGCCGTATTTGTCTTTTACGAACGTTGTAGTATTTAGTTCTAACGCTTCTGTTAGTGCTTCTTCAAAGAAACAGACTTGCTCTTCCAGTGTTTTTGCATTGGTTATTTCCACTATCCGTCCTATGACTTGTCCTGCGATTCTTCTGAATTTTGTCCCGTTCGTTTCTGGTGGTCTTCGTCCGTCGCCTACCGTGAAGACGAGTGGTGTGAGTCGCCTCCTTCGGAGGTCTTGATGTCTGTCGGCACCACTATGTCTTTCAACACAGCGATATCTAAGACATAGGGTTGTCCTCCTTGTGGTGTGTAGTGCGTCGGTCTTTGTGGTCCTATCGCTTGATATGTGGGATATTTTTCTATAATTTTTTCCAAGTTTCTTTCTTGTCTGTTTCTTCTAGTGCTGTACCACGCAGAGGACTTGGCATTTAGATCTCCAATTATGCCCTTTTTTCCATCTGGGAGTACGGCTAACACGTCTTCCTCGTGTATGTGGTTTCAGGTCTTACGTATGCGGATATTATTATAATATCCCCGTTTATAGTTTTAATTGCTACTATCGTTGATTCCATAGTTAGTAAATTGTGAAGATCGCTGTGCTGCCGAAGCGTCCGTTTGTGTCGTTTCTATAAACGTTACACAGAGCGTTTGTACAGTACCTCCACTCTAAATGGAAATTTGAATGCTTAAAAGTTAATAAATAAACTTTTTTGTCATATTATTTTTACCTGGTATATTTCGTCAGGTAAGAATACAGGTACAAAGTTCTTTTCAAATTTTATTCGGTTTATTTTTCTACTTCTTACGATTTTTAAATGTAAAACTTCCCTAACTCATTTAATTTTGAAGGGAGGAAAAAAATTCAAGAGTTTTATGTATAATTTTCCGCGCTACAATTTTTGTTAAGAATTTTTTTGCCTAACTTTCACCGATTTTGAGTAATGGCTAAAACAGACTTTTCAAGAAAAAATTTAAATGTCGGGAGTTGCAGACACTAAAATCTTTAAACATTTTGATTTCGGACCTTATTAATAATAATAATAGACGTCTTTATTATTTTCAATCAAAACACAAATATACATAAATTAAATTGAACTCAAATACTTTTGAACATTACTGCACAACAGAAAATACTCCTCCACTTAACCCAAAAATAAATCTTGTGTAGTTCTTAATTATTAGCTGATGAAACATAAAATTAAATAAATTAATTACTTTTTGCAGAACAAGATAAAAAAATGAATTATAATGAAAATAGAAATGTATTAATAGGTACAATATTAGGTAGACTTAAACATTAAAGAATTTATAGCTAATTTCATGAGAGAAGAAACACGAAGCGAGACACATCATCAGAGATACCCACCAAGCGAGAAACAAACTTACTAATTTACATTTTTAATTGAGAAATGAGCAGGTAGATATTTTGCGTTACTGCTAAATTTGATTGTCTAATTGGTGCCTCATTTTACCTATTTAAAGCACACCTCAGCGTGTTTAAATCGAACTTTGAAACACGCGCGTTTTTTAAAGTTACCATGGTAACAACAACAACTCGAGAAACGTAAGTATCAATGACAACTTTTTGATTATTGATCTGACAGCAGTACCGCGTAACGTCAAATAAAATAAATACTATTTAGGATGGAGTTTCACGAAACTTGGCTGGACATCGAGGGCGGACTTTTATTAAATGAAACTTGGCTGGCTATCGAGGACGGACTTCCATTTTTTTGTAGTAATAATATAATAATATTAATTTATGATTTCAAAGTGCACCAATGAAAAAAAATAGTGTGAAGTATTCGTGGATAACTGGTCTTTCAAACACTTGCTCTATTTCGAGCACTCCGGCTGCGCCGTCGTGCTCGAAAATACGCGCGTTTTTGAAAAACCTCTTTATCCACTTATACTTCAATATACTATTTTAAGGTATCTTCTAAATTCAGAAATATTATAGACCTTAAACTAGGATGGAACGGCATTATAATGAGAGTACATTTGGTATAAAAGCGAGCGCCTGAAAGAGTCGTGAAATGAGGAACATTAAGGAAACCTCTTTTTCTAATATCTACATTATGGACATCTAAACGATACGTAATTTTGCGGTGTAGATAGGAAGGTTTCCTGTCAAGAATTATTTCATGGCATAAGGTAATAAAATGAAACTTTCTTCTATTCTCCATATGTAACCATCCAATCTCCTTCAATTTCTGAAATACTCGTTGTCGTCTTCTTATTCCAAAAATCATAGGTAGGCACGAGTGTTGAACTTTCTGAATCTTATGTTTATAGAGGTGAGTTAGATTAGGTCCGTATAAAGCATCTGCATAATTGAATAATGATAGCACAAGTGTTTCACAGAGATATTTTTTTACATGCATAGGAAAAAGGTATCGATTATCATATATCATTTCAATATTACAATAAGCGCATTGTATTAACCTATTTATATGCCTTTGAAATCTCAATTCAGAATCTAATATAACTCCTAAATGTTTTGCTTCACTACCACAACCAATTCTTCATTACCAATAGTAATATTCACTACATTCGATTAATGTTGTCTATTTCGCTTGGTGCCAAACAACATGACTTTAGATTTTGTTGTGTTCAGTAACATAACAGATTGTTGTTGACAACGGCACAAGCGTTATCCACATTAGCATGCCTGAAGCATCAGCATATAAATGAACTTTGCAGTCCCGGATTTTGTTCAAGAGATGAGAAGCATACATAGAAAACAGCATTGGCCCAAGGATCGTCACTTGAAGTACAACAGATATCAGTATGAGACCATCTGAACTAATACCATGCATAAACTTGCTGTTGCATGAATATAAGGTAGTTCTTTATCAAGGAACAAGCATCATTAGAAAAACCCATATATTCCAAAATACAAAATCATTAAATCGTGATTTATAGTGTCAAAAGCGCGACTAAAATCTAACATAACCAGCAATGCCGAATAACCCGTGTCGATAGCTTTGAAAATGTCATCAATAACATGAACCAAAGTAGTAGTACAACTATAACCTTTACGAAAACCTGACTGTGTTGAGGGTAATACTGAATGTATATGTAAATAACTCTTAATTTGAGATTCTAATGTTTTTTCCAAGATTTTTTACATCGCAGGTGGAATACTTATTGGACGTAAGTCTTTGAACTCAGTAGGATCTTGTTTTTTAGGTAGAACTTTGTCAACCGCTTTCTTCCATACCCCCGGCATGACATTTTCGGTAATACAAAAATTCACAATATGTGTAATGTACGGAATAATAAATGGACAACACTATTTGATAAAGTTTATATTTAATCCGGTAGCGTTTGCTTTAATATCACAAATTGCTTCATAGACAACTGAGTCATTAGTTTCATTGAATGTGAAATCAAAATTATTAATGAAATTGACTATCTCGACCCTTACTTCGTGGAATATGCTCATATTAGTGTTTTTAAATGAAACTCAAGGTCTCTAGTTAATTCCACAATATAATACAAGTTATTGAAAATTCTAAAAAATTGACAATTGTTTCGATAAATCAATATTGATTTATCGAAACAATTGTCAATTTTTTAGAATTTTCAATAACTTGTATTATATTGTGGAATTAACTAGAGACCTTGAGTTTCATTTAAAAACACCAAAATTATTAAGTTTATCGATTGCATCAGATGGTTCAGATTGCGGGATCGCTTCAATAAAAAACCTTTTAACTTTGTTTGCATCCCTCAGATTTTCTGGTATATCTAGTGATTCGTCCGATAAAAAATTATTAGCTCTTAAAATTCGCCACATATCTTTTGGTATACTGCTACCGAACTGATGGACAAAATATGCCCTTTTTTCTCTTTTGATGGATTGGATTGTAAAATTTCGTGAATTTTTATAGGTTTGTAAAGTTGCTTCAGATTTCGTTCTTTTATACTTTCTCAGAGCTTTCTCTTTCGTCCATCATTTTATTTATAGGAAATGCTATCCACGGTGCTTTAGGTTTTGTTACCCTGAAGGTAACAATAGGAACATGCCTATCAAGCAAATTATTCAAACAATAGACTATGTAAGAAACCTTCCCATTCACTGTTTCCTGATCATATATCCTGAAAAACGACGGACTGGACTATTAAGATACAAGTGTAAAAAGTGACACTCCATTGCACGAACTGGCGTTTAAAAATGCGTGCTAGGACTGCAATAAAGAAACTTTTTACACGCGTTCTTTATAAAATTTTATCTTCGATTGTGCAGTAATAATCGAAGATGAATTAAACAGTGGATAATATTAAATATAATTAGTCCAGAGTGAATTGAGAAAAACTATACTCAGTGACCAGTAAATATATTCCACAAATGTCAGTCACCATTATTATTTGTGGAAAAAGTTATACTGTTATACATTGCAAGACAAAATGTGTTATATTTATAGTAGTGACATTCAAAACCTTTCTTCCGATTTCGAAGGAGCTGCGGCTATATTTTTATTTGTTAAATTTGACATATATGTGCATTAAAAAAAACAAGTCAAAAAAACATCACAAAACACTGGTGTTATAAAAAGTCACTTTTGAATATTGATGCAAAACGAGGCTACTTTTCATACGATCGTAGATAAAAAATCTTTTAGTTGTATATGCCAGAATATTAATGCGCATTTTTTCTTTAATTTATGTTATTTTCTTAGGACGACCAATAAACTTCGTACAGGTTGTTTCCATAAACAATGTTGGGTCGTTATTCTGTAAAATCGCGGTCACGTTCAGTCGTCAATGTCGAAGAAAGAGGACAAAAGAAGGACCTCGACATTTGTAGGCGTTTAGCAAGCTAGATCCGTGTCAGCAGTGAAATTCTTTCTCGAAATTTACATGCGGATAACGAGTAAAGCGATGAATCATTGTTATATATCTTCTTGTGACGTAATACCTGAATTTCATTTTTCACAGTCGATATATATGAGGTAAATTGAATCTTATTTCGTAGACGCCGTTGGCGTTCTGGAATTGATGATATTGACGGTTTATATTTCTTTCAGAATTGGTTTTGGATCGATTTGTTTTCTAACTGATACTGAACTTAATGAAAATAAAATAATTAGAAGGTTATTCATCACAAAATACTCAACATCTTATTATCGTTACATATAATTTTGAATGGGATAACCTATACAGGGTGCATTAAAAAGGTTTATGAATTCAAGTTTCCAAATTGATTATTCCAAATATTTAGTGAGTTCTTTGACACAGTATGATGAAACTTTACGTTTGAATTTGTTATGATTGAAGCAACATTCAGAACGGAATCATTGCACCCCTTAAACATTTAATGAAGGCTATTATACACCCATCTCAAGTTATTTAACGCGGTAATATTGCATATGGACGCTGCTGACGCTGTAAGTATTTGATTCAGTGGGTTCATTATCATTACATTTTACTTCAACACTTGGACATGAAAAAGTGATTGTTTATGCGGGATAATAAGCGCAACAGTGTCACCACTTCCATGAATTACTTGGCGACAATCCTAACTTGTTTTTGTGCCAAACCGTTACCTTGAATAGAACATGGATTTACTGCACCACGCCAGAGATCAAGGACCAATGCGGCTAAGTATCACTAAAACACAGTTAATATTTTAATAAACCTCTTGATTACAAAACACGTATAAGTCTGTTTTACAAATCAGTAACTACAAACTAACATCGTATATTTTCTTATCGTCAGCATCACTTCTTGATGAGCTAACATCGTATATTTTTTTATCGTCAGCATTAGGTTTGCTCTCACACGAGTTTCAAACCATCATAAACAGTCAGGATTCTGCGCAATACATTTCTCCGCGTTCATAAATAAGTTTCTAATTGTTTGAAAACAGCTGGACGTTGGACAACCATTAATGAAACCTGTGTGAACATCGTCCAGCTGTTTTCAAATAATCAGAAACTTACATATCAACACAGAGAAATGTATTGCGCAGAGTCCTGATGGTTTGTGATTCCTGTGAGAACAAACCTATTACTTCTTGATGATTCAATCATTCCCAGTGTCGGGTATGATTCCAGTGTCGGGTATGATTCCAGTGTCGGGTCTCCACATCCCTCCTTCTTTCACGAGTCTGAGTGGGAGTATCCAGCTCTCATTTATGGTGATGCTGAGCATTGTCCAAGGGGTGTGCACTTATACTTATCAAAAAAGATACGCGTTATTCGCGCCATCTATATGTGTCACGAAGAGCAAGTCAACTTCGGTTGCGTTAGGCTGAATAGCCCTAGTAGCTGAGACCTTCAAATTGGGAAAGAATTTCGGTCACGTTCGTTAATCTCTTTGACATCTACAGACAAATAATTGAGGTAAGGCATTCAAATTTTGCCATTTCAATTGATTTCATCTTGTTTGGTTATTAATTTATTTTATTTTATTGATTTGATTCAAAATGCCAGCCCCTCGAGAGCGTGTTGTTCCCGTGCTTTAACCACGATCAAAATGCTCCAAGGTAGGTTATAAATATCATTATAATTGAAATGAGTATTTATATTAATATTTTATTCCCGCGGACGAGCATATAAAAAATATTTGATTGGAACGAATCAAAATCCCAGTTTATTTAACCAGTATTTGAAGAGGGAAAGTAGTTTGTGGTAATCATTTTTTGGATGTATGTAAAGAAGGGGGAAAACTAGAAAAAGTCGCACTTCCTGTTTTAAATTTACCTGGTAAGCATTTTATTGTAATACTATCAGATCTAAATTACAATGTATATTGTTTTTGTAGATTTCATTGCTGGGGATAATTTAGAAGAAAGTTGCTTTTCTTTCTCACTTAAACCACAAAATGTGCCTGCAACTCCTCCAAAAATAAAAAGTATGACATTAATTATAAAATCTGTTAGATATGTATGTAATACGGTTTTTTGTAGAATTATGCTCTAAACTAAATTTGAACTAAGTTGTGCATCCTTTCTCCATTGTTAGAAATTATAAATCAATCGAATTGATATGATATCACACAATTTGAATTTATCACCATTTAAAAGCTAGAATCGACGACAGAACCCTTCTTTTAGTTTTTGGTGACAAATAAAAATGGCAGCACATCTGCCGAGGCATTTTTTGTCAGTGAGTTGCCCGTCTTACCTCCATTATTTGTCTGTGGCATTGTCCGTGGTTGGTCTCGTGCCGTCTAGTGGTGCAAAAGTTGAAGCAGCTTACAGTGTGATATTTGGTGATTTCTTTACGTGTGCTACATTTTGTTTAACGATTTTCCCGCTTTCAAAAAAAGTTAACTCATTCCTATTTAGTACTTCGTAATCTGCGTTATTGAAGTTTGGGGTTAGTTTATTCGGGAAACTAGTGTTCTTTACCTAAAACTCGATCGCCTTTCTTAATTTGTTCTATATTGGCCCTAATCCTACTATCTCCCTTTCCTTTCCCTTTCTCATTGTTAATTAGGTCTCGATCATATACCTCATCATCTAATGAAATTTACTGTCTCGACCCTTACTTACTACAGAAACGTTGCAAAGCATCACAAAACATTTCGTTTAACCAAGAATACCTCAGAAAAGAAGTAATACCAAATTATGTAAATATAAAATGCCATACTAAAACACTTCAATCACAAAAAGCTATAAAATGTGCTCAACGAGTATGGCTTAAAGAAGAATGTGAAAAATGGTTTTAAATAAGAGACTTATTAGACAACTACATAAAAGTTTTACATTCTGAACTCACGTTCCAACTACATCCAGTAGAATTTGATTGTTTAGAGGACAAAACAAAGAAAGTGTCAGCACGATGTAGCTCAAGAAATTTAATATAGAACATCAAAAACTACTAAAACCTGAACACACGCAACGTAATTCTATAATCTAGTCCCTTTACTGATTTTTCAAATGTCAAGAGCTAAGGTTACAAATAGTAAAATAGAACTTTTAAATGAAGGTTCAAAGTAGAGCATATCACCAAATTTTACGAATAATATTAAACAAAAATTAGCTACATATCAGGAATAGCTTTAAAATCTAATTCAAATCATTTTTATCATGAGAAATTAAAAATTGCCAATTTAATAAAAAATATTGAACTGTCAAGGGTAAAAGTTAAACAAAAAATGACATTACAGTTTTAAATTCAATCAGAAAGAAAGTAGAAAATAATAACCAAACAATTACAAAATAGCCACTGTTATATTATAAACTAAAGATTATAACTCAAAAATATATAACTTTATAGAATCTAGCAATGTACAAATTCTTAGAGCAGACCCAACAAAAAAAAGTTTTCTAATAATGTAAGAGATATTTTTAATAATTCAAATTATCTTGTGGCTTGATGATAAGTGATTATGAAAAGAAATACATCGTGAATAAAAATCCTCAATCTCCACAATTATATGCAACCGTTAAATTGCATGAAATATCGAAACCAATTAGAACTGTAGATTCTTACGTTAATTCTCCTAATAATATATTAGTGAAAAAACTTAACAATAGAAATAATAAATAAGGATAAATATCTAAATACTCAATTTAAAATTCAATTGAACTAATCAAAAAATTAAAAACATTCCACTAACAAGATAACTCTAAACTCATTTCATTTGATGTTAACAATATGTTCACTAAAATTCCTCCTAAAGAATGTCTAGCACTTGTATGAAAATGAATAGAAGATGAAAATATTAATCCAGAAATAATATCATAAATACTTAATTCATTTGATGTATGTATTAATCAAAATTACTTCAGTTTTGTCAATACGATATATAATCAAAATGAAGGTTTACCTATATCACAAATTTTGGCAAACATTTTTATGGACACTAGCAGGTATGCTAGGCCGGTTCGAGCTCATTCCTTATGGGAAATAACATGCGAAATCGATAAAGTGCATTCTGGAGTTTTTTTACCAAACCAAGGTCATTCCGACTGTGTCGTCATTACCCTCCAAGGTCATTATGGCTATGAGGTCATTAACCCCACTGTTGCTATATGCATGTCGTTGGATTGAGACACGATCGATCATTATAGTATTCATAAAGATGCCATAAAGGCATTAGCATGTATCTCTGTAAAGAATTTTTTTCATATACAGGATGTAATCATTTAGGTAATAATCGAAAGTGCTTTGGGGATAACTTATTTTATAATGCTTTGCACGTGGTGTTCATGTGGTTCGTGAAAAGTTTTATTGAATCCAAGCTTACACAGTCGTGATAAAGGGTCGGCAATGTTAGATTTTGCATATTTATATTTGACCCGGAATTTAAATGATTGGAGCCTCAATAGCCATCTTTCTACTCTAGCTGGAGGTTTTGATGTAGGTTTAAATATGACTTCTAATGGTTTGTGTTCAGTTACTAACTCGAATTCTATCTCAGCTATATAAAAGTAAAATCTTCCTGTGGCCCACACTAACGCCAGGCTTTCTTTCTCCGTTTGTGAATATCTACGTTCGACAGATGTGAGGCTTCTACTTGCACATGAAATTACATGAGGCTCTTTGTTTTCATCGAATTGTAATAATACTGCTCCCAGTGCAATAGGACTTGCATCCGCCACTAATTGTGTACGTTTCTGTGGACTAAAGTATGCCAAAGTCGGTAGCTAGCTTTGCCAATTCTTCCTTAAGTTTCTAAAAGTTCTCTTGTTGTTATTGTCCCCACTGTAATTCAGTTTCTTTTCTCGAAAGATGTCGGAGTGGTTCTGTGAGGTCGCCCAAGCTAGATATGGCGGCGTTTACCACCACATTGTTCGCATAAGTTGCAAACCCTGGACGTCTTAACAACTACTACGAAAATAAAGTAAAAGTGTGACTAGAAAGCAATCCCGGAAAAGTCGTGACACTTTGGCCAATATCCACTATTTTTTGCGCAGCCTATGTTAACGCAGCAACATTGAAGTGTCTTTAAAAAACTGGAATTTGGCCCCCGAATCAAAACGTTCTTGAAGTAAGTGACTTTTGACCAGCGTCTACAACTGATATTCCTTTATACTGTTACGAAACAGCACACTGGTATAGTCCCTAAATCCGACCCTGTCTAAGCCAGGTATAAAAGTTAAAATTATGGTGGATACGCACTGTTTTTTATAACTGTTTACGACTACCTTATCTAAACATTGTTTTTGTGACCAGACTTATCTGGAAAAGGCCAGAACCAATTGTTTTTATGTGTGTAAGCCGCAGTCCGGAATTTTCTAGTAAAAAAGGAATTAATATAAATAAAGGACCGATCAGCGGAGGAGTTTAGTTGATAAAGTGATCTTGAGAAATAAACAAAAATACACCGAACAGTAAAGTGCTAATATAAATAAATATGCAAGTTTGTGTGCATATAAATTAAATTGATTAGTTAAGTATATATAAATTAAGTGTTCGTGAGTTAGTGTTTAAATAAATTCGTAAGTAGCCATATCGTGTGTTTAAAATTTATCCCACCCGTTTATTGTTTAAATAAATTAGAATAACATTACATTGGTGTCAGGTGTGGGGTAATATGAATAAATTGCTACGTAAAAATGGCCAAGAGACTATGTGATCTGAAAGTCATGGAATTAGGAGCAGAATTGGAAGATTGTGAATTAGAAACATCCCGTAAGAAAAGTGAATTAGTAGAAAGACTAAAATTGGCGCTGGAAAAGGCCGGCTTTGATCCAGAAACAGTTTTATTTGATGACTAGGCTTCCACCTTAATCTGGTTGTTTTAATCTGTATGCTCGTAAGTGCTCACTGTATCGTATTCCAAAATTCCTAAGGGTCTGACCCAAATAGACAGCATTACATTCTGGGCATTTGAGTTTATATATACCTGACTTCTTTAATAGTGGTATTTTTGTTTTTACATTTAACAATTTTGTACTAACGTTACTTTCTGTTTTAAAAGAAATTGTTGTATTCGTTGCTGAAGATATTATTAATTTCATATTTAACTGACTAAATTCAAAATGGTGAAGGTAGGTTAATTTGTTTTACAAAACTACAGTCTTATAATGTGAGTACCCCATATTTCCTGGGTTCCTCTACGACTAAATTTGGAAGTGCTGTTTCATATAAAAATGCATGTAGAGTCATCATAATAAAAAAAACATACATTGGGGTACAAACTACTACCCCATCCAACATATTCTCTACATCTCACCCCTGCGATTATCCCCTGTTTCCGAATGTGAAGAAATGGCTGTGAGTGGAAAGATTTGGGTAGAAGAAAAGGTCATCGCGTCTGATTTGGGGGATTTCTGAAAACACGCTATTTGAAAAAAATTAAAAATGGAAATAATACTGGAAGGAGTCTATGCTAGTAATTTGAGCCATTTTTGCCACAAAAAACTTTTAGTTAGAAAGTCAATGAGTTATCAATTTGATTTTTCATGTAATAATGATGTTTTTCTGGAATTGAGATTGATAAATACTATTTCAGTGGAGATCATGAAAATGTTGAAGGTATAAAACGGAAAATCTGTAATTTGAGATGTTGAATTGAAAACTTTGAAGATATGATTCTTTTTGCTCTTCTTAAGATCCGCCAATTCATTTCCTACCAGAACTTCCTTTGCCTCTTATCCTGTCTTCTATAATTTATCTTAAAAGCGGTGAGTTTCTCTTATAATTTGATTTGATAACTCACTGATTTGTAAGGAAATTCGCAGAATTTTCATTTAAACGTTTCTTACTTATTCATTTCCGTTGTAAAACATGGTACACTCTGGGAAATACTACCATTAAGTTATGACCTATAATCAGAATGGCTTTCAAGGCATTTCTTTGGGGTATTTAATTCGTGTTGTACAAAATTACAGTACTTAACTCACCCGACTACAGTCAGACACATTATTTAATGATAAGTTTTTCATATTTGGAATATGTGTTTAACACAATGGTGCTTACAGCAGAAGTTCATGATAGAAACCCGCGGAGACAAAAACATGATTAATATCAGAGCTACGTTTTCTCATAATAAATAGTGTTGAGAGGTTCATTGGGGTTAATAAGTTTTTTTCCTAATTTGTTAACTTTGGAAATATAAATTATAATGGTGGACATACTTCGTTCCTTACAAGCTTTGATTTATACTCAAGTTCAAGTAATAAACGGATCTAGTTGTCGAAATTATATTCATATAATTACCATTTTGAAAAAGCTATATGTATACCTACTGTTTCAAATTAGATTTTTCGAAAGCTATGAGAAACCAAATGATTCAATTTTTGTTGCGGGAAAATATAATCTAAAAATTTTGTTGAAAATTTCAGAATCCTGAATTATAGCAGGAAAATTCGATCTTCTACTGCAAATAGCCTAGAGCCATTATATCCTTGTCAAATTACTCTGAAAATGGAAAAGTACGATGACCTTGTGTCTCTATTTGCAAACACGCCACCTGCTCTCCCAATTCAGTATAAAGCATACTATGAAAATTTACAGTTTCAGGGTGATAAATGTATGCAGCTTCCAGAAAATGAAATTTCGGATAGTGAGTTGAATTATAATGAATGAATGTATTTTTATATTTTAATGAAATAAAAACTTATTTGGAAATCTAATGGACTTTTTCGCCAGAATATAAAATAAATAAGTAATAATTTTGTTGAATTTCAGTGCTACAAATAGACATGTTCAATGAAAATCAAAATTAAAAAAAATACAAATGCAAATTTGTTTATAATAATATTAATACGAATAAACTTTGGAAGAGCTGTCATTTTATGAAAAAAACACATCTATTGATCGAGTTACTTGAGGAAGACAATTTACAAAATACCTAGTAGTTGTATTGAGGGGCGATATAATCTCAAATTTCCAACACGGTTTCATGGAGGTTCGATCAACTCTGACCAATGTAATACCAACGATTTGTTCAAAGATTTCGATGAACATCCTATATACATAATTTAACTTAACTTCTGTAAAGCGTTTGACAGGGTGTCAAAATGTAGACTACTAAAGCTCGATTATCTTGGCCTAAGAGGTACTCTTAACACGTGGTTTTCAGACTTTCGAAAAAAACGGTTCTTCAAAATAAAAGTTGGAGATGAATGCTCCGAGAAAAGACCCAACAAATAATTGATTCCGAAAATGTTACCTAGTTTCAAAAACCAAATAGACTCTTATATTTTTAATCCTTGATTTAGTTATAGGCTTAGTTTTCTTTATTCATCATAAGCACTCAAATTCAGCAACTTATTATAGGCAAAACAGGACTTGGTCGTCTGTCTCAATAGGTAAATAAAAAGGAAGTATTTTTTGAATATTTGGTTGAAGTTCGTATAACTGCACAAATGCCAAAAACTACCGGGAATGAATGAAAATAACATATTCATCGAAACCTGGATAAGTGTTGATCGTGTTGACACACCGACCGACCGCAATTTTTTCGAAATAGGTTTGTTGGACTCAGAAACACTTGTAGATCCACTGGAATCCTGAAACGTCAAAATCACTCCTTATATGTACATATATTACGCATAAGGTGCAGTAATAAAACAAATGTCATATTAAACCTGCTTCTTTGAGAACTGGATAAATAGAATCCCTATGATTAACAGAAAATTATGGGTTCTTGATTCTATGATTACTTGGATGCTTCTATTTCAGCTGAAGGTACACTGTTAGTTTTGTAATTTATTATAAAAACATTGTTCAAATTAACAGTCGACAGTCACCAGTCAACACACCTACCTACCACTACAATAAACCCCACCTTGTACCTGCTGTCATGAGTGTTGCCTATTATTTAGTTAGTTACAAATTAGTTTACAAAACTGTTTTTGTTAGCATCATGTAATATATAAAAGACAAGCTATTGATGACAAATGCTTATGAAGGGCTGTTCTCGGGCCATGATGTCGAAAATAAAAACCTGGTGAAATATCTAATTTGGTTTATTATATCTTAATAACCGCACAAATTTTACAACTCATTACATAGCGCTGCGGCTATAGAACCGATATTGAAAAACAAGAATACTTGTGTGCATATACGTAATAAATAAAATATACTGCTAACTGCTAACTGCCTATATCTCCAATAAGCTATTAAGAGTAGGATGTCCGACTACACTCATAGATAAGAGAATATTATTATAAACAAATAGATAGGCCACTCTCCTGAATAATTAATCAATGTTATTTTAGTTATTCAACCTTTCGCTCGAGCGCTGCAGCTAGAAGTAGCGGGATTTTAAAAATATATTGAAAGGATTATTTTTGCTATTTTATATTTTCAACTGTTAGAAATAGTGTTGGTACACGAATGCATTTTCATGCATCTTTTTAAAAGGCCCGAGAATACATTAGTTTACACTAATTTTATCAATCGAAAACACTATTAATGAGGAATTTTATGATAAATGGAATTAATATACCAAAATAAAAGACAGGTTGAACATATTATTTTTCTTTATTAAATCAACTAAATACCAACATTCGAATAAATTCTATGTAGCTGTTTCTTCTTGTTGGTGGTATAAATAAGTTTGGAACTGCATTTGATCTTAAGTATGTTCTATTATGATGTGCAACAAACATCGTTTCTTCGGAAAAGTGGATAGCACATAATTTTTTCTCCTTGTTATGGGGATATCCCCTCTTTCAATTATTTGAATCCCTTGCCCAAAGACCTAAGAAAAAAATGAGTAAAAACTATAATCAACATTACTCAAAACTTTCAGTCGTTAAATTACAAAATGTTCTAATCTGAATCATATTCCCAATACGGGGTTTAGTTATAATCTGTTAATGAAAACATCAAAAAGAGACAGAGTTGACGTTTGCTGCAGATGACCTGATTATTGTGCAAGTTGAGAGATTTAACCCACTGAATATATTTATAATTTAACATATACTACTGATTATAGTAATTGGTACCCAAATTATTATTAATCTTTCTTCATACATATCCTACCTATAAGTGGGACAATACTTTTAGTAGAAAAAAACATTAAATCAAACACATACTAATTTACAAACTTACCTCGGGGTCTTTAGGAAGGAGATGCATTTTAATATCCTTACTTGTACTCTTTCAAGAGGGACACTATAGTATTGAACCATGATGTTAATATTTATCAAATTCAATCACTAAAAACACAAAAATGTGTGTTTATACAAATTAATATAATAATAACCGAGTAATACATGATCTACGAAGTTGAAGTATGTTATCAACTGAAATTGAGGTTATTTAAATGACGGACTTTTTAAAATCTGACAGATCATCGATATCGTAGCGCTACCGGCGACAAGTGGAGTAACTGAATAAACGAGACGAAATTTATAGTGGGAGTGGACATAGCATGACTACACTCAGTGTCGCCATGTTAGTCATTCGCAAGTGCTGTATTTGCCACCTGTAATATTTTTAAACGAAGATATTTGAGTCAACAAAAACTTCGTGTCTGATTTTTGATTTGACCAAATAAGGTGCAATTATGTAATTACATTTTTTTTCACCTTTAACATAAATCTCAAATAACGTCTATTATAGTTGTCTAGGATACTTCAAAAGGAATAGAGATGAAGTTAGATAAACATGAAATATATAGTGACCACATAACCAATTGAAGTTATTATGTTTATAAATCATTTTTTCGATATCTACACACTTATATAGCCATACATATTGACAAATTAAATGAAGATGGAGTACCTCATCGGATGATTTGTTTTGTAACGAAATTTATTTTTATATACCTGTAGATACTGACCTATGAAAATTTAAATTAGCACCAATCTCATTACATAAAAAGCACCGTCGTGGAGACATTGTTTTTAATAAAAGTCTAAATAGACGAAACACGTAAAAATCACAACACAATGATAAAACAAATAACAAAATTATTAAACATCCAAACCACGGCCAAATTTTACTATGCTGTCTCCAAACGAACAACCATAGAGAAAATAAAATATATTATTTTTTTTGTCTATGCAAACAACCTTTACCTCTCTCGTGAAGGTCTTAAAGTGCCTAAGCGGGAATGATATAGTCAATGATATTAAACAATTCAACGTCTCGTGACTCGCATGCGCGTATTGATCTTGGCCACAGACGGTGCAGAGATATGTATGTCGGCACTCTAATGATCTCCACGGTTTACTGACCGCAAGGCGCAGTATATTTTATTATATGTATATGTTTGTGTGTACATTTTGAAACCCGATTTACTATTGTATTGTCGACAAACATGAATAATCCGCCAGCCACATCCTGAAGAGTTGTCCTTGGAGGGAGATACTGCCCGTAATGGGAAAATTTGAAAATCCAAACCTAGCACGAATTTAAAAAAAAACATTAACATTTTATAGTATAAAATATTAATTAACAAGCCTGAAAAATAGAAATCGGCGTAAACACATATTAACAGTAAACATTTAATTTGAAAAGTGTGACAATTTTCATCTTTATTTCTAATTTTGTAACAACGTTGCCAAAGTTAATAGAAAAAATTAAAAACGTTGAACATGTCAACTACTCACTCTTATTTTCAAGGCATCAGCTCAAACCTGTTAACTAAACTAGGTGTATTCTAATCATGGTGCTAGCAGCTCGATGACTCTAATTGACCGAACCTCTATGCCTTTAAAAGTATATATGCTGTAATCTTCGCACCTCTGCCCCTAACACAGATCAATGAATAATATCTGTTTCTATTTCCTTAAACAATATATATATATATATATATATATATATATATATATATATATATATATATATATATATAGTTAACATACAAGGTGGGCTCCTCCCATGTTAAATCTGAGGTATAAGTGAGCTCCGCGGTAAAATGGGCTCCGATATACGGAGCCCAGTTTACCAAGTCCTAAAAAAAGCATCAGCTACCTCATATTCATGTCTAGATTGATTTGGCATAGTTTTTAGAAGGAGCTAATTTTGGCCGTTTTCGTGAATTTGTATATTTTCGTAGTGCGCGTGTATATTTCTAGATGGCGATATGTTGAAAACTTGATATACATTTTTTGTTATATTTCTAGGTATAAGTAGGATCCGATAACTTTGGCACCACTGCAGTTGAGTACCCCATCACTGTAGCGGTCAGAGTGAGCTCCTTCTAGTATTATTCTACTAAATTGGTAAAGAATGACATCATCGGTTATTTCTTGTTACAGTGAAAGTATTATTCAAGAATATCAAAGCTTCGAGTCTATTTTTAAATATATATTTAGGAATGAGATACGTATACCATGCAAGGGCTCTCAAGTAATTTGACATTTTAAACGATTCGGTAACGGGAGCTTTGGAGTTGGCTGTTTTTTGTTTTAGATATGAATGCAAATTATAATTACTTTAATTCATTAAGATAACATAACTCTGTTATTTTGAATCTTGAAAGTAATTTTAATAAAAATATTCAAAACGTTTCTATTACATTGTAGATCTTATTGACTCGAGGCTATAACAATTTTTATTATATTGTACATAGAAAGTGTGAAATTACTTATCTACTTTTTCGTCTTATGATTTTACTGATTTAATACATAAGTTCTTCTGGAATTTAAAAATGGCTGAGTAATCACGACGTTTATTTCATTGGCTTTTTGTTCCTATTTAGGTTTGAGTTCAATTTGTCATATAGATTTTGTTTTTTTTTTCCTTATGTTTATAGATTATATCTACCTGCTTTAATATTATGACAAGATAGACTGAATGAATATTACCAAATATTACGATAATTACATATAGAGACTGTTAGACGATACCAAGAAAGAGGGACAATTACCTAAGCTGAAGCCTTCGGATATCCTAAAAATTTTATAAGAAATAGGACTAAAGGAAATACTCTAGTTTCTCAGACTTTCCTCAGGAACTAAGTAGAAAAAAGGAGGCATAATAGATCTCTTACGTCTCAGTGAATGTAACCCCAGTAAACATTCATACGTACACGATACCAAAAATTATTTACTAAATATATCTAGTTTGCGTCCTAACTGAGCTACAGTTTTTTTCCAATTCTAGCTTTTATTTCCTGTACACATACGATGTAAACATCAAAATTCTTTTACGCGATTTTCGTTTTTTTCATATAATTTTCATGCTAGCATTTTCAGTTGGCGTCCTGAAATTATGAGAATTTTAAGTAATCAAAAACAACAAAAATTCAATTTGTTTATAAATACCATAACAAACATTATACTTGTTCAGTCCAAGTATATTTTAAGAGCTACAAACTTATCATGCTTAGCTACACTGATTCTTAAAATGGGAAATACTAAGAACAAATTATTAATTTCTGAAGGTTAGCATCCAAATTATAGTATGATCTTGATAAACACTCTTCTGTTTTTGTTGATTCGACATAATTTTGGGAATACTAATCTAATTAAAAATCGAGAGCCTCCGCTCGAGGGCTTTGATAAATTGACTATTAATACATTCCATTGACCAATGAAATTTCATAAATTTTAAAACAAACCAATCGGAAATAAATAATAGCGACTATTGCACTTAAGCAAATATTAGCGACTACAGAAATAGTAACTTTCATTTGGAAATGTTGAATATAACTTCAAATGATTCTGACAATTTTGGCAGTAATTAAATTGTCATATCATAATAGAATTTGTCCACGGCTGTTTGACAATTGATAATGTTCACATTTTACGTGTGGAGCTTCCTAAGAATGATGACGTTCGTTATTCACTAGTCAATAATAAGTATTGATAATCAACAAATCCCAGACAGGCCGTCGCAGGGCGAGTTCCCGCGACTACAATACAGCTGATAGCTAGTATTTTAATTATTCTACTGAATTAAAATTACCAGAAAGTTTAATATGAAAAACGAATCAGACGGTGAAATGAATGTTACCCCGCCGAACATAAGGAAAGCAGTACAAATAAATTTTTGCAATTATACATATCCACACATGTAGTAGTGTGTGCGCAACATAAATTTAGTTCACCTCGTAAGTTTAAAAAACTTCGAAACTGTGTAACTTTACTACTTCATATTTAGCAAACTAGGGTGAATATAACATACCAAAGTCCCAAAAAATGGACGCCTCTTTGCATAAAACAGCGCGATATCTTTTCAGTATATATAGCAGTTATTTTGGGCTCCAGTGGAGTACAAGCATCTACTGTACAAGGCACGTGGTTAGAAACAATTATTGTATAATTGTTATCTGTATTGTGTGAGGATGTCCACGATGACATTTCGATTTAAGAGAATATTAAGTTTGGCTTTAAATTGGGTTTCACATTGTAAGTATTTTTACAAAGTTTAATTTATATGATAGTGTGCGATGACAAATAATGTTTATATTATTACTTTTAGAAAATAAGTCAATTTTTCTGAAACATTTTTACATTGTTTTTAAGCTAAACAAAAGCCATCATATAACACATCCACAATGTTTTTGAAAAAGTATTATTTTTGTGGAAGATTAAAGTACCATATAAAATCTGCTATTACAAAGCTGGTCAGAATTAAATACATTGATAAAATATCCAATAATATCCAATGAAAAACAAAATATTTTACTTCTTAAAACTTTTCCACATCGAGTAGTCTACAACTAAGATAGGACGGCTGGCTGTATCTGAAGAACCCATAATCGTTGATAGAGAAATTACTGAAAATTGGATTTAAATTAAAGTATTATGTATTATGGAATATCAACAATACCTCTTTTGTTATCATCAATCAATTCTAAATTATTTAGAATAAAAACTCCTAAAATAATTGGTGTACGGAAGGACAAAATAAATGAATGATTATAACCCGTTTATTTCAATAGAATTTGTCAAAATTGGTTGATTTTTTACCAAATGAATAACAAATCGGATAGTTTCAAATCTCTTTACGGAGTTATCCAACAATTTCATCATTTCAGTTCAAAAGGTTTAACAAGATATTTAATTTCTATAGTGATAAAGTGAAACAGAATTTTAATTTTTCTTCGACCACGAGATAATTTCAACAAATTATGTAGCATCTGTATATGCTTTTTATGGGGTGTTCCATTTAGAATTGTCCATATGGTAACTGGAGGTACCTATACCTCCTTACCGATACCCAGAAAGTTTTATTATAAATATTATAAAACGATTTAATTCCGTTGTTTTGACACCTTCCAATATTATTGTGCGTACTTGGCACACAATTGACATATGGATTTAGTGGTAACATATTTCCGCTATAACCAGAGGCGTCCAGTAGGATAGAATAAAAATAATAGTTTCTAATGTATATCACCTTAGAGTGAAAATTTGATAAACACCATTATGAAAAGATCATTTGAGATGGAATGAACTAAAACTTATAAATTTCATAACCAAATTAGCAAAATAGTGTTGACTAGTGCGAAATAAGAGATAACATAAAATTAGGTATTATAAACATTCCATTTAATCTCGAATAACTTGAAAACTTCGTACTGTATCGCATAGAGACAAGAGGTTAATACTTACGTAGAAAGTAACGGAGTATCGAAAAAACATGCTGAAATCATTTTTACGATAGTGGCGTAGATTGTAGGGGGGAATATTTATCCCTACCGCATACCTCTAGTGATAGAGGAAAATTATATTATACCACTAATTGAAGTATCCCAATACATAAAAAGTGGAAGGTGTAAAAACAATGGACTACAATCATTTGAAATATTTATGATATAACACCCTAGATCTCAGTAAGAAGGAATATTTTACTGAAGTGTTCTCGAAATTTCATATTTTGTGATAAGGTTTCTCCAGTTACTATATGGACAATTGTTAATGAACCACCCTGTAAAAATATGACTGTTGTACAAGTGAAAAACACCATTTTTTACGATAACGTCAGAATTTTACTAAATTATGTTAAATCTGACGTTTTTACGTAGATGTGAGAGGTTCTGTGTTTGCTTGTATTTAGTTTATGCTTTAATTACCTAGAACGATCGGAATAACTAATTTAGTAAAGAAAATAAAAAACGGTTACCTGAACTTTTATAAGTGAGAATGATAAAAAGATCTATGATAACCCTGAAAAATATGGTGGGTTAAGGGTTGATGAAAATTGAGCAGTGAAATATCATGGTACACAGTAACCATAAACATCCGTCTTAACCGCAACAAAGTGATAAAATAAAAGGTACTTTGAATATAGGGCGTAGAAAAATGACTGTTAATATACAAATAATTATTTTTCATTAAGTAATAAAGACACAAAAATCTCGAAAACCATTACATTCAGGCATAGGGAAATGTTAAGAATATATGGTTGAAATCTAATATAGAATTGAGGCGACAAAAAAATATGTTTACCATTTAAATTATTCATTATCCAAAATTTACGTTAATTATTCTTCACCCTATATAAAAAATTAAACACGTTTTTCTGGGAAATTATTGAGTTACCTAACAGTGACCGATGTAGATGGTGGAAATTGAATAATTATAATTTATCATCAAATTCATAGTTTATAAATAACAGTCAAATGGGAATGTCCGTAATAAAATTATTATTATCTCGCCATGAGACTAAAGTATATTACTTTGTCATAATAAGTTGTTGATAATTATATCAGCAATTTAGAAAGTTAAAAATATACTAGGTGTTTTATTTGGAATAACGAAGTGGACTGCAACATAAGTATGAGTATGTAGCAAATAAATCATAATATATTAGGGGTAAGCTGTTTACTTATTAGCCGATAAATATTGAACAGTTTGTTCATAACTACTATAGATGAGAATATTTTCTTTATTCATACTTTTTTCATTAGTCGGGTTTCAGTTTTTGAGTTAACTTTTTATTACGTATGCGATTACATCCTCTAGCGGTTACTTTCAATATACTTTTTTAATTTTGAAATGTAGAGTCATGGGTTATCTGTTTACAGAATACAGCAGGCATCTTTTACAGTTTTTTTCTAATAATTCATTCAGAGAAAACAATATTTTTGACTCATCACAGCGTATCACGATCCCACAAAATAAAGTGCCGTTGACAAGCTATGCCGTTTTACAAAACTCTTTCTTGGATTTCCACTACAATTCCAAAAATGAAGTCGTAACACTTGATTTAAGACTGGGAGATTCTACGTTTTAAAAAAATAACGATTCACATATAGAACTGATGTCGTTTTCATTTGAACTTGATCCAGTATGTTCTTTCATATTCGAAAATAATTCATCACTTAAAAAGTAAAACATACAGCACTGGATAGTTCAACAGAAAAAACCTAACCTCTTGGTTCTGATTAATTTGATGTTCAAAGTTTTTTATTCTTAGACAAGGGTTCAAAACTACGAAAACACGCTTTGGATCAAATTCGACGTCATGGAGATTTTGTAACGATATAATTCCGATTAACGAAAACAAGAAAAGCAATGTGAACCATAGTATTTCTTGTAAATTGTGCAAAAGGTTTATTATATATATAAAAAGTCTTCAAAGCGGCACGTAAAAAAATGCCCTTCGAATCCTGATCCCAAAAAAACCTTAAGATCACAAATCGAAGGGGAAACGGTTATGGCTGGTCCTTTATGCCTAAGACTGAGCGGAGTTCTAAATACGCTGACAGATATTTCTCTTATTGTTAAAAAAGACCTAACAATATGTACGATACAAGCCGTGAAATTGGAAAGTAGCGGTTTATCGAAGGTACTATTTCGTTTTGGTAAGCCTTTTTATTATTAATATTTTGCAAGGCTGTTAATCGTTACCCATGCGGCATTAGTTTTAGACTGATTTTTGACCCAAAAATATGGATAGTTATAGGGTTAGTGAAAAAATATTTGAAATGAAATTCTTACTAGCTCTTATTTTTTGCCATTTTCTGCAATACTATTTCATACAGTGTGAGACAAAATATAGAGGACGGTAAATATTCCGAAATTGCGATTATCTTAAAATTGATCCTATATTTAGAAATTTCGTCGGTATATTTCTGCATTTTTGTGTTATTACTGTTAGTATTGTTACTTGTTAAATTCTTCTATTTTTGAGATATACATTTTTAAAGTTAGTGCCAATCAAGATCTTATTCATGTCAATAATTACCGTGTAATACAAAATAGATAATATACTTAACTTCTTGTATATTATACAACTGTATAAATGAATAAAAAGAGGCAGGTATTTAATGAATATTTTCAAAATAACATGCTTAATATAAACAGTGGCTTTTTAATTTTTTTATACTATATAACTGATATTCAATGGCTATGTATAAAGCAATTCTGCGGGTATGTTCATTAACGATTTTAGCCACAATTCTTAAATGTTTTAGTTTTTGACACAGGAGCTATCGAGAACTCATTTATTTCACAGTTGATCACTAGTAGAAATGAAACAATTTTAAAAAACGGTTAGTTAATTCAATAATGGATTCGAATCACTGAATATCACTTTAAAAAAATACCTTTGTTATGTGTTGAGCATGTTAATTTAAAAATACCCATTAATTACTTATATAATATATTTAAGAACACTCTGTATAAATAAGTATATTTTTATATTATTGTGTGATCTACAATAACTGCATCTAAAATATATTTTCTGTGTTGTATTACACGGGGAATTATCATAATAAAGTCCTAATTGTTCATGACTTTAAAAATGTATATTTTAAAAACTGATCATAGGTAAATCTAAAGAATTCAACACTCTTATTGAGTACTACAGACATTAACCACCAGTGTTAGAATTAATCCTATCAGCAATTTAAGTAACTAGATCGAGTACAAATGTATATGAAGTTTTCAAAGAAAGATACCAGTCGCCACTTTCCATAAAAAGTGCAGGGTCCTTATTCGGATCAACTATTAATACAAAAAGAATTAGGTGTGCATAAAATGGGAAGGAGAAGGTAGCATATTCTAGTAAATGCATCAATCAATAATGTAAATGTATATTTCCATGAAAATATATAACATAAGCTAGACTATTGAGCTTATTTTTGTCAACAGGTTTTTATATGATATGCAAATATTATAATTTATAGGTATCATTACTTTTTCACTCTCTCATGTTATAAACAATCTCAGTCTCTTTAATATAAGTTAATTGTTTTTAATTTATAATTTTTATTTCTCATAGTTGTTGTTGTTCAAATTAACAATTGCAGTCTCAGATTAAAATTTCTTACTAAGAAATCGTTTTATAGAATGTCAATACCTAACTGGCAATTATACTTTTGATTGTATGTATTAACAGGCCGATAGTATATGTGGCATCGCCGCAAGGAGTCCATATTACCTGAAATGTATCATATACGGAGCCTACCTTGCTTTTAAAGTATGGAAATATACACCAACGGAGCCTACCGTAACCGCTACATATAACGGATCCCAATACGACGTCAACTTATATAGTGGTATACATGAAGTATACGCTAGGAGCTCAAACTAGACTACAGGTATAACGGAGTCCACAATAGCCTGCAACAGTATATATATATATATATACAATGGTTTAAGAGTTGTAGATAGAACGAGCATATAAACATTCGTAAAATCCCAATAGAATATAAAATTATAATATCTATCAATAAAAGTAATGTGTAAATAATGTACCAAATTAATAAAATATTTACATAACAATATAATCAATTAGAATCAGTGTGCATAATCATAGAGAAAATAAATAGGAAAATCAAAAGAATTCATAAACAATTATTGATAAACCTTTTTTTAAATAATTCTGTACATTAAACAACCTTAGACAGAACTTGACAAGCAACGAAGCTTAATAAAATAACGTGACGCTACACGGAATATTAGACACCTAAAGGATCTGTTTATATTTAAAGAATAAAATAGAATAGTAATAATAAAATCAACAGTGCTACGAATGATTGATAAATAAGAGCAATCTAGAATTAGAAAAATATATATAAGATATGTTAATCAAATATTCAATCATAAACGTTAATAGGAAACATAATAATAAAATGTAGAAAACTGTAATTAGTAGGTTATGTCAAAACCAAAACGACGTATTACAGTTGACGACAAGAATACCAACATAACATGCAATCTGATATGAAATATAAGAATAAAAATAAATGATTACCGACATAATTTATGTATATAGATGTAGTAATTAAGAACAAAATAAGAAATGAACTGTATCCATATGTATTACGTAAATATTTAGGTTGTAGGAAGTATAAAATTTGTATATTTGCATTGACCAATCGGAAGATTTCAAATAATTAACTAACAAGAAAAACAATGATAAATACTATGTGAGTGAATAATTCAATGACGATAAGGTTATAGTGCATAAAAAACAACATTTAGTAGCAAGTTTAAGTCAGAAAAACAATAAAATATTAACAAACAAAGTGACAGTTGAACAATAATCAAAGATTTTTCTAGCACATTGCGAGCTTCCGGTTCTGAACAAAAAAAAGGGTTTTGGCGGATAAAAAAACCGCGGTAGGCAGTCAAGCATTGGTAACCAGAGAAGAAGGAAGTAAATTATATGTAATGCAGTTTTTCTTGTAAAATTTGAAAGTGATAAGTGTTCAATATATAATATAAGAAGTTACAAGAATAGTTAAAAGTTAAAATAAGGGCAGAGATAAAATTTGTGAAAAATAAAGTCAACCCACGTAATAGAATTATCACCCGATAATACTAAGAAGGGAGATTGCCACCTGGAGCGGGAAAGCGTCATGGATGGACACCATTGAAGGCGTCGGCTTGGTGAAAAGAAAAGGTCTGTGGTGTGTTTAATTAATATATTTGGTACCAAATTTTGAATAGTGAAATTTAAATAAAAACAGCTGATAATACAATTTTGAATGATAATAATAAACAAGGAAATGTAAAAAACTCACCTACCAAATTTGTAGATACATGTATTATTTATTATATGTTGCATTTTCCTCTAATCAAATATATATAAAACTTTCCACGAAATAACAAGGCAAAAGTAATTTCAGTTTTATCACGTGCACAAAGTTTATAATACGTTAACATATTTTTATTAAGATTGAAAGAAAGTAGATTAAAAATTTCAAATATCCTCTCCATTTCACTAATCGATTGTGACTAAACTATTTCAGTAATACTATTAGAATAACGAGAAAAAATTTACAATATTTGAACATTTTTCAAAACAGATGATCATTTTTCAGAGAAATATAACGTTTCCAAACGGTCATGTAAATTTATGCAAATGACTCTGCATAGCCGTCACAAAGAAATGAATAGTTTTTGAAAATATATGATGGTTGTGTGATGTGGGAATTTAGATATAAATATATATATATATATATATATATATATATATGCCTGCCGGCTTTTGACAATAAAAAAGCACTTGTGTTCGTTTGTTTGCAAAATGGTGTTAGATGTTGGCTTTTTTAGTCATCTTATTGTGATTGTGCTATTTTAAACCTTTGTTAGTGAACTGTTTCATATTTTGAATATCCGTAGTTTATTTCTATACAACATAATGGATTCTAACCTCAATTCGGAGGTAAGTTCGCACCTGTTGCGATTACTTCTATATTGTATCTTACTTATTAACTACAGTATCTTAATGCTGTTTTTCCATTTCAGTATTCCTGATTATGAGGACAATCATCCTCGAAAGCTTGAAAATTTTCCGTTAAGAGTACACTTTTTCCGTTTCTCTGGCTGCATACCCCAATATTCACCAGTTTATATATATATATATATATATATATATATATATATTGAACTCATCACAACATCTATAAGGGTTTGAAGGTGTTGGTGTGTGAGGTTTTCAAGCTGAATTTCGTTGTAAGATGCCAAAACATAGGAAATTATTTGTTTTTCATGATATGAATGAAATTAAAATGGGTTATATATTGAATTTGTACCTATGATATCGTTTGTTCAATGTAAATATTGAGATGCTAAAATAATATTCAAAACATTTACCATTGTCAGGGCTTCATAAAATAATTCAACTCATACCTGTAGACCAGAAACCATCTTTAAACAATATAATAACTTGGAAATGTGTCATATATGTCATTAAAAGTATCTAAAACCCTAAAAGAATAAATAAATGTGTTTAGATTGTTATAATACATCATGTTCAATAAGAATTAGTAGCAGAATCATTATTTTAGATGTTTATTATTATTATGATACATATAACTGTCAACTGATTGGAATGTCAAAAATACTTTCAAAGCATGAAACATCAGCGAAAGATTTCGAAGTGCGCGACAGGAATTCGTTGTCATAGAACTATGTAATTCTGATTGATATCTGAAGGGACAATGAAATATAACACATGAAGAATTTTTGTATATATAATTTTAGGCCAAGTTTATGAGAAATCATAATCGTGACCAAATTTTAATAGAAATTGAAAAGAATTATATATATTTTGAAAAGTATCAGTTTGTAGATTTGTCTAATTTAGAATGGAAACGTATTACACAATGAGAGGTTTTTTTTATAAATAGGGATATTTTTGGAGAAGTAGAGTTTTAAATATATAAATTAAATTATTTTGGAAATAAACGAAGCATTAAATATCATCAAATAGTTAAGAAAAATATGAAATTAAATGAAAAGCTCTGATTTGTAAATTATTGTTAAAAAAAATCTAGTGAGATGATGAGTTTTGTCCATAGCAACGGACAGGAAAAAGCATGGTTATTGATTTGGAAAAATAGAGTATGTGGTGTGATATTGTTGAGGGAGGATAAATGCAAAGAAAAATTTAAGAAAATATAAAGATAGTCCTCATATAATTAGAAGAAAAGCATAAAAAGAAGTTAAATAAAGTTAAAGAAGTAGTTTCAGAGGATTGGAAAGATAAGTAAAGAAACAGAAGATAACTAATTAAGATAGATAAAAAATCAAAGGCTATAGAATAATAAAATATACCTGAAAGCATTATTTAAAAAGATATTTAAACGAAAGAAACCAGATTGTGGAAGAAAAGAAGATAAATAAAATAGTATAAAGTATATCAAGAAAGAGAAATTCAAAACTTACCTGGAGGAGTTGTGTCTAGTTGGAGTCCACCAAGAGTAAAGGTAAAGGCAGTAGACACAATAATACAAACGTTGTGTTATAGGAGATTGTTGGTGCCAAGCAGAAAACATTGTTCAGTGAAGGTTAGTGTAGCGTAATTTTATTGATTAACCAATTTAAAATTTTCTGTTTTGGCCATTTTAAACAATATAAACTTGCGCAAAGGTACCTATTTTTTTTGACATATTAGATTTTAGTTGTTTGTTCCACTATTTCGAATTTGTTTGTATTGATGTATGTAGCTCTTTCCCAATTTCCATTGCATTTTTGATAATATATAATTACAGTGTTCTTCATTGTCGTTTCAATACCCAATATTAGAAACAGTAATTAGTTATTCAGTTCATTTCAAGTGTCAATTCTAAATACAGGAATAGGTTTGATACCATAGGCGTCTCAACATAAATTTAGACAAGGTATATTTTTTTTTATTTTAAATAAAAGACCAAAACAAATAATTCTTTATGAAAATATATAAAACAAAATAATAAATTATATAAAAATCTCTAGCCCTGAACTCAAGAGATTAAGGAGTACTCATGCTCTACTTGATATAATTACCCTAATCATAGAAAACAAAATATTCATCAATTGTCTAATATATTATAATATATATATATATATATATATATATATATATATATATATATATATATATATAGTTAAACTTGATCTTTGCCGAATAATTATTACTAAACATTGGTTTATTGGGGAAGCGGCAAATTAAAACGAGTACCCTTCATACTTTTTATGTCCAAGCTTTCAGAATTTATTTATTCCATTATCAAGGATAAAGTATATGAGAATGTATATTATAATAGATGTATATATATATATATATATATATATATATATATATATATAGATAAATCCATATTTTTACGTTTATGGTGTAAGAATAATTCATATATTAATAAAAGGATATCCAATTATTTTTTTGATATAATAGTTATATGAGTCCAATAACTAAATCAAATGCGTCAACTGGATTTTCAAATTTCAAATTCTTCTGTTTTTTTTAATTAATAATATCAAATAAATTACAGTGAATAGTGATGTTGATTTTCTTATGACTTCGCCCAGGAACCCTACTGAGATAAAGAGTGGTGTATAAATAGAAGTAGCCGAGGTAAAATTTTGAAATTGAATGAAACTACATGATACAAAATAGCAAAATGAATAGGAGAAAATATTAATGATAAAAATTATTTAAATAAAAATTTGTTTTTTTTACATATCAATTTGCTAGCCAAAAGTTTATTATTATTTCAATAGTAACATTGCATCTCATATTCAATTGAAATAATCTATAATATAATTACTCACAACTATAAAATAACTTATAAAATAACTATTAAATATAATCATAAACAACTATCGCAAGCCAATATGGAGCTATTGCTGCTATAACTGCAATTAGCATAATTAATTATTTTAATTAATAACCATACATCAGCTGTTCGAGAATATTTTGCTTACTATTTGAAATGGATTGAAACTATGTTGTTAAAAACACATTGAGAAAACCACAATCATAAGTAAAAATGCATATAAAATCAGAATATATTGAATCATTTGTTTACAATAATTAATAGAGCAACAATAAATATAAAGAAATTACCTTAATAATTGTCTAAAGTTTGAAAATGCTTAACAAGTATAGTGGAGAACATGAAATCTTATGAATCTTATGAATGAATCTGCTGTTTCATTTGAAATTAAACGAGTTTTAGTTATCTGATTTAATATAAGTATTAGTTGAAACAGTAATAATATAAATCAATTTTATATTTAGTATAAAGAATTAGATAAGTTTAAAAGATAAAAATATCAATGACATAAAGATAATTTATATGTCACAATGTATATCAAATTTATGGAATCAATGAATAAAAAATGATGATGGATTTAAAGAAATATTTGCTACTAGAGAATTTAAATAGTATAAATAACCAAAGCAAAAGAAATTATAAAAGAATTTATGTTCACAAATATAAATATTATTTTCAAATTGTCATATATATATGTCAAAACAAAACTAGACATTGCCATATCAACATATAACAATGAATTTCACTATATGTAACTTGTTCTATTGAAATTCGTTGAATAGTAAAAGAAAACAGATACTTTTCAAGTGAAATTCACATTTATATATGTTTCCAAAAACTTCATAAGGTGTAGCAATTGTGAATATAGTTCGACAGCTCCAGAAACAATGTGATTGGTGGAAAAATGGCAGGACAAATTTTGATCAACTAGAATTAACAAAAACTTTATTTATAATTAGTGAGCTTAGAAACAATATATTCGTTGTTGATAAAAAAATTGACGATCAAATAGAAGCTCGGTAGTTGGTATTTGGCTTCGAAATAGCGAGGAGGTGATGAAGAATTTTTCCCGAAATTTCAAGTAAAATCACAAATTTTCATGATCTAAGCTATAGATTCTTAACAAATATAAAACTTAGAACACTCACATGTATTTGTATCCAGTTTTCCCGTGAGAATATCCAAATTTCTCAACAAAGTACGCAGCTTGAACTTCGAAAGGCGTAGTCCTGTTTCCAGACGGGATATGTCCAGAATCCAGACGTAAGGTCAGTGCTTCTTTAAATATTATTGGCCAATAATAAGAATAATAACTCTTGAGTATAAATTCAGTGACTATTTCCATGTATATATAAGAATTCTTACGTCTATATGAAAAAAGAAAAAGAACTTTATGTAGAGACAAAATCTAAATATTATTTAAAAAGGCCTATTCTATGATAAAATAATGCTTGTACTTACGTCTTTTCAAATCATATAAGAAAAATGTATATTAATCCATTCATATAATATTTCCATTTGTATATATAAATTTTGTAACCTATTTCTTCCGAACATTATATCTTTGTATGTATATAATTTCTAACGTAAATTCTTTTATGCAAATCCATCAACATTATTGTAACGACAACGATGCTATGAATCTAATATTCACGCAGATGCAGAGCGTCGATAAGAAACGTTCGTTACGTCTCGAATAAATTCTTTTTTTAGTTGGGCATGCGCATAAGATGGTGTATATCCTTTATGATTCTGTGTTGGTAATTTCCATAGCCGTAACTATTTTATAAATATTTAAATTAAAATTTCATTATTAAATCAAATTATTGAAAGTATTGTGTTTTGTGTTTCTTTTTATTTTGAATGAGCAAAATATATCCAAACTAAGCCAGAACTCAAAGAGTAGAAAAAGTCTCATGCTCCCGAACCAATATAATAATATAATTATAACATTTGATTAATTAATAACTGAGCTAGCCACACTTAGTTTAATTGTCGAGCCCAACGTGAAGTGATAAAAAGTAAAATTTCTCACATCATACCAATTAAACACATGGTTTAATATATATATATATATATATATATATATATATATATATATATGAAGCACATTAGTAAGAATGATAAACTACGAGAGAACTAAGTCGTATTCTGATCAAGTATGTAATAATTTCGTTCGTAAATCATGTCAACAGTTTAGCACGAAAGGTTAGGAATGTGTTTTCCAATATGCACCACGATCAGATCGTTTTTTTTTAATCATATGACAAATTTTTATCAGACATAAATGGGGAATTCTGAAAAGAGAGCTAGTGATATATATGAGAGATGCGGCAATTCAGAAACAATAAACCCACTCTTGGTAAAACAAGCTTCTAGCATTGTACCGAAAAACATTGTCCGATTTAAAAGTAGCAGTCACTATATTGGAAGCCAAATGTAGGGCCAAAGATAAAATAATAGAAAAAACAACACAGAAATTACGAAATCACTTGAGTAGTTCTGTATTAATTAATCTTATGAACCGTATCGAATCTTCAAGAAACGCTCAAACTCAAATCGATCATTCTTCAAAGGATAAAAGGGACATTCCGTGTAAATGCGGAAGAATCCATAAAGATAACAAACCTGTTTGTTTAAGTGGATTTATGGTAATCAGTTTCAAAAGAATCCGTCAAAATTAGAATGTTATATAAAAGAAACATGTTAAATTTTCATACAGTTAGTAATTATGTTATTTATGCAAGGGATTTCAGGAAATTTTAATAAATAGTAAGTAAGTAAGTAAGTAAGTAATTTATAATAATAAAATGTTATTTTCATGTATATACGGTTCACACGATAGAATTTAGTTTCGCTAGCAACCCGCAACGAGATGGATTTTATGAAAATAAATAGAAAAACGTCAGTGAATTTGAAGACGTCAAAGTTGGAAGGCAGATTATAATTGATCTCGTCGATAAAGACGATTAAAAAGTCGATATTTAGATAAATTGTATCCTGAATATAGAAGATTAAAACCTGGACATTTAATGAAAAGGAAAATTAAACGAATTTCAAAGTAATAATCAGAAGAAATAAAAATATTTAAACTATAACAATACAATTTGGTACATACTAAAATTTATTCAAAATTTCCTTTCTAACTTTTGCGGAGAAAATTAAATACACATTTTCTGAAATTTGACAGTCATTGGCGGTTTATATATTTTTTATTTAGAATAAGAAAATTATAATTATATGTTATTAGGGTAATAATTTTGGATTGTTACCTATGATATGTGTACATAGAAGCAGTAAAATATTTCATGATTAAAATTTCCTGAAGTCATAAGCTTGTACATTTTAATTAAACAATTCAAACAATTAGAGTGAATTTAAATGGCGCAATTGAACCCTACCCTTTGATATAGAGTTTATTATACATGCTTAACGATTATTCAATCACAAATAATAAAATAATAAATAAATATAGAATTACATAACAAATTGTCACCCAAAAATGTGGGGCAATTACATCATTAGTAATTATTACATAACAATATATATATATATATATATATATATATATATATATATATATATATATATATATATATATATATAGGTACCAGGAATGTTGTTAGTTACCCCAATCCCAATATTCCTGGTTTCATACCTAATTAGTCGACAAAGTCAATGCTCCATATATTTATAGATTATGGGGTTTTACAAGAATATCCACGAACAATATGGTAAATATGCAGTTCAATCTTTAAAAAATGTGTCTAAAACTAATATGAAACTAGCGAAAGAATACAATAGAATATGTTTCATGCTAAAATGTAGAAGAGAAGGTATCACACCAAAACAGATTCATCAACTGTACTATTGACAGACTTTCTACATCGACAAAATATGTATGTGAAGAAGAATACCAGTTTTTTATTAAGGTTAGGATATAAAATCATATGAAAATTGGAGTATCTAATAATCAAAAAACGATTGTAAACCTTGAACATAATTTGAATTTTTTAAAAACTGAAATCATACAATCAACTTCAGACTACATTTTTAATAATTATTTTTCATTTCGTCAAAGAAACACTTATAATAACATTTTTCACTCAATGAAGAATGAAAACATCAATAAATTAACGAAAAAGTATTTGAAATAAAATTAAATACAAGCCCTAAATGAATAAAAAACCTTACTAACATTGATATTCCACATGACATTTTATGTTTTCTATCTTTAGGTCCTAAATTTAGTATTGAACCAATTCTAGGTAATGATATTCAATTGAAACATTTACTAGCAGGTGACCATTTGAAAAAAACATAGTTAAATCAACTAATATAATCACAAGTCAAATAAACCAAATAATTTATTATTTCGTAATTTATAGTATAAAACAAGAGACTTTCTGAAAATGCACTCAACCAACAGTGATAAAGGTGACTCCATTGTTATTATGTTTAAAGAAAACTATATTGAACTATCTTCAGCATTTTGCACTGGTGCAGCCTATCATGGGTGATCATTTTATTCACTCCAAACTTTTGAACAGCTTAGCTTGTCCATTATTTGCTTGGATGTTCCGCAAATCTCTATTAAAGTAATTTGGTAAAGATCCATTGCAGATGTAAGCAAAAACATTGCTGGTGCGTCCTTCTTTTTCCAGGTTTCAACTCTTGTAGTTTGAGTTGCTGGGGGTAGGGACGGAGCGACATGTACCACGCTGTATATACCTCTAGTTTTCAAACAGCACTTTATTTGGAACCACTTTTGGTTGTATAAAGCATAATATCATAACAACCCTGTACGTACAATAAATATTGATCAATATTTTCCATCCAATGTTCAGATCATTATTTTTTCAGAACATGAATACACGGAATACAAAAGAAATAGATAAAAAAGACAAAGCATCTGTTAACAATGAAACTGAATCCGCTGGATTTTTCAATGTACTGAACAATTTGTACGAATAAATAAAAAAAAATAGCTACTGTCCTGCGTCCTGATTAGGAAATAGCTATTCCGTTTCACCCGCTGACAAGTAACTTTCTAGTTGGATTTTAATTCCGTTCCAGTATAAACTGGAAATGGGAAATTGAATTAAAGTCTGTTGTTGGATTATTCTCTCTGACATTTTGAACTTTTCGCAATGGCGCTGTTTAATTGGTTTGCATGTTCCTTTCGTATTTTCCGAATTAATATTTATTTCGGTTTACTGTTTCCACTAATTTAAACAAAGTCAAAAGATATTAGAGAATACATAAAATGTACATAATGAGCGGTGCGTGTTCATGGAATAGATTACTTATTAAATGAGTGAAGTCAGCTGAGTGTACCAGAGAAAAACAATTATCGAAAAGAAACCAAATTTTGTATTTTGGTACAAGAATTTATTATAAGCAGAGCGCTTTCGGTTCAATGATAAACCATCATCAGTACCCCATGGTCAGGGTGTACTCCAAATTTGTGAGGATTTGGAGTACACCCTGACCATAGTGCACTGATGATGGTTTATCATTGAACCGAAGGCGCTCAGCTAATAATAAATTCTTGTACCAAAATACAAAATTTGGTTTCTTCCCGATAAATATTAATTATTGCCTAAAGAGAAAGTTGTATTCATATGAATGCACTTTATGAACAAACCTATATTTCGATGAGTTGCATGGGTGTGGTAACGGAATTACTTTCTTCAAGCATGACTTCAGCAAGCTTTGTGCTACTCAGTGTGCTCTGAATATTCCTGCACTAGTCTAGAGGCAACGCGTTCCATGCTCAAATAATGCATTAAAATGGTATTAATTGATTGGCGTGTCAGCCATTTTCATCGGCTATTTCTCTCAGTCTTAAACGATTATTTTTGTTCACTATTTTAGCCATATCAAGTTCAATTGAAGACGTAGAGAGTCGGCTAGAGCGAAGCAAATCATTGACCGCTTTTGAATACACTGTGCTCCTCACAGAAGTGGGTTAGAAATATTTAACTCTTTGTTTTCCCAAATATATGAATTATGACAAGACGCGGATTGTTTTGTCATATTGTTTTTGTTTGATATAAAATTTGTGGACGATATTCAGGTGATGTGAGTGTATTGGCTCTATCTACTAATCCTATGATTACGCTGTTTTTTTGGGAATTAGGATAATGGGAGTGGTAATTTAAGTAGCGACCTGATGATGTTTATTTGATAAGATGTTTTGTTGTTATTTTATTTCCTCTAGTTTTAATAAGTATCATGTCCGGATCCATCATTAGCGATAGACCCCCTAAATTTACTTACTCAAGCCCTCGAGGTGACATTGTCATAGATCTCGCTTTTTGTAATAATCCCTTTCTGTCTGTTAAAGAGAGGTTAGAAAATTTAAATCTAGTAACAAACTCCGATCACTTTCCTCTATTACTGAAAAGCTCGTTTAAAAGTGATGAACAAGAATGAATGCCTAAAGTCACAAACATATTCTGTAATTCGGTGGAACTACTCTGTGTTGTCGGAATATAAACAATTAATGAGAACTTCTCCTTCAGTAGGTTTGTTTAACAGTACTGATTTAAACTATACTAATATAGTTAACACTATCAAAAATATGGCTGAGTCTTTAAATTTAGTTGTCTCCAGTAGAATACGTAATAACAGATGGTTTGATGCGGATTGTGCTGCTTCTAAACGCAATCTCAAATCATTACTTAAATTTTGCAATAAAAATAATTTTGTAAATATATTCATGTCCAGAAAATTTATGGTATTGTTTTGTTCTGTTTCTATTGTGTACTCAAGCTTTGGATGAAAATTATTGACTTTATACTTTATAATTTGCGAGGGCTTGACTGCAAAAACACTTCATCATGTCATTTTACGGAAATATTCAGCAACAATATGGTAGAACAGTTGTAACAGCAATGGAAACGATAGTCAGATCATATCAGAAACTCGGTTACCAACGGAATTGGAGGATATTTCTATTGCGATACAAGGCAACAACGTCCAAACGAAGTTATTAAATTTTAACGTGTGTCACATAAATGTAATAGGTACGTGCGTCAGAAACAAATTTAACAATATTTTAAATAACACTAAATTGAAAATTATAAATTTTATTATTTCTGAGACAATACAAAACATAAAACTATTGAATTCTTTAATTACAAATGCAACTAATAAAATAATTAACATTATTCCTGACAATATCCTTGAACAATTTTTAAAATTGGAGAAAGATAAATATGAGAAACAGTTTCATAGAATTAAGGAAAAAAATAAAAACAAACTTAATACTTTAATTACACACACCACATGCAAGTATTTAAAAATTGACACAACAACATGGATTCAAAATCTATCAAATACAGATATACTTGCCGATATAGCAGATGAGTTGGCGTTAAGTAAAATTTGGCGATTCCATATAATGCCGAGTATATTGCATGCATTGAAACCGCAAATGCAAATCTACCTGAACAAACACAAAACATTATTAGAGCCGAAGCTGTTGATGCTATCACTAACAACAAAACTAAACTTCGTCATTACAAAGGTAAAACCAATAATAAAAAATTAGAAAGCCAAACATTTCATTAAAAATCACCCTCAGATCACGGTACTATAACCTGATAAAAGTAATAAAACTGTCATAATGAACACTAAGGATTATGACACAAAAATTAATGGAATATTGAATAATATAAATGTATATAGAACAATAAAATCTGATCAGACAAAAGCTTGTTAAGAAAAAAATAATAAATTTGTTAAAAAACTTTTGAACAATCAATCAATTAGTGCAACGGCAGCTAAAGAATTACAAACATATAATGCCATACCACCAAGAATTCACGGTTTACCTAAATTACATAAACCTGACATACCATTACGGCCAGTAGTTTCTTATGTTTAATCCCCCTTTTACAAACTGTCTAAATATTTGTCAAACTGTCTCTCACAAATAATCGACAAGGATGAATTCTATATAAAAGATTTATTTACACTCAAACATTTTTTAAACACTGTTGAAATACCAAACTATCATATCATTATTTCTCTAGACGTAGTCTCAATGTATACCAACATTCCAAACGAACTAATAACCCATATATTAAAACATGACTGGAGATCATTAGAAGAACACACAACTCTCACATATGAAAAATTCATAGAAGGAATAATGCTAATCCAAAGCCATAATTTTTTTCAATATAATTTTTTTTATTGATGCCTCACATTACCTATTTAAAACACGCCTCAGCGTGTTTAAATCGAACTTCCAAACACGCGCGTTTTTTAAAGTCCCTATGGTAACAACAACAACTCGAGAAACGTAAGTATCAATGACAACTTTTGTAATTAGTTTTCAAATTGTATATTTTCATTGTGAACCAATGTCTCATTCGGTTTTTTTGCAAAATTTATTTACATATTCATATATACATTGTATCCTTTTGAATATAAATAAAGAAATTCTTTGATTATTGATCTGACAGCAGTACCTCGTAACGTGAAATAAAAATAAATACTGTTTAGGATGGACTGTCCCGAAACTTGGCTGGGCATCGAGGACGGACTTCCATTTTATTGTAGTAATAATATAATAATAATATTTCATGATTTCAAAGTGCACCAATAAAAAAAATTTGCGTGAAGTATTCGTGGATAACTGGTCTTTCAAACACTTGCTCTATTTCGAGCACTCCGGCTGCGCCGTCGTGCTCGAAAATTCGCGCGTGTTTGAAAGACCTCTTTATCCACTTATACTTTAATATACTATTTTCAAACAACTCAATGGGTTCACTAATTTTATCAACTCTCGCACAAATTGTATTGGAATACCTTGATGAAAATGTACTTAATCAAATAAATGTCAATATATTATTTTTTAAAAGATACGTTGATGATTGCTTAGTTGCCGTTCCATCCAATCAAATAAATCATATAGTGACTGCTTTGAATAATTTTCATCCAAAGCTTCAATTCACAATAGAAACGAAACAAAACAATAAAATACATTTTCTGGACATGACACTTTTTAAAACTAGAGAAAATAAAATTACAACAAAACATTTTATTAAAGAAATATCATCAGGTCGCTACTTAAAATACCACTCCCATCATCCTAATTCCCCAAAAAAAAACAGCGTAATCCATAGGATTAGGAGATAGAGCCATTACCCTTGCATCACCTGAATACCGTCCAGAAATTTTATATCAAATAAAAACAATATTACAAAACAATCACTATACGTCCAAACATATTGACAGAATTATTAAAGAAGGTACACATAAATTTTACAATAGTCAAATCCAATCAACACAAACCAATACACTAGTTCCTCTTACATATATCGCAATACTATACACAAATAAACTCTCAGAAAAACTAAACTATATAATATCTATACATAACATAAAAGTTTGCCATGGGGCACGAAATACCCTATCACCATTGGTCTCCAAGTTAAAAAGTCAAATAAAAGCTTCAAAAAATCTAACATCATATATTCTATATATAGGTATGACAATCCATCTTGAAAATAGACTTAATGGCCATAATTATACAAAAAACGCCTCCACTGCGCTACATAAACATGGGAAAAATGGAAACCATAAACGATAAACAAGAGATCAAAAATCTAAGCCAAATATATCAAAATTTATTATAGTAATAATATCAACTTCTTGAATGTCCCTTGTATATTGTAAGAAGTTGTTTCTAAGGCAGGTATTTTTGATTTTATTATTTGTGAAATTATTTAATCAGTTACTAGTTTTTGTCGTCTCTGTGTTTGTATTTAATTTTAATCGTTCACTCGTTCAATTTATTGTTTAACATCTAATTTAAAATTTTTGAAAATTCTCCGATGTTAGGAGCAAAACGTCAAATATAAATTGATATAGAATTTATTGTTAACCTTATACTCAAGAAAAATGAAAAAAGTTTATATACAATAAAAAACAAATATATATATATATATATATATATATATATAAATATATATATATATATATATAAATATATATATATATATATATATATATATATATATATATTTAATGTTATTATAGTTTATTTAAACACTAACTCACTAACACTTTATATATACTTAACTAATCACTTAAATTTAATTTATATGCACACAAACTTTATATTAGCACTTTACTGTTCGGTGTATTTTTGTTTATTTTATCAACTAAACTGACTCTTCCTGATCAGTCCCTTATATATTAAAGCCATTTTTACTAGTAAATTCTGGACTGCGGCTTACACAAAAACAATTGTCCTTTTGTAGATAACTCTGGTCACAAAAACAATGTTTACATAAGATAGTCGTAAACTCGTAAACAGTTATAAAAAACAGTGCGTATCCGCTATAATTTTTACTTTTATCTTTTATACCTGGCTTAGACAGAGTCGGTTTTAGGGACTATACCAGTGTGCTGTTGCTGTTTCGTAACAATATATATATATATATATATATATATATATATTATATATATATATATATTTAAATATATATTATATATATATATATATATATATATATATATATATATATATATATATATATATATATATATATATAGAACAGATATTAGTGGGGGATTTGGCATCTGAGACAAAGAATACTCTACCTTATTTCCATCCGCAAGGACACTACAATTGATAACAATAGTCAAAATTTTAAAATGAAACAATTAAATTAACACTTACATCAAGTGAGGTTATTTGTCATTAAGTTGGTGTAAATGTGCAAACAACATCAATGTGCTTTTTCTTTTCCTGAAAAATGGTTCTCAATAATTACAATGTACGAAATTACATGTTAACAATTATCACAGTATCTAGAATTTTTGTACTATATTCAATATTTCTGATTGAAACAGATCAGCTACCACGTGAAACTTAATAAAATTTATAGGTTAGGACACTGTCACTAAAGGATTCTTCTCTTCTATTGACTTTATTGAGACTTATACATTTGGTTATATGGTTATATAAATGAATGAAAAGAGGCCGCTTGAGTGAAGTTCTCTCAAACAATATTGTTGATAAATGTATAATGTTGTTGAAGTATGTGACACTTTTGTATTCAAATTGAATTGTAACAGGTATGAATAAATAGAACTAAGGTTATCGATATCTGTACGCTTTTTCATGTTAGGTGTTTGCGAAATATATGTCATTTTCAAGAACGTTCTCTTGGTATTATTAGTTTCGGTGGCTAAAATACGAAAATTGTCATAGTCCATTACATGACCCTCAATGCGCACATGTTCCGCCAAAGCACATCTGTCAGGGTGCAGTCTACTATCACTTTTATGAGATGTTATACGGTCTTTGGCTGGTCTCGAGGTCTGGTCAATGTATACTTTATCACAATTTGTACAAGGGATGGAGTAAACTACATCTGACATCTGCGCCCTAGGGACCCTATCTTTAAGTACTGAGAAAATAAAATACACCGCCAGGACACATCTGTTCGCAATGACAATGTCAGGTATTATTTCAAAAATCTTCTTCAACTTGGGTGTTATTTCCTCTATATATGGCAAAGAAACATATTTTTCTAATGACTGATGGTTTGCTGAGACCGTCGCCTCTGTGGGAGAACTATGCGTTTCTAATGTTATTATGATAAATTAATTGGTTCAGTAATGCATACGGGTAGGAATCGCTCAAAAACATATTAAACAGAATTCTATGGTTTTTTTGGTGAAAGGAGGGGTCAGACAACTGGGAGATTCTATTCTTCATCTGTTTAATCAAGTTCACTTTCATAGACTTTTTGTGGTATGACCAATAGTTGATGTATCTACCTGAACTCATTGGTTTCCGGTACCAATCAATTAGTACGATGTTGTTTGTTGTACGGATAAACCTCGTATCTAAGACAGGGACTGATTGTTGGTCATCTTCAGTTACTATAGTAAACTGTATGTGAGGATCGAGATCATTAAATACGTATAGAATCTCGTCTATACCATATCTCGGGATAGAAAGGATTATGTCATCGACATATTTCTTAACAAAAAAAGGTTTATAAGTTAGTACTGGTAGAACAATATCCAACACGTCATCCATTACATAACAATCCAAAATGGGCGATATAGTTGCACCCATTGGTGTTCCAAAATTTTGCTTGTAAAATTGATTATTAAATGAGAAATGGTTATTTTCAAACACTCCACAAACGTTACCAACGACATTTCGCAATAATTGCTAATACAGTTCCACCTCTTAGTGATGGATCTAATGCATGCTTCCAAATATACGTTACTGAAAAGGGAAACAACATCCAGGCTGGCCAAAACGTAGCCATCTGGTAATTGACTTCTATTGAATTGTTTAAAAAGATCAAAAGAGTCCTTCACAAAATACTCGTTATCACAATCGTATGCTTTGGTTAAAATATCAGTTAAAAAATTGCCTAACGGTTCAGTGCATGTGTTCAACGACGATACAATTGGTCTACCACACAAAGTTGGCTTGTGTATCTTTGGAAGATAATAAAATTTGGGGGACTGAGCCTTGTATGTCATCAGAGACTTTTTTTTAATTTCATCGATGAAATTATTGTTTTTTAATTTTTTAATTAAGTTGTTTCATTTTCTTTGAATATTAGCAGTAGGATCTTTACTCAATGCACTATACGAGGTTTCATCATTAATTAGTTCTAATGAAATATCAAAATATTGTTGTTTAGTGAGAACTACCGTTACATTACATTTGTCTGATTTTGTTACCATTAAATGAGGATTGGTTTTTACAATTTTTTTTTGTTATGTTGTGTAAGTGACGTATACAAGTTATATACTTTGAATTGTGTATGTGATTAGTTATAATGTTAGTTGATTTGGCTATAGTAACATCCCTCAAATTTTTGTCCTCTAGAAACAATCACCTCGATATCCGCTAAATACGAACCCGCAGATATATCTCTGCTCAAAATGGGAGGGGGGGGATCCCAAACCTAGGACCCAAAGACAAGTATTTTTTTATATCTTCAGGTATGTGGGTACATGAGGTGTTATGAATCCAATTGGCTGGTGTGTTTAATTTCTCTTTAATAACACTTGTCTTCAGATCATTCAATTTGGTCATATTTTTATTTTTTACTTTATGAAATAATCTATTATATTTCATCTATGTTCAAAATTTTCAAAAACATTTTCTGTAGTGGAATGAATTATCTTTGGTTTCAATGTTTGCAAAGATTTCTCTAGTTTAGAAATAGTTGAATGACATACACAAATTTCAATACACACCAATTTTTCTTGTAACCTGTTTATCACTGATAAGTTCCTCTCTATCTGGATCTGTTGATTGTGAATTAGTTTGTTCACTGGTATCATTGTTGATGTGACATGTTTCGGTGTTACTCCAGTTGATCTGCATCTTAATAGAAAATTCCTCCTGTTGATTTCTTTAGCCAGTTTGATCATAGTCTTCGATCATTGTTTCAATTGTGAGACTGCTGTTAGTCCGTAGTCTCTCTCTGTGTTCTGGTAAAACCCCATACCTGTGCAAATAGAAGGTAGTTATTTTGCCAATAACTAGTTAGAACAATTTGTTCGTGTTAACAAGACATGTAAGGAAAAGTGGCCGACGACGACATACACACAGGATTTTTTCTAAAAACCGTTTTTTCGTGTTGTTGTTGATGCAAAACGTAAAAATAACTCAAATTTTTTTTTCAAAATTCCAGCTTTTTTTGGTGTAAACCAATACTTTTCTCGCATATAGATAGGTTGGGCGGAAAAGTATTAAATAAAAACCTTAAAACGAGTTCAATTCATGCAGTGATAGTGTACACATCGCCCACGAATTGAGTGCTAGCAGTTTTTATTTAAGTAGAAACTATTTGAGAATTTTGAATAATATTGAGTTTAGTTTAAGTACAACACAAAAAACAGTAAGTAATAAAATGGATTATGATTCAGGAGACCCCGGAGGGTCTCCTGAAAAAAACAGCGACAACAACGAAAAAACAGGTACGACTAGTGATAATTTACCAGTTTATGATATAAATAATAAATACCTATCGACTGATACCGGTCTTTATTTTGTATTATGTTGAACATATAAATAAACAGCTTGGTAGATTATTTCCCATTCGTATTGGACATTATCTTTTTCAAATTATTGAATTTAAGGAAAACGTATGAGATATCATATCAGTAGGAAAAAATCGAGTTAAAGTAATTTTTAAAACATATTCTATTGCAAATAGTTTGATTAATCATGAAATAATTATCAAAAATGATCTTATAGCTTATGTACCTACATTTTTCACTCAAAAAAAGGAGTTATAAGAATGGTAGATACAATTTTTGATGAGACTTATTTAGTTAACAATATTAACTCGGATAAAAAAGTTATGAGTGTAAAAAGAATGATGAGGAAATTTAAAAATTCAGATGGTACAACAAAATTAATACCAAGACAAATGATAATCGTATCATTTCTAGGTAGTAACCTCCCTTCTAGAGTGCAAATTAATTTATGTAATTTTGAGGTTGAACCGTATATATATCCGGTTGTCCAATGTTTCAAATGCATGAGATACGGACACACGACAAAATTATGCAAAGGAGTTGAGAAGTGTAGAAAATGTGGTGATAAAATGGAAGAAAATCATAATTGTATCGTTACTCATGAATATTTATTGTATTTACTGTGAAAAATTTGATCATAATGCATTGAATAAAAATTGTCCCACATATAAGTTTCAATATGTAAAAACAATGGCATATCATAATATATCATTCAAGGAAGCGGAAAAAGTAGTTAATAATCCATCTTATGCTAAAATTACCACCAATAATAGATTTTCGGTACTCAATAATCTGAATAGTTTTCCAGAATTAACACCTAGCCCAAAAGACTCACATGTTGCTACTCAATCACTCACCCAAAGACCTCGAACACAACCGACTAAACGTGAAAGAGTATCTCCTATTAGAGTATCTGAAACTACAAAAAAAGTTCCACCACGCCCACAATCACAACCTGTCATTCCAAACCCTCACCGTGATGATTTCATGGCTCATAAAGAAAAAATAATATTTGAAGTTAATTCGTTAATAACTAAAGCACTTACTGATTCTACATATTTTCAAAGTAAATACAAAAATTTAGAAGAAATCCATAATAGTATTAAAAATCAATTTAGCTCAATTATAAATAATCCAGTCAGTGATTTAGAGAGTATTTATGATGAGGACTTTTGGTGAATTACATTCGTTTCAATGGAATTGTCGTTCAATTACTAATAAAAAAAAACAACTTATTACAATTTTTAGAAAGCTATTCATTCGATATTTTAATATTACAAGATTTACAAACTAAAAAGGAAGATAATTTTTCTCTTCGAGGTTATTATACCATACAAAAAAAGGGATGATGGTTACGGAGGTGTAGGCATTTATGTCAAAAAAGATAATAACTTTAGTGGAATTGAAACAATAAAAAATTTTAATGCTAGCATAGAAATTTGTGCAATAGAAATCAGTGACTTGAAAATAACCTTAGTAAACATATATAAACCACCTAACGCAAATACTGTTAATGTCAACGGCTGGATAAATATTTTCTCACAATTTTCAGGTAAGGTTATTATCTGTGGTGATTTTAATTGTCACCACAATTTATGGGGATCCCACAAGGATGATGTACAAGGTAAAAGACTTATAGATGCTTTAAATCACTGCAATTTAATATGTGTAAATAATGGTAAACCAACTCGAATACACAGGCCTAATGAAAATCCTTCTAGGGTTGATCTTACTTTTGCTACTCCTAACCTAGTTTTCTATCTAGATTGGCAAATTATGGAAGAAACTCTAGGTTCTGATCATTTTATAATAAGCATTTGTCAGGTAGTCGCGCAAACATTTTAACTTCTAATAGATGGAATGACTCGAGAGCAAATTGGATAACATATCAGGACTATATTGATCAAATATTAACTGAAAATGATACTAATACTAATCTCTCAGAAAAAGCTGACTCATTAGTTACAGCCATGTCAAAAGCCGCAGATTTGTTTATGCCTATCAAAAAACCTTTTATTCCAATTACTAAAAAACCTATTTGGTGGAACATAGAATGTCCAAAAGCAGTAGAAAAAAGGAAACAAGCTCTTCTTGAATATAAATGAATATCTAATTTCCAAAATTTTACTAATTATAAAAGAAGTGTAGCAATTGCCAAATTAACTTTTAAAAAAGCTAATCAAGATAGCTGGGTCTCCTTTATAAATTCTATCAATAGGAATACTCCCGAAACTAAAATTTGGAATTTCATAAAAAGAATTTCAAATAAACATTTTCAGAATAATCGTACTCCTCTACCACCACAATTTAATTTGTCCTGCAACTGTCCAAAATAAACTCGAACTTGATCCATCACACATCTTAAAAACAAATCCTTATTTAGAAACTCCATTTAATATGCAAGAATTACTTCACGCTGTCAAAACTTCCAGAAATACTGCGCCTGGTAAAGACAATTTAACATATAAAATTATAGAAAACCTTCCCAAAATAGCAAAAACAAATCTTTTAGATATTTTTAACGGCTTGTGGTTACAAAATGATTACATAGAAACCATGAAAGACGTAATTATTACCTTATCACCCAAACCTTTTAAGGATAGCTCTATTGCGACATCATTTCGGCCAATTTCTTCATTTTCCACCATTATAAAAACGTTTGAGCGAATGATCAAAGCGCGATTAGAATGGTTTACAGAAAACAATCAACTTCTTCCGGCAGCACAATATGGGTATCGTAAGGGTTACGGCACGATAGATGCTATGACACAATTAGTTAATCACATAAAAGTAAGTTTTTCTGAAAACAAATATCTTGCTTGTTTATTTATCGACATAAAAGGCGCCTATGATGCTGTAGATTTAAACATACTAACAAAAAAACTTATAGAATTCGGTTTTGGTAATAAAGTGGCGACCAATATTTTTAATCTGTACACAAATCGGAAAATCTACCTCAGAGGTCATAAGAATGAACTTCATGGTCCGAGGGTATTGTCTCAAGGTCTACCGCAAGGATCTGTTTTCAGCCCTCTTCTTTTTAATTTTTATACAACAGAATTGCATCGGATAGCAGATGATTCTTGTTATAAAGTTCAGTATGCTGATGATTTTGCCTATTACACGATCCAAAATTCACACCAAGAGTGCTTGTGTGTTCTCGAGAACATGATGAATACTATTAGACGATCCTTATATGACTTAGGTTTTAACATATCGCCTGAAAAATGCTCTGTCCTTTTTTTCACGAGACATCGATATCAGCCACCCGCAACAGTGCTTCTCTCTGAACTTACAATTCCAGTGGTGAATAATTATAAATACCTAGGCATATTTCTAGATAGTAAGTTGTTGTGGACGAAACATATTGAGTATATCAAATGTAGATGTGAAAAAGGGATAAACATGTTAAGATGTGTTTCTAGGATAAAGTTTGGTGTTGGTGTGGCCATTTAATTAATCTTTTATGGAGCATACATCCGCTTAATTCTGGATTATGGATCGACTTTGTACGGTTCTGCTAGCAAAACAAATCTACAAATTGTCGATCGCATTCAATTTAAAGCTCTACGTATATGTATAGGAGCAATGAGATCATCCCCAACTGATGCAATCTTAGTTGAATCTCTTGAACCTCCATTAGCAATTAGACGCGAATATCTGGCAAATAAATATTTAATCAAAATTAGAGAAAAAGATTGCTGCAATAACCTCAATAATGTTGCTTATCTCACAACACAATGTTTAACAAACAAATATTGGAAGATTAAAAATAATCCACCTTTGGTCGATGCTTTTATTTTTACTAATCAATTTCATGAGTTAATTCATACTGTCTACAAATATCCAATGTTTAGATTCAGCTATGACTCATGTATGTTTGAACCTAACATCATTTTCCCCTTATATTCACTTTCAGACATAGTTAACAAAAACATTATGATATCTATTCTTTCAAACTATACAAATTATTCAACTATTTAGACAGATGGCTAAAAAACCAATATTGGAACTGGATGTGCATTTAATCATTCGAATAAATGTTTTTCTGTTAAAATGCGTTTACATGATACATGTTCAATTTACACAGCGGAGATGTATGCAATATGGCAATCCCTCACTTATATATTTGAGAACAAAATTGGCAATAGTCTTATAATAACCGATTCAAAAGCAGCATTGGAAACTATATGAACTAAAAAATTATATAATCAGGTAAAAAATTCCCTTTTATGAAATATTAAAAACTATCTATACCTATTAAGTAATGTTGATACCAAAATAACGTTCATCTGGGTAAAAGGACATGTTAGCATTAAAGGGTATGAAATTGTAGATAGCCTTGCCAAAAAAGCAGTTTTGGAAAACAAGTTTTTTGACTTTTATAACACACTTGACCTATTGCCGTCACTTAAAAGACAAATCACTCACAGTTGGAATAGTGTATGGCAGGAATACGTAAAAGAGTCTAAAAACCCATACACACTTATACATCCAGAAATACCCAAAACAATACCACATATTCAAGTATACAATACAAATAAATACTACACTACGATAGTAACTAGAATGAAACTAAATCATGATATCTTTCCTGCGCACCTTGCTAAAATAGGAATTATAGGCTCTTCTAAATGTTTATGTGACAATAGTTCAATAGCTGATCTTAACCATTTAATTTTTTCCTGTATAAATCACCAATATCAAATAAATATATTTCTAAATTTTCTCATTAATCACAATATTTCTTTACCGACAAATTTAACTCACCTATTAAGTTTAAACCAAAAACCTATTTTAGACGCCTTAGTTGAGCTATTTAAAAGTGCACAAATTTCAATATAAAGTTGAACATGAAAATTAAATAATTTTTGTGGCCAAGAACTAAGTTTTCAACGGCCAAAATTTCACACACACACACAAACCTTAAAAGCAATAGAGTTGAAAGGATCAAACAAGAGTTATTTTTCCATGTAGAATTTAACGATTTTTGATAAGTGTTTTTAAATGAAACTCACGGTCTCTAGTTAAGTCCACAATATAATAAAAGTTGTAGAAAATTCTAGAATTTCTAGAATTCTAGAATTTTCAATAACTTTTATTATATTGTGGAATTAACTAGATACCGTGAGTTTCATTTAAAAACACTAATATGAGCATATTCCACGAAGTAAGGGTCGAGACAGTTAATTTGATTTTTAATAATTTTATCATTTTAATCATAGGTAAACAGAGAAGAAAAATATGCTTCAATTTACGGAGTAATATTAAGTTTTGTAAAAATGCAAAAAATTAACTAAATACAAAAATTCACCACACATATTTTCCATTTTATTGAAAATACACGCATATTTGTTTACGTTTTTTAAATCGACATACACACTAGAAGAAACCGTTAGATTGCCGTGATATCAGTTACTTTCTGACATTTTGCATTCTTACATAATTAAATTGTACGGATATGTTCGAACAGAGTTACCGCATAACAGAGATCAGAAACAGTCAGATACAAGAAATAGCCAATAGGCATGTAAGCAAAGAGACCTGTTAAAAGAATTTTATTTAACTCGTTAGTGGGTCACTAGAGTTCCGTTATGTCGTGAAATAATAATCTGTTTTTGGACCAGCGGCGCACAAACTGAGATTTCTCAATATATTTCTCAATACCGTCCTTCGCTTTATTATTATTACTACCGACCTAGCTGTATGGTTATTCTTGCGTTTTCAATTTGATTGGGTTTGTTTTACAGCTACTGTTATTGTTGCGTTGAAAGTATAACGACGGAGATATTCATATTTGATTTAAGCGAGTTTTGTTGACACTTTCTAATAAACTGAACATTTATTCGAAATTTCTTCAAAAAGTCGAATAAAAGTATATAGGTATCTAACAAAACTTACGAAAAAATGTCCAGTGGGGTCTGTTCACTGTAACGTCCATTTTATTCATCGCTAACAAATACTGTAGTGCATGTATCGCGATCTAGTTCAGAGGTACTGAAACGTCCAAAACCGTCCGCGGCTTTAACCGAAAATCAGCATTTGACTATATAAGCAATCAATAATGTTGGGCTTAAGCTTTCTACTTCCGTTATTACGGCGTTTACGCTATTCTTCATATAACTTTGTTTTGCTTTTGGCACCTCGTTCTCTCAGGACATTCCATACTCTAACTCTTGGCATTTTGTCGAATGCTAAATATTCTCTTTTCCTCTCTTAATTTGCTTTAAGGAAAATATGTGATTTTTTGCACTTCTTCCACTTCTAAATCTACTTTGGGCGCCGTAAAATTTATTTCCTCTATCAAAAAATTTTAATTCCTTCCAATATTTCCAGTATGCTCACTTTTTGGGTATCTTGTCCGAAGTAATCTATACCTTTTTTAATTTCACGTATAGGTACAGCCGCCTAGATCATATTTTAATTTTGTGACCATCGATGCGTATATCGAATGAAAACACTATTCTAGTCGATGAAATCCTGACCATGCAATAAGAAACGAGTTTCCTAGTTTCTGTCCTGACGCCTCGTTCCGCTATTCACATCAAAGCGACGTTGCCAATGCTATGAAATTATCAATCCAAGATCAAGATATCTAGGGTCATTATTAAAACTTTTAGGCCTAATAATATGTTTTTGATGGGTCAGGAGTCACAAATACTGAAAGCTTTGCGATTAGGGATTTAAGATTTTGTAACGAAAATGAAAGATTTGGGTCATTGTTCATAACAGTTAATTCAGTATTTAATAAGTTTAATTTATATTCTTGACAAACTCGATACGTTTAAGTTCAAAACAAGTTAAATTAAATCCGTGTGTTCGAAAATTTTTACATAATATTTTTATACAATTTAGCGCAGTTTATTATTTTGAATCATCACATATTTAATTGAAAAAAAGTAGTTGTTATAAAATAATCGTAGACTTGGCAACACAGTTTAAAATTCAAGCGTCATGAAGATATATGGAAGTGTCAAGCTCAAATTGAACTTTATTCTCACTGGGCCAAGGTAACGGAACGTTATTTGGTTTAAATATAAAAATATGAAAAAAGGATGGGCTTGTTTTTATTTTTATTATACAAGGTCTATGTCACTTTATGTCATCAGATTAGAATAAGTTTATTATTTTGTTTACTACTGTTTACCTCAGATCGGCAAATAAAATCTTTATTCGTTAACCGTTTATCAATTTCGATATTAATGATCTATTTTGTTTAAATAAGATGTATTAATACATTTTTTCATTAAGTAACTGTTTTTGTTATTTTGTGGATTTGACGATAGTTTGATGTAGACAACCAGCTCTAGGTACTCATAAAAATAAGAAAAACAATCACAGACTAACATCATTAACAACAGGAAAACAGGCTTCGTGTAATTGGTTCTATGGTAATGTTTTTCTTATTTATTTCTCGAGATCACTGTATCAACTAAACTAAACTTTCTCGGGTCGGTTCCTTATAGATTAGTGCCTTTTTCACTAGATAAGTCTAGATTGCGGCTTACACAATAACAATTGGCCTTCTGGCATTTTCTAGATAAGACTGGTCACAAAAAAAATGTAGATAAGATAGTCACTATCGTAAACAATTCTAAGAATCCCTGCGCGTCCGCCATAATTTTAACTTTCATACCTGGCTTAGGCAAAGTCGGATTTAGGGACTATACCAGTGTGCTGTTTCGTAACATTACCCCGTCCTTAAATTGAAGTTCCTCCTGGAACTTTTGCCGAGACTGGATGCTTTAATCAGCAACTGGCCCCATTTCTACACTTTCCGATATTATGGAAATAGCAGGGTACCGTCTTCATCGGATACTGATAACGGGGGTCGAAGCTGCAAATTAATATCTGGACACCGATATCTTGAAAGATAATCTCTACCATGTTCCTGATGATTCGCCAATCCAACTGGTTATTCGCTATCTTAGGCATAGCCAGTTTCTTCTCGCTGGATTCCAACACATGGTCTCGTAGGTTTCGAAGTGCTTCCCACACATCGCGGTAGGTAGATCGATCTTGAAATTCATCTTTAGTTACCATGTAGAAGATTTACCGCATACTACGATTTTACGATTCAGTTTCAGTGTCTTGCCAGGGGCTGGAATCTGGTCTTCAAGTTTTTGTAACTGCCCGAACTTCTTTCGACAGACGATTGTCAACCCTCGTGCGTTCTTGATACGGTCGGGGATGTTGTATGCCAGTGAATAATCTTCCGGGAGAGTGAACAAATCTTGTTGTTGTTCCAAAGTGACTCCATATCTAGCTTTCTCGGTACCTCCATACGCGCCCATAAATTCATGGAAGTTAGGGTCTGCCACATCTCGGATAAGGTTTACTCCTTCCTCTAGGTCATGGTCTCCTTCGAATGGCGCTAGTCGGTTTTGTTGAACTACTTTTGGTATTCCGTTGGGATCTTGCTTATGCGATATATAACATCATTAGTCTTTTTCTTGATTAAGTATGGACCTTCCCAGGATTTTTGTAATTTTGGAGAAAATCCTTTTCTCCTCGTCGAGTTGTGTAACCATACTTTGTCTCCTTCTTTAAAACCGTCTTCTGTGGCCTGCGTGTCATACCGACTTTTCATTCTGTCGCTGGAAACTTGACGATTTGTACTAATTCATGAATATCGTCCAGCATTCTTCTCAATTGGATTACGTAGTCTTTGACTGCTAGATCTTCTCCAGGCCGACAGCCAAATTGCAGGTCACAAGGATGCCTCATTTCACGTCCAAGCAGGATTTTCGCAGGTGTTTCACCCGTGGACTCATTGATGGCAGATCGATAAGCCAATGCGAATAGGAAAAGATACTGGTCCCAATCTCTCTGATGGTTGGAAACCACTTTGGACAGGTATTTTCCAATAGTCCTGTTCAATCTCTCAGCCAATCAATCTGACTGTGGATTCCCAGCCTGTCGCAAATCTCCTGGAATAGATGGGTTTCGAAATTTCTTCCCTGATCACTGTGGACTTCCAAGGGCACTCCATATCGCCTGATAAACTCTTTCACCAACACATCCGCGACAGATGTGGCCTCTTGGTTCGGTATAGCGTAAATTTCCACCCACTTTGTGAAATAATCCATTACAACCAGTGTGTATTTGCTACCATTATCTGTCGTCGGAAATGATCCAGCGATATCTAAAGCAATCCTTTCGAAAGGGCTTCCAACATTATACTGTTTCATATGTGCCTTTCTTTTGCGATGTGGTCCATTACTCGTAGCACAAGTCGTACATTTCTTACACCAGTCCTTCACATCATCGGAGCTGTTGATCCAATAAAACCTCTCACGGATTCGCTGAAGGGTTTTCTTCACTCCCAGATGACCTCCCGATGGACTGTCGTGTAACTTCTTTAGTACTTCAGCTACTCTTGTTCTCGGGATAATCAGCTGTTTCCTCATCTCGGAACCATCCTCGTTTTCAAGGACTCTTTTCAACAGTCCTTTTTCCAGGACAAGGGAGTCCCAATACGCCTTCAGTTTCGGTGACAATCTTGACACTTCTTGCCAGGTAGGGCGCCGATTTTCTTCCTCCCATTGCCAGATCATCTTCAGGTCAGGATCATTCTCCTGATCTTCTCTGATCCTGGTGGGTGACCATTCTTCGTTGACTACTGTAATTATGGAAACTGCAACTTCCTAAGATTTCGACTTGTTGCATTGTGAATAGTCTACAGGGCATGACCGTCCAGGCAAAGAGTTGGCTTTTCGGTGATTCACATCAGCTGGATGTTCCCCCCTGTCTGATTTCTCCTGTGACTGGAGATCCTGGGTTACAGGAGTCTTGGGGCGCTTAGACGGACTGCGTACGTGCTGTAGCTCGCCACACTTCCGGCATTTGATCTTCTTTGGCTTCTTGTCTGCCATATCTTTCAACAAGTTGACGATCTGGTCAAGTTTGTCATCGTCATCTTCTTCCTGCATGGTCCTACCTTTGTTGTACTGCGAGCCTTTCGTGGCTGCTTTGCATTTAAGAGGTTCTTGGTTTGCAGCTGTCAATGCGTCAACTAATGTTTTGGGATGGGCTAATCGAAGCGTCTTCTCCATATCGTGGTCACATGAGCCGTCAATAAAGACCTGGATGCCTAAACAGTCCATCATGTTCTCCGATGCTGAGGGATAAGCAAATCGAACTAATCGGGCAATATCCATTTCATACTCTTGAAGGGTTTCGTGACGTTTCCGCCTTCGGTTCTTCAGCTGGAATCTGTACAAATGCTCCAAATGTTCGTGACCGTATCGCATGTCCAGCTTTTTTTTAGCTGCTCAATGTTATCCGCTTCTTCAAGAGGTATCGTCTGAAGTACATCTAAGGCATCTCCGCGAAACGCGATGGTTAAGTTCACTGCCTTCTCCTTATCGGACTAATTATTCACTCTAGCAGCTGCTTCAAACTGTTTCTCACATAATTGGTCCACGGCATTTTTCTATCGAACGTTGGGGCTTTGACTCGGGTAAAACTGCCAATGTCTTCTAACTTAGGGTGTGTTTCTGTCTTGCAAGGTTTCGTTTGCTCGGTCTTCTTTTCTTAGTTCTTATATCTGTCATCTTTTCATCTACCCCCTTGATTTTCTCGTCCATTGTTGTCATCTTATTCTCTATCTTCTCGTCCATCGTTGACATCTTATTCTCGATTTTAGACACGAAATTTCATTCTCAACGTCAGCGGCAATGTCGTTTTTCATTATTAAGATATCGGCAGACATATCGTTCTTCATAGTAGAAAAATCGCTCTTTATAGCCGAAATATCACTTTTCACATTCGTAGAAAGTTTCTCTTCCATGGCAGAAATCGTCTCGTTCATGTTAGCAGAAATTTCGTTCTCCATAGCAGAAATTTCGTTTTTCACATTCCGTGAAATTTTCTCTTCCATGGCAGAAATATCGTTCTTCATAGCAGAAATATTGTTTTCCACATTCGTTGGAAGTTTCCCTTCCATGGCAGAAATCTTCTCGTCCATGTTCTCTTCCACAGCAGAAATCTTCTCGTCCATGTTAGCAGAAATATAAGCAGAAATTGACGAGATTAAGGTGGAAGCCTCGTCTTTGAATAGAACTGTTTCTGGATCAAAGCCGTCATTTTCCAGTGCCACTTTAAGTCGTTCTACTAATTCACTCCTCTTACCGGACGTTTCCAACTCACGATCTATCAATTCTGCTCTTAGTTCCACCACTTTGAGGTCATTTTTGCGTAGCAATTTATTTATATTATCCCACTTCTGATACCAATGTAATGTTTTTCTAATTTATTTCGCGAGATCACTTTATCAACTAAACTAAACTTTCTTGGGTAGGTTCCTTATATATGAGTGCCTTTTTCACTAGATGTATTTATTTATTTATTAATACACTGTTCAAACAGGACGAACTCAACTACAGAACAGGAACTTAATTATATTGATTACAAAGAATAATATCATCAATCAAAGAAGAATGCTTTAATCGCAGATATGCGGCAATGAAATATATCAAGCTGGTAACTTACATGATTACATATCGAACACATCCTGTGAAGTAGTGAGAATTTTAGAATATTTGTTCGAGGGGTAGCAAGGTAAAATGTATTAACAGCTCTTGAAGCTTTTCTCGGAGTATTGAACTGGAGTTTAAGAAGAAGATTGGGATCACTTATGTTGTTATCCATGATTTTAAACAGAAATATCAATAACTGACAGTCACGACGAGCACTTTAGTTATTCACACAATGCCTCGTTTGAAGTGTACCGGTACGAACTCCTACCGGTGGGTAAATGCCATCCATTTTAATGGAAAGAAATTTCAAAAACCTCCGTTGAATTGATTCAAGTTTCTAAATGTGTATGTCATAAAATGGACTCCAAATAGCATTTGCGTATTCAACTTTAGACCTAACATAGGCGTAGTATAAAGCCTTCAAAGTGTCTTGATCATTGAAGTCACGCGAGTTTCGAACTAAGAAGCCATACATTTTGTTAGCAGACGAGCATATAGCCTCAATATGAAGTATAAAAGAAAGTTTAGAATCAAAAGTGACACCCAAGTCAATAAATGTCGCCGGGCGTTCAAGAACAATATTGTTGATTTCATAATCATATATAATTTTCTCGGGTATTAAGGAAAACGTCATTACCTTACATTTACAGGCATTCAACGACAATTTATTACTTATACACCATCTCTCAATACGTCGAAGGTTAGTTGGAAGTGAGACACAATCGCTTCTATCACCAATCCGGGAGAATAATTTCAAGTCATCAGCATATAGTAAGCAGTTGACATCGAGATCGTCAACTATATCACTGATGAAGACATTGAATAATAAGGGGCCCAGGTTACTTCCCTGTGGAACACCAGATGTTGCCAAGTATTCAACTGACTTATAACCATTAAACACGACATACTGGTGTCTGTTGTTTAGATAGGAGGTGAATAATTTGATTAGAGAGGGTGATAATCCATATCGAGATAATTCACTCACTAGAATTCCGTGGTCTAGTCCATCGAACGCTTTAGAAAAATCGGTGTACACAACGTCAGTCTGCGATCGCTCATCGATGTTTTCAGCAATAAATTGGGTTATATTTGCCAAATTGGTGACAGTTGAGCGACCCTTCACAAAACCATGTTGCTTTATGGTTATTATGTTGCATAAATGGCTATACATTCTATTGTACAATAACATTTAGAATACCTTACAGAAATTGCAAATAATTGAGATTGGCCGATAGTTGCTAATATCAACTCTATCACCATGTTTGTAGATAGATCTAACCTTCAACGATTTCCACATATTCGGCACAGTGCAAGTCTTCACGCACGTGTTGAGCAGTATTGTTAACGGCGGAGCAAGTACAGACGCACAATCCTTCAAAATGAAAGCAGGGACAGAGTCTGGTCCTGTTGTTATTTTATTTTTTACTTGTTTTAAAGCTACAAGTACTTCATCCTCAGTGAAGGATATGATATTCAGGAACTGTGAGGTTACTGAATCATCATGGGTAAGGCGTATTGTACTAACTGAAAAAGATTTTGCACAATATTCAGAAAAACCATTAAGTATATCGGTAGGCGTATCGAGTGTTTGACCATTGAACGTCATTCTATCAGAGATATTAGTTGACCTCTTTTAATTGTTGACAAAAGCCTAGAATTTCTTGGGGTCTGCTTTCATACTCGACTCAGCTGAATCAGCGTAATCCCTGTACGTCTTGTCTATGTCAGATTTCACCTTTGCTCGTAAATATTCAAACGTGTTAAGAGTATTTACATCATTGTTGATTTTACATTCGTTATTTAATTTCGATTTCAGCTCAATGTCTTTAATAATATCCCGGGTAAACCACGGTGAATATTTTCTTTTATATTGTTTTGTTTCTCTTGGCACACACTCATCAAATGCATTATACAACTTACCGTAAAAGTAGATGCAGGCATCATCGGATCTATCAAATGTTTGAAGGAAAGTCCAATATATATTAGAGAGACTTTGATACAATAGTGAAAAATTTGCTTTTCGGAAGTTATATTCATTGCAAGATATTGTTGGAAAATTTCACTTTAAGGTGTGGCAAAAATTTAGTTTACCGGAAATATTTAAAACAGGATGATACCGATCTTGAGCAACTAAATTTTGAATAGATCTTTCAACAAAACAGTCATTATTATAGAGGACAAGATCGAGAATACGTTCCAAGTCGTTCGCAATAGTATTGTATTGAGTTAAATTAAAAATTGGGAGAAAATTGGTAAGAGCAGAAACAATGTCATTACCTAAATTATTATGAAAATATGTAGCATAAGAAGATATATTAAAGTCGCCCACAATGAGTAAATTATTATTATGCAAACTTTCAATATTACTAATTGATTCAAAAAGATTAAGGTATACTTCGCTACTAGCAGATGGAGGAACATAAACATTTAGCACATAAACATGACCCGAGTCAGCTGTTATTTTAACCAAGACCATATCCACCGTAACTATCGTGGGGAGAATGAAACTATCTATATTCATTTCACACGACGGAAATTCATTGTTTACAGCTATAAGAACCCCTCCGCCCCTCGAGCAATTACACGCCACCAGATTTCTATCAGCCCGGTATACTGAGTAGTCTTCTGGAAACAGTTCACCATTAAAGACTGAATCGTTAAGCCATGTTTCGGTTAGTGCTATGACCTTATAGTCTGTCATAAAGATTGCATTAAAAAAATCTACAGTTTTAGATCGCAAGCCTCTGGTATTCTGATAGTATACATTTAAAGAATTTGTGATATTACTTTTTACCAGCAGTGCAAGTGGTCGATGACATGGTAGATCCACTTGAAGCTATGGACTGCTATATTCCAAGCAAATCCTCCTTGAGTTTAGTTAAAGCAATTTTATATGCAGTACAAACACTTCTGTCCCACACTGCATGATCACAGGAAGTAGTAGATCCCTGAGCACCTGACAGTTTAACGCAATTAATGCAGTTTCGTAATTGGGATCTACAGGATCTACATTGTGATTCCACCGCATAAAGCTTAAATAATTGTTGCACGATTTGGATGAATGATTAAATTCGTTACAGTTGTAACAACGCAATACTTCCAAGGCATCATATACTCTACAGCTGTCATACCCTACAAATAAGTTACCGGCTTTTAATATTATGTCATACACATTTCTATCTATCTGAATAACAGCCTGAAAGATTGCAGCATTTTTCTTAGTTGGGAAGATTTTCACAATTTTACAATCACTATATTTAGAAAAAAATTCAGGATTACAATTCCTAATTTGGTATTGAAGCATTTCTTTGGTATATTTTTCTGACAAACCCACAATGCACAATCTGGGATTAATACTAGCAACCTCCTTTACAGCATAAGAGACATTGTTTCTTGAACCAGTTTGATTATCTTCTCATTTTCCTCCTTAGATTTGCATGCAATAAGAATATCACCATCCTTAATATGTTTAACATTAGTCAAATGTATACTGTTATCAGTTGGATTAATATTATGCATTAGCTCTGATTTCGTTTGTTTTATCTCCTGTGCCTTGTTCTTGGGTTGTACTATCACTGCAGGAAAAGTTTTGTTGTTAGCAACATCAGCATATTGAGTCGTTGGGGGAATAGTCACAGGTTCTTTAGCAACTTTAGAAACATCAGATTTCAGTGAGGACAATTCAGCTCTAATTGAACGAAGCGCGTCGCTAACTGTTGATTCTTATAAGTTAGTTACTTTAGTATGGTTTTAGAAATACAACTTTTCGCACATCCGTCGCATCTCCACAAGAGTCCAGGAACAGAATTTAGGATGTCCAGTATATCAACAGTTTTGGAGACACATACAACATGAAACTGCTTTTTGCAGAATTCGCAAAAAGTGGCAGGCCTACTTCGACTTATCGTACCAGAACAGGTTTCACAATTGTTATTGACCATTGTTTACATTACAAATTTATTAAAAACTTACGAAAAATATCAAATAATAATCCAATATGCAGGTACACAAATCAGTCACCACTTTTAAAATGTTTTAACAGTCATAAACCACTTTAAACCACAAAAATGCAGCAAAATATCAAGAGCGACGTGATATACGTATTGACAGTTCTATTATTATTTTTATATTCAATTATAGATTGCGACTTACACAATAACAATTGGCTATCTGGCATTTTCTAGATAAGACTGGTCACAAAAACAATGTAGATAAGATAGTCACTATCGTAAACAATTCTAAGAATCCCTGCGCGTCGCCATAATTTTAACTTTCATACCTGGCTTAGACAGAGTCGGATTTAGGGCTATACCAGTGTGCTGTTTCGTAACAATATGTTTTTCAGTACACTAGGTATCAAATTCATTATAGGTTTTTTCGTAAAGATCTTTTAGTTGGTAACAAACTCGAACATGTATTGCTTGCACTTGCCAACATTTCAGCAGCTAATTCGGCAGGATTTTCTAGCTTCATAACTGCACAATTACGAATTCACAATCATTTTTCACAATGACAACTTTTTTTGACAATTCGCATTCCATATTTTCCAATGGTAACTGTTTTTTTTAGCAAACGTGATTTTTACGTGAAATTGGAAATGTATGGAGTTGACGTTATTGTCTCCTGATAGCATTTGTGGAAAGGTGAATGGAAAGTGTTGACATTTTTTAAAATGTCCTACTTCGAAGACCAAAATAGGTTGAATGTATTTTATAAGCTCTCATTTTTAACGATGCGATAAAAAAGATGAAATTGGTTTCCATTTCGAATTGATTTCTAATTTTGTCACGGAAAATGAGTTTGCGGTCAACGAAAAAATATTGTAATCAACTCATCTGGTAATGGGCGATTAATAAACTCAACTATCAAAGGCACTCACTAGCTATCGGTCGTTCGTGCTTTGCAGTCCGGGAGCCGGTGACAGTAAAACTGCACCTATAAGGATTCCAAAATTTAGCATAGGAATTAATAGTATTTATTCTTAGGTACAACATAGCGGCTTATCCTGGCATGAATATTCTTTATAAATTTTTATTTTCCTAATAATTATAAATAATTTGCACTTTTATGGAAAATAATTTCTTAGCGACCATTATGTAGCAAATTTTATATATTTTTAGAAAAATTTGGTGTCATAAATCGCATCTTGGCAGAAAAGTCTGTCACACCGACTTTTAATATTGAAAGTTAATAAAAACTTTCCCTTATCTTGGAATTATTTTTTTTAATCTCTGCCTTTCTAGCTTTCGGAATATCTGGGTGTGACAGCTCAAAATTTGACCAAAATATCTCACACCACTTTTTATTATACACTCGTGGACAAAATTATCGAATATTTTTAATTTTTTATAATTCCTTTTTAAAAAAATAAAATCTGAAGAAGCAAGTCAATTAAATACTATCATTCACGAAAAACTGTTTATTTTAAAATATGTTAGTTAACAATCTTAAGTTTTAATCAGAAGAAAATCGTGAAAAAATAAACGGTTTTAAAGATTAAAACTAACTTTTCCGCATCTGTGGCCCTAATCAATATTCTATCATAAAATTGTCACTTGTATACACTTCGGGGGATGTATCGTGCTAACTAACCGAAATTTGTCCAAAAATAACCAAAAATGTAGTATATCTGGATTTATAGGACCCGCTGTACTCGCTCTAGTCAGCTGAAAAAATCAAATAGGTACACCTGTGAGACACCTTGAACAATGTTCAATCATAAAATTGATCACTTGTATACACTCTGGAGGCTGTATCGTACTAAAAAACTGAAAATTATCAAAAAATGACAAAACTTTGGTATTTCAAGTACCATACCACCCGTTGTACTGGCTTTACTGAGCTGAATATCAAGAATATTCATCTTTGAAACCCCCAGAATAATATCCAATCATAAAATTGGTCACTTGTATATACTCCGGAGGCTGTATCGTACTAATAAACTGAAATTTCTCTAAAAATTACAAAAATATCGTGCTTAAAGTACTATAGCACCTGTTCTACTGGTTCTGGTGAGCTGAAAATCAATAGGGTATATCTGCGAAATGTCCTGAAGAATATTCAGTCATAAAATTGGTGACATGTTGAGCTCGGAGGCTGTACCGTGCTAACAAACTGAAATTTCTCCAAAAATGACTAAAATATCGTACTATAGCACCGGTTGTAGTGGCTTTGGTGAGCTGAAAATGAATAGGGTTCATCTGTGTGATGTCCTGAATAATATTAAATCATAAGATTGATGACTTGTTGCACTCCGGAGGCTGCATCGTGCTAACAAACTGAAATTTTTCAAAAAATTACAAAAATGTCGTACTTCAAGTACCATAGCACGCGTTGTACTGGCTCTGGTGAGCTAAAAAACAATAGGGTTCATATGTGACATATTCTTAACAATATCCCACTATAAAATTGGTGACTTGTTGCACTACGGAGGCTGTATCGTGCTAACAAGACATGTAACGGAAAGTGGCCGACAACGACGACGACGACATAAACACAGGATTTTTTTTCTAAAAACCATTTTTTCGTGTTGTTGTTGATAAGTCTTTTGATTAAAATTAGAGCACAGTTAGTAACGCGTATTCCCCCTCGAGCTCTAATTACTGCTTCCATCCTTCTCGGCATGTTGCTAAGGAGATTCTGGATAAATTGTTGAGGAATTGCATTCCACTCTTCTTGCGCAGCAATCCGAAACTGGTCTATTGTACTTGGAATACGATTTCTTTGTCGTATGCGGCGTTCAAGATACTCCAATGTATATTCTATTGGATTTAAGTCGGGGCTATATGGTGGTCAACCTAATCTTAGAATTTGGAAGGCATCAAAGTAATTAGTCACTATATCAGCTAAATTAAATTGAATTAAATTAATATTTTCCATTATATTGTGGAATTAGTTAGAAACGTTGAGTTTCATTTAAAACACTACTATATCAGCTGCATGCGGTCGAACATTATCGTACATTAATATGAATCTTTTATATCCAATATAGCTGATATAAGGCAAAACACGATCTTGCCTGATGTTTTCAATATACAAGTCACTTGTCATTCATCCAATCACTTCTACGAGTTCAGTGCGTCCCTCCTAAGAAATACCGCCCCAGAGCATTATACCGCCACCGCCAAAACTAACAGTCTCTATGAGATTGCTGGCAGCACATCGTTCTCCAACAATTCTGAAGACCTAGTTTCGTCCATCTGACTTCCATAACTGAATGCTAATCTCATCCGTAAAGAGTACATTTTTCCAATTCACGATATCCCACTGATTATGTCTTCTAGCAAATTCTAATCGTCGTGCTTTGTGATTTTGGAGAAGACGGCGGGTCGTCTTGGCTCTAAACCTGCTTCTTTTAATCTTCGCCTAACTGTTTTTAAACTTACATTAATTTGTCTAACATTTAGTAATTCATTTCTGAGATGCGTGATGTCAATGTGCGATTTCGTATAAAATTAAGTATCAAAAATCGTTCATCAATTGCTGTTGTACACCTCTTGCGCCCTTGACCAGGTCTACGTACGAAATTTCCAGTCTCTTCATACCTTTTGAAAACATTCGATACTGTAGATTGACCTCTCCTCAGACGTCGTGCGATATCATTTTGTTTATATCCTTCTTTATATAGAGTTACAATTTGCACCGCTTCAACTTCATTGCAGTGTCTAACTGGTAGCATACTGGATGTTTTCAATAGCAGCATACACAAACACTATTTGCTATTACTTAGTTAATTAAACTACAGTAACATAATTCCAAGCTTAATTCACTATAATTCATAAAATATGTAATTAATTGTTGTCGATAAAATGCACAAGAGACAATAATATGCGCCATTAATGTCAATTAAACGTCAAAATATGTTAAATCAAATGAGTAATCAGCCTACCAGATAACGAATATCGGCACATGTAATTTTACGGCGATTATTTAAATTTATTTTGAAATAATAATGATTACAAAAAATATTGAATAATTTTGTCCATGAGTAGTGTAACTTCAACACTTCAATGGAGCATAATGAAATTTTTTCCTGTCCTGTTTTTAATTTTCGACACAAAATACAGTGCAGTTTTACTTTCACCGGCTCTCCGCCTATTGAACAGTTTCGATCTTCTAATCGTCTGCATTAAGAAACTAGTTTATTAAATAACTATTAATGGAGGCCAAAATTGTGCCAAAACGTCAAAAATCTTTTATTTTTCATTAAATTGTGCACAAAATCAAAGGCTTCTCCTGGAATTATAAAGTGTCGCTTAGAAGAAAAATTTACTTGAATACCTTTTATACTCGAATTTCAGAGAGTCTGCACTATATGAAAAACTTATTTGGAGAACAAAAAATTGAAATTTTTATCAAGAGTGAACTACCTTTATTTTCGACAATATCAAAAAAGTTTATTTATAATTAGAAGCATTATTAAACTTGAAATCACAGCCACCTACGCATAAAAAAAATTTCACCCCATTTTTCATGATTCTAGACTCATAAAGAGTACTAGTATCTCATATACACCTTGGCGACTCCTACATATTACTATAATAACATTTCAATAAAAAATTTTGTCTAATTTATTATTTGTATAATGATATCGACGTTTGTTGAACATCGTTTAAATTTTTACTAGTTCTTTAGTAAAAATAGCCTCTGCGGTAACGCGCTTGAACTGAAAACTATCTGGCAGGTTGTCCAAAATGCAGACAAGGTTGTCGACATAAAAGCTCCTCCTCATTCGTTGAAGCCATTTTACCACACCAGGAGCCGCGTTTTCACTCATCCTGTCACTGTGATGATCAATTACTGCAGCCAACAAGAAGGGACTGCAAGTCACACCAAAAACAACTCTGTTATGTCTCATTGTCACAGTTTTCAAGACATCGGGGTTTTCCTGATAAAATGTTGTCCAGATGAACTTCAAATATTCCAATTCAGTGGGGTTTATCTGAATTTGTAAGAACGCCTTCTCAATGTCGACTAATACCGCTAATAATCCAACTTTGTGCTTTATGAAGCCAATGAGAATATCAGGAATAAGCTCAATCATGTTTGGCCCAGAAATTAAAACAGTCAATCACCGATGCAGTGTCAACCTGGTAGATGCATAAAAAACCGGACGCACCTTCGTCGTAGTACTTGACCCCTTTACCACTGGTCAATGGGATGGGGAGTGCCATTACAGTAATCTATTTACTAAAAACACACCTTAACTTTTAACTTATTATATGCAAGCCATAACACATACACGATGTATTATGTTTTGCATAACTCCTTACACCTTCTATGAGTTTGAATCGTCCATTCACTTCAAACACATCGACGTTCACCTCTGAAAATAGCAGCAACAGCTCGTTATAAATCTTTGTGAAGGTAGCATGAATCACTCCACGTTTCGTTGAAGTAGAAGACATGATTCTTCACGGAATTCTTCACTGACCAACGGATACTCCAATGAAGGGCCTCCAACACAAACACGATGATCGATTTCTCACACACAGGGAGCCGACAGACATTTGCCACACTATGTCCTGTCACGGTCGCCGAAAATGTTAAATGTTTAACACGGTGGGCAAGGAGAGTGGAACGATATGATCAAACAACGATTCAAAACTATAAAAAGGCAAAATTTACTCAAAAATACTACTAACTGACAATATCAAATATAACTATGACCGAACATACACAGTCTTAAAAAATCATCACATGTCATTCTTGAGATGTCAACTTAATTCTTCTTCAACGCTTCCTATTTCGTCCACGATGCACTAACGTAGCTCACATTTTCCACATTTTCAGACAAACAATTGTGCATTGTTTAAATGTAGGAGTTCACATTGTGAAATTCATTAATTACAGATTTGTTCGTGTGATTTGATCATAATAAAGCTGACAAAATTGTCATCGATGGAGAAAATAGACCAAATCAAGAAACAGCAGAAGTATTTAATACACGTTATCTCGAAAATGCGGTAGGTATGTCATACAATAGTTGAACGAATTTATCGAAAACTTTTCGTCACAGGATACATGGAAAACAAATTGAACAAAAAACATGTTTAATAGGTATTATTAGCAGTAATATTGTTGTGTGGAGGGGGGGAGGGGGTAATGATAAATGTTATATTTTTTGGGTGAAAACTAGTAAGTCGTTATTTTACATTAGTTTTTACGGCTACATTTAGAGGGTAAATTACAGCTACATTCTTTGAACATTTTTTAATAAGGGTTTAAAGAAAGTGAGTGTTTGTACAAGGCGAACAATTGTGTATTATGAATTTTAAAATTAACAAAACAGTCAATATCGTGAACACATATGTAAAAATGAGCTTAACTTGCTGTATGGACAAACAAGGTTAATAATATTTACAAAACAAAATGAGAGAGTGAAGTTAGCACATTGAGCCTACTTTAAGATTACTATCTTCAATCTTCTCAGGCTGTAGAAAGGTCTCTCCATGGTCGCAACAGAAACATGAAGAACTACCTGAAGTTTCAAAATGGTATAAATGTTAGGAAAGAAGTCATCACAGTTTGCTGAAGAACCAATAACAGTTTTTGAAAGATTCTCAGGTTTTTCCTAGCCGCACTTTTCTTTCCACAACATAAGCTCACTCTGCACAATCTCTTTATGCGACAAATCTTTTTCATAAAACTTTAAAGCAGCTTCCAATGAATGTTGAGTTCTGCAACGAATGACTTACCTGATCATACAAGGCTGTAATCGATTCATCAGCATTATATCTACTCTCTTCTTTGACAGCACATCTAGGACACCCGTGACGTTTCTCAAAACCTGAGAAAGATCTATGTTTTTTTGTTGTTGAAGCTTCTCAGATAGATTGGGTGCAGTTGACAGCATTTGGTTGAAAACAGGAAGACTGACAAGGAATGAGAATTGACTGATAGCACTAATAAGAGCATGTACCTGTACAATGTTAGAATGTCGACAACTTAAACGCCAGTTTCCCGCAACGCACCAATTTTGATCAATAATAAAATTGTCTTACAAATGGATATATAGCGCAAACTTTTTGAAACTCTTTATTTTCTTAGTGATATAAGAAAGTATCACTATTTTTAATGATTTACTTGATTTGGGATTTCTCGAATTGGCTTTTTGAGTAAAATTTCACATGTGAAACCAAAAAATAACTGCCGTTATGTACCTATGTCAATGTTGACCTCAAATTAAGGTCACTTTCTAGTAGTACAAAACAATTATTTGATACGAATAAACAATGTCAGTATAATACTTACGGTTTCATCGGGAAGTTTGAATTCAACAAACAAGTGGATCAATTAGACAATACAATACCGTGTCTCGTAAGCTACGATCGACTTGATAAAAAGCTTCAACATTGGGTGCGAAAATGTTCAGTATACAAATTCCAGTATATGGATCAACAATTTGAATATTATTGTATACTTTATACGATATACTTGATTATAATAATATAACTCATGTTCTAATGAACCAATACAATCCTTGAATTTCCCTTAGTTACGACGTATTGATAAGTGAATATATCCCTTGACGACGTTTTGGTGTTTCGCATCCTGCCATATTGTGATCATTTCCATGGTAACGGGCAAGCCTAATGAAATGTCAGTTAATTCTCCAAAATGCAGCGAGTTATGTGAAGACAATTTGCATATTATATAATAATATCATATCATGTATCATATTCATTTATTAGTTGTCAGCATTTAATTATAAACTAACTTGGTACTGTTCTCACATTTTTATCGACATTCTGTTTGTAACTCTGTAACAATAAAGTTGTATTTTAAAATTCAAATTAAACTTTTTAAAAAGATATTTCGTGAACAAAATATCTTAACTAGCGCTTTGATTTCATTTCAAGTGGTGAAATTGATCAAGAAATTGAAAATGTAACATCAGAAAATACTACAAAAACGCATAATTATGTTTGGAAGCAGTTTACGGTGTTTTGTGAACATCGAAATTACAAACTTTATGCTGATATTTCGAATAAAAAGTAACAGATATTATGAAGGATTGGGCATTCAATATGAAACGTGCAAACGGAAAGGAATATAAACAAAGTACAGTGAAAACCATTAGAAATATTTCTGCTAAACTGTTACAGAACAAGTTTCATGAAGAGTTCAAAAGAGAAATAAATCTATTCAAAGATGTAATTTTCGAGAACGCAAGAAAGGCTCGTGCAGCCAAGAGAAAAAAATTACAAGCAATTCCCGACAGAAAAAGAAGAAGCTCAGCCGCTCTTAACGAAAAAGAAATAACGAAAATTATATTCAGTTTTGATGAAAATACACCAGATGGTTTGCAAAAAAAATTTTATCAAATTTGTGCTGTAGAATTGGCATGGCGTGGTAATGAAGCAGCCTTTTGCTTAACCGACTATCTCAAAAAGGAATTCGACAATAATGGTCAAACTACCGGACGTATCGAATACAATCCAATGTTCTCAAAAACATCACAAGGTGGAGAACAACACACCACTGATTCTAAATGGTTGGCTCCGAATAAAGAGTTTGCGAATAAGTGCCCAGTACGTCTCTTGGAAAAACTGTTGACCAGAAGAACACCAAATATCACAACCAATCGTCTTTTTTTAACACCTAATATTGATTGGCAGAAAACAGAGAAATGGTTCGAAAATTACCCTGTTGGTTTGAATCAATTGAGTAAATGGACACGTACAGCAGCCGAAAGTATCGGAATAGATACGAAAAAAAGGAAAATTACAAATCATTCAAATCGCTCCTCTGCTGTGCGTATCTTATCACACTCAGGAGCAAACTTGCAAGAAATTACCAAAATAACAGCCTCCGGAGTGCAATTAGTCACAAATTTTATGATTGAATATTGTTAATAACATGTCACAGATGAACTCTATTGATTTTCAGCTCACCAGAACCAGTACAACGGGTGCTATGGTACTTTAAGTACGACATTTTGTCATTTTTTGAGAAAATTTAGTTTGTTAGCACGATACAGCCTCCAGAGCTCAACAAGTCACCAATTTTATGATTGAATACTATTCAGGAAATCTCACAGTTGAACCCTATTGATTTTCAGCTCACCAGAGCCAATACAACAGGCGCTACAGTACTTTGAGCAAGATATTTTTGTCACTTTTGGAGAAGTTTCAGTTTGTTAGCACGATACAGCCTCCGGAGTATATACAAGTGACCAATTTCATGCTTGGATATTATTCAGAGCGTTTCAAAGATGAACCCTATTGACATTCAGCTCACTAAACCAGTACAACGGGTGCTATGGTACTTGAAGTACGACATTTTGTAATTTTTTGAGAAATTTCAGTTTGTTAGCACGATACAGCCTCCGGAGTTCAAAAAGTCACCAATTTTATGATTGAATATTATTCAGAATATCTCACAGATGAACCCTATTGATTCTCAGCTCACCCGATCCAATACAACAGGTGCTACAGTACTTTAAGTACGATATTTTTGTCATTTTTGGAGAAGTTACAGTTTGTTAACACGATACAAGCCTCCGGAATATATACAAGTGACCAATTTTATGCTTGGATATTATTCAAAGCGTCTCAAAGATGAACCCTATTGACATTCATCTCACTAAAGCCAGTACAACGAGTGCTATGGTACTTGAAGTACCAAATTTTTGTCATTTTAGGAGAATTTTCAGTTTGTTAGCACGATACAGCCTCCAGAGAGTATACGATTGATCAATTTTATGATTGAATATTGTTCAAGCTGTTTCACAGATGTGCCCTATTGATTTTCAGTTGACTAGAGCGAGTACAACAGCGGGTCGTATAAATCCAGATATACTACATTTTTGGTTATTTTTGGAGAAATTTTGGTTTGTTAGCACGATACATACCCCGAAGTGTTACAAGTGACAATTTGATCATAGAATATTGTTCAGGGCCACATATGCGAAAAAGTTAGTTTTAATCTTTAAAACCGGTTATTTTTGGATTATTTACCTCTTCATTCGATGTATTTCTCGAAACACCACTCGAGCTGCGCTCTCGTGATGTTTCGCCAAATACGTCTTGTGACTCGGTGAATAATCGAATATTGTCTATGCTCTTGTGATATTATAACTGAGTATTTATGTTTAAGTCTTAGTTACCTGTATTTAAGAAATGAAAGCTCGTTTCCTGTTATCCTCAGAACACAAAACAGTTTATGTATTTTCTCATGCTTATCCTTTAAAAATGGTACTTTGGTATACTAAATTTCAATTTCTGCCAATCTAATTAATGTCCCAAACTTCAAGATTATAAAACAGAAAAATCCTACCGAATCCAGTGGAAAACTGAATCCTTTGGGATAAAACAATGGAGACTCTACTTTTGAACTTTATAACTAATTTACTTAATTTTCATTAAGTTGTTTTAACTTGCTCGTGAAAACTAAACTAGAGAAATGAAAATGGAACAGACTAATTTTTAGGTAAACTTCATACATTATAAAGATTGATGCGTCATACATTTATTATGTTTAAATATAATTCAAGAAACGAGATTTCTTATAATTAAAGGTATAAATTATTAAAAATAATAATTAATTATAATCTTATTCCTTTCAATATAATAAATGTCATTAAAAAAATATTCTATAACAGATTTTTTAAATCCCTTGATACAATACTTAAAATAATTACATAAACTAAGTGTTAAGCCTGGCGATTCTTCCAAATATTGTGTGGGACTGAGTATTATCCGTACAGCTTGATTATTTATATAACTCTGCCACAGGTGAAACACATATGGCTCTTAGAATATTTCGGCTAGTTTTCCCTGAAAAACAGGGTCTGAAAATTCATCGGGGGAGTAGTTTTCGAGGTTACAATATGACTGACATATTGGTTAAGTTATATTTAATTATTTGTTTATTCGAAGTGATTTATACCTTGTGTGAAGAATATAGGTTATGTAATTAACGAGCTATGAGGAAGCCTACACCCACTATTGCGGATGTTTTCTGCGCAATTTGCGTCTATAAGATTCTTACGAAGATTTTCGGTAGACAGTAGTAATAAATGTTTGTCGAGATTTTGATTATAAAGTTCTTTGATAGTGAGTATATCGGCTGTGTCATGTAACCATGAGTTTTTGGGTAGTTTAGGATAACAGGTATATTTAATTGCCATCCGTTTGCCATCCACTTGTTCTGTACCAACTGCAGTACCAACTGAAGTTGTGTTTAGTATCTGTGTAAGGGGTTGCGTATGTGAGTATAGTTCTAATGATGTATTTGTGTGAGTATTTTTCTGCCAACCCTACCTGCGATGGGCAAATAGTATTTGTTTACCCAAAAAAAGTTGGAATTTAAGATTTTTTGGTTTGTTATTTTCACATTTTACAGTGAGAAAAACACGAAAAATGGGTTTTTACAAAAAAACCTTGTGTGTATGTATTCGGCCACTTCTTGTAACATGTTTTGTTAGCACGATACAGCCTCCGAAGTGAAAAAAGTCACCAAATTTATGATTGAATATTATTTAGGGTGTCTTACAGATGAATCCTATAGATTTTCAGCTCACCTGAGCAATTACAACGAGTGGTATGGTACCTGAACTACAACATTTTCGGTTATTATTATTATTATTATTGTGATTATTATTATTATTATTATTATTATTATTATTATTATTATTATTATTATTATTATAAAGGAAACGTTTACATATATTGATTGATTTTCCAGTCTAAAGGCTGGATGAGGTTATCAGTGCTTGGTAGCAAAACCACATAGAAATCTTTTTTCAACATCACTCCAGTAGCAGTATATTACACACAATCACCTGAAAAAATTTTAGCTTGATAGGACCACTTGAAGTATTTATATTATTACACACAAAATAACGTTCTTTGCACAATAATTATTCGCTACATTTACATTGACTGTTGACACTAGACTGACTGTGAAACGTTAACACCTGCAACAGAAGCCGCTGTTAGCGCTTTAGTACAGCTAATATGTTCTGACTAAAGGCAGGATTGCTACGTTACGTCGAAAAAATTTCAAAGGATCCTTTGAATGGAATTTGAATGAAGCCCGCCTTAACGCAGGGATGCCGACTAGAGGGTTTTTAATAAAGTCCCAGTGATGTTCTTCTATAGAAGTGAACTAGTTTCTTGTCGAGTCTCTTCTATCGTAAGTCACATACCAATATATATCACACAACTAAAATATATTATGCATTGAACTAAACAATACTAGGACATAAAGAAATAGAAGTGAAAGTAATAAAGAAAATTCGCAATACTATAACAATACCAATAATACTACATGCTAGCGAAAATTGGATACTAATCAAAAAACAGAAAGCAAGGATAAACACAATGGAAATGAAACATATTAGGAAAATAGCAGGCAAAACCAAATAGGACAGATTGAGAAGTGAAGAAATAAGAAGGAGCATTGGCCAAGAACCAATACTAGCAAAGGTTAAAAAGAAACGCATGAAGATGAATTGGTTTGGGCATGTGAACACGTGGTGAGAATGGACCAATTCCAACTGTCAAAGAGAATAATGGAGATGGGAAAGTCGATAAGGAGAAGAAGAAGAAGGGGAAGACCAACAAGGAAGTGGCTGGATCAAGTGGAAGAATATGGAAAGGGAAGAGGAAAATCCAGATAGGAGATGAAACAAATAACAGGGAATACAAGAGTGGAAAAAATTAATAATTGATAGACCAGAATTACACTCCGACACCTAAAAGGGTAGGGGGGGGCGGAGATGAAGAAGAAAATCAGAGACGATCTGTGCCCTGAAAGCAGCTTGGTTGATGACATCTGACATGTGGTATTGGATTGTCCGGAATACAGCGGTGAAAGGCGCCAACTGCAGATGGTCGTAGGGTCTCTTTCGAACCAAAAATAATAATAGACGCTGTCATTAGCAATAATGACAAGTTCAATAGTATAATGGGAAGCATAACACAAATAATAAAAAAGGAAGAAGACAGGGAAAGATTGAGAGATAGATAACGGGAGAAAAATCATTAAAGACAGGACACAATGATGTTATGCTCGCTAAGAACGGTTGCGTGTGCGCGCAGGCGGAGAAAAGGATTGCCCGTTCCTAGCAACAGGTACTGATTTTCAAACTCAATCCGCACACTTGCGAAGAGTTCCCAGGTGTTTTTTGAAGATTTCCCACCCATAAAAAGCTAAGGTTAGGTTGAGTTAGGTTAGGTTAGTATATGAACACCCTTTTGACGAGACAACGGGAAGGAGGCGAGTGAGCAACCAATTTTTTCTTTAATATATACAGCAGAGCATTTACGACACATTCCCCGATCTCGCAACCCCAACATAAAACTGAAAATTTTCAAAATTGCTTTATTTTGTCTATTCAAAACTTTATAACTTCTCAGGTATTTTAACGATCTACAATCATCTAATTTACGGTATTTATTATCGCAACACCACGTATAATTATTCGAACAAACCATTTTTTATCATCTTTGCTGTGAATACGATATAAAGTCGAGAACCGTTTTAATTTTTGCTTGTTCGAGCATATATCCTTTTGGCACAAAGACTCGGTAGACATGGACGCGAAGATAAAATTGAAATGATGCATTCATTATGGGTCTTTTACATTTTATTTGTTTAACCATTACATGCCTACAGGTTTATAAACTTTAATTTAGTCATGCGATACGTATCACATCATCATCTTCTTTCAATTCAAATGTAATCCCACTACAGATACATAACCATAGGGAAATAAAGATAAAATGAAATCAACGTCTCCACTTACCTCTCTGCGAGCGAACTGAATAATCAATGTAATCCGGAAAATACAGTCAGTACTATATGGTACTGGTTGTCCCACAAAGTAATTTTCACTTTAAACTGCTTATATAGGCAGGATTTAAATAACAATAGAACTGAATGAATAGCATCAAAGATTTTCAAAAAATTCCGAAGTTTCTAACGAAAAATACTGATAATTATGAAAAGGAAAGCAGATTAAGGAAGGGAGGAACGGAATTACTCGGAAAATACACTAATATAGCGCACGATATCCTCTACAGCTAATAAAAAATTTGGGAGTGAGTAGTGTGATCAAAATAATGGAAAGAAGATTATTTATTCATTTATTTATTAAAGTCCATACAGGTTTATTAACCTAATTACACGGATTGTATTTTAATTATACTCCTCTTACAAAGTTTTATTGTGAACAATTGTTCTGTGTGTGAGGCTGAATACTGGACAGCAGATTGTTTAACAGCAGTGAGTGTTTATATGCCAAGTTTTATAATTGTCTAGATATTGTTTCATTATAACAATAAAGTTATAATGAATGGAGACTGTTTACATTATTGGCAAGCTTCAAAATGGCGTCTAGAGGTGAACTAATGGTAAACCTTGCAATATTTAAAATTAATTTATGTCTAGTATGTGTGGGGGGACTCATTTGCAGTAATGAAATTAATTGTATCGAAATTATAGTATTGTTCATTATTTTGAATAAAAATATCATCATATATTATTTCCTTCTTGTGATTAAGGGTGGCATTCCAAATTCGGTTCTTAGCCCCTCAGTTCTGATGAAATGGAAATCCGGCCAATGGTGATGTTTTTTGTAAAACAAGTAACGTAAAAATTTATTTTGAATTTTTTCTAATTCGTCTATGTACATTTGTGGGAGTCCGTCCCAAATAACACATGCATATTCTTTTATTTCTGAACATCTATTTAGAGTATTATTTCCTAGCTGGTAATAAAATTCTATAGTTTGCTTTTTGCGACAAATGGACATAATACAATATTTTTTTACATTGAATTCCAACTTAATGCGGGTATTCCAGAGTTCAGTTTCCTTAATATCTTTCTGAAGTGCCACACAATCTCTCACATTTTTGATCTCCTTGTAAGTTTTAAAATCATCTGCAAACAGTAAAAATTTAGAGTGTTTAATATATGTAGAAATCATTGATAAAGATAATAAATAATGATGGGCCCAAATTGAACCCTTGTGGCACTCCAGAGTTTGCTTCAAATTTACCAGAGGTGTTCCCGTTATGTCACACTATAAATGTTCTAATCTGTAAATAACTTGTCAGTAATTTTATAATTGTTTCTGATGCCCCAAAACAAATTTTTGTGTTACCGATTTTCCGGGCTTAAAATCATGTTGTTGATCTACTACTAAATTCTTAACGTAATTATATATATATATATATATATATATATATATATATATATATAAATGAATATAATTTCATAAAATACGAGGTGCTATATGAAATATAAATTTCGATTTTCTACTACACCTGTTTTAGTCAAAATTTCAATAATTTCGACTTATTGGCCTGACCGTTATTCGAAGGGCAAAACAACTACATTCCTGGCTAATACCACGCAGAATATTGAATTACATCCCCTTCGAAAACCGTGACGTCGATCGGCCATTTTGCCGATACGGACATCTGTGGTGATTCGCAACTGATAGCGGAAGAGCATAGTACACTTACGCGTTTCGACCTTCTTGGGTCTCTTCAAGAGTGCCGTAATGCCTTCCAGTTCAGAATCTCTAATCCGAACTGAAGATTACACCCTCCGACAACCTCTCTTGGTTCGTGTAGTTACACAAGCGAGAAGTAGTCAGTTGGCGCCATCTTCACTTTCAGTTGCGAACCAACACCTCAGATAAATGCGACCGTATTAGTCGTATTAAATAAAAATGAATATAATTTCATAAAATTGTGTAACTACACGAACCAAGAGAGGTTGTCGGAGGGTGTAATCTTCAGTTCGGATTAGAGATTCTGAACTGGAAGGCATTACGGCACTCTTGAAGAGACCCAAGAAGGTCGAAACGCGTAAGTGTACTATGCTCTTCCGCTATCAGTTGCGAATCACCACAGATGTCCGTATCGGCAAAATGGCCGATCGACGTCACGGTTTTCGAAGGGGATGTAATTCAATTTTCTGCGTGGTATTAGCCAGGAATGTAGTTGTTTTGCCCTTCGAAGAACGGTCAGGCCAATAAGTCGAAATTATTGAAATTTTGACTAAAACAGGTGTAGTAGAAAATCGAAATTTATATTTCATATAGCACCTCGTATTTTATGAAATTATATTCATTTTTATTTAATACGACTAATACGGTCGCATTTATCTGAGGTGTTGGTTCGCAACTGAAAGTGAAGATGGCGCCAACTGACTACTTCTCGCTTGTGTAACTACACGAACCAAGAGAGGTTGTCGGAGGGTGTAATCTTCAGTTCGGATTAGAGATTCTGAACTGGAAGGCATTACGGCACTCTTGAAGAGACCCAAGAAGGTCGAAACGCGTAAGTGTACTATGCTCTTCCGCTATCAGTTGCGAATCACCACAGATGTCCGTATCGGCAAAATGGCCGATCGACGTCACGGTTTTCGAAGGGGATGTAATTCAATATTCTGCGTGGTATTAGCCAGGAATGTAGTTGTTTTGCCCTTCGAAGAACGGTCAGGCCAATAAGTCGAAATTATTGAAATTTTGACTAAAACAGGTGTAGTAGAAAATCGAAATTATATATATATATATATATATATATATATATATATATATATATTCTAATCTTATTTCCTTTTCTATTAACGTCAAAATATAAAGCAAATTATATGTCAAAGTCATTTTATAAGGTTATAATCTAACCTAAAATTCAAACTCCATTCAAAAATTATCAAGTAACCTAAAAAAAGAAAAATAACTATGGAACGAACAAATAAATTATGTATTGATTTGTCTATATGTGAAATATGTCATCATGTATATTATAATTATATTTAAAAATTTTTTTACATTTACAACTTTTTAATGATTATTTGACTTGGAATTACTTAAAATATTTCACATGTGTGTAATTATATTTATTTCTTTATTTTCAAATCATATTTATATTTGTATATATATTATAGTGCCCTGAAGAAGTGTCAAATAGACACGAAAGCTTGGCGGCATTTTGTGAATAAAAGATCTTTCGTTGATTTTTTGGACTGAAATCCCCGTTATCCCCTTGTCACTTGAATAATATCAATTTCTAATAAGTATTCAATAAAAATAATTCATAACGACATGCTATTTGAATATACATAGTTTAGACATGTCTAGAAATAGCTACACATAATATACATTTTAATAAAATGATTTATAAGACGTCAATTCAATCAAGTAATTGTATTTCAAAGAATAAGAAAAAAACAACAACTATGAGTAAATTTTGTCAATTATATTTTAGTGTGTATTTATAAGGAACCCTGTATAAAGAATAATATGAATTTTGAAACAAAATTCAATAATTGTATCTTTATAATTTATAGTCACTTTTAAACAAACCCTATATACAGTATAAACTTTTCAATCAGATTGTATCGTAACGTCAAATCAACATATTTAACGCGGAAATTGACGTTCTTTGATGGTTCGGATAGAGTGATTCGGAGTGATCATAGTGCGGTCTTGAAACGTAAATAAACACAGTGAAAATATCCAAGAGAACGCAGGAATGGATGTTTCGATTTGAAAAAAACAATTATTTCCCCTCAACAACAATGAACAATGAAACAAAGTTAAGAAACAATTGAAAGTTGTTGATTTTAAGCTTTGGAGAGAAGCGTCGTGGTCTTATTTTCTTTCTCCAAATTCCTATAAGAAGTAAAGATAACTTCAACAAAACTAGATAATAAGTCGACTGAAGTATTCGACAAAGTATACGAATAAAAATAACAATAATATAATCCGTATTTCAAAAAATAGTGAATAAAACTAAGTGCTATCGACCAGAACTTGGTAAGATTGTATCAATTTACCTTATTAGAATAATCTTTGATGATCGTCGATTCATATTACCATTAATTGTGATATAATATTGGAGGAATAAACCACAATTTAGTGTTTTTAAATGAAACTCAAGGTCTCTAGTTAATTCCACAATATAATACAAGTTATTATATTGTGGAATTAACTAGAGACCTTGAGTTTCATTTAAAAACACTAATATGAGCATATTCCACGAAGTAAGGGTCGAGACAGTCAATTTCATTAACCCACAATTTGTTATTTTTCATCCTGAGTTCCGGTTTTGTTCAATCGTAACCAGGAACATTCCATACACATTATCTCTAGAGTTGAGAAGAAACCAATGATGAACTCTATATTTTCTTGTGTACATTAATCTTGCCTATGAAAAACAATAACACGAATAATTCCTCAGATGTCAGGTTAGGTATTATTATTGCTACTAATTTCCTATATAATTATTAGATTTAAAGGTTCAATCTCCACTAATATTACGGACATAACACACTAATTAATTAATCACATAACTACTCACCAAATTCATATTCTTTAACAATAATAATATTCTCAACACGCTACACCTTTCGTCTAAACTAAATAACATTTCACAGAACTCACTCACAACGCGACGGTTATATTTGGAACAATCTACAGTTGGGATTGATAAGCGGCAAAAATGATCATTTTATGCTAAATAGTACATAAATATATTGAGCGTAATTTACTCGATGAGAAATTTGAATAAAACTTGTAAATAACAGAAATATGATTGAATGTATGAGAAAGTTTTCACAAATATTTATATTTTAATTACAACATACGTACTATTTATCATTGTAAATATAAATAACTATTTTTCTGAATTTCACCATTACATTAAATTGTTTATCTATGTTCTCTTGTGTTTCTCTGATATCTCTACCTATAGTTTCCTGTTGCTGGCGAGCGCTCAGTGGCGAACTCATCCCTGAGGTAAGGACAGTAATAACAAAATAAATTTACATATATTAATCAAGACTAGATCTTTATTTTGAATTGGGATTCGTTGCTAACGGACCAATTCCGGCGCCCATAATACAAAATAAATAACTATTAAAATATTAAACAATAATTAAACTAAAATATATAATAACTCGGTACTCCAACGTGAAGCTTAAATAAAATATATTCCAATCTGGCTCACTCCAACGTGGGTAGTCAAAATTATATATATACTATATATATATATATATATATATATATATATATATATATATTTGATTTCGTGTTCTTGGGTTTAGGTCATAAATAAATAAAAAACTAAATATCGTCTACATACTTTGACGTTTCGCTCCTTGTTGGGAGCTTTCTCAAAAATATGTTATGTCTTATTTGGACAGAATAAAATATTTACAATTAATCGATATACAATTTTGGAACATGTACGAAAAGGACACCGAACATATAAAAACAAGTTTGTTGATAAAATATTAAAAGTGTTCACCTCAGAACCAAATTTACGATATACGAGTGAAATCAAAAGTGTGTAGTATTTTTATTTTGTTATTGGATGTATATACTTTGGTTACTAAATTCATTACACAATTAAATTATGATAAATTTGACTTAGATTTTGTATGTCTTGTTTATCGTTCAATGAATTCTTTTCTTTTTTTATATGTACCATTTCTTTGATTGCTAATTTATGGCAATTAGAATCCTGGGTTAGTATTTTTGTGCTATTGAAGTCAAATTCATGGTGTTCCCTGGTTTCGTGTTTATGTAGAGCGGTGGACGCATTTTTTGTGTACCATTTAAGCGATTTTCTAGAGTTTGTGTTGTCATACCTATATATTTCTTCGGGCAGTTTAAACATGGTATAGAATACACTACGTTAGACTTTTTTTTGGTTATAATTGGGCTTTCCAGTTTAGTGAACAATGGCGATAAGGTATTTTGAGTTCTGTGACATACGTTAATGTTGTGTTTAGATAAAACGTATTTCAGTTTTTCTGACAGTTGGTTGGTGTATGGTATTGATATGTATCTGTTATTATTTATTTGAGTTTGTCTTTGATTATTTTTATTATTGTTGTAGAATTTGTATGTGCGTTGTTTAAAAATTCGTTCTATGTTTTTTATCGGGTAGTGATTGTTTTTTAGGGTGTTTTTGATAAGTTTTAAAACTTCCGGACGGTATTCTGGAGAAGTAAGTTTTATAGCTCGGTCCGTCAATCCAACAATTACATTGTTTTTTTGTGAATTCGGATGATTAGAATAGTAATTAAGATATCGGCCGGGCCATGTATCTTTTTGATACAGTTTGGTTTTTATTTTGTTGTCATTGGTTCGAATTATTGTTAGGTCTAGAAAATTCATTGCATTGTTCTCCGTTTCGATTGTAAATTGAAGTTTTGGATGGAAACTATTAAAATAATTTAACATATTATCAATTTTATTTTTATTTATTTATGACCTAAACCCAAGAACACGAAATCAAAAATATTTTGAATGGTCGGAGAAAATTAAGAATTTATATATATATATATATATATATATATATATATATATATATATATATATATACATTATACTGATTTAAAATGAGCACCTTGAATCTATTTGCTTGAATACATTGACGTTGTGACAGAACTAATAGGGCTGCTGATATTTAAAATATTTGGAATTATTTTAGCTTCAACTGTATAGTATTATATTTTGTATGTTTAATTAGAAAAAAAGGAGCCCAATAGCAAAGCCATCATTTTAATGTATATTTATAAATTGTGAAAAGAAACATGTCTCAATAAATTATAGATGCCAATAGTAAAAACAGTGAACAAAATCCTCACAACCATACAGAATAAAAAAAAACTAATAATTCAGTAGAGGATGTAATTTTAAAAGAATCCATCGAAATTAGAATGAAATTTATAATAATTTAAAAGAAACACGACACATTTTATACAGTTAGTGAATATGTTGTTTTATGCAAGGGATTTCAGGAATTTTTAATAAATAGTAAATAAGTTATGTTAATATTTATATGTATGATAACCCTCATCTATATACATTATCATTTCGAATACTAAAATGTTATTCCATGCTTCATATACGGCTTTAAAATTCAATGGTTTATTGTAATATACACAGCCAATCATCGACAATGACACAATGGTTATATAATTCATAATGTATAGACAGATAAGTTTCCATAGCAACCGAACGCTGTTGATGGATGGAGTGATTTTGAAAACGTCAAAGTAAAAGTAATATAATAATTTTACTGGTAAATGTGATAAAATTCAAAGAAAAACTTATAAAATATAGTATATACAATAAAAATAACCTTTAGAAAGGTTTTTGGTGGAAAATAAACGTCGGCTGATCTCCGTAAGGGAGTTAATTGCTATTTGATTTGTGGTACAGTTCTATATATGCGGTGGAGAGGACATCTTACATTTATGAAAAACTAAAAAGGAAAGGTGAAAGTTCACTTTTTGGAACTGTAGCTGTAAATAAAAAGTGTAGCTGAAGTTATTAAAGGAGAGGAATACGATTCATATTTTAATTCTGGAGGTAATACGTTATTTTTAAAAGTATATTTACCTAAAGACTTTCCCAATGAAAAACCTTCGTTGAAAGTAGTACCTATAATAATACATCCATTGATGACGAGCGATGGTGATATTACTTCATCTCCAGGTTTGCTTATTTGGATAGTACGACAGCAAAGAAATTGAAAGTGAAGATTGGTTTCCAGTGGATACAAACTTAGTGAATGAGAGGTACCGTTTGGTTTTAAAATATTATAGTAGAGATCTCTAAACTTAAATAGGCCTTCATTTAAAAACTAAAAAAAGGATTGCATTAATAATTAGTAATTAATCTAGTATTTTTATTGTTTCAAAGTGATTATAGTTTATTATTTTTGTGGTGTATACACGTTTCCTGTTTATAAACTTCTATGTTTCAAAAAAAATTCTGAAATCATAAGTTTATTCATTTTAATTTCACAATCCAATAATTATAGTTAATTTGAATGGCGCTATTGAACCCTACCCTTTGATAGAGTTGAACATGTTCAACGATTATTAACAATAATTCAATTTCAAATGATAAATACTCGTAATATTTATATCCAATACAAATTTGTCGGCTCAATGTGAGGCAAATTAAAAATTTAAGTGATAGGAAGTTTTAGAAACATTAAAATTTAAACAATTAAAATTCCTCACATAATATAATAGTATAACAATATATATATATATATATATATATATATATATATATATATATATATATGTGTGTGTATAAAATTTGCTCAAATAACGTAGATGGGACAAACATTATCGCAACACCCCTGTAGTTTTCTATATCGGTTTTATTACCTGCTTTATATATGGGAGTATAAGCAGTATCTTACATTTAGATGGAATTATTGTGAATTTAATTATTAAATTGTATATATGCACTAACGGTCTTCTTAGCCATTCCCGACAACCTTTAACAACGTAGGGAGGGATTCAATCGATCCCAGCTGCTTTTTTAGACATTAACTTCTTTATAGACTGTTGATAATATTTTTCAATTATCTCAGTTAATGTAAAATTATAATTGTTAGTGAATGTTTGTAAGAAATTTAAACTATAAGTGGATTTGTCGGAACTATGTACAGACGAAAAAAATTGTGCAAATTTATCCGCTGTATTATTCACGGGCATCCCTTTATAAGTGTATGAATTGACATTGATATTTCTACTTTTAGCTTTATTAACAAAATTCCAAAAAGTATTCAAATCATCGTTTGTACTACTGTCTACTCTTTTAATGTATCTTCTATATTCTATATCAATTAATGATTTTAAATGTCTGCTTATCTCCTATATTTGTTAGCATAATAATCCGACACATGTTTAACTTTGTTGAAAACATTTTTCTGTTTGATACACATTCTAATTTCAGGTGTGAACCAATTAGAAAATTCATTATAGGAATTATATGTTTTATATAATGGAACGGTAATAGAGAATATATTGTTAATAATTTTGTAAAAATTGTGTACGGCAGTATCTACCAGATTATGAGCACTTAAGTTTAGTGGCGTATACCCTTTATCCTGCTGTGCAACCAACCTCATCAGATCGCCTCTTTGATTCATCAGTCGATGCTTTATACTCTTTTCTTGGCGCACACATAAGTTTCTAATATTAAGTAGCCCTCTACCTCCTTCTCTTCTTGGAATATACAGCCTTTCAACAGATGAGTAGGGATGCAAACATCTAAATTTCTCTAGAATTCTACGGGTCGTGCGATCCAGTTCCTCCAAGTCATTGTTGGACCATTTGACTATTCCAAATGAATAGTTTAGAGCTGAGAGAGAGAGAGAGAGAGAGAGAGAGAGAGAGAGAGAAAAATTCGTAATGAATTTTATGTTGGATGGCTTGGTTTTTGGGTGGAATTGTTGTTTTCGAGAATGGTGCCCTGGTGTAGGATTAGTTTCCTCTTCAGGGCTGGGTTGGGGGTGTATTGGATGGTTTAGTGCGCGTTGACTGAGAAATTGTATTGGGGGTTGAGAAAGTGTTTAGAATTTTTTTTGAAAAGTGCCTAGGAAAGATTTTTTTAAAGTGTATGGAATTTAGAGTATTTGGTTGGGCTTTTCGCTAGAAAGTAACTGGTGGGTTGTTTTATGTTGGGGTGTATTGGGGGTTGATGTTTGGAAGCTTCGTTTACAGCTGGCACTGCCCATGAATTTATAGCAGCGATCAAGTTTCCCCCACTTAGTATTGTGTTCAAGAGAGTCGTCAGTCTCTTTACATATTTTTCTCTTACCTGTTATTTTAATAGTGTATGATCCATGACCTAGTTCTGGAGGGTTTCCAAGTAGGATACAGCTCGTCTGGCGGGAGCTGCTTAATCGCATGCATAGGTGGTTGTTGGATCCTGACCCAGGATCACCTTATTCACATTAATAATTGAACACTTGTCAAATCCAAATGACATCCTGATATTATTGCTAAAGGTTCTCACTAAACCAAGGACCTAGGAAAGCTTTTTCCTGATCTCAGCGTAGAGCTTTAGGTCATCCATATACGGCAGATGCGATAGTCTTTTTGGTGATCCCATACTAAGTTTGTAGCCAGCTTCCGTGTTATACCATAATGCTGAAAGTGGGTTGAGAGCCAGACAAAACTACACTGGTGAGAGTGAATCACTTTGAAATATTCTCCGCTTTATATCAACCTCCCCAAAATTCTTACTGGACAAGTGGATATGGGTTTTCCATCTGATCATTAGATTATTATTATTTTATTGTTATTAATATTATTATTATTATTATCACTATTAATCAACCATGGTTAGTCGTCGTTTTTGTATTTATCAAGAACACTCCCTGTTCCTAGAAATAAATGGTCTTATCTTTATCCTAGGGCTCGTCGGATTATGTGGGCTGTCTCCAGGAGCGCAGTTTTTTTAGTGTCCTAATTGTGGTTTTATTGTTGTTGCCAGGTATTTTGTTCAACAATTCTCCGAAGTTATTATGAATAGTTCCCGTTGCTCCTATTATAATGGGGATGATAGATGTTTTAAGTCCCCACGTTCTCTGCACTTCTATTTGTAAGTCTCGGTATTTGATGATCTTTTCTCCTTCTCCTTCTCCTTTACTGTAGCATCTGATGGAATGGCAACGTCGATTAATAGACACGTCTTATTTTCGAGTTCCTTGATTATTGGATCCGATTTGTTCGCCATCACTGTCTTATCTATTTGTACTTGCATGTCCAATATTATTGTGATATCGTCTTTTGTTTCAACGCTTTTCGGCTTGTGTTTATAACATGCTTCCTCAGTTTCTATGTCGTAGAATTTGCAAATATTATAAAGTAATGTTTAACATACTTTGTTATGTCGTTCTAGGTATTCTTCTCTTGCAAGGACCGGGCATCCAGTAGTAATGTGTTTAATTGTCTCATCGTACTGTTTACAGAGTCTGCACCTGGAATCTATTTTTTCTTTGAAAATCTTCTTCCTTATGTAGTTGGTTGAAACGGCCTGGTCTTGTGCCGCTATTATCAACGATTCAGTCTCACCTTTCAAAATTCCTGTTGTCAACCAGTTAAATGTCTGTTTTTTATCTACGTCATTCTTGTCGATTTCTCTTGCATATTGTCCATGCATTTCCTTGCTCTTCCATTTTCGTTCTCTTTCCTCGTTAATTTTTCTCTACATCGCTGTTTGAGGTTTTCAACTTTTTCTGTTACTGCGATTCCGTTCATTTCATTTACCAATTTCTTTTCATATTTTTTTTTTAACTTTTTGCCTATGTTCGTAATTGTATTATTTTCTTTTCTTTCCATTTCGTTTAGTTTTATCAACTCAACAAGTCTGTCTTTCTTTTTTCTACTATGTAGTTCGTAATACCTATGATTGTCAAGTTGTATGTCTGCTCATTGCTAATGAGTCCTATTATTATTATTATTATTATTATTATTATTATTATTATTATTATTATTATTATTATTATTATTATTATTATAATTATTATTATTATTATTATTATTATATATAATGTATGTCAAAAAGGCAGTGTCCTTCATTTTATAATTAATCTTTAAATTTCATACTCAACTTCGAATTCAACTGAGATCTGCTTTAGAGATCTGCTTTATTTGTATAAAATACAGCTAAAATATCATCCACATACAACACCTCGAGGGAGTACAAAAATTCTTGGCTGGTTTCTCAAAAGAAAAAAGATGAGCGTAAAAAGTTTCCTTGAATAACTAACATGTTTCACAAACAATTCATTAATATTCTTTTTCCACCAACTGGGGTTGAAAAAGTTATTCAAAACGACAAAATTAAGAAAAATTTTACTCACAGATTTAATTCACCATTTTTTTTTGGTTAGTCTGTCGGTGCATTATACAGCAAGGCCACGATCGAGAGAATTCCTCAGGGTATAAAACGGCTAATTAAAGAATGGCGGTTCAAGCTTCTTCTACTTGAAATGTAGTCGCGACAAGCTTCACTCATTTTTCTATTTATTCATCACAGTACAGGGATTAAACTGAAATGTCTAATATTTTTTGTATCGTTTGGAATAAACGAATTGAAAATAAATGAAATAAAGGTATGATTGCTCATTATGGAAACCTACGAAGATAAATAAGAGATACATTTGTATTATCCTATAAAACATCTTCAACAAATTTCCCGAAAATCATCATCGATTTTCATGCATTATACTTTCCAAGCCTCGCAACGTTGCATATTGTAAAACTTATGTTTTTTTTCAGGTTCCACGTCTGGTAGAAACATAAGAAATTTGCCATGTATATCTAGAAGAAACAGTAACCAAAGTGGATATTGTATGTTTGCCATAGACTGTCTAAAAGCGAACGGTACTCATTTAGGTACATGTATAGATGGTTTCTATTTCGGTTCTTGTTGTCATATAGAACCTATACACGATATAATTGGCAACGCAATAGATACAGACATAATTCCACACAGAGAACCACCTTTTCGAATATCAAGTACTACTGCCAAAACAATCGAATCCTCTTCACGTCAAACTACAACGATAAGCACTGTACTGAGTAGTAGTAGTACCGTAAAAAGTGATGTAAGTTCAACTAGTACAAGCATGAAACCTCCAACTATTAGTGAAAAAGTTACTACTCCTACAACAACTACGGTATCAACAACTATGACAACGAGCGCTCCTTCTACAACTTTTCCTGAGAAATTGCAAACGTTCCAAATAGTAGAGGATAATAAGACTACGAAAGCTCCTGTTATCATTGGAAGTTCTATAAGTACGGAGCCCGTCACTAAAGAACCTATTACTACTGCTTTAACTACTAAGGCACCTGTTTTGGTAACAAGTTCACCTGTACTAACATTGACTACGATAAAATCTACAAGCAAACCTACGGAAATTTTCACTGTGACTTCGACAGAAAAGATTAAAACAACGACTTCTGCTAGACCTTCGATACTAGGTAAATATTTTATATATATTTTGTTATGAATGCATGATTTCGGATAATAATTTATTGCTGCGTGTGGTACTTCTGATTTTTATAGGCACTCCGCTTGTCGAGACTATTGCTGTCAATCATTTAATGTCAATTTAAATGTGACAGAATATTGTAAGCAAAAGAAAAGAAGTTCCGATGTTTTTGGGCTTTGATCACAGAGCAACGACGGCGAAGTCAAAAGAAGCACATCTGTGGTTCTCATCAAAATTTCGATTATTTACCTGGTGGCCTACCAAATATGGTTTCCATGTTTATATATTTATTTATTCACATTTTTTTAAATTAATTGGATATTTGAAAAAGAATAAACATCACCCCTTTTCAATCCGAGTCTTTAATATTTAATTATTATTATTTGATTCACGAAATGTGGAATTCATTAAGATTGGAATAGCGCCCACATTTATGGTAGCCCCGACTCGATTACTACGCCTTTTGGTAGTTTTGAGTTTATATATATATATATATATATATATATTTTTATGTTTACTTTCTTTGACCTTTTTAGTATATTTACATATATCTGAAGTTTTTCTTGGTTTTAGGTCATTTTTCAAATAAAAAATATAAAAAGACGGTTTATGTTGTTGAGATTACCATCATTTATTTACGTTTCGGCTTATTCAGCCTTTTTCAAAATAATACTACATCTAAAATAAAATTATTTTCTCATTAAGAGATACAATACTACAAACAATCCTTTCTACTTACCCCAAACGTAGAATAATAGTTGTCAATATACATTAAAATGTTCAGTCAAGAACTTCGTCGAAACATAAAATATTCTTATCAATCTTACTAAAAACAAACATTCACAACAAAGAATCCACAACGTTTGTACACATTAAAATTATTTACAGTACTGCTAGATATATTTTACTGAGGTTGTTTAAATCTTTTTTATTGTTAATGGCCTGCTGGTTTTTTTGGATAGCTATTGATTCCAAAATTTCCCTTTTTTTGTATTTTGTTCCGACCTTATAATTTTTGTGTTTTCAAAATTAAATGTATGTTTTTTTGAGTTTTCGTGGAAAGTTAGAGCTGTTGTATTTTTTTTGTCGTATTTATGACCTTTTATTCGATTTTCCAAATACTGGCTAGTTTGTCCAATGTAAACACCACTGCAGTCGTTACACGGAATTTGATAAACTATATTACTCTTTTTATTTTTGGGAGTTTTTGATTTTAATTTTGAAAAATTGTTGGAGAGCGTTTGATTTGCTTTATGGCATATGGTAATATTGTGTTTACCAATATATACATATATATATATATATATATATATATATATATATATATATATATATATATATATATATATATATATATATATATATATATATATATTGAACCATATATCTTATATATTAAAGAACATCAGCTGTTTGAGAATATTTTGCTTAATATTTAAAATGGATTGAAACTATGTTAATTAAAAACACATTGAAAAACCACAATCATAAGTAAAAATGCATATAAAGTCAGAGTATATTAAATCATTTGTTTATAATAATTAAAAACAGTAACAATAAGTATAAAGAAATTACCTTAATAATTGTCTAGATTTTGAAAACGCTTAACAAGTATAGAAGAGAACGTTAAATCTGCCCAATATGGATATGTGTTTTTCAGGAAGGAATCAGCTGTTTCTCTGAAAAGAAACAAGTTTTAGTGATCTAATTTAATATAAGTATTAGTTAAACAATAATAATATAAATCATATTCATATTTAGTATAAAGAATTAGATAAGTTTAGAAGATAAATATAAATGACATAAAGGTAATCTATATGTCAAATTTTTATACCAAATTTTATGGAGTTAATGAATCATAAAATGGTGATGGATTTGAATGAATATTTGCAACTAGAGAATTTGGATAGTTCAAATAACAAAAGCAAGAGATATATATATATATATATATATATATATATATATATATATATGTATATGATAAATAAAAGAATTTATGTTCATAAATGTAAATATTATTTTCAAGTTGTCACAAATATCAAACAAGACTAGATAATGTAATATAGAAACATAACCATGAATTTCACTATTTATAAAAGAAATGTTGTATTGAAATTCGTTGAATTATTAAAGAAAGCGGACATGTTAAAAGAATGGAGAAAGGACAGGAGGTGAGGAGAATTACAGAATGGAGACCGAATGAGGAAAGATTACCAAAAAGACCAAAAATTAGATGGGAAGATCAGGTTGTGAAAGATATAAAATTTTTGGGAGTACAAGGCGGGGAGAGACAGATGCAGGACAGAAAGGAGTGGAGAATAATTGTCGAAACTACAAAAACCTTTAATAAATTGTAGATAAATAGCAAGAAAAACGTGGGCTTACCCCCCACAAGATACAGTGCCAAAAGAGCTCAATCTGAGCGGCTACAACTCCAACTGGAGTGTATAGCCTTGTATATATATTAAAGAAAACAAATAATTTTCAAGTGAAATTCACATTCATATATGTTTACAAAACTTTCATAGAGTATCGTATTTGTGAATAGAACTCCACAGCTCCAAAAAAAATATGATTGGTGTAAAAATGACAGGACAACTTTTGATAAATTAAAAAGAAACAAAACTTTATGGAGAATTAGTGAGCTGAGAAACAATAGTTTGTTTGTTGATTAAAAAATTGACGATCGACGTGAAGCGTTAGTAGTTGGTTTTTGGCGTCGAAGTAGCGAGGAGGTAATGAACAATTTTTCAACAAAATTCTAGTAAAATCTCAAAATATAATGATCAAAGCTATAGATTCCTTGTAAATATAAAACTGAAAACACTCACATATGTATGTATCCAGTTTTTCCGTGTAAATATCCAAAATTCTCAAGAAATTATGCAGATTGGACTTCGGAAGCCGTATTCCTGTTTCCAGACGAGTTAGATCCAGAATCCAGACTTCAGGTCAGTGTTCTTTAAATATTATTGGCCAATTATAATAATAACTAACTAATATAAATTCAGTGACTATTTCCATGTGTATAATAATTCCTGCGTCTATATGATCGATCTAACTAAAAAAAGAAATAAAGACTTTATGTAGTTTATTCAATAGATAGAATTTCAATATTATTTAAAAAAGGCCTATTCTGTAATGAAATAATGTTTGTACTTACGTCATTTCAAATCGTTGAGAAAAATGCATGTTAATCCATTGATATAATATTTCCAATTGTATGTATAATTTGTAACCTATTTCTTCTGAACAATTTTATCATCTGTATGTATATAACTTCCACACATAAATTCTTTTATGCAATATCCATCAACAGCATTACAAAATAAACGATTTTATGATACATCGAATATTCACACAGTTGCTAAGCGTCTATATGAAACGTTCGAATTTTCTCGAATCCATTCGCATTTATTTGAGCATCCGCATAGGATGGTGTATGTTATCATTTATGACTATGGTTGTGGTAATGTCATAGGCGTAACTATTTATAAATATTTTAATAAAAAAATTTCTTTCAAAAAATTAAATCTTTCAAAGTACTGTGTTCCTTTTCATTTACTTAAGCATAATAAATCAAACAAAGCCAGAACTCGAAGGGTAGAATGAGTCTCATGCTCCCGAATATAATATAATAATAATAAATCAATTAACTGAGCTAGCCACAAAACAAATTCAAATTCAAATACATAAATATGTAATTAACTGTCTCGACCCTTACTTCGTGGAATGTGCTCATATTAGTGTTTTTAAATGAAACTCTTGGTCTCTAGTTAATTCCACAATATAATAAAAATTATTGAAAGTTCTAAAAAATTGACAATTGTTTCGATAAATCAATATCATCGTCAGAATGACAGAAGTTACATTTCATTTTATGCCTACCTGATGTTTAGTAGTTATTTTTGGCTAGACCAAGAAGTAACCTAACTTGAGATTGGCTTAATGTATGTTTATAGAAAAAAGAAGAAGATGTGATATTACAAATATTGAAGCTTAGATATTATTAGCCCTATGGTGATATCCTGGATATTGTATAACTGTGCAATGATATAGAAAACCAGGAAAACTATATCTGCTGATCTTTACAATTATCACTTAAGAAGACAGTTTATTAGTGGAGAGCTCCCTAGATTTAACTGTTCATTGACAACTTCATATTGTGGGTTTTTTAAATGTCTTCTAATTTCCAGTTCTTCAAGGAAATCCAGTTCTTGTTTCTCTTCACAAATATGCAGCACTTCTAGTTCTGTGTTAGGTTTCAATGAATGATTGGTGTCAAGTAGATGTTTTGCGTAGTGGGATTTATCTGGTTGTTTTAACATGTATGCTCGTAAGTGCTCACTAAAACAACCAGATAAATCCCACTACGCAAAACATCTACTTGACACCAATCATTCATTGACACCTAACACAGAACTAGAAGTCAAAAACTCAAAATAAAAGACAAACAAGATATAAAAAACAAGTCAAATTTATTTTTTTCATTACTCACATAATATCGTTGAGTGAATATTTAAGGTGGGTATTCTGTTATTATTATTGTCGTTACTATTATGACATCTTATTGACTTTTTCAAAATCATTTTTACAATAACTGTATTTTATATAGTTTAATTTTAATATTTAACTATCCATATTCCTTTGTGAATGCTCCTACGGGCATATCACGCAAGAGAGGTTACAGAGAATGAGTGGACATCGTAGACATGCATGTTTCTGGCTCATTAGCCGTCATCAGCACGGTATAACCAAGAAAGGGTGTACAACTTGGAAGGGAGCAAGGATATTAATTGAAACATGAGAAAACACAACACACACAAACATATATATATATATATATATATATATATATATATAGAGAGAGAGAGAGAGAGAGAGACGGAATTATCGGGAATGCGGTCAGTAGAATGAAATGAAACTTCTATTATTCTATACTCAATATTTCGCCACTGTTTGGTAGCTTCATCAGGAGATAATATTATTAGAGTCTGGAATTCAATGTCGTCTAGAAACTAGAAGGCTTGGGACAAGACTTGTCTTTGGCAATTGAAATCTCCCTTGTGCCGTTGGTTTAATGAAGTTGGCCATATGTGTTTCGTGAGCATTCACTATAAATCTCTCTTGTTTACACCAGTTGTCAACAATATTGAGGGCTGCGTGCATTCTTCCAGAGACCAGTCCTGCAAATTTTCCGCTGTCAACAATTGCTATGTCGTCTGCGTTTCCTAGGCAGTAAAAGTCCGCCATGGACCATTCCATGAGGAGATCGTCAACTAAAGTTGACCAAAGTAATCGTGTGAGAACTCCTTGAGGGCATCCTCCACCGGATCTTGCTTTGGTGGTGGCTTCACCCAGAATGGATTCTGCTATCCAATTTTCCAGGTTAGCTTCTATCCATCTACACATTGCAGTAGGTGTGCGCCGTCTACTAATTGCGTTGATAAATGATCTGGTAATTTAAAGTATAGTACACTTTCGTTGCATTATTTATTCTTTGCGTTATTTCAGTTTCCATGTTTTCCTCCTTATCAAGTCATATTCCGAAAAACTTAAACTCTTCCACCCATTGTATTTGCTCTTGATTAAGTTCTATGTACATTTGTTTCTTGTCATTACCTATTGTCATCATCTCTATCTTATTAGTATCAATTTTTAAGTTTATTTTCTTCAGTTCTTTTTGCCAAATTAATAGATTTCCTTGTAGAGCTCATTCTGTAAGGGCGCAGATCATTATGTCGTCCGCGAATGCACATTCGCTGACGATTTCACTGGCATTAATTTGTAATATCCGATATGTGTTTTGCGTATTCTACTTTGAACTGCCTTAATTACGTCATCTATTATCAATATAAACAGTGTTGGGCTTGAGACGACCCCTTGTTGTAATCCGTTATTACTATCGAAAACTTCTGAATACAAGTTATCTTTCCTTACATAGTTTTTGTTATTTTTATATAAACTCTGAATCCCTTTTAGTAACTTGTTGTTAATGTCTCTGTTTTTTAATCCCTCCTAAACTGTTCGTAGTGAAACATTTTCGAATGTCTTCTCTAAGTCAGAAAATCATCATCCTTTTTTCTTGTCTTCTCCATTGTTAGCTTCACAGTGAATATATTATACCTACTGTTCACTCCGTCCTTTCCTGAATCCGCTGTGTGGTTCTTCTCACTGGTTTTCTACCTTCTTCCTTTGCTTAATCTGTCATTAGTTTCCCAGTTCTTGTTTCTATACTAGCTTGCTCTTTAAGTGTTCATTTTTCTGTTTTCATGTTTATTCTATTTTACATTACATTCTCCGTTTTCGTTGCAAGCTCTTTTTGTGTCCTCTATGTCTTATCTGTTTTTAGTTTTCTCCTTCCGTTTGAGTTATCTCTAGAAATTTTTCTTCAGTGCTTCCTCCATCTGGTGATATTTCTCCCACTGCTCTTTTTTGACTGTTAGTTTATTTTATTTTATAGGTGTCACTGTTTATTATTAATTTGTAATGTTTTATGCTTGCTGTGTGTTGAGGTATCAGTACTTCTGTTTCTTCTTGTATGTAGTTTGTAAAATATTCATCAGTCCAGACATTTGTACACTTTAGATTTTTGACTTTTTTTAAAAATCTCCTCTCTGTGTTTTCTTTTGTCACTTTTCTTAATATTGGTCTGGTTCTATGTTTTGTATTGCTTCCTATTCTTCTAGCATTTTCTATATCTGAAGCATTATCTAATTCAACTCTAATCGTTTCCATCACTATTTTTATCTTTCTATGTAATTCCTTTTTATTCTCCTGCATTTCATCCATAACGCGTTTTATGACAATATTCTTGATCTGTTCATTTTTTCTAACTGCCCTATTCCATTTTCCTGAACTTACCTTTTCCTTGAGATTCTTATTTTCCTATTGTAGATATGTTTCTTGTTTTTGTCTTTTTTACCACAAACCACGGAAAAAAATAGATCCCAGTCAACTCGTCGAAAATCTGTCTTTAATCGATACTGTGGTTTTGTTGATTTGTACTTTTTTTATCGTAACTTAGATTTCATTTTTTGAGAATCTGGCAACACTGATCACTGTCAGTTTATTATCATATTTTTGTAAACAACTTGTTTATTTTCGAGAAGTTTCAAATTTTTTAAACTGATCGCTAAGTTTACTACTTTATTGTCACTAAATAATATGCACCTCTCGAATATTCGGGTTTAATGCAGTAAATAACCCTAATGCATCAATAAATGATTGCAGTTTACTTGCGTTTCTATCAAATTCACCCGGTACAACCTTACTAGCGAAATTAAATAATTCAATCGTGCTTAAAACCATTTTCTCTTCACTCTCCATTCCACTTAAATCCTCCAATACCTCAGTGTTGATTTGTTGACAAATGGATTTTATCTCTAATTCTTTCAAAATACTTTTTACACACCTTGCTATGCTTCATTTACCTTCTCCCAATTTGAACTGATGATAATCATTATAGAAAAATACTAAATTATCAATGATATCTAAGTGAACTTAAGGGTTTTTAGGTATTTCCTTCTTCACACTTATTTTGATGTTCAACGATTTCCTCTACTAATGAATTTTATTTAGCCTCAAACTAGTACCGAGTTACTGACATTTAATACGTTAATTAATATATATTTCGCTTATACTTGGGTACATTCCAAATGACTGTGCGTTTTCTTCTGTTTGTCTTCCGTAGGAACCAGTTAAATTGCAAAATCAGTACGACTACTATTATGTACAATAGTGTTGCTACCTTTTATGCTTATAATTCTTCCTCTTGTACCATTAAATTGCAATTCCCCACTAAATTTTCGTGTACTTCTTCCTTTTATTTTCCCCCATGTTGTCTAGAAATAAAATTATATTACTATTTGCTTGCAGAATCGCCATGTAATATGTGTATGCGGAACTAACTGTCTCGACTCTTACTTTGTGGAATCTACACTAATATTAGTGTTTTGAATGAAACTTAATGTTTCTACTTAACTCCACAATATATTGAAAAAATGTTAAAAATTCCAAAAAATTGACAATTGTTACGATATTACCTAAATATCATCGTCAGAATGACAGAAGTTACATTTCATTTGATGCCTACCTGATGTTTAGTAGTTATTTTTGGCTAGACCAAGAAGTGAGCTACCCTGTGATTGACTTAATATATGTTAATAAAAAAAAGAAGAAGATGTGATATTACAAATATTGAAGCTTAGATATTATTAGCCCTATGGTGATATCCTGGATATAATTTTTCCCAATAAAGATCAGTATAACTGTGCAATGATATAGAAAACCAGGAAAACTATATCTGCTGATCTTTACAATTATCACTTGAGAAGACAGTTTTGAAGTGGAGAACTCCCTAGATTTATCTGTTCATTGACGACTTCATACTGTGGGTTCCTTAAGTGTCTTCTAATTTCCAATTCTTCAAGAGAATCCAGTTCTTGTTTCTTATCACAAATATGTAGTACTTCTAGTTCTGTGTTAGGTGTCGCTTGTAAGTGTTCACTGTATCGGATTTAAAAATTTCTAAGGGTCTGACCCAAATAGACAGCATTACATTCTCGACATCTAAGTTTATATATACCAGATTTATTTAATAGTGATATTTTGGTTTTTACATTTAAAACTTTTGTATTTATGTTACTTTCTGTTTTAAAAGAAATCGTTTTGTTTGTTGCTAAAGATATTATTTTTAAATATTATTAGAAATATTTCCGGCATATGTAATGGTTTTATAAGTTCTTATTTCTTTGGTTTGTTGAGGGAATATTAGTTGAAATGCCACTTTTTCCTCTTTTTCATTAATTAGTTCATTTCATATGTAATGGGTAACTGTTGGTTGTTGCTATTTGTTTAATTGTGTCCATCTCTCTATCAAAATTAATTTGTTCATAGGAACTGAAAATGCTCTATGTATCAATGAATTAATTATATGCCGCTGGTTTATGTTACATGAGATGACTGGAACTATATGGAATAGTCACATCAGTGTGTGTTGGTTTCCGGTGAATCGAATAATCAAGTACATTTTCAACTGTTTGAATTTTTGAATCAAGAAAATTTATTGAACTATTTTGTTCAACTTCTAATGTGAATTTAATTTTTGGGTGTAAATTATTAATGTGGTTGAAAAATATATCTAATTGTCGTTCACTACACATAAAACAAGCTAATATATCATCTACATATCTATGCCATAATAAAACATTTTTTGCAATATTTCTTCCAAAGATTTTTCTCTCTAAACCGTCCATAAAAATGTTTGCAAAATTGGCGATATAGGGCTTCCCATGGGTATATATCTTATTGTAAAAAGTGAAATAATTCTGATTAATACATACATCAAATAAAAGTATATCTGCTATTATTCCTGGATTACTAGTTTTATCTTCCAGTAACTTCCTTACAAGTATTAGGCATTCTTTAGGAGGAATTCTAGTGAACATATTGGTAACATAAAATAAAATCTTGCAAGTTGAATGCTTTTAATTTTTTCATTAGTTCCATTGAATTTCTAATTGAATATTTGGATGTATATCCGTAACTATTAAGTATATTGTTAAGTTTATTTGCCATCACAAGATTCTATAAAGTTATATCTTTGAATTATAATCATTAGTTATCCATATGACAGTGGCGTTCCCCTTGTCAGATTTTGTAACTGCTAGGTTATTATCGTCTACTTTATTTTTTATTGAATTTAAAACTGTAATGTCATTTCTTGTTTGACGTTTAACTTTTGAAGTTTCAATATTTTTGATTAAATTGGCAATTTTCAGTTTTAGATTTTAGAGCTATTTCTGACTCTGTAGCCATTATCTGTTCAATATTATTCGTAAATTTTGGTGGTATGCTTTACTTTAAACCTTTATTTGAAAATCATATTTCACTATCTGTAGAATTAGTGTCTGAAAGGTTTTCAAATCGTGGTGCAAAGTATGTTGGTATGTAATTACTCACAGTTTCATGATGTTTATAGTATTGAATTCTATGTGGTGTGTGTGCAAGTTTCTGAAGCTTTTGTTCTTGTTTCTTAAATTTCTTGTGCTTCATCGTGCTGACACTTTCTCTGATTTTGTCATCTAAACAATCAAATAATAATGTACTTGATTATTCGATTCACCGAAAACCAACACACACTGATATGGCTATTCCATATAGTTCCAGTCATCTCATGTCAGTTAAACTAGCGGTATATAATTCAATGTTACGTAGAGCATTTTAATTTCCTATGAACAAATGTAATTTTGATAGAGAGATTAACACAATTAAACAAATAGCAACATCCAACGGTTACACCTTACATATGATGAATAAACTAATTAATAAAAAAAAAGAGTGTCATTACAACTAATATTTCCTAAACAGACCAGAGAAATAAAAACTTATAAAACCACTACATATGCAGGAAACATTTCTAATAATATTTCAAAAATAATATCTTTAGCAACAAATACAACGATTTCTTTTAAAACAGAAAGTAACATAAGTAAGTACAAAATTGTTAAATGTAAAAACAAAAATATCACCATGAAACAAATCTGGTATAAATAAACTTATATGTCCAGAATGTAATGCTGTCTATTTTGGTCAGACCATTAGAAATTTTGAAATCCGATACATTGAACACTTACAAGCATACGAGCATACAGATTAAAACAACCAGATAAATCCCACTACGCCAGACATCTACTTGACACCAATCATACATTGACACCTAACACAGAACTAGAAGTACTACATATTTGTGATAAGAAACAAGAACTGGATTTCCTTGAAGAACTGGAAATTAGAAGACACTCAAGAAACTCACAATATGAAGTCATCAATGAACAGATAAATCTAGGGAGTTCTCCACTTTCAAACTGTCTTCTTAAGTGATAATTGTAAATATCAGCAGATATAGTTTTCCTGGTTTTCTATATCATTGCACAGGTATACAGATCTTAATTGGGAAAAATGATATCCCGGTTATACCCATAGGGCTAATAATATTTAAGCTTTAATTGTTGTAATATCATATCTTGTCTTTTCTATTAACATATATTAAGACAATGACAAGGTAGGTTACTTCTTGGATTAGCCAAAAATAATTGAACGTCAGGTAGGCATCAAATTAAATGTAACTTCTGTCATTCTGACGATGATATTTGGGTAATATCGAAACAATTGTCAATTTTTTAAAATTTTCACCATTTTTTGATATATTGTGGAGTTAAGTGCAAATAGTAAGTTTCATTTAAAACACTAATGTGTATGGGGAATTCATGTTACTCTTGATACTCGACTTTTGGTTCTACCCTGAACATATAGGGGTGAACAATACAGCTCTTGTTGTATAATGATGATACCACGCATACTTCACTGACACAATCATTTATTGATGTTTAAAAATTATATATTCTCCTCTGATATAACTTGTACTTTTGAATTTTCATGTGAGCATTGATTGTTCAGTTTACAGAAGGGCCAACCACTGTAGGTACTGTTTACCACTGCCACTCACAGAAAGCGTATTTTTTCCAGATTCCACAACGAAACCAACGAGAGTTCCACCATCAAAAATCACTCAAAAACCAACCAAAACTCCAACACGTCCATCAACTACTACCAAAAAATCACCAACAACAACGAAAACCACACCAACTACTACTCCTACTAAATATGCGAGCTCGTCAAGCAATCCCACCAAAAGAGTAACAACAACCACAGTAAAAACTACAACACAAAAAATATCAACAACGGCTAAACTAACGAAGAAGCCTGCAACGACGGTCACAACTTCTACTATCAAACAACAAACTAGCACAGCTTCGATATCATCTACTACACTAACCAATACTCAATCGACGGTGTCTAATGTACATTCAGATAGAGAAAATACTACGGATAGTTTGGGGATCGTGAATGGAAACGTGGCAACAAATGAAATAGATGGTATCCAAGATCAAAACAATATTCAAGGATCAAGTCAGTCAACAACAGAGAAACCTGGACTAGTAACGTGGACAATTCCTAATAACAACAATGCGACTACACCGTCAACGACAGTAGATTTTAATGTTACTACCGAAGGTAAGTTTTATTTGACTAACAATTTATTATATGTTGAAAAGTTATTTTTTCTTCATTGTACCAGTTGCTTTAAACTTGCTATATATTTCAAGACTTTGAGAACTTTAAAAGTAATTTGAGTATCTGACGTTATGGAATATTTGTTTACCTCAACTTACGAGTACGCCTTGTAAAATGGTCAAAGTGAAACCCGAAAAATCGGTAGAACATGAAATTCGGTTGTATATTGCTAGCTGCTTCACAATTCTAGTTCGGTTGTATATTGCTAGCTGCTTCACAATTCTAGTTCGGCAGAACTAACCTTCATCACATTTATAGACTGGAAAACTTGTGGTCTATAACATTTGTTGTGAGTTGCGAGCAGCTTTTCAATTCTAGACTATATAAAATATTGCCAGCTACTTTACAATTCTAGACAGAAAGAACTATAGTATAAAAAGTGGTACCAGCTACATTCATCACAGTTTTAGTCTGGAAAATTTGTGGTCAACAGAACGAATTGTAACTTGCCAGCTGTTTTATAATTCTAGACTATATAAAGTGTTGCGAGTTACTGCATAATTATAGTCTGGAAAAATTGGTCTATAAAATGTATGGTATATTTCCAGCTACTTCACAATTTTAGGCAGGAAGAACTGAACTATAATGAGTATTGCTACTTCACAATTTTAGTCTGGGAAAATTGGTCTATAAATATATTATATATATCCAGCTGCTTCACTACTCGAGTTTGTAAGAACTTCACTATGAAAAATGATACCAGCTATTGCACAATTCTAGTCTAGACAAATTGTGGGGTATAAAGCGTGTTTGAAGTTATCAGCTGCTTCACAATACTAATCTAGAAGAAGAACTGACATATAATAAGTATTGCCAGCTACTGCACAATATTAGTCTAGAAAGCTTGAGGTCTATAAAACATGTTTCTGGAGGAACTAGACTATAGATTGTGTTGCCAGCTACTGCACAGTTCTAGTCTGGACAACGCGTGGTCTATGAATATATTATATATATCCCGCTGCTTCACAATTCCAGTTTGTAAGAACTACATTATGAAAAATGTTGCCAGCTACTGCACAATACTATTCTAGACAACTTGCGGGGTATAAAGCGTGTTGTTTGTTGCCTGCTGCTTCTCAATTCTAGTCTGGAAATACTAGATTATAAGAAAGTGTTTTCAGTTACTGCACAATTCTAGTCTGGGAAAATTGGTCTATGGAATGTGTGGTATGTTGTCAGCTGCTTAATAGTTCTATTCTGGAGAAATTGGTCTATGAAACGTGTTGAATGTTGCCAACTGCTTCACAATTCTATTCTGAAAACTTGTACTATAAAAGCTGTATTTATGTTGCCAAATGCTTGGATGAAAATGACTTAGCGTTCATTAAAAATCTCAAATCTTTATTTCATAGATTCTAGGCATCAAATGATGATGATTCAGCCTAAAATGATTCATACAAACGTTGCAGGTTGTGATAGTTGTAATAATGAAAAAAGTCACTTCTATTGCAACCACGTAGGTCTATCCATTTATGAGTTATTTGTTTTTGAAAAGTTAGATGGATTTCGAATTTATGGAAAAATTGGAGAAAAAATAAATGAACAACAATGAATAACTTCGAAATAAGTGTTCAATATGCTTACCGTTTTTATAAAGGTCCGTGAACGTCAAATAACCCTATAGTAGCATTTGTAGGAAATAATTGATTTTTTTTGTAAAGTAGTTCTCACATTGTTTCTTTTCCATTTTTGGTTGATAATTTAGACTGTAATTATGTTATATGATGAAATCGGATGTAGGATGAGTAATTCAGACCAAGATTTGTGTATGGCTAGGAAGTGGGAAAAAGTATAGAAGTGAGTAGACAGAAAATGTGTCTAGAAGTGATGGTTTTGAATTGTGTCTAAGATTATCTGAAACACGAATGGCATCAAGATGTAACTAGCGCCCTCTATTGCTAATGCTGAATTAGAGTGTAAGTTTGTCATTGTTTTACCGACAACCATATAACAAGTGAATACTACCGAAACAAAGAATTTGAATTTGAAAACCAATTTTAAATACATCTTGAACATTTCCAATATTTGTATGAGGCATATTGTTGCAACCTAAAATTCCCTGGCTAGAAAGTCCCCCTCGGGGAGTAGTATTCAGGCTCGGTTGAATTATTCCTATAGCTTACATTAGGATAGGTGTCTACGTGAGCGGTAAGTTAGGGTACGTCTATAGTGCACCGCTTCCAGTCTGTCGCTAGATTAGATTTTTAATCGGGTTACATTGCACTGCGACCTTAAGGTTAATTGTGCACTCCTATCAGATCTGTTCTTGCTACTACTACTATAGCTCGTCTTTCAGTTCCTGTGTTCTAATTAACTCTAGTAATTGGGTCGACGTCAAAGAGGCCCGCTCCTATTACTTTGTTGTTCGAAGAATTGGCTTGCAATGGCAAGGCATTCTATAACTAGGTGATCCTTCTCCACACACAATCTGCAGTGGTCAGCTTCTCCAACACCTATTCTCATTACGTGCTTCCGAAGACGGCAGTATACTCTAAAGAAACCTGTGAGGAAATGTATCTTATTTTTCTCTTTCTAAATTCAGCGTCAACTCCTATGGTGGTTTTTGAACAATCTTTGTACCATCTAATGTTGTTTCCTTTCCCCAGTCTCTCGCTTTACTTGGCATCTTAGTGAAGTTCTTTTAGATGCTTACTTTCTTGATCATTTCGCCACAGGGAAAATTCGCCGATGAGATGTACTTTGTTAGAGGTGGCCAAGCACCCGGATTTTTAATACTCTCATTGCCTGAACCTTTCCTAGATATTCTAAGAATTGTCTATTAGGCTGATTTTTCCATTATGAAATGGAGAGATGTGAGGTCCATAATGACGTCAAGTGCCCTAGTTGGCCGTGTTCTCACAGCACCAGTCATGCACACACAGGTAAGCCTTTAAATATTTTCGAAGGTATTCCTCGTACTGTTGGTATGCTATACTATCGCCTCATACGTAATTGCTGGTCTCAAAATCATGGCGTACATCCATCGCATGTTACCACCCAGATTTCTACACGCCATCGAAGTTTTTACTGCTTTACTAGGAGTTATTTTAACATGCTTATTCCCCAGAAGCTTACTGTCTAAGGTCATCCCTAGATATTTATAACTTCTGATGTTCATTCTATGATTGTCCCGTTCAATGATAGGGTTTCATAGCTGGAAGTGTTCTTTTTCGGGTGAATGGAATCCGGTGGACTTGTTTAGGTTAATATTCAGCCCCAGTGACTCATCTACTACTAGGTTCCATAGAAGGGGAGATATTATTCCCTCTTGAGGTGTCCCGCGAGTGGCTTTAACAAAGGTGGTTTGATTTCTCACCTGTGTCTCAGCTTCCTCGTCGTCAACAACTCATTCATCCATTTTATAATGGTTTCATTCACGCCTCGCTTTTTTAGTGCTTCTTTGACAGACACATAAGTTGTGTAGTCAAAGGCCCTAGATATGTCTAGGAATGTGCACATTGCGATTTCTTTGTTGTTCAGAGTTCTCTGGATGACTCCTCTGCAGATGTGTCTCCGTTGATCGTCATATTCTGTAAGCATGTTGATATTTATGAAGTGGTGTATTCTTCAGATTATTCATTCTTATGTAGGCATTTACTACTTCCTACAACTTTTTAAATAGAAACGATGTTAGACGATGGGTCTAAAAGATCGAGGATCAGTCTAGTCTTTTTTCCTTATTTGTGTTATGAAAGTTACCCTTGCCCTTTTCCATTTTATTAGTATTAGACCCACTGCTAGACTGCTTCTTGTAATCTTCAGCAATCAAGGAAGAATATCCTCTTTCCCTTTCTGCAGGAGTGCTACAAATACTCCACGTCTGGTGATTTATACGGTTGAAAGGTAGTTATTGCCCATTCCAAACGTTATCTGGTAAATATTTTCTTAGCAATGTCTCAATCCTCCTTTCGGGATTAGTCAAGTTTATTCATTGCTAATTCAGTGCTTGTTGAAGGTTCACTACCTATAAAGTGGATTCTTAAAAGAATAATCGATCGTTCCTCTTCACCTTCCATGTATGACCCGTCTTCCTTTTTCAGCGACATTGTGGGGTTAGATCCCCCACTTGTCATGACTTTTTGTAGTCTGGCTGCTGTATGAGTGGAAGTGAAAATAAAGCCTTTTTCTCTCCTGCTATATCGCCGCACTTGATCGGGGCGAAAAAATAAGGAAAACTGAGTTTGCGTGGTTATAGTGTACGGTTGCACCTGCTTCTACCTGTTCAAATCGCTTCTATCCGCTTTAGCCGGGATGAAATATTATTTCCTTTTCTCGCTCGAACCGCTTACTTGCTTTGTCCGCCAATTCAGTTTGGTGTTTTATTCTGTTGTGTACTACCAGGCTTGTTGGTTGTAAGAACAAAATGGAAATAGATAAAGATATTTAATTTTTAAGTATTTCTAAAAAGTGTCATTTGGGACAAAACACTGCAGGATCGTACCAACCGCAACGTTGTGGACACAGTATGGTAATCACCTACTTGAAGGAGAGTCCTATTAACTTCATGGACGTTAGTCCTTCTTTACTGCTTTACTTTATAATAAACGCTGTGAACAAACTACACAATAGGCCTTTACGTGCTAGTTCGACGTTGCAAGCTGACAGGCGATCCTAAGCGAGTTATAGGACTAGAAAACTCTAGAAATATATTCTATTACGGTAAACAAGATAAGAAATGTATTTTGAAAAAATAGTTATAATTCGCGTTTTTCACCATGACTATCACCTGCCAGAATCGCTGCTTTACAACTTTGTAGCTGTCGCGGTTTAAGCGTAAAGCTGGAAGCGGTGCACCATAGACTTACCTTTAAAGAGAACTTAGCGTGATCGATATCCTAGTGATTACCTAGTGTTGATCCTAGCGTTGATCTAGAATCTGCAGAGAAGAGAATATAAAGAAATACAGTGGAATTTTTACAATAACTAATAATGGTTGATTCCTATTCAGAAATAAGCAACAGAAAAGAATCTTAGAATGGACTTCCGCTATCAAGGAAAGACTTAAAAGTAAGGGGGAACTGACAAACTGATTTTTATTTTTGTTTTCGGAGTGACTATTTTACGGAAGTGCCTACTGAGCCAAAACAAATTTACGAAATAGGAGATATATTTGACAAAAAACGTTTGGTGCCTAGAATCTACATTATGAATGAATAATCCTTTATACGTTTTGATTTAAATGCAACCCCTTTTTATGTAAGCATATGTTTGATTTTTTTTTAATTCCATTCTAGCATCGACTGAAGTACAAGTAGTCCGATAATAATTACTTAATACCAGATAAAAATGATATTAAATGATTTAGTATAGTTTCCGGTTGAGGATCGTAAACGGTATAACTGAGTATTTTTAAAATCGTAATTTTATTAGCAGAAGTTATTTATACCTCTGTCATTATCAACATCCGATAACCTCTTTTATAGTAATGAGTTATGAAATTAGTTATAAATTATCTCGAAGCGTTGGATTATACATAATTAACTGTATGCAAGTACGTGGTGTCTTTCGTTTATTAATGAACAAACCGGTGGTTATTAATAAACGGTAATTTAATCCGAATTAATCAAAATCGAAAAAAATAAACAGCAAATATTATGGACGCCAGTGAATCGTAAATTATTTAATATTGAAGATAATGTAAATGTAATAAACTGCTCCACAAAAGTTAAGGAAGTTCATAAATTCGGAGATAGTGTTTTTTTACAAATTTTGGTCACCAAGTTTTTATGTGTTATACATTACTTTGTTTCTTTTATATAAGCGTTAGTGTGTCCTTCTGCGCAATACGTTTGCTTTTTGATACAACCAACTTGAGGTTGTGAATATAGAAATTCTTGAAAAACTTTAGTCGACTGCCGACATGCTTCTCTTGCGATAGGAACGTTAAATGTAATATTAACTACTCGGTAGGGTTCGTAAATACCCGAGTGGAGAAACGCAGAACATTAGTTGACCCGCAAACATTTAAAAAACAAAGTGGACCATTTAACCTGTAGGCTCACTTAGCCCCAGTCTACCCTACATATATTATTAATGAGTATGCCTAACTCTAAATCAATTACATCCAAACAACGCCTCTGCGTATTTTCAATAAGGTCGTTGAAGTGACCTTGATCAATTTGTCTCCCGAGTCCGAGTAAAAGCTGTCCAAGTTCATGGATTATCTTTGGGGTGGTTTATAGGCATTGAAGGCTCTTTGTAGCTGATACCCAGCATGCAAGATGGGATTGAGGTCGGGCGATAAAGGAGGCAGTGTGGAATACCATTGACGTCCAAAAAGGCTTTGACTATTCTTGACGATGCAGTCGAGCATTATAGTCTAAAAAGAGGAGATTTGGTGCAAAGTCAGCTTGCATATATGCAAACCATGCCTAATACTGAACGGCCATAGTCAAAATAGCTGAATGTTTCCAATTTTGTTTGTACATCAAACTTGTATGACAAACCAGTGCCTATTGTGCCTTTCTGATATCGTAAGATTCTCTTCACTTTTGAACAGTTTTCTGGACACCACACCGACGGCTAATGCTATGACAGGCCCGGTACAAGTCATTAGATATAATAGAGTACCAACAGCTTTTCTATGCATGCATTGTTCGATTCTTCATGGCTATTTACTTTCCCCAATTGAATACTATCTTTTATTATCAGCGTTGAAACTAGTTTATAGTCTTTCATACCAAAACCGCTCTAGGACTTTCTAAGTGTACCAAGACTGACTGACGTTTAAATCACAGTTTCTTGCTTTTTCAATTTCATGTCCAACGAAATACGAGGCAGGTTTTGTGGTAATCCTGAATTACTTGCTACGAATTTGTTTTACATATTTACCAATTATTCATCATCTATATATCTTGTCCTTACTTCTTCACAAATAAGCATGGGTTAGCATTACTACGCCTAGAGTCAATGGATTCAATTTAGTTCGTCAAACGTTTGTTCCAGTCTTTCAGTCTCAACAACAGTGCGATTTTCCTGTTCTGCCAACCGTTTTGTTGTGGAGTGCAAGGCATGACAAGTCTCTATCTTATACCTTGTTGGTCTAGGATCTTCTTACCTTGATGATTGTAAAATTCTCCCCCATTGTCAGACAAAGCTTCCTGTAGTACATAGCTTGTGGCTCTGATCTGATCTATAACGTTTATCAGCTTCTCTATTCCCTGAGATTTGTTCTTTATAAAGTAAATATATCGTTATCTGGAAAAAGCATCATTGAATGAAAAAAAAATACTGATAGCCTGCTTTTGAGATGTTAAAAGGTATACAAACGTCGGTATATATTCTTTCTGCTGGTGCACTAGTCTTCTTTCTTGTGCCAAACGTCAAAACGTGAGTTTTTCCATAGACAAAACCTTCACAAAGCTCGCTATCAAGCACCTGCTTTCTCGTGGCATGCTAGATTGACTTGATTTGTGAGCTTAAATTTCTCATAATCAACTTGTATGTATAATTCTCAGGATCGAATTATATTTCAATCAAAACTTCTTCTCCTGCTATCTTCAATGAACACCTCTTTGCAGATGACATAAACTGGCTCTCCGAATTTCTATCTGGTGCTGACAAGGTTGAAAACAAGGTTGATTTTTGGAACGTACTATACATTGTGTTGAGTAAATATATGTTTCTCACCATTTATTTCTGTCTCTACTTTGATGGCACCTTGTTCAGGTGCGGGAACTGAGAGGCCATCAACTGTCGTAACTCTGCGACTATCTGGAAATGGTTTGTACGTCTCAAGCCACTCACTACGATTGGTCATACGGTTAGTAGCACAATTATCTTCATACCAATCCTTCTCCCTTTCACATAACAGCACCTCATTGGACATAGACAGCAAGCTCATGCGCTTGACTTTTTCTCTTGAATCTTTAGTTCGTTTGACGGGTTTCAGTGGTCTTCCATCAGCATTCCATTTCGCACATCCTTGACTTTATGACGTTCCTGCTCACAATAGTTGCAAATCAAATTCTTGTTTGTTGCTTTGCCTTTCTTGCTTACATACAAAAAAAACTTCCTGGGTACTACTTTTTCCTTCATTCTTAGTTTGCAAAGGCTTTTCATATGTGACCAACTGATTCGTCAAGTTATCTACCGGTCTGCGTTTGCTTGGCATCAGAATACAACCGGATTTGAATGAAAAATACTCTGGATAGAGCATTAATAAAATCTTGCTTATCAAAAGTGAATCCGGCAAATTACACTTACAAGTATTTTCGCTCTTAAAGTTTTCTCCGGATGCTTCACTTTGCAATAATTTCCATAAATTATTTAGTTTCGATGTGTGGGTAGCAATGTAGTCTTCTTGCTGACAAGTATAGCTGTAGAACTGTGAAAACAAGTCAAATGTCTTATTTTTCACTTGCGCATCAAACAGTCTATGGAGCTCAAGTTATACTTATCTAGCTGTTGAGAATCTTATGATTCTCTCGACTGTTTCTTGAGTCATATTAACTGTCAACGAGAGAGCAGATTATAATTTCCACTTGAAAAATCATTCATATTTTTGTTCATTTACCAGTAGTATTATCAATTATTATAATTTAGTTTGACTAACTTCATTTTATAGGTTGGGTTCCGATAGCTACTCCAGATGGTTGGGTGTTGCTACCAAATGTCCCATCGAACGACACGACATCTTCACCTGTTAACCAAACATCAACAGAGAATGCTGCACCACCTTCCGCTTCAACTATAATACCTCCAATCACGTTTCCGACACCATTTGATAAACCTGCAGTGAGTACAAGTAACACAGCATCATCTACTGTTTCTACCCCAATAATCGATGGAGTTGGAGGGGCTGCTTCTACCAGCGAAGCAGTAGCAGAAAGTTCTTCAATCACCAATACGCTATCAACAGAATCTTCTGATAAACCTGTAAATATGTCCGATTTCACAGATGGTGAGAATATTTATTATAGGAATATTATTGGATATTAATTTCAGTTTGTTGCATTAAAAATGTATAATTCTGTAAGGTTTTGAATCAATCTACGTTTTTACCAATTAGCTTGAAATTTTTGTACATTTTCGTCTTCTTCACAGTATTTTCTCTTTAGTTAGTAGTTGATTTTCACCGTATCGTTTCACAATCCATTTTTTCAGTACAAATTTTGTCACCATGTTCATCTATATAATGAAATAGAGTTTTATCTATGAAACATATTTTTTTGTGGATCGGGCATGGCATCTAAGATAATATAGTTAAAAAAATTGAGCATCGTTTCACAGACTATTTAATATCTACAGCATAGTTCCATTTATTGATGTAATAAGGCTCTTTGCGGCGTGACATAAAAAATTCGATGAAGTACAAAGTACAAAATACTATACTTTATGGCAATGAAATATACAGAGTGGAGCAGATAATTAGTGGACCTGTTTTTGGGAAAATACGTGACATGAATTTCTTTGAAATTGAGATGAATACAGTATGTAAAAACTAAATGGAATGAATTCATTATATCAGTACATAATTAAGAAATACGTCAAATTTAAATTATATATGTAGAACACAATAAAAAACTATGAATATCAATGAAATATATATTTAAATTGCTCACCGCGAACGTCTTGGTAACATCCTAATATTAAATGAAAATGTCTTCTAACATTATTTAACATATCAGGCGTGATCGACCTAATCGCAATTCGTAATTTTAAGTTGTGGCCGTGAAAGTTCACCGATACTGCTTGAAATCGTGAAATGCAATAAACGCTGTAGCCTGATATCTATATTGAATATACACATAGATTCCTATTGTGAAAATTAGCACTCATCCAAACGGCAGTTTTTCGTCGGTAGAGCAGGTAAGTTGGATTCATTTGGGATTGTAGTCACTATGGATTGTAACCAAATTTATAAGGCTGCCACCTTTTCTGGGTTTAATGTAGTAGAAGGGGAGATGACAGTTGGACACCGGCTCAACTTTTGTTTGCTTAGGTTTTGAGCTGTGTTGTGCCGTATTAAATTGTTTTCTTTGTCGAAGGATCAGCCACAGTATTAGTGTGACGAGATATATTTTATTTTATCTTTGTTAGAGTCTGTAGGGTGATAAATTAAATTATTATTCATTTTTCACTATTTTTATTTACGTGTTCATTATAAAAGTTCAATTTGCTTTACCAATTGAGAATTTCACTTTACTGGTTCATTATTGTAATATTTTTAATTTAGTTCAATTTTAATAAGTACTTGTTATTTTAATTAACCATTGAAAAGCCGGTAAATGAGTGATCTATTCATCACTTGCTCGATTCACATTCTGATGATGAAAGGGGAAGTTTGTAGGTTGGGAAAATGTTTTATAGGCTAATCGAATGTTCTAGAAAGTTGGTAGATAAGGGGGCGGGGCTTACCTGTTTTTTTTTTTGGAGAAAGCGTACGTGCAAAACAAGACGACTTCTTGAGTGTGGTGGTTAATTTTAAGAGAGAAGAAGCGATTGGGTTGTTTTTTTTCTTTTCTTTTGTGAAGTTATGATATAAGTTTTTGTTTGGAATTAAGAGAGTTTTTTTACAATAATGTTTTTTGTGAAAGGGACGTTAAAATGGATATTTGCTTAGTGAAGGAAATATTGAATCGATAAGAAGAATGATATTTTTATTTATAATATATATGGAATGCGTAAATTTTGGTATACGAGATAAATGTAATGATCAAAGGAAGAATTTAATCGTTAATTTAAATTCGTACATATTGGGGACGCGGGAAAGAATGGAATAGTGATAAGAAATTGATATTATGAGAAACAGGAAAATGATGTGAGTGATTAAATGGGTTTACGTAAAGTAAGAGTGTATAATGCTCTGATACATACATGTAAAATAAAGTAAGTACATGTAAATATATAAGTGTGTAAGTAAGTATGAACTATAAGTGTATAACTCTAGTGTTGTAAGGGCTCTAATATCAAGATTAGTGTGAATTATGGAGAGTAAGAGAGAGTGAGTATGAATACTCTTAGTTATTTAGAGATTCGTATATTTTTTAATAAGAGAGAGTGAGTGTGAGAACTCTAGTTGTATGCTAGAGTCTCTTATTTGAGGGTGTGCGAGAGTTTGAGTACTCTAGTTGTATGCTAGTCTCGGTTTGTTGGTTTTTTTTTGAGGGAGAGAGAGAGAGAGAGTTAAGTGAGGAGGGGGATGACGTTTTCTTTGAAAATCACCCAAGTGTCCTCTTTGTTTTTTAATGAGAGAGAATTAAGTGAGGAGGGGGATGACGTTTTCTTTAAACATCACTCAAGTGTCTCCTTTGTAATTTTTAAATGAGTGAGAGAGAGAGTTAAGTGAGGAAGGGGGATGACGTTTTCTTTAAACATCGCCCAAGTGTCTCCTTTGTTTTTTAAATGAGTGAGGAAGAGAGTTTAATTTTATGGGAGAATGTAAGTGAAGAGAATGAAAAGAGAGATGCGTAGGTCGATTCTAGCTCGACAAGTGTGGTACCAGTTTGTTTTATGATGGTGATAAATTAAATTGTTATTCACTTTTCACTATTTTTATTCACGAGTTTATTATAAAAGTTCACTTTGTTTTTGCAATCAAGAATTTTACTTCATTGGTTCATTATGGTAATATTTTCAGTTTTGCTTAATTTTAATAAGTACTTGTTATTTTAATTAACCATTGAAAAGCCGGTAACTGAGTGATCTATTCATCACATGCTTGCTCGATTCCAGGTCTGACGATGGAAGAGGGAGTTTGTAGCATGTGAGAACGTTTTATACGCTAATCGAATGTTCTAGAGTGTTGGTTGAAAGGGGCGGAGCTTAAGTGTTTTTTTTGGAGAAAGCGACTTCTTGAGTGAGGCGGTTAATTTTAAGAAAGAAGAAGCGATTGGATTATTTTTTTTCTTTTCTTTTGTGAAGTTGCGAGATAAGGTTTTGTTTGGTATTAAGAGAGTTTGTTATGATGATTTTTCATGTGAAAGGGGCGTTAAAATGGATATTTGCGTAGCGAAGGAAATATTGAATAGATAAGAAGAATGATATTTTTATTTATAATTTATATGGAATGCGTAAATTTTGCTATACGGGGTGAAGATAAATGTAATGATCGCAGGAAGAATTTGGATGTAAATTTGAATTCGTCCAACAGCATCAACGAAGTAACCAGAAATACACAGTTTGGTATCAAGGCTTACAAAAAACAATAATAATCAGTAGTTGATATATAGATTGTATTTGGATGAGATAGGTTAGTATAAGTATAAAGTGTATAAAAAATATATGAGACTAATCACAAATCTGACGTGTTGCAGGATTTTTTCAAATTATGTACAGTAACCGATGTAATGAATTTATTCCATTCGACTTTTCCACACCCTATATTCGATGCCAAATGTATTTTTTGGTCTGTTACTCTTAGACAAGTTAGAAATAATTATACTACATATTTATACTGGTTGAATAGAATATCAATATGCAAAATGGGATATATTTTTTTTAAGAATCTAACATAATGTTTTTGTAATAGTTTGCGGAAGGCGCATGTATCCAGAAGCGAGGATAGTGGGTGGAGAGAAATCTTCGTTTGGAAAATGGCCGTGGCAGATTTCCTTGCGACAATGGAGAACATCTACGTACCTTCATAAATGTGGTGCTGCCTTGTTGAACGAAAATTGGGCAATTACAGCAGCGCATTGTGTAGATAAGTAAGAATTTCACTATAAACTTATTAAATATGAACATAATGATAATATAAAAATTACTTTTCTTCAAAAGTCCAACTTTGTTTGGGGTATACCAATACTTTTCTCGCATATTAGATAGGTTGGGCGGAAAAGTAAAAGGATTGTTCCATTTAAACCTTATATACGATAATACATGGTGTCAGGTACGGCTGGCAAAGTGAAATGTTATATTTCTGGCTTAATTACAAATAAAATTAGTGGAAAAAAATGGATTCAATGTTTGAACCACCATAACCATTGAGGTTTGGAATTTTTTAATACATTTGCTTTAGCAGACATAGGAAAAGAGATCCTATCAAAGCCAAATCTGAAGCATACTGTGCGCCCAAAAAAATGTTATTTTTGAGAGATTTGTCTTTAACAGCATAACTCAAAAAGAACAGCAACCATTTGATTTGTTTCTCACAAAATTAAGAAAAGCTATAAAGTCGACTCAGTACAATGATCAAGATTGTATTTATAATATTTGAGGGAAAAGACGTAATATATTCTAGACTTCTGTCTCTAGTGTTTTTGTGTCATATGTCAAAAGTGGCTTGGCGACCCTGGGAGGCAAGGCCAAGGCAACAGCACTTGACAACGCTTGTAAACAATTCATAAAAAGGATTGAAATTTGAATTAAAGCTTCATGTCAATTTATGAAGTGAATATTGTTTCATTCAAACATTATATACGATAATACAGGTAATAAACACTCTGACATGCAAACAAAAAGTATAGCTAAGTAGACGCTATATCTCGGCAGCATGTGTTGTAGCTAGTGTAAGTTATGGTAACGCATATGGTAATAGGACACCGCTAGATTGCTGAATTGCTATCTCACGGATTGTTTTCTTCATAACGTTTTTTATTATCGCATTTAGATTTTATATAGCTTCCTAGTTGTAAAGTCTCATTTTAGTTTGTAGAATTAAAAGTTATTTTTCAAAAAGTAGTTTTTATAAACTACGAATTTAATTTGTACGTCGGCTGTAATTTTTTTAAAAATATTGTCACTGACATTTCCATCCAAAATTTTTGTTGGGTAGAAAGTGTTTGTTTCATTTCTTTATTATTGTATTAATTATTAGACAAATTCAGTAATTTCAATGTTTATTAATCTCAAATTAGAAGTCACGCTGTGGCACTTCCCCACTTAGTTTGACTTTACATTCTTCCGTATTTAATTAATAATAAATTCCTTAACCTTAAAGCAATCAAACAACATCATAGATCCGAAATTCAACCGAATAAAATACATTCCAATAGAAATATAAAACTTGTGAATAGCCGGTACAGTGCAAGGCCAGCACGGCAGCAACAGAACTTCCTTAATAAAATCCGACAGTTGTATTGATTGTACCAGACTACCTAGTGACCCATTTTCGTGACCTATCTGCATTATTCAGGTCGCTGTGAACTTGCACTAGACAATAGCTCAATTTTGGAAATATAGAGCGCTATAAATTAGATACGTTATTTTTTAAGCAGTGTATTATTAAACAAGGTGTCACTGGTTATGCATTTTAGAGATAAATTTATAACTAATAAGATCAATATTTATTACAATGTTCCCACCTAAAAATAAGTGCGAGTGAATATATTTAAAATGATTTATTGGTAATTAAAATTATTAATATATGAAACAATCTCAACTTTTCATTAGAGTACAAGAAGTAAAAAGCACCGAATAAAATTTTTGGATATAAGATAGTAAGAGACTCAAGCAAAAACAAATCTAAACACCTGAATGACTATGGTAAGAATCAGAAATATCACACAAAAAATAGGATGGTCAGGACATATTGCCAGCCTGAGAAAATGATTAACAATGAAATATGAGAAAAAAAAACGAAAATCTGGGTTCGAAACTGAAAAAAAAAGTACAATCAAGTCTATGAAAAGTGCTGATGTTCGAAGAAATGAGTGTGGTGATTAAAGAATTTGGAAAGAAAACCAAACTACATAGAAAAATGAATGAAATACCTAAGTAAGAATAGTTTCACTAGCAATGAAATGATTTGAGTTAAAAACCATAGAAGAGCTAATGAAATAAAGATATAAAGCAATTCCAAACCGGAACCGGTATTGCTAATATTATGGGAGAATCTTAGAAAGAAGGAGCACAACCAACAAGGAAGATGTCGCAATATTGTGATAATTGAACTCCGTTTATACTATACAAGCGAGCACATGTGTTTGTGAAGAACACTTTAAAATTATACTGTTTTACCACGGAAAAGAGTTCTAAATATTTTGTGATGTTTTCATGGTGAATTGGTTGATGCTGTATGAACATTATTGTGAGTAGATTAGTTCGAATATTCATTAATATACCTAAGTATGAAAGTTGACAATTGCTTAATCCAATCAATTGTAAAGTTGTTATAAAAACCATGAACAACTAATGGTTTTACGGAAGCTTAAACTCCACCGGATAGATGTAAGTGTTATCAAAAACATACAGAAGCTCACCTTATGTTGAATTGTGGTGTTTGCAAGGGCATGTTTAATAATACTTGCGCTGATTTACACCTACTGAAACAAGAGGTATCTAGACCAAGAAATCTCTGACATGGACTTGCTTACATTGTTGTACCATTGGTTCCGACAATAATTCATTGAAATCTGTCATAATTGCACTTCAAGAGGAAGTGAAAGAACTAAGAAATGATAAAAATAGATCTGCAGTGGAAATGTCTAATGCTGCAATTGAAGGTATAATCCAGGAGGTAACAGAAAGGAACGCAAGAAAAAACAATATTATTATATTTAGCATACCCGAACAGAATTCGACCATCGGTGTTAAATATTTTTAGAATCCACGTTCCTGTATATTCTATTTAATATGACAGAAACAAAAAAATGTCATGAAAAATTTTGATGGTTGTTGATAAATTCTCAGATTCACTGTGACTGATACGAATAAAATTTTTGACCGTTAATCGATATAATTAATTGTTACAATCTTCTAAGAAACTGATATTGTGGATTAAAACATTGATCCTTCGATAAGAGAAAGAATCATTGGAAGATAATATGTCTTTACCAGAACTCTCAGAAACTTCAAGGGTTAGGAGGAGTACAAGGATCAATTTTGGTGTTCCTCCTACAAGATACGGAACTGAGGAAGAATCGAGGAGAATATTTGGTAGACATATAGAACCAGTTATAATAGAAGGGCACACCGAATTTGCAAATTCATCTGACAGCTCTGTTAATAGCGATGACAAACTACACCGACTTGATGAAAGAGAAAGAGAGATTCAAAGAAAATTACTGTCTCTAGAGTTGGAATATATCCAACAAGAGAAAGAATCAATAAGAAAATCATCTACCAGAGGATTAAAAAAGAACTCTGGAGCTACATATCAAGAGGAATTTGAAACGAGATCTACATCCAGTTATCAATATGATGAACCATACGTAGCAGATTGGGTAAACAGGGCAGCACAGCATAGGAATTAAACGCTGGAGTGGGAGAATTCAAATTGCAAACCAGTACACAAAGAAAATACCTCCTCTGCATGTGTGAAATCTTCAGCGGAAAATATTTATTTCTCTCATAAACCTAATATCTCTGGCTTTTCAAATTGCTTTCCTGAAATGCTAACTAAATGTATGGAAAATCTAAGTTCGAACATTGAAAAATTGGTAACTAAGCAGAAATTAAAACCTTTACCAGATTTCAATGGTGATATTCATGAATTCCCGTTTTGGCTCAGCAAGTTTGAACGAACCACCTTGGAGAAAAATATATCTGATTCAGAAAACTTGAATCGCCTCATCAGATGTCTGAAGGGAAGAGCCAGAGAGTCTGTGAAAGACCTTTTTTGTAGTCCCGATAATGTGAATACCATCGTCGAATCTTTGAAACTAAACTTTGGCAGAGACCAATGGATCATTTTGAGCCAGATTAATAAGGCTAAGAGTTGTGCGAACCCACGAGAAGACAATATTGAATCTTTCATGGATTTCTCGACCATTGTTACAAATATGGTTGTTGCTATGAGTACCAGCCACAACTCTCACCTTGATAATCCCTAACTATTGTTGAGGTTTGGAGGAGAAATTACCGAGAATTCCAAGACGTTTTTGGGGTCAAGTCAAAATTTTAAAACATCAAGTGAAGGAAGTTGTTAATTTGAAAATCTTTGCCGAATGGCTCACTTCTGAGGTGAATTTGTTGTCAATTACGGTTCCCACTCAGATATCATCATCAAACAAATCGATGATGGAAAAAGAAAACTCATTTAGTATCCAAAGCAAACCGGAACATAAGATTTGCAAACTCTGCAAAAAAGAAAACCAACGACTGTACCTATGCAAAACTTTTTGGAAATGTGCCAAGATGATAGTAGAAAGTATGTTCAGGAAAATCACTTGTGCTTCAAGTGCTTGTTATCAGGCCACAGCGTTGCTAGATGTTTCAGAAAGATTTTCTGTAATGTCAATTTTTGTCGTGGAAGACACAATAGACTTCTTCATCCTGTACCTAAAGAAGGAGCTGAATTTATCAGAAATAGAGATCAGGAAAATATAGTAGAAAGGATTCCAGAAACAGAAAATGGTATCGGATCGACTGAATTCTCAGGTGTAATTGGAAAATCCTCGTCGCTTTTGAAGATCGCGAAAGTTCGTCTATTCGGTCAAGACAGGTACATCGAAACATTTGCCCTTCTAGACGAAGGGTCTACCGTTACTCTCGTTGATTCAGAAATATGCAAGTCAATACAACTTGTTGGTCCAAAAATCCCACTTTGCTTACAGTGAACGAAGGATATCACCCATGCTGAAGAAGAATCCCTGTTGGTAAATTTCGATATTTCCGGAGCTGAAGGGATTGCCAAGAAGTACAGGGTGAATCATGCCAGAACAATTGACAACCTGCTTTTGCCAAAGATGGACATTGATGCAGGTGCTTTCTACCAGAGGTACAAATATCTTGACAAATCAATCTTGAAGAGTATACAACACTGTCGACCCACTGTTTTAATAGGACAAGATAATGTTTTCTTAATATCATCCCAGCAAATCATCCAGCAAAACTTCGATTCACCTGCAATGAGTAAAACGAAGCTGGGATGGGTGATTCATGGTCCTTGCTCAAAGCCAGGTAACGGATTATACCTGAATATATCCGTTTGTGACCATGATGACATGCATCTACAAAGAATCATTGAAGACAACTTCAAACTAGAAGATTGAGGTTTGTCATCTCGTGAAACATTTCCCAGAGATGATAGAAAAGCTTTGAAGCTGTTGAAGAATTGGCAATAGATTTGAAGTTGGGTTGCCGTGGAAGCATGAGCATTTGGTTTTTCCAGAATAGAAATCGTTAGCATTGAAATTATTGCAATGCATGGAAAAAAAAGATGGATCAAGATCCCCAATTTGGAGCAGAATACTGCAAGAAAATTGAGGACTATCTTGCAAAAGGATATACAGAGTAGGTAACTGAGGATGAAGCGGAACGAGATAGTGGAAGAACCTGGTATCTACCACATTTTGCTGTGAAAAATATAAATAAACCAGGCAAAATAAGACTCGTTTTCGATACGGCAGCAAAGAATTCTACAATGAGTCTGAACGATTTTCTGTTGAAAGGTCCCGATTTATATCCCCTACTAGTAGCACTTATATGGAGATTTCGTGAGAGAAAGGTGGCGTTCGCAGGTGATATCAGAGATATGTTCCACCAGATCATCATCAGAAAACAAGATAGATCAAGCCAGAGGTTTCTCTTTCGAGGAATGGACAGAGATATATCACCAGATATCTACCAAATGCGAGTTATGATTTTCGGTGCTGTATGTTCGCCATTTATTACACCATTCGTCAAAAACCATAATGGCAGAGAGTTTGAAGATGAGTTTCCAGGAATTTTGAGGAAAATGACACATCAACGTTACGTCGACGATTTCCTGGACTCAGCAGACACCGTAGAAGAAGCCATAAAAACAATCCGCAGCATCATTGAAGTCCGTCGTCGTGGAGGATTCCCGATGGTGGACTGGTTCAGTAACTCTCCAGAAATCTCACAAGTTCTTCCTCAAAATTTCCTAACTGAGAGTATGACGCTGAACTTAGGTTCATGGAACGTTGAAAGAGTTCTTGGACTACGATGGAACACCAATGAAGACACTTTAATTTTCACTATAAGGCTCAACAACATTCCGGAGGAATTATCCAGAGGGGAGAAACCCCCTACGAAGAGGGAAATTCTTAGAATTGTGATGTCGATTTTTGACCCTATTGGATTCCTTGCACCACTTGTTGTCCAAGGTAAACTCCCTATACAAGAGTGTTAGAGTGAGAAAATGGATTGGGATATAGTTATTTCTGACAACATCGCAGAAAAATGGGAAATATGGTTTTTATCGCTGAGAAAGATTGAAGAATTCAAAATCAGTAGATGTTACTTCTCATCATCACTGGTGAAGTAGAGTTACACGTCTTTTCTGATGCCAGCAATAAAGTTTTTTGTGCCGTGGCTTACTACAGATCATCAAAAAACGGATATGTGGAGACATCCATTGTCGCATCCAAATTGCAAACTTGGTCCACTCAACAAAGTCACTTCAGTATCTAGAATGGAACTTCAAGGAGCTGTTGTAGCTGCTAGACTTGCTAATACGATTAAGAAGGAGTCAACTCTCCATATTCAGCGAGTTTTTTGGTGAACTGACTCTGAAATAGTTCTTAAATGGCTCAGAAATGACTCGAGACGTTTGAAACCTTACGAATCGAACAGAATCCAAAAGATTGGAGAGCTTGCCGATATTTCAAACTGGAAATGGGTCCCATCTGCTTTGAATCCAGCAGATTTGGCTACTAAACAAAAGGAAGAAGTAGATCTCATGAATCCACTGTGGTTACAAGGCCCATCCTTTTTAAAGAAACCAGAAGATGCATGGCCCAAAGAGCAGATATACCAAGGGCAAGAAGATGTCACTACCGAAATTCTGGCAGTACTGAAAAAAACCTCATATCCATTGCCCGATGCTAACAGATTCTCTAAATGGCTGAAATTTATCCGTACAATAGCATGGTTCTTGAGGTTCTGCAATAATTCCAAATCGCCAGAACTTGAGAGTGAGAAAAGAAGACAAACAATATATCAAAATATCAAGAGAGGAAATGAAAGAATGAAAGTTGACGTAGTTTTGAAGTTATCTGAATTGCAACCCGAAGAATTACATGGTGCAGAACGTTTATGGCTGAAAAATGTTCAAGCAAACCATTTCTCAGAACAAATAACTTCCATAAAAAAACATGATTATCCTAGCAAATCTTTAAAACTCTTTGAATTATCTTCATTTTCGGACGAATTTGGAATTCTGAGAATGAACAGCCGAATAGAGTATGCAGATATTGCTTATAACTTGAAATATTCCATCATTTTGCCGACAGCAAAGCAAGATATTTCCGTCCAATTACTCATTCTACATCTCCATGAAGAATTGAAACACACAGGACTCGAGACATTGATAAATAATCTGAAACAAAGATTTTGGATCATCAAAACCCGACAATCTGTGAAGATGACTGTGAGAAGATTTCAATTGTGCAGAATAAAGAAGTCTAAGGCAGTCCAACCTGAGATGTCCCCACTACCAATTTCACGTCTCGCACCATATACAAGACCATTCAGCTTTTGTGGTTTAGACTATTTCGGTCCGTTGTTGGTTAAAGTGAAAAGGAGTGTGGGAAAAAGGTATGGAGTTATCTTTACATGTTTCAATACACGAGCAATCTATATCGAATTGGCTAGTTCTCTGACAACAGATTCAGCCTTGATGGCAATTCACAGATTCATGCCTAGACGAGGACAGCCTTTGGAGATTTATTCCGATAATGGAACGAATTTCGTTGGAGCAGAAAATGGAATGGAAAGATGTTTGGAGAACATGGATCGTGCGAAACTCGCCCAAGATTTGTCTAAATATGAAATAAAATGGAAATTCAATACTCCAGCAGCACTCTTTCAAGGAGGTGTATGGGAGAGAATGATCCAATTTGTGAAGAAAGTCTTGTAGGTTATTCTAAAGGAACAACATCTTTCAGAAGAGCTATTATCAACTCTTCTGGCTGAAACTAAAAGCGTTGTTAACTCTAGGCCCATAAGCTTTGTATCGAGTGAATGTGGGGAACTGGAAGCTCCTAATCCAATGAATTTCCTCATTGGTTCAGCGAATACTTCGAATATTTCCGGAGTCTTTGGACCTGATGAAATTTATCGGCGCAAGCAGTGGAAGATTGCGCAGTTGATGGCGAAGAGATATTGGAAAAGATGGTGCAAAGAGTATATTCCCTCGCTCAGAAAAAGAAACAAATGGTACCAAAAGGAGAAGTCCTTGCGAGTAGGTGATGTAATAGCTCTTCCTGACAGCAAGTGCCGCAAAAAATGGATTCTTTGAAGAGTTTCCAAAGAAATACCAGGATATGACGGCCAAATCCGCTCTGTGGAGATCAAAACCCAAGAGGGCACTTTACTTAGACCAGTTAACAGTATTCTCAAGCTGGAGGTTGGAGAATGTTAAATATTTTTAGAATCTACGCTCCTGTATATTTCATTTAATATGACAGAAACAAAAAAATGTCATACAAAATTTTGATGGTTGTTTATAGATTGTCAGATTCACTGTGTTTTTGATCGTTAATCGATATAATTAATTGTTACAATCATCTAAGAAACTGATATTGTGGATTGAAACAATCTGTAAGGAGGATCGTAATGTGGCCATAAAAAATGATGTACTGAAAATTTTATTAGCTGTCAAAGTAAGCCACATTGATGTAAATCAAACTGTACCGTACATGCGTTTGGGCAAGTGCAAGGCAAGAACTCAAAGTCTCGGCCTACCAGAATTAGTTTGTGCAGTGAAAACTTGGTACATACATGCATCAAAGCTTCAAAAATTTAATCCTCAATTCGCAAATATTCGGGTAGCCTTCAATAACCCTCCACGTCAAATCCAGTACTATAAGGAATTACAACAACAATTATCTGAACGTACTCTAGTCGAATCTTATCATAAAGTTTTTAAGTGGAATGCCAAAGATAATTACTAATTTAAACTGAAAACTGCACCCACTCCGATTGCTGAAAATGTTACGATTTATTACCAGAATGTTAGTGGGTTACGAACGAAAACGACAGACTCCCATAATTCCACCAAGAGCTGTTTCCTCCAATGTATTCTAATATTCATCGTTGTAATCGGAATTTAAATGCGAATAATGCTACTCGCGGTGGGGGTGTACTATTAGCTACTTAAAGTTGCATAAACATACCACTACGCAAATAAATATTACAGTTATATTAATTCAACATAACATTGTGATAATGTTCTTCCTTTTTTTCCTCTTGTTTTCATCACATGCACATCTTTACAACCGCTTATGCCCAGCTTGTGGCTGTTAACTTTTGTGATATTTCAACTTAACCTCTCAGCGATGTTAAGGCGCTGCCTTTTTACATTACTGTGATGTTACTAGAACTTCCTCAAAAGAAAGTCTTTATAACGAACTAAAAACAATATTTCTGTTACATTCTGAAATGTCTTTTAACGTCTTGTCAATGTTAATGCAATGTCTAAAAAATAACATCTTATCAATGATCTAAATGCAACATATCAAAAACAATACAGTGTATTCTCTTAGATGTTGTATGGACATTACTTAAACCTCTAAATAAACATACCTTAAACATTCTAGATGACATCCTATGGATGTTTCTGTGCCTAATCAGCAAATACAGGGTGAACAACTAAGAACGCCGACTGTCGGCCATATTTCAAAAAATTGCCATGGTACAACTTTTAAAAAATACTTTCAGGAAAATGACCCTGAAAAATCGCTGGAAAATATTTTTGAGTTCCTAAAATATCTGCTATGGGGTGGAATGAACACTTAAAAACATAATACTGTGATTATCTCCAGAAATGACATACTAAAGGTATTTTAGAAATACAATTTTTGATATATTGATGAGATTATGAAAATGTGTAGTTAGAGACTTTTGGTCGTTATTCTTCAAATAAGGGGTGGGGGAAGTTTCAACCTAAAAAACAAATGTAACACTTTTTTGTTTATTAATCGATATCAATGTTTTTGGCGTCATTTAACACATTGACTGCGACCTTCTGAAAAGTCTCCTTAGCGTGGTGCTGACTTACCTTTTTTCAAGTATATGATATTATTCTCGTGCAGCTCGTTGGTATTATATGTAGGGAAGGTATGACTAAAAATTATGATCAAAAGGGCTGTGACTCCTAAATCCGTCATGCGCACTGAGACTGTGGAACCCTATCATAGTGCTAATGACGGAATTGTCCGTCACGAAATTTTGTAATTTTTTCTTGCATTATTGCACTCTTTTATTGTGTAGAATACAGAACAAATGAAAAATATAAATAAATTCAATGTATATTTGTGTGATATAAATCGAAACAGTCATTCAAACAGAAATATGGGCAGTGATAGGACGTATCTCTTATTTTTTTATTATTATGATTATAACACCAGGTACATCTCCTAGATACAACTTTTCCAGTAGAGCCTGCAGGGTTTTCTTTGAGAGGTTGTGGAACGGCTGGTTTTTCGGGAACCAACTCACCAATTATCGACATTTTAAAATCGAAAAAAGACATTCTAGACTTGGTACAGATTCTGAAAAGTAGATAAGAACTTAAAAGCAACATTTGAAAAATGCTTATTCCTAATTTTCTGAACCAGAGTAGTGTCTTTCTTTCAATTGGATAGTATGACATGAACTGATCCTGCCTATATATACCTCCCATGTACTTGTTGTATATTGGTTTAGGTTTTTCTTTCACTCGATCCAATTTATCGTGATATGCAACTATATTGTAATCAAATTCCGTACTGATGTAGGTTACGTCCCGCTTATCCCGCTATTTACCCACTTAAACACATCACATCTTTTTGTGGTCTTACCATCTTCATGTATACTTCTCCGGTCTTTTCGTAGAGTGCCTGTACTGAAAGTTAGGCGGTTCAGAAGTTTGACAACAAGATCATTACTGTTGTAAAAATTATCTAAATATAGAGGTTGGCCCATATCTAGGCGCTCCCCCATTAGATGAAGAACAACTTTAGTAGCGTGACCTTTATCACCTATTGTATCTCATTTCGAAGAAAAACTAAACAATTGACGAATTTCAATTTCATTCACACGCTGACGCGATAACAAAGTATCCCGGCGACTGCTGAGCTCGCACGAAGTATTGAAATATTTTAGCTTTATGTTGGACGCGTCCGTCATGCGCGCTGGCTAACGAGCACCCATGACGGATACTTCCGTCATGCGCAGTGAATGTGTTAAAAGAGTTTTTCCTCTTTAATAAGATATGCTTAACAAAAATAACAAAATTGAACAATTTTGTCAACGCTATGTGAAAAAGTCGACAATTTTCCATTCTCTCGGAAATTTCAAATGTAATGAGACATTTTTTAAATTCTGATGAAAAGGGATTCACGTTATCAGATATAAAAATTTAAAAAATGCTTCAATTCACATTTGAAATTTCCGAGTGAATACAAAATTATCTAATTTTGTTATCCATCTTATTAAACAGAAAAACTCTTTTAAATGCAGCTAAAATCATTAATATCGGTTAAAAAACGAAAAAGTTATACATTTGTTCATAAGTTTGAACCTTCCCCACCCATTATTTGAAGAATTATGGCAAAAAATCTCCTTAATTGAATTTTTTCATAATCTCTTCAAGATTTCAAAAATTGTATTTTTAGGACACCTTTAGCATGTTTTTTTGGAGTATTATGTTTTCGAGTGTTCATTCCACCCCTAGCTGATATTTTAAAGAGTTCAAAATATTTTCCAGCAATTTTTCAGTATCACTTACCTAAAGGTAATTTTTTTGAAAGTTGTACCATGATTCTTTTCTGAGATGTGACCTACAGTCGTTCTTAGTTGTTCATCCTGTACATTTAAAATAAAATAGCAAAAAAAAGCAAAAGGATTTAAAACGTTTATTCCCTTTTAATGAACAGTACAGTAAATTTGATAAAACAGGTACAAAATTAGAAAAAAATATCTTGTCCAGGAATCCAACCTAAAAAAAATAAAATTGTGTAAGCATATTACATAACAAGTGTGGAAAGTGGAAACTATTGAATGCATTCAGTGAAAGCAGGGAATAAAAAAGGGTATATTAATCTGAAGTTGCCATAAGGTTTGTTCCAACCAACACAAAAACCGTACAATTACGATACAAACCCAGTTGACCTACTGATTAGTGAATATAATAAGTCTGTGTAATTCACATCAAATTTGCTGCGTTACTGAGATTGTATGGTAATAAAACGGTATTTACTTTGGTTGGAACAAACCTTACATGTAACATACTTTGAAACTGAATTAATAAAGTTTAACGGATACACATACATTACAGCTAGTTTACAGAAAATTTATTAGAATAGTTTTTTAATAATATTAAAACTAATGAAAATTTTACACCATAAAGATTTTATGAAACATTACGTTAAATCAACAGAAATCCAATCTGATTAAAGAAAATTCTATCTTTTACTTACGGTTACTTTTTCTTACGCGAGAGTCGCTGTTTCGAGTGCCTCTACCATTCCATAACGTACACTTCAAAATCCTTATCTGTGAAACATTTAAAGGTGTTCTGAACAGCAGCTATTAAAACAATTACTTTAGATCAAATTGTGCCCATCGAGACCTTTCATCGATCATCATAAACTACATCAAACTTGATTTTTAGCCAATTGACTGGGACCCATTTTCCACAAGAAGGAATAACAACATATTTTATTTGGAAAAGTGACTTTTCATGATTTACCTTCTATTACATGCCTCACTCCGTTTCGCAGGTAAATTCAGGTGTGCCATGAAAATCCATACTTATTTTCTGTATATAATAATATACTATTATCATCTTGTTATTTTCATCTTGGAACATATTGTATATTAACATCGTGGAATTGTAGCTTAATGAAAACCAAGCATTATTAATACACTGTATACAAAAAAAACTACTTATGTAGAAGAGATATGAATACATTATCAAGGGAAATGAATTTATAATTAATTGTATCCAATTGAGTATCCAATAGCTGTGTTTCTACAATAATAAATTATTGAATTCTGTTTGTTGACTGGAGCATTCAGTGCCATAAGTTACATATTCTTCAACTCGATTAATATAGGTACCATTGTAAGGGACAGCTACAGCTTTTTTATTGTATTCATTGTATTTTCGAATGGAAAGACTGACCAAAATTGATTTTCATCATGAAAAAATTCCCTATCATATCAGGCCCTCCAAAAATAATTTCAATCAAAAAAGGAAATATCATTTCAATTTGTTGTTAGTGTCCATGTTTGGGTACGGTAGGAACTGAATTCGTTTTATATCCAGTTTCCATTCTATTTCTATCAAACGGTGTAGGAAGAAAATCCACATCTTCTATAATTCTGGAATAATTGAATTTTATATGGAGTCATGTCTTTCTTTTTTTAATTGCATATCCTAATAACGATCCAGCTTTAAAGGACAATGCATACCTACTATTTCGCCATTCTTTATTTCATATGTTGCTTTGAATTCATCTATCCATATTATAACTTTAGCAAACCAAACCAGATTTTTCCAGGAAAACCCTCAATATTTGTACTTTGTACTATTCCTTTTCAAAAGAATTCAGATATTCATGACCGTTGCATTTTCTTAATTAAATTGTTCCAATACATACGAGCAAAAAGACATTCCCATAATATTTTCGACTCACTTCTCCTTATTTTTATAAAAGGGACTCCTTATACTAAAATAACATACTCTACCGTATTTATTCGGCAAATAAGCTTGTAGCTTAAATTGTTTTGATACGAAGAATATATTATTTTTTTTTGGAGTTCCATTACTAACTGTTCCCTGCTAGTTTGCGCATTATGAGAGACGAGAGAATGCCTGGATTGTCTAAAATGCATAGAATTAACTAGTTGCATACTGAGAGTAAATTTGCATGGGCGGAAATCTCGATCGTGTTACTTAATATATCTAATTAAGTCTAGCTCAAGTGTAAGATTATTTCAAATTGAGTAAAATGGAAGGAGATGGGTGGAAATTGTATATAGATGAATTTTTTAGATTAAATTGGAGATAGTAATGATGGAGAACGTATTGGCACAGTCTGCCGAGTTTTCGAAATGATTGAAATTTGGAAAAAGATGGTCGACTGAATTTCCTTCTCCATTGAGGAAGTTGTTTTTAAATAGAAACATTCCATCTAAATCTTCTCTCTATATACCAGTATTAAATATCATTAAGCAATTAGCAAGAATAGAAACTTCAAGTCATAATAAAAAATATGTAAGGGACAAAGAAAAATGTATAATGGTTGCATGCGTGCTTCTTTCAATATCAAAGAGTAATCACTAATAATGAAATTATGTTGGACTACAAATATGTTTATAACTGACTTTTATTTAAAAATGGGTGATTTTTACCCGCTTTCGACCACTTACGTCCTAATTCTGATCTCGACACAACTGGTTTTCGTACATTTTGGTCGAAAATAGGACTAGTTTTCGATGACATAGTTTTCTCAGTGCAAATCTTTTAAAAATCAAATAAAAGTTTATTTTGAGACTACAAATTTTCTATTTATAAATAAAAAATAAATGGACACGTAAAATTCAAATTTGAAAAGTCTGGCTACTAAAATACATTTATCTTGAAATAATAGGTACCTATGAAAACTTTCTAAATACAAATTTCTTATTTAAAAACAAGTAAAGAAAAAGAAAATTCCGAATTGAAAAACTGACAACTAAAATACAATTTTCTCTAACAAACTCTTCGTCACAAATTTTTTATTAAAATGTATAAATAAAAATAAAATTCCAAATTAAAAAACTGACATTAAATTGAAAAAATAAGTAACAAACTTTCTAGTCGAACAAGAATATTATTTACTATTAAAACCAAAATTTAAAATAGGTAGTACGTGGTAGGTAATTTTTAAAAATTTTGTTATTTCACACACGGAGAACAAAGATAATCTTTTGAAGCTACCGCTATATAAGGAATGCCGGAAAACTTGGTGCATTTTAAATGAAACCAAGACGGAAGTACATCGCACCCTATGTTTTTTCATCGTCATCTTCGCCATCGCTAATGAGTTCCTCATCGCAAGCTGCATTTTTTGTATTGTCAAGGTTTGTTCTCCTGTTTGAAATGTTTTTTCATTATTATCTGTTCTTCTGCATTTCTTTACACTACTTATTCCCATACATTGTTTCTTAGTTCTAGGCTGTTGGAATTATTTACCTCTTTTTTTTAAGTAATACTCTCTCCTTTGCTTAACCCTTCGGTAGGCGCATGTTGACCTTGTTCATTAATGGGTGCACACGGTGTACGAGACGGGTTAAAATAAATAGACTCGAGAGACCACTAATAAGTGTTTTGTTGAAACTATAAGTTTTTTGAACTTTTTATTACAATTATATGACATTTGCTGGACAACACCCCTTTTACATTATTTTCAAACAGGGAGCCGAAAAAAACTACACAAATGCGGTTATCTATTTTTTTTGTTCAATTACAAAGCAATAACTAAAAAAATATTCTCATACATTCGACCTCAAAGTTATTCTTCAATATACTGAAAGCCCTAAAAAAATTAAAACCAGTTATAAAATTACTATACATAGACGTACCTGGAACATAAAAAAGAGGTACAAAAATCTGCGATGAGAATCGTAGCAATTTGCACATAAAGGCTTCACATGCTCTAAACACAAAAATTTAGCACATAGTTCACAAAAATATTTTGTTTTTCGTTTTTTTCTCCAGTTACAGTCACCTCATCTTCCAGTTTGTCCTGGATTTCTCTGATCTGGCTCATCTTCTTGCGGATCTTGCAGATTACACAGTTCTTTCAGTCGCATTCTAATATTTGCTGGGAAATGTCGATTCAGATATCCATTTTTTTTATCGTTGTACGTCAAAGCAAAAGCTAGTTCTGTTACCATTTGTCGTCTTTCAGTTATAGTTTTCGTACTGTTGTCTAGACTGAAAGGGCCCGCTGGTTGTGTCCCAACATAAACTTGCATATGACTAGTGTAAAATAATTTCACATCACAAGTAGCGAATATTTTCAAACCATATCTATTCGGTTTACTTGGGATGTACTGGCGGAAAGAACATCTGTCTGAAGGCTTCCAATTTCTCATCAACAGTAACAAATTGAGAATGAGAGAAACTGTTCTTTTGATTTTCATTTCATTTTGTCAGTATAGTTCGAATTGGAGGTACTTTGTCTAAAATAGATCTCTCAGCTCTAGTATGTATGTCGTCAAAGCGAATATATCTTAGTAAAACTTTAAATCTTCTCTCGTTCATTGTTAATCGGAAAAGTTCTATGCCAGTCCCATCTGTGTTCCATAAGTCAATAGTATTCAGATGACTTGCTTTCCCAGCACCTGCAAGATATAATAATCCAATTAGGGCTCGAGTTTCGTCAATATTGGTTGGCAAAATATCTCTCTCACGAACAAAATGTGAACTTTCTGAATCAATTTGTCTCTTCAACAATTATTTGTAGCATGTTTAGATCGAATAGAGACCCCAAATATCATCAATTTTAGATTTATTTTTCACATTAACTTTTGGGCCTGGTAGCTGCATTACTATGTTCTCTCTACGAGTTCTGACATTTTTAGGAGGTACATGCTTGGCCCATTTGGTAATTTTATCTTTCCCTATGAAATGAGGTCCAATAGTATTTCCAGTTTCCTTTTTTTCGTTTTCCTCGATTTCTTCTTCTGTATCGTTATCTTCAGATCTCTCTTCTACAACATCGTTTTCGATTGTTTCCTCCTCATCATCAAATTCTTCTTCTGTCTGGACTTTTTCAAAAAGTCGCAACAATCGCTGCTGATCTCTTTCGTAGTTCTAGTTCATTTTAATTTGAATTACAACACCTAAAATTACAACAAATTCTATAATTTAAAGCATTTTAAATATATTTCTTATATTACCTCAGTGGGCGCACACGGTGTCCTGCACCGGCTTTTCAATTTGCTCTGCCGCTTTCTAAAGTACTGCATTCCGCGACAAGAACTGACTAGCTGACCATAAAACGGAAAGGTACACAGACGCAAAATACCGAGCTCACCCGATTATTTCCGATACGTCGCTTCTTAACTCCGCCCGGTGTCCTAGACCGGCTGCGCCTACTGAACGGTTAAAGGAAATGGCACTTGTCAGACGTTCGCTATTTTTATTGCTTGACTTATTTGGTACTAGTTCTAGATAACATACGTGCTTCGAGATATTAAAGACTTTTGCCATATTTTCTTCGCGTTTATCTTCTTTTAACGGATTTTCAAACATCTCGTCAATTGTGTGGACTGTCGGAATTTGTTCTTGGTTCTCTGTTTCGACTAATGGCACTCTCTGCTGTTACTTGTTTTCGTTATCTTCTTGAACGTTTCTTTCTGCTGGAAGCTGCTGAATATTTTCAAGATATGTCAAATTTTCTTTTTGTCCTTGATTTCTATCACCAACTTCTTTTTCTCCATCCGCTGTTTCGTCTTTTGTCAGATCTTCTATCTCTTTTAGTAATAATAGTTTCTGTTTGTTTTTGGAAATACTGCCTCTTCGTTTTTCTATCGTTTTCTCGTTAGGAATATTGTCTATTCGTTTTTCTATCGTTTCCTCGTCTCCCAGATCTATTATCCCTTCTGGTTGGATCAAGATTTTTTGGTTTTCCTCAACTTGCTTTGTAATGTTAGTTGTACTATTTTCCTCCAGACCAGTTATCTCATCTTGTTGCAACAATATTTGTTGTTGTTAAACAGTAGATGTCGTTTGATTTGCAAATTTTATTTCTCATTTGTTATTTACCGTGACAGCAGGGTCTACGTGAACATCAATATTTTGAAGAATTGTACATTTATCTAAAGCAATAGTCATACCAATTTGAACAGTACTATTATCAACACCATTGTTGATTTCTGAATTTCTCACTTCTAGTAAAAATTAAGTTCACAGCCATACCCAGAATCTGCAGTTTATTTTGCAACCGGGCGATTACTTTTTCAGCAGATCTATAGTCATCAAAATTTAAAAGTTCGGACTGGTTTTTTCATGAAGTGCTTTGATTTTATTCTTTATACACTTTGTGTAATCCACACTATTTGGATTTAAAGGGTATACGCCACATCTTCTAAATTCATTTTTGATATGGTCTCGCATGTCAAGTTTATTCAACACCTCTTCGAATACGTGACAGAAGTTGGTTTTGTTGAGGCAACTGTTCGTATTTTTGGGCTTTTGCTGCCATTTCCTGACTGTTTCTTCTCACTCAGTTTTAAGACACACTCACATCTACTGGCTGCAGAATGTGAGTATTATTAGGTGGAAGTGCAAACAGAATTATCCCATTTTCTTTACAAAATCAGCTTGGGGCATTGTCACGTGCGTCTTGTGACCGTCGATAAAAAGAATATTAGGCATCTTCGTATTTTCTTTGACCCATGTCGTGAAGTCATTGTTTATATATCTATATAATATATCGCCTTTTATCCAACCAGAGTCACTTTTACCCAACACACAGTCTGTAAGTCTGTAGGCATGCTTTTTACCACTTTGTATGGAGGGCGTACATATGGAAACACAACCACAGGTGGGGCAAGGTTTCCTTTAGCTGAGAATGTTACTAATACCGTTATGTTTTCCTTGTCTGCTCCCAATTTAATGTTGTACATATTTTTCCATCCCTTTGGTGCCAATACCTTTCCCGTCTTGGGACAGAGTGAAAATCCTGACTCGTCGGCATTGAATATTCTAATTGGATCTTCCATATCATCTGATAAATTATTGTCTTCGAAAATTTTTTTAAGTTCCGGAAACCACCTTCTAATGTATTCCTCAGTGCTCGAGCTTTGTTTACCCTTTCTGCCTCCCCAAGAGGTATGGCTGGATATCTTTGAAGAAAATTGGCATATAATCTTTCCCCAGAATTCCTTCCGAAATAATTTATTTTTCCTAGATCCTTCGCCACTTTTTCTGCCGTTTCAAACACGTCTACTTTTTAATTAGAAAGCCACATTTTGCGATGTATATCACCCATGAGAAAATTTTGTCTTCTACTGTTTTTTTTTAATAAATGCTCAGGACCTGTACTTCCAATACCTCTTGATCTTTCTTTCATATGGTCAATAATAATGTTTTTGGTACCCCGAATAGGCTACTTGTCTTACAAATACATAGGTTATTTTCTTTTATTTCAAAAACTGCTTGTTTGAGGGTTTCAGCAGTGTATTGAAATTATTTTCGTCTTACTTTATATTTACGAGTTCTTATTTTTTACTGTCTTCGGCATCTGTAATAATGTAAAAATAATTACCTATATCTAGGCATCTTCAACATAGTCGAAAAGTAGTCTAAATCAAAAAATGCTACCTGACCGCATATCGACTAATACTTTATATGTGAAATAGAAACACTTGGTCGACAACGGGCTGCTCAAATTAAATTAAAATATTTTGAACTATAGGCAAGAGGGATACAAAAACCAGTATCAAAGGTAGAAAAAAACATAATCACTTTGACATTTCAGCCCACTTTTCGTGGTCGAAAACGAGATAAGTACCTGTAGGCTGGACTGGTTATTCGACCTCTCTATATTTATTGAAAATACATTAAAACATTTTTGCCAATCATCAGTTCCAATCAAAAAATCAATATTTTAAGTTCACACCATAATAAAAATGTGCTCAAATGGCATTCACCAAAAAATCTACTTACTGTTTACTCATGTGGGATTCACTAATAAACTAGTAACTTTTGAAGTAACTAACACATTTGCTGCAACGGGGGCTTTGATCTAATAACTGACAAGCTGTGTCGGAAGAGTCCAAGTTAAGAAGTTTATGAATAGGGGAGTAAATAGGTCATCCATAGAACGTAAATAATAGAAGAAAAATTAATCTATATATATTCTTATTTCCGGCGTATTCTTGGTAATGTGGTCGAAAACCAGTAATGGTCGTTTAATCGGTCAAATTACCCCATATGACTCAAATATAACTTATATTGATCATTTTATAATAGAAAACTTTTTTACAGTGTTGCTCCCAGTGATCTCTTACTACGTTTGGGCGAACACGATCTTTCGACGGAATCAGAACCGTATTTACATCAAGAACGCCGAGTTCAGATAGTTGCTTCTCATCCACAATTCGATCCTCGCACTTTCGAGTACGACTTAGCCCTGCTGAGATTTTACGAACCGATAACCTTCCAACCGAATATTCTTCCGGTTTGCGTACCTCAAACTGACGAGAATTTCGTTGGGAAAACGGCATACGTTACAGGATGGGGAAGACTGTATGAAGGTAAGAAAAGTTTATAGAAAAATTGAAGGGGCTGAAGATGACATTCCCTTCTAAACTATGTTATTTATAAGATGCGACAGAAGGATTCCTCTACAAAACTGTTAAAAGCGAGCTAACTTTTTTACCAAATAACGTTCATAAAAAATAAAAATAAGATTTGAACATATCGTTAAAAAATTCCAAATGCACATTCAATTTTTTTGTATTCGTTCTGTTTTAATGAAAAATATGCATAATTATGTTTTAAAAAGTCGTTCACCATTTTTCGGACTACTACTAGATTTTGCGTTATTTAAATTGACACTTAATTGTCTAAACTTTTATTTAGACAAATTAATTATTGAAACAAATAACATTGTACTATTTTGAAGTTGATGTTCTTAGACAAAAATTATGAAAAAGTAATAGAATGTTTTGAGATATACAAAAAATCAAAGTAACATTCTGGCATCAAATCAAAAACAAAAAAATAGAAAAAAATTCTGGTAAATTTGTGAATTTTCATAAATAAATATTTTATTGTACGATTTAAAGAAAAATGTTGAATACATAAGTTGTAGAACGTGTTGAGGTCTATAAAAAAGCTCTGTAACTTTTTTGAGTCAAATGAAAAACAAAGGAAATAAGATTTTTTTAACTTTGACAGGCCGCCATTTTGTTTTTACTGGGCCGATTTGGCTCATTAACTACCTCGTTCAAGATTTTGGCCTAACCGATTTTTGTAACGAGATTGGTTTCGATCCGTAAAAAAATACGCCCTCTATCGTGCTTACAATTTCCGTTATAATTAGTGAATTTTCTCAAATAAATGTTTTAATGTACGATTTAGAGAAAAATGTTGAATACAAAAGTTGTAGAACGTGTTAAGGTCTATGAAAAAGCTAAGTAACTTTTTTGCGTCAAACGAAAATCAAAGGAAATACGATTTTTTTTCAACTTTGACAGGCCGCCATTTTGTTTTTACTTGGCCGATTTGACTCATTAACGAACTCGTCCAAGATTTTGGCCTAAACAAGTTTGGTTTCGATCCGTCAAAAAATACGCCCTCTATCGTAATTACAATTTCCGTTATAACATATATATATTTATATATATAAATATATATATATATATATATATATATATATATATATATATATATATATTTGTATATATATATAAACAACAAAGAGATTCATGGGTAATTCACGCAAAATAATGGGCTACTGAAATAGAGTGGTAACCGTGGACATGCATGTTTCTGGCTCATTTGCCTCTTCAGCACGGCATAACCAAATAAGGATGTGAAATTTGGGAGCAAAGATGTTAATCGAAACATGGGAAAACACAAAATGCGTGAATTACCCATGAATCTCTTTGTTGTTGTTGTTAACATATCACGCGATATTCCTACATCTTCTACATCTTCTTTGTTATTTACTATGGGTCGGAAGGTTCATGGCGGGGGGGGCTATATGCGCCTCCGTGTCGATGTTGGTTGTTGTCCTGAAAACTCGGGATCTTCCAATTGAAGACACAAATGAGCATTTGGTTTCTCTGCTGAAATCCGTTATTCTGTGTTTTCCCATGTTTCGATTAACATCTTTGCTCCCAAATTTCACATCCTTATTTGGTTATGCCGTGCTGAAGAGGCAAATGAGCCAGAAACATGCATGTCCACGGTTACCACTCTATTTCAGTAGCCCATTATTTTGCGTGAATTACCCATGAATCTCTTTGTTGTTGTTGTTAACATATCACGCGATATTCCTACATGTTCTTATATATATATATATATATATATATATATATATATATATATATATATATATATATATGTATATATTATATAACTTTTGGAACGGAGGGTGATTTTGGCATCTAGGAACACCAAAACGAAAAACTGCATTGAAATTTTCCCGAAGTCGCGTCATGCTACTCTCTACAATAGCCCTATTTCATTCTGAAATGAGCCTTAAAGAACTACAAATGAAAAAACATTGGCCCTAGCGCGGAACCGAACCACGATACCTCACGTTTAATTTTTAAATTTCCAATGCTTTCCAGAGTGTATTTCCTGACCGTATTATCTAAATTTTCGTTTAAGCTTATTCCCGGTAATCGGCCAACATGATTAAGGTTAAAAATAAAAAGATTTTTTGTAATGTTCACATTCTCTTCTCATTCATTTTATTTTCTCCACTACGTTACGGCGTATTGCCATTTTCAAGTATTCCTTTTTTTCCTCTACAATGAATAATGTGTTATTTAATTATAATACATTTACCAATAAGAGACAAGACAAAATTAATTTAAGACAATGAGTTATTAAAACTTACACACTATAAAATCTTCTGTCGACTGTGGACATTGCGTTCTAAAATATTTTAAAATCAAATAAAGTTACTCGAACCTGTCTGATTTATAAAATTATCAACAAAACATACAAATAATATTCATAGGCGGGTAAGATGCAAAACACCTACAGCTACTCTATTAAATGGTTGTATATTTTTGGGAGACTTTGAAGGTCCGTCTTATAATTAATTGAATTTTTGTTCTATTTGATACAAATCATTTCTTTGATTTCACGTTTGAATCTGTTTTCTTCTTTGTCCAAAATTTTTATGTTTTCAAAATCAAAACTATGGTGGTTTTCGAATGCGTGTTTTGAAAGGGCTGTGGAATGTTCATTGTTGGTTTTTATGTTATGATGGTGATTGTAAATTCTGTTATGCAGGTATTGAGATGTTTGACCCACGTATTCACCATGGCAATCTTTACATTTGACATTCTACACTACATTACTCTGTTTCAATTTTTCGGTTTTCGGTTTAAGTTTTGTGAAAAAAGTCTTGGTATAATTATTAGGTTTGTGCGCTACATTTATATTATTTTTACTCAACAGCCCCTGAATTTTTTCTGATGCACCTTGTACGTATGGTAAACTGGTTTTGGTTGAGATATTATTACTAGAGGTATTACTACTCCTATTGTTTGTGTCCCTTGCATTATTATTGTTATACATTTAATGTATTCGTTTTTTTATTATAGGATTGTAAAAACTTTCTGGATATTCATTACTTTGTAAAACTTCTTTAATCTTCTTCAAATTATCAGGTCTGTTATTAGGATGTGAGAATTTTAGGGCCCTGTCTGTAAGGTTATTAACAACACTTCTTTTGTATGTGATTGGTACATTTGAATTAAAATTCAAATATCTTCCAGACCATACATGTTTGGTAAACCAATTTGTCTCAATTTTACCGGTATTATCATATTTAATTGTTATATCCAAAAAGTTTATTAGTTTTTCGACATCTTTCTCAAAAGTAAATTGTATTCTAGGGTGGAAGTTGTTAAATTTTTTAAGTGTATAATCTAACTTGGATGCTGGTATGTATAGAAGGCAGTCATCAACGTTATCTCCTTATACGCCAATATTCCAACTAATCTAGCAATAACTTGTATAAAAAACCGGTGGCTAGAAATAAATAAATATACTTCTTTGCCTTTAAATGAATTTATAGAAGCCACGTTGTTGTGTTTGAATTCGACATATTTTAAATATAATGATGATTTTTTTTGGCAAATTTATGGTATAGCCATGGGATCACCAATTGCAGCAGTCATAGCAAATCTAGTAATGGAAGATTTGGAAAAAACAGTTATAAATCAATTAAATTATGTCCCAAATTCTCATAAAAGATACGTTGATGACTGCCTTTTATGCATACCAGCATCCAAGTTAGATTATACACTTAAAAAATTTAACAACTTTCACCCTAGAATACAATTTACTTTTGAGAAAGATAACAAAAAACTAATAAACTTTTTGGATATAACAATTAAATATGATAATACCGGTAAAATTGAGACAAATTGGTTTACCAAACATGTATGGTCTGAAAGATATTTAAATTTTAATTCTAATGTACCAATCACATACAAAAGAAGTGTTGTTAATAACCTTACAGACTGGGCCCTAAAACTCTGACATCCTAATAACAGACCTGATAATTTGAAGAAGATTAAAGAAGTTTTACAAAGTAATGAATATCCAGAAAGTTTTTACAATCCTATAATAATAAAACGAATACATAAAATGTATAACAATAATAATGCAAGGGACACAAACAATAGGAGTAGTAATAACTCTAGTAATAATATCTCAACCAAAACATATATCAGTTTACCAAACGTACAGAGTCCATCAGAAAAAATTCAGGGGCTGTTGAGTAGACATAATATAAATGTAGCGCACAGACCTAATAATTATACCAAGACTTTTTTCACAAAACTTGAACCGAAAACCGAAAAATTGAAACAAAGTAATGTAGTGTATAATGTCAAATGTAAAGATTGCCATGGTGAATACGTGGGTCAAACATCTCAATACCTACATAACAGAATTTACAATCACCAATATAACATAAAAACTAACAATGAACATTCCACAGCCCTTTCAAAACACGCATTCGAAAACCACCATAGTTTTGATTTTGAAAACATAAAAATTTTAGACAAAGAAGAAAACAGATTCAAACGTGAAATCAAAGAAATGATTTGTATCAAAAAGAACAAAAATTCAATTAACTATAAGACGGACCTTCAAAGTCTCCCAAAAATATACAACCATTTAATGGAGTAGCTGTAGGTGTTTTGCATCTCACCCACCTATGAATATTATTTGTATGTTTTGTTGATAATTTTATAAATCAGACAGGTTCTAGTAATTTTAGATTTTATAATGTGTAAGTTTTCATAGCTCATTGTTTTAAATTAATTTTGTCTTGTCTCTTATTGTTAAATGTATCATAATTAAATAACACATTATTCATTGTAGAGGGAAAAAAAAATACTTGAAAATGGCAATACGCCGAAACGTAGTGGAGAAAATGAAATGAATGAGAAGAGAATGTAAACAATACAAAAAATCTTTTTATTTTTAACCTTAACCATGTTGGCCGATTACCGGGAATAAGCTTAAACGAAAATTTCCAATGCGTCAACCGCCGTTGATAGCCACGCTCCTTTCATTATTTTTCGTGTTATAAAAATGGCGTACGACTTTTTTGAACATCATCATGCATTAATTGATTAAACCTGAAGAAATTTAAGAAAATTAAAAGTGCATTTGGGCTCATTTTTTAACGATCTTTTCAAATATGTTTTCATTTGTTATTAACGCTATTTGGTAAAACAGTTATTTCGCTTTTGACAGTACAGGAATCCCTATGTCGCATTTTATAAATAACACATGTGAGTATATGCTCTTATGTAACTTACATTTAAGTCCTTCTCATATATTCGTGAGTATGCAACAAATCAAATGATTTTTTTCGTTTTTCAACAGATGGTCCTCTACCAAGTATTCTCCAAGAAGTATCTGTACCGGTTATCAATAACACGGTGTGCGAATCCATGTACAGAGCTGCTGGTTACATCGAACTCATCCCACATATCTTCATCTGTGCCGGCTGGAAACGAGGCGGTTTCGATTCCTGCGAAGGGGATTCCGGGGGACCGATGGTGATTCAAAGGAAAGATAATCGATTCTTACTTGCTGGAGTTATTTCGTGGGGTATCGGTTGTGCGGAACCGAATCAGCCGGGCGTTTATACCAGGATAAGCGAATTTAGGGAATGGATCAATCAAATATTGCAATTTTGAGTAAACATTACTATCGAAAATTGACTGAAACATCCTTATTTTGAATATAACATTATCATGTATTTCGGTGGAGATAGTCTTGTAGATTTTCTCATTATTAGGTTTTTCTACAGATGCATAGTATCTTACAAGATATGACCAATTTTATTGCGTCCTGTTTGACACCCCTGTATTTTTATAAATAATTAAAACGTAAGCCATCGTTTCTCAAAGTGTGGCGCGCGCACCCTAACAGAAGCGCATTTCCATCATATTTGGGGACCGAATTACGGATTGAAAATAAAATGATAATGATGAAAAAAATATTTTTCTACTTCCGTTACTAAAACCGCATTTAAAACACGGGTTTAACATGCTCAAACCCAGTCTTTAAACACTAGTGTTTAAAATGTAAAAAGTCACATCTCGTTTATCTTTTGTTTTTTAAACGTCACATCAAGTGTATCTTTTGTATGTTAAATTTCATGTTCCATTATAATTTTGATGTTCTGTGTCATTTGATTTGTCAGTTAGCCTTTAGCCATCGTCCGTCATGTTATGAATATAATTAAAACATAATATAATTTTTCATTCATGCTGGCGAAGAAAAAGTATAGTAAGCAACTGGTGTTAAAGACGACTTCAGTCACTCGTTTCAAAAGGCACTCGTTCCGCTTCTTTTCACTCGTGCATAGTAAAACTCGTGACTAAAGTAACCTTTTTGACACTTGGTACTTAATATACTATTATTGAAATTTTATAACAATAATAAAGAAACATTCCAAGGAGTAATAGCTAACATGAAGATGTTTCAAAGCTTACAACTTCACTAAATCCGATTCCATGTTAGAGATGGCAACTCTAAGTTCATTTTCTCTGCATTTAGATTTCAAGGTAGTAAAAAATAACAATCACAAATATATGGATGGACAAATATAGAGAATGGTTTGTACTTAAACACCTTCCCTCATTGCAATTACTTTCCGCAGCTTCGCTAGTTGAGATTTGAAAAGCGGTTTCGTCATGAGATCAGCTACTTGGAATTCAGATGCAAATTTTGAACTAGCACCGACTCTTTTTGTACCAGCTCTCTCACGAAGAAATGTCTGATATGGATGTGCTTTGTTCTATGATGAAACACTGGATTTTACGATAAACTAAACTGTTGAAGTTGGCATTGATTAAAGTGGGGCAATTTCAATTAAACGATATATTTGGCAGCTTCACTCCGCTTCTATGGTAGAGAGAGCTATTGATTATTGTCGTTGAATCATCCAGGAAATTACAGAACATGCGTGCAATCAAACAACTCCTGATGTTGTTTCATCTCCTCATAGTCAGAATCGCTGAATTTTTCCAATTTTGCTTCTACGCCTAACTTGTATGACAAACCAGTGTCTATTGTCCCTTTTGTATGATGCCAAGGGAGACTTCTTATCTACTGCTAGCACTTTATGGAAGTTTGAACTACCTCCAAGAAATCACGGGGTTTATTGACATATTCTCTATGCAGCGTTTCCAGATGCATATTCTATTTGTTTTGTTTCATGTTATCTGCAGCCAACACTTCCAAACAGATCACACATTGAGGTTTTTCTTCACCACCTACTGCAAGGCTAGAAAAGTCGAAATTTAGATGTTATTGCTTACATTTTCTTGTTTTAAATTTCAGACGACATCCACTTCAACCTGTGGATGTACAAGCCACGACATCTCAAGTTTTCATTTCAAACATGTGTCCATACTGCTACATCTACCTACTTATAATATCATAAAAATGCTTGCCTCTTAGTATTAGAACACCTGAACTGAACTGAACATATTGTGTGTGCTCTTCTCTATTTATATTCGAGTTGCTTCAATTCGCGCAGTTCGAGAAAGGTTAGGAAGCTTGGATACGTGACGCGAACTTTCCGACAGCATCTTCGACACCTAAACTAGATGGATTGGGGGCAAAATTTTTAGAATTAAGAACAGAAGTTTGAACATCGATAATATGAGCATATTGCTTGATAATTTTTTTTTAATATCTTAAAAAAAATTGGTATCAAACAAACATTTACATTTTTATCTTTTATAAAGACATAGTGTACCAAATTGTACACTATTTCGTAACAAAATTGGTCATATCTCGTGAAAACCTCCATTATAGTTAACATAAAGGGTATATACTATTCAACTTAAGGAATTTTCAGTTAACTTCTAGCACAACTGGAAATGATAGAAAGCAAAACATAGATCGAGTGGGGGTATGTAAAAATCCTATCCAGTAGTTTTTTAGATTTTAATTATGTGAAGCTCTTCCAAAAGGTCTCTTTGGAAGTTCCAAGGAATCACCCTGTATAAAACAGAATAAGAAGGTCGATTTGGATATTTGCGTGAAATTTACATTTTTTTGTCTCTCAAGCATTGTAGACTAATAATATTGACTGTGTATACTCTGCAGTGTAAATTTAGATTTTCCGAAAAAAAATCATCATCAGTAATCATTTTCATGATGAAATTTTTCAATAAAATTTGTAGTCCATCAACTGAACAACTAAGGAAAAGGGTGAGAAAAAACCAAACCAATCGATCATGTCTCTAATGAAAATCAGATATACAGGGTGGTCCTTAGTAATTGTACGTGAAATAAGCCGGTGTATCTTGGAAACCTTCCACCGTAGAGATTTGGAAAAAAATATTTACAATAAATGTGGCCACGAGAAATTACTGGAAAATATTCACAAGTTCTTAATATGGCCGCCAGGGGCGTAACACTACTAGTAATTCAGAAAAGGGTGGTTTCTCTACAATTTGCCAAGATTTGCTGCACTGAAAATAATCACAAATGAATGTCGTGTTCGTTATGAAAAATTTTTGTCCCACCGTCTTGTATCTTACTCTTCATATAAAGTAGTGGGGTCAAAGCGAACATTGATTTGGAAAAAATGCATTATCTCGGGAATATTTTATTGAAAATTATGGAACTCAGTGTCATATGAAAGAGTTTTTCGTGCTGCATTTCACGAAATGTCCTTGTTATTTTCAATAAAGTCGCTGGATAGAAAAATTTAACATATTTCATGCTTTTTCTCGAAAAATTTAAATGATACGATAATGATATTATTACACTTGTATAAAGGCGGATAAACGTCAATGCGAATAGTGAAAACCCCAAGTCTGTATCTTTTTTCAAACCGGAGATATTCATAAAAAAATAACACTACATTCTAAAACAAATTTATTTCGCTTCCCCCAGTAAAGGTGGCCATTCTAACCGCCTCAAATGCTCAAAGTGCCTGTTATTATTTCCTATACATTGTTCGAGCCATCATATTGTAGGAAAAATGGCAGTTCTCACATCCGCGTTTAGGGCGTAATGGGGGAAGGGCGGTCAACTAAGCGAAATTACTTGTAAAACTGAGAATATTACTTCTCCGTAACATGTATCATTTATACCCTAGACTGTATAATACTTCTTGATTCAAAATAAAGGACTGCAAAAAAGTATCGAGAACCTGACCAATGTGCTGCTTTAATTTTCAATGCTTTTTTTCATTAGGATCGCACATCTTGAGAAAATAATGAGACACTATTGATGAGAAAAGTATATTAAGGTAGTAATGTGAGTACTTGTGAAAGAACAAGTCCTAACGTATAAAACTGATCAAATTAATTTTCCTACTGGGGCAACCAACAGTTTAGCTTCACCTACGTCAATTCAACATAATGAATGGCAAATAAAAAGAGACCTGAAGAAAACATAAAAGTTCAAAGACAAACCAAAATAAAGGATTACTGGCTATCGAAACCAAGCACCAGCAATATATATATATATATATATATATATATATATATATATATTAATATATATATTAATATATATATATATATATATATATATATATATATATATATAATATATATATATATATATAATATATATATATTAATATATATATATATATATATATATGAATATATATATTAATATATAATATATATATATATATATATATATATATATATATATATATATATTAGAAATGCCTGTGGATATGGTGTACACACTATATGCAAATTGAGTGAATGAAAACGACGAATACTCAGTGTGTATTAATTTATTACTTTTAGGCTAAACGCTTTCGGCTGTTAAGCCATTATCAAAGCCGTCCTATGAAAAAATACAAAGCTTGTGAAATTTTGAAAAAAAAAACAATTTAAAAAAGTTGAACCTACGTCATTTAAAAAGTAATTGTCAAAGACATCAAGCTGATCAAAAACAATACTCAATACTCAAGATCTATCCAACCATCGTTATGATTGAGTCATTCGAATAAAAACTTTAAATACCCTATTATAAGGGTGTAAAATTATATTCACAAGATGTAAATACACTCAAAATTAAAAAACTGAATTAAAACAGATGACAAGCTTGACATTAGAATTACGGTGGCTAATAAGCCAGCGCGCCGTAAAAACAAGTGCATGACAATACAACATATTTACACGACGAACACTGAATCAAAAGCATGATTGTAAAGATGAAAAAAATTTTTCATTGTGAACTGAAAATTGTAGGGAACCCCTAATATTACATTTATTTTTAAATTTGAAAATGAAGTTAAAGATGTGAATAAAGCAAAAAAATTGAAAAACTCTATTCAAATTCAATTCCCAACATTCATCCAATTTAGATGAATAGTAAAATCCACCTCATCCCTCAGCTGAATACTGAAACCGAATTAAGATGTTGGATCCATTCCCCAGCCAGTCAGGAACAAGCGTAGTAACCTAAACGTGCGAAATGCTAGATAACATAAATCAAATATTTAGTTGTAAATGCATCCATGGAGGAGCTTATATAATCTATTGACTAAGGTGGAAGAAATACGCTGGCAAGGTGAACCCAACAACCGACGGTCTCACATATGAATTAGATGTAATGGCATAGTGATTGTGACCTAATGGACCAAACTATGTCCCATACATAGCCCGACGTCAAGAACACAATGTGATTATGAATTTAAGTCAGTTGTTACAAACCTAGACCCATACTAGGCATGTACAAGAAGAGAAGAAATCATAGGAGTATGTTAAGAGTGGAAGGGGTAGGACAGAATGTGATAAGAGCTGCAAGATAAAGAAGTTGATGAACCCAACTATGACCCATACATAGCTAGGTTAAACGGGAACAATGAGGTTAAGAAATTTTGGTAAGTATGACAAACCTAGATCCATACTAGGCATGTACAGGAAGAAACGGGGTGGGGTGTAAGGAGAAGAAAGAGAAGGCGTGTAGTTATAACAAACCTAGATCCATACTAAGCATGCATAGAAGAGAAGAAACAAAGTTTATGAAGAGAAGAAAGGATAGCAGCCATGCCATGGCTGTGACAAACCTAGATCCATACTAAGACCGTCAAGAACCAGGCATGCTCAAAATAATAAGAAAATAAGGGAAAGTGAAAAGGAGGATGATTTGCTCAAGTTATTACGTAGCTTATATGCTTAACCAAACTATGACCCATACATAGCCTGGTGTCTAAAAATGTGAGAAGTGAATAAGGTTGAGCAAACTTAAAATAGAAGAAAGAAGAAATAGAGGTAAAGAATTAATAGAAGATAGGAAAGACTCTTTCATTCGCCTTTTACGAATCAGTAGAGTGCTGGGCGATATATTCTTGGACCGGATCGCCACGGTGAGAATGTAAGTCGAACGCCGTAGAGGACCACAAGGTCTTGAACAGAGGTTGAAATTTACAATTAAGATGTACCTGTGTGTTGAGGCAGTTTTCTGAGTTAACATTCATTTCTCTGAGTATTTCTAGATCCTCAAGCAAGTCCATCTTTCTAAAGTTGTTCCTGGGAATGTTATGTAAGATTTTTGAGTTACGTGATGGAGAAAAGTTATGGTTATTGAACTTAATGTGGAAGCCGAAATTCGATGAAGTGGGTTTATTAAGGTGTTCCTTAATTCTAGTACCTAAAGAACGAGTAGTCCTACCCACATAAGTAGATGGACAGGAATCACAAGTTAATTTGTAGATACCACTTCTATTGAGTTTATCAATAGGATCTTTGTTCTTAGAGAAAATTGTGGAAATGGAACATTTAGATTTAAAGGAGATTTTAACATCTTCAAGATTGTTGGTAATAATCTTTGAAATTTCATCTGAAACTACACCACAATAAGTCAACGCACGATATTGAGTTTGAACGTTGTTGTGAACCTCAGGATAGGCCAAATTTCTTCTCAACCTCCTTGTTGTCTTAGAGACCATACTATCAACAATTAGAGGAGAATAACCATTGTTAAATGCCAACTGTTTCAAGATATTAAGTTCTCCTCTTTCTCAACATAATTTCAACGTAGAACTTAATATCTTGAAATGAAATTTCAAAGATTATTACCAACAATCTTGAAGATGTTAAAATCTCCTTTAAATCTAAATGTTCCATTTCCACAATTTTCTCTAAGAACAAAGATCCTATTGATAAACTCAATAGAAGTGGTATCTACAAATTAACTTGTGATTCCTGTCCATCTACTTATGTGGGTAGGACTACTCGTTCTTTAGGTACTAGAATTAAGGAACACCTTAATAAACCCACTTCATCGAATTTCGGCTTCCACATTAAGTTCAATAACCATAACTTTTCTCCATCATGTAACTCAAAAATCTTACATAACATTCCCAGGAACAACTTTAGAAAGATGGACTTGCTTGAGGATCTAGAAATACTCAGAGAAATGAATGTTAACTCAGAAAACTGCCTCAACACACAGGTACATCTTAATTGTAAATTTCAACCTCTGTTCAAGACCTTGTGGTCCTCTACGGCGTTCGACTTACATTCTCACCGTGGCGATCCGGTCCAAGAATATATCGCCCAGCACTCTACTGATTCGTAAAAGGCGAATGAAAGAGTCTTTCCTATCTTCTATTAATTCTTTACCTCTATTTCTTCTTTCTTCTATTTTAAGTTTGCTCAACCTTATTCACTTCTCACATTTTTAGACACCAGGCTATGTATGGGTCATAGTTTGGTTAAGCATATAAGCTACGTAATAACTTGAGCAAATCATCCTCCTTTTCACTTTCCCTTATTTTCTTATTATTTTGAGCATGCCTGGTTCTTGACGGTCTTAGTATGGATCTAGGTTTGTCACAGCCATGGCATGGCTGCTATCCTTTCTTCTCTTTATAAACTTTGTTTCTTCTCTTCTATGCATGCCTAGTATGGATCTAGGTTTGTTATAACTACACGCCTTCTCTTTCTTCTCCTTACACCCCACCCCGTTTCTTCCTGTACATGCCTAGTATGGATCTAGGTTTGTCATACTTACCAAAATTTCTTAACCTCATTGTTCCCGTTTAACCTAGCTATGTATGGGTCATAGTTGGGTTCATCAACTTCTTTATCTTGCAGCTCTTATCACATTCTGTCCTACCCCTTCCACTCTTAACATACTCCTATGATTTCTTCTCTTCTTGTACATGCCTAGTATGGGTCTAGGTTTGTAACAACTGACTTAAATTCATAATCACATTGTGTTCTTGACGTCGAGCTATGTATGGGACATAGTTTGGTCCATTAGGTCACAATCACTATGCCATTACATCTAATTCATATGTGAGACCGTCGGTTGTTGGGTTCACCTTGCCAGCGTATTTCTTCCACCTTAGTCAATAGATTATATAAGCTCCTCCATGGATGCATTTACAACTAAATATTTGATTTATGTTATCTAGCATTTCGCACGTTTAGGTTACTACGCTTGTTCCTGACTGGCTGGGGAATGGATCCAACCTCTTAATTCGGTTTCAGTATTCAGCTGAGGGATGAGGTGGATTTTACTATTCATCTAAATTGGATGAATGTTGGGAATTGAATTTGAATAGAGTTTTTCAATTTTTTTGCTTTATTCACATCTTTAACTTCATTTTCAAATTTAAAAATAAATGTAATATTAGGGGTTCCCTACAATTTTCAGTTCACTATGAAAAAAAATTTTTTTCATCTTTACAATCATGCTTTTGATTCAGTGTTCGTCGTGTAAATATGTTGTATTGTCATGCACTTGTTTTTACGGCGCGCTGGCTTATTAGCCACCGTAATTCTAATGTCAAGCTTGTCATCTGTTTTAATTCAGTTTTTTAATTTTGAGTGTATTTACATCTTGTGAATATAATTTTACACCCTTATAATAGGGTATTTAAAGTTTTTATTCGAATGACTCAATCATAACGATGGTTGGATAGATCTTGAGTATTGAGTATTGTTTTTGATCAGCTTGATGTCTTTGACAATTACTTTTTAAATGACGTAAGTTCAACTTTTTTAAATTGTTTTTTTTTTCAAAATTTCACAAGCTTTGTATTTTTTCATAGGACGGCTTTGATAATGGCTTAACAGCCGAAAGCGCTTAGCCTAAAAGTAATAAATTAATACACACTGAGTATTCGTCGTTTTCATTCACTCAATATATATATTAATATATATATATATATATATATATATATATATATATATATATATATATATATATATATATAAAATAAAACTTCAAAGAGTGGTCTTTGTTAAAAAAACCCTCAAAATCGTGGGGATAGCAGCCAAAAAAACTTTACAGGTTAGAGATAAAGTGAATCAAATAGTACATTACCTAAGCTTTCGAAGAGCATTGTCTTCATTCTCAAAGGCTATAATAAACCAGAAAGAAAAAATCGGTTAACTTAATAAAGAAAACAACTTCTGAAATCATTACGACTTACTTGTAGTGTTGATTTAAAATTAAAAGTAAGTCGTAATGATTTCAGAAGTTGTTTTCTTTATTAAGTTAACCGATTTTTTCATTCTGGTTTATTATAGCCTTTGAGAATGAAGACAATGCTCTTCGAAAGCTTAGGTAATGTACTATTTGATTCACTTTATCTCTAACCTGTAAAGTTTTTTTTGGCTGCTATCCCCACGATTTTGAGGGTTTTTTAACAAAGACCACTCTTTGAAGTTTTATTTTTTAACTAGTCAGCCGTGACTAACTGCCAACTTTTGGTTTTTGGTTATATATATATATATATATATATATATATATATATATATATATAAAATCTCCAAGAAGAAGGTGAGGAAGAAAATAAAATGAATCATTCAGAAATGGCAGCAGAAAAAGGTGAACCTAAATCACCACCAATATTTGTATCTGGTGTCCAAAATATAAGCCCACTGAAGAACCTCCTAACTTAAATTGCTAGAGATAGCTATATTTTAAAAGTACTAATTGAGAACCAAATAAGAATACAACCTACTGCTGTAGAAACATATACCACAATCGTAAAGGCACTGACCAATAAAAACACAGAGTTTCATACGTACCAGCCCAAACAAGACAAGCCCTACAGAATAGTAATAAAAGATATACATGATTCAATAAATCCTGATGAAAGCAAACAGGAACATAGAAAACCTTGGATATAAAGTTATTAATGTGTGTAATATCAAACAAAACGTAACAAAAAAGCCACTACCGATGTTCTTTGTGGACCTAAAAATCAAAGAAAATAATAAAGAAATATATAATGTGAAGAAATTGGGAAACTCGATAGTCACAATTGAAGCACCTCATTCTAGAAGAGTTATTTTACAGTGCACTAAATGACAAAGATATGGTCATACAAAAAACTTCTGCCATAGAAACCCCATATGAGTCAAATGTATAGGATCACATCACACAACAGAATATCCCAGGGATACAAAGGATGAAAATGTGAAATGTGTGAATTGTGGTGATTATTTCACTCAATACAATATACTCGCCTTCGATTGGTTTAAATATGAGGATTGATATCTGAAAACACCATGTTTTCGATTTTGTATTTCGGCATCTGATTGGATACATGCAATTTTCCTATCTGTGTGTTTCGCGTTGTCATTAGTTGTTTTATTCGATATTAAAAATCTAGTGACTGACAGAAAATGTCAAATTAATAAAGAAACGTCAGAATTATTGTATCAACAATAAATTCTGAAAACCTTTTTGGTCTGTTTGATCTAAAAGAGATTCAGAAGAAAGTAAAAGAACAAATGCCGCAAAATACCGTGCGATCTAAAACGTACGTGTGGAAACAATTCATGGAATTTTGCAACGAACGTCATCATAGCCCAATTTTAATTGTTTTCGTGGAATAATCTTGACAAATACAACTCGTGTAATTAATGATTATTCAAAATTTCTTCTCTTTTTCGAAACAAATTGTTGTTTTAGGAAACCACACTCGCGCTTGCGCACTCGTGCGGTTTCCAAACAACAATTTGTTTCTCAAAATCGAAGAAATTTGTATTTCGATAATCACCATTACACTTGTTGTATTACTATTGAAAAGCACCCAGCAAACTATAGAGGATGCATTGTACATAAGCAGTTGCAAGAGAAAACATATCCCAAAATTAGAGAACGAAAGCTACGAACACCAAGAGAAAACAGGGTTACATCGCCGGGAATGACATTTGCACAGGTAATCAATCAGAACAATCAACAAAAAGGTAACAACGCTATCCAACAACAACAACAAAATAGTTCAACACAATCTAATGATATCTCTGAACTAAAAACAATGATGAAAGACCTCATTACGCAAATGGGAACAATAATCTTGTTGCAATGTCTTAATTGCCCAGATAATAAAAACAGCGTTATGGAATGCAAACAGCTTAAATCAGCATTCTCATGAACTGAAAATGTTCATAGCCAACAATGCAATAGAAATCATGTTAATTATGAAAACGCAATTCACTTCCAAAAATTATCTAAGGCTTCCTAACTACAAAATCTATTCTACTAACCATCCCGATGGGACTGCACATGGAGGCACAGCAATAATAATAAGAAATAAATTAAAACACCATGAACTGGAAAGCTACAAAAAAATCATGTACAAGCCAACGGCCACACATAACACACCGGTACAATAACTCGCCATCCCTCGCAAAATCGTCGCAAATTAGACAGGTTCTAGTGCGTTGTGTCATCCAATTCATCGTCCTGACAAAGAGTTTTTTCGTCTATAGTTTCTTCATCTGATGAATCGCTTTGCTAAAATTTCTTCAAATTCTTCGATCTCTTCTTCTCCTCCTTGAATATCGTCAGTGGTTTCTTTCCATTTCCTATCTTCTTTTTTATCTCTATTTTCTTCTTCGCCTGTTCTTCCAATTGTGTCTTTAAAGGACTCTCGGTTAATATCTGTGAATGTTGTATAGTTCGACTAATTGCTGTTTTATTTGTAGAAATAGTAGAAGGGACTAGTAACAAATTGTGAAATTATGAAGGTGATTCCAGACTACTCTATGGTTATTTGAAATCTTTGAGAGTAGCATGATCCGCCTTAATAAGATTATTTATGGGAACAACAAACGGTATTGGAGAATTTCTAATGTAAGAATTCGGTGAAGCTGAAGCAGTAGTGTTTCTGGGCCAATGGCGGTAATCCAGTCTTCGATCACAATCATGTTCATTTAAGGCTTGGTGCAGAACTATGTGGTAAGGATGTAATCAAACGTGAAAAGAAACCAAATCGTTAAGAAATGAGATCAAGAATAAATTATGTTTTTTATTTAAAAATGATACAGTATTGTAAAACACTCACCTGCGTCCTTTTAAAATATTTTGGACGGTAGTTAGTGATATTCCCAAGTCAGAAGACAATGTTCTGGTACTAATGATCGGATGAAATTCATTATAATATATGCCAACGCATTCATAACATTGTCTTTGGTTCTGCCAGTATGGCGCCTTCGAAACATCAGTCGGCGAATGCTTCCATTGGCACGTTAGCGTTTCACGAACCTAGGAAAAGCTCGTCTATCGTAACGATTGCGATTCGGATACTTCACCGCATACTCTCTTGCAGCAATTGAGGCATTTTCAAAACACTCAAAGTAAACATATCAACAGCTTCATCGTTTGTAAGAAGCATATTCAATTCTCGAATCAAACTCAAACCGAACAAATAATTTCTGCTAGACATGCTTTTTCCCAAAGCCCACTTGAGTTGAGGTAAAACATATTCCTGCAGCTGGACGACTCTCCAGCACATTTTTCAATTAATGTGCTAGAACAATGTATAGAAAATCAGGGCAGGCACTTTGAGCATTTGAGGCAGCACCAAAATGCCGATCTCTACAGTGGGAAGCTAAATAAATTTGTTTAAGATGGAACTATTATTTTTTTGTGAACATCTCCGGATTGAATAGAGATAGAAACTTAGGATTTTTACTATTCGCTTTGACGTTTAGCCAACTTTATACCAGCGTCATAATATTATTGTCATTGAATTCAGATTTTCTGAGAAAAATAATGAAATATGTTGAATTTTTCTATCTAGCGACTTCATTAAAATTAACAAGGACAGAAAAACTTTTCCACATGACATTGAGTTCAATAATATCCAATAAACTCTTCCTGAGATATTGCATTTTTTCCAAATCAATGTTCGCTTTAACCCAACCACTTTATTTCAAGAGTAATATACAAAATACTAAACTAAAAATGTTCATGATAAACACGATATTCATTTGCGATCATTTTCAGTGCACCTAATCTTAACAAAATGTAGTAAACCCCTTTTTCTGAATTACTAGTAGTATTACGTCCCCTAGCGGACATATTATGAACTTGTAAAAACACTGGTTGACAAATATCGCTCATTTCTGGCATCGTAATTGAAGATTGTCCTATTCATAATACCTAAGACATACTTTGTGCAAGCTGTTGTATGGCTCTTAGAAAGCTCCCTATCCAGATACGAGAAGATCAGCACGTTTCGTTTAGAATTATTCTAAGCAAATTTTAGGAAAATTTCCATTCAAATACGAAATTTTACTGTAGGAAAAATTTTACAACGAAAAACATTGTACATAGGCATTTAGTTTGAGATGTATAGTATATTATACTATTTTTTATAATAAGATCAAAGGTGAGTGAAAAAGAAAGTGATAAAAACGAACTATTTAGATTCATAATGAATAGCTCGATGTAAAAAATATTATTTATTAATTAGAATTTTAAGGATTTATTTATTGTGAATGTGTCTAGTGTATAAACAAATGGCGTAAATAATATAAAGGTTAGGTTCTTTGTTGCACTAGTCACGTGTGGACGAAAATAATATTACTTAATGTACAAAAAAGTATATTGTAGCGAGAAATGTCAATTTAACTTTTTTGGAAGGGTATTATTAAAGTTTAATGAGCTAAAATGATTTTTCGTACGAAAGTTTTAGCTGCAGCTCCATTTTAGTATTTCTTGTTATTTTGCCACTGGAAAGTTATGAAACTAAATGTAGTTAACCATTTATTCGAATTACATTGGATTTAGTTGATACAGTGCGCGCATGAAGTATAGAAAGTAACATACTTTGACTGGCATCCTTGTATAATTGCTCTATTGGATTTATTCCCACATCCCCACAGTTCTATTCCAAATGTCTAAATATAGTAACAGGTATTTGGTCACATTTGTTTGTGATAGGTATATCGATATTATTTATGTTGACACACGGACAAGTTTCGCTGCGGAGAATGAAGCTTATGTGGACACGTTTGTACTCGTTTAATTTGATTCTCCATTTGATTAACCCGTAACCCGTACAGATCCACTTTTAGGACATAAGTCGTACAGTGGGGTCTGTGAGACACCTAGCTATATATATATATATTTGGAAAGCGTGTGATAATGGTGAGGCTATAAATATATATATATGTATATTAGGAGTTAGCATATGTAAAAACTTTATGAAATAAAGTCACATTTTCACGAAAATATTCAATTAATTCTTGGAAAGTAAAATTTTTGACATATTTTGAATTTACATGTTTTTTTTTTTCAAAATGTAATATAAACATACCAAACAGCTTTTATCTGTAAAGAAGCTTGATAAACAAGAGTATAACAAAAAGATATTCTTAAATTTTTATCAAAAATTACAAAAATAACAAGCTTTATTTTAGAGGTCATTTTCACACTCTTTACATATTTTAAAGGTGCACTCTAAACATACTGGGTTTTTACACATCACACATAAGTACTGGGTCTTACGTTTAAGTCTTTTAGGACATAAATAACACACTTTTCTTATTTCTAAACGTTCTTCCTGATTCATATACTGTATTTCACGATTTTTTGTGACTTCTTCTCCTATGATACGCTGAATTCCTATTTTGATTTCTACTGGAGTTCTAGAATTTACGAATCTTCTCTCCATGTGGGGTGTAACAAGTTCTTTTGCTAACATTTTTAAAAAATTTCCTGTCGTGATTTTAGGAGAATTTTGTCCTGATGTATATAGGATGTACGCATTAGACGTGCTGATATTTAGTAACTGAAAGAACACTGCCATCGGCCATCTTCTTGTTCTCCTACTAGCACTAAAATTGGAACATTTTTCATCCAACGTATCAACTCCACTTTTGGTATTATTGTAAAAAGCATTTATCTCTGGTTTACCTGTGTCTTCATCAGTGTGTCGTGTGTGATGCATTGACGATGCAAGTATTACTGCTTTTCCTTTTTTAGGAACATGGGAAATAAGGGTGATTTTTTTTGTAAATCCATATAAAGTGCTTCCAACTTCTTTAGTTTTTGAAGGCAGAAATTCTTTGGGTAGTTCTTTTTTATTTTTTCTCATCGTTCCGACATATGTTAGCTTTTTTTCAAATAAAATGTCGATGAGCTCTATTGACGTAAACCAATTATCGGCAGTAACATTTTTATTTGTGCCGTAAATTGGCTGGCATAAACGTAAAACAGACTGAGTTGGTTTATTATATTTTTTCTCGACTTCTGGCAGGCCTTTGCCATCGGAACCACTTCCAGTGTAAATATATCCATTATAGAAATAGTGGTTACGAGCATCAGTTAAACACTGAACCTTTATGCCGTACTTGGCTGGTTTGTTGGGTATATACATTTTAAACCGGCATTTTCCTCGAAAGGAAATCAACATTTCGTCGACACACGTTAACAAGCCTACGGAATATGCTTCCTGACAATTTTGTACAAATTTGTTAAAAACTTCTGAAATTGGTGCAGCGGGATCCTCAATTTTGCGTTCTAGACGATCAGTGGGGTTGTCAAAACGTAGACAGACTAGTAAAAACTCAAACCGTTTCATGGTCATGACACATCTAAATACGTCCCGTCCAGTTCCATCTGTGGCAAAAATGGTCTCTATATTTTCGTGGTTAGACTTAAACACGGATGTATAAATCAGCAGACCTAATAACGCATTTATTTCAACTAAATCAGTGTCTTGAATCCACGCTAATTTTTGATCAGCATATTTTATCCGCTTAGTTCCAATTTTTTCATTGGTCCATTGCACTATTTGCTGCAAAATGTCATGTTGAAAAAGAAGGCCCCATGCGGATGCTGCTGTGGGAGAAATCTGTAAGCGCTGCTTAGCCATTTTACGCAATCCAGGTAACTGAACTACAATGTTGTGCTTCATAGTGCGACTGCGGCTGACATGAGGTTCTGCACTCCACTTATACTTATTTTTTCCATAATAGGATTTTCGATTCGCTTCTTGCCTCTCTTCATACTCATCATTTTCGTCATCGTCGCTGTCTAGGTCTTCATTACCTCTAATAACTTCTTGATCATCTTTCAAACTAGTTTCATCAGGTTCCTCGCAGTCAAGCTCCGACTCACTATCGTGATCACTTTCGATTGCGTAATCACTATCACAAACATCTATGTCGCTAAAATCACTGTCTACTTCATCATACCATCGTTTCACAGTCTCTTCAAACTGTTTATCATCAAACCGAACACGTTTAGACGGCCCCGGAGCAGAATCCATTCTAAACGTATTTTTTAAAAAGTTACTTAACCCGTACAAAGGGGTCTCACAGACACTTTCGTACTTTAACTCGAAATAATTTACGCGTACGTTCACCTATATCGCTCAAAATCTTCAAGCGCACTGCTGTTGGCCCAACTTAAAAGTAGATGGAACGGCAGGATGATATAGGAAGAAGTGGGGGAGCGGGTGTGCGGGACTTGTTGACAAGTGTCTCACAGACCCCATGATACGTAAAAGAAGAGCTTTAACAAATACAAAATTACGTAGTTTATTTTCTTTTTAAGTGTGTTAATTGTGATCGAAAAATAAAGAGATTTTTTCTTCTTCCGTTACTAAAACCCCATTTAAAAAACGGGTTTGTCATGCCTATAATGACTCTTTAAACACTAGGTTTGGTGCATCTCGCCAACCCCAAATTTTTTATGCGAAACTACTTTCCAAGCACTTGAGTGAATCTAGTGACCTCTTCATCGTTCTTCGACGCGATCAGAATATTGTCGACGTAAGTGGCAATTAGCATTGCAGCTTCCCGTGAACCAACTTGGAATAAGCACGGAACCGAGCACGCGGGAATAGCTCCAAGCCCTCGAAGAATGTTATCTAATTTACGATACCAGCTTCTATCAGCTTGTCGAAATCCATAGAGTGAATTTTGTAACAAGCAGACCTTGTGTCCCTTGCGAAATTATTTCAGCGTGGTCCTTGCCTTGGTGCCAATGTAATTATCGCCTTCGTACTTCATCATTTCTTCCAGAATTCTTTCGAAGTTTTTTTGGTACCTCCATATGAATTTGTTCCGATAAGGCCCCATTCAAGAAGGCTGTTGTGGGGTCAAAGTGTCTTACTTTCATTCCAAATTGTTCTGCGATAGACATCATGAGACGTATAGTCCTAATCCGAGCCACAGGTGCAAAGGTTTCCGAAAAACGTATGCCTCATTAAACCCCTTTGCCACTATCCTGGACTTTCTTCTCTTCAGTGATCCATCAGGATTGAGCTTATTTCTCAAAACCTTGCGACTACCAATGACTGTCGCATTTTGGACGATCTACAAGCTTCCAGGTATTGTTCTTTAGTATCTACTTTATATCCTCTCCTATAGCTTCAAACCAATCTACTGCATCTGGACCAGACATAGCTTGATGCATAGGAACCTTAGAGATGAAACTTGTTTCGAGCTCCGCTCCTTCTTCTTTTGGTTCTCTGAGAAGATATAATTTGGTCCACCACTCAATCTTCTTCTTATTATTTTTGATCAACCTCGACCTCTAGGTATGTTCGCAGTTTTGTGATTTTGGCCCTTTTTCTTTGCGTGGGTAATAGTTCGCTTCTAAGATTCGTCGTTCTCTCCAGCGGCCACGTGGACGTTAGTGTCATCGAAATTTCTGTTCGCCTGGTTTCCGTAATCGAACTCGCGTAGATCTGGTTCTGGCTCAATAACTACTAATAACTCGAAATCTATGTGAGGTGCTTCTTGTCTTGAGTCATCGTCAGATACATCAAAGTGTTTATTTTCTTTGTCCTCAACGAACCTCACATCTCGACTGATAATGACCTTCCTCTTCTCCTTGGACCAAATCCGATAAGCCTTCGATTCACTCGAATATCCTACGAAGATTCCTGGATGTGCTCATTTGTCAAATATACCTTCCCCTGGGTCCAGACCTATGTAGAAAATGTAACTGCTGAATACTCTCAGGTTTGAGATATCTGGAGGTCTGCCAGTCCATACCTGGTTTGGTGTGAAACCATTCAAACTTTTGGTGCCGATTTCGGAGATAGTCTGCCTCGGCCCATGGTGAATTTGGAAGGTTCGCATCCCACAGTAGGCAGCGGGCAGTATCCAGAAGAAGTATCCCGTCCTTCCTCTCTGTAATGCCATGCTGTTGAGGGTTGTATGATTCCACGAGTTTTCAGATAATGGTTGAATTCTTGATTCACATACTCCTGACCATTACAGACTATATTGTCTTGACCTTCTTTCCTTTTTGATTTTCTACAAGAGCTATATAGTCCACATTCGCCTTGAAAACTTTATCTTTAGTCTTCAGGAACCTAACTTCACTCCATCTAGATGAGAACGTCGATTAATTTAACGTGGTATCTCGCGCTCCCAGGTAGCTTGTCCTCACTGACCTGCAGACGTCTGTATGATTGATGTCCAAGACGTCCGTCTTGCATTCAGACTTCTCAAAGACATATTCCCCTGCACGCACGTATCATATTCCAAATTGTCTACTGGACCTTCTATTTGCACGCCAGTCACTAGGTCCATTCGCACGACGTCTAGAAATGTTCCTTGTATTAGCAAGACCAAGTCGCCTAGTTTCTCGTCTGGTTTCTCGCGTGGAACAATTTTTAATGTTACACTTTTTTCATTTCTCAATATTTAATCGAAAGCTTTGTTGATTCAGATGTCTTTTGCATATAATTATTGATAAAATAATGAAAAATAGACATTTTTACACCATTAGACTTATTAAAGACGATATTCTAATTTCTATTGTTTCTGACGCATCCAACAGTAAACGGCAAGGCAAGAATTCCATGTATCCTGGTGCCTTTTTTCCAAGACCGACTTTCATAACTTACCAGTCAGCAGAAAAAAAGCACAGAAAATGGTTCTTCTAAGACATACTGATATAATGACAACCACTATGAGAAAGTGGAAATTTTGCATTTTCAAACACGTTAATGATCACCAAGAGTGATTCATTGTAAGCAATGTCTTCTTACTTACAACTTATTTCGAACATACCTATAAAATAAAAAACACCCTCTCACCATTTCTAATTCATCCTCCACTTTGCCTTGGATAATGATAAGACGAGGTGCAACAAGGTTCATGTCAGTACCGTAACAAAAGCGACAAATAGAAGTCCATAAAGTTGAAGGAGAAGGCAAGGCTTTAATATCACGCATACCAGGACATCCAACTTTTTGGCCACCTTTTTTCTTTCATCTCAAGCCCAAAGTATGTTATTGCCTTCTGGTGAGCAAGGAGTATGTCGCAAAAGCCGCTGTACCCGGAGCGAAAGGCGGCCGGGAAGATCTTACTTTCAACTAATGGATGAATAATACTACTTTTCTTCAAGCAATAACATCCTAAAATAACCTACAAGAAAAAACTCCAAATTACAAGCTGATCCAATTTTATGCTCGATTGATCTGCAGCTTGAGCTTTTGATTTGAAATTAGAAATGAATATGGCGTAGTTGACTACCTGGTACTGTCATATTGATAAGAAATAATGAAAGAACAAATTAGAAATGTAACCAAATGATCTCAAAGTCAGATTAGAGAATTTGACTGAAAGAGCAGATACCTTGAGCTGAAGAGGTACAATGCATCCAAAGCCGGAAAATACTTCTTCTATAACAAGCCGATGAAAGAGAGTTTGTCAATAGAAACCATATCTATACAAATATTGAGCTTGTTTTCATCATTTAGCACGTTTATTTGACTGTCTTGGGTGGTATGATGGAAACACACTATTTATTGAGAGAATTTTCTAGAGTTTGAATAAAACGATGGTGATTTTGCCTCAAAAATTATTCCAGATTAAACTTTCTCATTCGACTGGAATTTCATTTCCTGCAAACATTTTTAATTAACAGCATTTCTCTTCTTTTCGTTCTAAAAAAAGCAGGGATAGTTCAAAATACGGAGTTTTGCCTATCGCTCCGTTTTATTATGTTTTACCCACACAAGTACTAAATTTAATAATACTTTCGTCCACGTTCATTAACTATATCAATTATTTATTGGTGTATTAGCAAGCAAAGTTATAGTCAATTTTAACTTCGCTTGCCGATAATGTTTTGGTTAAAAATTGAAAAGCGATGTTGTTATTATTTTATTTATGTAAATAATGAGGTGAATGTAACTGTAACTACTGTATAAATAAAATTTTATATATTTTTAAATAAGAAAAATTAGTTTTCATTCGAATTTCCTGTCAAACTTTATGTGGTCGCACAATTCGAAGTTTTTTTAATGGCGATGGGAATAGGGAATCGGAACCAGCGCTTCATAATGAATTTGATCATGATTTTATATGTCCAGCATTCCGAAATTTGTGTAAAAAACAAGAGTAAGTGAAACAATGGAAATAGGCGACATTGTAATAGGAATAAAAAATTCAAATTGAGCAAAAGTTAATTTGGTGATTGAAATACAGAAATTAGAAATAATAATAATAATAAGTAAAAATGAAATTGACTGTCTCGACCCTTACTTCGTGGAATATGCTCATATTAGTGTTTTTAAATGAAACTCAAGGTCTCTAGTTAATTCCACAATATAATACAAGTTATTGAATTTTCAATAACTTGTATTATATTGTGGAATTAACTAGAGACCTTGAGTTTCATTTAAAAACACTAATAATAATAAGTTTATTCTGGAAAAAATATACATAATATTAACAATACACATATAAGATAAAACAATATCATCCGAATAAACCAAATAACTACGGAATTATAGGCACATACTTGTTTGTGATATAAAAAAAACTACATCTACTAATAATATTTAAGAATTGAATTACGTATTAGAATATATGAATATGAAGCAAAGACAATAAACAGTATGTATAACAAGAAAATTATTACGACAAAACTGGTAAAGCAGATACAATAATACAAATCACAACAGGTATTGAACAAACACATTATACTACAACTCGCTTAAGACCTGTATAGGTTGCGCGCGAGCGTTCTCTTCTTTAATTCACGTTTCAAATACATTTTATCCCTATTCCAATTTGCTGCTAAATGCATTACACTCTTTTGTCTAATTGAGTATTCCTTTATTGCTTCCAACGTTTATATCTCATTTTTTTTTGGTTACATCTTAAATCTACACATTTAAAATATCTCTCTCAATCAGGGAGTGAACAGTAGACCTCTCAACATGTAAGATCAATGATTTCATATATGATTTGAAAAGCTCTATCGAGTTAATTTCTAATAAATAATTTTTGTATGCGGTTGGTAAAAAGTTATAAATTATGGTACTTAGAAATTTCAATGATTTTTGTCCAATGGTTTTGTTTTTTATAGCAATTTCTATATTTTCTTTAAGTTTGTATCGGGTGTTGTAATTGTGATCGATTGTTTGGAGTAGTGTTGATTTATTCTTATAAATGTATATAACGACATTGTAGAAATATGTCTGTCTAATATCCAATAACGATGTTTCTGAGAATAGAGAGTTAGTTGGGTAAGTATTTGATTTTTTGTAAATTATTTTCAAAAACCTTCTTTGTATGACTTCTAATTTTTTCAGGTGTGTTTTTGATGCAGAACCCCAGCACAATATAACGTAGTTAATTCTGGATTCAACAAGTGAGTGGTACACTACTCTCAGATAAGCAGGTTTCAAGATAGTTCTCATATATTTGATTTTGTATAATAGTGGTCTTAAATTGTTTGCAATATTATTTATATGTAAATCCCATCTAAGGTGGGAGTCTATAATTACTCCTAGATATTTAATACTATTCTTCAATTTTATAACTTTTTTTCCTGTTTTGTCTATTCTTAACTCGGTAAATTGGGGTAACCTATTTTTATAGCTACAGAATGGGACAAAAAACGTCTTTTGAAAATTAATCGTCAGCTGCCTACAGTCAAACCATTCAGAAATATTGTTAAAATCTGTCTCAATTTCTTCCTTCAGCTCTTGCCACGTATTACCCTGGTAAAATATCGCCGTATCGTCAGCAAAACCGATGATGTTTCCTTTAGTTTTCAAATGAAACAAGTTATTAATATATATTAAGAATAGGGTTGGTCCTAGAACTGTGCCCTGAGGTACTCCAAATTTGATTCTCCTATTGTGGCTAATACAAGCTTCTATTTCAACAGCTTGTTCTCTATCGCTCAACTAACTTTTAAATAAGTTCAATGGAGCTCCGCGAATTCCTATATCCTCCAAGACCACCAGGAGCTGACTATGAGATACGGTGTCGAATGCCTTGGCAAGATCCAGGAAGAACTCTCTCTTTTTTTTCGTCATTTCCAGGGTCTTTAGAAAGTTCCCTGTAGAGTTTATTTCTTCTCTGAATAGAAGTTATTACACCCTTTGTAATCCATTTTTTCCTTTTCATGAACCCACGATTCACTTTCGTCGCAATCGTGTTAGATGAAATGTATGAGCTTAGAGTTTTTATTAATGTTTAATTTCTAACTTGTCTAACTGCTAACATGATAGCTTAAATATTTATTTTCAATTCAACCTTGGAAGTTTTTCTGTCAGTTACAAAAAATTGTCATTGTCAAAAATAAAAAATTTCTACTTCATAAAATATATTTGATTTTTATCAACGATTCAAGATAATTTGAATGATATCCAATCCTTCCAAGTGAAATAAGAGCTATTGAAGCTTTATGTGTGTTTAAGGAATAATCGTTCGTTTATTCCCATACATAAATTTGATCCCTCGAGTCGGACAGAGCATAAAACCAGCGATAAATCCTAATTATTAAAATTGGAAAATGGAATGTGTGTCTGGTATCTGGTAATTGGACTGGACCGATTGTGAATTGGACTTTGTCAAGGACTCATTCAGGTCAGACGTTTCCAATATATTTTTTATTTTTTGAACTGTTCAACATTTGACGTGCGAGTTTTCGCACACAGTTTGCAAACTTTTTTTACGTATATAAACCTGTAATCAAACATGGATCCGGATGCGTTGTTATTAAAAGCGCACGCCGCTCGAAGAACTGCTAAAGGTAGTATCACTAGAATAGAGAATTTTATCAATGCAAATGCAGGTAATTTATTGCATAAACATGAATATGATACCAGGTTAGAGCTACTTGAAACTTCTTTCAAAAAATTTTGTGAGTCTCAGGACGTCATTGAGGGCTCCGAGACAGATCTTGATAAGATTGGTGACCCTAGTGACTATGAAGAAAAATATTGTACTTTAAAAACTCAATTAAAAATTTTGATTGATCATTCTTCTCCTAAAGATAATGCTACCGTTCAAGGTACAAACCAACAAGGTCATCACGCAAATTCCATACAAAATGTTAATGTTAAAACAGAGGTAAAAGCTAAGATGCCTGAAATTGTAATTGACAAATTTGCAGGTGGGCACCAAAGTTGGAATGGTTTCTATGATATTTTTAAAGCCCTTGTTTTAGACAATGATGATTTGGCAGAAATACAAAAACTTATTTATTTAAAATCAAATTTACTGGGTGAACCTCAAAAATTAATTTCAAATTTACCATTGGTCGCCTCTAATTTGTCAGTAGCAATTGACATACTTAAGGAAAGATATGAAAATAAGTTAGCGAATATTTACGTTCACATCAAGGGCCTATTAGACGTTCCATCAATAAATAAAAGTAATTCAATGAATTTGCGTAACTTTGTTGTCACAGTTAAACAGCACACTGAGTGCTTAAAAAATTTGAATGTTCCTATAGCAGAGTGGGATTTGATTTTGGTGTATATTTTGTCCCAAAAACTAGACATTAACACTAGACGTGGGTATGAATTGGAAAGAGGTCCTACTCTTTTACCTACTTTAGACGGGTTCCTCAAGTTCGTTGAGAAAAGATGTCAGGCTGCGGAAAATTTGGTTTCGCCAGAGTTGCCTCGTAAAAACTCTAATTTTGCTAATGTAGATAAAAAGTTAAGTTGTTTGTTTTGCAAAATGTCAAATCATAACATGTTTAAATGCTTTAAATTCAAAGAATTGCCATTGAATAAAAGAAAACAGTTTATATTTTCAAATCGGTTATGTTTAAAATGTTTTGCTCCACATCATGTAAGTCAATGTGAGTGGAAGAATTGCCCTATTTGCGGCGAAGCTCATAATTCCCTATTACATGCGGGAAATTCTGTCGATTATTCGTCAAAATCTAATAATTCTCACAATAATACAATAAATGCTCAACAAAATTCGAGTTTTGATTCCAATCGTGGGCCTACCAATCACAAACAAAAAGGTTATTCCATGAACAAATCGAGTAGTAACTCAGATCAAGCTTCTAACATAGAACAAATACAAAATTCGGAGGTTACTCAAGCTTCCACTAGTGACAAGCTTGGGGCACAATCCAACACTATGTCAAGCCTTTTTATAAACCAAAAATCTCATATTTTATTGGCAACTGCATCCGTACATGTTTCAAATAACAATGGCCATTTAATATCTGCCAGAGCCGTGCTTGATAGTGGGTCTCAAGTATCACTAATCACACATAAATTAGCGAAAAGACTACAATACCCTACCTATAATAAAAACTTGTCAATTTGTGGTGTATCAGGTCACATGCAAGTAAGTGAAGGAATAGATATTAAATTGTTCTCAAAGGTTGATCCCACAAAAACATTTGAAGTAAATTGTTCCGTAACAAATTTTATTTCTTCTAAGTTGCCTCAATTTCCTCTACAAACAGATCGATTAGAAATCCCTTGTAGTATCGTCTTGGCCGACTCAAATTATGATGTTCCAGATCACGTAGATTTGTTATTAGGAGCAGATGTTTATTATTCATTACTTTTACCTGGTCTGATTAACCTTGGGGACAACCTACCCATATTACAAAATACTCATCTTGGTTGGGTGGTAGGAGGTGTCCTATCCCCAACAATCTTGTCAAATTTTATAACATGTGATCAAGTTCCCTCACATTCTTTATTCATTAATTTCAATCAAATCGACAATTTGCTGCAAAAATTCTGGGCAGTTGAAGATGCGCCACAAGGACGTATTTTATCAAGTGAAGATGAACTTTCTGAACAAATATTTAAGGATACCACAAAAATTTTGGATAATGGTAGATTTCAAGTGGATATGCCATTTAAATCGCCCGTTGAGAGTTCTAAACTAGGCGAATCTTTTTCATATGCCAAAAAACGTTTTCTTTCATTAGAGAAAAGATTGCATCAAAATAAGTCATTGTTTGACCAATATTCAGAGTTTATTAAAGAATACATCAACTTAGGTCATGCACGGTACATTCCTCTTGATCTTAAAAATATTCACAATAACAACAAATATTTTATACCTCACCATTGTGTGATTCGCAATGATAAAGTTACAACGCGTCTCAGAGTGGTCTTCGACGCGTCCCTAAAAACCACCTCGGGATATTCATTAAACGACATATGTCTAAAAGGGCTTGTTGTTCAGCCAGAGCTATTTGACATTTTGTGTCGCTTTAGAGCTTATATGTTGGCTGTTGTTGCAGACATCGAAAAGATGTACCGGCAAATCTTGATTAATTCTGATCACATTTACCTACAAAACATCTTATGGCGAGAAAATATAACAGATGATATTAAATGCATTGAATTGTTAACTGTTAGCTACGGAACAAATTTTGCACCTTATGTAGCCACTCGTTGTCTCGTTGGATTGGCAGACATGTATAAAAAAGAATTTCCGTTGGCAGCTATGGCAATCCAAACTCAAACATACGTTGACGATGTGTTGGCTGGAGCTGACTCTTTCGAGGAGCTCTGTGAACTGAAAACCCAATTAATAAAATTACTTAATTTAGGCCAATTTACACTTCATAAATGGTGTTCAAATTCCATTGAGTTTATGAACAATTTTACCTCAGAAACTGAATCCAAAAACTACTCTATAAATTCTGAGAGTAATTCCAATAAAGTGCTGGGTGTTTTTTGGGAGCCGAAATCAGATCACTTTTCTATTTCTCTGCCCAAGAACATAAATGTAAATCCAATTACGAAAAGAAACGTCTTAGCTATTATAGCTCAAATCTATGATCCGTTGGGGCTTGTTGCTCCAATTGTCATAACAGCCAAAATCTTCATGCAGAAGCTTTGGTTATTGAATTTAAATTGGGACGACTGTTTAAATTTAGAGTTAAGTAACGAATGGATTCAATTTTCTACAAACATTCTTGAATTATCAGAGTTAAAAATTCCGCGATGTTTAATTAATAATCGCAATATCAAGCGAATTGAGATTCATTCTTATTCAGACGCAAGCTTAAAGGCATATGGGTGTTGTATATATTTAAGAACTGTTTATGAAAATAACAGTGTTTCTTGTCATCTAATTTGTGCCAAATCTAGAGTTTGTCCTTTGCGAACAATTTCTCTTCCAAAATTGGAATTATGCGCATGCGTGTTGTCAGCAAAGGTCACCCATCGTATTTTAGAAACATTCAAAAATAACTTCCAAATAGCCAGTGTTAATCTTTGGACTGATTCGCAAATTTCGTTAGCATGGCTACAATCACATCCATGTAGATGGAATATATTTGTCTCTAATAGAGTTTCTTTAATTCAAGAACTAACATCCTTGTACACCTGGAGGTACATTCCTACCAAACAAAATCCAGCTGATTATGTATCTAGAGGTATGATGGCGCAAGAACTTATTTCTAATAATATGTGGTGGCAAGGGCCCTCACATTTGAAAAATGTTGATTTTAATTTAAATTCATTTCAGTCAAGTGTTAATATTCAGAAAATTCCGGAAGAACGAAAAGTTGTTATGAGTACAACCTCTACTGAAAATTATATGATAAGTATTTTCAATAGGTTTTCAGATTTTCTGAAAATACAACGTATAGTTGCATTCTGTCTTCGGTTTAGACATAATTTACAACATAAAGATGATAAAAGGTTTGGTCCTCTAAAAGTAGATGAATTACAACATGCTTTAAAGGCAACATTGCAAGTTTTGCAACAACATTATTTTTCTCAAGAAAAAGATTTATTAAAAAACAAAAAGGTCCTTCGAAATAAACAGTTTAATTCTTTGAATCCCTTTATTGACTTGGAAGGCTTAATCCGCGTTGGCGGGAGATTGTCAAATGCTGATCTGCCATTTGCACAAAAGCATCCAATATTATTGCCCGCTAGATGCCACATTGTTGATTTGATGCTACGGAGAGAGCACCTTAAATTATATCATGCCGGTGCTCAAACCGTGTTAAGTAACTTTAGACTACGTTATTGGCCTTTAGATGGCCTTAGAGCTGTTAAACGCATAATCCACAAGTGCATCCCTTGTTTTAAATTTAAAGCTAGGTGTGCTGAGCAAATGATGGCAGATCTGCCTAAAGATCGAATTTCAGTTTGTCGTCCATTTTTAAAGGTCGGTGTGGACTTTGGGGGTCCATTTTTAATTAAAACCTCGAATTTACGCAAAGCCTCTAAAGTTAAAGCATATATTGCTATATTTGTATGTATGACTACTAAGTGCGTCCATATAGAATTGGTGTCGGGCTTGTCGACAGAACAATTTTTGCTCACATTACAACGTTTCATAGGCCGACGGGGTAATCCTTCGGTAATATACTCTGACAATGCCACTAATTTTTTTGGCTCCAGTAACCATTTGAAAACCTTATACGAATTTTTTAAATCCAAAAGTAATATTGAGTCTATTGAAAATTTTTTATCGAAAAATGAGACTCAGTGGAAATTTATCCCACCTCGTTCACCACATTGGGGCGGTCTTTGGGAGGCCGGAATTAAGGGTGCTAAGCATCATCTGATTAAAGCTATTGGTAAAACAGTTCTAAATTTTGAGGAATTTTCGACAGTCTTGGTTTGCATTGAGAGCATTATGAACTCGCGACCTCTTAGCATTTTATCAAATGATCCGACTGATTTAAACTCTTTAACACCGGGACATTTTTTAATAGGCGACAATCTTTCAGCATTACCAGACAAAGACTTGAGTAATATTCCAGAAAATCGATTGTCAATGTATCAGAAGTGTATTAAATTCAAACAAATATTTTGGAAGCGATGGTCCATTGAATATCTGAATAGACTTCAGCAAAGGCCAAAATGGACCAATCAAACCCGAAATTTGGAAATTAATCAATTAGTCCTTTTAAAGGAGGATAACTTGCCTCCTTTCAGGTGGGCTCTCGCGCGAATCATTGAAATTATTCAGGGTTCAGACGGCAAAGTTCGTTTAATTAGAGTCAAAACATCAGATGGAACGTTTCTTAGGTCTATAGCGAAGGTATGTCCCCTTCCTGATGATACCTAGATTTGTGTATTGTTAAATCTTAAACTTTGTCATTAGGTTAGCTATTTGTTATGTTTTATGTACTGTGTTGTGTGCGGAAGTTATCTGAAGTGAAGTGTTTTGTTTAAGTTGGAGTTTTCTCCCGGAAAACGTCCAAGGCGGGAGTTATGTTTAATTTCTAACTTGTCTAACCGCTAACATGATAGCTTAAATATTTATTTTCAATTCAACCTTGGAAGTTTTTCTGTCAGTTACAAAAAATTGTCATTGTCAAAAATAAAAAATTTCTACTTCATAAAATATATTTGATTTTTATCAACGATTCAAGATAATTTGAATGATATCCAATCCTTCCAAGTGAAATAAGAGCTATTGAAGCTTTATGTGTGTTTAAGGAATAATCGTTCGTTTATTCCCATACAATTAAGTAAGTTGCCTTTTGATCTACGTCAATATGGTTTTTATATTCGGTTCAATCATGTTTGCGCAAGTGTTGTTTCAGTTTATTATAGTTTACGGGTTTCATAGTATGGTCCTTTTGGGATTTTAATGTTGGAGATGATGGGATAAATGCTAAAATCCCCCTATGGTCACTTATAAATGTGTCATATACCGACGATACGCAAATATCTACGTTGTTCTTCCTGCTACTATAAAAAATGTGATCGATGCAACTTTCAGACAAACTCTAGTGGGCTTATTTATTAGAGAACAAAAGCCGTACTCTTCCATAATATTCAAATAATTGGAAACATTGTCGCTAGTCAATTTCAAATTTATATTGATATCGCCAATTAAAATGTGCTCGGTAATTTTTAATTTACTTGCTTTTTCTAGGTATGTCTCGACATCACAGAGAAATGCCTCATCATTAACTGGTGGAGGATTATATATGGAGGTTATAGCCATTTGATTACTATTTTTCGTTTTTAATATTACTTGTATGGCACGACACATTCCTATAGATATCACATTATGTTTATATTCAAATTTATTTTTAATAAAAAATATAACTCCATCATTTGTGTTTATATTACCCTCACTATATAGTAAGTCGTAGTTTTCAAGCTGAAACAAGCTGTAGTCATGCACAGTAAAGGTTTCACTCAAAACTATGCAATCATAGGAAAATGAAAGTTGATGTAAAAATAATTTCAATTTATCCAGGTTTTTGTTTACGCTACATATATTTTGATGGAAAATAGTGAATTTCTGACCATTCATATTGTTGTAAATATTATTAATTTCATTTGTTGACCTCAACTCTAAAGTATTGAAAGGTTCACAATTCACATCCCTAATGTAAGGATCCATTGTGCGACCTGGTACAGTTTTGTGAAACTAGGGACAAACTGAGGATATGAGATCGCTTGAAATAATTTTAAAAAATAACAAAAGTATAACTTTGCATCTAACTGTTAAGAGAGCATGATCTTAACCATAGCCCTCTCAAGAGAAATATCAAATAAGAAAACAGAGCACACAACAGTGAAGAGAAGAGATAAAGTTATACCCTCTTCACATTTGAGGATGAATTGTTCCTGGTTCTGTAATGGAGATTTGGATCTGGTTTTCCGTTTGAGGCTCCTTTTGAAAAGTGAGAATACAAATCAGACAATAGTGATCATACCCACTAAACAAGAAACATAAAAAGTCTTTTTTGTGATGGTCTTTTTAGAGACTTTCCGTGATGTTTATTTAAAACGTTAATAAGATATCTCCTAGATGTCTTAATTTTATTACCAACTCTATTAACATCCATGTCATGTAAATGAAACATATTTTTGATGTACATAATAATACTTGAATTCGCAGACATACACATCCTATGAACTTCTTTCTAGCTACTTCCTATAGGAAACATTCATACGATGTTAATTTGTATACTTCTTACTAATATCACATACAGAACATTACTGTGATATTATAAATTAACATGTTTCTAAGATGATCACATGTTGCAGTTTCTTTTACATCTTTCGAAATAATCTTTAGTAACTTCCTTCGATTACGTCTGTACGATGTTAGTTCATTAATCTCTTACATTAAACATCACAGTAACATAAAAAAAGAAGAAAACAGAAGAGGAACTGACGAACCAAACAAACAGTAGTTATCAGTAGAAACAAATGACAAGCATGAAATGGCGGATGGTTTTCAGTTTTGTTTTATATTTTATTTGCAGGAAGCGCATGTTTTGCAAGTACGTGAATAAACTGGTCTCCGTTTTCGTTAGTTCCTACTTAGATTCATTTTCTATACTTACTTATAGTTCTTGTTTTAATGGACGAACAACAATTGTTATCGGTAAGTACCTATTCCAAAATCATAATTATTAAAACTTAATAATCATTCAAGACTTTAATCGGCTATTGTACATTGAAATTCCAGGTGGCGGAATTGTACACTAACATTATATAATAGAGTTTACAAAATAAAGGTTTTTAAAATATTTTAGTTAGTAAGTATATTTTAAAAACGATTCACAATATTTCAAATCCTAGATATGCATTGTACCCTACAAAAAACTTAATATTGCAATATGGTAGATATTATTATTAATAATAAAACATGCTCATATGTTGGCAGAGATTTTAATCTAGGAGAAAATATTTTCAATGTTCAATATGTTTCAGAAGCTACTTACATAAATAAAATAAAAAACAAATAATTGGTAATTATGTGGAGAAAGAAAGGGGAGTAACTATTTCAGATAGTCTGATACAGACATTGTATTAAATAGTACAAAAAATATTGAATCGAGTATCTCTAGTTCTAGTTTTTTTAGTAGTAGTTTTAGCCATGGATATAGTTTTGCAGTTTTAGAAAATTTTAACACTATTACTAACAATTCTTGTGAGCAATTAGAGATTGTTTAAGACTTTAAAAACAGAAATTTCTGATAAAAATCTCATTTCCATTTGAAAATTGACTGAATACAATAAATAATCTGTAGATGTCCCTTACAATGGTACCTATATTAGTCTAGTTGAAGAATATGTAACTTATGATACTGAGTGCTCCAGTCAACAAACAGCATTCAATTATTTATTATTGTAGAAACACAGCTATTGGATACTCAATTGAATACAATTAATTATAAACTCATTTAACTTGATAATGTGTTCATATCTCTTCCTCATAATTAGTTTTTTTTGTATACAGTGTATTAATAAAGCTTAGTTTTCATTAAGTTACAATTCCACTATGTTAATATACTATATGTTCCAGGATGAAAATAACATATAATAAATATTTATTAACAGGTTTCCAACTGTTTCAATGGTAAGGAGAGTTTATATGTAATTATATTGGAACTTGACCATCAAGGGTATTTGATTATTACAGAGAAAATAGGAAGCATGGAAACACTGCTAAAAAGAGGGCGAGTGCAAAAAGATAAAAGATCCATAATTCAAAATCAGAAAAAGTACGTGAACTTGCGACAAGAAAAAATGAGGTTTTTTCTTGCATCTATTACACTAATTAGAAAATTAGTATCAAAATCATAATATTGTGGCTTTAAATTAGTTCACTAATATACCAAACAAATTAATACTAGCTCGTTACTCCTAGGACAGTCAGGCCAACTATTAATCGATAATATCACGATATTGAATCCACCCGAATTTCCGGATGTTCATTAAACGTTAATGTTTTCCTGAACTGTCAGAGGTAATCCCGAATACATAATTCATACAATTATGTAGCTATGTAATCCTTATAACGAGGAATAGAGAAATGAACATCGCTGGTATAAATTTAGAAAATGTACGTTGATTACGCAACAGTTAACAGACCAATAATTTTCAGTGTTCAATTTTAGCGGTCGATACACATGTATGTACATATTGGGCTCTTTGGGGGTATCGCCCTTATCTTTAACAGGTTCCGTGCCGTAATGTTCGAAAATTTAACGTCCGCATAGACCAATCACTTTTTTCTATCAAATTAACTTACTATATTTCTTTTTAACTGCAAATTAATGTTATATATCATCATGTACGATTTTTAGTCCAAAAATGTGTTTCTTTAATGTAAGTACTGGTTGGAGTTTCACGGCCACCAGCAAAACCTTTATCAAGGGATGCCATTGTGAGTCCAATGTAGCGTCTTGGTTGACTTGTTAATTCCTGCTTGCAGCGCGAGTTGACACGCCGCTGATTTATTAGTATGCATGTTAGAGCGGTACAATGCAGTCGTACGAGTAATAACAAGAAAAGCTTCAAAAATATTGGTAAGAAATTTTGTCGAGTGAAGAATCATAAGATAATGAGTTTTTGATTGACGATATTCATCTTTCGTACGAGTATCAACCGTCATCGTTATAAGACGACAGTGAGAGTCCTAGTCACCGTACATAAACAAATGAATAGTAGGTTCACTCTAAGCTCCTCCTAGCGCGATGTCTATCTCACTCGGTCTCCGATGCTACTCTTTTTCGGTATCCTGAAACTCCGAATCGATCGATATACAGTTACCGTGTGTCTTCTGTAGTTGAAGGTACGAGCGGAGTTGATAGTATACCGGGTGGACTGTCTTTTCAGTGAATCATTTGATTATTATTACGGGATATTTATTAAAAAGAAAATGTCACGAATGTGTTGTGTGGACGGTTGTAGAAGTAGAGATTGGGCAAAAACATCTTCCTTCAGATTTCCCAAGGATGACACAAGGTAAATTTTACAATATTATTTAGCAAAGGATATTAGTAATGTTGTTATAAGAAGCAGTGTAGTAGATGTTATTGTGTTTCAAAATAAAATATTACCAATATATCTTTTCAGATGTCAACGTTGGAAACAGGCCTTAGGCTTTGTTGATTGTCACAGGTATTCCAATTTGGACGCAGAACAATGCAACAGAACATTAAGAGTGTGCGATAGACACTTTTCCCAAGAATATTATATGTGCAGTAATAGCAGAACAAATCTGCAATATAATGCAGTCCCCAAAATTTTTAGTACCTAAACAATACTTCTGACAATAGGATTTTGTGTATATTTTTAATAGGTATTTCAAATGATTTGCAGTTTTTTTAGATGGCGGTACAACTTTAAAGGAAGTCGCAGTTCAAACTGATTTTAAGACAATGCTGCACAGTGAAGGTATGTTATTATACTTATCGATGGCGTGTCTTGGATGAAATAGATATATGTAAGTTAAGTATTTTATAGCAATTTTATTTTTCAGACGATATGAAATATCAAGATGTTTATGTTCAAACAGAAGGCGAATTTTTTTCAGAAAATGTTGAAAGTGGTAACGAAATTTCTACTCTAGCTTCTGTGGTTACCAGAGGTATTTGATGTTTTTTTATAGCTAGATACATTTCTAAAAGCTACGCTATGAATGATTTAAATCAAACATTTTCTATTTTTACGTCTATTATGATTTCGTGGTTAATAAGTAATACTCATTTAAAAGTAGTGGCGAAAGTTTAATCCTTTATAGAACTTTTGATTTGTTTTAGATCAGCATTTACAGACCTCAATGACGCTTACGGCCAATACTCCTCGAAAAAAAGTGTTGAGAAAGGAGATAAAGTGTTTGAAAAAATCAACTGTGCCTGCTCAATGTTCAAGAAAGTTGGAAACCGGAATATCGTTTGAAGATATTTCCAAATATTTGAAAACTAACTACTCAGAAGATGCCTGCAAACTTCTACCGTCTCGGATAAGTTTATGAAATAAATCACCTAAAGGTTGTGGGTACACAGACGATTTTAAAAAGTTTGCTTTGAGCGTTTACTTTTTAGGACCTAAAGCATACAAGAAATTTTCTACTTTGTATCGGTTACCTTCCAAAAGCACGCTCAACCGGTTTACCCGCCGTTGGGCAGTAAACCCAGGCTTTAACGAATTTATTTCATCGGCTTATTGCTCTTAGATCTCGACTATTAAGTGATAAAGAAAAAGATTGCATTATATGCCTTCATGGGATGTCATCAAAAACTCATTTATTTTATTATTTATCAAAGGATAAAATAGTAGGCTTCCAAGAATCACTTTCAGCAGAAAACGAATCCGAACCAGCAACTAATGCATTAGTTGTTATGGCACGGGGTGTATCAAGCAGCTGGAAACAACCACTTGCCTACTTCTTTTACAAATCAACGGCGCCTTCAAATGAAATAAAATACATTTTGTTCGAAACAGTTAGAAAGTTACGTGATATCGGTCTAAATGTGCTAGGTGTGGTGTCTGATCAGGGTTCTAACTTCCAAACATTAGTTAAAAGCCACCTTAAATTAAGCACAGACAATGTTTTTTTACGTAGATAATATCAAGCTTGTTTACTTTTTTGACGTGCCACACTTACTTAAATCTACTAGGAACATTTTTTTCTCTTACTGGTTTGAGTTACCAGAAGGAACTACCAATAAAATGTATTTGGATACATTTCACAATTATGAAAAAAAAGGAATTTAGACTCTGTCCAAAATTAACTGACGAGCATAATGTTTCCAAATAATTTTCAGAAAATGAAAGTAAAATATGCTTCTCAGATTTTTAGTCATTATGTTGCAGTTGCTCTTAATAAGTACATTGATTTCAAAGTTTTGCCTGCAGATGCCAAAGTAACTGCTAAATTCATTAAAACAATGAATGATGTTTTCGATTTATTGAATTCGTGCCATTCAAATAATTTCAATGCATTCATGGGTACCCAACAACAGTTTCAGCTAATGGAAGAAATTGAAATTTTACTGAAAAATGTCCGTGTGGTTAACAGTGAAGGAAAATATTTAACAAATAAAATGAAATTTATATTTGGGTGGAGGCTTACAATAAAATCAGTTAAACCCCTTTGGGGTATATTAAAATCAAAGGGTTGCACCTTTTTACTGACAAGAAATTTAAACCAAGACTGCCTTGAAAACTTTTTTGGGCAAGTTAGAAACTGTTGTGGTAATTCAAAAAACCCTACGCCTATACAGTTTTCTAGAGGTTTCAAAAAGTTGTTTACTCTGAAGTATTTAGACCATGTTGACGGCGCCAACTGCACTAATGACATTAATGAATTGTTAAATATTACGCCAGACTTGGCAGAAAACTGCAAAGATCTCATTTTACCGTCAATAGAACCATCAAATCCTTTGAAAGTCTTTGCAACTGATTACAGGAATCTAAACAGTACCGATGGCAACGCGTTAGTTTACGTTACTGGTTATTTATTAAAAAAATGTATGCAGCATTATTCCTGCGACATATGTATCGCTTTTAATGTAAGAAATACCTTAAGAAAAGAAGCAACCATTTTTTCTCAGACAAAAGCCTATGTCAGCAATACAAATTTTCCATTTGGTGGGCTCAATGTACCTTGCCAGAATTTTGTTGGATATGTTACCCAGCTTGAAGATATATTTGTAGTTAACTTCAATAAATTAGCATGTAAAAATTCTATCGGAGCGACGTTAAAAGATCTTTTTAAGAATTTATCATTTACGCATCCTTGTAAAAATTTTCCCTCAAGTTATTACTTATCTCTTTATATAAGAGTGCGTCTATATTACACAATTAAATTTGCAAATCGTGAAATAAAACTTAAAAAATCTTAGAAACCCAATACAAAATTACAAATATTACAAAATTTGTAATTATTCCTTTTTGCTTTACTTCATAAGTTTGGTTTAGTATTACATTCTTAACTATATGTTATTATTCAATATTGTTCTTATATGCAAAACAAATTCTAAAGAATGTTATAGAATCTGGTATAATTTTTAACTATTTCAAATATATAGTTGTTCATGCTTCCTATTTTTATATTGCAACGTATACATGGGGATTTGATTTATTCTAAGTATTTATATACGTAGAACCTTGATAACTTAAACCTCGATAACATAATATCCTCTACAAATTCATACAATTTTGTGCTCCCTTTCCCTCTGAGTCCAAAACCTCCTTTACTTAAAAAACGAACCCTCTATAACTTAAACGAATAATTTGGGCATCGCACGTCAGTAACTCAAAGTTGTAACGACGACGACCTTTGTAACTTGAACACGTGTTTACCAAATGGCTCACTACAGTAACTTATTTGTATCATTAGCTTGCAGCCGCCTATCTCTATAATTCCTAAACAAAGCTCATAAACGGACCTCCGTAAGTAAAAATATAAACCAATAAAAATTCCTTAACTTAAGCTCTTAGTAAATAGAAACCTCAATAACTCAAATTATTTAACGTCTCCCTTGGTCTTTATTTTATCGAGGTTATACTGTATATATTTGTACATTTTTGATGAATTATTTCATTTATATAATCTAATAAAAGCTATTTTAATCGATGCTTCTAGTTTATTTCTTATGAGTAATTTTCTATTCCCTATTAAATACTAAAACGTACCTTGCATAACAAAACAATACCTATCGTTTTTGAAATTGTTCTCTAACAATGTACATTTTTATTAGCCCCCGTACCAAACACTCAATTTATAAATCAACAAGCTATGATGGTAGTAATTCGCCCGACCCCTGTATACTCGAGACACGTGCGGTTTTACGATCGTTTTTCGGAAAGCCTTAAACAGCGTTACATCAAAGAGCCGACGTCGAGTGAACTTACTATTCATTTGTTTATGTACGGTGTCCTAGTTAATACGAATCGCATGCTCAAGAACAGAGTCGAAAAAGAAAACTTGCAACCGTAAATAACATACACGTGAGTACTGAATCGGTAGAACAAGCTGTACTATCCAAGAGTTAAGAACAAAAAAATCGTAATTTCGGGGAATTTATGGAGAAAGTTGTGGCCAATGCAATGAATACAGCTATTGTCTGGAACTCAGTCAACGGTGATAATTTACATAAATTCACATTTGAGGACAAGGATTCTGCAGTTTTCAGTGATCACTTGTTTGAAAACTTACACAACAAATCTCCATTAGAATTTTTTGAATATTTTGTAGACGATGATATTTTATTTTTACCAAATCATATTTCAGTAAAATTTTAGATCGAAGAGACTAATCGTTACGCCTTGTAGCGCCAAGAGAAAATTAAGAAGAAACGCGCAATACTGATATCGCCGAAATGGAACGAATTCTTGGTACAGTTATTTAGATGGAATTATGCCATTTTCCAGCTTTACAGTCATACTGATCACAGAATACTCTTTATTTAAACCATTTCAAAAATATAATTTTTTTATAGGATTATTATTTTTGTGTTAATATAGGGCCTATCTTTAAAATAAAAGCAAGTTCAAAAATTAGTCAACATCCCTATTGTTACGAAATTGCACACTAGTGTAATAATCCAGGCCGACCCTGTGTAATTCGATATCTGAACATTAATATGTTTGCGAGAGCATACAGATTTCATGGAAGGACTATCTTTTTTTGTGATTGTTTATATTTCTAAGAAAGTCGATTGTTTCTTGGGAGCCGCAATCTAGAAATTTCAGGAATCCGAATGTTCCGAAAAGTGTTTTAGTATATAAAGCGAGTACCTACTGCCATCGTCCATAAATTATAATCCAATTGGAATTTATGGACGATGCTACTGCCAGTTAATAAGTCTACATTTTAATAAAGTCGAGAGCAGAACAAGTGAACAACAAAAGAGGATTGTATTTAATGTAAACTAGAAATTAAGTGTATACATAAAGTGAATCTAAGTTAATAGTTAAATGTATAAATAAATTAAGTTAGTAGATATACCATGATATGAATTCATCCCACCCATCAGGATAAACTATTTTTAAATAAATAAGAAAAAAAACATTACATGGTGTCAGTAAGGAGATAAAATGAATAAATGGTTACGTAAAAATGACCAAGAGACTAAGTGACCTGCAAGTGACGAGACTAAAAGTCGAATTATAAAATCGAGAGTTGGAAATGTCCGGAGAGAAGAGTGATTTAGTGGAAAGGCTCAAAGTGACGGCATTGATTCAGCAATATTTTTATTCAAAGACGAGGCTTCCACCTTAATCTCGTCAATTTCTTCCAATATGAACGAGAATATTTCAACCGCAAAGAACGATTTTTCGGCTATGAAAATCAATATTTCTGATGTGAAGAACTATATTTCTGCTATGAAGAACTATCTTTCTGCCGATATCCAATCATTCAAAAATTACATTGCTACTGACGTTGAAAATAATATTTTGTCTCAAAAATCGGATAAGATGACATCGATGGACGAGAAATTGAGAATAACATGACAAGTAGAAACGAGAACATCAAGGAGTTAGAGAGAAAGATGGCAGATTTATGAATACAAGACACACCAACAGAAAAAAGAAGATCGAACAAATAAAACCCTGCAAGCCAGAAACACAACTCAAGATAGAATGTATTGACAGTTTTGTCCGAGTTAAGCCCCGACGTTCGACGGAAAATCATAGTGGACAATTATGTAAAAGAATTTGAAGCAGACACTAGTGTGAATAATTGGTTCGATAAAGGGAAGATAGTGAACTAAATCATCGCACTTCGCGGAGATGCCTTAGATGTACTTCAAACGATACCACTTGAAGAAACGGATAAATTCGAGCAGCTGAAAAAGAGGTTGGACATGCGATATGATCACGAACATCTAGAACATGTGTACCCATCCCAGCTGAAGAGCCGAAGACACAAACGTGATGAAACACTTCAAGACTACGAAGTGGATATTGCCCGAGTAGATCGATTTGTATATCCTTCAGCCCCAGAGAACATGATGGAATGTGTAGTCGTCCATGCCTTTATTGAGGGTTTACATGATCCCGATATGCAGAACAAACAAACAAACAAAAACATTGGTTTATGCATTTATTGCTGTTCTTAAATATGAAGCAGCAACTGGGGCTTCGGGATATAACAAAGTTAGGACCATCCAAGAAGAAGGTGACAAAGACAGACTTGACCAGATCGTCAACTTGATAAAGAGTATGGTAGACAATAACTCGAAAAAGACTCCTGCAAACCAAGAACCCTAGTCACAGCAAAACTAGAACGGGTCGGCTACGAGGGGCAGCACCGTAACAAGATCGATCCAAAGACCCTCTCATACTGAAACCTTCTCTCAGATGTCCCAACAACAATGTATACGTCGATGGCAAAGGGAGTGTCAAAAAATATACTCTGCTGGTAGGCACTGGCGCAACTAGAACCATTATACGGCCAGAGATAATAAACCACAAGAAGAAGCTTCTACCACCGACACTGCGACTGCGAACTACCACAGGTGAAAGTGCTAACGTTCACGGAGAGACACAAATCCAATTGGGAATTGGTGCATAAAAGTTCACGCGTACGGCTGACATAGAAGAGGTCGTGAGTCTGGGAATGGACATAATGAATCTACATGGTTTCTAATTGGACTTTAGAAACGGGACCAATAAAGTAGGTTCCGAAGAGGTATTCCCTCATCCAAATGAAGGCGGCACGATACTGGCAGCTGTAGAGAAAGATTCCGTTCTACCTAGCCTTGATAGAGAATCAAGGAGGAAGGTACGCCGGTTATGATGAAGCTATGCAACCACGACGGAGATGTTGGCAGATCAGTACTAATTGGAAAAGTATTAGTCACAGCGGCGAAAGAGAACCCAGTACGTGTAATTACCATCAAGAAGGAAACCAGAATGGGATCCTGTCTACCAGTGACGTCCATAGTTCGTCAAACAACGACAACTAACAATTCCAATGCCAGATTCCTACAGATGTTATCAGTAGCTGGCAAATCCTTGAATTAAGCTATGAAAAGGAAAATGGAAGAGTTTCTCTTGCATATATTGAGACCTATTCGCACCTAAAGAAGGGAAAACTGGTAGAACATCAGCCGTCAAATACAAAATGGTGATGCCAAACCAATTAGGCAATCAGCTCGAAGACTACCACGAGCAAAGAGAGAGAGAGAGGAAGCTAAAAGATTGATTCGAGAGATGGAAGAAGAGGAAATAATAGAACCGTCTACTAGTCCAAGGGTATCTGCAGTAGTGCTCGTCAAGGAAAATGATGGAGCTACGAGATTCATCTTAGACTATCGCCAGCTACACAACGTGACGAAGAAAGACAACTATTCTCAGCCTCGAATCGACGATACGCTAGTACAGGGAAAGACATTTGACGAACACCTGAAGAATTTGGAAGATGTATTCAAACGAATTCAAGCTGCCTCGAAGGTTAGTTGAAAGTGAGACATAATCGTTTCCATGATCAATCCGGCAGAATACTTTTAAGTCATCAGCATATAGTAAATAGTTGACATCAAGATGTCGACTATATCATTGACGAACATTGATTAAATTATAAGGAGCACAAATTACTTCTCCGATGAGCTCCAGATGTTGCTAAGTATTGAACTGACTTATAACCATTAATTATATACTGGCGTCTATTGTTTAAATAGAGGGTGAATAATTTGATCAGAGATGGTTATAAACTTCTGTCATCCTGACGATGATATTTAATATCGACTTATAATGTTCAACAGTTTTTCAATATATTGTGGAATTATCTAGAAACAGTTAGCTTCATTCAAAACAGTTATATCGAGATAGTTTTCTCAAAAGAATTCTGTGGTCTAATATGTCGAACGTTTTAGAGAAGTCGGTGTACATAACGTCAGTCTGCGACCGCTGATGTGTTTTGTTTGAATTTATTTTTAGCTGATGTCTTTTGGAAACTGATACAATCTCGAATAATTCCTCATTAATTACATTTGAAATATTGTTATCGAAAGCTGCAAAACTGAACCTCAATTGTGTATCGGTATACATGTATTATTTACGTTTCTTCACAAGAGTGCATATATTGCATATGTATGTCATATATTGTGTATGTACTAAATAAACCCAACACAGAAACTTGAGGCACCCCACAGAGTATATTTTTCTTAGCCGATATTCCAACATTAGTCGCAACAAATTGGAAACGGTCAGTAAAATAATTTTTGTCTAACCGAATTGGAAGATTAGAAAATCCCACATAATGAAGAATACCATACAAAAGTTTATGATCAATTGTATGAAAAGCACTTGATTAATCCAGAAATCGCAATGAAATCGTTTCCCGTCGTGAAAGAGATCATCCGTAACTTCCAATAGCACAGTTGTATAGCTAAAACCCTGCCGAAAACCTGATTGATTGATGGACAAAATGTCGTAATAATTTAAGTGGTCTTCAATTTGCTGTTTAATTTTTTTCTCTAAAACCTTCGACATAATTGTGTAACGCGAAAAATTCGCTGAGCTGTCGTAGATTTAATATTGGCAAACCTGTCGACGGAGGGAATTCAGATCGGGCACAACATGAAGTTAAAATTCAGCCCTCTATGTGCCGTCAACGTGTAAACACACATTTCTAGTGTAAAATTTTGCATGTGCTCTGGGAGCCATGAAGTATTTTGCGAAAAATCTTGATAAACTCTACGTAGGGGAAGAAAATATCGCTTAAGTTAACAGCTGGCAAGGCTGACCCGTTAATCTACTGGTCTAGGAAGGGCCGATGGCTAAGGATACCAGTAGAATTGGTGGAATTAGGAAACACGTGGTAAATTTCCGTAGACGGCGTTTGTTGATAGGATTCATTATCAAGGTGAATGGTTGAAAATACTTTCTCGGAATTAACAGCTCTATAGGTAGAGTAACGTAGGAATTTGAGCTTTGAATCGTAGTTTATTGGAGTATGTAATGAAATAGTTTAATACATTTCACAAATTCTCATCAGTTCATTTTCGTTTTGTACATTTTTTTCGAAATAAGAATATATCACGGGGGCTGAATATTATTCAGGGATGTGTCCAGCGACGTATTTTTTATATTATGGTTTTTTTTGATATCGTAGTTTTTGTTGCTAACCGGAAAAAAACCAGTCATATAGTTTTTATTCTCAGTGTAAATGGCTTTTATACAGTTAAAAGTCAGGATGTATGATTATTTGCGAATTTCGGGTGATGATATAGTCAGTATAATGGGATATTACGGGGGGACGTCGAAAATGTGACCGGAGTAAAAAGGTAAACCCTATGAAGAGGCTAATTCGTTTCTCTATTTTAGGGTTTTTTTATGTGGATGTTAATTTGCTGATTAAAGCTTAAGGAGTCAGTGAGACTAGTTCCAGGAGAACTGGAATATTCTGGAGCGACTTCAGTTGCTGTTCTGGGTCCGGAAGCAGGATAAGTGAACAGTTTTCCTATTATTCTTCATATATTTGTACATTCACCTTCATCCGTCACATTTCACAATTTTTTTCATGTAAAGTTTTTATTTCTCTCTTTTTGAGGCAATTAGTATAAATTCACTTTTCACTTTGTATTTAAAATCGTAATAATTTGCGTCATAGTTTAAAATATTAAGCTGTTGGCTCTAAACGCTAGGATACTACGGTACGTACCTGGGTATTGCGTTATTTAGTTAAGTTTTCGAACACTGACGATTTTATGTGAATAATTTTGCGCCGTACATAATTTCGATTTATATTTTCTTTTAGCAACGCTAAGCTCGTTTGCTATTCAAATTTTATGCTTATGCATTTATTTATTTTTATATTCATATTTGTAAAAATTGGGGGAGTGTGAACCCATGTAACTGAAACATTGGTAATTTTTGGCATTAGATTTTTCATTGTATTTTGAGAAATTGTACATGAACCATTTGGTCGTTTCTCTATAATTGTAGATTTGAGACATCGGTGTAGTTTGGGGCCCTCAGCTCTTCTGCACCCTGAGTTTGAAGCCTTCAGCTCTGCTCAGAGTTTATAGAACCTGGTGGTCAGTTATGTATTTAAGCTGTGACTTCGTTGTAACTGATAATTTAGTTTGCGATTTAAGTTTTTATGTAGATTCCGGCCTTCAGCCTAACTACATTCTGAGTCTACAGCCTTCAGCTGAGTCCAGATATTATTTGGGACATTTTTGTTGTAAACTTGTAATAAATATTTTGAAAAGAGACCTATGGACCAAAGTGATTAATTAAAAACTTCAATCAGGGGATACTTGCTGACTTTTATTTCCTTATGATAACTTACCTATCAGTTTAACCTTTGGAGTGTGTAGTTAGTGTTGTTAACCCACTGAGGAGTTGTGGGCTAATTTAAGAATTGTTGGGTGCTTGTCAAAACTTCTCTGGCGCCCTTTTTAATAACTTGATAATTTTTTTGAAAAATCCACCCCTTCTTCGACTCGAAGATAGTCGACTGGCGAGCACGGGTTGTACCACGTGAGATAACCCGCACATCTATAGCGAGCACTAAGGGTTAGTAGGTTTTCTCGTTATAATTGGTAGGGTAGAAATAGGTCGAATATCATAGATAGTATGTACATTTGCTTTTTTGCGAATAGGAGATACTTTGGAAACTTTCCAAATATTTGGAAATAATAACTGAATAATGCGAGTATTAATTACACTGATCAACACTAATTTTATTGTCAACAATATTTGGGCGATTTCTAGGTAATTTCGTGGTGCTGATCACGAATTTGAAGTCCATTTAGGTGAATTGGCTCTAATTTTAGAGATACATGATCAAAATATGATAAGATAGAGAAAAATATCAATTTAATAGACCAATGGCCCTTATAAGCAACTTTTAGTAAAAAATATTAAAGTGGTTTCAAAAAAAGAGAAACGAAAAAATAATAAAATTCATTTATTGATTAGCTATAACAGCAAAGAAATAATTTAGTTTAAAAAATTACATCTAATTCGTAGGAGAGAAGCTCTTTTTGTAGGATTTTCTTTTATGAGTACGGTCAGGTACATCACGTTGGAGACTCCAACAATAGTCTGCCATCATATGATAATCCCATCTGCCCTGATACCTTACCTCCATCTCTTTTATATCCTGCTGGAACCGTTCCCCTTGTTCCTCACTGAAATTGCCAAGATTGTCGGGAAATGTATCCAAGTGGCTGTGAAGAAAGCGTACTTTAATACTCATATTAGTACCCAAGTTTTTAAAGTTTAATAACATCTGTTGGACTAATTCCTCGTAATTGTCCACTTTGTGATTACCCAAAAAATTTTTAACTACCATAACAAAGCTACACCAAGCAGCAGCTTCAAGTGTCGTAATGTGATTTGTTGAATTAGAGTCCTTAATAAGTTTGCGATTTTGTGGGCCATCAAAAATACCCGCTTTTAGCTTTTCCATACTTAGCCTAGGAACCGATCTACAAATGTATTTGAAGCACTCGCCATCTTTACTCAAAGCCTTAACAAATTGTTTCATTAGTCCTAACTTGATGTGGAGCGGTGGGAGAATGATTTTTTCACGGTCAACCAATGGTTCGTTTATGACATTTGCTGTTCCTACAGTCATATTTTGTCTTATTGGCCAATTAACCATATTCCAATGATCTTGCTTCGCCCTACTATCCCACAAGCAGATAAAACAAGGGTATTTTGTGTACCCACCTTGCTGCCCAAGCAAGAAGTTCACCATTTTTAGATCAACACAAATGGAAAACTGATGTTCTTCATAGGATAGTTTCTGTAATACCAACTTGATGTTTTGATATTCTTCCTTAAGTTTTGTTGAGTGGGCGATAGGAATTGACGCATATAGGTTGCCATTGTGTAGCAAAACACACTTTAAGCTTCTACTGGATCTGTCTATGAATAGTCGCCAATCACCTGGAATAAATTGTATTTCCATTTGACGAAAAAGTCCGGGAATGTTGTTGCAATAAATAAGATCTTCATCTTGGCTAAAGTAAGGAACAAGTTTCACCTCTCGTGTTCTATAAATGGTTATTTTTATATCTGGTTGTAGACAGTTCTTTTTCTTTTAATCTGGATGCCAGAAGTTCAGATGCTTGCTTTGATAGACCGAGATCCCGTATCAGGTCATTCAGTTCTTCTTGAGAGAACTGCTGTGGTGTTGATTGTATTTCCTGCTCATATTCACTTCAACTGCTACTGTACTGGTCCTTAATTTCTTCTTCTTCTTCCGCCATCAGAACATCTGGAAGTGTTGTATATACTGGTACGGAAATCTATTCGCTATGTGGCACAGGTCTTCGTGCTGATTCTAAATCAGGATAATCCCATTTGCCTTTCTTGTATTTGTTAAAACCTTTTACATTACCTAAACAAAAATAACAATCATCATGGTGGTTTTTAGGTTCTCTCCACACCATGGGCACGCCAAATTTCAAACTTTTTCTTTTTTCGTTTGACCACTGTCGTAAACATTCGACACACATTTTGCACACTATATGGGAAGCCCAGGACTTGTCTTGGTCTCCAAGATGTATGCCGAAATAAGCTTGATAAGCTTGTCTAACAAAATCTGTGATATTTGTTTTTGTTTCGCTACAGTATATTCGCCACAAATGTAGCAGAAGACATTAGGGCTGTTCAAACAACTTCTGCGTGAAGAACACATTCCTCTGAAAAAATAGTAACTTTAGTTAAAAATATAGGTACAAATATTCGTCACATGTACTCTTACCTTCCACTTGACGTCTATTAAATTCAAATAACTTCACTGGGTAGGCAATAAGAACTAAATACACAAAATACGTAAGAAAAGCACAATAACCGCGACGCTAAATCTTAGTAGAACAACTGCTTACGCTGAACTGACAGTTAAAATCAAGAGACATAAGACAAACAAGTGCACGCACTGATCTGCAGTAGGCACGTGGTACGCTCACAAAACAGGGTCGAACTCCCGTTACTGCGTAAATTTCTTGTTTGTAATTTATTCTTAAAAAATAAAAAGCATATTATGTTATAGCTAAATTCCTTATAAAGTTATGTATCCATTACCTAAAAAACTAGAGCCAATTTGGAAAAACTGGTTTTATTTTTGAATTCAGCAGACCTGAATTACCCTAAATTCGTTCAAAAATACTTGGCAACAAAATTTTTTTTAAATTTTGTAGGGTGGTGTTATAAGTGAGGAATAGGGCAGTATGTAAGGAGAGCATGATAGGAACATATCAACTTGTATATAATCCATACCAATAGCCTTGGTTTTAATTTTATGTAAATATTCACTAATGATATGTTGACTCTTAGGCTTAAATTGTAACAATTCCTCATAGTTGTTTTGTGAGGTATTGTTATAAAATTACAATAGATCTTCATCAGCATCTGTGAAATTTCCGGTCTCAAAAAGGAAGTGATTATTATTTATTTCATTTCTTTTCTGGAATGATCTGGTATAGTTCTATGTTTGTTTTGCCACATTTGTCTACAATTCCTACCAAAATAATTATCTAAACAATACATACTCTTTTGTTTCCTCATTATGTATCTTTTTTATAGTGATTTATATTTACGATATCGTAACTTTCCCCGGACATATAATCATTTATTCTGAATAATAAAGAGTGCAGATTTGTTCCGAACCTAAATAAAACAAATCAAAATAAATACTTCATTTCTCTCGCGTTTAAGATAATTATTTATTTGCGAATCGTGCCGTAATTGTAAAATGTACTTTCTCGGTAAATTGGGGTATAAAACATTTGTCAAAAAAATGCGTATAGTGAAGGTCAATTTCTCTATACTTTCTCTAGTAAGTACGGCCATAGTTTAATGTAACTGAAACAGACGGTATAGCGGATAAATTGAAAAAGCCATAGAAATACTTTTCAAACCTAACAAAGTAGTTTTCAATCTTAATTGTCATTACATGGTTATACAAGAGTAACCACTGTGAATTACTCATCAAGAGTGAAAGGGAATATAATTTGATTATTTTCCGATAATTTGTTATATTTATATTTCAGAAAGATTATCCACATCAAGATGTCCAACTAAACTTAATTTACTTATTGGTAACACGATCAATGAAAGTCTTATTGAATTTGTTGTTACCGATTACAGATACTTCCTTCAATAGATTGATTTTAAAAATAGAATTGTGGCAATTAGTGAAATTATTCATTTATTTTGATAATTCTTAGAGGAATGAGTGTGGACAAAAATTGATTATGCAAAAGTAGGGGGGTTTAAAAACGTGGTTAATCTAGAAATATCTGTTTAGAGCATAAACTACTTCAATACGTCTAAATTCGTTTGTAGTAAAAATAGTAGTCCTTGAAAAAATTATATAATCAAATAAACCTATAAAAAATATCATTTTAACCTCACACTTACTACAAACGATGTAGATAATTGTAGTAGCATTTTCATTTTTGTAGTAGAAATTGTAAGTGTCTTCTAATTACCAATTCTTCAATGAAATCCAGTTCTTGTTTCTTATCACAAATATGTAATACTTCTAGTTTCGTGTTAGGTATCAATGAATGTTTGGTGTCAAGTAGATGTTTTGCGTAGTGGGATTTCTCTTGATGTTTTAATCTGAATGAGCGTAAATGTTCCTGTATCAAATTTCAAAATTTCTAAGTATTTGACCCAAATAGACTGCCGTTGGATGTGGTTATTTGTTTAATTGTAATAATATCTCTATCAAAATTTCATTTGTTCATTGCAACTGAAAATGCTCAATAATGTATCATTGAATTATATGCTACTAATTTATGTGACATGAGTTGATTGGAAATATATGGAATAGTACCATAAGTGTGTGTTCGTTTTGTGTAAATTGAATAATCAAGTACATTATTAACTCTTTGAATTTTTAAATCAAGAAAATTGATTGAGTTATTTTCTTCAACTTCTAATGTAAATTATTTATATTGTTGAATAATTCATATAATTGTCGTTCAGTACCTATAAAACAAGATAATATGTTATCTACACATCTATACCAAAATAAGATATTTTTTGAAATGTTACATTCAAAAATGTTTCTTTCTTAACTATCCATGAAAATGTCTACCAAAATTGGTGATATAGGGCCTCCCATTGATAAACCTTCATTTTTAATATATATCATATTGTCAAAAGTGAAATATTTCAGATTAGTACATACATCAAATAAATTAAGTTTATCTGATATTTTTCCTGGATGAATATATTTATCTACTAGTAATTTTCTTACACATGGTAGATATTGATTTGGAAGAATTTTAGTGAACATATTGGTATCATCAAATGAAATGAGTTTAGAGTTTTCTTGTAAATAAAATTTTTTTTTAGTTCTATTGAAATTTTAATTGAGTATTTAGATATATATCCACAATTATTAAGTATATTTGCTAATATATTATTGGGAGTATTAACATAATAAACTACAGGTCTAATTAATAACAGCAGGGGAGGACAGCATTTCGTCTCTCTCGATTATGTGGTATTATAATATAACTATCTTTCTTGTTCCTCTTGCAGATTTCTGTCTATACCCAAAATATATTTTTTCCTATGATGTATAAATAAAAATGTATACACGACTCTGGTCCACACGATTTGAATCTGGCTCTGACGTCAGTCAGTTAATATTACTGCTGACAGTAATCAAAAACATCTATATGACATACATACACATTGAAGACATTTTCTGAACGTTGTTCTTGAAAGAATTGATTTCAGTTGGAACATTTACGGAATATCAATTGTGTTTGTAAAATCTTTCACAATTGTTACAGAAACCCAGTTTATCAGATATATAACATTATAGAGTCAGACACAGAGAACAAAAATATATATATTTTTCGAATCTATACCAACTTTATCAATGAGATCCATTGGCGTACTTTAGAAATACGGGAATAAAAATAATTACAACATAGTAACAATTTATATGAAGATAAACACTTGGTGTATTTAAAAATCGCTACTGAAAATTTTTAACATGTTTTTCCAGTTTAGATTATGGATTTTAAACTGAATTTGGGACATTTGATTGTTGTCAAAGTTCTTTCTACGAATACCAATCGTTTGGTTACTAGTAAGTATAATAAATAAACTACCCACTATGCAAATGAATATTACAGTTATGTTAATTCAACATCACATTGTGATAATGTTCTTCCTTTTTTTCCTCTTGTTTTCATCACATGCACCTCTATACAACCGCTTATGCCCAGCTTGTGGCTGTTAACTTTTGTGATGTTTCAACTTAACTTTTCAGCGATGTTAAAACGCTGTCTTTTTACATTACTGTGATGTTACTAGAAGTTCCTCAAAAGGAAGTCTTTATAACGAACTAAAAACAACATTTCTGTTACATTCTGAAATGCCTTTTAACATGTTGTCGATGTTAATGCAATGTCTAAAAAATAACATCTTATCAATGATCTAAATGCGACATTTCAAAAACGATACAGTGTATTCTCGTACATGTTGTATGGACATTACATAAACCTCTAAATAATATACCTCAAACATTCTGGATGACATCCTATAGATGTTTCTGTGCCTAATCAGCAAATACAGGGTGAACAACTAAGAACGCCGGCTGTCGGCCATATAACAAAAAATAGTCATAGTACAACTTTAAAAAAATACCTTCAGGAAAATGACCCTGAAAAATCGCTGGAAAATATTTTTGAGTTCCTAAAATATCTCCTATGGGGTGGAATGAACACTTAAAAACATAATACTGTGATTACCTCCAAAAAAGACATACTAAACGTATCCTAGAAATACAATGTTTGATATATTGTTGAGATTATGAAAAAATGTAGTTAGGGACTTTTTGTCTTTATCCTTCAAGTAAGGGGTGGTTCAACCCAAACAACAAATGTCGTAACACTTTTTTTTTAATCGACATCCATGTTTTTGGCTTCATTTGAGAGTTTTTCCTTTTTAATAAGAAATGCTTAACAAAATTGGACAATTTTGTCAACGCTTTGTGAAAAAGTCCACAATTTCCCCATTTTCTCGGGAATTTCAAATGTAATGAGGCATTTTTTAAATTCTGATGAAAAGGGGTAAAAAATAGGAATCTATTCCAAGATATAAGATTCACAATATCAGATATAAAAATTAAAAAAATGCTTAAATTTACATTTGAAATTTCCGAGTGGATACAAAATTATCTAATTTTGTTATCAATCTTATTAAACAGAAAAACTTCTAAATGCAGCTAAAATCATTAATATCGGTTAAGAAACGAAAAAGTTATACATTTGTTCATAAGTTTGAACCTTCCCCACCCATTATTTGAAGAATAATGGCAAGAAATCTCCTTAATTAAAATTATTCATAATCTCATCAAGATTTCAACAATTGTATTTTTAGGACACCTTTAGTATGTTTTTTTGGAGCATTATGTTTTCGAGTGTTCACTCTACCCCAAGCGGATATTTTAGAGACTGCAAAATATTTTCCAGCAATTTTTCAGGATCCCTTACCTAAAGGTAATTTTTTTGAAAGTTGTACCATGATTATTTTCTGAGATATGGCCTACAGTCGTTCTTAGTTGTTCATCCTGTACATTTAAAATAAAATAGCAAAAAAGCAATAAAGGATTCAAAACGTTTATTCACTATTAATGAACAGTACAGTAAATTTGAAAAAAACAGGTACAAAATTAGAAAAAAAAATATCTTGTCCAGCAATCCAACCTAAAAAAAAAATTGTGTAAGCATATTACATAACAAGTCTGGAAAGTGGAAACTATTGAACACATTCAGTGAAAGCAAGAGATAAAAAATGGTATATTAATCCGTAGTTACCATAACATACCATACTTTGGAACTGAATTAATAAACGGATACACATACATTACAGCTAGTTTACAGAAAATTTATTAGAAATTTTGTTTAATTATAACTAATAAAAATTTTACACCATAAAGATTTAATGAAACATTATGTTACATCAACAGAAATCCAATCTGTTTTAAGAAAATTCTATCGTTTACTTACGGTTACTTTTTCTCACGCATTCCATAACGTACACTTCAAAATCCTTATCTGTGAAACATTTAAAGGTGTTCTGAACAACAGCTAATAAAACAATAACATTAGATCAAATTCTGCCCATGGAGACCTTTGATCGATCATCATAAATTACATCAAACTTGATTTTCAGCCAATTGACTGGGACCAATTTTCCATAAGATACATGCAGGGATCTTCAAAGGAATAATAACATATTTTATTTCGAAAAGTGATTGCCTCACACCATTTGGCAGGTAAATTCAGGTGTGCTATGAAAATTCATACTTCTTTTCTGTATAAAATAATATACTATTCTCATCTTGTTATTTTCATCCTGGAACAAATTGTATATTAACATCGTGGAATTGTAACTTATTGAAAACTAAGCATTAATAATACACTGTATACAAAAAAAACTACTTATGAGGAAGAGATATGAACACATTATCAAGTTAAATGAGTTTATAATTAATTGTATCCAATTGAGTATCCAATAGCTGTGTTTCTACAATAATAAATAATTGAATGCTGTTTGTTGACTGGAGCACTCAGTATCATAAGTTACATATTCTTCAACTAGGCTAATATAGGTACCATTGTAAGGGACATCTACAGATTATTTATTGTATTCAGTCAATTTTCAAATGGAAATGAGATTTTTATCAGAAATTTCTGTTTTTAAAGTCTTAAACAATCTCTAATTGTTCACAAGAATTGTTAGTAATAGTGTTAAAATTTTCTAAAACTGCAAAACTATATTCATGGCTAAAACTACTACTAAAAAAACTAGGACTAGAGATACTTGATTCAATATTTTTTGTACTGTTTAATACAATGTTTGTCTCAGACTATCTAAAATATTTACTCCCCTTTCATTACATAATTACCAACTATTTGTTTTTTATTTTATTTGTGTAAGTAGCTTTTGAAACATCTTGAACATTGAAAATAGTTTCTTCTATATTTAAATATCTGCCAACATATGAGCATGTTTTATTATTAATAATAATATCTACCCTATTGCAATATCAAGTTTTTTGTAGGGTATAATGCATATCTAGGATTTGAAATATTGTGAATCGTTTTCAAAATGTACTTACTAGGTAACTAAAATATTTTAAAAATTGAGAAAACCCTTATTTTGTGAACTCTGTTATATAATGTTAGTCTACAATTCCGTCACCTGGAATTTCAATGTATAATAGCCGATTAAAGTGATGAATGAGTTTTAAGTTTCAATAATTATGATTTTGGAATAGGTACTTACCGATAACAATTGTTGTTCGTCCATTATAACAAGAATTATAAGTAAGTATAGAAACTGTAGCTTAGTAGGAACTAACGAAAACGAAGACCACTTTATTCAAGTACTACTTGCAAAATATGTGCTTCCTGCAAATAAAATATGACACATAAATGAAAACCATCCGCCATCGCATGCTTCTCATTTTGGTTTCCACAGATAACTACTGTATGTTTGGTTTATCGGTTCCTCTTCTTTTTTATGTTACTGTGAGGTTTAGTATGAGATATTACTGAGAGTTTTATGAACTTACGTCGTACAGACGTAATAAGTACGATGTTAATAAAAATTATTTTGAAAGTTGTAACAGTAACTACAACATGTGATCATCTTAGATACATGTTAATTTGTAATATTACAGTAACGTTCTGTATGTGACATTAGTGAGAAGTATACAAACTAACATCGTATGAATGTTTCCTATAGGAAGTTACTAAAAAGAAGTTCATAGGATGTGTATGTAACTGCGAATTCAAGTATTACTGTGTACATCAAAAATATGTTTTATTTACATGACATGGATGTTAATATAGTTGGTAATAAAATTAAGACATCTAGGAGATATCCTATTAACGTTTTAAATAAACATCACGAAAAGTCTCTAAAAAGAACATCACAAAAAAGACATGTTATGTTTCTTGTTTAGTGGGTAGTATTCCGTAAAGTGTTGTATGAATTTTTTTAATTAGAAAATGGATGTACCGGGATGTTTCATGACCTACTATTGCTAGAAATAATCATCCAAGGAAATGTTTACTTCACATTCTTAAGAAGTGACTTCTGATTTTTCAAATTTTATGTTGATTAGTTGTATTTTCGAATACCACAGGTTGGGCGGCTTCGAGATTACCTTAATATATTTTTTTTGAAAATTATCATTAATACTTTATATATTAAGGATTAACAAAGTAGGGGAAGGGGGGATTTTGGTTTTCTTGGTGGTGCATATGCGTGCATTAGAAGTAATAATAATAATTTATTCTTAAAAAAAGTAGATATAGTGCATTTTTCAACCGATTTTGATTTAGTTTCTTTTGTTACATTCAGTATCAAAAACAGTATTTTGGTACAAATTTTGATAGCTTAATTTATATTTTCAAGGACATCTATGTTAATGTTTCTTTACCAAAAAAGACGAAAGTGAATTAGGCATTTTTTTCTCAAATATGATTCAGAATCGTTACAAATGTAAACTACCAAAATTTTATAAAATTTTTTTTATTATTGACAAAGTTATTACAACATGAATTTGGAAAAAGTTGTATTTTAATTAATTTTCACGTAGAATGTAAGCAAATTTTAAAAATGGCAACATGGTAAACAAAAACTAGGACTCAAGCATATTGCACAGTAAAAATTCGAAGCTGATAACTTAACACGTTCTGGAATTATAACTTCTGAAAGTAATGTAAAATTGTGCTAATGTGATGAAGAAACTAATGATACATTTTACTTAAAATACTAACTAATAATTTAGTTCTAAATTTTCGTAGCCTCGACTAGTCCTCCGTTAATTTCCACACATTTATCGTTTCGTTTGCGACTAGCGCTTTTTTTATTTCTGGTGACGGTAATTCAGCACAGGCCTGTCGTATCCTGTCAAACAGTTCTGCTTTATTACTTGGACGTGTCTTATACAGTTTTTGTGTCAAAAGACCCCACAGATAAAAATCCAATATAGTTTTCAGTTACAGTTTCTAATTCTAAATTTTTGTTGGTTACATCGCCAGTCTTTCTTCAACTGTGTCAGTATAACTTTCAAGCTCTTTTTTGCCTTTCGCAATTGCAAATAGTTTTGATTCGTAATAGACTGTCCATCCATAATCTATACTAAACTGTTTGTTCTAGATTTAAATTTATTATAATTTCTAACGTGTTTGGCCAATTAAAGTAAATTTGTAGAATCGTTGGAACTTGTTATATGTCTAGCTTTTTTGATGGCACATTATGGTGCATTACAAGCGGGGGGGGGGGGAACTTAACTGAGCTTCGCTGTTGCAGCAAATGAGCGCGTTATAAGACGACAAAATTCTAGATATAAATAAGAATATTTTGCTACTGTAAATGAGATAAGAAATGCAGAATTAACATGGTACATAGTACATATAGGAATGTTGTTCGAAATAGAGTTGTTGTTGTGGGTTTATTATAAAAGTTGTTGCATCATTATTAATGTTGATTTATGATTATTAAATTGTTAAATACATTTTCAAGTAATTATTTCAAAAGTATTGTAATTTTGATTATATTGTAAAACTAATGTTTTTAAAAATCGTTTTCTGTGTTAAAAGTAATAATTGGCGCAGTCAGCAGGATTCGCGCGGTCGTGAAAGACTGTCGAATCGTTCGAATAAAGAACTCATGATGTGGTGCCTCAACATCGAGCGCGGATTCCAGAAGAATTTACTATCGAAGAAAAAAGAAACCGGAGCCCTTCAAATCGCTTATAAGTGCCAAGTTTCATTTTTTACCTATCCATACCTTTTTTTTATGAGTAAAAGAGATATTTTATTAAATTTTAAATATACTTGCGGCCTATTTATTTTATGAACGGATTGGAAAATAATATGTTGAGAATTCATTTTCATCTGAAAATATAAACTACTGCTACTGATAAATTGGGAGTTATTTGAATTAAAATTGGAAAATATTAAACCATATGACGTATATAATGATATAGAAATAAACAACCATGTATTGGATTGTATGCAACAGAAACTGGTAGGAAAAGCTGAAGCAATGGTATAAATCCGAATGGAACTAAATACATGGCCAAATATCAAGGAAGCCTTGGAACAGTGTTTTTGAGATCCAAGAGATCTGGACTGCATCGTGCACGAATTCACACGAAGCAAGATTATACAGAGAATTAGTAACGATTTTAGTCTTACTGAAAATGTTAAAAGATGCCACGTAAATCATTGTGATAAGACGGCACTGAACACCTTTATTGCAGGATGTACCGGTGTCCTCAAAAATAACATGATTCTGAAAAAGCCCAACTCTTTAGAAGATGCGATGGCCTACGTTGAGGAATTTCAGAATTTTGAAAAGTTATACGGTAATTTAAAAGAGCCGAAATTCTTAAAAAATTCTAGTAGCTATAGGTCGCCAAATAATAATTCATATAACTATAATAATAATCAAAATCAGAACTTTAATTATCCAAATTATCTTAAAAATAAGTATGACCAATATAACAATAATTTTTAACAACGACAAAACTTTTCAAGCCAACCAATTTATATGAAGCCACAACCACAACAACCTCGACATTATCCGACTAATGCACAAGTATTTGGTCCAAAACGGAATGTTTTCAGACCTCACAAAATACCTATACACAGGTTACCCATTTTCCAAAAAGAAATAATAATTTTATGAACAGAAATAATAATAACAATACTGGTAATATATATATAATAATAATCAAAGGTCAAACATCATATCTGAAGAACTATATAACAATAACTATGACGAAGTGAAATAATTAGAAGAAACAGTTGAATTGGCAGATAATTTTGAAAATTCCGCTATTACAGAAAAAAAAAATGATAAAAGACAAAATCAAAGTTTTCGGAAGGCTCCTCAGAAAAGAAATCCGAGGTAGTAGAAATAAATAAAGCACATTTAAGTGAATCTAATACTGCGATTAATTCTTTATCAGGTATAAAACCAAATTGCGATTTGTCAGATTTATTTAATATTGAAAATATCAAAATTGAGAATATGATATTAATAAAATTTATATATCTGATATTCAAATGAAACCGCGAAAAAAAGTATTGTATTGAATGATAATGATTTAAAAATAAAAGGAAATACAAGAAAAATGGATAAGGAGATAGTGAAAGCAAATGAAAATATACAGGTTCTTAAAGAAAGAGTAAACCAAGTGAATGAAAATGATACGGAAAATGAAAACTTTAACAATCGCACAGAAGAAAATAATCAAAATATAAATAATGAAATTGGAGAAAGGAACGAGAAAATGAATGAAAATACAAAAAAGAATAGAAATAAGAAAATGAACGAATATATAATGAAGAATAGAAATAAGAAAATTGTTGATAGAAATCAGAAAATAATTCGAAAATGAATGAAAATATAAAGAAGAATAGAAATAAAAAAATTGTTGATGGAAATAAGAAAATAAAAGAAGGTAACAAGAAAATAGTCTGGTCTGGTGTGGTCTCCGTAGGCTAGTGGAATGGTGCTCTGTCTGCTAACCGAGAGGTCCCAGGATCAAACCCGGGCCTAGTTAACATCATAATTAAAAATTCGGAGAGCCACCTGTCGGAAGGCAATGGCAAACCACCGACAGTATTCTGCCTAGTACAGCCTCTCAAGATAGACGTTCGGATCCGTCGTTAAACTGTAGGTCCCTTCTATCTGTGGTAACTGGAGAGCACAACACAGGTAGAAGTAAGAGGTCGCCTACGTCCGATCACGGATATGGCACTGTAAGAAGAAGAACAAGAAAATAAGTGGAAATATAAAAAGGAATATAAATAAGAAAACTGTTGAGAGAAATAGGAAAAGAGAAGAAAGTAACAAGAGCGTAAACAGTAGGTATGAAGGAAGCAATGAAAAAGTAAACAAGAAGATTCAAAATCGTAAATATGAAATAAGAGGACAATCCAACATTCAAAGATTGCAAGATTTCATTAGAAAAAATTGGGAACATTTTGCATTAAGGTGGTTCTCAATTTAAGAAATAATTAAATGGTTGAAATATATGTTATAAAAGTAGAACTAGACATAAATAATAATAAGGTAATTGAACATGAAATTGATGTAATAATAATTTCCAAAGAAATAATATGAAATATTAAATTTTTTCGTTTGGTGATTGTATTCATTCTGTTAGGATGTAAATTGAGATCTTCTGAAATAATTAAAGGATCTAGATTACTTTGAGTTGAAAGATCACTTTTGATTTAAACGATATTTGTTAAATTCATGTGATTTTCCTTCGGTTTAAATGATACTCCTTTGATTTTAATGATACTTATCTGATTTGAATAATCTTCTTTAGATTTAAATGAATCCTTTTGATCTGGATGATCATTTAGTACTATCTCATTATCCACACAATCACAAAGAATTCTCTAAGTTATCATATGGAAAAACTCCAGATAAAAACGCTCAAGTTGAAGAAAAAATTAATAATAAAAGAAATGAAAACAGAACTGATCCACCGTCTTATTCAAACCAAGAAATAGAATACATACAAACGAGATCCAGAGATAGGTAAGAAATAATCAAAATCCAAAAGAGCAGAAATTAATAAAGACCGAGGCATAATTTTAGAAACTAATAAAGGAAATTATCACAAAAATATAATTAGAAAACCTAAAATGAATTGTAACAAATTGTTACAGCAAAATGAAACTGATGATAATGGTAGTCCTGTTCCTGGTTCTTCATACTAAATGTAAAACCGAAGACATTCATGTTAGTAAATTGAATAACTTAATATTACCAATTAGTCTAGGATTGTGTAAGCTTATTTATATTAAACATACTTTCATATATTATATAAATTGAAAGGAAGTTAGTAACCAAATATAAACTGTTAAACAATATTTTTATAAGTTAAGAATTAGTTTAGTAGAAGCTAATGCGACAAACTATTTCATTCCATGATTTGGCCGAACAAATGATGGAAACAACGAGAAGTTTAATCAATACATTGGATAGAAAATCAGAAAGCATTTATCCTCATATTAGATCAAAGAGAGGATCAATAAACGCGTTGATAAATGGCTTTTTGGTACTCTTGACTCCTACGATGAAGAGAAATATGAAACCGCGAAAAATATATTACAACAAAACCAAAAACAAACAATTCAAGAATTTAATATGCAAATATCCTTAAACAAGGAACTAATTGATCACTATAATAAATCATTACCTTATGGCATAATCAACAGAAAAAACAAGATAATTTTGAAAATTTTCATATATCGATAGAATAATAACTTTAAATAATTGTATCACCTTTTATAGCACGATTTCACATATTAATCTGGATTGTCAAAATTTTAATCACGTTAATTGATAACATCGAAAATTCCATTACTAACATTTTCCAAATTAAATTCATAGCTCATTGATTTCAAATCAAGAAATTGTAGAAATGATAAAGTATTTGCATACAAAGTTAAAAAGTTATAATTAGTGTTTTTATTTAAATAATCCTCGTACCGCGTTCAATACTAATAAAACAGTAATTACTTTTTGTCCTAATTCACATAGATTTTAAAAATAATGTAAATAAAGTTATAAGAAACGGCAATTCACATTTCGCATTGTAATTAGTCCACATGTTTAAGATTCATCTAAAAAGTTCCTTTGTTCTACCACTTCCTTTTTGACGACCCTGTAAGCATGAACCACATTTTTAGTGAAAAAATTTTTGAGATAATTACGTTATTAATACTGAGCCAAAAAAAAACATAAAAAAAATGTATTAATATCACCTACAAATTCGTTCATATTTGGTCATGCTATCAAAAAATCCTATTAGCATTCGACTGTTGATTATTTGGAATACGAAAGAAGAAAAAAACTGTATATTTTCATACAATTAAAGCATGTTACAATATTTTTAGTATATCATAACAGGTGTAACTACTCTCACCGGTACGTACTTATCACAGTCAATAATAAAGATGGGAACTAATCGTTACATTTAACGTTTCCATAACGATTTTCACATACCGGTAATTACTCGATTTACAATTGACAAATTAGTTGAATGTGCACAAAAATAGTATCATTCATCTCCTAACGAAAGTTAAAAAGCTTGAATGGTACAAAAGATAAAAGACATCCGGTACTTTATATCAATCTTGTTTTTTGCTATATATTTTAATTGCTGCTCGAAAAAGCTTTTAAATCATTCCTAATGAATATGCAGAACGTTTCCTTTAAATGTTCAACAGTGTGTTAAATAACAAAAAAACAAAAGTTCCTCTTCCAATATAAACATTCGCAATCAATTAATTTATACATAACGATTATTTGAATGGACTACAGAACCGTAACAGGAGAAACGGTAATAACAGCAATTAATAATAATTTTTAAAAGATTATAGTAAACCAGTTTAATTCGCAAACGTGGATGATTAGATCATGATACCGTATTCTTTTTAAATAATTGAATGTATTTAATATTAGATGATTATTAGAATACCGTTAAATATACAGAAGTTTGTAATAAAAATGGAAAAAAAATTATAGGAAATATCATAATTTTTCCAATATTTCATTTATCCAGATTTTTGTTATAAAAACTGACAGACATATTTTATACCTATGAATGAACGTAGTTACTATAACAAGATAGTCTTCATCTATTTATCAGTTATGCTTTTTAGAAGTGAGAAAATGGAACAATAAATCAGACTCAAACCACCTAAGAACAGATCGTTGGTGCATTCCTTCCGATGCTACTTTCTTTGTATCACTGGATTTTTAGCATGAGGCAGGTCGCTAACCCGGTTTCACACAGCGCTTTTGAAATATATTATGATCGACAATTGTGTAAATTGTAAAAAAACAGTGTCCATTTTGTTATTTCTTGCTTTCTTGGTATTGTTTTATTATAATAATATAAAAACATTTCTTGTCAGGACTAATTTGAAAATGGACTCAGACTAGCAGACAATTGCTCTCAAAGCAAATGCTAAATATACATTGTTGAATAAATTGCAAATTACATGATTATCAGGTAGCTGAAATTTGTTAAATTGATTGAAAACTTCAAGTGAGTCTTTAATGTAATATTCTGTATTTAAGTTATAAGCTTTTGTTAAAATGTCAGTGACATATGAACCTAATAAATTAGTTGGTGGACCAAAAGAAGATATACAGAAGTACCGCTCTGAAACTCACCACAAAAGTAATAACCACCAAAATCACCAACGAAATAGATCTAGGAGATGAACAACAAGGCTTCAGATCCGGACGATCCTGTAACGATGCAGTTATTGTCGTCAGGCAAGTCATGGAAAAGTTATTGGAATACAACGTCCCGGCCTTCTGCTGCTTTATAGACGTACAGAAGGCATTCGATCGGGTAGAGCTGAACGATGTTCCCGGCCTTCTGCTGCTTTATAGACGTACAGAAGGCATTCGATCGAGTAGAGCTGAACGATGTTATTCACCGGTTATATAAACGAAACATTCCATCAGATACCATCAAGACTATCGAAAGCATATACAGCAAAAATAACATACAGGCCAGAATTAATAACGAACTAACACAGCCGATACCAGTGGAAAGAGAAATACGTCAAGGAGACTCACTCACTCTTTAACCTCATCATGGATGAAACTATCCATAAAGTGAAAAGTCTGAATAGAGGGTACAGAATGGGTGAAGAAACTATCTCTATAGTATATGATATGCAGTTGATGCCGTACTGATTGCAGAGAATGAAGATGATCTTCAGAGACTTCAACATCAATTTAATATAACAGTGAGAAAGTTTAGCATGATAATATCACCGAATAAAACAAAGAGTATGGTGATATCTAAAGATTCAGTAAGGTGCAAGCTGGAAGTGGACAGAAATATGATCCAGCAAGAAAAAAGCATCGAACACCTGGGAATACTAATGCACAGTTATGGAGATACAGAAGCTGGAGTTGTCCAACAAATAAACAAAGCCAACAGAATAGCAGGATGTCTTAAATACAATAACTGGCGAAACAAACATTTACGGACAGAAACAAAGGCCAGGATTTATAAGACAGTGGTGAGGCCAATTATGACCTACACTGCGAAAACAAGACCTGATACAACAAGGACAAAAAGACTGATGGAAACATGTGAAATGAAAATAGTTCCTGATATCACAGGAAAAACACTATGGAACAGACAACGTAGCGCAGACCTCAGGCAAAACTGTAATATGGAGAACATAAATGAATGGACCCTGAAAAGGAAGTAGAATGGGAGAGAGAAGATTGGTGAACATTGCAGGAGACAGATCCCCAAACGGCCGAAGGAGTATTGGAAAGCCAAGAAAAAGATAGAGTGATAACCTGGATATATAGTGAGGAGGCACCCGAAGATGGAACAGGCTCGAGCCTATTAAGGAAGCAGAAAGAAGAAGGAGAAGACTGTTAGTTACAATTATCTTTGAGTGCATTTTCAGAAATTCCGTTGATTTATAGTATGATTAGAATAAATTATTTGATTTTTGGTTTATTTGCAATAAAATGTGCTCAACGAGTATGGAGAAAAGAAGAGTGTAAAAAATGGTTTTAGATAAAAGACTCCTTAGACAACTACATAAAAGTTCTACATTCAGAACTCACATTAAAACTACATCCAGTAGAATTTGACTGTTCAGATGACAAAATCAGAGAAAGTGTCAGCACGATGATCCACAAGAAATTTAAGAAATAAGAACAAAAACTTGAACACACACAACATAGAATTCAATACTCTAAACATCATGAAACTGTAAGTACCTACATTCCAACACACTTTGAACCACGATTTGAAAACCTTTCAGACACTAATTTTACAGATAGTGAAATACAATTTTCAAATAAAGGTTTAAAGTACAGCATACCACCAAAATTTACGAATAATGTTGAACAAATTATAGCTACAGAGTCAGAAATTGCTTTAAAATCTACTTCAAATAATTTTCTTTATAAGAAATTAAAAATTGCCAATTTAATAAAAAATATTGAACCTTCAAAAGTTAAACGTCAAACAAAAAATGACATTACAGTTTTAAATGCAATCAAAAAGAAACAGTTACAAAATCTGATAAGGGGAACACAACTGTCATATCGACAACTGAAAATTATAATTAAAAAATGTATAACTTTATAGAATCTAGTGATGTAAAAGTTCTTACAGCAGACCCCACAAAGAAGTTTTCTAATAATGTAAGGTTTTTTTTTAATAATTCAAGTTATCTTTTGAGTGATTACGAAAAGAGGTCCATGATACATAAGAATTCTCATTGTCCACAATTATATGGAACCGTTAAATTACATAAAATAACGAAACCAATTGGACCTGTAGTTTCTTATGTTAATACTCCTAATAATATATTAGCAAAGAAGCTTAACAATATACTTAATAGTTACGGATATGAATCTAAGTACTCAATTAGAAATTCAATAGAACTAATCAAAAAATTAAAAGCATTCCAATTATAAGATAACGCTAATCTTATTTCATTTGACGTTACTAATATGTTCACTAAAATTCTTCCTAAAGAATGTCTAATAGTTGTGAGAAAATTACTAGAAGATAAAAATATTAATCCAGGAATAATATCAGATATACTTAATTTGTTTGATGTATGTATTAATCAGAATTATTTCGCTTTTGACAATAACATATATTAGTGTTTTTAAATGAAACTCAAGGTCTCTAGCATATTCCACGAAGTAAGGGTCGAGACAGTCAATAACATATATAATTAAAATGAAGGTTTACCAATGGGAAGCCCTATATCACCTATTTTGGCAAACATTTTTATGGACAGTTTAGAAAGAAAAATCTTTGAGAGTAATATTTCAAAAAATGTTTTATTTTGGTATAGATATGTAGATGACATATTAGCTTGTTTTATAGGTAGTGAACGACAATTAGATATATTTTTCAACCACATTAATAATTTACTCCCAAAAATTAAATTTACGTTAGACGTTGAAGAAAATTCAAAGAGTTAATGATGTACTTGATCATGCAATTTACCGGAAACCAACACACACTGATGTGACAATTCCTTATAGTTCCAATCACCCCATGTCACATAAACTAGCGGTATACAATTCAATGATACATAGAGCATTTTCAGTTCATATGAACAAGTGTAATTTTCATAGAGATATTAGTACAATTAGACACATAACAACATCCAACGGTTATCCATTACATATGATAAATAAGCTAATTAATAAAAAAGAAGAAAAAGTGGCATCACAACTAATATTTCCTAAACAAACTGAAGAAATAAGAACTTATAAAACCATCACATATGCAGGAAATATTTCTAATAATATTTGAAAGATAATATCTTCGGCAACGAATACAACAATTGCTTTTAAAACAGAAAGTAACGTAAGTAAAAAATTATTAAATGTTAAAACAAAAATACCAACATTAAAGAAATCAGGTATATATAAATTCAAATGTCCAGAATGTAATGCTGTCTATTTGGGTCAGACCCTTAGAAATTTTGAAATCCGATACAGTGAACACTCACGAGCATACAGATTAAAACAACCAAATAAATCTCATTACGCAAAACATCTACTTGACACCAACCATTCATTGACACCTAACACAGAGCTAGAAGTACTACATATTTGTGATAAGAAACAAGAACTGGATTTCCTTGAAGAACTCGAAATTAGAAGACATTCAAGAAACCCACAATATGAAGTTGTCAATGAACAGTTGAATCTAGGGAATTCTCCACTAATAAACTGTCTTCTTAAGTGATAATTGTGAAGATCAGCAGATATAGTTTTCCTCGTTTTCTATACTATTGCACAGTTATACTGATCTTAATTGGAAAAATTATATCCAGGATATCACCATAGGGCTAATAATATCTAAGCTTCAATATTTGTAATATCACATCTTCTCCTTTTTTCTATTAACATATATTAAGTCAATCACAAGGTAGGTCACTTCTTGGTCTAGCCAAAAATAACTACTAAACATCAGGTAGACATCAAATGAAATGTAACTTCTGACGATGATATTCAGTTATCGAAACAATTGTCAATTTTTAAAATGTTCAACATTTTTCATTATATTGTGGAATTAGCTAGAAACGTTGAGATTCATTTAAAACACTATTTGATTTGTTATTATATTTGTTGATTTTGCTATTAATGTTTTTTCAAATGGTCATCCGAAGTTTGTGATGTACTATATTCAACATCTGCTAGTAAATGTTTTATTTGAATTGGCTCAATACTAAATTTAGGACCAAAAAACAAAAAACATAAAATATCCTCTGGAATTTCAATGCTAGTAGGTTTTTTTTATCCATTTAGGGCTTGTATTCAATTTTATTTTAAATTCTTGTTCTTTAAGTTTATTTAATTTATTGTATGTTTTTATTTGAAAAATTGAATAGATGAGGCTTTTACTTGATGAATATCCATACTGAACGATGAAATAAAACAATATAATTTGTTCAAAACTTCATTTATTTGAACTAATGTTCAATTTAAACTGAGCTAGCTTTCACAGTAGCTTTCTCAAAACGAATGAAGGTATAATATATTATATATAATATATATTATATGTAATATGTGTATAATATATTATACCTTCATTCGTTTTGACAAAGCTACTGTGTTAGTGAAACGCATCAACCAGTTTAAATTGAACACTAGTTCAAATAAATGAAGTTTTAAACAAGTTATATTGTTTTCTTTCATCGGTCTGTTTTTATTCTTTATCGAGTAAAACAGTTTATCATAGGTTTTTGTTCGACGAAATGCAAAATTATTGAAAATATACTCTGAAGTTGATTGTATGATTTCAGTTTTAAAAAAATTCAAATTATGTTCAAGGTTTACAAGTAATGATTTAAATAAAAAACTGGCATTCTTCTTTACATAGATATTTTGTCTATGTAGGTCTGTCAATGGTACAGTGGAATTCTCTTTCCCATACCGACAAGTAGCTTTTCTCGTCTCATTAAAAAAATCCTATTTTCGAATTATGCAATAATGAGTTCACCCACAAAAACTTCAACATGTTGTCGATATCAGGATAATTTAAGTTCAAAAATACAAATATGCGTCAAACATTGCATAATAGTTACCTAACTAAAACATTTTTTTAAGTACTTTGAGGTTAGAAATGATGATAAGAAAAATAAATAATAAAAGTTACCTTAGTAATTAAAAGATCTTGCTAGATATGCAACAGCTTCATGAAACTTTTCATTTGATATACCTCACTATGAAACTAGAAATTATTAAGCCAACGAGGCATTATTGCATAATGTAATTTTGTGTGTTGATACATTATCGTGAAATAATAAATGTAATGTAACTTTATAAAACTGCTACTAGGTCGTTCCACCGTATCAGTATGGGTTTAACCATTTTTGTTTGGTATGGAATAGCACTTTGCGGAATTAAAGAGTGGAATAACTGAGTTTGTGCAAAAATGTGCATGGACTCATTATTGCATAACACCATGCAAATACACAATTGCAGTATTTTTCTTGAATCATCTTCGCAGTTGAATTCCAAATCGATCTAACTGCATATTCTTTATAATCTTCTCCATTCCACTGTTTTTTATAATAGGCTTACTGCAAGTGAACTAGATTTGTAAAGTGGACTGTATGTTCTCGTTCACTGCTACATTAAAGGTTAATGCTTTATTTTTCGGCGATAGGTTTTTATAATGAAGGACCAGTAGTCATTTTAAGTAACATTTAATATAAACACTTAAACACGACAAATATTCCATCGTAAATCAATCTTGCAAAAAATTGCTAGTCAGGTAGAAATGACCACAGCGGGTTGATAATACTAGTACACAGTTTGGTTTTCTCATACACCAATACGTAATTAATATTTTTTGTCATGCTGATTCTAAATCTGATTTCAAATTTGCTATAAAACGCTATGAATTTACATTATTTCAAAGTTACTTTTATATAAGAAAGGTACTGCAACAAATGTTGTTCAGCCAAACATTGAGTGGATGTGTCTGAACATGTTTTCTACGTCAGATCACTTAAACCACGTCCACTTTTGCTCTGGAACCAATCAAATTAAGAATTGGTAGATTTCTGACTATTTGGGTATATAAAGAACTACACACGGCTTTTTTGATTCCACTATCGAGTCGGGCAGCTAAATCTCCAAAAACACCATGCTTACACCGTGGATCGCCAATAGACGACCCCTCGGTAGAATTCCCAAGAAGAAGCACCCATTTCCTCCGTTACGCTTACTAGCCACGGCCTACGACGACCTCCCCGACGAATACATTGACTACCTGGACAGCTCCCCAATTTCCATCCGATAACAGTAAAAATCACACAATAATTCTCATACTTATTCTAGGTTAATACATCTCTACTCACTTTCCGCAACAAAGTTCAAAATCATCCATATTTTAACGATCTCTAACAATCTAAAATCTTTCAATCTCAACTATTAATTCGTTCAACATTTTTGATAAACACTATACTTTCAGCCGCCCCCACACAACCCAGGTCGGTGTTGCAGGTTTTTTGCGGTTTTCCTGCATACTCTGTGAATTTATTCACTAGCCAAATGGATCAACGATCGACGCACCCGCATTTTTAGATTATTATTATTATTATACCGCCGACCACCGTAAATAGTCCCGAACCACCGAGGGCACGTCACCGCAACTTTTCATCAATCTCAACAACTCAGTATATTCCATACACTTTTGAAAAATATCTCCTATACACTTTTCTTTCGTAAATTCCCAAAACCAATGAAAATCTTAAATCTCTAATATTTCATTATATTTCTTCTTAATATCGGAGACATTTCAAATTGATCCAAATTCAGTTAACAACACCCTTTCACTTTAAATAATTTCAATAATTCCTGACACCTAGCCAGCTCAACTCATATATCTATGTATCGGCAACGATACATGGTTCGTCTTCAACATTTAAGCCCCCATCCTAGACACTTTTTGTCACACTATCTCTGCACACTTTTGAGCTTCGCTGCTTCCAAACACCATCCCCCTATACACCCCAACACATACAACCCTCCAGTTGTTTTCTAGCGAAAAGCCCATCAACCTCTCTTTATAATCTATACACTTTTTAAACAAATTTTCCTAGACACTTCTCAAATAAATTCTTACTAGACACCGTTCCGACCCCCTACTCAATTTCTCAGTCAACGCGCACAAAACCACCCAACACACCCCCAACCCAGCCCTGAAGAGGAAACCAATCCTACACCAGGGCATCACAAGAAAAGTTCAACTTCTCCCAAGAATACTCCATTCAACAGAATCAATCACGAACTTCTCTCTCTCTCTCTCTCTCTCTCTCTCTCTCTCTCTCTCTCTCTCTCTCTCTCTCTCTCTCTCTCTTTTGATTCAGTGTAAGTCCGTTTGTGATAGCTGAACGTCCTTTTATTTCATAATGTCCCGTACGTGTGTAAATAATCCAAACAGCTTCTGTTATATATGTGGAGAATTCACTACCCAACGGCATAAGCGAAATATTACACCTTCAATAGAAAACGTATTTTCACTATTTTGGCTTAACCATTGAACACCAAGACAAGACATGGGCTCCCAGCATCTGCTGTGCACGCTGTGCTGTTACTCTTAGAGGCTGGTCAATCGCTATGCCATTTGCAAGACGTATGATTTGGAGTGAAAAAACTGACCATTAAACCGATTGCTACTTTTGCTGCACAAAAACTTTAAGGTTTTCCACAAAAAATAAGAAAAATATTAGTTATGCTAGTCTCCAGAGGAATGACGTCTTTTTATCGATGCTTCCAAATTGAGTTTGAAAGCTGTCCTACTTCACATAGGAAAAGTTCATCTATCCATCCCCGTTGGCCACGCAATCCACATGAAAGAAACATATGAAAATGTGACTCGTCTTCTCGACAGAATTAATTACATATTGTACAAATAGCATATCAGCGCAGACCTAAAAGTTGTAGCAACTCTACTCGGTTCACAACTAGAGTATACAAAGCACTGCTGTTTTCTTTGTGAGTGGGACAGTCGAGCAAGAAATTCCCGCTACATTGTTAAAACTGGCCATTCAGGGTTCAGTATATTTCTGGACAAAAGTATATACTTCATAAGTCACAAGTGGAACCTGATAAGATATTTTTACCGCCATTACACGTAAAATTAGGTTTGATTAAAAATTTCGTCAAAGCAATGGATAAAGATGGCCGTAGATTCCAATACCTAAAACAAAAATTTCCCAATATCTCAGATGGAAAACTTCTGGACTATATTGCTCAAGTTACATAAATATTTACAGTTTTGACGTAATTGAACAGGTGATAAAATCTATAACTTTATACAACACAAATTATTTTATAATTTGTATCTAAAATAAATGATCGAGTATCAACGTATAATAAGTCATTTCATGTTTTATACAGATTGGACACATTTGTCAAGAAGCAACTATTATTTTGACGTCTATTTTAAATTAAACCATTATATATGATTTAGGTTATTGATGTCACTTCTGAAATTAATTGCGTTTTCATTTTGTTTTATTCTGATCATTTCCAAATATGTACGTTTTTATTGTGTTTGTTTCTTTATCTAAGATTTTTATTTCATCGTAATTAAAATCATGATTTAGTTCCTGTTGGTGCTTTGTTAACGCGGTAACATCAGATTTTCAGTTGCGATGGGCTTGCAATCTTTTATTTTGATATTGTTTAGTTTGCCCGATATATACACCATTACTATCTTCACACCCTATTTCTTATAGGTTGGTGTTTGTTTATTTTTGGGAATTTTGGTTTTTAATTTACTAAAGAGGTTATTGTTGTGTTATGTTGTGTCATTTTAAAGTATTATTAATTATTTCTGATAGTGAATGTGTGTATGGTAAAAGTATGTATTTGGCTGTATTATCAAAATTTATATTTTTATTATTAGTATTATGAATTGTATGAATTCTCTTTTTTATTAATTCCTCATAAAATGATTGCGGATAGTTATTTTCTTCTCTAAAGTTTCTCTTACTTTTCTTAAGTTGTCTTTTCGAAATTTAGGATGTGCTAGTTTTATAGCTGTATCTGTTAACATTTTCACAGCATTTGCTTTGTGTTGTATTGATGCATGTGAAAGAAAGTTTCTATATCTATTGGATGAAATTTCTTCTGTATACCAGTTAGTGTAAATTTTTCCTGTTGTATCGTATTTTATGGTTGTATCTAGAAAATTCAAGCTTTTGTTATCTTCCATTTCTATAGGGAATTTAAGCGAGGATGAAATGCGTTGAATTTATCTAATATTTCTTTTTCTTCATCCGCAGGAACATTTGTTATACAGTCATCTACACATCTTCTAAAACCTATTGGTTTAAAACTTAGTGATTGAATTACATTCTCCTCGACATACTCCATAACCAGATTTGCTATAGTTGCATCTATTGGAGCTCCTATGGCAACTCCATATATTTGAGAATAATATTTATTATCAAATATATAATATGTCGAGAAAAGACATATATTTATTTATTTCCCCCTTAATCTCGTCAATTACTGATATGAATAACGATATTTATGCCATGGAAGAGAATATTTCGACTAATATGAAGAACGATATTTCTACTATAAAGAACAATTTCTCTGATATGAGGAACGATATTTTCGCTATACGAACGATATTTCTGCTAATATGGACGAGAAGATTTCAACTATAAAGAGATATTTCTACTATGAAGAACGATATTTCTGCCGATATAAAATGATGATGAAATTTTGTCTGTAAAGTTTGACATTGAAAATAAGATGATATCGATGGACGATAAACTCGAGAATAAAATATCAATTATGGAAAACCAGATGGACGAGGAAATCAAGGAGTAAGAGAGAAAGATTGTCGATTTAAGAACACAAAACACTCCAGCAGATGAAAAGAAGACCGATCAAACAAAACCTAGCAAGCCAGAAACATACCCTAAGTTAGAAGACATTGGCAGTTTTTCCCGAATCAAGGCTCCAACGTTCGGTAGAAAAATGTCGTGGACCAATTACGTAAAACAGTTTGAAGCAGCTGCTAGAGTGAATTGGTCCGATAGGTAGAAGGCGGAGAACTTAACCATCGCGCTTCAGGGAGATGCCTTAGATGTACTACAGATGATACCACTTGAAGAAACGGATGACTTCGAGCAACTGTTGACAATGCTGAAGAACCAAAGGCAGAAACGTGACGCAGGAAGAGTATGAAGTGGATATTGCCCGATTAGTTCGATTCGCTTATCCATCAGCACTAGAGAATATAATGGAATATTTGAGCATCCATGCCTTTATTGGCGGCTTATGTGACCACGATATGGAGAGGATGCTACGATTAGCCTATCCCAAAACAATGGTAGATGTATTAACCGCTGCTTTTGAATACGAAGCAGCCACGATGACTTCGGGATACAACTAAGGTAGGACCATACAGGAAGAAGGTGACGATGACAGAGTTGACCAGATCGTTAACTCATTGAAAAGGTATGGTAGACAAGAAGCCGACGAAGATCAGGTGCTAAAATTGTGGAGAGCTAGCATGCACGCAGCTTGTGTAATCATTCTACGACTCATGCAAACCAAAAACCTCTTAAATGCAAAGCAGCTAAGAAGAATTCGCGCTACAACAACGGTAGGACCATGCAGGAAGAAGGTGACGAAGACCAAATTGACCAGATCGTCAACTTGTTGAAAAGTATGGCAGACAAGAAGCCGAAGAAGATCAAATTCCGGAAGCGTGGCAAGCTAGAGCACTTACGCAGCCCGTTTATGCGCCCCAATACTGCTGCAACCCAAGAACTCCAATCGCAGGGGAAATTATACAGGGGCGAACATCGGGCTGATGTGAATGACCGAAACGCCGACTCTCTACTTAGAAGGTCATGCCCTGTAGAATATTCTCGCTGCAACGAGTCGACATCTGAGGAATTTGCTGTTTCAATAATTACGGTAGTCAACGAAGAATGGTCACCCATCAGGATCAGAGAAGATCAAGGAACGATTATCACCTAAAGAAGATTTGGCAAAGGGAGGAAGAGAATCGGCGACCTACCTGGCAAGAAATGTCAAGATGTTCACCGACAATTGGGGAGTCCCCTGTCGGTGGAACAACGCCTGTGAAAAGAATCTTTGAGAACGATGATGGTTCCGAGAAGAGAAGACAGATAGTAATCCCAGGAACGAGAGTAGCAGAGGTACTGAGAAAGTTACAAGACAGTTCGTCGGGAGGTCATCTGGGAGTGAAGGAAATCCTTCAGTGAGTACGTGAAAAGTTGTATTGAAGGAACAGCTCCGACAATGTGAAGGACTGGTGTACGAAATATACGACTTGTGCTACGAGTATTGGACCACATCGCAAAAGAAAAGCAGCCATGGAACAATATAATTTTGGAATCCCCTTCGGAAGGATTTCTTTAGACATCGCTGGACCACTCCTGACGACAGAAAATGGTGGTAAATACATCCTGGTAGTAATGGATTATTTCACAAAGTGGGTCGAAATTTACGCGATTCCGAATCAAGAGGCCACAACTATCGCCGATGTACTGGTGAAAGAAATTATCAGCCGATATGGAGTGTCCTTGGAAGTCCACAGCGATCAATTTCGAGAGCCTGGTATTCCAGGAAATTTGTGGCAAGAAGACCAGGACAGCAGCGTTGCAACCACAGTCAAATGGAATGGTCGAAAGAATGAACAGGACCATTGGAAAATAACTGTCCAAAGTAGTTTCCAACCACCAGAGAGATTGGGATCAGTCTTTTCTTATTTGCGTTGGTTTATCAATCTGCCATAAATGAGTCCACGTGTGAAATACCTGCGAAAATTCTATTCAGACGTGAAGTGAGGCTTTCTTGTGACCTGATGTTTGACTGTCGGCCTGGCGAAGATCTAGCAAGAGAAGATTACGTGATCCAATTGAGAAAAAGGAGGGACAATGTGCAAGAATTGGTTCGAACGTATCTTCAAGTTGCCAGTGACAAAATGAGAAAACGGTTTAATACGCAGGCCACTGAAGACAATTTCACAAGTTACACAACCCTACAAGGAGAAAAGGATTTCTTCCCAAAATTACAGAAATCATGGGGATAAGCAAGATCCCCAATGGAAAATCGAGACCTTCGACCTTTAAAGAATTCATGGGCGCATACGGAGGTACCGGGAACGCCAGATACGGAGTCACTACAGAACAAAAACAAGATTTGTTCACGCTCTCGGAAGAGTACTCACTGGCATCGAACATATCCGCCAGTAACAAACAGGCACGAGGTTTGGCAACCGTCTTTCTAAAACAGTTTGGACAATTAGATAAACTTGAAGATCAGATGCCATACCTTGGCAAGACACTGAGACTCAAAGACAATTCGCGGTACGTCTTCGAAGCCTTCGAGATCATATCTCCGCCAGTAACAAACTCGCAGGAGGTTTGGCAACCGTCTTTCTTAAGCAGTTTTGACAATTAGATAAACTGGAAGACGAGATGCCATCCCTTGGCAAGACACTGAGAGTCAAAGACAATTCGCGGTACGTCTTCGAAGCCTTCGAGAGCATGTGCTGGAATCTCACGTGGAAAACTAGCAATCCCCATGATAGAGAGCAACCAGTTGGATTAGCGACTTATCAGGAACATTATAGAGGTGATTTTCCAAGATACCGATGGCCACATATTAATTTGCAGCTATACGTCTCGTTATCGATACCCGCTGAAGACGGTGTACTATTATTTCCATACGACCGGAAGACATGGGCCCAGTTGCCGATTTAACCACCTAGTTCCGGCTACACAGAAGTTCCGGAAGGAGGGGGCAATGTTACGAAATGGCACATTGGTGTAGTCCCTGAATACTACTTTGTCTAAGCTATGTATGAAGATTAAAATTTTGGCGGACGCGCGGGGATTTCTCCGAACTGTTTACCTTTATTTGTTGTGACTATTCTTATCTAGGATTTCCAGTAAGGTCCATTTGGTTTTTTGTGAGCCGCAATCTAGAAGGATCCAAAAACGAAGGCACCTAATATATAAGACAGGCGACCTATCTACGGAGTGAGTTTATAATTTGATCTCGTGAGAAGAAAAACAGTTTACAAGTGAATAGTGAATTAAGTCTAAGTAAATAAACAGTAGTGAATAGTTTAGTGAATAAATAAATTAAGTGAGTAGACTATTGGCCTTAATGGTATATTTGGTTAATGCAATTTAGGTAATTCATAAATAGTAGATGGGTGTTCATTATGTATGCAAAATTTGTTTTTTAATTTATTATTTACAAACCCTAATTTATACCACCTTTTTATTAGTTCAGAAAGAATGCAAGCCCATCGCAACTGAAAAACTAATGTTACCGCGTTGACAAAGCAACAACAAACAACAGGGGCTAAATCACAAATTTAATTATGATGAACTAAAAAACGTAGATATAGAAACAAACACAAAACAACGTACATATTTGGAAATGATCAGGTTAAAACAAAATAAAAACGCAATTAATTTTAGAAGTGACATCACTAACCTAAGTCACACGGTTTCATTTACAATAGTACAATAAAAATATACATCAAAATAACTGTTGCATCTTGACAAATGTGTCCAATCTGTAGGCAACATGAAATGGATAAATATACCTTTATACAGTAGAAACTATTAAAACTTGTTAAACAAATTTTAACATAAAAAAACATTAAAAAAACATAATACCAATTTTATTGATACTCGATCATTTAGATACAAATTTTAAAATTATTTTTGAAATGTTTTGTATTATATAAACTCATAGATTTTATAAGTATTTTATTTCCTGTTAAATAACTGTAGATATTTGTATGATTTGGAAAGGTCAATAAAATTCTAATTAAAGTAAAGTAGACTTTTCATTCCAAGAATAGTTGATACAAAAACTATATATGTATATAGGTAAAAACCGTAGTTTGTCTGGTTTAGTATTAAGTTAAAAAACGGATCCAAAGTTGATTAGTTGGATTTCCTTGATAGATTTGTCCTTTGCGGAGGCGAGTTGGTAACTACCCGAACGTTTTTAAGTGACTGTTAGGAGATTTAAAAATAACTGCTCTCTGAGAGCGAAGTGTCTCTGCTTTTTATTATGTCTGATCGATCCCTTGTAAGATTAGTTGGCGTATGTAAAATAAACTATACCTGGCTGGGGTAGTTTTGTCAGCCCTGAACATACAAAAATATTTTTATCTTGGTGTGGAACTCGGCGCATTGTGTGGTCCACTAACTATATATGAATGTTTTGTCACTTAATCCTTACAAATTTATTCAATTTGAGAAATCGCTATGTGGGCATATGAATAGACTTTCAGAAACTTAGTGCTAGACTACCGCTGAGAAGGGTTCCTGAAGGGGCGCCAATTCAGCGGGGGTACTTGACTGGTGATTCACAGACCAATGTTTCTATTAATTGTTCGCAATCGAGGCAAACGCAATTGGAAGGTTGCAGCAAGGCTTAATGCTCTAATATATCTGCTGCTTCTTGTAACGGAGTTATTTCCGACAGTAATTTCGAATTTGACAAAACTCCATAAATTGTTTGCTTCTCGAAGCTTTAGTATTTTTTGTGGAATGCGGAATTGATGTGTCAGTATTTTTTGTTATTTGTTGAGTCATGTTGTATAATTCACAATCAAGTATCAACCTTAGAGTGATAATAAACATAGAGAGGGCTATTAATTCATATACACGTTTATTTTTGCGGCCAACAATTCTAAACGCCAGTAGTGAAATCATGAATGATTTACAAAAAGTGGGGATAGTATTCTAGATACATTTCCTTGGTAATTTTGGCTGTTTTTCTGACAAACTTAGCACAGAGGAATCATGATAATCCAAAAACATGTCATTAATTAACTTAAAAGTTTATTTTGTCACTAAATGTCTTGAAAAACACATCAAAACGAAATAACCAAATGTTCACTTTTTAGTCGTAATAGCGCTCGTATAAACAAACCACGTTTGACATTATTTACTACAATACTACGACGTATTTGAAATGATCGTCGATCACATTCTGGCGATATTTGCATCTCTCTTTATATGGTAATTAAACAAGGACAAAACTACTAAATAGATTACTATTGACACAAGTACTGACATTTTGAGGAACGTTGCCACTTTTAGTTATAACCATAAAGGTATCTAAGGTTATAACAAATACTTGTTTAAAATTCATATAAGAATATGCCTTTATTAAATAAAATTCAAGTATTATTAATTAATTTCAAAAGTAGCGACTCAGATGCATAAATTCGTATGACTTCTTTTATTTTTATAACTCTTTAACACATTTTCAATTAAATTCTAATTTCATTTTTTCTGCAACTAAAGAGACTTTGTAAACATCGCAAAGCAGTGGAAGTGTCCGCAAGTGAGCTTAGAATGTGACTCGATGTTTGGGGCAAGAAAAAATCAAAACGAACACATCTATTTTATGTGTTAATCTGAGGTATCAACAATGCTTAATAATAATTATAACTGACCTAACAGACATTAAAGTGATGTAAGCATACAATACTCTATTTTAAATAGGCAGAGAGTAATGAATCTCAATAATTGTGAATTTTATATCTAAGCAATATCGTAAAATCATGTGAAGCTCCTTTCACAAAAAATGGTTCTAACTCTATAATAGCTTATTTTGGTCTCGCCATTATAGAGCCGCTGCTTATCATCTTTTTAGGTCTATTTATACCTAGAAAATAGTTACATACAGGAATGCAATGGACATAAACTTTTATTGCAGTCAACCATTTATCTTCATAAGATAATGGTCTCAATGATAGTAAACAGTCAATGCCTGTATTTGTGACGTGAAACATCATTTAATATATCAAGCATATTACATTATTTTAAAAACCACGTTCTTCGATAAGAAAATGGAAAATATTTCATATTTCACTGCAGTTAAACGTATATCTAAATGTGCTTTATCCATCAATTGAACGTATTTAATTCGCTTAAAGAATAAAAAATTGAAATAAGTGTCGATGGTGTCCCCCAAAACAATCCTCAGGAAGACACCAGATAACTGTCGGCGAGGAAGGAAAACATGTTTTAAGAAAAAAAGGATATTCATTCTACTTTAATAATGAAATTCCGACTTTAGATAAAATTGTATGTACATTGAGAGAATATAAAACCAATTCTGAAATTAGAAGAGATAAATTGTGGAAAATTCTACGAGAGATGAATTTTAGATGAGAAAAAGTAAACAGAAAATCGAAAAATATGAAACTGTATATATTGGAGACGGAATTATTTGCGATCAATAAGGAATGAAAATAGACAATCTACAAATTGGACGAGACATGGCTAAACGAAAGTTACACCGTCAGGAAAATATGGCAGGATAAAAATGTAGCCTCTTCCTGTCCTGGAAAACGACTTATAATTACGAATATTGAATGTACGGAGACCATCACAATATGAATGGTGATGGTTTTGAGGACTATTTATCACAAATGATAACTCTAATTGCTCGTTAATTATTTAGGGCAACGCTCCTTATCAATCAAAGAGATGTGTTATTTGTTCCAACCGAAGTAAATACCATTTTATTACCATACAATTTCAGTGACGCAGCAAATTTGATGTAAATTACACAGACTTACTATATTCACTAATCCGCAGGTCAACTGGGGTTGTATCGTAATTGTACGGTTTTTGTGTTGGTTGGAATAGACCTGTGAGAAATTGTTTCCTAATATATACTATTGATATAGTTATGAGGAACCGGCGTTTTTACCGGTGATAAAAAAGGATGCAGGATATCAAAATAACAAAAATTTCATCATTAAATGACACATTTTATATGGGAGCTCATTTATCAGTTTAATATCGCAATTTTTGATAAAAATTATAGTATTTATTGCTTTTAATAAATACCTGTGGTTTAATCTAAATGAAATTCTTCCAAATGAAAGCAAAAATAAAAATATTGCGTGCTTAAAATCTTGAGTTTCCAAAGTAATAAAATTATTGTCCACGGATGTTGAAAGATTAAAACATCTTCTCAACGGAGGATACAAAATTTCTCATGTGAATTAAAAATTCAAACAGAACCTGACTCTCTAACTCTCTTTTTTACAGTGGGATTCCCAACAGGAACAGGTATTTTCTCATTTTCATTAGATACCGTTTTTTCTACATCTTGCCTAACAGTAAAATATGGAACTTTTGACCTGCCCAAGTCAAATGTGACAGTTTTGATTTTATAGAACTGCCCAACGATTAAGATCAACCACTGATATTATTGGTTCAAATTGAATGGTAGTGGGGAAGGAAAATCAGAATAACTTTTTCCAAATTCGGAGTCATTGAGCTTAAAATATCACTTCTAGACTCAATAAAAAACATATGAAAAGAATGTTGGATAAATGATATTTAAATAGACTCTGATCATTATTTCCCAATGGAGCTTGGAACCCCCAATGCTCTCTACATGTTTTTATGCTACAAATGGCGTATACTTTTTGTTTCAAACGTGAAACATTTCTTGACGAAGCTACAAAATTGCCCCCGTAACTTTGATCCTCCTTTCACATGACCCCTCAATTGCATACATTGTTATTGTGTATACAACTACTTGCTGCATATCAGTCTCTCATCACCATATATTTACCAAGACTAACAACCAACTAAACTATCCAGTAAAAGCGATTGGATACGCATATTATAATTTTTCTAGTGCACAATAAGGATAAAATAAATAAAACGTAATTTCCAAAGTACCGCATGTATCCGTGTTTGACACGTTTCATTATAAATATAAATGAAATAACTAGTTATTTTTTTCGAAACCACGAAGCCCAGCTCTCGACGTAGAGTACCATCATTCTTAAGCCCGCTACGGTGTCCCAGTGACCCACTTTCCTGGTCCCGATGGTCTACAGACAGCCAAAGCATGTCTTCAGTCTGTATTGACTATTCTTCCGTTTAGTCGCAGTACTTCTTCACTCTTATCGCGGTATTTACCTTTAACGAGATCGTAAAATAACGTACCGCCTGAAGAAGCGCTGCCGGTTTAGAAACGTCTTTTAATTATTCGAATTTCGATATTTCGTTAAATGTGAGCGGGACCCTTGTATTGGGAAAAAGTTGTTTGGTGTTTGATTAACTCACAATATGAAGATTGGCGTTTTAGTGACTTTGTGTCTAATAGGATACTTTTATAAGGATGTAGAAAGTAGACAAGTCAGACAAATTAACGCAGGTAAGATATGTAAATATTTAATTTATACTGATTTGATTCGTAATGCGAATAAACATGAATATAAACACGAATTTTGAGTCTCAGTTCTATATGTCTGCTTTCGATTTATCTACCTCTAACTAATGAAGGCAAAAAACATATCAAATTCTACTGGAATTTCTGTTTCTTTTTGTTATTTTAGTTGTATATCAATAGAAATGTTTTTAAATTATTCACAACAGACGATTAAGATGAATCTACAAATACAAAAAATTGGACGGTTAAAAATGATTATTTTGTATATATCTTCCGTGTAATTATCATATTAGTCCTAAATCATCATTTTTTTTTCAATATATTGCACAAACTCCATTACATCTTCGTCAAAGCGTTCCTCTTGCTCTTCTGAGTATGTCGCAAGCTATGTTGGAACTGATCTATACCGTCATGTAGCATGTGTACTTCATTTAGTGTTGCCGTATTTCTCATCTCGTATTTCAGGCATAATTTAAACGTCACACCGGAACAGAGCTTGTCCTGTATTTTCACCATTTTTGATCAATTATTTTTAATAAATAAAATTTGAATACTCGTAGTTTTGTTTTTTATTTTATCGTCAGTATTGCATCGCTGGACATGTGTGGGGCTCTCGCAATGATTTCTACGATGAGCTGGCAAAACAGCCACTTCTGGTAAATAACCTTTTGGTTTTTCAATTTTCCCTAGTAAAACATGAAATACCGGTTCTTTTTGCCTAATTCAGCAATTGTCCACTACAGTTAAAAAAGTCTGGTGACCCTAACTTCAAAGGAAAATCCGCATCCCATGCTTTTTAAGTTATCAAGCGTATCAGAATCACGCTCTTTTTAATTTGTAGCTTTTTATTACCAAGGAAGTATATAATTGATTCATCAATGAGCCAAGCTTGTTTTTTGTGGGTGTTAAGTAAATGTGCGAAATGTTCACCGGTCATTTCTGGGCCGACAAAAATACAGACTCTGAATGCAATTTAAAGGAAAAACTCTTCCGATATTGGAAAGTTTTAGAATCTTGTCTAGATTCATGAGCGACGAAGTCATCACTATATGATCGGGCTTCACAATCTGACACTATGTTATCCCATCGGAAATTCGTTTGTTTAGGTCATGAGTGTTGCTGGTAGTGAAGTGTATCACACAAGGAAAGATAACTGTCCAGGCAACTTCTCCTTACTTCAAAGTTTAAATCTCCATTTTGACGATTTCGTATTTCTTTTTTGAGAATTACAGAATGAGTCAGAAGAAGAGCTGGAAATTTGTTTTCATTATGCAGTAGAACTATTATTAAAAGACGTTGTTCCTCAATCAATCTGACAAAATATTTTGTTGTAATATGTAGAGAAACAAAATTTATTACTAATTCACTTTTCGTTGAAAACAATCAGGAACTAATAATTTAATAACAAACAAACAAAGAAAAATTGTTAATTTATGTTAATCAAAAATTTTCTCAATTAGAGAATATAATAAATTGATATTGAAATTTGTTCAGGTTTATAACTAGCGAGTTGTCAAAATTCTGTCGACTTCATATCAATTATTATTTATCTACAACTACCACATAATCTATGGATTAATATGAGAATATTGACAAGTAATGACAGTTCTTACTCTTATCAATTTTTATAGTATTTTATTTATATTTAAACGGATACAATGTATATATAAATAAATTTTGCAGAAAAAAAAACAAATAAGACATTGATTCACAATGAAAATATACAATTTGAAAACTAATAAAAAAAAATTATTAAACTTAAAGATGGGATTTTGTGTCATCTTGTTCATAGAAGAGAACATATGCTTCTCCACTGACTAAAGATTTCTACGATATTAATAGCACTCTTGAATCGTTATATTCGTGCCACTGTCCCGTGTAGGGATGTCGGCAAAATGCTGTGTAGTGACCATTATAAGTGGTTCCAGAGTGATTAGATATAGCGTAGAGGTTGTACCTACAAGGTGCCACATTATCAGCCGCGTAATGGTTCATATCAAGCCCTTCTATTGGAAAATCTATTAAATCATTAAGTTTTCCACTAAAACTTTCTGTTTGCGAAAAGCGCTTCAGGTGAATAACCAGTATTTTCGGAAATTTATGAATTGGAAATGATTTAATGCATAGTCTTCGTTCCTTACATTTCGAAAATATCTTAACCAAAATTCTTGTGCGTTCTCGATATCACTAAATTTGTCATCAATTTCAGTTAATATGGGCTTTGGTTTTTCATATACCTTGTTGACATCTTCGTGAAGTCCTGCTAATAGGTAACGAAGAAACTCATGTGCATCATGTTGAGCGTATCCCATTAACCTTGAAGTAAATCGCTGAATCTTACTTTTCAATGATACTGTATTAACCACTCTGTCTGAACCGTCTTCAGACCAAACTTCTCGAATAACTTCAGCAAATGCTTTAAATAGTGTTTCTTTCATGCTAGATATGTTTATATTAATATCTCTTACGTATGCGTCTTTCTTTAGATATTCTAATAACTACCTTGTGTTTGATAGGCATTGGATAATACTATTCATGAAACATGTGTTACCAATATTTTTGAGACCTTTGAGACCCAAAGAATCTTGGGGAATACCCTTTATGGATCTGAATGTGGAAATATTGTTAAAAGCTCTTTCGCAACTACTATCATTGTACGAATAATCTCGGATTCTATTATTGTCTTTCTCACTTGATCGGCGTGATAAGGAATTTGAATTGATGATGTTTGCTACGTAATTGGATGTAGATATTACGGATTTGAAAACTGTTTGGGTTAGAGATAATCTATTGCGTATAGGAATCGCATCATTCTCTAGCATAGTCATCTTCTTCAGTATTCCTATGAATGGGACATCATCTGGGTGGTGGTTATCTGTATTTTTTAGTACACTGAGGCCCAAAAGCTTGTTGGGGGCATAATTTATTAAATTGTCAACGCATGTATTATCAGAAGGCACAGATTCTGAAGAAGAGAATGAAGATGTTAAATAAGAATGTCGGAAAAAGGAAAGATCACATGTTTTAGGGTCTGTAATGTGAGAAAGTTTGAAAGTTGTAGAAGAATTACGTTTCTTATGATTAGGTTTCATAAAAATTTCTTCTAGAGGCTTAGAACGGGGAAACGTACCGAGAAAAGATGAAGCGTTTCCTCTTTGAATTGCAATACTTATTTGTTGTATAAAGAACAAAGTTGCTCTCGAATCATTGGTTTCTATTGATATTTCTTAACCGATTTCTTTAATGAATTTTAAAGCTTCATGACCGAAAACACCAGAGGTTTCAATTGCTACAGGAATAAAAATGTAAATGTTCTCCAAGTTTTTGTATTTATTGATTTTAAAAGTTTCGCCTTGTAAAGCTGCAGTGCCTGCGGAAGTAGATGTGGATCAGACATGGGCGCAAGTAGGTGGTGCAAAGCTGCTATAGCGATAACATTAGTTTTTACAAACATTAATAATTTTGTGACATTTTGGGAATTTGTATCTTGAGTTCTGTTTGTTTCGCGTACAAGATGAATACTACGACTAGTACAAGTGCTTTTGATGAGGTCGAAAATCAAAGGGGAATTATGATGCTTCATACAAGAATTTTATGGACTTGCAAAAAACCTAAAAATGTGTTACTCGTGTTTTATGCTGAATTTAACAAGAAGAACAAGTCGTCCTCGCTATGGGCTTCCTCATATGCATAAAACTACACTAAATATTCACCGTAACATCCATCTGGAAAATTATATGAAGCTGAGTCCGAAGGCCATAGACCAAAAAGAGCCAAGACTTTCACTCCGAAGGAACTGAATAAATTTCTTAAAGAAGCAGTAGATCATCCATTTATTCTGACCAAAGTAAGTCATCAAAAACGAGAATTTAAAATAGTTCATTAGTGCCGCACGAACGGTTACATTCCATGGAAATTGAAGATATAGAATATTACAACGGAGCTCTTATAGTCAATATACCTATGACTAAAACAAAGACATCTACATCGTTTACCGTGTCTGGTGAATTTTACGAAATTTGTAGAAAGTATCATTCACTGCGACCACCTCATGCGATATCAAACTAGTTATTCTTAAATTACCAGAATGGTAAATGCACCATACAATAATTTGGCATAAATAAGTTGGCTGCTTTGGGCGAACAAATTGCTATGTTTCTAAAACTGAAAGATCCTGAACTTTACACGGGTCATTCATTTGTTGATTGTTGATTTTCTGTAAATTGAATAATCAAGTACATTATTAATTATTTGAATTTTTAAATCAACAAAATTGATTGAGTAATTTTCTTCAACTTCTAATGTAAATTCAATTTTTGGGTATAAATTATTAATATGGATGAAAAATACATGTAATTGTCGATTACTACCTAAAAAACAAGCTAATATATCATCTACATATCTATATCGTAATAAGATATTCTTTTAAATATCACTTTCAAAGTTTTTTCTTTATAAAATGTCCATAAAATTGTTTGCCAAAATTGTGCAAACTCCTAGAGCAGACCCAACAAAAAAGATTTCGAAGGGCCAGTTTCATAATGCTTTTGAAGGAACCTCTTTAATCGTAAAAGGCCGTTTGTAGTGATTTGTTTCATAACAAAAAATTCACTCTTAAAGCTTCCTTTAAGTTAAATGTCAAATTTCCGCCATTTTAGAAGCTTGAAAGAACTTTTAACAGACGTATGTTACCTCAGATTTTAGGTGTCTTGTTTATAGTTTGGTTAAGTTCTTCTTCCTCGAGTTCTTCCGAAGATGAAGACATTGTTGTAAGACGACCTAAAATATATAAACAAAGAAAGAATTACTTGGAAGAATACGACGAGTTAGATTTTTTTGATAGATTTAGGTTAACAAAACAAACCTTCTCTATATTATTAAATAGAATAGGAGGTAGAATCAGACTACCACCGAACATATTTGTTTAAAATATAAGCAGTTATTTAATTTAATGATTTGACATGTTTAAATTTTCAGAGGAGGGTGTATATTACCCTAATTCAGTTACTGTTAACGTTAAGGTTTTTTGCAACTGGATGCATGCTTATAACAGTTGGAGATTTTGTTGGTGTTTTCAAAGCCTCCGCAAGTCAAATAGTCAAGAGAGTATGTCCAGCCATTGCCCTACTCAACAACGAACATACTTACATGTATCATAATCCACTAGAAATGGAACAAACCGTGAACCAATTTTATTCCATGGCAAGATTCCCAACAGTAATTGGAGCGATTGATTGCACCCTAATAGAAATTTAGTCTCCTGGAGGTGAGGATGCAGAAATTTTTCGTAGCCGAAAAGGATTTTTTGCATTTAACGTGCAAACAGTTTGTGATGCGAAGTTGAGAATTCGCAACATAGTGGTTCTCTGTTCACGACCAAACACTTTTTAACAGCAGTTCGTTGAACAGACAGTTTGAACGAGGAACATATGGCAGATATTTATTGTTTGGCGATAGTGGTTATACTCTCGAAGAATATTCAATAATAAGAATCAGGAATGTTGTGAAACGACAATAAGGAGTGTGGAAAAGGCGGTTTACTATTCTTTCTTAGGAATCCGTTTAGATGTTGATACAGTATGACTGTAATTGTAGCTGCTGCAGTTACACATAATATAGCTATATATTAATTTAGACGCAGCTAATAATGCTCAAGAGCAGCGAAATTTGGAAAATAATGGACGCCAATCTAGGCAGTTGCTACTTAATGAACATTTTAATAGATTAGTTCAAAAATATGGGCATTTGAGAAAATAATGATGACATGTAAAATGTGAAACAATTTATTGAAAGAAATCTTTACTTGCTAATCACAGATATAAATTAATATAATTAATAAGAACTGAAACCAATTTCCGCTTTCTTAATTTCCAACTAGTAATCGCATCTTTTTTCGTGTTCTTCTTCATCACGCCTTGCTTTTTTTCGCTTCTTCTATTTCGTATTCCATAAATCTCATTATTGCTTCATAATAATTTCCTTTTCTTCTACACCTGGATTCAATATTTTTGGCTTTAGATTTTTAGTTACTGGTTTTTTTCAGTTTTTTAGGAATATAGGTGCTCCACTAAAATTATGCAAAAGTTATAATCGCAATAAAATAATCTCTAAATAATATTTACTAACGTTTTCATTTTCCAAAGTATTTGTGCGATTGATGAATTTTCTTTGTCTTCATTTTTTAAACTGTTAGTTCTTGGTGTCGGAGTTGATGGCAGTGTGTATGGAAAAATTAACGAAGTTAGCAGAACATTTATATACTATAAAAGTAGTTTTTACTATCTTTTGTTCGTCTGTGTACTATACGACACAATCATCTATAATGCAAAAGTTGTTCAATATACTAAACAAATTTTAAAATGTAAAATTTCTTTTCTGTTGTATTTCCCAAAATCTTTGAAATAATAATAGAACAGTAAATGAACAATCAGTTCACATATATTATTCATACTAGTTACATTTTCTACATTGTGTATTATTTATATATCCGCCGACACAATATCATTATCGTTATTACTTGATACCAGCACAATTAAGAAAATTATTTTATTCTATATAAAAATAAGAGTTAATACTATCAGTAACTCTACAATCAATTTTATGTGCCGCTATGGCTTTTCTGGCATCAGTAAATTTTCATATTTGGCTATTAACTGCTGTACTGACATTCGTGCAGTAACTTGGGAATTAAATGAATTTTGAATTTTTTTCCAGGCCACAACCTATAATTAATTGCCTAATTGGTACACATCATGCAAATGCTAGATGAAATTTATATTACTGAAAACTTTTTCCGCAATCGCCAGCTCATTGGTTATTTTGTTTTCTATAATTTTTTCAAATTTACTGATTTCCTGTAACAAAATCAGCTGACCTCCTTTAGAAAAGACTTTTCCACGGCTCTTTTGCCGACACTTCTGACCTTCCTAGTTGGGCTACCTACAGTCACATTATTCAAATCATGTACCAAATGTCATTTTTTAAGGATATGTTTCTACTTACCGATAAAAATTTAATCAACGAAAATACGGAAAGTGTTGGACTCAACTCTAACCACCAAAAAACACAAATTCTGTCAGAAATTCGTGAAATTAAGGAGGAATCTGACAAGCAGTGCAGCCAACACAGTATATTAAAGCCTAAATGGGCATTTTATTAAGAGGGAGCGTCCATAATATTACGAAACGGACCCTAGTTTTAAGAGAACTTTTAAGTCAAAAGACCCTTTAGTTAAATTCCCATTTAAGCAATAATTATGAAATCTTTGATTTGAAAAGAGCATTTAACACATGCTGGAAATTTAAGATAATAAAAGAACTCCACTCATGGAATATTCGTGGTAATTGCCTCATATTTATTAGTAATTTCCTTAAAAACAGATCGTTTTAAGTAAGAGTCCATAATTCATATTACGAAAGTCAAACGGTAGAAAACGGAACTCCTCGAGGCTCCGTACTTAGCCCAACACTGTTTCTAATAGCTATAAATAAGATTATCAAAGATATACCAAAGCCTCTTAACGCTCGCTTATACGCAGATGGAGTACTATTTTCTAAAAGGATCCCAGAGTCTTATCCATAACTCACTCTATACGATGAAGTTATTTTATTCAAGCCATCTGTTAAATTTCTCGGAATGTGGTTGGACCAAAAACTTTCTTGGAAAGAACATATAAAGCAAACCGTATTATCATGTCATAAAAGGCTAAACATAATGAAAACATTAAGTAACAAATACTGGGGAACTGATTATAATATGCTGCTAACTATTTACAAAAGTGTAATAAGATCTAAAATAGACTATGGATCAATTGTTCACGCCTTTGCATCTAAAACAACATTAAAATTACTTGATACTGTTCATAACCCTGGGCTTAGATTTGCTCTTGGAGCTTTTAGAACAACTCCTGTCGATAGTATTCATAGTGAAACGGGCGAACCTCCTCTACATTATCGAAGAATGTATCTAACATTGTCACATGCTACCTCAATTGCATCCAATAAAAACAAGCCCCTTTATAATAATACCTTCACCAATAAATATCTACATCACTTCAGCAATAAACCCCAAACATATAAACCATACTACGAAGGGATAAGAATATTCCTAAATAATTTGGACATTAAATTTCCTCCTGTATTTCCTGTAGACTTGCATCATCCTCCACCCTGGACCATCAAAACCCCTAGTGTTAGTACAACACTAAGTATATTTAACAATTACGAAGTAAACTCAGCAATATTAAGGGATGAATTTAATCTAATTTTGGAACAACAACACCGTGACTGCAAAAAAATATACAATGATGCATCAAAATGTGAAACAGGGGTAGGGGCTGCCATTGTAAATTCGGGGAATATTCCCCAATACAGTCTTCCTTCCAGCCTCAGTATCTTCTCTGCTGAACTTTTTGCTTTATGCAAAGCTCTCCAACTCGCAGACTCGCAGATATTTTCAAACAGCCTCATTCTTAGCGACTCCCTCAGTGCTTTGAAAAGTTTGCAGCAAATATACCAACAAAATCCTTTTGGAAAACTTATAAAGGCTGAATTACTGGAAGCTGAGTTGAATTCTATAAATGTTAAGTTTATATGGATACCATCGCATATTGGAATCGAAGGCAATGACAAAGCAGATGCTGGTGCGCGTGGCGCGATGTTCAATATTAATTTGGAAAGTGAGTGTCGAAGCGTTGTTGCTAGTGATTTAAAAGCACTCTTTAAAATGAAAGTGTATAGTGCGTGGGAACCAGAGTGGTCGAATTCCAGATCAAAGCTAAGGGAAGTGAAGAGTAATATATCTCCATGGCCACCTACTACTAAAAATAGGAAAATACAAGTTATATTAACGCGGCTTCGACTAGGTCACTCAAGATATACCGATTATTATTTATTAACAAATGGTGAACCCCCGATGTGTACAACGTGTAACGTCGTAGATAGCATAAAATATGTCCTTATTGCATGTCCAAAATACACAGTCGAACGAGCAACAAATAATTTATATTGATATATTGTTTAATGCAAACTATCTTATAAGTGATTATGAAATGAAATACATCGTAAATAAAAATCCACAATCATATGGAACCGTTAAATTACATAAAATATCGAAACCAATTAGGCCTGTTAATACTCCTAATAATATATTAGTAAAACACTTAATACTCTACTTAAAAATTACGGATATATATCTAAATACACAATTAAAAATGCAATAGAACTAATAAAAAAATTGAAAATATTCAACTTACAAGATCTGAACACATTTCATTTGATGTTACCAATATGGTCACTAAAATTCCTCCTAAAGAATGTCTAACACTTGTAAGAAAATTACTAGAAGATAAAAATACTAATCCAGGAAGAATATCAGATATACTTAATTAATGTGATGTATGCATTAATCAGAATTATTTCACTTTTGACAATAAGATATATATTCAAAATGAAGGTTTACCAATGGGAAGTCTTATATCACCAATTTTGGAAAACATTTTTATGGACGGAAAGAAAAATCTTTGAAAGTAATATTTCAACAAATATATTATTTTGGTATAGATATGTAGATGACATAATAGCTTTCATAGGTAGTGAAAAACAATTAGATGTATTTTTCAACCATACTAATAGTTTACACCCAAAAATTAAATTTACATTGAAGTAAATAACTTAATCAATTTTGTTGATTTAAAAATTCAAATAGGTAATAATGTACTTGATTATTCAATTTACAGAAAATCAACTTTCACTGATGTGACTATTTCATACAGTTCCAATCATCCCATGTCACATAGATTAGCAGAATATAATTCAATGATATAAAGAGCATTTTCAGTTCCTATGAAGAAATATAATTTTGATAGAAAGATTAGTACAATTAAGCAAATAGCAACATCAAACGGTTATCCATTACATATGATAAATAATTTAATTGATAAAAACGAGGAAAAAGTGGCATTACAACTAAACAAACTAAAGAAATAAGAAATTATGAAACCATCACATATGCAAGTAATATTTCTTATAATATTTCAAAGATAATATCTTAAGCTACAAATACAACAATTTCTTTTGAAACAGAAAGTAATGTAAATGTAAAAATCCAGAATGTAATGCTGTCTATTTGGGTCGAACCCGTAGAAATTTTGAAAATCGGATACAGTGAACACTTATGAGCAGACAGATTAAAACAACCAGATAAATCGCACTACGCAAATCATCTACTTGATACCAAACATTCATTGACACCTAACACGGAACTAGAAGTATTACATATTTGTGATAAGGAACAAGAACTGGATTTCCTTGAATATAAGAAATTAGAAGACACTTAAGAAACTCACAATATCAAGTTGTCAATGAACAGATAAATCTAGGGAGTTCCCCACTTTTAAACTGATTTTTTAAGTGATAAATGTAAAGATCAGCAGATATAGTTTTCCTGGTCTTCTTCATCATTGCACAGTTATACTGATCTTAAATAGGAAAAGATGTCCTTATTGGGCTAATAATATCTAAGCTTCAATTGTAATATCACATCTTCTCCTTTTTTCTATTAATATATATATATATATATATATATATATATATATATATATATATATATATATAGATATTAAGTCAATTACAAGGTAGGTGACTTCTTGGTCTAGCCAAAAATAATCATTAAATATCAAGTAGGCTTCAAATAAAATGTAACTTCTGTCGATCTGACGAAACAATTGTCAATATCTTAGAATTTTTTCCATATATTGTGGAATTATCTAGAAATAGTGAAATAGTAATAAGAGGAATTGGTTCTAAATTTTCTCCATCTCCATGATTTGAAACATGGTGACTAAACCAATTCTAAGACAATCTAGAAGAAAGGAAAGCTACAGTTACGAACTGACTTTTATTGATAGTTAAATCATCAAAAACGATGACTGAAATATATTTAGAAATCTCAGGAAGATGAAAAAAATGGACTTAATAATATAAATACGTAATAAAATACTGAAAACACTAAATTTCTTCTAAAGAACACACCATCATTAACTTACTTTTACTTAATCTCAAAGGGAGATTTCCAAAAATAATCCTTTTGATCTACTGTTGAGTTATTATAATATCATGATCTGCATTTTGGTGTATCTAATTAACTTTATTTCGCATTGACTTTTTCATATGAGAAACAGCTGTAATTAGAAAAATAGCGATTATTTTCTTGTGAGTGATAGCCTACTTCTCAGCATTGAGTAGGAACAAAAAACATCGTTAATTTGGTTGGTTCTTCTTTATAATAACATTGTTAACCCTTTCAATCAAATGAAACTTTCTCTAATGTTGTTTATTAGTAAAATCTTTGTTTTTTGTTTTCGTATTAGGGTTAATTGGCTTAAACAATAATTGTGTTCTATTATTATTATTAATTGCTGCTGTGAAATTGTACATCGATAAAAATCTGTAGACTAGACAGGTGCAAAATTTAATACTACTTCTCTAATTCCATTTTTATATATTAAGAAACAAACAATAAAATACATACATTAGTAAATATGTGTAATATAAGTAATTTATGGAAATCGAAAGTACTCTCGAAACAAGCAATGATACGAATACACAGAACGATAAAATTAGGCCAATAGTACTTTACGGTTGTGAATCCTGGATGCGTTTGGATACTGATTTGAATTTGAACGTCCTGAATCAACAGCTGTCAAGCTAGCCCCTCCCCAGCGAAATTTCGAAAAAGGAGGGTACACAATTTTAGAGCTATTTAAGCTAGGCTAGGTCGTTCACCAAGGGCCAAATTGTTCATATGTCGCTATTTTCTAAAACTGTTTGTCTTTTGTAAAATCTGTGTGCATATTCTGAAAGCACCTAAAAAGCATCATTTTTACGCTTATTTGTTTTTTCGATTGCAGCGCTCTTTCTGTATGTAGGGAGGGGGGGCTACTTTGACGTCAAGATATGCCCCCCAACTTTGATTTTACTTATTTCCAATACGGTTTTCTTTAATTCAGTTTGCATATTCTGAGAGCAGTCAAAAAGCACCAAATTCAGGAGTGTTTGTTTTTTCGATTGCAGTCTCTTTTTAATTAAATTCCTGCTAAACGGTTGGAGCATCAAAAATTTTCATTAGATCGTGATCATAATTTGACGTCTCCCTGAAAAATGAACAGTTTTAATTTATATACATATACATTTTCTATTGCGTAGGCCATTATATTTATGCTTATAATAATTATATCATCTAATAACGCAAGCATTAGATTGTATCTAGCCATAATTTTAATATTTCATTATTTATACTTTCCAAAAAATTTCCATCCATTAGTCATACGTCAACCATTCGATACTCAGTGCGCGCACCCATAGATCACCTTCTTAGACAAGTTGCCTGGTCTAAGATAACCTTTATATATGGAGAGCGTTAGAGGATGTTTGGGAAGCGCTGACGTCATAATCTCTGATTGGTGTTCGATCTCACGTAACTTGAGACCGATTTATTTAAGTTTTATTCATTAAATGATAATTAACTGGCTTAAAAATAAGAGAACTATTGTATTTTCTAGTATTTCTACGATACAAACTACCATATTACGTTAAAATAATGTTTTCATTCGGATACAGTCAACATGCCTATAGAAAACTCATCTATTTAACAATGCTAATTACAATTAGGTGTTATATTATATCTGTCTATGCCCCAGACATAAGCAAATCGGAAAATGAAACGGAAGATTTCTATAACATGCTACAAGATGTGCTGGACAAGCTACAAGAGAACGATAAACTCATGATCCTTGGAGACCTAAATGCAAGAATTGGAAATAATATCATAGACAATATCAAACAACGATTCAACGAATAAACAATAAATAGGAATGGACAGCACCTTATTGACTTCTGGGCTCAAAATATTTTAAGAATAAACAACACGTTTTTCCCCCATAAACCCCAACACAAGTACACTTGGGCAAAATACACAGGAATAACAATCAACGATCGATTACATAATAACTAATAGAGAGATCTTACCTAAGTAAATACTTAATGTAAGCGCTTTAACATCGCCCAATGTAGGGTCTGATCACAAATTGATACTGGAGAAATTATCAATTAACATTCCATTGAACAAGAAAAAACTACCCAAATACGTGGAAAAGATAAACATAGAGTTACTAGAGGACCAGACCACAAAATGGCAATATCAGAAAAGATTAGAAGAAAGATTTGAGACACACCCAGTAACTGACGAGGAAAATTTAAATGAGATTTGGGCAAAAATGGAATCTAACATATTGCAAGCTGCAAAATAAAGTATAGCAGTCAGAAAAATTAACGTAAACTCAACAAAAATATCGAAACCGTGGTTCACTGAAGAAATTACAGATCTAGCATATGGAAAAAGGAAAGCATATCTGCAATATTGCAGTAACAAGACAATCGACAGCTATCAACAATACAAAAACATAAGGAACGATGTAAAATCTAAGATAAGAATCCTGAAAAGAGACTATTGGACACGGTTTACCAAAGAAATGGAGCAAGATCTATACGGATCGCAACGTAAAGTGTGGAAAGTCATTAAAGGCAAAAAAAAAATCAATCAATGAATATAAAAATCTTAATAAGATAGAATGAGAAAAATGGACAACCTATATTAGAGAACTTTATAATCTAGAAGCGAATATACCTAGAAATTAATATACAGAGGAATATAAAGAAGAAGATGTCGAGGATGAACAAAACATAGAAATAACAGAGGAAGAACTTAAAAATGGCATAGAAAAATTAAAAAATAGAAAAGCCTCCGGACCCGTTTGGTATACCGAACGAGTTATTAAAATACAGAGGAGAAACGAGAATTGAAAACATAAGTACACTTTTTCAGAAAATCTTAGACAGCAAGAAGGTACCAGAACAATGGAAAAATAGCATTACAATACCAATATATAAAAAAGGAAACAAGAATTACCCTAGCAATTATTGAACCATTACCTTGCTAAACACAACACTCAAGCTATTAACGAAAATACTCGCCAATAAGATCAATAAAGAATATATGATATCAGAGGAGCAACAGGGCTTCCGACAAAACAGATCAACAATAGATGCCATTTTCATAGTCAGACAAATAGTTGAGAGAGCGACTGAATATAATAATCCTGTATATATGTGTTTTATAGACCTGACCAAGGCCTTTGACGATGTCAAATTAGAAGATGTGCTAAAATTACTAAAAGCAGGAAACCACTCCAACACAATGGTAAAGATAATTAAAGACGTGAACACAAACAACAAAACTAAAATTGAGGTCGAGAATGAATTAACATCAAGAATTCGACGGGGAGATAGTTTAAGCCCATTACTATTATTCAATCTAGTAATGGATAAAATAATAGAAGAAGTAAAAAACATGGGACACGGGTACGGTCTTGGAGGAAAACAAATAAACATTTTGTGCTATGCAGACGATGCAATTCGGATATTAGACAATGAGGACAACCTACAACGTATGGTAAATGCCTTCAGAATATCGGCAGAAAAATATAACATGCAAATATCAGATGTGTACAATATGTAACCAGCAGGCCAATGAATGCCTGGAACATATCATATTTGACTGCCCATTGTATGCTGGATTAAGAAATACAGTCATAGGAAGACGAAAGCATTCAGACGATCTAGATTGCCTTCTTAATTCAAACGATCTCTTACTATTGAAGCAATTGCATGGTTTTATCAGCGGAGCAATGAAAATTAGATCATTCATTATTAATGATTAGATATCCACAGTATCTCTACATAAACAATTTATAGTATAGGATTAGTTATGGGAATTATGCGTTGTCTTATATTTTTTTTCTGCTCTTCTCTATTGCTGGACTATTATGTGCTGTACGCTGTCTTTAAAAACATGTAAATTTTATGTCATTGTTTCTTGTAATACCTTTTATCTATCATGTTAGTTTAGGAGTATATATGTATTTTATATTTACTATATAACCGACTCCTTGTTCATGTACTTTGTATAAAAGAACAATAAACTATTCTATTCTATTCTATTCTATTCTATCATCCACTAAGACCAAAACCATGGTAACGTAAAGAGAACCCAGACGATGCAAAATTGTAATTGACGATGAAATAATAGAGCAGATTACAAGGTTCGAATACCTGGGTATAGAAATATCCAGCTACGGAGAGCTAAAACAAAGTGTACGAAAACAAGAAAATAAGGCATCTTACATATCTTGTTGTCTGAGGGATGTTATTTGGTAAAACAAAAACATGAGACTGGATAGGAAAGTTCCTTTATATATATATTGACATATATTGACATATGCAATAGAAATGAGAGCCGAGACAGCGGAAACAAAACGAATAGTGAGAACAACAGAAATGAAAACTTTAACATCAATTGCTGGCACAACATTGAAAGATAGAATTCCAAACAATCAGATAAGAGAACTATGCAAGGTACAAGATGTTGTACGATGGGGAAGACAGAGAAGACGGAAGTGAAACCAGCATGTTACACGAATGAGCGCAGATAGGATATAGCCCGAACAGCAAGACATCTAAAATCGTATAGCACCAGACCACCAGGAAGGTCCTTTAATAGATGGCGAGACAGCTGGCAATCGACATCCCAAATAAGATTGTAGCACTAATCGGTATAGAACAGGCCCAAGAGCCTATATATATAAAGAAGAAGAAGAAGAAGAAGAAGAAGAAGAATTACAATTACTGTAGAATTACAGTAACAAGAAAAAAAATTTGTTTATATAACTTACAATTATTTTATCTGTTAGTTTTACAAGCAATCACTGAAAAGTGCCACAATCTTCTCTCTCATCGCAAAAAGTTCTCCAATATGAAATGATAAACTGCAATAGTACCTCGGTAAAAAAATCCTTTACAAACTCAGACTGTTCTTTTGATAATTTTTTTGATTAAAACAATGTTAAGTTTTTCTATTGATCCAACAAACTAAATCCCCCAAAATAGTTTTCAGGCCACGGCCTTGGTACGTTTAGAATTTTAAAATTACCTAGATATTTATGTAGTGATTATTTTGTGGGTGGCATTAATATTTGGTGTAGCCTGTACTTGTGGCCGTGATGAATTATATCAATGAAATTTATGATGCTGGATGTAAACTTTTGATTAAAATAAATGAAAGTAAGAGAAACAAACCAAGATCTTTTGTGATAAATGAAATTTATATGACATTGTATAAATGGTATGTTGCATGACGTCCAAAAAATTTAGAAATTTGACGCTTCTTTTTTGAATATTCAAATGGAAAAGGACGCAGGTAAGAAGTGGAAATACGTCTGTTCGACATAATGCCTCAAATTGTTGCAAATTTATTAGTTTGCCATAATATGAACATGAATACACAGGACGTTGTTTCCGTCGGTCGTTTGCGTCTATGTTGGTTAATGCTGGAGCAGATTTAATTACATGGAGGTTTGAAACCGCCGATCATGGCCGAGGGATTTATAAAGGAATCGTTTACAAATAAAGTAGATATAGCAGATAAAATATTTAGAAGGGAAGTAACAAAGAGAAATCTGCTAATACTACACAAAAAGAAAAAACTAGGTGAATATTATAAAAAACACTACAGAGTAGATAATTTTTTTTCGCTATACCGCCAATAGAAGGTTTTGTTATTACTAGAATGAATTACGTTCAAATGTCCAAGTTGGATTCTATAACATGAAGACATACTTCTGTACTTATAAAATAAAATTCTTTCTTTGTGGTAAAATTTGTTTTTGGTTGCAACATATAGTTCTATACAATTTATAGAAGATTTCTCTCGAATTCTGAAACATAAAAGAATGTTTTGATATTCATAAAGAATATTTCTTTCGATGTTACAGAATGCATTCCTTAAAATATAACGAAACTTCTGTACAAGTGAAAGAATGGTTCAAGAAGAACTATGCAAAAAGGAAATATGGAAAACTAATTGCCCCCTAAAGAATATTTCTATCAATGATAAAGAATAGTTTCATCACTTAGAAAAAACAGTTCTATTCAATTTAAAACACTGTTCCTATTTATTTTGCTCACTCATTCGAGTTCTGATTGAAAATTGAAAAAAAAAACATAAATATAAGAAAATGCATAATTTCATAGAAACCAAAAAACATAGAAATTAATGCTTAAATACATAACAGATACTTAAAAAATACTGAATATACTATTTCTATTCAAACAGAGACAAGTTTTTGAAATATTTTTATGCTAGGTATAATTGTATTTATTTAATAAAAGTGAGTCTGAATGAATTGCCATACAGTTGAATTAGCTTCCGGATACTGATGATTAAAGAAAAAAATGTTTGGCATATGCAGATGAGGTGATTTTATTATCAAGGAAAAAAGAAGAACTGATGAAAATAGCAAAAGATCTAGTGACAGCAGCACAAGAAGTGGGGTTGGAGATAAATGAAGCAAATAGCAAGTACATGAAACTAAGAAATAAAACAGTAACGGAAGAGCTTCAGACATTACGGCTAGAGCTACAGAACGATAAAATAATACAAATAGAGGAAACCAAGAACTATATGTATCTAAGTGTCCTAATAAATGATAAATGTGAGGAAGAAGCTAGAATCGATCTTAGACTGGCCAAGGGCAATAGATGTGCTGGAGGATTACTCAAAATCTTGAGATCAGAACAAGTCACACGAGCAACAAAGAAAAGTATTTATAAAACAATATTAAGACCGACAGTGCTATACGGATGTGAAACATGCGTTATGAATAAGAAGCAGAAATCCTAACTCGAAATCTGGGAGAGGAAGATATAAAGGAAAATTTATGGCAGAAAAAACCGAAAAAGGATGGGAGAGGCGCACAAATAAGGAGTTGTATGATCTATACGATGACTCAGCAATAATTGAAGTAATACAATCAAAAAGACTGCAGTGATTAGGGCACATAGAACGAACGGAACAGTCCAGAGATGTAAAAGAAGTAGCATGGAACAGACCAGAGGGGAAGAAGAACAGAGGTAGGCCCAGAAGAAAGTGGAAGTAAGCCATAATGCAGGACGCCGCTGGAAAGGGAATACGGAACTGGAAAAGCGTAGCAAGAGATAGATACAGGTGGGAAATTCTTATACGCCTATGTATATGTGTATAATTGTATTTATTTAATAAAGGTGAGTGTGATTGAATTGCCATACAGTTGAACTAGCTTCTGGATACTGATGATTAAACAAAAAAACATATTTTGAATCAAATTTCGATCGCTTTCAATATACTAAAAAATTTGTATTCAATGGTGTCGCAATAGACAATAATTTCTTGTGGGTCTTCAATAGTCCGTACAATCAGAATTAACGGCTGTATTTTCGGACTTCAAGATACTCGTCTTTCTTGTGGCATCTTTGACTGTTTTTTTCCTGTCGGCTTCAGGTAGGTAAAAACCAAAACACCAATGCGATTTTCCCTTCTGGAAATAATGAAAAAGTTGAAATTAGGTTTTATGTGAAAAGGTTAAAATTAGCCATTTGTAAAAATTATGTTGTTGACTTGTACAGGGTGGGCCAAATTAGACACTTTTAAAGGGAAAGTCGTGTTTTCAAACTAGATAGATAAAAACTGATGACTGTGTTTGAGGGTCAATTTTTATGACAAACTTAATGGTGAAAACTGCATATCTATATCTATCATCGTTTCTAAGTAACAGCATGTTTTTCGAAAATGTGCTGAAACTTTTTTTTATGATAACATTTACAAAGCACACTCTTACGTAGAATTTAATGGTTTAAGTAATTTATTTTTTCAAATAATTTATAAATAGTTATTGATGAAAAAATAATTTTTTTAAATGAAACACCCAGTATATTCCTGCATATTTCAAAAGAACTTGAAGTTACCACTTCAAAACTGTAGCACACTTGATGTTTTACTAGTTTGTTGTTTTAGTCGTCCAAAGCCTACTTGTTCAAATTGTGCCTTTCAAAGCCTACATGAAAATAAACGGTTTTAAAGATTAAAACTAACTTTTCCGCATCTGTGGCCTTGAACAATATTCGTATACTCTCTGGAGGCTGTATCGTGCTAACAAACTAAAAATTCTCCTAAAATGACAAAAATCAGGCACTTCAAGTACCATAGCACCCGTTGTACTGGCTTTAGTGAGCTGAATATCAGTATAGCTCATCTCTGAGACGCGGTGAATAATATCCAATCATAAAATTGGTCACTTGTATAAACTCCGGAGGATGCATCGTGCTAACAAACTGAACATTCTTCAAAAATGACAAAAATATCGTACTTAAAGTACTGTAGCACCCGTTGTATCGGCTCTGGTGAGCTCAAAATCAATAGGGTTCAACTATGAGATGTTCTGAATAAAATTTAATCATAAAATTGGTGACTTGTTGAACTTCGGAGGCTGTATAGTGCTAACAAACTGAAATTTCTCAAAAAATGACAAAATGTCGTACTTCAAGTACCACAGCACCCGTTGTACTGGCTCTGGTGAGCTAAAAATCAGAAGGGTTCATCTGTGACATGTCCTTAACAATAATCAATCATAAAATTGGTGACTTATCGCACTCCGGAGACTGTATCGTGCTAACAAAATATGTAAGAAAAAGTGGCCGACGACGACAACGACGACGACAACGACGACGACAACATACACACAGGATTTTTTTTCTAAAAACCGTTTTTTCGTGTTGTTGTTGATGGAAAACGTAAAAATAACTTTAAAAAAATCAGAAGTCCAACTTTTTTGGGGTAAACCAATACTTTTCTCGCATATTAGATAGGTTGGGCGGAAAAGTAAAACCTAAGCACTCTGCTTGTAATGCATTTTAAAGGTGCAGAGCTTATAAAGTAAAGATACATTTTGAATGTCCCGTGTAAATCAATACAGAAGCAACCACAGAAGAATGAATCCGAGAATCAACTGTTATTTTTAGAGAAGTCAATGTTCTGTTTAATGTTTTGTAGGACTCGGAAATTTTAGTGTCCCAACTTTAACAAAAAGTTATTTGAAATAATTGAATAAAAAAATGACAGATATCAACTCACCTTTTGACTCAATGCTAACAATTTTGAATTCTTCTCGGAATTTTTCAGATAATATTTTATTTGCATTTTTGAAGAAATTTTCCCAGGAGTTTATCAAGGTTTTAGAATTCTCTTTCATGAGTTCTTTATAATTAATTTCAACCTGAAACAGTCCAAGAATAATTAATTTTTTAGTCAATGTCGGGTCCATTTCAGGAGGAATAAATGGTACCCTTAAATATACACTATCTACTGATAATATGATCTAGAATTAGATGATAGGATAGATAAGAGATTAGGTACTTACCGATCATAAACCATTCACCCTACAACTCCGACAAATCAGAGAAATATGTTGTCAAAAGAAATTCACGATGCAAAATGCAAATCAATAGCCCAATAGACAGGGCGCAAAGCATTCTAAAAATAGATCGACATATCGAGCGGGATTCTCATTGGTTGAAAATGACATCATATATTGTGCGATTCTTCAACAGGAAAAGAACGTTTTGGTAGGGACACAGAATATTACTTTAGTTAAACGACTGTATATAATGTTCTCTTAATATAAGATAATAGTAAGAAATATTTTCTTTAGTATTCAAACAATATTTTATGTACCAAACTAAAAAAATGTGTCATTCATATTAAGAAAAAATCAGTTGTTGATAAAGAAATCTCATCAAGTACATCAAATGGAAGAGTACCTACAGAACAAACTCTTGTTTTTGTATAGGGTCTTTCTATAAATATTAAGAATGTTATGTGCATGATAACGAAATGATATTTAATCTAAAAAATCTAATTACAGAAATTTATTTTGACATTAACAGAAATTTCATACTATTCTTTATTTTTCTTGACATTTTTTCTGTTCATAATACAGAATTTTTGTCATATAACAATAATAATTCGTTAAATCCGTTACAGAACCATTTCTGTTGCTACTATCAAAATATTTCTTTCTTTGTATTAGTGTTATTGCGGAAGAAGAAAATAGTAATAACGTTGCTCACTCTTCAGGTAACATAACAGAAAAATTTATAGGTTCCAATGAGAAAAATAATGACTTTTCAGGTATAGTTTAGCCTATTTCTAATAATTGTACAAATTGGAACATAACTATAAATTCACAAAAACAGTTGTAGGTAATATGTGTAATAATATATTTGAATAAATGTAAAGTGTCAGTTCAAAGTTTGCGTGTATTTATTTACTGTCTGAAATGTACATAAAAAATCGGTTAGGACCAATTTTGGAGTTTCAAGTGAGAAAGTAGACATTCTTAAGCGATTTAAGAAAAAAGTAATTTTACATTAATGCGGTTCAATTACAGATATAAATGAACATAAACAAAATATTCTCATATAAATTATGCAGGTATCTAAATTACCATCAAAGTACGTGACAGTTGGTGTGAAAGTTTTATTAACCAAATTTCTTTTATCGAAAATTACGTCTCTTTTCTACGGTTTGACAAAAGAAAGATTTAAAAGGTTATTAATTGCAGCAGATTTCTAAAGCTTCCTTTTAATTTTTAAATTAGTAAAATTATTGGATGAAATATATATATATATAACGGATTTTTTTACAGCTGTTGCCGTTTCTCCGTCCCCAATTTCCGTTTTTTCCTATCAAAAACCTCGTCTTCCTCTAACTTCCTCGTGGTCATCGTTTGATCAATGTCATCTCGCCAGCTCCTTCTTGGCTTGATGATACCGGTAGAAATAAGTTTCACATTTGGACGTTGGGGCATTAACTCGGGTAAAATTGTCAATGTCTTCTAACTTAGGGTGTGTTTCTGGCCTGGAAGGTTTTTTTTGCTCGGTCTTCTTCTCTTCCGCAGGCGTGTCTTGAGTCCTTAAACTGTCATCTTTCTCTCTAACTCCTTGCTTTTCATGCCCTTCGTTGTCATTTTATTTGTCAATATCAGATTTTAGAGACGAAATTTCATTTTCAACATAAGCGGAAATGTCATTTTTCATTAATAATATATCATTTTTCATAGCAGAAATCTTCTCGTCCATATTAGCGGAAATGTCATTATTTGTAGTAGAAAAATTGTTCTTTATAGCAGAAATATCGTTTTTTACATTCCTTGAAATCTTTTCTTCCGTGGCTGAGATATCGTTCTTCATATCAGAAATTGACGAGATTGAGGTGGAAGTTTCGTCTTGTTTCTGGATCGAAGCCATCTCTTACCAGTGCCCCTTTCTACTTTCTAGTAACTCACTCTTCTTACCGGACGTTTCCAGCTCGCGATTTTCCAATTCTGCCTTTACTTCAGTCACTTTCAGGTCACTTAGTCTGTTGGTAATTTTTACGTACTATTAGTAGTAGTAATCTTTATCATATGATATATCCTAATCTTACAATAGAAATGATGAATAATTACATAGTTCCAAAAATAAATGTTAACATTCAAATGTGAATAGACATAACATAGTAATTGAGATTACCTATATTTCGATATTTAGCATAACTTATTCGAACCTCTGGTTTTAATTCCAATTTCTTTTTTTATCCTAAGAAGGTCATCTTGTCGATTTAGTAGGTTCTGGTAACTGCTGTTAATGACATTATACCTTCTTTAATGTCGGATTTCAAACAGCAACACAAATATTTACTGTCGCTGCTATTTCTGTAACAACACGCGTTAGTACAGATAAGACCAAGAGAAACAAGCTCTGTCACGCTAGCAAACCTGTGCATGAGCTCACCTCTCAAATAGCACTGTATAAACTTGTCCGTGTATCAATTTACCCCGGTCTGCCCTATTTTAAACACTATGAAACTAAAAAGACCATCGATTTACACCAAACGAATAGGAGTGACTTTTTACGCTATCATAGTTGAACAATGAAAACAAATGTTTTAATTGACTATAGCTTTTCGTCTGAGTGTGATTTATTCAATTCTACAGATCAAAGCTTTTTCGACGTTCCACTTTTTAGGTTATTTTCAAGGTATTTTCCTTACAATGGTGAATGTGCCAAGAGTGGCTGTTTTCTGCATCTTTCCAATCGCAGATAGGCTGATTTTGAAAGTGTCTACAGCCTTACTAAGCTGCCGTGGTACAATGCTTGTTGTGGATAGGATCATTGGTAGGATAGAGACTTGGTCTACTTTCCACTGCTCTTTGATATACTGAGCGAGGTCATCATATTTTCAAAGCTTTAGGTTGATTGTGCTTTCCATGTTGTTATCAGTCACAACTACGAAGTCGATCATCCATGCCTGTTTCTCTCTTAGGCTCTCCAGCCGGTTTGCGTCATTTGTTCGATCAGTAAATATTATTCTATCTCAGTATAATTTCTAGGATGCTTGTGGGTGTATACTTATGAGTATGTTTTTCTAATTCGAGTATCAGGTAATATTTGGAGACCAAGGCATGGTGTACTATCTTTCCTGTTTCATTATGGCGTTCCTTGTACTCAGATGCGTCGAGAAATCTTCATCCTCCAGTTATATGTTGGATGCTTTCCCTCATCCTGTCACACATTCTACATGTGTCGTCTATTACGGTTTCACCTATTTGATAGCAATGGCGAAATCCGCGTACTTGGCCAGTTTCTCATGGTGTTTGTTGTGGGTGTTCGGTATGGAAACGTCGACAAGAAGGACTGAACTGACTCGTCAATCAAACACAACGATGTCAGATCTGTTATTCGTCACCTGTCTATCGGTGATAATGGACCTATCGCAGTTTAATCTAAAATTGTCATTTTCGAGAACCTTCAGCGGCTGGTACTTCTAGTAAGGTATATAAATGACAAAAAGACACACTTGATTATGCTGGTGCAGATAGTAAGTATTAGCTAACACACTACGAGCAGATGTTGTATGTTGAATGGTCTCTGATGTTTGGATCCTTATATATTATATTGATTGGGGAATTCCAAAAGAAACAAAATATTTTGTAAGTGCTTTGCTTATAACAACTGCAGATTTGCCTGGAATGAATATTGCTTGTACATCTATGTGAACAATTTGGAAAGGTCTAGAAGCTGTTTCTGTCAACATGAGAGGAATATAAGGATTATGTCTTGAATATTATTTTTTTTTTGACAAATGGTACAATTATTAATATAGTTTGTGACTGTATTTTTCATATTTTTCCAATAATAAAGTTTACGTAGTTGTTCTAAAGTTTCATTGATTCCTCGATGGTTATATATATATATATATATATATATATAACTATATATATATATATAACTATATATATATATAACTATATATATATATATAACTATATATATATATAACTATATATATATATATATATATATATATATATATATATATATATATATATATAGTTTGTGACTGTATTTTTCATATGTTTCCAATAATAAAGTATACGTAGTTGTTCTAAAGTTTCATTGATTCCTCGATGGTTATTTTTACCTTCGTGGTAGTTTTTTAACAAAAGAATTTGTTCTTCCTTATCTTTCACAGTATTAAGTAATTTCGGTCCGTTCGCAGAAAAATGTTTTAGATAAACATTATTAAAATCACGATATAAAGTATCATTATGAAAGTACATATAAAATGTATTATTTAAATCTGTATATTCAGCTATAAAACAGAAAATGAATTTTTCGTTATCTATCTCGGGAATTTTAATTTTCATTATTTTTTGATCTTCATATGTTTCATGAGAAACATCTGTTTTTGAATATATATTTGGATAAACAAGAATTTGATGTACTTTATTATTTATCATTTCGTCTAAAATGGGTATACCGTTACTGTTGTTATCATTTGCTGAATGGTTTGTTATATTGTCAGAGTCGTCTGACTCAGGTTTTGTCCAGAAGGGTTCAGGAGTGTTTAAATCATTACGATAATCATTTTCTTGTAGTATTGGGGGTTGTATTTGCACGTCAGATATAATGTTAACTTTTGATTGATTAATGTTACTTGTAGAAGGTTGTGGATCTATAGGAATATGTTAAGCAAACTGCTGTAAGAAATCTAGAATATCGTCTTGGGAATCTTTGGGGTTGTTTACTATAGATTCTGTTTCTAATGCATTGATAGGAATTCGAGATAAGCAATCGGCATTGAAATTTAATTTTCCCTTTTTATAGAAGATTTTATAATCATATTCTTCCAACTTTAAACGCCATCGGACTAATTTGGAATTTGATTCTTTAAGACTAAATAACCAAGAAAGAGGTTTGTAATCTGTGTAAATATGAAATTGTCTGCCGTATAAAAAAGGCCTGAAATGTTTACATGCCCACACAACGGCAATCAATTCTTTTTCTATAACCGAATAGTTAACTTCAGATTGATTTAGAGTTCTAGAAGCATATGCTATGGGTTTGTCATTGGGTACTTTCCTTGGGAAAAAACTGAACCTATTGCATATTTACTAGCATCGGTTGTGACAATAAAAGTTTTTGAGAAGTCAGGATATTGCAAAATGGGGTCATTGGTTGATATCTCTTTACAAGTTTGGAATGAATTAATAAATTCTTTGTTATGAATAATTTTTGAACCTTTTTTCAAACATTTGGTCATGGGTTTTGTTATTTTAGCAAAGTCTGCTATGAAACGTCGGTAGTTACCTTAGAGACCTAAGAAGCTTTTAATTTCAGTTTGACTTTTGGGAACTGGATAATTTTTAATAATTGAAATTTTGTCTGGGTTAGGCTTTACGCCGTTGGGTGTGACTATATGTCCTAAATACATAATTGTTTTCTTTAAAAATTCAGATTTATCAAGTTGAACTTTTAAATTGTGTTGTATAAGTCTTTCAAAAACAGATTTTAACTTTTCTAAGTGTTTCTGAAGGGATGTACTATATATTAAGATATCGTCTAAATAAACTATGCACGTTTCGTCAGTCAAACCACGCAATACATTGTCCATTACGTTTTGGAAAGTTGATGGGCCATTTTTAAGTCCGAAACTCATACGTTTGAAATGAAAATGTCCCTGGGGAGTACTGAAAGCTGTCTTGTCAATGTCTTGAGGGTCTATTTAAATTTGGTGAAAACCACTTGCGAGATCAAGTGTTGTGAATTAATTTGCTCTACCTAGTCTGTCTAGTATTTCGTGTATTCTAGGAATTGGGTATCGATTTTGAACTGTTTTCTCATTTAATTTTCTATAATCAATAACTAAACGCCATTTCTTTTTGCCTGATGCATCTAGTTTTTTGGGAACAACCAAATTGGCGAGGAGAATGCAGATGTAGACGGTTCAATAATACCTTCGTCTAACCTTTTTGTAATTTGTCTATTAGCTTCTTCCCTATGTATTTCGGGAAGGCTGTAAGATTTTGTATAAATAGGGCTATCATCAGTCAAAGTGATTTTATGTTTTATTTGATTGGTAAAACTTTATGGTATTCCATCACAATAAAATATGTCTCTATAATTAAAACACAAATTTCTAATGGCTTGAATTTCTTCTTTATTGCAGTGATCAAGTATGAGATTTTTTAAGTTTTCTTTAAGCTTATTTTGTTGAATAGTTGTTAATTCTGAATCAGATTCACATTCAATGTTTTCAAGAAAATTTACTTCTAGTAAGTTTAGAATTTCAATTTCGAAAGGTTCTTTTATATCTAATTTTACTGGATTTTCGTTACTATTTATGATGGTTCTAATTGCAAAATTATTATAAATATTGACTAATGCTTTAGGCATTTCTAAACCTTTTCCTAAATTTTCGTATTCGAGTATACCTATGCCATTTGTTTCAGTTAGAGGGATTTTAGCAACTTGTTGGCAACGGCCAGGAATGGTAATCGAATAATTATTTTTTTGTACATTATTATCATTATTTACATTTGAATCAAAAATTAAAGGAATAATTGCTGTGGGTGTTTCAATTTGTTTTTGGTGAACATTTATATTTGCATTTAATTGTTTTAATAAATCGACACCAATGATACCATCAAATTTGTCGCTAAATTTGAATAAATAAAATTTATGAGATTCTTTCAAGTTAAAAGTTTTAAATAACGGAATATGAGCTATTTGCATTTATTTCTTCAATTTTGATATAAGGTAAATTTGCTTTTAAAGCATTTACTAATATTACGTCTGGTTGTGTGGATATGGGATGTGAGTAGAATCCTGAGTTGCATTTTGAGGATAGTTACATGAGAAAATATCCTGGTTGTCTGTTACATCATTGTTAACATGTGTAGAGAGATAATTATTATAATCGTACGGATATTGAGTTTCAAGTTCAGATAAATATGGGTCAATGTTTTCTAGAGATTCTGTTGGGAACTCATTTTGATATTCAAATAAATTTTCAGTTTGATTATTATTTAATTGTTGAATTTGATTTGGATCACTAATGGTTTGATTATAAAGTTTGTTAGAAATATATTTTTGTTGCTCAGGCTGGAATCTTGTATTACCAGAAGATGTGTCCATGAGTTCAGGTTTATAGTTTTGGGAATTATTAGGTGAATTAAATTGTCTTGAATTATTTTGAGAAACTGGTTGATGATTTTGACTCTGGGATATTATTTGACGATTTTGGTTTTGAAAAATGGGGCGATGATTTTGGTTTTGAAAAGTTGGGCGATTATTTTGGTTTTGAAAAATTGGAGGACGTTGGGCTGAAAAATGGTTATTGGGACGCCAATTATAAGAATTGTTATTTGGTTGGAAATTTGGTCTGAACTGTGATGAATTCATAAGAGGTGTTGAGTTTTGTCGAAAAACTGTGGGAAATTATTGATTATTTCCGAAATTTGATGAAAGGTTAGGTGTTGGTTGTCTATAATTAGGATTTTTAGCTGGTGTAATTCTTAAACTAGGTCTAAAAGTAGTGTTTGAATTTAATTGATTACTTCTTTCAGTAGAATACATAAAGTTTTCTTCCTTAATAACTAAGCTCATTGCTTTTTCTAAACTATCAGGTACTCTTAATCTAACATTTGTTTGAATAAGTAAAGGTTAACCTCGTATATAGGTTTTTAAAGCTAAATTATTATAATTTTCAAGTTGAAGTCTCCGTTCAATATCACTAATATTACTAAACGAATTTAATTTCGAAATAATTAAACTACGAGCGTCTTGACAACCCATGCCAAAGTTGTAGGGTGATTCATTTTTAAATGGTTTTAAATTATTTAAATCTTGAATGAAACAATCAATATTACGTTGATCGCCAAAACTTAAATTTAAAGCATCTTTAACATCCTTCCATGTTTTTAACTCTATTCTAGAACCAATTAATATTTGTACGCGTCCTGCAAGTTTGCCCAAGATAGCTTTTAATAGAAATGTATTTAAAGCAATGTCAGTTTCACTAGCAAATACTGATATTAAACTTTCACAATTTCCAATAAATATTGGTAAAGTATGAGGGTTTCCATCATAATAAGGAATAGAAACTAAATATAATTTTAGTAATTGATAGTTTACTGAAGGAGTAGACATTTCTAAGTTTAGAGTATTATTTAAACTATTTTCTATAGGACTATCTGGTTCGCTTAATGTCAAACTTTTTTCTAATAATATTTCTAAAGTACTAATATCTATATCACTCATAAATTAAAAGGAAATTAAGGAAAGAAAAGTACTTACAAAAGGAAAACTTTGAGCATCTTCTTATTTCTAGCTTAATTCTAGTTCTTCTAGGTTGAGTCGATGCGGTACCAAACCCAAGATCTTCTTACTTCTAACTTATTTCTAATTTTTATAGATTCGATCGATGTTGGACCAAACCAAAGATGTAATCTTCGTTTTGCTTTTCTTCTTCGAAGTTGACGATTGATCGGTTCAGAACTATCGGATTGTATTCGATATTCGCTCGAACAAGTCAAATAGTACAAAGTTCGATATTTACTCGATTGAAACCGCTCACTAAAGTTCGAAATTTTCGGTAAATTGTTGATACGAAAAGCTCACGTACTATACGTTAAAAACTGCGAAAATCCTACTACGACTGCGCCAATGATATTTCGTCACTCCGAAAAATACTTTTTAAAAAACGAAAAAATTACTGTTTAACACGTTTATTGTATGCAAGTTACAAACAATCTCTCTCTTTATTACATAATTATTTATTTATATAGTTTTTGAAAAAAATACAATGTAAGCGAATATTATACATGGGTCAGCCATTGTCGTTTCTTAACTCACGACACAGCCATATTTCAAAGGTTTGGGGTCTAATTCTCCTGGACTAAATACACATTGTAGAATTCCTATTCTTCGATGTCGACGGACCTGCTTAATTTCGTTGAAAAGCATTGCGTCGTCCACAGGCAGAAATGTCTGTGAGTCTAGCCTATCTGTAACGTACGATGCTTCAAAATCTTCGTCATGAAAAGCCTGTTAATTGACCTTATTTCCGACTCCTTGAATGAATTAATGATTTTAGATGATGTATGAGATAATAAATTTGGTGTTGCCGATAAATGAAGAATGTCTTCTATTTTAATAGGTTTTCCAAGGTTCATTACCATATGATCGTTAAAAAATGTTTTCAATCGATTCTTGAAAGCCCGAAAGACATCTATATCTAGGGGCTGCATACGGTGTGTGCAATAAGGACAGAAAGTCAAGAACACAATACCATTATCTCTGAAATAGTTGATTGCAGCTAGAGTGGTGTGACTTTCATGTTTATCCATTATCAGCAACGTTCTTTACTATAAGAGGTATGCTTAGGAATATGTTTTAAAATATTGGTAAATATTTCTAAGGCGTTTCAACCATTTTCAGAGCCATCAGCCTCACTGTCTATTAGACTTATAGTAAGGTAAGGGTCTTCCATCCTAATCCGTGGAAAGATAAGTAGAGGAATGTACCACAGAATGTTACCAAGGTGCCTCTTTCTTGAGACACAATTTGGTGTTCCCGAGGTTGCTTGTAGAACACTTGTAATACCACTTTCATTAGTAATCAGAATTTTATCAGGCGTAAAACGGTATTTCTATTGGACTTCAAAGTAATTTTGAAAAAACTGCTCCACGTTGCTTTTAATTAAAGAAATAGCACTAGCTAAGCTTGTTTTTCCAGGTTATCTGTGAGTTAAATTGGGATGTCTCTTCATAAATGTTCTCATCCGAAATTTACCAGCCATTTGGTTGATAAACCACGAATAATGATAAACTAATTTCAGTTCAGAAGCATTTAACGATCTACAGACGGTAAAAGTTACCCTATATTGCATATCAGAATATATCTTTAAATAATCAATCAATTCATTTTCCTGTTTAATCATGAACACCAAGAGCGTTCACCATACAAATAACAAAAATCATCTGTAGACTAGTGACGCTTTATATGATATTTCTATTCAACTTCAAAGAGCTTAATTTGAATTCACCGAAAGTTCCCAATGTCCGAATGAACATCGCTCTTCCCTACTCGTTAGTTCTATTTTATCATGTGTGATCCAAACGATGTCATCCGCTTCTTGAAAACATCTTCCAGCACTGTGGTAAAGGGCTTAGGTGGCCTAGGATCTACATTTTCGATTTTGAACATTCTCACAATAATATTAGTGAATCCGACAATATTCCACTCCATATACTTAGTGACAATTCTGTTTAAATGTCGGTGGTTCGTACTTGTCAAACAATTTTCGAAATATTCTACTAAAAAAAACATCGCGCAAACCCTGTACATTAAATAGACTTTTTTTCATTTTCGTATATCATGTAAATAAAAATAAACACGAATTGATATTAAATTACTGAAAACATTTTGCAAATCAAACTGGGAAAAAAACTAGAAGACAGTATCACCTTTTATTATCTTTATATTACTTTTTTTTTCATTTTCGTATATCATGTAAACAAAAATAAACACGAATTGATATTAAATTACTAAGAATATTTTGCAAATCAAACTTCTGGGAAAAAAACTAGAAGACAGTATCACCTCTTATCTTTATATTATTTTTTTTTCATTTTCGTATATCATGTAAACAAAAATAAACACGAATTGATATTATTACTATTCAATTACTAAAAACATTTTGCAAATCATGCGAAAGTATTCATCAAATCAGCAACGTCCATTAGATCAGGAAACACCTAGAGAATTGTTTATTCGTAAATTTTATCAACTGGTAAAAGTTTCTGCCTTAATTGAAATTCCTCGAACAGAATCATCAATTAATCATTCTAAGGCTGAGTCTACTTTGAAATATCCGCCCACTTTATTTTATCATTTCTCTACTGTTACTACGAAAACGAATACCTGGAGTTCGTTCCCATAGTTCAAAAAAGTAATTATTTTCAATAGTCATACACTAAAATTATTCATTGAAAAACGGGGAGATTCATGGAAGAATCCAAGTCAACAATATTCAATCATAAAATTGGTGATTTGTTGCACTCCGGACTCTCCGGAGGCTGTATCGTGCCAATAACATGTAACGAAAAATGGCCGACAACAACGATGACGACATACACACAGGTTTTTTTTAAAATCCATTTTTTTTGTTGTTCTGGATGAAAAAGTAAAAATAACTAAAAAATTTTTTTCAAAATTTCAACTTTGTTGTGGATAAACCAATACTTTTCTCGCATATTAGATAGGATGGGCGGAAAACTAACAATGCTAATGTTTATTCTCAAACACCATTAAAATTTTATAACAAGATCTTCATTTATTTTCTGGGACACAAAACTTATTATAAAAGTCGATTCTTCTCCGTTGTAATGTTAATGTAGTTACTGCGTTTTGCAATGGGATAGCCGAAATGGCTAAGGAGCGATGCTTCAAATTCCAGATTCACATTAACGACCGATCTTTCTTTAAATGACAATTGTGAGAGATTAATGTGAGAAATATTTCCGTTAAATTATCATCGTGGAATAAATTTTATTAAGATCTATAGAAATATAGATTCGAGGTAACTGCACGCCTAGTAATATTCTTATTATCTCAAACTTTCATAACAGCAACTAGAAGATTCAATATCTCGAGTAAAGTCATATTCACTATTCTTTATAGACATATATATGCTGAGACACTAATTGTTAATTGACCACACTACTGACTCGATTTGAACTCAAATTTCGACACACATTCTTCAAAACGGCCATTGGACGTTGCCTAAGGTATAAGAATCATGAAATTTTGTTTTTCTACATTTAAAACATTATTTTCACAGCATTTTCGGTCATACCGAAAGTTGATTTTGAATCGAACACCCTGAATATTTTTCCAATTTTTAGATTTCACGCTCAATTTTCATAATTATTGGAATTTGTCATGGGTTTACGAGAATTGAAGATGTTTATTTTTGCTATAGTCTGTTTTTATATACGAGAGAGTAATAAAATAATAAAGCATTCGTAATCCATAGGAGTATCACTTCTTTAAGTAGATAGTTAATAGTATATTGTACAATGAACATGAAATGACATACATTTCCTACGCTACACTCGTACTACAAAATTTCTTATACCCACGAGTTGGAAATGGGTAATTTCATGAAATTGTACACTGTACTTTTTCTACGACTATCTGAATCATAAACAAATCTATATTATTTTTCATAACAATTTTTATTATTAACTTTACTGCCGTCATCGTTGCATGGTTTAGAGAATTCTTTGTCTGAAATTATGAAGTCGGATTCTTAAAGCGAACCATATATTTTTTCTTTTTGTACATGAACCTACCTACGTCGTGAAATAAGTAACGTTCAAAATATTCAAATTTTCATAACTCGGAAATAAAAATACTTTATGCAGAAAAAATCGTTATAATTCACCTGCGGAAAAAGTTATCAAGGATCGTGTCCCTTTAAAGAAGTAATATCACCTCCTGCATCTACCAGGATAGTGAGCGAAATCCCTCTAAAGCAATGGCTAGTTTACATATCGGGATCAGCATGTCAATATCAAATCATCCTCACTATTGCTACCCATTATCGATTATAAATTTTTTTTGCAATTCCGAGACTGAAGTGGTCACTTTACTCTCACATCTTAGGAACTAAAGTGTCACTTTTAGACCAAGTGACAGTTAAAAGCGCAAGGGATTGAAAGTACAAATAAAACCGTACATCCGCGATGCATATCCAAGCATTTTAGAAGTCCCTCCTCGATGCCCAGCCAAGTTAAGTAAAAGTCCATCCTAAGTAGTATTTATTTTTATTAAAAATGTATAAAGGATTACCAGAATTGCAAAAACTATTGTATACACCTCTCGACTAAAGTGACAGTAATCCCTTAGGTTGATTAAATGGGTCACTTTAGTCCCTTCGTAAATATTATACTATTATAAACGAATTTCGTAAACACTGATGTGAAATGTCAAGTTATTAGACAGACGTTAACAAACATGACTCTATCATATATTATAATATAATGATAGTCTAGTAGCTCATGAAAGTCGTGGGAAATGAAACATTTTGATACAGGTAGCCCGTAGGAAATGAAAATCTGTACTACAACGTGGTAGGTTTCTTAATCGAACACGCACTTGAAATGTACATTTTTCATTATGGTCGTAGAAAAAATATTTTTTGAAGTTATACCTCGAGTATTTTCTTATGAAATAATATTTGTATAAATATATTAAATATATCAGGTGTACACTTATATTTTCACCTAATTAACCTGCTAATAACAGTTGAAGGTGAATAAGTGCAATTTTTGCACAAGGTATGTTAAGAACATTATGTCATACTAATGATATAGGTGGAAAGGTTTAAACTTTGACTTTTAAACAACGTTACGCTCATAAATAATAACGTCAATGTAAAAAACCCCAGTATAAGTAGAGCTACTTCTTACAAATCCAAATCGGAATCAAAAGGTGAACTGTCATAACCTATATTTTCAATGAGTGGCTCGATCATTTCATCAGTAACGTTGTCCAAATACCACATTTTATCTTCTTCTTTAATCATATGATCTACTGCATGAATCCTGTGCAAAAATTCCCACAAAATATACTGTGGAGAGAATCACTTGACAAACCACTCCTTTGTTTGGAACTTCAAACAGTGTCTTTTGGACAATCTTGTTCACATTTCCTCAGCTGCAGGGTGATTAAGGAAATAGTTCTGCGAAACTCACATCTTGATCTTGCTTCTGATGTATTGTCGCAAACATATGTTGATGATGTGTTAGGAGGAGTTTATAATTTAACCGAACTTGAACGGTTATATACACAATTATTGAATACTATTGATGCGTTTTTTGGGAAACTTCCCTGTGAAGAGAGTGTAAGGCCACAAACCCCACGAATCTAACCACAACAGCGTCTTGTATGCACTAACCTGTAAAATCCAGATGTCTATCCTCCAAAGTTCTGTGTGGCGGCGGTAACAATTTGCTTTTGTTGCTGGTGCGAATAAGATTTTATGTGTGAAAAATACGATGACAGTTCAACTTGAATTTTCCAACTATCTGACAGCAGTTGTCATCCAAACCACAGTATATTTTGTAGGTATACTGTATCCAGATAGAACATCTAAATCCTTGAGATAAGTACACTCACTTTTGCCAGAAGGCGCTGAGTGTTGCGGTTAAAAACAAAGATAAGCGGCGCAAACATGCTCCCCGGCTTGAAGATACCTACGATATTCGAAGGAACTTCTAGAATAAAAAAGAGATGTATATAAAATAATGAGTGTGCGTGTGGTATATAATGAGTAATTGCTATGGCATTGGATAAATCTTTACCACCGGGAGTTTAAATGTACCGCGGGTAGTACGGACCAATGCTGCACGTATTTCTCCGCCCTTTCCGGGATAAAACTCCTCAACAATACCTTTAGGCCAGCGGAGGAGAGACGCGTCATCTTGATGTATGAGCACTCTTGATGTATGAGCACTACAGTACCAATACTAACAGGTGAGTCGGGAGTTTTCCACTTTTGTTTTAACTGGAAGGTGTGTAAATAATCCATATGCCACCTTCTCTAATACGACTGCACCAAGCTGTCTAACAATTGTTTACGGTTCGTGAAATTAGACTGTGATTCAAAATTGGATGCGGGTAAATATTGAAGCGGAGTATTCATTAAAAAATGTGCGGTAGTAAGAATTTCATGAGGCTTTTCAGCGAGGAAACAAAGCGGTCGCGAATTTAAAATGCATTCAACTTGCGCAAGTACTGTCATTAGCTCTTCATACGTTAATATATGATTACCGAGCGTTCCATATAAATGAGATTTTATGCTTTTTACGTTGGCCTCCCACGTAATTTTCTTTAAATTAAGATAGTTCCTAATACCCCCTACTGTTTCACGCGACTCTAAAAACTGGAAAAGTTCATCAAGTTGACGATTGCCCCTATAAAGTTTGTGCCATCATCAGAGTACATAAATGGAACTGAGCTCCGTCGTGAGATATATCTCTTGAATGCATCTAGAAATTGGTCAGAACTTAAATCTGAATCTAATAATATGTATAGCTGTAGTATTAAGCATATGAATAAACAAATATAAGCCTTCTGACTTTTCATACCGCGGCGTCGTGTTATTGTGATACTGATGGGACCAGCGTAGTCAACACCAGTATGCGTGAATGCGGCAGCCTCTTGCACGCGATTGGGGGGAAGACTAGCCATAATAGGAAATGGACCTCTAGGAGAAACCTTGAAGCAAAAATTGCACAATCGAATACGTTGCCGAAAGATATTCCGAACAAAGATAATCCAATATTTTTGTCTTGGTAATGACATGAGTAAGTGAGAGCCTCTGTGAAAGTTTAATCGGTGATAGTGATCAATCAATATATCAATGATGTGATCCCTGCGGGGGAGAAGAATTCGATGACGATTGTCGAAGGGTATGTTAGCGTTTCATAAACGTCCGCCGACACGAATAAGGCCAGAATTGTCAAAAAACAGGATCAAGCTTCCGAAATACTGATGAGGGTAAGTTACCCTTGCGGAATATATGTATATGAAATGAATAATAAAATATATTGATGCGGATACGGGTTTAAATCCGACTCGAAGGCCAAAAAATGTTGATGCGTTATGTGGAAACTTCTCTGTGAAGATAGTGTAAGACCACAACCCCCACGAATCTAACCACAACAGCGTCTTGTATGAAGGAATGCCTTACCTGTAAAATCCAGATGTCTATCCTCCAAAGTTTTGTGTGGCGGCGGTAACAATTTGCTTTTCTTGCGGGGCGAATAAGGTTTCATGTGTGAAAAACACGATGAATGTTCAACTTGAATTTTTCAACTATCTGACAGTTGTTGTCATCCAGACCACAATATATTTTTTAGAACATCTAAATCCTAGAGATAAGTACACTCTGTTTTTCCAGAAGGCGCTGAGTGTTGCAGTTAAAAACAAAGATAAGCGGCGCAAACAAATGCCAAACTTAACGAAGCGGGTTTCATGTTACACAAGTGGTGTTCCAATTCTACAGAGTTTTTGTAACATATCTCTAATTCTCAAACTTCAGACCTAGATCTGAACATCGAAAATTCTCCTTCCAAGATTCTAGGCTTAAAGTGGAGCCCAGCTTCAGACAATTCAAAAATTTCAGCTCCATCAGCCCATGAAAATAGGCCAATCACTGAAAGAAAAATTCTGTCTATTATCAGCTCTTGTTATGATCCGTTAGAGTTAGTAAATTCTTTTATAGTGTTGGGTAAAGTTATCATGAAAAAAATGTGGTTGCAAAAATTTGAGTGGGACGCTCCGATCGAGGATTCCAATATGTTAGAAGATTGGACAAAATTTTGTGATACCCTCCTTGCTTTAAAAACCCTAGAAATTCTGAGGTACGTGTTTGATGGCAAAAAAGTTGCTGAAGTGCAAATACATGGGTTTAGTGATGCTAGTAATATGGCTTATGGAAGTGTAGTTTACCTTCGTGTAAAATACACAGATGATTCGGTTTCTTGTAATCTTGTCTCTAGTAAATCCAAAGTAGCTCCTATTCGAAAAACGATTACTATTACGCGGCTCGAGCTTTCTGCTATGTTGTTGTTCGCCTTTCTAGTTTCTAGAATTTTGTATATTTTTCAAAGCAAAATACCAATTGGATCGGTAAACCTTTGAACTGATTCACAAATTGCGTTGTATTGGATTAAGAGTCACTCTCATCGATGGAATACTTTCGTTTCAAATTGAGTGAACCAAATTCAAGAACTCTGTAAAAATTACCATTGGCGTGATGTGTCTTCAACAATCAATTACGCCGAAATCTTATCTAGAGGATCCTTTGGAAAAAATAATTAAGTTTCTTGGTTTTACGGGCCCTCGTTCTTGCGATTTCCCAAATTGGATGTAACTCAAAGTGATCCATATACTCCGGTGGAAAATCCCCCTGAAGAAAAGAAAATCTCCTTGTTAACTTCAACAAAACATGAAACTTTCTGGAAGCAGACAAATTGCACCCTTTTCTAGATGCCGCTGGTCTATTAAGAATAGGAGGAGACTGTAATATGCAGATATACCTTTTGATCAGAAGCATCCAATATTCTTGCAATCTGAAAATTATTTTGTGCAGCTGCTGTAGAAACACGAGGACTGTAGATTTAGACATTGTGGTCCCCAGAACTTGTTATGTAATATAAGAATACGGTTTTGGCCCTTGAATGGATTGCGTCAAATCAAACGTATCTTACAAGATCCTATCACGTGTCATCGCTTTATAACCGTTTTTGCGCAACAGATTATGGCTCATCTTCCCCCAGATCGCGTAGTACGATCACGCCCCTCTCAGAAGGTCGGTATTGACTTTGGTGGCACTTTTTTGATCCGTACCTCTAGACTTCGCAAAGCTCCAAGCATAAAGTGCTATATAAACATATTAGTACATATCGTAACTAAGGACATACATGCTGAGTTAGTTGCAGTCTAATATATTCCGACAGCAGCATAAATTTCGTAGGAGCTCGAAATGAACTATATGACCTTTACAAGTTTTTCAACTTCTCGGAATCTCTAGATAACATTCGCGATTTTTTGGCTCAAAATGAGACTCGTTGGAAGTTTATCCCTCCTAGATCGCCTCGGTGGGGAGGCTTAGATTAGTTTAAATTTTAACTGAGCTACAATGCACTGAAACCTAAGGTTTATTGTGCCCCCCCCCCCTATCAGAGTTGCTCTCGCTACTACTACAGCTTGCCTCCCAGTTCCAGGGTTCTAATGAACTCTAGTATTTGGGATGGCTTCAACGAGGTTAGATCCTCGCTCTTACAAGTTTCTTGTTCGAAGCATTTCTTGCGTTGGATTGCAATGGCGAGGCATTCTAGAACTAGGTGATCAGGAGTTTCATCCTCTCCCCCCCACAAAATCTACACTCGTCAATTTCTGCTAGACATATTCTCATTAGGTGGTTCCTAGAGCGGCAGTGCCCTGTAAGAAAGCCCGTGAGGAGATGTAGCTTATTTTTACTGAGTTCCAAATATTTTTTGGATCTAGCAGTGTCAAAATTCCGCAGGAACTTTTTGGAATGTATCAGCCCGGGAAGGCACCGCCAGAGTGCTTCTCTTTTGGTTTCCTATTTGTTCCGAAACTCTTTCTTATAGGAGCATTTTCCTACACCACCGAAAGGCTCCGGGCCAATAAAGGGCGTTTGTGCTCCTTTCCTGGCAAGTGTATTGGCCTCTTTATTTCCCGTGATTCCCGAGTGGCCGATATCCCAGACTAAAGAGACCCTGTTATTCTTGTCTAACTCATCAAGTTTTCTTCGACACACCCATGCCAACTTTGAGTCAATGACAATGGAGCTCAATATTTTGATAGCTGCTTGACTATTAGAATTGATCGATATGTCCACATTTCTAATAGTTTCTTTCTAGGTTCATTTCCACGCATATTTCGATCGCAAGTATTTCTGCCTGAAAGACGCTTGGGAAGGAGCCTAACGATAATCATTATCTGGTGCCAGACCCAAATACTGTGCTCCTGCTCCAGTTGTGGTTTTTGTACCATCCGTTTACCATCTAATGGTGTTTTCTTTGAGAGTTTCTTTCCCAGCCTCTCCTCTTATTTAGCATCGTAGTGAAATTCTTTTCGATACTTACTTTCTTAATTATTTCGTCACTGGGAAGATTCGCTATACCGCTACGAACCGACTATCCTTTTGGGTTCAGTACTCCAAAGTTCAACAAAACTTCTGGAAGAAATGGACCGTAGAGTACTTGAACCGATCACAAAATCGGCCAAAATGATTACATGCCGTTAAGGACCTTATCAATAATGATGTGGTTCTATTAAAGGATGAAGATACACCACCCTTAAAATGGCCACTAGCTTGTATCTTTGAAACCATAAAAGCACTTAATGGAAGGTGAAGAAAGTTACTTAACTTTGTATTACAGTACTCTTAGCAACAACAGCATTACACCATTGGATTATTAAATATCCCAAGTCTCGGTAGATCCGGCTCCAATGCTAACTCCAAGTTGTACTGTGTGGTGCAAAAGAGGATTACTGGAACATCCAAACCATTCCCGATTCAGTAAAAGTATAGGTTGACTGCCTTACCATATTATCATATTCCCAAATTGTTAGGAAAATGAACATATGTCGCTTCAGAACTTGTAGCATTCCATTTTATAAACCACAAAAGTAAAACTCAAAATAAACTCACATAAACTGCTGAGCCCAAAAAACTTGTCTTCGACTTTCCATGTGAATTATATTGTTGTCTTACGTTTTTGAACTACTTTTGTGCTTCACCTGTAAAGCTTTTTATAAAAAAAAATTTTACATAGCTTATTTGATCGTTACTGTTAAAAAGAGAATCAAAAGTTTCTTCAAATTCAAGCCAATTTTCTACCTCTCCATTGAAGGTAAGAATTGGTGTTGAAGGTAGCTTAACAGATCTATCTATGGAAAACTTGCACGCCTTAGAACCTTTATCGCTTTGTATACTGGCATTATCATCTTTATCATTCGATTCTACTTTACTCTCAGACAAAATCTCTTTAGCTTCATCTATACAATATCCCACAATGAGCTAATTTGCTTTTAAAGGAACCTTACTTTCTATTTAAATCTGTTATTCTAGCATATATGTTAGTTTTTGGATGCTCGCCCAGTAGTCACACAAATTAAGTTGATAATGATATAAAAACATGCAATGAATGACAAAAAAGTAAACAAAGACACCTCACCAGGCTTAAGTCTTCTTCGGTTCGATAAATTAGCCTATTGAGATAGGTTTCGGGACAAAATCAGCAAACAATAATCCAAAGCTTAACCTTTTTGTTAAGCTGTATGCAATCAACCACAATTACTTTCCAATTAAATTCCACTAATTCAAATCTACGCAGAACATGTAATACATAGAATTCTTTCAATATCTGTTACCAGTTTGATGTTCTAATTCATCAAATGTAACACAGGTCAAACAGAAAGTCCAATGCTTCAATATTTCAAATTTCCAAAAATCCCAATTTAAGATTACTATCCCGCTCAAAAGGACCACTAGATATTTTCATTCCAGAACTGAAATGGTTGTTTCTATATATTTTATTTTATTCCAACGTATACAGTATACAAAAATCAAAAATATTATATTACTTTTCCGCACAACCTATCTATATGCGAGAAAAGTGTTGGTTTACCCCAAAAAAAGTTGGAATTTTGAAATTTCTTTTTGAGTTATTTTCACGTTTCCCAGCAACAACAACACGAAAAAACGTTTTTTAGAAAAAAAATCCTGTGTGTATATCGTCGTCGTCGTTGTCGTCGGCCACTTTTCCTTACATGTCTTGTTAGCACGATACAGCCTCCGAAGTGCAATAAGTCAGCAATTTTATGATTGATTATTATCAAGGACATGTTACAGATAAACTCTATTGATTTTAAGCTCACCAGAGCCAATACAACGGGTGCTATGTTACTTGAAGTACCATTTGTCATTTTTTAAGAAATTTCAGTTTGTTAGCACGATACAGCCTCCGGAGTTGGACAAGTCATCAATTTTATGATTTAATATTATTCAGGACATCTCACTGAGGAGCTCTACTGATTTTTAGCTCACCAGAACTACTACAAAAGGTGCTACAGTATTTTAAGTACAATATTTTTGTTATTTTTGGAGGAGTTTCAGTTTGTTAGCACGATACAGCCTCTAGAGTATATACAAGTGACCAAATTTATGATTGGATATTGTTCAGAGCGTCTCAAAGATGAACCCTATTGATATTCAGCTCACTAGAGCCAGTACAACGGGTGCTATGGTACTTGAAGTACCAAATTTTTGTCATTTTTGGAGAATTTTCAGTTTGTTAGCACGATACAGCCTCCAGAGAGTATACGATTAATCAATTTTATGATTGAATATTGTTCAAGGTGTCTCACAGATGTATCCTATTGATTTTCAGTTGACTAGAGCGAGTACAGCGGGTCCTATAAATCCAGATATACTAAATTTTTGGTTATTTTTGGAGAAATTTTGGTTTGTTAGCACGATACATCCCCTGAAGTGTATACAAAACCGTTTATTTTTTTTAAAATATGTCATGTCATGACATATTGATCCCACTATGCAAATAAATATTACAGTTATGTTAATTCAACATCACATTGTGATAATGTTCTTCCTTTTTTTCCTCTTGTTTTCATCCCCTGCACATCCCCAGCTTGTGGCTGTTAACTTGTGTGATGTTTCACCTTAACATCTCAGCGATGTTAAAGTGCTGTCTCCTTACATTACTGTGATTTTACTAGAACTTCCTCAAAAGGAAGTCTTTAAAACGAACTAAAAACAACATTTCTGTTACATTCTGAAATGCCTTTTAACATCTTGTAGATGTTAATGCGATGTCTAAAAAATAACATCCCACCAATGATCTAAATGAAACATTTCAAAAACAATACAGTGTATTCTCTTAGATGTTGTATGGACATTACTTAAACCTCTAAATAATATACCTGAAACATCCTAGATGGCATCCTATAGATGTTTATGTGCTTAATCAGCAAATACATGGTGAACAACTAAAAACGCCGGCTTTCGGCCATATTTCAAAAAATAATCATGGTACAACTTCAGGAAAATGACCCTGAAAAATCGCTGGAAAATATTTTTGAGTTCCTAAAATATCTACTATGGGGTGGAATGAACACTTAAAAACATAATACTGTGATTGTCTCCAAGAAAGACATACTAAAGGTATCCTAGAAATGCAATTTTTGATATACTGATGAGATTATGAAAAAATGTAGTTAGGGACTTTTTGACCTTATTCTTCAAATAAGGAGTGGGGTAAGGTTCAACATAAAAAACAAATGTCGTAACACTTTTTTGTTTTTTTTAATCGATATCAATGTTTTTGGCGTCACTTAAAAGAGTTTTTCTTCTTTAATAATATATGCTTAACGCTATATGAAAAAGTCGACAATTTTCCCATTTTTCTCGGAAATTTCGAATGTTTTGAGACATTTTTGAAGTTCTGATGAAAAGGGATTTACGTTATCAGATATAATAATTTAAAAAATGTTTCAATTTACATTTGAAATTTCCGAGTGAATACAAAATTATCCAATTTTGTTATCCATCTTATTAAACAGAAAAACTCTTAAATGCATCTAAAATCATTAATATCGGTTGAAAAACGAAAAATTTATATATTTGTTCATAAGTTTTAACCTTCCCCACCCATTATTGGAACAATAATGGGAAAAAATCTCCTTAATTAAATTTTTTTTCCTAATCTCATCAAGATTTCATAAATTGTATTTTTAGGACACCTTTTGTATGTTTTTTTGGGGTATTATGTTTTCGAGTACTCATTCCATCTCTAGCGGATATTTTAGAGACTGCAAAATATTTTCCAGCAATTTTTCAAGATCTCTTCCCTAAAGGTAATTTTTTTGAAAGTTGTACCATGATTCTTTTCTGAGATATGGCCTACAGTCGTTCTTAGTTGTTCACCCTGTACATTTAAAATAAAATAGCAAAAAAAGCAATAAAGTATTTAAAAAGTTATATTCACTATTAATTAGTAGTAAATTTGAAAAAACAGGTACAAAATATAAAAAAAATATCTTGTCCAGGAATCCAACCTAAAAAAAAATTGTGTGAGCATATTACATAACAAGTGTGAAAAGTGGAAACTATTGAACGCATTCAGTGGAAGCAAGAAATAAAAAAGGGTATATTAATCTGTAGTTGCCATAATGTAACATACTTTGAAACTGAATTAATAAAGTTCAACGGATACACATACATTACAGCTAGATTAAAGAAAATTTATTAGAATAGTTTTTTAATAATATTGAAACTAATAAAAATTTTATGAAACATTACGTTAAATCAACAGAAATCCAATCTGATTAAAGTGAATTCTATCGTTCACTTACGGTTACTTTTTCTCACGCAAGAGTGGCTTTTTCGAGTGCCTCAACCATTCCATAACGTGCACTTCAAAATCCTTATCTGTGAAACATTTAAAGGTATTCTCAACAGCAGCTAATAAAACAATTACTTTAGATAAAATTGTGCCCATGGAGACCTTTTATCGATCATCATAAACAACATCAAACTTGATTTTCAGCCAATTGACTGGGACCCATTTTCCACAAGATACATGCGGGGCTCTTCAAAGGAATAACAACATATTTTATTTTGAGAAGTGACTTTTCATGATTTACCTTCTATTACATGCCTCACTCCGTTTCGTAGGTAAATTCAGGTGTGCCATGAAAATTCATACTTCTTTTCTGTATAAAATAATATACTATTCTCATCTTGTTATTTTCATCCTGGAACATATAGTATATTAACATAGTGGAATTGTAACTTATTGAAAACTAAGCTTTATTAATACACTGTATACAACAAAAACTACTTATGAAAAAGAGATATGAAGTCATTATCAAGTTAAATGAGTTTATAATTAATTGTATCCAATTGAGTATCCAATAGCTACGTTTCTACAATAATAAATAATGGAATTCTGTTTGTCGACTGGAGCATTCAGTGTCATAAGTTACATATTCTTCAACTAGATTGATATAGGTACCATTGTAAGGGACAGCTACAGCTTATTTATTGTACTCAGTGTATTTTCAAATTGGAATAAGCTTTTTAACAGAAATTTCGGTTTTTAATGTCTTAAACAGTCTCTAATTGTTCATAAGAATTGTTAGTATTAATGTTAAAATTTTCTAAACCTGCAAAACTATATTGATCGCTATGAACTACTACAAAAACTAGAACTACAGATCCTCGATTCAATATTTGTTGTACTGTTTAATATGATGTCTGTATCAGACTATCAGAAATAGTTATTCCCTTCTTTTTACATAATTACCAACTATTTGTTTTCTATTTTATTTATGTAAGTAGCTTCTGGAACATTTTGAACATTGAAAATATTTTCTTCTAGATTAAATCTCTGCCAACATATGAGTATGTTTTATTATTAATAATAATATCTACCCTATTGCAATATTAGGTTTTTTGTAGGGTATAACGCATATCTAGGATTTGAAATATTGTGAATCGTTTTTAAAATATACTTACTAACTAAAATATTTACAGTTGAAAAAACTCTTATTTTGTAAACTCTATTATATAATGTTAGTGTACAATTCAGCCACATGGACAACGTACAATTACCGATTAAAGTCTTGAATGAGTATTAAGTTTTAATAATTATGATTTTGGAATAGGTATTTACCGATAACAATTGTTGTTCGTCCATTATAACAAGAATTATATCTAAGTATAGAAACTGAAGCTAGCTAGGAACTAACGAAAACGAAGACCACTTAATTCAAGTACTTGCAAAAAATGTGCTTCCTGCAAATAAAATATAACACAAAACTGAAAATCATCCGCCATCTCATGCTTGTCATCTGTTTCCACAGATAAAAGTTCCTCTTCTGTTTTCTTCTTTTTTTTATGTTACTGTGATGTTTAATATGAGATATTACTGAGAGTTTTATGAACTGACATCGTACAGACGTAATCACACGAACGTACTAAAAATTATTTCGAAAGATGTAAAAGTAACTGCAACATGTGATCATCTTAGGAATATGTTAATTTGTAATATTACAATAACGTTCTGTATGTGATATCAATGAGAAGTGTACAAATTAACATCGTATGAATGTTTCATATAGGAAGTTGCTAAAAAGACTTTCATAGTATGTGTATGTAACTGCGAATTCAAGTATTACTGTGTACATCAAAAATATGTTTTATTTACATGACATGGATGTTAATAGAGTTGGTAATAAAGTTAAGACATCTAGGAGATATCTTATCAACGTTTTAAATGAACATAACGAATAGTCTCTAAAAAGGACATCACAAAAAAGACTTGTTATGTTTCTTGTTTAGAGGGACACTATTAAAATAGACTTTTTGGAACGCTTTTTCAAGCGAAAACCGATTTCTTATAAAAATGTCCATAGTGTGCTTGGACTCATTTTAGGGTAATCCTTCGCATCTCGAAACATGGCAAGAACTTTGTCTACTGTCGGAAATTCTTTTGTAGAGAAGAACGCATGCACTTTCCTTCGAAGTCTTTCTTTCAATTGATTTCCTTTTTGAAATTTTGGTTTTCCTGGAGCTTTACGTGCTGTTTGATACTTCAAGCGTACTACTAACTAATTCCACTGTATCATCAACACTTATAAATATTTGTCTGTAAATGATTTAAAACAATTAAATATTTATGTTGTTTCATTAACTGTTAAAGGACTGATTTTTCGACGTTTACGAGACCTTTCCAAAATTTCCGTAATCACATTAGAATTCACAATAGACTGCACACTGCACCTTGCAACTAAACGACTTTTAGTTAACTATTAAGAATACACAACTTGGACCTCCTTACTAAATGGAAAAATCTACAGTCGCATTTTCAATAATAATACAACAAGTCTGTTAATGATTATCGAAATACAAATTTCTTCGATTTTGAGAAACAAATTGTGGTTTCCTAAAACAACAATTTGTTTCGAAAAAGAGAAGAAATTTTCGATAATCATTAATTACACAAGTTGTATTTGTCAAGATTATTTCAAGAAAACAATTGAAATTGTTTTATGGGTAGTGAACGACAATTAGATGTATTTTTCAACCACATCAATAATTTACACCCAAAAATTAAATTTACATTAGAAATTGAAGAAAACGGCTCAATTAATTTTCTTGATTTAAAAATTAAAAGAGGTAATAATGTACTTGATTATTCAATTTACCGAAAACCAACACAGACTGATGTGACAATTCCATTCAATTCCAATCACCCTATGTCACACAGACTGGCGGCATATAGTTCAATGATACATAGAGCTTTTTCAGTTCCTATGCACAAATGTAATTTTGATAGCGAGATTAATACAATTAGACAAATAGCAAGATCCAACGGTTATCCATTAAATATGATGAATAAACTAATTAGTGAAAAAGAGGAAAAAGTGGCATTACAACTAATATTTCCTAAACAAGCGGATGAAATAAAAACTTATAAAACCATCACAGATGCAGGAAGTATTTCTAATAATATTTCAAAGATAATATCTTTAGCAACGAATACAACAATTTCTTTTAAAACAGAAAGTAACGTTAGTACAAAATTGTTGAATGTAAAAACAAAAATACCACTATTAAAGAAATGTCCAGAATGTAATGCTGTCTATTTGGGTCAGATCCTTAGGAATTTTGAAATCCGATACAGTGAACACTTACGAGCATACAGGTTAAAACAACCAGATAAATCTCACTACGCAAAACATCTACTTGACACCAATCATTCATTGACACCTAGGGTAAGGTTAGGTTAGGTTTATAATGAGTGGGTCAATGAGGCCCTCCACTGCGACTCGTGAGAGTCTATTGTGGCTCATACCTATTCAAATTTCACCAAACAAATTCAGCTTTTTGACGAAGCCGACTAATTTGTTCAGTGAATGATATTTCAGGTCCGAGGGCAAGAGAGTGGCCCTGCCAAATATCAGATACCTGATTTGCGCCGCGGCGGGACAGGCACAAATTATATGCTCTGCTGTTTCATCATCTTCCAAACAAAGACTGCAAATCGGATCGTCCGACAGTCCAAGTTTCAGCATATGATGATTCAAACGACAGTGGCCTGTTAGAAGGCCTGTTAGGCACCGTAGATCGTGTCTATTATAGCCTAACATTTGTTTTGATACATTATTCGAAGGATGTATGAAGGCCTTTGAATGAACCAATCCTGGTATATTATGCCAGAAGTCTAAAACTCTTCTTGCAGTCCAAGTATTTAGTGTTTGTTTGACAACACTTGTTGCGATACCAATTGTAGGTTCTGGTCCGATAAAGTCATGAGCGGCACCCTCTCTTGCAAGAGAGTCAGCCTTCTCATTACCATCCATACCAGAGTGGCCAGGGATCCAAACCAGCGATACCCTGTTGCGTTCTCCTATTGAGGCGAGTCTTTTTTGGCAGTCTAGAACCAATTTCGACGTTACACGGTACGAGCTAAGTGCTTTCAAGGCCGCTTGGCTGTCCGTGAAATTTTTTATTGATCTGTGTGTCAGGTTGGATTGCCCCAAACTCTCCACATATGAAGCAATGGCATAAGTTTCCGCCTGAAATACGGTTGCATAGGATCCCAGAGATGTTGAGATTTCTGTCCTAGGTCTTCTCCCGTATACACCCGCACCAGAGCCTGAGGGTGTATTTGATCCATCAGTGTACCAACAGATGTCTGCTCTTGAGGGTTCATCCTTGCGGAGGACCCATTCATCTCTATTTGGAAATAGGACGGTATAAGGCAGATTATAGTTTACTGTTGGGGGCATTATATCAGAGGTCATTCCCAGAATACTATGACTTTCGGTGGCCGCTAGCATTCTACTTTGCTCTGTATAAGCCTATTTCGTGCATTTAGAAATATGCACCATTCTATATGCTGTCCATGTGGCCTCCTTTTCCAGAAGTATGCGGAGAGGAGGAAGGTCCAGGAGGACTTCCATGGCTGCTGACGGTGTGGTGCTGATAGCACCAGTTATAGCCAAACTAGCCTGTCTCTGTATGCCAGAGAGCTTTGCTTGGGCCGTTTTCTGTGAAGATTTTGACCACCAAGCAATGGCTCCGTATGTGATCATTGGTCTAACAATCATCACATATATCCAATGGATTTGTTTGGGACCCAAGCCCCAAGATTTTCCGCAGATCCTGTGACATGTTCACAAGGAAAGTCTGGCCTTATGGATGACTTTTTCCAAGTAAGCGTTCCAAGTAAGTTTTTTATCTAGGATGATCCCCAAATATTTTACTTCCGCTGCATATGGAATAACGTCACCATTATAGGAAAGTGGCGGAAGGTCTGCCAAATTCCTTCTCCTGGTGAAGGGAACTATTACAGTTTTACCAGGGTTAACAGACATCTGTTCCCTCTGGCACCAACTGTAGACATCGTCCAAAGTCCTTTGGAGGGTATTATGTGCAACCCGTCCTGACTTGGTTCTTGCCAGAATGACAAGGTCGTCTGCATACGCTTGCAGTTCTACCCCTCTACCCACGAGAGTACCAAGCAGGTCATCCATCAGGAGTGACCACAAAAGGGAAAATAACACTCCACCCTGCGGGCAGCCCCTGGAAACCTTAAAGCTGATGATATTAGTGAGCATGGCATATATCCAGCCGGTAATCGTTGGTTTAATGCCCTTTTCAGTCAAAGCTGAACCAATGGAAGCTAGTAGTGCATTGTCGAATGCTTCCTCGATGTCGAGAAAAATGGCCACCCCAATCTCCTTATTGTTAAGGGATTGTGTGATTTTCTCAACAAGGTTATGTAATGCTAAATCTGTTGATTTGCCTGTTTGATAAGCGTACTGGTGGATGCTCAGGGGGGAGCTGTATAAAGCTACCTGCCTGATATGGCAGTCCAGTACTCTTTCAAGTCCTTTAAGCAGGAAAGATGTTAGGCTAATTGGTCTGACAGATTTAGGGTGTGGGTCTGTGCGGCCCACTTTCGGTATATATACTGCCCTAGCCGCCAACCAACTGGGTGGTATATAATTCCACGCCAGACTAGCTCTATACAATTTAATGAGGATGGGTATAAGTGATTGCAGTCCGTTTTGTAGCAGAGCTGGAAATATGCCATCCTCACCGGAAGATTTGAAGGACTGAAATTATTTTATTGCCCATTCAATCGCCGGTGCTGTGATAACGTTCTTGGCGACCTCCCAATCATTCTTTTTGGGCCGCCTTGCGCCCTCAAAGTGGGGAGCTCGGTTGTTATCCAGAGTTAAACTTCCGGGAAAGTGGTTTTTAATCAAAAGCTCTAACGTTTCTTTTCTAGGGGTCGTAAAAGTGCCATCTGGTCGTTTCATCGACCCTATCTCGGCAATCGGCTCTTTAGAGAGAATCTTGTGTATTCTAGTACTGCGAGGTATGTCGGATATACTCTCACAGAACTTCTTCCAAGTCTCCCGTTTCGCCTTTCTAATTTCTTTAGATCGATTGAATAGTCGTCGAACTTCTTTTCTCCGCTTATCTAGGCTTTTGTTCCACCAAGTAGAGTTGCGATTGTCTCTTTTTGTCTTGAGTGGACAGTTTTCATGATAGGAGGAGATCACTGCTTTCCGAAGCTTGTCTGCCGCAGTATCTATCCCATCAGAACTGTTTATTGTAGTGAAGCCTTCCTCAATGTACCGTTGGAGGGTATTTCTGTATCCACTCCAGTCAGTAGCTTTTGAGTCGCGATATTCCACTACTGGCCGTGTACCTATTTCAATGTTGAATTGAATGTGTCTGTGATCTGAACTCGAAGGCTCAGTGGATACTGCCCAATGCCGTATCTTATTGCTCAAAAAGTTTGAGCTGATTGTTAAATCTAACACCTCTGATCTATTTCTAGTTAAAAAAGTTGGTTCGGAGCCCTTATTAATAACAGATAGCCCTTCCCCCAGTATATAATCAAAAAGTGACTCACCTCTTTGATTTATATCCGTGCTACCCCACGATGTATGGTGTGAATTGGCGTCACCGCCCATGACTAACTGGAGTCTGTTCATCTTGCTATAGTCGACTAGCCGACGTATAGCGAGAGGAGGTACAGTATCCGTGTCCCCTGGGAAGTATGCTGAGCAGGCGACTATGTTAGTCATACCATTCTTCTCCGGTAGGGACACTTGGATGGCTACTACATCAGGAGTGCAAAAGCCTGTAAGCAAAAAATAATTAATATTTTTCCTAATGAGGAGACAAGCCCTGGGTTTCACCCCAGGACAGACTACTACCGTGGCGAATACAGGTAGCCGCAGGCAAACTTGTGTCTCCTCAGATCCCTAGGGGAGATCACACGGTGGGTCAATTGAGGCGCCACCATCTGATCCTCCCAGGGGTGAGGCTCTAGTTGATGCCATTGACGAGGCTTGGTCACCTTCCGCCACGGCAGATCCAGCTGATTGCTTTGGTCCTTTAGTGGAGGCCATACTGTTCTTCGATTTCAGGACAGCAGGTCCAGTTCCTTTTTCTCGTTCCGTTGAAGAGACGTTACCCGTCTCCTTTTTGGGGAAGCTAGCTCTCCCTTTGGGATGGCTGGTGCCCCGGCTACGTGCCGGCGGTACACTCCCCCTGTTCTTGTGAGGAGGGTCGGTCCTCCTCCCTGTAACAGGAGGTTTTCCACTCGGCCCCGGGCCGCGGCTTTTCTCGGATCTTTTCGAGGGACCCGGTTTTGATGCCAGCTGGGAGGGCCGGGCTTTAGGTCGGAAAACAACCTGTCCAAAACCAAGGTATGGTTTGAATCCGATCCTCTCCAACGTGGCCATGGATCGATCGTTAATGGCAAAAGTCCATGTTTGACCAGGGCCTGTAATTTCCTTGTGTAGAACATTCCACTCCAAGGTAAACAGACCGTGGTTCATTTTCCTCAGTCTGGTGAGGACCTGTTCTGAAGTCAGTCTACGACTGCCTTCGTCAGGTATGTAAGCCACACAAATGTGTGGCTTCGGGAGTTGGTCACCTGAAACACATTTCAGGGAGGCACCGTCCCATGGTTGAAGTGTATTGCCTACGCCAGTCAACCCCGAGACACTCTCCTTATTTACACAGGTGACCTGTAACCATCCAGGCCGGAAAGTACAGCTCTGGAACTGTACTTGTGGACCACCTTCAGGTATATCCTCTACAGCGGCCATAATGGCATACTGAAGGGACTCCACTTGTTTGCTCGTAATCGAGGCTGTCGGATGTTCAAGATGTAAAATTCCCACCTTGATGCCGGATACAGCCTGCCCATAAGAGGGCTTTTGTAAGTCAGTTTCACCTGACGTTACCACTGATTCAGCCGAGCAGGGCTTCTTTGCCTCTTGTTCGGGTGTCATCATTCGAGCGTAAGCGATTATTGGTACCAGCCACAGAGGGAGAATGTTTCCTCTCTTGCGGTTGATCCCGCTCTCGCTGCTCTAGAATTTGGTGCAAGGCGGATTCGTAAGGAACCCCACTCTTGAGTAGACGACTAAGTCGTTTCCTGGCTGCACCACCTAGTTTCCTAGGTTTATTTTCAGGGGTTGGAGACCTGAGTAGGTCCCGTTCCTGATCATCTGTTACAGGAAGGTCAGTTGGAGTCGATAGGTCGACTAACATCTCCTCTGTAGTTTTTGTCTTTATTTTTTTTGTTACTACTTCCATAAAAAGTCCAACGAGTAGCTAGGGAAAAGAGGTCGATCACGGCAGAACCCCGCATTACCATGACAAGGCTGACTTACGACGGGAGGGCGCCTAGTATCCCGAAGGTTCCGTTAGTGACAGATGATAGGCTCACTGTCATGCATCCCCTCGGCACGGATACGCACACCTGAGGATTAAGCCGTAAAAACCGTTGGGATGTCATTTAGTCAAAGAATAACAGCACCAAAAATGATCCTGTTATTCCCATTACCTGCGGTGCTAACGTGGAAGCAGACACCCGTTAGCTGAATTTGCCTACCATCCCATACCCCAAACTAACATACATATAAAAGCAGCAAGCAGTAGTCAAAGCAGTGCAACAGTGAGCAAAGCCAGCCAACCCCGCCTCATTGACACCTAACAAAAAACTGGAACTGCTGCATATTTGTGAAAAGAAACAAGAACTGGATTTCCTTGAAGAATTGGAAATTAGAAGACATTTAAGAAACTCACAATATGAAGTTGTCAATGAACAGTTAAATTTAGGGAGTTCTCCACTAATAAACTGTCTTCTTAAGTGATAATTGTAAAGAACAGCAGATATAGTTTTCCTGGTTTTCTATATCATTGCACAGTTATACTGATCTTAATTGGAAAAATGATATTCAGGATATCACCATAGGGCTAATAATATCTAAGCTTCAATATTTGTAATATCACATCTTCTTTTTTCTATAAACATATATTAAGTCAATCACAAGTTAGGTCACTTCTTGGTCTAGCCAAAAATAACTACTAAACATCAGGTAGGCATCAATCCAAATGTAACTTCTGTCATTCTGACGATGATATTGATTTATCGAAACAATTGTCAATTTTTTAGAATTTTCAATAACTTTTATTATATTGTGGAATTAACTAGAAACCGTGAGTTTCATTTAAAACACTAATTAAAATTTTATTCAAACTATTAGGATAATTATTTATTGGAAATATTAATATTAAATGTACAGTTTGTACAACTGTCTAATTCATTTTTCTTAATCTCATTGATGTTGACGTCATGTATTTACATCTTCGTTTCTTATTTTTGATATTATTTCAGCATGACGGTTTTTGTTTAGTTGAAGATAAGGTTTTATAGAAGTTGAACTACTATGACCGGTTACTTTAATAATTTGTTGTTCATCAATTCCAGAATTTGCCAACCGGCTTACTGCTGTAGATCTGTTGGAATGGTTTGATATTTTAACGTTTTTTGTATCCAAACCAATAATCTTTGCAGCAGATTTAGTACATTTGTTAAGTTCATTTATGCCAACTGGCATATTTTTAAACCAAGGACTGTTCAAAGTTTTATCCCAATTATTGTTAACTGAAAATAATCGGTTGCTTTTAATGTTCTCTCCTCTTTTTGATGAGAGTTTTTTAAATAACCGAATTGGACAATTTTCCGGATTTTCTTTATTTGGCGTGCGCCACTTACTTTCTGAAATATTCTTGGAGCCTCCCTGTGTGGTCTTGGTAAAAATAGGATTATATTCAAGTCTTCCAGATGGTGTTCCGTCATTATTAATTTCTTCCTTGAAATATTCAGTTAAACATCGACAAGATTCACCACCACGCCAAGCTAATTCCACTGCGATAATATGATACAATTTTCTTTGTAGTTCATTGGGTGTATTTTCATTCCAAGACTGAATAATTTTCGTTAATTCTTCACAATTCAAAGATGCACTAGATATTTTTCTCTTCTCCGGGATACCTTGTAGTTGCCTTCTCTTCGCGTTTTTCGCATTTCTAGCAGCTTGAAAAATGATATCTTTGAACGGATCAAGACGTCGATTATAATCGTTATAATATTTTTCTTGGAGTAATTTGGCTGTATTGTTCCAAATAGTATTTATTACCATTTCCTTATACTCGTTTCCATTAGCTTTTCGCATATTAAACGCCCATTCTGTAAGGATATCTGCAAGTCTTTCATCCGATGTGTGTTCTTCCAGGCTATGATGACGTTCGTTGCAAAATTCCATGAATTGTTTCCACACGTACTTTTTAGATCGCACGGTATTTTGCGGCATTTGTTCTTTTAATTTCTTTTGATTCTTTTTTATATAAAACAGACCAAAACGGTTTTTAGAATTCATTCTTGATTCAATAATTCTGACGTTTCTTTATTAATTTGACATTTTCTGTCAGTCACTAGATTTTTAATATCGAATGAAACAACTAATGACAACGCGAAACACACAGATAGGAAAATTGCATGTATCCAATCAGGTGCCGAAATACAAAATCGAAAACATGGTGTTTTCAGATATCAATCCTCATATTTAAACCAATCGACGGCGCGTATTTTGTATTGAGTGAAATAATCGGTGAAATTAGTTGGGAAGCTATTTATATACTTATAATTCGATTACTATAAGAGATTTTTGGCATTAAAATAGAGGAAAGTCGCCTATTATGGGGTATATTCCTAATATAGGGTATGCATGTATTTTCGCAACCAGAAAAGCAACATCTATGCTTCGCTAGCCAAAGCGCATCTTACAGGCTTGTTTCGATTTCTACTCAATATTTAAGCCATGCACTAATCAGCTGTTCTGTCATTTTGGTTTATACGCTTCTAGTGTCGTCAAAGTTTTAACTGGTGCTTAATACAAGGATTTTTTTTCAAATACAAGGTAAGTCTTGGCTATCTGAAATAAGCAGGCTTAAAGTAGGAGTGTTAATGTTTATTTTGTGCATATAGGTTTTTGTATGATTTTCATTTAAACAAAAAAATCATTGTTTACTTTTTGTAAACAATTCCCATTATGGGGTATCCAAAGTATTCTCATTATGGGGTACCCCATATTAGGATCAGAAATTAGGAATTAGGTATTAATATGCGTATCCATTTTTTAAGATGCCAAACCAACGTAAAAGGAAAAACTGGGATGCCAAAAATATGATATTAGCTATAAAGGCCTGTAGAAGTGAAAAAATAGGTTACAAAAACGGTTGGAAGGTTGGAAAAGTTTATTAAGATGAACGGGCTTCCTGAAGCTGTAGTCCAAACCAAACTAGGTAAGAAACCAGTGTTTTCTGCAGAAATGGAACAAAAATATTTTGGAATAACCAAAAAAGATATTTGCAGAATGGCATTTTCTTTGCGCAGAGAAAATAAAATAAAAAATCCTTTTAAAAATATAAAAGAGTGCGCAGGCTCTAAATAATTTAAAGGTTTTCTTTGGCGTCATCCAGAGCTCTCCTTAAGGACCCCACAAGGAATTTCATACGCAAGAATAAAATAATTTACTCCGGATAACGTTTCCAAATTTATATGAACCTCAAATGAATAAAATAAGGCATAATCCATCCAGGATATATAACTGTGATGAGTCTGGGATATCAATTGTCCAACATGAGCACATTAAAATGATAGCTCGGAAGGGAAAAAAACAAATAGGAGCCATTACATCTGCAGAACGAGGATCTATTATAACTGTGTTTTTTTTTAATGCCATAGGACAATATGTGCCACCATTGATAATATTCCTCAGAAAAAATATCAAGATTTAATTAATTAATGGTGCTCCGGCAGGTTCAATATACGCATGCACATCAGTCGGGCTGGCATGAATAGGAAATATTTGTTCAGTGGCTGCACCATTTTATAAAAATCACCAAGCCAACCGAAGAAGATCCCGTTGTCTTTAATTTGGACGGCCATTGCTCACATATGAAGAATTTGGAGGTAGTTAATGTTGCAAGTGCTCATCATGTTGTAATAATTTGCCTGCCACCCCATTCTACCCATAAGATGCAGCCGTTAGATGTTGCATGTATGTCACCGTTTAAAACATACTATGCACAAGAAACCTCTCAATGGCTTAAGCAACATCCTGGTCGTGTGGTGACAGTTTACCAAGTTGCGGAGTTTTTTGGCATGGCATACAATAGAGCAGCCATCACGGTGGAAACGGCAATTAACGGCGTTAGAAAGGCAGGAATGTTCCCAGTAAACCGAAATATTTTTAGAGATTATGATTTTGCTGAAAACAGTTTAGATGAGAATACAAAAGGAAATGTTGGGGATCTGGTGCATGATGGTGATGTGGTGAATGCTGGTGATATGGCAAATGATGACGATATGAAAGGAATACCAAAAGATATTTCCATACCACGCCTCTCGACAACAAATAGTTTGGATAGTGCTCTGTCTGCTAGGTCAAAATTAGTTGCAGATCATGCATTTCCAAGCACTTCAAAGTGTAATTCTGAGGAGATGCTCTACATCACTCCTCCGAAAACTCCTCCTAAAAAATTTATTTTACCCAGAAACATATTACTTATTCCAAATTTGAGCATCAAAATTGATGAACAGATAAAAACCAGAGGGGGCAAGTGCGTGGTGGTAACGAGTACACCATATAAAGAAGAACTGGAAGATAGTGAAGAAAAAAAAAATGTCCCCAAACGCAAAGTTTTTAGCGAATCAAAACCGATGTTAAACGAAGAGAAAACTACCAACAAAATGAAAACTAAAAAACGCAAAAAACAGACTGAGAAAGACTCATCGTCTGAGTTAGATATAGAGATGCATTTTCAAGAATCAGACGATTCTAATTGCGATGAAATTGAAGCAGAATGCATGTTTTGTCACATCATCTTCAAAGATGATAGAAGTGGAGATGAGTGGGTTCAGTGTGAAGGATGTTTGGAATGGGCCCATGTCCACTGTGCCGAAAATGACACGTCTAACTAAATTTGTGACTTTTGTAGGAGTTTTTAATTTATGTATGTTCCAATTTTAGATAGTTTGTTTAAAAAACATTTAATTTTCTCTTTGTTTCTGAAAAAAAATATGTTCTCATTTTCATGTGAATCTTTAGATACACTCCATTTGAGGTTTTATAACTGTATGATTTGATTGATTTGTATCATCTATCAATAAAAGTTTTTGAGTAAGGTTTCTGATTTTTTTGTACCTACCTACTATACATAATTGCAGTATTTACATAGTTTTTCAGGTCATATCAGGTTCAGGTAACCCATATTAAGTCTTATCAGGGCCCCATATAAGGCTACCTGGTAGCCTTATATGGGGTAGACACAATATTTTTAAATAATTTTTTTATAAAATAATTTTAAAGTTTCAACGGTTTTTTTATTAAGAATTATCTTGCTAGTATAAAAAAAATCAATGTTGCTAAAATGAAAGCTAAAGAGGAATAAAAAGTAAGAAATTTTAGTAAAAATTAAAATGGTACCCCATAATAGGTGACTTTCCTCTAAAACGAAATTTCAAATAGGTATTCATTGGAAATAATCTTATGATACGGTTATGTAATCTAGTATACACAGGGCTTTTGGCCTGTCCAAACTTTTTCTTATTATTGTGTACAGTTATAAAAGACCAATAAAAGATCGAAAACTTGTATAAGCTCAGGTACATTTATGAAAATTTTAGAAAATATTCAGATTTATTTGTAATAACATTAGAGATTAGGTTTTATTACTCTCTCGTACATAAAAATAGAGTATAATTTTCAATTTTACATACTTCTCTTCCAATATAAAGGGTGTTTGAACCAATTAATGAGAAATATGTGATTCAATACATTTAAATTCGGTTTCAAATGAAAATAAACGAGAGCAGAACCGAAAATGACGCTTAAAACTTCTACAACTCGTTATCATTTCCAAGAGACTTGAAATTAATTGAAATTTGCTATACGTCAGGTATATTTTCCAAACAATGTAATCCGAGGCACTTTCTAGGGAATTAATTCGTAACAAAACAAATACATTATTCATAATATGGAAATCCATGAAATGTATTTACGCTATTGGGAAATTCACAGCTGGAAAACTAATAAATGAAAGAAAACAACTAACGCTCCTGCTGTTTGAAAGGAAAACATAAAGCTTAAAATATAGGGATTATTTTCAATATTTTAGGTGATATAACAAATGAAATAATTGTTTTGAGAAAGACTTTCGCGGATTTTTTTCCATTAGAAATAAAGCTATTGAGTTAATTGTTCTTTACGTTTGCAAACATTTGAATGACATATTATTCGTATAATCTAGAATTATGAAAATGTATCAACATTAAGTTTGTCAAAATTGATACTGAAATACGTTTACACTTTTCTTTTCTAAATCATATACCCATATAGTAATGCAGTCAACATCGGAAAATGAACTGAACAGACAGCAGAGACAAGAGTCGTATGAATAAAAACGTAGCATCAGCTTAAAGTAAATTTTCTTGGAGTATAAGGTCAAACGCCTTTACTCTAAAGCAGAGGTGTCCAAACTTTTTGCTGCGAGGGCGAGATTGGGATTTAAATCCAATTGTGGCGGGCCATTTGAATGAATAAATTTAAAAAAAAATCATTATGACTAAAACAGCATTGGATTTTATTTTTTATAGTATATTACAGATGTATCAATACTAAATAAACGTGACTAAGTAATTATACATGCAACTTTTAATCGGAATGATGGAACTGTGTTTTGTCCTAAAGAATTTCTTTAAAGTTGAGATTAAAGTCTGAAACGCCAATTATTAGCAATGATTGCAGGTGATCATCCGATAAATTTGACCTGTATTTATTTTTCAGATATTTCATCCTGAAAAAAGTTTGTTCACGCATATAGGTAGTGCCAAACATAGAAATGAATTTACAAGCAAATTGCTTTAAATTTGGAAACTCTTTTGAATCCAAAAATTTGTAAAAATCGACCAAATTTCCTTCCTTGTCTTTATCCTTAATTTGATCGTTAGCTTGAAGATCAATAATTTCTATTTGTAACTGGCTTGAAAGATTGCATTTAAAGGGATTTTGAAATAGCCGAATTTCGTTTGAAAATAGCTTTTGAAATTCTTGTTTAAAATCCGAGATAACTTTTACTGCAAATCTGATTGAAAATTGTTCATCAGTTTCTTTATTAAATTCTTGACAGCATGAGAAATGGGTAAAATTACATTCATTCACTTTCGGGCAATATCAGCTTTGCTCTGAACGCTTTAACTTGCGCAAATAGATCACAAATTATGTTGTTTTTACCTTAGAGTTTTGAGTTAAAATCATTCACGTGTGTCACAACATCTTCAAATAAGGCTAATCGAGCCATCGAGAATCCGATAAAAGTGGTTCAGGGCGATTTTTTCCACAAGAAATGAATCACTTCCAGTTCTGAGGCTAAAAAACTGCGAATGCACTTTTCCACAGCTAAGCCATCGAACTGCAGTATAATATGACAAGTCAACGGACTCTGATTCAATTTCTTCGAGAAAAGATCGAAATTGGCGATGATTGAGTGCATGTGATTGAATAAAATTTACGACAGATACAACTGGTTTCAAAACGCAGCTCATATCGACATGTTTTGCACATAGGGCTTGTTGATGGATAATACAGTGCAGAAAAATTGGTACTGATGCTCCTGCAACTTCACAAGCTTTTCTAATTTTTTCAACCACGCCGATGTGTGCACCAGACATATTTCTTCCTCCGTCAACTGTTACACCTTGGAGTCGATTCCAGTCCAAGTTATATTTTGCCAAGGTGTTTTGTACTTCTTCGAAGATATCTTCTCCAGTTGTGGTGCCTTGCATGCTGTTAATCGAGGCTAATTCTTGTGTGACATTAAGCTGTCATCAACACCACAAACAAAAATTAAAAGTTGTGAAGTGTCACTAACATCAGTTGATTCATCCATCGCTAGAGAATACTGAGTGAAACGCTGTGCAGTTCCAGTAATCTGGTGAAGAATATTGTTTCCAATATCGTCAATACGACAAGCAACAGTGTTACGGGAAAGACTGACCATTTTGAAAAATTTCAACTCTGGACATAACTCACCAACAGCTTCCATCATGCACTTTTTAACGATGTGTCCATCCATAAAGGGTTTTCCTTTTTTCGCCATCAAATGAGTAACTATCATGCTAACTAAAGTCAAGGCTTCATTTTCTGAGTTAGCATTCTTAAATAGATGCTGCGAACACAAACCACGACGCACTGTTTCAAATTTTTCAGCCCGCTGCTTGTCCTTAATTTTAGATTAGGTTGAAGCATGTTTTGTTCCATAGTGTCGAAGTCAATTATATTCCTTCATTACAGTCACAGTGTCATTGCAAATCAAACATACAGATTTGCCATGCTTTGACTGCAATTGCACAAAGAAATATTTTAATCCCCATTCTTCATTAAAAACGCGGCACTCGTTATCAACTTTTCTCTGTTTTCCTTTCATGTTAATATTTAAAAACAAATACACAACACTCACAACAGTAATACATAACATAGAGAAATAAATCTCGATTTGAACTGACTTAAAGAAGAAGTAAACAAGTCCGTGCATGTTACGCACAATGTAGTAGACCTGTTGGTGGAAATGTGATACTATTGTGTCTAACAATTTCAAAAAACCATAAAATTGTTGCAACGTGTGAGTATGTGCCTAAAGTTCTCGTACCAGATGGACATGTGCAGTAGTGGTAGAAAACTGGAAGGTTGTCTTGATTAAATCCGTCCTCATATGCCAACCATAACTTATATTCAGTGGCGTTTCTGAATCTAGAGTAGATTCTTGAACGTTAGAAATTGGGTTCCTCTCTTAACTCATCTATTTCTAAAACGTTAAGTTCTTCACATTATTATTTATCTTGTATGTTTGCTGGACTAAGATAAAGATGGTAAGGACCTAATTGGCCTTTTAGATAATTGATATCTATCCGAGGAAATTCATGAGCATGCATATGGTTAAGCCTTTGCCGGCGACCATCTCTGACAGCTAGATTTTGAGCTTCAACACGTGCTTGGACAATATTTACATCATCCAGTTTACTTAGCATTTCAGTTGCTATCTCAACTGTTCCTGTTATATTTATTAAATGATGAAACCTATTTATTAACGCACCTGCAATCTGGTCAAACTCACGAAAGTTGGCAGCATGGGTCGTGGAAATGAGTTCAATGAAAAACTTAAATAGACTTAAACTGTCCATTTCTAGCTTCTATATATAACCCATCGAGTTGTAGTTAATAGTCTTGCTCTAATAGCTTCACTAGTAGACAGTTGACGTTGGCTACGACGAAGTAAAGGTGGCATATAATGAAATTGAAGAAGAATTAAATGAAATAAAAAACAATAGAATGGATGACAAAAAGAAAAACAACGTGGTGATGAGTTGGCTACCAATAAATGAGGAAGACCTTGTTATATTGAAAAATGCGATTGAGAATTTTACTAAACAGAAGTTAAGTGTGGATGTTAAGGCGAAATCAGTAACAAAACTGGGACCCAGAACGTGCTTGATACAGTTCAATGATGAATACGACAAAGAAAAAATAATGCAGAATAATAATAAACTGACGGACGGCAAAGACGTAAGAGTATCCATCAACAACGACTTAACGAAAATGGAGAGTTTGAAACAAAAGCGAATGAGAGACATAGCAAGGGAAGAGAGATAAAGAGGAAACATGGATAGAATCGGATATAACAAGATAACTGTAAACGAAGAAGAATGGAGATGGGATAACCAGGAAAGTGAAATAAAGAAAATCAATCCAAAAAACTAGCAAACAAAAATGAAATGGCAGGAAAAGAACAAGAAATAGCGGCTGAATACGAACACGGACATGAAAAGGAACTACCTAAAAAAACCGTGAGACTAAAAAAAGAAAACCAAAAAGTAAACAAAATTCAAAATACAAAACAATGAAAATAAGCACATTGAATGTTAGGACAATGTTATTGGCAGGAATAATGCAAGAAATAGGATCGGAATTGGGAAGGTATGGAATAAACATAACTGCTTAGCAAGAAATTAGATGGAAGGGAAGGAAGAAATTAGCGAAAGAAAAATTCCCAGATATATGGTTAAAATTAAGCCTTAAGTAAATGGGTATTCAAGATATATTACTGTTATTATTTTTCTTGTTCCATCAATTTTTCTATAGTAAACGGTTATTTAATTTATTAGCTTAATTTTTTGAGTGTTGGAATATCAAAACTCAATAAAACAATAAATGAAATCTTGTAATAGTTTACAATACTTTTTCAAAATTTTTTTAATAATATTGCCTGTAATTCGTTCTCGTCTGGTACGGTACTGTTCCATGATTGTATTCTTAAAATCGCCCGATGTCTAAGACGGCTAATTTTGGGTAAAGGCACGTATGGGATCTTTCCCTGGATTGTGGCCTGAGAAATTTCCATTTTTGAGTTCAGTTGGGTCTAATATATGGAACGTTCAATAACTAATAAGGTAAAAGGAGAATATCATCCATGGCTCAAATGTGACGCACAGTAATTATTCTGAATATAACTCAAAGTGAATATCACAGCATTTTTAATAATTGACAACAGTGCAGCTACTAGTTTCGGTCTACATTATTATTATTTTGTTATAATTAAAGTAAACAATTACAAAAGTCTCCAACCTTACCTGATCTAAAAAACTACTTCCGTGGGTACACACGCCGATCATCATAAATGTTAGAGGAAAAAGGTGTGAAATTGGAAGAATAATTTTTTTTTAATTTTTGAGATTTGAAAAACTTGAAAAAATCTTGATGGTTGCACTAACTTATAAAAAGGATGCGACAAATGAAAAAATTGATTATTAGTTGAAATTGAAATGGAGTGATAGAGTTAGCTCAAAGGGAGCAATCAACCATGAAAAAATATCTTATGGGGAGTAAGATTCAAACTGCTTAAATTTGTGTGTATGAGGAATCTTGTCTATATGACCGTTAATAACCTCAATTATCAGAGGGAAGAGTGCAACAAGTTCAGGGTCAATTCCTAGAAGGGAGAGTCTGGGCAAGTCATCCTCAATTCCCATGAGGAAGAGTCCATACTGGCGATATAGTTGGAGGGAAGAAATTAAAGTTGAAAGCCGCTGGAACAACAATACTTCTTTATGTAAGAAATTCTTATGAACGAAAATAAGAAATGAGCACAATATTGTGAACAGGAAACTGAAGCCCAAGGAATCCATATTACTTATATAAATAGTCTATTACAAGCAAGGCTAACCAAACCAGACAGAAAGGCACACCAAACCAGAGAGAAAGGCACTTCACTTACAACATGTGACTTGTAATAATAGAGAACAACATGGAAGCATATCAGAACGGAAGCTGTCAATGGCAGAAATGTCATACTTCAAAATGACAAGAGAAAGAATTGAAGTGTAATCGAATTAGAAGAAAAATAATTTTCTCCTTGGAAGTGATTAATGACAAAATTTGAAAGTTAATTGAATCATTAAATTGGTTGGGAAACCAATAAATAGCCATGAGAAGAACATGTGTCGCCCACGAACAATGAATAGTACATGAACAGCATTTATGCAAATTCACTGAATAATTGATAACAACAATATGATCAAATTAGTACTTTGAAGTTATTAAACATTGATTAAAGTTCAAAGGTTATACAAAGTTATAGTGACGTCATACTGATTTCATCAGCAATAGATTGCCAAGCATTCACTGAACCGTTTGCGATATTTTGGAGCTCAATGCACTGTGACGTCCGTATATCGGATGTCATAGTGCCGTGGACGCTGCAGCTACCGCGATTATAACATCGGTGGATGCCACTTCACGCCGTGAATGTATATATTTTTATAAATAATCATAAAATATGGTCAAAAATTAAAATAAAGGGTATATAAAAATACTTACATTATTTAGCGAGATTGTAGGTAAAGTTGTAAAATATACGAGTATGTATAATAAATCATTTTAAATATTATCCAAAAATTATTACAAAACTTCAAAAAACAATATAAGTATTAAATAATGTTGCCAAGTCAATATGAATTTTGTCGATTTGTATTACTTTGATGTTAAAAATAATTTTATTATAGGTTACTTATATGATTTGTACTGAAATTTTTTAAATGTTGTTTTTCAAATTCTAATAAATATGTGTATATTACACTAAGATTATTCAGGTCTGTTTTTTTAATTTATACAATCAACATCTAAATAATGTAAGTATTTTTATATACCCCCTTTATTTTAATTTTTGACCATATTTTAAAATTTTTAGTACTTGAAAATGAATACGATTATATTCGAAAGCTCGTAAAGTAAATATTTGAAAGAGTACACTTGGTATCATTGCCACAAACTCAATAAAAATAATCCTGATTATTAAGTTGGCAAATAATTAATTTAAAATTATATATATATATTAAATATTAATACATATTTTAATAATATTTTGAATAATATATGTTATTTATTTGAATATGAAATTGTTGTTGAATACTATAATTTATTTTCTCCACGTTTGGGAGATAAATTGTATATGAAATTTATATATATATATGAGAATTATTATTTTAGTTGTGAGTTTAAATTGAATATTAAATGTATTACTGTTTTGTTACTATAGAAATATTACACTATTGGGCTTGCTAATTTATATATATTTTACCTTTAGTTCCTCCTATTCATTATGGTATTTAATAGCATGTGGTTTCATTTAATTCCTCAAATTTTATTACCTCGGCTGCTCTTATTTATACACTACTCTATAACTCAGTAGGGTTCTGGGCATATCATAATAAAATCAACATTACTCATCAATGTAATATATTTTATGTTATTTATGAAAAGATAGAAAAAAAAATTTGAAACACTGAAATATTACTTATATATAAAATATAGTTGGCGCTTTATTTTATTGTTGGAGTTATATACCTATTATGTATAAAAATAAATGATTATCCTTTTCTTACTTATTAAAAATTCTTATGCTATAAAATAAAATAATGGATTTTTCTATATACATCCAAATTTCCACATCAAACAAACTTTCTGTATATTATAAAAAAAACTATTCATTCTTTTTGAGATGGCTCTTGCAGACTCATTTGCATAAACTTGGGTAAGCGTTTGTAAACATTTTATTTCTTTGAAAAAACTATGAACACCTTCGTTTAAAGTTGTTCAACTATTTGTAACTTTTTTCTTCTTGTTCTTATCTACTTAATTTCGATCTTTTTTTAAAAATTATTTTAACGTATTATAACAATTGTGCATGTGATAAAACTGAAATTAGTTGTGGCTAGTTGATTTGTGGAAAGTTTGATATATATGTAACTGGAGAAAATTCAACATGACAGAAATTAATACATATATCTACAAATTTGAAGTTTTTTTACGTGTCCTGGTTCATTATATTCATTTTAAAACTTTTACTACCAGGTGTTTATAATTTTAAATTTCACTTTTTTATTATTTGATACCAAATATTACTAATTCAAACACACCACAGACCTTGTTCTTTTCGCCAAAACGACGCCTTCAGTTGGATCCATCCATGACGCTTTCCCGCTTCAGGTGGCAATCTCCCTTCTTATAACTATCGGGTGATAATTATATTACGTGGCTTGACGTTGTTTCAACACAGATTTGTCTTTACACTTATCTTAATTATAATTTACTTTCTATATTTCTTATTTATATATATATATATATATATATATATATATATATATATATATATATATATATATATATATTCACATTTATTACTTGAAAATTTTATAACAAAGAACTGGATCACATTCAATTTACTTCTTGCTTCTTCAGTTACCAACGCCTAACTGCCTATCGCGGGTCTTTTTATCCGCCAAAACCCTTTCTATTCTTTATAACCGGAAGCTGGCAATGTTCGTGAAAAATTTTTGATTATTGTTCACCTGTCACTTTGTTTATTAATATTTTATTGTTTTTCTGACTTAAACTTGCTATCAAATATTGTTTTTTATTCACTATAACCTTATCGTCATTGATTTAGTTCACTAACATTTTATTATTATTGTTTTTTTATGTTATTGATTATTTGAAATCTTTCGATTGGTCAATGCAAATATATCATTTTTATACTACCTACAATCTAAATATTTACATAATATACATGGATACAGTTCATTTCTTATTTTGTTTTATACTATTACATCTATACAGATAAACTAGGTCGGTAATCATTTATTTTTATTCTTATATTTCATATTCAATTACATTTTATGTTGGTATACTTGTTGTCAACTGTTATATTTCGTATTGGTTTTTGACATTTCCTGTAATTACAGTTTTCTATTTATATTAATATGTTTTCTATTAACTTCTATGATTAAATATTAACTAACATATCTTATATATATTTTTACTAAATCTAAATGTCATTTATTGATCAATCATCGTAGCACTGTTGAATTTATTATTGCCATTCTATTTATTCTTTAAATATAAGCAGATGCTTTAGGTGTCTAAAATTCCGTGTGGCGTTACGTTATTTTATTGATCTTCGTTTGCTTGTTAGGTTCTGTCTAAGGTTGTTTTTTTTTAAAATACAAAATTATTTTAAAACTGTTTTATGAATAATTGTTCATGAATTTTTTATTTTTATTTATTTTCTCTATGATTATGCCCATTGATTGTAATTGATTATGTTGTTATATAGATATTTTATTAATTTTGGTACTTTATTTACAAATTATATAATAAAGACATTCATGGGTAATTCACGCAAAAAAGGGCTACTGAAACAGAGTGGTAACCGCGGACATTTGCTGTCATCAGCACGGTATAACATGCATGTCCGCGGTTACCTCTCTGTTTCAGTAGCCTTTTTTTGCGTGAATTACCCATGAATGTCTTTATTGTTGTTGTTAACATATCACGCGATATTCCTACATCTTCTTTTATATATATATATATATATATATATATATATATTCATAGTATGAATCATCCAGCAAGTATAATGAGCACTTCGAATCTATTTTCCTGAATGCATTGAAGTTGTGACGAAATTAATAAAACTGCTGATATTCAAAATTTAAACTATTTGGTTTTAAAATAAACCCAAACATGAATCCTAAGAACGGAGATCCAAGAAGTGCTTCCTCATATAATAAATATAATAGGGAATAAAAGAATATGGGAAAAGATGGTTTTATAATATAATAAATGATTAATCGAGTTAAATAATAATAATCTACATTCCTTCGGACTAATACTTCTTGTAATGATAGTAATTCATTTCAATAAAATGAATATTTTGCTACTGTCTTTATGGCCTGTATTTCAGTTCTATTTGGAGTTATTTTAACTTTAAGTGTACAGTATTATATTTTATATGTTTACTTAAGAAATGAGAGCTAGTTATATATATGAGAGATGCGGCAATTCAGAAACGATAAACCCACTCTTGGTAAAACAAGCTTCTAGCATTGTACCGAAAACATTGTCCGATTTAAAAGTAGCTGTCACTACATTGGAAGCAAAATGTAGGGCCAAAGATGAGATAATCGAAGAAACAACACAGAAATTACGAAATCACTTGAGTAGGTCTGTATTAATTAATCTTATGAACCGTATCGAATCTTCAAGAAACGCTCAAACTAAAATCGATAATTCTTCAAAGGATAAAAGGGGCATTCCATGTAGATGCGGGAGAATCCTTAAAGATAACAAACATGTTTGCTTAAGTGGATTTATGGTAATCAATTTCAAAAGAATCCGTCGAAATTAGAATGTAATTTGAAAGAAACACGTAAAATTTTTATATAGTTAGTAAATATGTTGTTTTATGCAAGGGATTTCGGGAATTTTTAATAAATAGTAAGTAAGTTATGTTAATATTTATATGTATAAAAATCTTCATCTCTATATATTCTAATTTATAATACTAAAATGTTATTTTCATGTATATACGGCTTTAGAAATTAACAGTTCATACGATAGAGTTTTTAGTTTCGCTAGCAACCCGCAACGAGATAGATTATGATAAAAGTAATAAAAACGTCAGGGAATTTGGGACGTCAAAAAATTTGGGAAAGGAGATAAATTGTATCCTAAATATAAAAGATTAAAACCTGTATATTCAATCAAAAGGAAAATTAAGCGAATTTCAAAGTAATAATCAGAAGAAATAAGAATATTTAAACTATTACAATACAATTTGGTACCTACTAAAATTTATTCAAAATTGGAATCAAATGGCATAGAGAGTTGACAAACGTAAAGGTGCTTACAAAAGTCATAGCTGTTGGTGTTGAAAAATATTCGTAGTTTGTTTTGGACCACACAACCATAAATCCGGAATAATATAAGGTACGAAAATTTTATCAATTTTATGAGCTCATATAACGGATCTGTGTGTGATCAGTGTCATTGGGGTTTCCTTTCTAACATTTGCGGAGAAAAATAAATACACATTTTCTAAAATTTGACGGTCATTGGCGGTTTATATTTTTCATTTAGAATAAGAAAATTATAATTGTTTGTTATTATGGTAATAATTTTGGATTGTTACCTATGATATGTGTATATAGATGCAGTAACAATATTTCATAATTAAAATTCCTGAAATCATGAGCTTGTTCATTTTAATTTCACAATCCAATAATTAGAGTAAATTTTAATGACGCAATTGAACCCTACCCTTTGATAGAGTTTGTTATACATGCTTAACGATTATTCAATCACAAATAATAAAAAAATAAATAGATATAGAATACATAACAAATTGTCACCCAAAAACGTGGGGCAATTACAATCATAAGTTATAGAAAACATAACAATATATATATATATATATATATATATATATATATATATATATATATATATATATATATATATATATATTAAACTTAGTTTTTATTATTTATTTGTATAGATTATTATTTATTATATGATATTGTTCGGGAGCATGAGACTTTTTCTACTCTTTGAGTTCTGGCTTTGTTTGGATATATTTTGCTCATTCAAAATAAAAAGAAACACAAAACACAATACTTTCAATAACTTAATTTTATAATGAAATTTTTATTTAAATATTTATAAAATAGTTACGCCTATGGAATGGAAATGATATACACCATCTTATGCGCATGCCCAACTAAAATCGAACAGAAACGAAACGGAACGAACGTTTCTTATCGACGCTCTGCATCTGCGTGAATATTAGATACATAGCATCGTTTTCGTTATAACAATGTTGATGAGTTTGCGTAAAAGAATTTACGTTAGAAATTATCTACATACACTAAATAGATTGTTCGGAAGAAATAGGTTACAAAATTATATATACAAATGGAAATATTATATGAATGGATTAAGATGCATTTTTCTTATATGATTTGAAAATACGTAAGTACAAGCATTATTATATTACAGAATAGGCCTTTTTAAATAATATTTAGATTTTGTCTAGTGAATAAACTACATAAAGTCCTTTTTCTTTTTTATAGATCGATCATATAGACGCAAGAATTCTTATATATACATGAAAATAGTCACTGAATTCATACTCAAGAGTTATTATTCTTATTATTGGCCAATAATATTTAAAGAAGCACCGACCTGATGTCTGGATTCTGGATCTATCTCGTCTGGAAACTGGAATACGCCTTCCGAAGATCTAGCTGCGTAATTTGTTGCGAAATTTGGATATTCTCAGGGGAAAACTGGATACAAATACGTGTGAGTATTCTAAGTTTTATATTTGTCAAGAATCTATAGCTTTGATCATGAAAATTTGTGATGTTACTTGATATTTCTGGAAAAATTCTTCATCATCTCCTCGCTATTTCGACGCCAAGAACCAACTACTAACGCTTCTATTTGATCGTCAATTTTTTTATCAACAACGAATATATTGTTTCTAAGCTCACTAATTATCAATAAAGTTTTTGTTTAATTTTAGTTGATCAAAATTTGTCCTGTCATTTTTTCAACAATCACATTGTTTCTGGAGCTGTCGAACTATATTCACAATTGCTGCACTTTATGAAGTTTTTGGAAACATATATAAATGTAAATTTCACTTGAAATGTATCTGTTTTCTTTTACTATTCAACGAATTTCAATAGAACAAGTCTTTTACAGATAGTGAAATTCCTTGTTATATGTCGATATGGTAATGTCTAATTTTGTTTTGACATATATATGACAATTTGAAAATAATATTTATATTTGTGAACATAAATTCTTTTATAATATCTTTTGCTTTGGTTATTTATACTATTTGAATTCTCTAGTAGCAAATATTTCTTTAAATCCATCATCATTTTTTATTCATTGATTCCATAAATTTGATATACATTGTGACATATAAATTATCTTTATGTCATTGATAGTTTTATCTTTTAAACTTATCTAATTCTTTATACTAAATATGAAATTGATTTATATTATTACTGTTTCAACTAGTACATATATTAAATTAGATAACTAAAACTCGTTTAATTTCAGATGAAACGGCTGATTTCTTCTTGACAACTAAACATCCATATTGGGCAGATTTCATGTTCTCCTCTATACTTGTTAAGCATTTTCAAACTTTAGACAATTATTAAGGTAATTTCTTTATATTTATTGTTGCTCTTTTAATTATTGTAAACAAATGATTTAAAATTTTCTGATTTTATATGCATTTTCACTTATGATTGTGGTTTTCTTAATGTGTTTTTAACTACATAGTTTCAATCCATTTTAAATACTAAGCAAAATATTCTCAAACAGTTGATACTCTTCAATATATAAGATATATGGTTCAATTCCCCTCAAATTTAAATTTAAATGATATCAATACCATTGAGAGCTATTTAAATTTCAATTTTCTTCTCTGTAATGATTGTTATATCTTTATTTAAATATTTATAAATTTATGACATAATCTCATATTTCCTTGACTTTATATTCAATTCTCAATTAAATAATATCACATTTCAATACTCATTATTCAATATAACTAATTATTTCTTAAATTCATATATATATATATATCAATTTCCTCATTCTTCCATGTCTTTTCAAGTATTCTATAAAATTCTAATTGACATCAAACTCTTTAATATATAAGATATATGGTTCAATATATATATATATATATATATATATATACATATATATATATATATATATATATATATATATATATATATAAACAACGGATTTCAACAAGATAACCATATATATATATATATATATATATATATATATATATATATATTATATATATATATATATATATATATATATATTATTATAGAGTGAAACACCCTGTATATCAAACAATAAAGAATTAAGATTGTGCATTGTAATCTAGAACAATTTTTTCAAGTTAAAAAATTTTTTTTAAACATTTGAATGGAGACAATCTGTACGATCCACTATTCGATAGAGAAGGCATACAGAAAGGACAGACTGTATAATGTAGGGATAATTGCGAATAGGTGTGATAAACAATTTATGTGAAATAAATTAACCAAAATTTTATTAAAAAGATCAAGTATCAGAATTTGTTCATGATAATAAACTAATAATGCTTTATTCTGTAAAGTCAAGCTAATCTCATAATATTTGTTGATTAAAACATTAAAGTAAGTTAGTGTAGCTGTTTAGACATAACAGAACAGAAAAGTATATAATAATGTGAATTTCAGAGAACATGACTCATAAAAAAAAACGAATTTTCATTTTGCATATATATTTAAAGGTAACAGCTGTCATCTATTAAAACATTAAGAATATTCATTTGACATACATACTTAGAGGTTAGGAAATGTCATTTTAACAATACTAGGAAATATTATTGAATGAAAATAATATAGGAAGTCTAAGCAATTAAAAACCTTAGAATACAATATCCTGATATAATGGATGAACATTTCACTGGTTGAAATAAAGAAAATGAGGGATAAAATAAATAGTCAAATTTGATTTGTGAATAAACATTTAAAAAGGATCATATCGGCGACAATTATGTTGCTAACGAAAAAAAAATCGGAATGTAAAAAAGTTGTTGATTATGGGGTCTATTGACTAGAAGCTTTTTTTGGGTAAAAAAAATTTGTAAGCAGAAAAACTCTTTGGTAAAGAAAATCATTTGAAATTATTTGGAAGATAAAAATTTGACTATAGAATTCAAGAACAAATACATTATACTTACAAGATATACATCAGTGTAAGTAGTTAAGTTTATATTAATAATTAAAAAAGGAATTGTCGAATGTTGTATAGTACTAACCATGATTTTTATTTTATAATATGGTGTCTTGTGTCTTGTGGAAGTAAAATAGCCACAATAGCTTTTGGAAAATACTGAATAATGGAATTTATATAAACTGCTTGGACTTTAAATGAAATATAGCATCGATTCCTGTTCTGTTAGAAACGGAATGCCAGCATGGAGTTTTTCCAGGAGGAGAATCTGAAACAAATAAAAGAAACGGATCATTGAGGTGAACAAACAAAACAGTGAAGTGAATAAGGTAGTAAAAGTTAATTTATTAATATATTAAAAAGTCAAGCGTACTTACCAATTTATGCAAAGAACTAAAATTTTGTGACGCATAGACGCTTTTAGGAGTGTATTTCGCCATTTTCTGAAAATCATATGTTTATGAAGTTGTATAATTGTATTTCACTCTTATAATAATATCTCACCAGAGTGCGTGTATGTTGTATGAAAGAGTCATCCTTTTAGATAGTTGAATTTCTTCAAGAACACTTGTAAAAGTGTAATGTATTTATTTTCATTAAATTAATTATCGTTTTTCCTTTGAAGAACATTTTAAACTATTTTTGAGTTATTCAGTTATTCATTTCATCTGGTGACTTGCGCACCATCTACTTACCATAGGCAGAAGCTCTGAATGGCATCTATTGAATTATGCAGATTTGTTTTAAGCAGGACAGGACCGTATTTAGTTTGGAATCATTGAACAAGTAACATATTCTGATTAACAAATTTATTTTTGAAATATAAAGCATTTATTAACTTTGGCGCTAATATATATAAAATTCTAAAATCATTTTATCCTAAATACTTGAACTCTACCCTGAGATGAGAAGTTTTCATGTTAGTAATATAAACTGTTTATCATATATATAAAATCATCAATATACCGGGCAAACAATAAACTTAAAGTAAATTTAAACTAGAATGAAATAAGTATAACATTCTTATTACACCATAACCAATTCATATTAATATATATATATATATATATATATATATATATATATATATATATATCATATAGTCCCCCCTTTTTTGATAAATTTACTTCATTATTTTCAAAATTTTTGATTCACGTTTACTGGTCTATGAGAAAAAGCGACTAAGGCGCCAGACGAAATCGTATTATGAAATTTGCATGTACCGTAAAGTTGAGGCCATTCGATGTATGCACTGAGGGTCACCTGCCGTTAAAACTTTCCCGCTTTCATCCTAACAGATGAAGTCACGTACTAGGTCAAGGAATTGTCACGTCCGAGATTAGCCTAGCCGGAAATGGAAGTTCGATTTCGGGCCGACTGTCGATGTCGTCGTAACTAGTATTAACGCTGCTGGTGCCTCGCTGTTGCTTCATGCAAATGAGTTCAGGGGGTGCAACGCTATCGGTTTATGTAATATACACTGTGTACACAAATGGGGGGCGGGTTGTCCAAAAGGAGAATATTTTTAATTATAGTGAAAATATTTTGCTCGTTACAATATTAAATGAAATTATATTTTTCACTACCTGTTTGATTTTATAGGATATTTTATTTAAAATCCTATGAATTCTATCAAAAATTTAATCATTATCTAGTGAGGTACTCAATGACAAAAATAATTATGAAAAATAGCGAAGAACATTTCAAGAAAAAGACAATTATTGGGAAGAAAATATTAACAAGAGGAAAAACAGTTGGGATTCGACCGTAGCCTATATTTTTTTCTATTATATTTTTCCTCGTTTGTATAACTTAATTTTTGTTAAGTTAAAACTATGAGAATTCTCATAATTTGTTCAAAGTTTACAGTGATTAAGGATCGAAATATTGTCTTGACTTTCTTTAATTTAACGGATTTCATAGGAATTTAAGTGTGTCGTTTTCATTGCATATTGCCGCTGTATCGAATTCATTTCTCTAGGTACTTTTTACATGGTGTGAGGTAAACATATTCTGGGGCCCAAAATAACCAAAAAAGTTGCAGCCCTTTGAATTTACCAATGCAAATTAATTTTTTCAAATATTCGAAGAATTTTATGACATATTAGGTATAATGAAAAGTAGCTTACCTATCATGAGAGAATCTTTCACAGCAAAAGTAAAGAAATCATTGCATTCCGTAACAATTTTATAGGATAATAAATAAATACAGTAGAGTTTTGTATTTAAGTGTATAAATTCTCTGTATTGCAAAGCGCTTTTGACTTTCGTCATGTTCAGTGCTTTCTGAAAGTAAATACTCAACTGAAAGTACATGAATATGAGTTGTAAAAGTGAGGTTATAACTTTAGAAAAATTATTAGGTGAGTACTTACAAGTCTGGTAAACAAGAAGTTGCTGAATAAATGAAAAACATTATAACAATTAATATTGTTCTGCTTAATATTTAAACGAGAAACATGTTAAAATTCAGGCCATATGGATGCAGAAGGAACGTTAACCAGATGCGGAATGTGTAAAGTCAAATGTCAAAAATGTCAAAGTGGAAATACCAGTACCAACCTAAAGAGCGGTCTAGTGAGTATTGAAATGGAAGCGTTACTTAACGTAAATTTAGTTATATTTAATCCTCTGATAGTGAGGACGAAAATCTCTGTCCCAGTTCACTTGTGTGTTTAAACAAAGCTCATTTTCATTAAGTTCTTTGGAGATCTCAAGTGTCTCAAACAAATCCAATCTAAGAAATTCCTTATTATCAATCCTGTGCAAAATTGTTGAGTTTCTGTTAGGGCTAAAATTATGCTTGTGAAATTTGAGATGGTTCGAGATGGTTACTTCCAACTGAGCATTTACTTTCAGGAAGCACTGAGGATGACGAAAATCGAAAGCGCCTTGCAATAAAGAGAATTTATACACTTAAATACAAAACTCTACTCTATTTATTTATTATTTGAACAAGTGTAGGTATTCAGCTCCACATATTTATTCAATTTTATGGGAGTTGAGAGAACAAAAGTTTGTGTGCCTTACAATTTAATGATTATGATGTCACTGTGTAGTCCATATTGGCGCGGAAATTTCAGTGTAGCTAATACTTCGTAGAAGTTAACATGCATCTCAAAAAGACGCTCTATTGCTTTTGGCGCTTCAATGAAGGTGTAAGCGAAGAAGAGAATCTCCTAAATTGTAGATTTCGCCATGCCAAACGGTTCCATCTCGAATACTGCCAAGTTGACGACAAGAAAGTGACCGTGCACGTGGCTCGTGGAAAAGGGTGGTGCAGTCGACTTATAGTCATCGAATGGGCTAAATCCCACACGGTGGCGGAAGTTCAATTGTGGTCGAATAACGGCCGTGTAAAAGGCATCAAATATTGTAAAATGGAACAGCAGCTCGCGACAGTAAGCCACAAATGAAAAGTTGCCCGAGGAAACACGGCCTAAAGTCTAGTTTATATATTCACGAACTGCGGTTGATTATCCTATTGGTTCATTTCGAAGATGTCAAATGTCTTATTATTTGTGTTCAATATTTTTGCGATTCGCAAAGTTTGAAATCTGGGGGCGGGGAAATTGACTTGATTTTAAGATTTCGCGAACTTTGCAAGGAATTCTGGGTCTTGAACAGGTGCATTGGGAATTTAATTCAATGAATGACACTAATGACACTTAAATGAAATATGATGACAGCCGACAGATACAGATGCGGTTTGGGATAGATATAATATTATATTTGGGACTATTTCAGTTTTACTTTGTTTCTAGTGTTCTTGCCGTTTTTGGTAAGAAATTGTAAGATCTATCAAAATAGAGGAGGTATGTATGAGGTCCGGTGAACTATAGGGAGACACGAATTTTTGACTGATTTTGCGAAAAATCGATAGTACTCACCTATTTTGAAGATTATCCGTCGAAAAATTTGCGGGTTATACACAATTTACAGAGAAAAATCCAAAAAAAGATTTTTTTTCGTCACGTAAACCATCACTTTTAGATTAAATATTTTATACAAAAAACAGTTTAAATGTATCACACTGTACAGGAAAGTGATCAACAACATATATTCTCACAAATTATAATAAAATTTCAGTTAGTTTGCTGATAATATTATTTAAATTACCACTTTTGTAAATATATATAATTGTAAGACAACAAATTTGTATGTGAATAGTTTTAATGACAGAATTGACAGATACCTTTCCGTGAAACGTAATGCATAACCAAAACCATAAATCTAAATATGTATTCTCTAACATTTTCATTTCATCATTCAATGCGAATGAGAACATTTTAAATTTGTTAGGTCATTATAAAAAATAAAATTGTTTGAACCATTTAATTTTAAATTTGTATCACGTTTGGTTCTCTTCATTTTATACTTTATAATATACCATGAAACCAAAACTTGAACATTTATATCAGTAGGGGTGCGTTCACAAACCAACATCTTGAGTATAAGAGTTATACTTAGGTACAAAGTGACCGTTCATAAAACATTTAATATATATCTCACACTCTGTAACACAGCGCTCATAAATGCACCACGGGAATCGCCAAAAGTGTACTCTTAGTTACCCGCTCGAGATCGAGGAAATTATTACCCTGACATGCGTAATTCGTATTACACAAATGTTCTTGTTTATAGAGGTTATTCTGTGGGTTGAGGTTAGCTATAAGTTTCCATTGGTAATAATGTTAAAGGTTGAAGCTATCGACAATTCCTGTTTTACACAACCAACGTAAAATAATTTCAATGTCTAAATCAAATTTGGACAGTGTCGACCTACATATAGGTAGGGCGCGCTGTAATCGATCAAGTTGGTTTCTGCCTAGATTTCTACCCGGCGTTTGACTGACATGTTACCCTGTCAGAGTTCTCTCCTCACCCCGCCAATATATTATGAATGCACTCTAGCAGTCTAGAGTATATATACAGATATGCAACCAACAAAACAGAATACGATACTTTGTAGCATGGTTGCCAGCTGTAATCGACTACTTGAGAATCATGGTATTTTTTACATTATTATCAAGATGCGAAATCAAATATTTGATTAAAATATATCTTTGTTGAATTAATTTAACCCAAACTCAAGAAAATAAATGAAATTATGAACACATTTATATATGATGATATCTTTATATTGTGTATTTGAAGAAGGACAATGAAATATAATCATTGCATTCATCCTTCCCCTTCATGAAAGATATCCAATACTTTGTAACGCGCACATCAGGTTATTCAGGAAGGGGAAGGGAATATAATCATTGGATCACCCTTCCCCTTCATATATGCAAGAATGCATTCGCCCTTCCCCTTCTCTAAAAATATCCAATACTTTGTAATGCCTATTAGGTTATTCAAGAAGGGGAAGGGTGAATCCAATGATTATATTCCCTTCCCCTTCTTGAATAACCTGATGTGCGCGAAGGATGAGTCCAATGATTATATTCCCTTCCCCTTCTTGAATAATATTTGATTTCGCATCCTAATAATAATGTAAAAAATACCATGATTCTCAAGTAGTCAATTACAGCTGGCAACCATGCTACAAAGTATCGTATTCTGTTTTGTTGGTTGCATATCTGTATTTATACGCTAGACTGCTAGAGTGCATTCAAAATATATTGGCGGGGTGAGGAGAGAACTCTGACAGGGTAACATGTCAGTCAAATGCCGGGTAGAAACCTAGGGAGAAACCAACTTGAACGATTAGAGCGCGCCCTACCTATTTGTAGGTCGACACTATCCAAATTCAATTTTGACATTGAAATTATTCTACGTTGGTTGCGTAAAACCGGAATTGTCGAGTGTTTTAACCTTTAACATTATTACCAATGGAATTTGCTGATGGAAACTTATAGCTAACCTCAACCCACAGAATAACAATTACTGACGCAATAACCTATATAAACAAGAACATTTGTGTGATACGAATTACGCATGTCAGGGTAATAATTTCCTCGATCTCGAGCGGGTAACTAAGAGTACACTTTCGGCGATTCCCGTGGTGCGTTTATGAGCGCTGTGTTACAGAGTGTGAGATATATATTAAATGTTTTATGAACGGTCACTTTGTACCTAAGTATAACTCTTACACTCAAGACGTTGGTTTGTGAACGCACCCCTTCTGATATAAATGTTCAAGTTTTGGTTTCATGGTATATTGGTATATTATAAAGTATAAAATAAAAAGAACCAAACGTGATATTGGTTGCGTTCAGAAAACATATCTTATAACTCAACTGTTGAGTGAGCGCTCACTGAGCAACGAATGGTTGACGTATGTCTCCTGAACGATCATTTTTTGGAATGATCATAGATAATCTTTATTATAGATTGTATTGTCTTTGGAATAAATATTTGAGAAATTAAAATTATGGCTAGGGCTAGAAACAATTCAATTCTTGCATAATCAGATGATGGTGATGGCATAGATATTAAACAAAATATTATAGCCCATGTAGTAGAAAATTTACAGGAACCATTGCATGATTATACCGTGAGAAGACGTGGTATTCGAGAAAAAAACAGAAATTATTACGAAGAAATAATTCCAGCATACAATGATTTAGTTTTCAAGGAGCATTTTAGGATGTCTGCAAGAGCTATAGAGGTATTTAAATGTATCTGTTCGATTGAAGATCTTGAATTAATTATTATTATTTGTGAACATTTTTGGTATCTGTTATGCTGTATGCAACATTATTATATGTATAAATCGCTTCATATTCATCACTCATGTTGTAATATTTCAATTAAATCATATATAACCCTACTAAATACAATCTTTGTTTTGTTTACTATTAATAAAGCCATAGATCTTTATATAAACATCACAATTTGCAACGTGTTGTGCTCACTGAGCGCAATTGAAAACCGCTCAGAAAAATGGCGACCGCTCACCAAACATGTTGAGCTTCGCGTACTGATCAATTTGCGTTCACAGAACATTCACTCAACGGTTGTGCAACAGTTGTGTTTTCTGAATGCAACCATTAATTTATAATTAAATGGTTCAAACAATTTTATTTTTTATAATGACCTAACTAATTTAAAATGTTCTCATTCGCATTGAATGATGAAAAGAAAATAATAGAGAATACATATTTAGATTTATGGTTTTGGTTACGCACCCACTTGTAACCATCCACAGTCTTCGGTAATGGACCAAACAGATCAATTGATAGGGTTTCAAACCTTCTAGACTGAACAGGTATTTGCAATTGTCCAGCTGTTCCTAAGTTATTTGCTTTGTAGCGCTGACACTGAATACAATTCGACCCATACTTCGCTATAGTTGTTCGCATTCCTGGCCAATAATATCGTTTAGTAATTCTTCGATAAGTCCTTTCAGCACCATAATGGCCTGCCAGTTTTGAGTCATGATATTCTGCTAAAATGGATGGGATTTGCTTTTTAGGTACAACCTACTGAGCCTCTTCTTCATCGGCTACAGGAACATATCTGTACAGTATCCCATTAATCATCACATAACATCTCTATAGCCATCTCTTGAGGTCAAGGTCATTATTTGATAGGCTCTCGAAAGAGATAATGATTTTAAGAAGATCTTCATCTTCCAGTTGCAGTTTGCGTATTTCGCTAACTGGCTGTCTGGGTATATCTACTGATACCAGGTTAGTCTCAGTGGCTTCCGCCACACTTGGGCGAGACAACATGTCCGCTACAACATTTGAACGGCCTGGGGTGTATTCAATTCTTAAATCATAAGATTGCAAAATTAAACTCCAACGTGCTAAGCGACCTGTAGGTGATCTGAGAGACATGAGCCATTTCAAGGGCTGGTGGTCACTTTGGATAATGACTGTAGAGTCTTCTAAGTAACCTCTAAATTTAGTTACTGACCAAACGACAGCAAACGCTTCTCTTTCTGTCGTGGAATAGTTCTTTTCCGCTGCGATCAACAATCTGCTAATATATTCGATAGGACGCTCATCTTCCAATGTCTCCCCCTGGAGTGAACACGCTCCAAGTGCTTAGGCACTGGCATCTGTGCTTTAAATGAAAGGCTTTGATTGATCAGCTTTTAAATGATTGAACGCCTCTATTTGACGAGGACCCCACAACCACTTTGCTTTCTTTTTAGTGAGCATGGACAATGGTTGGGCTATATCAGCAAATCCAGGTATGAATCTTCGGTACCAAGAACAGGTTTGTAGAAATGAAATTAGGTTCTGCACATTCTTAGGTTCTGGTATATTATTTATGGCATTAACTTTGTCACAATTTGGTGAAAATCCTAGAGGTGAAATGATGAGACCTAAATACAGGACAGAATCACATGAAAAAAGCATTTATTTCGATTTAGGTGAAGTTTGAAATGGCGAAGACGATTAAATACTGTTTTCAGGTCCATTAAGTGATTACTAAAAGACGATGAAAAGACGATCAGATCATCCAAATATGCCAGGATATTAACGTCTTGAAGGCCAGATCGGAAGCGGTCAATGAGACGTTGGAAAGTCGCTGGCGCATTGCAGAGACCGAATGGCATTCTAGTGTACCTAAAGGTACCATATGGGCACATGAAGGCAGTTTTATCTCTATACGAAAATTTTACAGGAATTTGATGATAACCAACTTTTAAATCCAGAGTAGTTATATACTCGAGTTGTTTCGTACTGTGAATTATATCATCAATCCGGGGCAGAGGATATTTATCCTTGCGGGTAATTGAATTAAGTTTACGATAGTCTACGGTAAGCCTTACCCCACCATCCTTCTTGGGAACCAATACCACTTGCGCTGCATACGGAGAGTTGCACTCTTCGATAATATTCATGGACAGCAATTTATCGATTTCCTTCCAAAGTAATTCTTTCTTATATTCCGAGAGCCTATATGGAGGGACTGAAATAGGTGTATCATCCAATAATTGTATGGAATGTTCAGCATATGGTGTAGACTCTAGAATTTCCTCAAAGATGTCTCTATTTTCCTGCAACACATTGTTAAGGTCAGTTCTTTGAGAATGAGTGAAATTAGTTGCTTCGGAATCTCTTAGATTGACTACTGAGAAATTTATATCATTCAACGTACAATACTGGTTGAGAGGTTCCTCTACAAATGGATACAATATCTCTGGAGCAACCCCATAACACCAGCAACCACGTGGGATATCTAATACAATGTTGCCTAATTTCAAAAAGTCAGAGCCGAGTAGCGTTCTACTAGAAGTATGCTCAGGAATTGAAATTAGATTTAAATTATGTTCTCTGTCTTGAAGTATAACAGAGACTTCATAAAACAGAGCCGTTACTAAGCTTACTTTTCCATCAGCTAGAATCATTTCCATGGGTCTAGAAGTATAAGGGATGTTGTCATTAAGTAAAATTTCCCGTAGCTTTGCTCCTGCTATACTGGATTGAGCGCCTGAATCAAGATATGTCACGCCTGTATGACCTTCAACTGTAATATATGCTAAAGGACGCAAGTTACCTGAAGCTTGAGGAAACGAGCTGCACAGAAATTCAGCTGGTCGAGTTGACGTTGACGGTTTTGAACATTTTGGAAAGTTGCTTCGTATATACCCTGGTGTCTGGCAACCATAGCAAATTAAAACTTTGGATGAACCATTATTATCAGAAATGGTTTGATCATTAGGAGTGTCAGTAGATGTTTTCTTCTCACGGGTTAATAGCTTACGACACTCGTCTTTATTATGTCCATAATTTTTACAATATGAACAGTGTTTTTGTTTTCGAACATAATTGTGTGAGTTCTGATTTGAAGTAACAGGTTTTGAAGCACCGTTGTCTTGTAAAGATATTTCTGCATTTCGCGCTGCTTCAATAAATTCGCGAAAATCGTTAATTTGATCACGATAGATTTTATCTCTAATCAATGGATTTAGCAATCCATACAGCATATCTATCTGTACGTGTTCAGAGACAACTGAATCACCTTGTAATCTTGAAAATAAGGCACGTTTTTGACTAACAAATATATCTGTTTTCTCGTTACCTTGACCAGTGGAAAATATATCTCTAAATATTTGGTATGCGGGCTTAGCAAATCCATAAGCATGTAAAAGAGCCTCAGTTGCTTCATCAGAAGAAGTAATGGATCATTTAATCCCTTGCCACCATGTAGCTGCTGCATCACATAGTAATATACTGAGAACTTTGATAGCATTTTCATCTGAAACATTCTTTGTAGGTTGTTATTGCATCTATAAATGCATCCACATCCGCTTCTGAAGATCCGTCAAATCTAGCTTTGCATGCAGATAAATTAGCACTACTTACTGTTTGATTATCATATTTTATGTTGATACAAATGCTTTCGATGAGAGTTTTCAACATGTCGGGTGACATTACTATCTGCTGAATCGAATCTGTCATGTTTCTGTCTTGCTTCTTACGGCTTGATTTCATTACATAACATAAAACAACAGGGAGTTCAATAGCCACTACCGAAAATTCCTACAAAATTATTTCCTGAAGTGATGAAATACGGAGCGTTAATGAAACAACAAACGTTCTAAATAGTACTGACGAGCCGATCAGTGTCTGTTTAGTATTTTAAAACAATTAGCACACGTTACATACACGAACAATTCTTCTGGCCCCACGTTGGGCGCCAAACTTGATGCGAAGATGTTATGCTCCGGGTTATTTTGCCGACCAGAGGAGAGGTCGAGTGATCAGTGTTTAATTGCGGGTTATCTTACACACACATATTTTGAAAGGAACACTTTAACTAACGAAATAATATATTAACATTAAATAATTACGCAGGAATAAAGAATAATATGAAGTAACAAAATGACAAACTTTTTATATATATGTCAAAATGACTATCTCTGCTGCTGTCGCAGACCTCGTCGACCAATCGTTACAGTGGGAATATATATTGTTGATCACTTTCCTGTACAGTGCGATACATTTAAACTGTTTTTTGTATAAAATATTTAATCCAGAAGTGATGGTTTAAGTGGCGAAAAAAATCTTTTTGTGTATTTTTCTCTGTAAATTGATCAAATCAGCTGTTTTTTGGACGTTTGCGTTTTGCTGGTGGTGGCGACTCATTACTTATATATCTGATGCTTCACTTGTGATACTAGAGTGGGTTCAATTTTTCTTTGCTGTAATTGATTTAATAATATATCTACGTTAGGCATTATATGATGGAAAACAGTCAGCTAAAAATTAAAGATTGGATTACTTAATGTACGGCGAATAGAGGTGGCTGCATTACAGACTGTGTTGCTAGAGAATTGTTCTTCTATTTCATGCATACACTCAATGAGAGAGTCCCTATTTTCGTACACAACATTATGTTGAAGTGAATTTGAAATAATCTATTACTTTAGTGTTCTATGGCGTTGACTAGATATAATATAGTCGGTTGAATGAGAACTGTCAGTAATGTAATGTCATATATATTAGAATATAAAATACTTGTCTAGTAGATTGTAGATTTTTTATATAGCTTTAATTAATTAAGAGGTATATAAGCATACCAAGTAAAAAGGTATATTCATCCCAATATTAGCTTCTACACAAAAGGTTATGGGCGCAGAAAACAGGCTTTCAGAATAGTGTGGTAAAGTGTTAAATAAATTTCCGAACTTTGAAACATGACGTCGTATCAGATGCCGTCCATTGAAAGGCTTAAAGGTTGAGAGAATTACGATACATGGAAGTTCGCCGTACAAACTTATTTAGAACACGAGGAATTGTGGGATTCAGTACTTGGAACGGATACCGATGTCAAAAAAATCACTAAGGCCAGGTCGAAAATACGTCTCGTTGATCCGCTGAATTATGTCCATGCTCAGAACACAAAAACTGCCAAGGAAGCATGGGTTAATTTAGAAGCTGCCTTCCAAGATTCAGGTCTTACAAGACGTGTTGGTTTACTACGGATACTGATAACAACAACTCTAGAAAATAGTGATTCTGTTGAGGGATATGTTAACACCGTTGTAACTGCCGCTCATAAGCTGTCAAATATTGGCTTTACAGTTAGTGACGAATGGATAGGTAGAATTTTGTTAGCTGGCCTACCAGAAACGTATAAGCCAATGATAATGGGGATCGAAAGTTCGGGCACTCCAGTAAGAGCAGACTCTATCAAAACCAAGTTGCTTCAGGATATATCAGTAGCTCCGAGTTGTGAAAACAAGTCAGTGGCCATGTGTGGTGCCATTGGTTCAAGGTTTAACAAAGCTAAGCAGAATGTAAAGAAAAACAAAAAAGGAGTACATTGTTTTAACTGCAACGAGTATGGACATTTTGCAAGCCAGTGCGACAAGAAGAAAGATCCTGTAGATAAAAAATCGGATACCGGAGATAAAAGGTCAAGACAATCTGACTCTGCATTATTATCAGTGTTCGCAGTGCAGGACAAAAATTACAAGTCGTGGTTTTTAGACTCAGGCTGCTCAGCGCATATGACAGCAAGAAAACATAAGAAAGTCCGCAAAGTTGACTTTTACCACTGCGAATAATGAAGAAATGTGTACGGATACTATCGGTGACGTCAATCATTTTCGATCAGTTGGTAAAAACAAACATTCAACCATCAAAGTACATGATGTATATTTTGTTTCCGAATTAAAAATGAATTTATTGTCAGTTAGTCAAATAGTGAGTAAAGGTAACACTGTAATCTTTAACTCTAATGGAGCTAAAATTTACAATGGCAATAACAAACTCATAGCTATAACTAGGTTAGAAGATAACCTGTTTAAAATGGATTTAGTTCCGTCTGGTTCAACAATGGAGAAGAATAATGCAATCTATGGCATAGGCGTTTAGCGCATATAAACCCAAGGAGTTTAAATACAATGAAAAATGGACTGGTATATGGCATAGATTTCTCGGATAATTGCGATCCGAACTTTGTATGTGAAACATGCGTATTAGGAGAAAGTAACCATTTACCTTCTTAAACAAGTAAGAGTCAATCGTCAAGATGTTTGGAGTTGATACATTCGGATTTGTGTGGACCGATGCAGGATAAGTCACTATCTGGTTCTCGATATGTACTAACTTTCCTTGACGATTATACACATCATACAACCGTATATTTTTTGAAGAATAAGAACCAAGTAATAGATTTTTTCAATACTTATAAAAGATTTGTTGAAACTCAAACAAGTGAAAAAATCAAGTGTCTACGAACTGACAATGGTGGGGAATATTGCTTAGAAGAATTCAAGAATTTGATCAAAATTGCAGGTATATAACATCAGCTTACTTGTCCTTATACTCCTGAACAGAATGGCAAAGCAGGGAGGTTGAATCGAACAATTATTGAAAATGCTCGATGTCTTCTAATTGAAGCACAGTTGGCAAATAAGTTTTGGGCCGAAGCTGTATACACATCAATATATTTGTTAAATCGTTTACCTAGTAAAACTATACCGAAAACACCAGAAGAACTATGGAGTGGTATGAAACCAACCTTAAAACATGCTAGCATATTTGGATGCAAAGCATATGCACATATAGATAACCAGAAAAGAAAGAAGTTAGACGCTAAGGCAACTCCTTGTATCTTCGTAGGATACAGTTTAGAGTCGAAAGCATACAGACTGTACGATCCAAATAGAAACATAGTATTTGTCTCTCGCAATGTTCAGTTTGATGAAAATACGAAAGGGTTCACTTTATTAGAAAAATTAATAGTTGATCCAGATAAACACTTCTTTGTCATTCCAGAAGTTACAGTCAGATGAAGAACCTGTTCTTGATGAGACGTCAGATGATTCTTCTGAAGACTATCTTGAACCTGTGTACTCGGACAGAGAAACATCTGAAGATAGTGACTCAAAATACGTCCCAGAAATAGAAGTATCCGCAGAGGATGTAGTCCCAATTCAGAGAATTCAGGGCGAGAGAAGACCACCTAAAGCGATGCAGGACTATGTGTTATATTCAGACATGACAGAAGCTAATGGTGACCCATTAGATGTTGAAGAAGCACTTAGAAGACCCGATAAGGATAATTGAATTGAAGCTATGCAGAACGAATATGAAGCTCTTATCGAAAATGGTACTTGGGAGTTAGTTGACTTACCGCCTGGCAAAAAAGTTTTACATTGTGAATGGGTTTTTAAAACAAATTTCCAAAATAACAATATGATTTGAAAATTGAAAATAAAAATTGACGTGTTCCTGGAATTTTGCGATGAACCTTTATTTATCTAGTTGTTCCAATTAGATTTTCCACTATGTATATTAAGTCAATGACAAGGTAGGTCACTTCTTGGTCTAGCCAAAAATAATTATTGAACATTAGGTAGGCATTAAATGAAATGTAACTTCTGTCATTCTGACGATTATACTTAATATCTAAACAATTGTCAATTTCTTAGAATATTCAACATTTTTTTTCAATAAATTGTGGAATTATCTGGGAACAGTTGGTCTCATTTAAAACATCAAATTAGCTTAGATTACAAAAATAATAATTTTTAAAAAAGAAATTTCGAGTTTTAACGAGTTAATACAGGCGTATAGGATTCAATCTAGGTATTTTCGGATCCAGAATTAATTACTACCTATATGATACCATCACGATTTCGGGTTTAAATTAATTGCCACAATTTTAGCTGATTCACAACAGATTCAGTTGATATGATATCAACTTTCCTATTCACTTGAATCGATTATGTAGAGCAAAACATTATTATTCATGGTTGTTTTCACGTAACAGTTTCAATGAAAGTATGGCAATGTCACGAGTAAGTATATATATATGTACATACAATGAAATAATAAAACTGTGCTGGTTTATGGAAACCATGTTCATAACTTAAAATTAGTCGTGGTAAATGTCAGAAAACTGGTCTAATTAAATTTCGAACAAGTAGAAACTACAATAAAACGCTTTAAACTATGATGAGATTATTAAAACAATGAATAAATTAGATAGTTTTAAAAAGTATGAGGTATTGTTTGAATTTTTTTTGTTTTTTATAAGACAGGTTCTCATTTTCATTTAAACATACATAACCATACATCAGCTACTAAAAGTTATTAGCAATGAAGACATGTACAACATAGAGGGGTAGGTACATTTATAAAAACAAACATTATAGTCTATTTCTTGATGTCTAATAGCACAGTAGCCTCATAAAAAATTCAAATAGAAAATTATCTCTTACAGAGTGATCCTAAGAATTTTACATGTAAATACTAAAATTCTAATCCAAAACAAGTAGGTGTCTGTATTGGTTAGGTTAGGTTAGGTCTGTACATCCCTGTTTCAGCTCAAAATAAAATATGGTAATAAAACTGAACAATGCCAGCAAAAGGATAAACAGTGCGGCAGTGGCGGAGATTACGGCAAACGAAGCACTGTTATCCCACGATTCTTGGCTATTTCATCAATAACAAACTTTTTAAATTGTAGCTTGTGATCTGAAGCAACCTTCAAAAGTTCTTTTTTCAACATATCATCTTCAAATGGTATATCTTTTACGATTAACCAGTTTCTAATATCAGCTTTTCTCCAAGAGGTAGATGGAAGATTTTCTGTTAATCGCGAACGATAAGTGGCATTGTCCATAACGATCACAGCATTATTTGGAATTAATTCGACCATTTGTGTAAAATACATCTGCAGTTATTTCTTCATGATAGTCTTTGGTTGATGTTGACTGAAACTTCAGTAAACCACCTTCAACGAACCCTTGATTGCATCCAATATGCGTTATTATTAGTCGGCGACCTTTACCGATAGGAGTTTTCAGCCCAGCAGATAAACCTTCTATGGAAGCTCACGACTGGTTTGAATACTTTTGTCCTGCCATATTTTTTTCACTGAATGTCCTTCATTGAGCCATGTCTCATCTAGATAATAGATTTGTCTTCCCTCATGTCTATATTTTCGGATATCTTGTAAATACTGGCGTCTCCAACATATTATTTCTTCGTTGTCGATTAGCACTGATTTGCGACTTTGCTTCTCCCAAGTAAAATTTAATTTGTGTAATATTTTCCACAAAGTTTTTCGCCCTATGTCAGGCAAATTTTCATTTTTAAAATATAATTCATGTAGTCTTCGTCTTATTGTATTTTGCATATGTTCATCAAGGTCAAATGGTTTTCTTCCAGTTGACTTTTTAGGTGGAGATATATTTCCATTTTTCCTCTCTCTTAGAAGCCTGTAAATAGTAGATCCACTAACTCTTGTCATATTGGAACATGTCGAAACTATATTTCTAACAGTAGCAGCCGGCATTTGATGTACAACAGCATCATGCACATTTAACACTATAGTCTTCGTTTGTAAGCTAATCACGCTCTTATACTTTACTGGGGTAAAACTTAAAGACATTTTTCACAACACAGTTAACACATATGGAACATAAGCGACTCTAAGCAAAACAAATTATACAAATTTGGGCGAGACCAAGTTTTACCGTATATACCTGTAAAATTTCTAAGTAGTCATTGGGACAATCCCTAGTAGGACCCTATTGTAATGTTTCTTGGAAATGTTATTATCAACATTTCGAAAATCAGAAAGTAATTATCTGGAGAATGAATTGATAAATGGTCTGTTAATATGACTCCCAACAATTGACCTACTTCAAATTCTTAAGATAATTAATGAAATATTCAGTCAGAATAGTTGCATTACAAGATTATTTCAAAAATAATTTATTGTTTTAACTGTATGTACTCTACAAATGTATGAAGGTCAGTTAGTTGTTTTAACTAACCGAATTTACATTTATATTACCTTTATATATCAGATCGGGTATCAAATTAAATAGTAAATAAATGTGACGCTTATGCTTTACTACTTGACTAGCTTCCGTGACATTTTCGCGTGCTGTCAGTCTATAAGGAACACACTATAGTTCAGAAGTTTATCTCTTCAAGTTAGGATACCAGAAGTTACTACAAAAACGTTGTAAAGTATCTCAAACATTTGGTTTAACCAAGAATGCCTTAGGAAAGAGGTAATACCAAATTATATAAATATAAAATGTCATACTAAAATACCTCAAACACAAAAAGTTATAAAATGTGCTCAATGAGTATGGCTTAAATAAGAATGTAAAAAATGGTTTTAAAAAGGAGACTCCCTAGACAACTACATAAAATACATTTTGGAATCACGTTCCAACTACATCCAGTAGATGTTGACTGTTTAGATGACAAAATCAGAGAAAGTGTCAGCACGATGAAGCACAAAAAATTCAAGAAACAAGAACAAAAACTATAAAAACTGGAGCACACACAAGATTGAATTCAATACTCATGAATACTTCATGAAATAGTAAGTACTTACACACTTTGCACCACGATTTGAACATTTTTCAGACACTAATTTTACAAATAGTGAAATCCAATTTTTTGATAATTTGCTAATAATATTGAAGAAATATTAGCTACAGAATCAGAAAGAGCTTTAAAATTCAAATAAGTTTCTTTATGAGTAATAAAAAATTGCCACTTTAATCAAAAATATTGAACCGTCAAAGGTTAAACGTCAAACAAAAAATGACGTTACAGTTTTAAATTCAATCAAAAAGACAATAAAAAATAATAACCTAACAATTACAAAATCTGGCAAGAGGACCGCCACTGTTATATTAAAAACTGAAGATTATAATTCAAGAATATTTTTAACATTGTTTCAATATATTGTGGAATTTCTATATCATTGCACAGTTATACTGATCCTAAATTGGAAAAATATATCCAGAATATCCCCATAGGTCTAATAATATCTAAGCTTTAATATTTGTAATATCATATCTTCTCCTTTTTTCTATTAATATATATTTAGTCTACCACAAGGTGGGTCATTTCTTGGTCTAGCCATATATAATTAATAAACGTCATGTTTGCATCAAATGAAATGTAACTTCTGTCATTCTGACGATGATTTTTAATATAGAAACAATTGTCAATTTCTTAGAATGTTTAACATTTTTTCAATATATTGTGGAATTATCTAGAAACAGTTAGTTTCATTTAAAACATTAATAGCTATTAAATGGCTTCATTCCATTTTATTTTCTGTTACTGACAGCAGTTATGATTTGACCACAACTCTTCCATAAATTACGGAGTTAGCTACTCAATATTCGTAGATTTGTTTTTATTTCATAATCGTAGAAAAAGTATAGTCTAAAACATGGGTGGAATTCAAGACTCGTAAAATAGTTTCCTTATCCTTAGGCTCGGAAACAAATATTTGTACTCGTGTAGAGTTTTGCTTATTCCACCCTTGATATAGAATATACAATTTTCAATTTGATTAGTTTTGTACCTTTTCAAATCATGAAGCTAAACCATCATGAAATAACCAGATAAACATTCTAGGAGCCACAGACATTTTAAGGTACAAAGTTCTTATAAATAGTAAAAGTACATGGATAATGCGGTAAGCAAGGAACCATGACCTAATCAGGATGCACGCGATAAGACGAAGAAATGGCAAGGACACCGGCAATTTTATTTCTTCTAAATATTGTAAATGGGCATTAAAAATTGTTAATAAAGAATATTTTTAATAATAATAATAACCAGATAATCCCAAGAAACTTGTAACATTATTCTCCCCGACAAATCCAAAAAAGTTGTCTCAACAAAGCAGCTTTTTGTGGAAAGTTTAACGAGTTTCATCTGGTTTCTTGGGCATTAACCGAAATTAAAAAGACTTTGGAAGCTATACAAACTTTGAAGCTGAAAGTTCGCATGCTTGAGCATCAGTTTTCAGATGTGTGTTTTATTGCTAATTGTCACATTTCATACCTTGGGTGCGAAAATACTGTATTATATTTATATATTTCTATTAAATACTTATCTGACTTTTATCTAATACTTAGAGGCGTATCCAAAATTATTTGTGACCGCAACTGTTTTTACCCGTATAAATTTTAAAACAAAGTGGACTTTGTTCGACAATTTTTTTCTAGAATATTTTGTTATAGTAAACTCGCAATCGGTGCGGAGTTATAAATCAAAATTTGATGGTACTTGCTCTCCACAAGTGGACCAAACAAAATATGAAATTTTACCCTACCTGCTGTAATGAATGTTGAGAAAACACGAAATTTATTTGTGCCGATGGGTATTGTAGAAAGATAACAATGACCGAGTCTTATCTTAATACTTTCCAGGGGTATAATAGGCGTAGGTATAGGAACAGTAATAGGGGTTCGTCTATAACGTTGTCCGTTAAATTATAGCTCGAATTCTAAATAATACAATGTGATGATAGGTATTCATTGTAATTTGCTTAACAAATTAATATGACCATGCCTTTTGTAAATTGTTTTAAATAGTTCTTCCATACTGCAAATTTTCTGCCATTGTCTCTATTAACCAAAACACTAATAATCACAATAAGTACTTAATAAAAGTTATCAAGCGAGTATATATATATATATATATATATATATATATATATATATATATAAGTTCTTTCTAAATTCACTAAATGAATAATTGCTGACAGTCAAACTGAAACTACCTTTGAAACAAAAATACACAAATTCTATAGTCAGGTAGGAGAATTATCTCTGAAATTATAATCCCACCCCGTCTACCTGAGGTCATTAAGACTCGCAATAGTTCTTGAAAATTGTTTCAACAATAATAATATGCAAGTCGTTTATATGTTCATAAAAAAATTACAACAGAATACACCAAAATAATATAGACATTCGATAATATTCGTAATAAATATTTCAGTAGTCCGAATGTCTCTATATCTTAAAAATAATAGGTACCCACCCCTGAAATGACCTGTTTCGACAGCTCTATCACCCCGCACCGATTGCGATTTTATATAAAACTAATCTGACATTTATTCTATTGAAACATTTATAGTGTTCAGTATATGTTTCAGGCTTGTTTATGTTTTAAGGTCTTGGTAATTTTCCTTTGTAATATAAACTCTATGAGCAGATGTTAATAATTGATTTGTCATGGGTTCATCTTTAAATAATATCATATTCTAGGTGTTTTGTTAACAATGCGGCAACCGTTAACTGGTTAAATGATGATGATTGACCAAAACATGCCTTATCTAAATGTTGATAGTTTAGGAAACAGGGTGTTCAAAGTTATATTTGCTTTTTCACTATTATTATCGTGTTTCTTGGATTATCGAATAAAAAATTGGCAGTTTTACGGTTTTGGTACGACAAAATTGATGACGTTGATATCTCTTATGTGATTCATTGAGAGCGCTACTTACAACCTGTCGCTATGATAAATTAGATCATAACTTTTCACCCTGTATATCTAATGGTTAATATGAATGAGCCGCCATTTCTATAATAAACATGTATTTTTGTTTCTTTTCGATATTTTAAGTCGTTTGCATGAAAAAACGATTTAGTGTAGATTATGTTCTAATCCTAGAAAGAAAACGCTTATAAGGAATTGTTATGAAACAATATTATGATCTAGAAAGTTTACAAGAAAATCAAAAAAACTAAGAAATATGAACCTTTAAAGCATAGTCATAGAAAATATATTATATCCTACTCGCGGGTAATGGCTACTACTCACTTCATTGCGCGCTCGTTGAATAATACACTATTATTATTCATTGAGAGAATTATAATTGGAAATTGAAATAATCAATAAAATATATTTGGATATTTATAAAATTCATATGAAAACAAGAGAAAATATTTCTATTTTAGTTATTTACGTCAACACCTACCTTTCAGCAACCGCCTTTCTGAAGCAAAATCTGCAACAAAAGAACTAATATTAATAAACACCCTTATTTTATTTGTTATTGATAAAATATCAGTTGATAGGCAGCACGGGTTTGGTACCATTTCTTATGTAAAATATCAGAGGATATCGCTCATAGTGTTCTCTGGTATGTCTCAAAATGTTTTCTGGTACGTCTCATATTCTAAGGTGTGCTCTCTGTTATGTCTTAGAGTGTTCTCTGGTAATATCAGCGTGTTCTCTAATACGTACCACAAAAGACGCTAAGACGTACCAAAGAACGCTTTGAGATGTGTCTACGGGCATGATGTTACATACAACTGCTTGAAATAAACTTTGATTAGTCAAAAAACTGCAGAATGCACCTTAGCAATTTCCCATGTTATTTTATATAAGAAATGGTCCCGAAACCTTGCTGCTATCTACTAATATCGCGCACTACATTCAAGGACATCTTTTTCTACTGTTATAATGTATTATTGAATATTTATAAATAGATAAAATTTAGAAATTTCAGAATTAAAAATCAATAATCAAACAGTAGAAAATGATGTATGTATACAATATAACATATTACCTACCATCATGATGATGGCACACTTAAAAGACATCGCTTAATACCGTTAGATAAGTATTGAAAAAAATCCAACCGGAAACAATATTTAACAAGAAAAACGTTTTCCTTGCAAATATTCTATGGAACATATCCGCATATAAACAAGTGGAGAATGCATTTCCGCTGAGAGTTTTTCTATAATGAATTTAGTGTGGACGCTTAAATCGATATTTGTAAATTATATCGAAAACTGAGACGATAAAGTCATTAGATTGCTTGGATCATGCATTTGAGTTACGACAAAAAATGAAGGAAGATTTACGTTTAGCAAATGAAAACACTGAAATTGAGACACTGACTTTCGATCTTAAAAAAACTCAACTCAACAAGTATATTGTAGGTACTATAAAAGACAGTTAAATCTTTATAACCAAGTTATTCATTGCGGCAGTTCTGGTCAAGGATTCTTTAATATTGGGCTAGAATATCAAGCTAGCCGTAGCACGCAAGAAGTAGGAGCATGTTTACGAAAATATATTAGGGAGCACCTTGAGCCCACTGCCACTTCATTAATTATTTGGGCAGATTCTTGTGGTGGACAAAACCGTAGCATTAAAATGGTACTTTTACTACTGCATACACTTCAAAATCATCATAAATTGGAAAAAATAACTTCTAGGTTTCTTCAACCTGGACACACGTTTCTCCCAATGATTCTGAATTTGGAGACGTGGAGTGTGCTTTAAAAACACAAACGCTTATATACCGATGATGACTACATAAATGTAATGACAAACTGTAGTCGTAAAAATAAGTTTATAATAACAAAACTTTCAAAAGAAGACTTTGTGTCATATGATAAGTAATTACAAAGTGGATATAAATAAACAGAAAATATCCTGGTTTATTACGTTTGAAATAGAGATGAGCAAATAAAATCCATTCAAACTAATGATGAAATATAAACTCAAAGATGAACCACAAATTTTGGATGTATCGAAAAAAATTAATAAAGGACGCAGTAAACAAATATTTCATAACGTTGAATTTCCTTTGCTCTAGCCCAATGGCCGGGTATTGTCCGAGGCTAAAATCAAGGACTTAAAGGAAATTGTAACATTAATTACACATGACTCAAAACCTTTTTACCAATTTTTGAAAACAGTCTGTGGAATGAGACATTGATGAACATCATTAACATTGTCTGAGTTCATCACGTTCAGCTACAGTTACCATATTATGCAATTGTTTTTACTGTTTGAACTGAACTTTAATTTATTTTTTTATATATATATAAAAAAGAAATTTTATGAAATTGACTGTCTCGACCCTTACTTCTTGGAATATGCTCATATTAGTGTTTTTAATGAAACTCACGGTCTCTAGTTAATCACAAGTTAGGTTACTTCTTCGTCTAGCCAAAAATAACTACTAAACATCAGGTAGGCATAAAATGAAATGTAACTTCTGTCATTCTGACTATGATATTGATTTATCGAAACAATTGTCAACTTTTTAGACTTTTCAATAACTTTTATTATATTGTGGAGTTAACTAGAGACCTTGAGTTTCATTTAAAAACACTAATAAGAAATTTTATGTTTTTGTGTTGAACTTTATTTTACTATATGAATATATTTTATGTTTATTATTTTTGTATAACGAAAATTGTTACTATGATAAAAATATTTTTCATTACAATAAATAAAGTGTGTAATAAAATTTTGGCGCAACCGCATTACGGGCCCAATAAGGACAATTTTGATTAACACAAATTTTATTCCTTAATTTTTTTAGGTATTTATTATTACATGACACAATTATGGTCCGTCCTTTTCTTTTGCACAAACTTAAGCAAGAAGGTTTTATATTCCTTGATATTATTTCATACTAACCTAAACCTAAATTGCCTGAATTTAATTTAGCAATATGATGTTGAAGAACTTAAAACGTTAATGAAATATAAAATATTTTGCAATAAGAAATAAGACGTTTCTAGAAGCCAGGACTAACAGAATTGTCACATTTCCTATAAAAACAGTTTTATTACAAATTGTGACAGAAACCTATATTGTAATATAAAAGGGATTTTTACTTAGCTAAATTGAAAGTTAACATTAATAAACTTTAAACAGGTTTTTCTCAAAATGGCCATATTAGAGTCCATTTGGTTTCTGGCAACACTGTGAAAAGCTTTTTGTATATCTATAAAACGGAGGTACACTTTTGAGCTGTCCTCAGTTTTTTGTCTATTACTTGTTTCGATGTAAATACATGGTCTTCCTTCTTCCCTTCCTAAAGCCGCATTTGGATTCTTCCCACTAGTTTCTAAGTCGGGTCTCTAATACATTCGTAAACTATCAGTGCCACGCTCAGCAATGTTATGCCTCTATAATTGTTACAGTCAGTTTTGTCTCCTTTTTTATGAATTGGCAATATGATACCTAGTTCTTAATCGTTTGGAATTTCTTCTTTGCTGTATATTCTGTGTAACAATTTAGTTAGCATTTCTAGCCGTTTTTCTCCTACATTTTGACACATTTCAGAGGTAATACTATCGTTACCCGTTGCTTCACCTCTTTTTAACTTTTGAACTGCTTGTTTCACTTCATCTATTTGTATCAGTTGTTCATCTTCTTCGTTTTACAGTTCCTGATGTCTGTCGTCTTGGACATCCAGCTGTTATTCTTCCACTACATTAAGTATTCTTTCCATCGCTCTATAATTTCGTTATCATAACTCCATTTTTATTTTTTCTATGTTTTACATTGCTCGATTTTCCATTTCTTAGTGTTTTTAGGACCTTAAAGAAAAGTTTTTGATTTCCATTACTGTCGTCTCCCATTTTTTTGCCAAATTCTTTCCAAGTTCCATTTTTTGTTGTGATTAGCATGTCCTTAGCCCATTTTCTTTGAATTTTATTATTTTTGTAGGTTTCAATCGTTTAATTTTGTATATATTCTCTCCATTTTTGCTTTTTTAGTAAGGTTTGTTCTTGTATATCTTTATTCCAACATCTCGTTTGTTTTTCGTGGCCACCGGTTCTAGTAGTGACACATACTTCTGTTGCTGTCTCTAATATTATAGATTTGTATTTGCCTCACATTTCTTCCATTGATATACTTTGTACTTCTTCCTGCCATATTTCCATTTCTTTTTTGGTATATTCCTAAAATTTTTTGGCATCTTTTCCTCTTAACTTATTTGATTTTATTTGTTTATTTCATTTTTGATCATTTTTCCCATTATTTGTACTATCTTCCTGTTTTTCAGTTGCCATTTTTTATTTTACTTTTAATAAGTAATTATTGCTGTGTATTTCTGCGCATTGCATGACCCTGATATCTATCACATCTTTTCAATTTTCTTTATTTATGAGTACATAATCAATTACGGACTTTTAATTTCTGCTACTTACCTCTCTTGTATATTTATGCGTCTCTTTATGTCGATAAAACGTATTCGTTACTATTAGTTGGTTTAATATACAAAAATTTATTAACCGTACTCCATTATAGTTTCTTTCATTATCCCCATATATGCCAATTACGTCACTGCTTTGTTATTCTTTCTTTTCAACTCTTCCATCATAATTTCCCATTATTATTAATCTGTCTTTTTTTTCCCAAAATTCTTCATTTTCTCTCGCTCGTGCATCTTCATTTAGTTCGTACACTATAATTATCGTTGTGATTTCTATTTTGAGTATTCTTCCAGTGATTCCTGTCCAGTTTTTCATATATTTCTTATGTTCTTTCTTTATTTTACATCTTATTCCTTCTTTTGCTCTACTTGTTGCGTTTACCCCATTACATATTAACAAATATCCCTTTTCTAAATCAATTTCGCCTTGACCTTTCTTTTTGGTCTCTGTAATTCCTAATATATCCGGAATTTCTGTTTCAAATTCTTGTATTAATTCGTCTTCCTTTCCTGCTAGTCCTCTTACATTCCATTTAGCAACTTTCCACATACTCTCCCTCTCTTCATTTTCATTTCTACTAACTTCTCCTTTGTTTTTTTCTTTTGTATCTGTTGTCAGTACCTTTTGTACCTTTTTATAAGCTTAAAATTTAAACTTAGAACAGAAATAATTTAAAAAATTAATATTGAATGAACAAAAAATAGTTAAACGTAGATATAGATAATAATGAATTTTGAACAATTTTGATTTGTTATGCCCGGTCTATCCATATTTGAAAATAATTTGTAATTAATTATAACTGTAATATTAGTGTCTTTCAATAAAATTCACTATAAAGATAATGTTAGATTGTCAAAATTTTTGACATTGACATTTCTGTGGGGAAAAGTGCCATAGCGTGTATGAAGTGACCAATGTTTGACAGGGCAACGTCTGCCGGGTTCTCATCTAGTAGCGTATATTTCTGTTTGGAATATGTTTGGGACGTTTCCCAAACATTCAGAATGTTTTGATCCAGGTCCATACATTCCTATCCAAGTTCCTCCTTTATTTTGGAACTGTCTGTATACCATTTAATAGTATTTGTTTGCGCTATTTTTATTTTCTTTAGGAAAAATATATGTTCGGCTTGACAACACCTTCCAAGCATACAGTTCAAAATTACAAAAACGGATTGTAATAGAAGCGCTGCCAGTATCGATCCGTTCAAGAATAGACAAACCATCAAAAAATTTCGGTCTCGGTTTAAATGGCACAATCCTGACGAAATCGGTTACCTACGGAAATTTATCACAAAACCAACTTCACTTAAATTCAATCAAAAGACGGTTAATTGTAAGTGGTTTTTCTTTACCCTTCGCATTTCCTTTTTTGCCTTCCTTTCCCCAAAGCCTGTTTTTGTTTGCAGTACGTGTTTTTCTATGCAAGGAGAATCGACCACCTCATTCAAGGGTAAGCAAAAAAATACAGTCCATATTAAATTTATTTAACTGGTTTGCGCAAAAACAGTATGTCTCCCCTGTTTAATAATGGTGTTTGATCCTACTTCTTTTTGTTACTAGCGAGGAGAGTGGCGTGACATTCATAATTACTACCACAGCTGCTGTAGGGCGTGTCTTTATTGCCCCTGTTATACATGTGCAGGGTAGCCTTCGAATTCTAGAGAAGTTGTCGCTCTTTGTCCATAGGCTGGTTCTACTACTCCAAACAATAGCTCCGTACGTGATGATAGGTCTCACAAAGGCGGTGTACAACCTCAGGATACTTGGGTTTCATCCCGAATTAATTTTTCCCTGCAAGGCTCCTGCACATCATTAGAGGTATTTTTGCTTAATGTGTTATCTCCTTTTCGTGTTTATTCCACAAGTGTTTACTATCCTTGACGTCGTGTCTCCATTCAAACTCTCTTCCATCAATTATTTTAATGGATTTTAGGTTGTGTTTATTTTTTCTAGTGAAGGCAGTAATAATAGTTTTGGTGGGGTAAATAACTGTTTCTGTTATATCTAGTGCCACCTCCATGCTTAATTGAAAAAAAATTCACAAAATTTTGCAAATGTCAATTCTTCTCATATTTATAGAGACAAAAACTGTGACTAAAACGATTATTTTTGTTAAGAGTAACGCAATACTATTAAGCATGTGGCTGAAATATATTTTTTTAAATTTACATTGAGCGTTTTCATGAGTCATGATTACGTTTTAACAAATGCACAAATGTCTTAATAATTCACTTGTAAGTGACTTATAATTATTTTAATATTGTTGTAGGTGAAAATTTGGGGGCAGTGAACTGTAGCGCCCGTACTAAATGAAATATTTAGTTCCATCAGTGAAGCACCGTTTTACTTTCATTTTCTATAAGACACGTACTAATATCACTTAAGGCTGTTGAACAATCAGGTATTGTGGTTTCATCGCTACTTAGAATTATATAGGTCACGGACAAAGGCGTAGTTAATCAAAAAGTGACAACATAAACAACATATCAACAAATGAGTAATTACATGTTTTGACATTTAATAATGGTAAAAGTTGATAATGAAAAAAATGAGTGGATCAGCTGTGCATCTTAGATATTCACAATTATACCCAAATTCCTGTTTTAGATCTCAATATAAGCCAAATAGGTCTAGCGACAGAAAAAAATTTTTAGAATACAGGGTGTGCTAGAAGATTAGATTCGTGTTAAAAATTTAAAATTATTGAGTTCTAGGTTCAGGATGGCGCTGAACTCATATACACTAATATTATTGACGGTCTCCAAAACACAAAATTTTTTGAAGAGTTAAATAGAGGTGAATTAAATATTCCAAGCGCAGAACAGGTCAAAGAAAGCGGTAGAAATGTTCCGTATGTTTTTGTCGCAGACGACGCTTTTGCTTTACGCACTGATATGATGAAACCCTTTCGACAAGCAGACTTGAACTCACAAGAAAAAAAAATATTCACCTACAGATTGTCTCGTGCAAGGCGTTTGGAATATTGGCTTCGAGATTTCGTATATTTCATACTCAAATTAATGTAGAGCCTGTGAATATTATTAAAATAGTAATGGCAGCAGTTGTGTTACACAATTTTCTCATCCTACATTCACCAAAATCTCATGCTCCACAAAGATGCGTTCACCCAGAAAATACTGTTGAAGGAACCGTCATCACCGATGGATACGATTCACAAAACTCTAACATGGAAAATTTAGAGCAACAAAACCCGGAAAACATCAGTGCTACCGCGAAAAACGTTAGAGAAAATTTTATGCACTACTTTTGTGGCGAAGGTACAGTACCATGGCAAAATGATTTTATTGATTAAATTGTTTATTTTTTTGGTAATATATACTCTAATAATAATTTACTAAATAGAGTAAACATGTGCTAAAATATATAGTAAATACATAAAAACTGCTACATCTTTTATCAACTTACCTCAGAGAAATCTTCCTCATCTGGATCCAAGTTCTATACGGAAGTTCTTGGCGTTTCTTGGTTACCAAGCAAGTCAAATAAATGGTAGTACCACAGCTTAGGATGGTACACTTCTTCAGCCGATGCTGCAGACTTAATAGAATCGTCATACTTCTTCTTTTCTTATCTAACGTTGCTTCTTAAATTATTAATTTTTTTAACGACTGCATCTTTATTGGCTGTATGGTCTATTTCTTCCAGCTTTTCTAGCAAATTTTTATAAGCAGCTTCCCTTTTTCCACGATCGTGGTATTCTTTGCTCTTAATTCGCCATATACAGGGCTCAAATTTATAAAGTTCTATAAACTCGGCTATTACTCTACGTTGCTCTTCAGTACTTAACGCCATTTTATAACAGAATCTATGTACAAACACGTGCATGCAGCATAAAATTTGATAGAGTACTGATACCTGTACAGGCCTGTCGGCACACACATTCTGGTCAAACGTACGACAGCAGTCTGGCGCAGGTCGACCGAATCGATTTTCAATACTGCTCCGGTCGCCTGCACAGGTCCTTTGAACCGCACAGGTTCGCTCACACACACGTTGCGATATACCTGCACAGGTGTACCTGTACAGGTCGACCTCACAAGTCTACCGGAACGTGAGTGGCCGGCTTAAAACAGTTAAAATGATACGATTAGCAAATCCTTGGAAATGAGGTTGCTGAGTCTGCGATTTCCGTAAGGAGTGGTGAGATAATTCGGGCGACCCATTTGTATTCTGAATTAAAATTGAAATGTTTAAAATTCTGTCATAGAACTGTTGAGGGCATGCGTTATTTTCTTGTCTCATCATGACAAGTTCACGATCTAAGCAGGCCTCGTCCCTTTGATCTGCAAACTTTCTAGAAAATGTGATGTTCAAGAAGTGACGTTATGAGTATTTACAACCAGTTTAACATTACCACGAAGTTAAGGAATTAATCAAATATATAATTTGGAAATGATTTGGTTGTTCCCTATTATAAAATTGTTAATACGTGATTGAGTTCATTAGGATTACCGTCGAACTCTGGTACGTAGTTTAAATACTCTGGTTTGAAATCTGCAATATTATTAAAATTATATTTGACTTTAATATTTCCATTTTTTAATCTTTTACTGAATCTAGAACGGCTTTCTTTCTCTGATTTAGGAAGATCGATTAAGTTATCAAAGTCGAAATCACATAATGAATCAATAGACATGTAATGAATAATTTCAAAATTACTTACAATAATATTACGAACTTGAGTATTTCCCTAACCAAAACTATTAGGGTGAGCAGTACCTATTCCTTGGTATGCACTCCTTGTAAAGCTGAGCAATGTTCGTCTCAGTTTCCGACGCTAGGCGTTGTGAAAAGTCGTAGTAGTCCTCTATGTATGAGATTCTCCTCGTTTGAAAGGTATTTAGAATACCTATTCAATCATACTAATTTTTTTGGATTTCCGATGTTTTTGATGGTTAAAATAAATAAACACTAAAATTTGAGTTTCGCTTTTAATTAATAAATATTTAAGAACAATTTCTTTTAATCATTGTTGAAAATGTGCTCCATCTACTTCCGGGCAATAAAACATCATATTATCAAACTCTTGTCGGACTCGATAAAATCTGTCTGTTTTAAAACGTCAATGTTCTCAGGAACTGTAGCGTAAACTTTAGTTTCGAGCTATCCCCACAGAAAAAAAATATAGAGGTGTTAGGTCCGGTGTCCGAGCTGATCATTCTATTGGGCCGCGTCGTTCAATCCATCTACCAGGATATTCTTCATCTATATAACGTCTTATCGCAAAGTAATAGTGTGCAGGAGCACCATCTTGTTGGAACGTTATTTCCAAGCTACCAAATTCATCTGCATTATCTTCCAGAATTTGAAGAATTGCGTTTTCTAACAATTCGCGATATTCTTCACCAGTTAAATTTAGAGTTCAAAAAAGAGGACCGACTATGTGGTTTCCCGAAATATCTGACCAGACACTTACTTTTAATGGGAACTGTGTATGTTTTTCACAAAACATGTGAGAATTTATGCCATTCAAATACCTCATATTTTGAATATTAACATTTCTAATAAGAAAGAAAGTTCTTTCGTCACTAAAACAAATTGTCCTTACATAGTCTGACTGTTAGTGTATTTTAGTAGACGTATTTTCACAGAATTGCAGCCTTCGGTCGGGGTCATCATCTAAAAGATGATGCACCATTTTTAATTTGTATGGATGAAATTTGTTTTTGGTCAACACCATGTGTACTGTACTGTGACTGATTCCGTAGGTAGACGCCACTTGGGCTGTGGAAGAAGAGGGGTTTACTACAATTTCTGCAACTGTATCAATTTGTTTATCAATACCAATATTTGGTCGACCCGATCGTTTGGCATCAAGAACACTACCTGTTTGTTGAGACTTATGAAAAAGCTTCCTCAAATACGTCCTCGATATAGAGCGAATGTGGTATATCTCATTAAAAATGCGTTCCGTCGCATGAAAATTATTTCCACTTTCACCAATAATTATGATAGCTGTTACTTTGTCAGCTAGAGCACGTTTTGTTTATGTAGATACTTAAACGTCTCGTGAAACAATAATGAAACTAAAAATTCAAGATATTATCGCATGTAAAAACGTCAATTAAAAAACGATGTTATAAAACAATTTAATTTGTTTGAAACTTCATTTAATTGAACTAATGTCCAATTTAAACTGGTTGATGCGTTTCACTAACACAGTAGCTTTCTCAAAACGAATGAAGGTTTAATTTAAAAATGTTTTAATATATACAATGCAAAAATACAGAATTCTATTATTCTTATGTTAATAAAGCTATTGAAAGAAATTATCTGGAAATTCATTCACTACAAACAATCCTAAGCTATCTTCAAGGTGGAAAGTTTTAATAAATAATTTTTTACTAAGGGGGTGTTTATGAATCATTTTTTCTATATTATCTATGTATCTATATTATCTATGGAAATTTCTGCCATATACCAGTTTAATGGGGATATTTTTGTTTTTGCATTTAACAATTTTGTAATCCTATTACTTTCTATTTTAAAAGAAATTATTGTATTTGATGCTAAAAATATTATCTTTGAAGTATTATTCGAAATATTACCTGCATTTGTGATGGTTTTGTAATTTTATATTTCTTTAGTTTGTTTAGGAAAAAATATTAGTTGTAATGCCACTTTTTCCTCTTTTTTATTAAATAATTTATTTATCATATGTGATGGATAACCGTTGAATGTTGCTATTTGATCAATTGTACTAATTTATTTATCAAAATTACAATTGTTCATAGGAACTGAAGAAGCTGTTTGATTTTATTTTGAACAAAGTTTTATTTTAAATAAAGTTTGTCAAAATACCTTTTAACTGTTCACTGTCTTTCAAGAATCTTAATATTCTATTTTTGCTAATCATTAGAATGCATAACCTCACATACACATTTTACATCGGATGGTGATTTCACCTATCAATTGGTTGTTGTCTTGGATACCAATTTGATTTATTCCAACATAAGATCGTCTTTGGATAAATCTTTGCAATTGAAATTATTCTACTTATGGACATCATTCAACTTTATTGCTCTTCTCAAAATGTTCAAAGGGTTTGTTTTACTTTTTGTCACTGTTTTTAACAAATATTTATTATTATTGTTATTATCACAATAAGGTACGGGCCGGGACCCTAAGATCCATAAGCCCTGCATTGTACTATACAAATATTACAAAAATTAAAGTAATTAGAAAATTACAGGAAAAAAAATTATTAGAAAATAGAAAAGCGTCCAGTCTGTTCTTAATAGCTATTTGTATAACAAGGGAGGAAAGTGCTACTTTTCCTCCCGAGGATGATGTTAACTGCCCGTCACGTAGCGGAGGGCACTAATCATTCAAGGGAGGAAAAAACACTTTACTCCCATGTTATACATATGATTTTTCCACATTCTTCAAATAACAAGATATTTTCAAATAATTTATTTATGAAACTAACAACCAAAACTTATTAAATAACTAAGAAGTAGGTAGAGTATAACTTATAGGCTCGTTATTATCATCAAATTCGCTTATATCACTCAATTTTTAAATATTATTTTATATTTTGTAGATACATTATAGCATAACACACTTTAAAACTGTTAATCTGTCAATCGACCATAGCATGATATAATATTTCAGTCCTAAATTCGAAAACCGGATGAATCTATGATTTGAAGTCAAATTATTAATGTGAAAATCATTAAATAAAAATAACAATTCACTGATTTCTACCAATTTGCAAAATACAGGGTGAGCTATAAATAAACGGTAAAATTTATACTTATATAATAGAATATAGTTTAGGACGTCAATGCCGTATAATAGTATTATACACCAAGCGACTAAAGTGACCCATTTAATCCCGCGGGTGGTATTTGAGCCCGAGGGAAGCAATCCACCTAAGAGATTATTGTCACTTTAGTCAAGAGGTGTTTACGCTATTTTTTGCAATTCTGGTAATTCTACATACATTTTTAATAAAAATAAATACTACTTAGGATGGACTTTTACGAAACTTGGCTAGGCATCGAGGATGTACGTTTTTATTTGTACTTTAAGTCCCTTGGGATTTCAACTGTCACTTGGGTCTAAAAGTGACAGTTTTTTACATGTGAGACCAAAATGACCACGTTAGTCTCGGAACTTATTTCATTGATGACATACCATGACGTCACTTTTACATCTCCTCCCTAGGAAGGAAAAGTACTTTTTCTCTCTAGTGAGGAAAAGTACGACTTTGTTCCCTACAATGAGGCCAGGAAATGAATACTTTGGATAGAGGTAGGCAGAAAAAATATTGACAGACGGTACCGTTACAATATCCTCAGGTAGATGGTTCCATGTTGAAAAAACACGATTACACAAAAAATGTTGCCTTGCCCGACAAGTGAATATTTTTTTTTCAATTTCCATATGTCTCCGAAACAGATTGTCAATGTCCACATTAAATATGCTTTTAAGTTATCATAATTAAAATTTAATATACGAAAGGTGATTATCATGTCTCCACGAAGACTACGTTGTTTAAAGGTCGGTAAATCCATTATATTTATTCTTTCTGTACAACTAGGTCTTGTGCGCCCGAATGATAGTCTGGTAGATCGACGCTGAACTTTTTCAAGAAGATCTTTATCCCGCTCTAGTTCTGGACACAACACAGTTCCACAATACTCCATAATTGGACAAATATAAGTTTTATATAAACGAGTTGAATTATGCAATGACATTTTTCCGAAAGACTTGCTGAGGAGGTACAGCATACTTTTTGCTCTGTTGGTAATACTTGCAACATGTTCGGACCAGCTCAAATCTGTAGTGGTTGTAATTCATTATAAGATATCACTTTATTTAAGGCGTGACCGTTTAAGAAGAATTTATGTCGCGGATTGTTTTTGCCGATGTAAAGAGCTACACACTTATCTGTATTATGAGGCAACATCCAGTATGAGCACCATTTACAGATCGAATCCAATTTCTGTTGAAGATTTATATGAAGAGATGAATCTGATAATATTTTCGGGACGTCGGCATAGAAAACTTTGTTACATTGAATATGAAACTGGAGGTCACTTGCCTATGTTATAAAATAAGAGAGGACCCAGTACAGATCCCTGCGAAACACCGATTAATACGGGATTCTAAGCTGAAAAACAATTTACCACAAAATTTTCTGTTTGTTAAGAATAAGTCAATCCACTCAAGCAGATAACCTCGTATGCCAAGATGTTCCAATTGATACAGTAATCTTCGCTTTGACACTCGGACGAACGCTTTCGCAAAATCTAGGTAAATGATGTCCGTATGGATTTTCTTGTCTAATGATTTTGTCCATTTACTTGAATTATATAATAATTTTTGGAAATTGTCCTTCCTTTTTTCGTTATCTAGTTACTATGAACTCTTTTCCATTAGTTTCAATAAAATAATAGTGTTCAAATTAAAAAATCAAATCTCTTGATCCTTATTAACCAATGACATTTAGCATTCTATATGTTATGAAATTTTCAATCCTTTTAAGAAAAGAGATGCTATTTATCCACCATAGGAATAATGTTTGAAACATTTGTCTTACTTTGAAACTGATCTTTCAACTTAATTCATGTCGGCATTCTTTTTATTCAGATAATGAATTATTTATTTTGGTATCACAATAATATAACCTTAAATGCCCAGAATGTAATGCTGTCTATTTGGGTCAAACCTTTAGAAATTTTGAAATCAGATACAGTGAACACTTACGAGCATACAGATTAAAACAACCAGATGAATTCTACTACGCAAAACAACTACTTGACATCAAACATTCATTGACACTTAACACCGAACTAGAAGTACTACATATTTGTGCTAAGAAAGACGAACTGGAATTCCTTGAAGAATTGGAAATTAGAAGACATTTGTCATTAAACAGATAAATCTAGGGAGTTCTCCACTTTTAAACTGTCTTCTTAAGGGTTAATTCTAAAGATCAGCGGATATAGTTTTCCTGGTTTTCTATATCATTGCACTGTTATACTGATCTATAATTGGAATAATATATCCAGAATATTCCCATAGGGCTAATAATATCTAAACTTCAATATTTGTAATATCGTATCTTCTTTTTTCTATTAATATATATTAAGTCAATCAATGTAAGTCACTTTTTGGTCTAGCCAAAACTAATTATTAAACATCAAATGAAATGTAACTTCTGCAATTCTGACGATGATATTGAATATCGAAACGATTGTCCATTTCTTAGAATTTTGAACATTTTTGTTTCAATATATTGTGGAAACATATATATATATATATATATATATATATATATTAGAAACAGTTAGTTTTATTTAAAACAGTTATTTTTTCATCGCTTGTATTTTATGTGATAGCTCCCACTAGTACCTTTTTTAGTGATTTCTAGTGGTATGAGTCAGGTTTCTTAAAATGCTGTTCTTAGCTTAAAAACAGACTATAAGTAATACATTTTCGTAGCGACCGTACTATTAGCAATTGTTTGATATTCGTCTAATGTACTCCACATTCTCAGCGATCTTTATGACAGTAGTTCGGATGATACGCGTTATTATCATTACTGTTTAACACTCTTTGGTATTTATTTGAATTAGATCTTCCGCTTAACAAATAAGTGAGAATAACTGTTTCAAATTAACTTGATCGAGGTGAAAATGGCGAAGATGTATCCCGTTTCTTGTTTTTAAACAGTGCCGTGTAATATAAGAGAAAAACTATACTAATTAAACGTTTAATGGTATAATATAAACGTCTTGAAGACGCAAGAAAACAAATTGAATATAAATCAACGTGTATTTGTGAATTTTGTACTTTACCGATGTTTCTTAATGCCCTGTTACTCAAAGATTACTAGCTCAGTATAGGTTCTCTACCTAAACGATTCCAGGTTTTTTTAGTATAGGTGGTGTTAAAATAATATGGGTACTGGTATATTTAGTATTTCATCTAATAATGGGAAATATACAAACCCATTAAAATAATCTAATACAGTTTACAAATGTTACGAGATATAATAGAAATAAGTGGAATAAATCCAATTTACTGTCTCGACCCTTACTTCGTGGAATCTACTCATTTTACCGTTTTAAATTAAACCAACTGTTTCTAGATAATTGCACAATATGTTGAAAAAAATGTTAAACATTCTTAGAGATTGACAATTATTTCGATATTAAATATCATCGTCAGAATAACACATGTTACATTTCCTACCTGATGTTCAGTAATTATTTTTGGCTAGACCAAGAAATATATGATATTACAAATATCAAAGCTTAGATATTATTAGCCCTACAGTATAACTGTGCATTGGTATAGGAAATCAGGAAAACTATATCTGCTGATATTTACAATTATCACTTAAGAAGTCAGTTTGAAAGTGGAGAACTCCCTAGATTTATCTGTTCATTGACGACTTCATATTGTGGGTTTCTTAAGTGCCTTCCTTGAAGAATTGGAAATTAGACGACAATTTCAAGAAACAATATGAAGTCGTCAATGAACAGATAAACTTCATTTAAGATGTACATTAGACGAGACAGCAGCATGAAATATTTACCTCCATATTATACAATTGCAAAACTGTGTAAGGAGATCCGTCCCTGCAACCCATTCAGTAGGATGTGTTTATTTCGGTGCTCCGAAAAAAGTGAAATTTCTAAGTTAAACAATTAAGTGAATATTGTGATTTTTAGGAAAATTACTATATTTATATGGTGAGTGCATTTGTGCAGATTACTATCAAATATACCTGTATACATTAGAATAACGTTGTCGTAAAACTGAAAGTCAACAAGAAAGTACGATTACAACTAATTATCAACATAGCATAATTAGCCGGCCAGGGGCGTACTGAAGCTCCTGGGCCTCATTTAACAGATCACTTTAAAATGTCAATTAATATGTCATACCCTTCTATAGTTGCTCAACCAAAATATCCTTCAGAAAATCATGGAATCATAATCAGCTCAATTGATGGTGCCAGCGTTCAAGATTATTTAGTTTCTCTAGGACAAATCGTACAACTTAAAAATATAACCCATATCTCTAAATTAAGTCAAAATCGGGTATGTGTTTATCTTTCAAGTAGGCAACTGGTAGACGACTTTATTAACAATCATGGATCCGTGAAAGTTCTTAACCAAACTTTATGTGCTCGACGGCTGATCACACCAGCCGAAAGATTTGTACTTTCCAATGCTTGTCGTTCGATACCCAACGAACTTCTTACTGATGAATTAAAAAAGCTTGGTCTGAATTAAGCGTCTCCTTTAACGTCTCTTCGTATCAGCTCATCACTTCCCGAATTTGCTCACATTTTGAGCTTTAGACGGCAGGTTTACGTTAGCCCTGATAATTTGAACGTTCCCGATTCTATTGTTATAACCTTCGATAAGACTAACTATAGAGTACTTCTTTCCCAAGATGGTGTAACTTGTTACATTTGTAAACAAACGGGTCATATTGCATCGCAATGTACAGCGCAATCTTCATCACAAACACCCACAGAATCTGTACCACAAATTCACGAACAAACGCTATCAGACTCCTCATACTCACAACAAACTATTGATAATTCATTCAAAGAACCATTCACACAACCCTCCTCACAAGCAGAACTTTCAGCACAACCATTTTATGTACAACCCTCATCAGTGAAAGATATACAATCTTCATCCATCTCGTTGACTGCACCTTTACCTCAAGCAGTGTAAACGTCAAAACCAACCATAGAACAGATCCCTATCCCAGAAAGCTCAGGTGAATCTGTAAGTGGAAATGAAAGGCCCCACCCTCTAACAAAACCTCAGTTTTTAGAAATAGTCTCTTCTCCTTCAGATGCCAACACAGGCTCAAGCAACTTATTCACAAAACCATCATCCAACTCATCTGCAAAGACCAAAAAATCGAAGACAAATGGCAAATCCTCTAGCGCTGACTCCACCAGAAATTTCGTCGACAATCATTCTCCCCCTTTTGTTTTAAACTACGATCAATTGATGCTTTTATTGGACAACGTTCAAGGAGTTCAAGATACAATAAGTGTGATTAATGATTATACAGCAGATTTATTGGGATTAATGAATTTGTTAAATAGAATATATCCTCATGTAACTGACAAGTCTACGAAAACAAAAATTACAAAACAAAAGAAGAAAATTCTCTCCCATATAGGTAAAGTAGCTTCGGACCTGGAAAGCGATTCATCGCAAAGTAGTTCGCACTCTACAGCAAGGACTCGTAAACAATCTAATAGCAGCATTCAACTCGATACTACAGTGGAATATTGATGGATTCCTCCATCGCTTGCCTATATTACAGATTATCATTGCAGAACATTCACCTGAAATCATTTGTATACAAGAATCGAACCTTAAGGCATCCCAAACATACAGCACTAAACATTTTAATTGGTCCAGAAAAGATAGAACTGATGCAACTCGCGCAAGTGGTGGCGTGATAACATTGATAAACAAATCTATTGATTCTGGAATGTATGATGTAAACACAAACCTAGAAGCTCTTGTTGTGAAAGTCATCTCCCATACTCCGTTATATATTTGTAATATATACATACCTCCCAATGCCCCTGTCGATTATTCAAGTTTTACAAATCTAATTAAGCAAGTTCCAACTCCACGGATAATTTTGGGCGACTTCAACGGACATAATATTATGTGGGAATCACAAAGCACGAACGAAAGAGGTAGTCTGATAGAAAAAGCTATAGACGATTTACATCTAAATTACTTAAACGATGGTAGACCTACATGATTCAATATTAACACAGCCGAATCTTCGTGCATTGACCTAACTGTAAACTTCCTTAAGGATATCTACGTTTTAAATAGTATTGAGTTCAATATGGTTGATATTTAGTTAAATATTTGTATATGCTTAATTTGTGAGTTTGCAATCACTGTATAGCTCTCATATTGTTCCGTCGCTAATAACCTTTTGGTGGATGCGACTAATTTAAAAAAAAATGTATAATCAATATCTGACTGAACCTGACCATATCGTTATCAAACGTACCAAGTTTGAAGAAATATTCCATACTATGAATATTGGGATTAAGAAACCAAACAAAGATAGTTGCGGAAAATCCGAGAAACTGAAAATGAAAATAAACTTATCAACTAGTGTCGAAGAGAAAGCGAAACTTCAAGAAGAGTTAGATTTGCACTTAAATGAGGCTGATGATTATTATCAGTCGAAGTCAGAAGATAAGAGATTCTCAACGAAGGAAAACATTACGTTTGGTCTTCCGCAATGTCTTCCTACTCCTCATCTATCATCTGGCCTAACAGTTATGGACATTTAATTAACCAGTTTATGAATATGATGTGGAGCAGGCCGACTGCTTTATGTGGCATGAAACTACAGCAGGCCGAGGAGCAAATTTAAAAGTTTTTAAAACATATCACTTAAACATGTACTCTAGTCTGAATTTTTGGGTATTTGGGATTTTTAATTTGTAATCAAACTTTAAGTCATTTCATGAACATTCTTAATGATTGATGTATCTCTTTTTCCCCGAGACCACTGATTCAATGAGAGCTCGCACAACGAGTTACTCAAGTGATCGTCTCACAACAACTAACCATGTAGTTGAGAGTATTTTTCAACACATTCCCCAATTTTAGTCAAAAAGTTCTGCCAACTTCATGTGTAGATCAGAAACTTTTCAAACAATCCTCGTGTACCCTTCCAAATTATCCAACATGACATGACATAATGAACTAGAAAACATTTTCTGAAAGTATCGTTTTACATACGATAGTGTGGATAAATATCCTATTTCACTTCGTATATTAACGACATTTATATAATCCAATGAGTGATGATCAAAGAGTGGAAATTAACGGCAGAGAAAATAAACACAAGTTAATTCCACTATAATTTATCTTGTTTGTTTTAAACAGCAGCCAAACACATCGTTAGGGCACAAAGTGGAAAATTGAATTTTCAATAACAGACACGAACTTGAGAAAACAATTCTTTACCGAGTTGACGTATTTTTAATAAAAATTTAATTGCAAATTAACTAGAGCAGGAATAACCAATAGTTTTCCGACGAGGATTGGAAAAAAAAAGTATTTAAATTGTAAAATGTTAGACATTGAAATAAGAGTTAGAATTTTTCATGAAATGCCTTTCAGTTACAAGGCATGGATGTCTGAACTATGTGGAAAGATATTAAATTATTTAAGAATTATTATATACCATTTTTTATATTGTTTTTCGTTTTATCAATTATCACTGATAATTACTCAGTCCAAAATCCTCTTGACCAGGTAAAAAAGGTAACGTAAATACACCCCTTATAAAAAATATGATATCAAATAATACGATGTATAGGGTGACTCAAGTACTATATCTACTTATAATCTTTTCAAAGTAAAGGTAAGCTGTGGCTACATATGCACACTTTATTCCATATTAATTTAAAAGTTTCAAATAATTGATGTACTTACGTTCAGCCTTGTTAAAGTAATATTAATGTTTGTTTGTGCTCTTCCCGGTTTCATTTTAATGCATTTTGTTTGTCCGGTCTAATTATTTAAAAAAGCTTTTTGTAAACAGATGTGGCTTAACTTTGTAATGCATTTCGATAGTATAATTCAGAAGAGGCTCTTTCTTTCTGATGTGCTTTATTAGTATAAATCTTATGGGACCTATTTATTGTTATTTGTTTTGATAGTGTGATTCGGATGGGGTCATTCCTTTGTTATGTGTTTTGATAGTACCTATAAATCGGATGGAGCCTTTCTTTGTATTGTATTTTGGAATGTTTTGATTGAATGGAGAATTTGCTGCACATTGTAATCATATATATTTTTGGTAGTATGAACTGAATGGATCCTAATTTGCACGTCCTACTAAAATATATACAGAAATTTTTATTATTTTTTATAAAATTTAAAGAAAGAAAAAAGTCAACTTCAGACAAGCACTAACAATATTCAAACTTTAATAAGTGTCACCCTATACATCGTATGATTTGATATTACATCTTTTATAAGGAGTGCACTTGCGTCATTTATTTTTAGATCACCAAGAGGTTTTTGGACTGACATAAGTACTTTTTGTCCAGATTTTATAAATTCTATTCTCATATACTTAAGGAAAGTAATAGATTTTTTCAATAATTTGTTAGAGGTATGTAGTATTTAACCCGACGTCGGTGTGAGATATCCCATGCGTTCTAATACCCACTATCAATAATGTAATAGAGAATATATTCCTATGCGTCGCCTAGTAGGTTCAGCGAATATTGTCACGTCGCTTGTCGCACAGTTGGTTGGTTGAAATTGTGCAAGAAGGAAGTGCAATGTATGCTCAAAGTGCTTTGGGGTTTGTCACACCCCACCTTACCATATCCGCGACCGTTTTATAGGAAAAGTAAGTGTATTCAAATTAAAAAAAAATAATTCATACTACAATTTGTTTTCACTTTTTTACAGATGTTTTCATACGACAAAGAGCAGGAACGTTTGCTAGCATTACGGAAGGAAGGTGATAACGAGAATTAGGAACCTTCTGAATCGGAAAGCGAAGGAGAGGAAGATCAAGTTGAGGTAGACATTCTTGAAGATCATGTAATTGACGGAACAGCTGAAAATGAAGTAGATAAAACTGATTCTCATCAACAGGAACATCATGAAACTGAAGGCCCAAAAAAAGAGTCCGAAAGTTTGAACAATTCTGAACCTACCAACAAGTCTGCAGTGTCAAAATATATTACCTAAGAAAAGACAACGCCAAATGACTGTCTATTTGGGTCAAACCCTTAGACATTTTGAAATCCGATAGAGTGAACACGAGCATACAGATTAAAAGAACCAGATAAATCCCACTACACATAACATATACTTGACACCTAACACAGAACTAGAAATACTACATATTTGTGATAAGAAACAAGATTGGACTTCCTTGATGAATTGGAAATTAGATGACACTTAAGGGACCCATAATATGAAGTCGTCAATGAACAGATAAATCTAGGAAGTTCTCCATTTTTAATCTGTCTTCTTAAGTGATAATTGTAAAAATCAGCAGATATAGTTTTCCTGGTTTTCTATTTCATTGCACAATTATACTGATCTTAAATGGGAAGAAGATATCCAGGATATCCCCATGGACCTTATAATGACTAAGCTTTAATATTTGTAATATCATATCTTCTTTTTTTTCTATTAATATACAAGATGTCCCACGATGTTTTGGCCAGTATATATCTCGAAAACTATTTAAACAACAATATTGAAAATTGGCAGTTATAAACTGTGGGTTGTACTACACATTTTAAGCAATCAGCTACTTTGCTACAATGTCACGTTTCGAGTCACGTGGTATCATTTTTAGAAAAAGTAATGACTTATCCAGTATACTGGATAAGTATGCAGTATATTGTTTCATTGCTGTAAAGGTTTCTCTTATACTAAATCGGCGATACCTACTTTTTGTGTTAGGTACTTAAAAACAACAAACAAATGTTTAATTTATTTGCAAAACATAGATAGGTGAAAAACCAGAAGAATTCACCACAGTTGACTCTCAAATTGATGTCCACCTTCAATAATACAGCATTCAAATCTTCTGAGTAAAGGACCCCGCCCTTTTCTAATGGCAAAATGGCGTTCCGTCAAATGTAATAAATTTTGAATATGATGTACTCGACTTGCTGACCAAAAGTGACCTTGGGACCAATTCAATCCTATGACTAGCTATTAAAATACAGGGTGTTAAAGTGTTAAAGTGGAATGAGAACATGGTCAAAAATAAAAACTTACATAATGTTTACTGTTCTGACATTATGTAAACCCATTTTACATTATATGTATACATGGTGATTGTTAATTCATCCACAGAAAGGCGTTTCTTGAAAAATAAAAAATTACACTCTGTATATTAGGGAATTTGTTATTAATATTGATTATGCATTTAATAATTAGATAACAATAGTTTTTATGGAATACAGGGTGATAGACACATCTAATTCGTTTTTGATGAAGCAATAATTAAAGAAATATTCCCTTTTCTGAATCAATCATTTTTGTAATTAGCTTTAAGCAATTAATAATTTCACAATGTTAGTATGATGCGTTTTTGAGATTCAAATATATGTATATAGTGAACCATATTAAATATCAGACATATTCATTCATGTATAATAATTACCATTTGTGAGTACAAAAATCGTAGTTTACTATCGGTCATGGAGCTAGTATCTGTCGGTTAAATAGAAAGAAACAGAAATGCACGTGAATAAAAACATTTATTTAATACTTTTAATGTATACAGTAGTTTGTTATGGATTTGGTATCTTCTAAAAGCATTATTTTAGTAAATGGTGAATATTTTTTTATATAATATCTGGACCCATTCCAATATTTTCAGGTAGAATTCTGTCATGTGCATCATCAATTTAATTTAATAGTTTGATTGATGCCTGGCAAAACCAAGGAACCATATAACACTTGCTACATGAGCACATGTTCCTAGGGTTCTAGTTCCTGACCTGCAAGTACAGAAATATCCCAAGATTAATTGCTCTTCATCGTCATCATTAGGATCTCTATAAACTAACCACAGCATATGTTTAGTATTATTTCTAAATCTAGAATATAGCGTGAATCTTAAAAAGTTCGGTTCTTCCACGTGTTCATCGATCTGTAAAATATAATCTTCCTCTCTTTCTAATTTATCCTGGATATAAGAACTGGGAAAATGAACATGACGTGAAATATTGGTACATGCCTGTGATCTAATCAAGTCCATTGACCATGTCGTACCCCAAGACTTTCTTGTTCTACTCGCGCCTGAACAATATTTACATCTTCCGAATGAGTTAACAGTTGATTTGCTAACTCCACTGTTTCAGGTATTGCTATTAAAGGATGGAATTTATTAAGAAAGGCGCCAGCAATAGAATAAAACTCCCGCAGTTTTGCTGCGTGAGTTACGCTAATTCGTCCAGAAAAAAAATTAAAAATGGATTTTAAATGTCTGGCGTCTTTTATCCAGCGCGTACTTGTTATTAAACGAGCCGTATTCGCTTCGAACGTTGTTAACTGTGGTCGATATCTAGGTAAAAATGGTGGCATATGATAGTGTAGACCTAGTTCTTCTAACAACGGAATAGAATCTCTGTATCCCCTATCTAATATCTCCACGTCATCTTCAGAAAACCAAGTTTGCATTCCGTTGACGTCGTTTACGAATTCATAATCCAAAATAGATTGTCCTTTGACTCAGAAAAATATGGTCCATTAATAGCCTAAATATATCCGTCAGCAGCACATATAATTTCAGGTTTCAGTAAATGTTTATTTTTGTAAAAGCCATAAGACTGTCGCAGTGTCCGGAAATTGCTGCTTTTTTCTATTTCATTATAGGTGCAATCTATATATGCTATATCTTTAGGACTATCAGGAGTAGGATTGTATAATTGATTAATATATGAAGATACATGGTTGTTGATAAAATCCTCCCTTGTAATTGAATCGAACCCTATGTGGTTTGGTACAAATCTATGTTGCAAGGAAGTTCTTACAATAGAAATTATTCTAATAGTAGTTTGCCTGGAACCGTAGTTGAAAAGTATTTTGAAAAAATCATCTGAAACACCATGTCTTAGTTTAATTTGGAAGGTCAATAAATCTTTTTTATTAATATTTCTCATATTTCCACCATGCTCAATCGAGTCACAAAATTCATACAATTCCAAAAAATTATTTCTGGATAGCGAAGTTAGGGATTTGAACTCCTCGTTACTAAAACTGTTTATATCCTCCCAGTTTCTGACTTGGCGATTTTCAGGAGCCATATCTCTTAAACCTTGAAGAAACATATTTGTTATTGTGTAAGGTTTATTTATGAAATTCATACCCTCTTGTAATTGGGGCAATAGAAAACCACGATCATCCAAATGATCGCTACAAATTCTTAAAAAATCGGGTACATATATGTTACACGCAACAAAAATGTCAACACTATACTTTAAAGTTACTCATTTGCTATAGATGTATTACAATTAGTACATATCCGTGTGTTGTCAAAAATATCGACGACAGGAAATCCAGCTGCTTGTCTTCTGTTACCGGCAATTTGAAGAAAATCTATGTTATCATCGCGAATTAAACAAACAATTTGTCTTGGAAAATAAAAGTGGTCACAAACGTAACACTGCATTCTATTTGCAAAAGCCATATTATAATATCTCAACACAGCAATTAATGTTAAATTGACAATGACAATGAGGATGACATTTCTAACGCACTTCATTTATTTCCACAGCACACTTGTTTAGAATAGTACAAAATTAAGAGATTCTGGTATGGAATGAAAAATGGTCAAAAATAAAGGGACATACTGTTTACTATTTTGACAGATAAACTCATTTCACATTATATGTATACAGGGTGATTGCTAATTCATCGACAGAAAGGCGTTTCTTAAAAAAAAATTACACCCTGTATATTAAGGAATTTGTTAATAATATTGATTATGGTGTAATAAATAAATACCCAGATTACAATACTTTTTATGAAATACAGGCTGATACTCACGTCTAATTCGTTTTTGATGCAGCAACAATTAAAGAAATATTCATTTTTCAGAATCACCCTATATTTTTCAAACCGATCCGTCAAAATGTACGATCTATTTATTTTCGTCATTAGCTGTAAGCAATTAATACCTTCGTATAATTTCATAATTTTAGTATGATCCGTTTTTGAGATTCCAATATACACGGTGATTCATAACTATTGGGACATAGGCTAAGGGTAGATTGTTTGGACCAAAATATGGCATTAGGACCAAATAACTTCGATAAAATATTGCTGTAGAAAAAGATAAAGGGCCTTAAAGTTGAATTTTTTTTTCGTTTTTTGCTAATAATTTCACTGTATATTTATCGATTGTTATAAAAATCGGCACAGAGGCATAATTTTATACTGGCAATATTATTTTATATATTATTTGATATTTTGTTACTGGAGGAGCCTCGTGAAGGATTTCTGATGATGAAATTGACTGGTAACTTTCTTTGACGAAACTTTTCAGTGATTTTTATTAGAAAATGTGACATAAACATCATTTCTGCGTAATATTGGTACTCTTATTCAAATACAATATTCTCATTCGTTTTCGAGAAAAACGCAATTGAACATTTCAGTGTATCGGAAGGGGATTTCAAATATTATAACTCACAAATGGTTATTATACTCGTACATGAATGGATATGTCTGATATTTAATACGGTTCACTATATACATATACTGGAATCCCAAAAACGCATCATACTAAAATTATGAAATTATATGAAGTTATTAATTGCTTAAAGCTTATTACAAAAATAAATAGATCATACATTTTGACGGATCGAATTGAAAAATATAGGGTGATTCTGAAAAGGAAATATTTCTTTAATTATTGCTGCATCAAAAACGAATTAGATGTCTCTATTACCCTGTATTCCAAAAAAACTATTGTTCTCTTATTAAATGCATAATAAATATTAATAACAAACTCTCTAATATACAGAGTGTAATTTTTTATTTTTTAAGAAACGCCTTTCTGTGGATGAATTAACAATCACCCTGTATACATATAATTTAAAATGGGTTTATATAATGTCAGAACAGTAAACATTATGTGAATTTTTATTTTTGACCATGTTTTCGTTCCATATCACAGTCTCCCAGAATTTCAAAAACTCCCGCTGATGTAACTGAGAACCACCCTGTTTATGTGTACATTTTGAACTATTTATGTGTACGTTTGCGTTAGACTAGGACATATTAATGCTACAATCAACTAAAAATGCTTATTTTTTTCTTTTTAATCAAGTTACGTAGTTTCAAAAAATATGGATTTCTCGACTTTAACACCCTGTATTTTAAAAACTAGTCATAGGATTGAATTGGTCCCATGGACACTTTTGGTCAACAAGTCGAGTACAACATCATATTCAAAATTTATTACATTCGACGGAACGCCACTTTGCCATTAGAAAAGGGCGGGGTCCTTTCTTTTAACAACAATAATACAGTGAGCGATGTTCACTGATACTGACAGCTTTTTGACAACTAGAATAGCTGTTGATAGAATACGTTTTTTGTTTATCAGCTCTCTTTGTTTTTCGAATAAAAAACTTCATAAAAACTTGTTTGTCGTTTCTAAGTACCTAACACAAAAAATAGGTATCGCCGAATTAGTATAAGAGAGACCTCTACAGTAGTGGAACAATATACAGGTTGCCTCATTAACTTTTCTAAAAATGTTAACACGTGACCCGAAACGTGACATAAGTAGCTGATTGCTTAAAATGTGTAATACTACCTACGTTTTATAACTGCCAAATTTCAATATTGTAGTTAAAATAGTTTTCGAGATATATACTGGCCAAAACCTCGTGGGACACCTTGTACAAAGTTTATCACTTCTTGGTCTAGCCAAAAATAATTATTAAGCATCAAGTAGGCATCAAATGAAATGTAACTTCTGTCATTCTGATGATGATATTTAATATCGAAACAATTGTCAATTTCTGAGAATTTTCATAATTTTTTCAATATATTGTGAAATTCTTTGGGAAACATTAATTGTTTTAATATAGATAATTATTGTTCTTGTTCATTCATATCGGGGGGTTACATACAAAAAGCACTAAGTCTAAAAACAAGTTTAGGAGTTACGAGCAATTTAAAGTTTGAATGAATTTCAAAAATTTGTATAAATATTGTAGGCGTTAAAAACTATTTCAAATAGAAGAGATACACCTTAGGAATACCATGTCATAGTTTTACATTATTAAAAAAATATTGCAATCTTCAAAAATTAAAAAAAATGTTAAAAACAACGACTAGGTGCATTGTGGTTATGAAGAATTTTATTATCTAGGACTTAGTTACAATTATTTTGGTTTTATTACTAAATGTTAGAAAATAATCAAACTAACCAAACAGGCAAAGAAAGCAAAAATTATATTATAAAAAAATATAAATTAAGCTTGCTTCTCTGGATCAGAATCCAGAATATCGGCTTCAGGCAAAACGTCTCTAACTGCCAAATCACTTGGAAGGGATTCAAACCATGGATGAAAAACTTCAGGAATAACCATTTTTTTACACATGTTAATAGATTTTCTGTTTTTCCCTGCTTATTTTCAATTCTTCGGAGTACAGTTTTGGTACACCATCGTTAAATGTCAAATTATTGGTTGATCTTCTCCCACGTCGATTTGCGGTAACTAAGATACCTACATACTCGCTACTGTAGTCATATCAGTATTGGATATAATTTGGCTTTGCTTTTTCATACTTGGAGCATTTAACTTTAAGCCAATTTACCTTTGCGCCGTTTTCGTCAAGCGATTTATTTTTTATTAAATTAGCCGATAATTCCTTCAAATCCAACATGTCATTAAATTTTAGTTCTTCTGTTTTCATAAGGTGGTTTATTTTTTCCTCTTGCAGAGCGTGCTAATTAAAAATGTTTATCCAACCGTTTACGCAAAAAACTGATGCAAATTTCCTTTGACGCTCTATAGCGCTATGCATCGAGTTGACCTTCATAAATGAATGCCCGCTTTCCAAAAATTTTTGTTCGATAACTTCATGTTGAGAATTTTGTACTACATAGAGAAATGATGCGGAAATCTGTAAGTTGCGATTTTGACCTCCGCATGTATCTGAAAATAGTGACAAATGTTTTATGTGGGGAGGTAATTTGTTAATGTACTCCAGCAAGCAAGCTCCAATTTCACAGCTTCCTTTTTTACCATTGACTTCTGTTCAACAGAAACAAAATGCTCTGTCAGGTAGTGCTGATTCATACACCGTCAAATTGTACATAATTAGCTCTCGAATGTAATGAGTTAAAGACACTTCAGATGACGGAATTTGCAGTACACTTTGCAAGTCAAATGAAACCGATATGAATGAATTATCATTCTTAGCTCTTCCTTTATCTGCTGTTTTAGCTTCTTGTGCTTGGTCTTTTCTCTTCAGATGTTCTTTATATTTTCCTTCCAATCCAATTTTCGCTTCAAGAAGAGCTTGCTGGTACTTTACACAAGTAATACATTGGTCCTTCTTTGTATGAAAGAAAGAAAGGTTGTATTCACTGCAGAAGATCCTGCGATATGTTATTAAGCTAACCATTTCCGTCTCTCCTCTTTCTTCATACTCTTTTTTATATAAGTCATACATTTTTGTTCTAGATAAAGCGCTGTCCAAGTATTTCCTTTGAGTACATTTTCGCGTGTAATGACTCTCCACGGACGGGAAACTCTCTATGTGTGCTCTTACTTTAGCAGCAACCTCTTCTTTTGTTTTGTTACTGGGAGGTTTTTTTCCTCTTTTATCAGTGCCTTGAAAATGCCCCAATTCATCTTTGTCTTTGAAAGCAGATAGGATTACACGATTTGATATATAAAGTGTTTTCATAAAGAAATTATGACAGACTTGTAATTTTTCCGAATCTTTGCTAAAATAATACTGTTTAGCATTTTCTTTCCGAGGACGTCTTGTTAACGAAACGGAACTTGAAACGTATAAAGTATAAAATCTTTTATTCTTTGATACGATGACAAAATCCAATATTTCTGGCAAATTATTTTTCGTTCGTCTTCAGAAAATTTGTTAGTTCATTGAAATTTGCACTTTGTACAATCTACTTGCTTTGGATGTTTCGGAGCCTGTTTAACTCCTTGGTAATTTTCATATGGAAGGCATTCATCTCTCAACTTTCTATTCTTATGTTCTTTCCAGGTTTCAGGTTTCGCTTTTCGCCATCTGCTTTTTTTACTAGACCCTGCTCGTTCAGTTTTATCAGGTTCTGCTTGTTCTATTTCTGGATCATCCATTTCCGTACTTAAATTCAAACTGTCGTAAGATTCATCACTCAGATTTGGTTCATAGTCTTTATCAACGACAGAATCATCACAATCACTTATATAACTGACGTTTTCTTCATGAATGTCACTTTCGTGTTCATTTGATGTCTGGCATACAACAGGTTCATCGGGGGTTTTTAAAAAACTATTCAAACTAACTTGTGGTACTTGTTTTTCTATGGCTTCCCAACTACCTTCTTTATGTTTCAGTCGAATGTCTTTTTCTGGAAATGAAAACCTTTATAAATGTATGATTTTTACATAAAATAACCTCAAAACAGATAGTGAAACAAAATAATTTATTACTTACGTGATGATTCTTGCTGTTCCACTTTATTCTTGGCCAACATTAAAGCACCCCGGCCACTCATTTTTAGCTCATTTCACCTTTTCTTAAATTGGAAAATACAATTACGGTACGGAACGAACGTTCCAAACCTAACTTTTAAACGACTATAATAAGCACTAAGTCACGTGATGCATTGCTCTATTACATTTTCAATGCTGAATAACTACAAGCAAAACGCACTAAGTGAGTTAGTGCAATATTTTTGTTACACAAGTTAGATTAGGGAACAAGCAAAAAGCACTAAGGGACTTAATGTGTTTTGCTTGTACTAATACCTAGCAAAGTGATGTTAGTGCATTTCGTCAGTTGCTGTAACTCTATTTTTAGTTGATTGCTGACTTAGTGCGATTTAGCAGTACATAAATGATCAAAAGTTAATAGAGTAACCGATGAAAAGACGTTTTTCCAAATTGTTGACTTAGTGCTTTTTGCTTGTAACCCCACGATATATTCGGTCGTTAATTTATCTTGCCATAAAACATTTTAGCTTTTCTTTTAAGAATAAATTCCTTGTTAACTCAAATTTTTTCCATCAGTAATTTTCACATTTCACAAAATCGTTTGACCTTCAATCTCGATAAAATTTTTCTGAAATTACTGATTAGCAAACTTATTACGTTACGAAAAGTACTTTATACGATAAAAAAGCTATTGTATTTTAATTGTTTAATAAATTTTTATTGTAGTCTAAGCATTTTTATTTGTTTTCCATAGTGTAGTATATTAGATTTTTTATTTCATTAAAATGACGAAAAAAAGAGAGTTTTGGATTGAAATTGTTGTATAAATGATTTAAGATGTCCCACCCAGCACACTCTCTACCAATCAAGTTTCAGAATTATTTCCTGTTTAAACTCCGGCGACAATTCTAGTAAATTGATTCTGCGCTCAATAACTCCGACGGTCCTAATAACATTTTCTTATCCAGTTTTCATTTGGAAATAGAAATATCGGATAAACGGAATATGGATACACTCCTTAAACATAAAAAATGCTGGATTGAAATTTTGCAAACTGGCGTTTTGTCAATTCCATACACAACTTTTCCTAGCTTTTATCTTTTAAATGGTAGAAAAGTGCGTAAGAACCCATTGAACTTCTTCACAAACAATCTCTGAATCAGCTGTCAAGATATATCACGACTATACTATTTAAATGTGAGAAAAAAACAACGTTAAGAGAAAAATATCCAATATATATCTATACATTTTCTTAAATATATAAAGATAAAGACTAAAGACACAAATCCAAGCCAAGTATGGAAAAAATCAGACAAATACAAGGAAATAAAACTAATCTCTCTATACCAGATCCAAAAAGCAATGGCTCAGTAATTACAAATTGCAAAGGAGGAAAAAGTGGCTTTACAACTGATAAACTAAACAAACTAAAGAAATAAAACATTATAAAACCATCACATATGCAGGTAATATTCCTAATAATATTTCAAAGATAATATCTTTAGAAACAACTACAATTTTTTTTAAAACAGAAAGTAATGTGAGAATAAAATTGTTAAATGTATAAACAAAAATATCTGGTGTATATAAATTTAAATGTTCATAATGTAATACTGTCTATTTGGGACAAACCCTTAGAAATTTTGAAATCAGATGTAGAGAACACTTACGAACATACAGATTAATAGAACCAGATAAGTCCCACTACGCAAAACATCTACTTGATATCTTGCACAGATATAGAAGTACTACATATTTGTTATAAGAAACAAGAACTATATTTCCTTGAAGAATTGGAAATGAGAAGACACTTAAGAAACTCACAATATGAAATCGTCGATGAACAGATAAATCTAGGGAGTTCTCCACTTTTAAACTGTTAAGTGATAATTGTACAGATCAGCAGATACAGTTTTTATGGTTTTTTATACCATTGCACAGTTATAGTGATTTTAAATGTGCTAATTATATCTAAGCTTTAATATTTGTAATATCATATATTCTTCTTTTTTCTATTAATATATATTAAGTCAAATGAAATGTTTGTCCTTCTGACGATGATAACTAATATCGGAACAATTGTCAATTTCTTAGAGTTTATAATATTTTTTCAATATATTATGGGATTATCTAGAAACAGTTAGTCTCATTTAAAACAGTATTATGAGTAGATTTCTCATAGTAAGGGTTGAGATTTTTTATGTAAATATCAAAATGTCGATTAATTTCATTCTTATCATGGACGATATGTGAAGATATCAAAATCCCACATAATTTTTTCCGTTTCGTGGACAAAATATGAGAAAAAATTGATTTTTTCTGAAAATAACGGAATTTCTCTTAATTTTGTTCGTTTCATGGACAAAATGTGAGAAAATTTGATTTTTTTGCATCCAAAAAAACGAAAAAACTTGAACTGAATGAAATGAAATTGTGTAGCCTGTACCCTGATACCTTGTACAGAATATACAAAAATAAATGGAATTTTGTTATTTATCCAAGAAGCGAAAATCAATTAAGAGGATGAATATGAGCATTTTTTTATTTCAATTGAAAAAAATATGATGGCTTGAATACCGATATTGTGAGCATATAATTACATTCTAATACACAATTAATGGAAATTGTCTGATGAAAATAAAAATAAGTGTATTTGAATTTTCAATACTACTAATTCATAACAAAAGGAAGCAGTATTGCTAAAAAGCAAAATTAATTCCTATTAAGAAGTATATAAACGTTGCTTATACAGAACTACGATACGTAAAACGTATTAAACTGTTTACATAACAGTACGCGGCGAATTTACATACACATACACACTACACAGTCTTTGGACGAATTAAAAAGATGGACCTAGTATCGCAACACATACTACACATAGGAATAATGAAGCCAACTTAACCACGGTTTGTTGTTGTTTTCTCGCAACCGAAAGGATATTGACATATAAGGTATACGAAAACAGTTTAGTTGAGTCGAGTATTATTTTATAACAAATATAAGTTATTCACTTTTTGGTTACATTTTACTCTTTAAACATTAATCAGTGAATTTTCATTCACTTAAGTGAGAATTGTACCACTTCATTCAAAAAGTGGTATCAATAGCACTTAGAACTATTGAGTACCTACTAATTTAACTGAACATTCTCCTATTCGTGTTTATAAAGTAAACTTAGTATTCGTAAAATCATTGAACTTACTTACCGATTTCTAACATTGGTCACTGTTTGTTATTATTAAAGCATAATCAATGTATTTTGACAAATGAAACGTTTGAAGATACTTTAATTACGTATCTAAAAATAAAAGTATATACTTCATTCATTATAAAGATTGATGCACGTCAGAAAGTAATGTGACATTAAAGTTGTTAAATATAAAAACAAAAATATCTGGTGTATATAAACTTAAATGTTCATAATGTAATATTGTCTATTTGGGTCAGACCCTTAGACATTTTGAAATCAGATACAGTGAACACTTACGAGCATACATATTAAAACGAACCAGATAAATCACACTACGCAAAACATCTACTTGACACAAAACATTAATTGACACCTAACACAGAATTAGAAGTGCTACATATTTGTGATAGGGAACAAGAACTGGATTTCTTTGAAGAATTGGAATTTAGAAGACACTTAAGAAACCTACAATATGAAATCGTCAATGAACAGATAAATCTAGGGAGTTCTCCACTTTTAAACTGTCTTCTTAAGTGATAATAATTGTAAAGATCAGCAGATATAGTTTTCCTGATTCCAAGATATCTCCATAGGGCTAATAATATTTTAACTTTAATATTTGTAATATCATATCTTCTTCTTTTTCTATTAATATGTATTAAGTCAATTACAAAATGGGTCACTTCTTGGTCCAGCAAAAAATAATTATTAAACATGAGGTAGGCATCAAATGAAATGTAATTTCTGTCATTCTGACGATTATATTTAATAACGAAACAATTGCCAATAGTAAGACAGTAAATTTCTTATCATTATTTAGTTATGTAACAACTCGTAGTCTTTTGCTTATTGTTTACTTTTATTTTTGCAACGCTTGCTGTCATCAGTACCGTAGGGCACGAAAGAGCAGGATTCGTCCTCCCCTTTCTGAACCTTTAGAGAGGGTACTTTCCTGGCTCGAGCGGAAGGGTGTTGTGGACCCCCTTGGGCTTAAATTATGTACCAAGCCTGAGCTCTGGGGTTCGCCATGTCGTCCGGGGGGGGGGGGTAATGTCGGGTTTGAGGAAAACAACACAATGAAAAAAACTCTGAAACAAAAAAATTACTTTAGCTACACTTTTAATACCTATGGTATACAATGATAATGATGGCGCAATAATAACAAAAGGAAAATTCGTATCGTGCTCTAGATATCACTAGGATTTCTTTATGTATTTATTTCCTATTTTAACTAATCGTCGGGTTTTCCTTTAACTCCGGTTTCTTTAAGTGTTTCCGATTTACCTCTCAGTTAGTATCGGATCAGCGAAAAGCGACCGGATTTTTACTTTAAACAAACATATAGAATGGCCTCCTTACTAGAATATAAACACGAGAGTGTGACCTAGCTAATCGTTACTGTATTTGGCTCCCTTGATATGAAGTTACCGATTAGCAGTTTTGTTTACACTGCAGAAAAATGAATTCGTAACTGGACGTGTTCTGCTGACACGGGTGACCTTCGATATCCGAACAAACTTTTATTTACTAGTGGTATCTTGGTTTTCTTGAAGTGAACACGATTAAATCGACAAATATAAGGTCCTTGGCGCTTCCTGTATACCAGAGGTACATACAAGTATTGAGTAGAACTCTCCCCTTTTTTCTTTATACTATACCTGAACCCTATTCTTGGAAACAATATACATGAAACCAAATTGTAAGTAATATAATGTGTATTCTCAATTTTAAGTGACGTGCCCCTTGTATAATAACTATAACGACAATATTTAACAATGAATGATTAAAGTAATCTGTGTAGCTCGGTGATATTGGGTGTACCCCCTCGTAAATGTCCCCGGACAAAACTGTATAACAACTAACATGAATAAACTTTATAATGTATGACTACGGTAATATAAATATATATCTCATGAAAGTAATATACGACTCAAAAAAAATAATATGGTTTTCCTTTAACTCCGGAAAAACAATGGGAAAAAAGAACTTCCAAATTCAAAAACTTAAGGTTTGGAGAATTTGGGTCGAACGTCTCACCACAGACAAAAAAAATCGGCGTCGGGATTTTTTTTCCGATCGGTCGAGAGGAGATGAGCTCTGATCACTTATCTCTGATTCCAGCACTCCGTACTGAACGCGCACTGTCGTATCTCGACCACCACTGTAAAAAAACCACACTGTACAGTACTATACTGTACCGCACCGTCGATGTGCCGAACTGTCCTGTCGTCATCCTTTTCTTTCTATTCATTTCGAGTTTTTTGGGACGAGGTGGTTTTGCCATCTCAGCGAACGTTGCTGTTTTTCGATGCGTCACCTACTCGTCCTTGCTTCTATATGTTTTGATTGTTGAAGGTTATCTTTAATTGCTGTTCTAAATTTAACTATACTAATTGTAATGCAATCGACCGGTATTATCTCGGTGAATGTAATCGAGTCGGAATTATCCTTATCCGACACCAGTGTAATGTGATCGGTTATCTTTCGGGTTTCCTTTTTCTCTGTTGGTAGTGACCGGAAGGCTCTACTGTATACTCCTATCCAAAGAACAAAATCGTTGCAGCGTGCTGTCACCAGTGCCTCGCGGCACAAAATTTAGAACCAGGAATCTCCCTGCGGGATTACCTCAAGGGAGGGGTTGTTCCTGGCTCGAGCGATCAAGGTCGTCGTGGGGCCCCTTGGGCCTATACAGTGTGCCAAGCCCGAGTTCGTAATGCAGGTCGAGTCGGCCCGTCCTATTGGCTGGTACGAGGGTGAGGGCTGAGGTTAAAGGAAATAAACTGAAAGGTCAAATATGTACAAGTATATATTTCAAAATAAAAAATATAGTGGTGAGTCCTACGAAAGTTTCTGTAATCGAATGAAATATAATAACTCGGCTCTCTCCTGATTTTTGGATAGCCTACGTGATATAAAAAAATAACAAAATAACGAACGGAATTTCTTTTTGGTACTTAATCTGGAATAATTATGGTACCCTATACACTACAGTAAATCATATAATGACAGTAGTATGCTGAAGTCACAAAAAAAATAGTAACTAATATAACTTTGGCGATAATTATGGTGGATATCCTTCACAAAAATAAGGGCAATAAATAGGAATCAAACGAAACTTTTTAAATTAGAACAAATACGATATCCTGTAAACCATATATCTATATTGCCAAAATTTCTGGGATTGAAAAAAAAAATAATATGAATCTCGTGAAATTTAGGTAACCAGTACAATATAAAAAAAGGAAATTTATATCCCCCACTTTGAATTGTAATTACGAATCTCGTAGAGTTTGAATATGTAGAATAAAATCTATATCAACAAAACTCGGAAGATTAATTATGATGTCTCCGGTATCTGTATGTCCGGTAATATGACTGAAAATTTATTGGTTGAAACTTTAAGATAGGACAAAATATGATCCCCTGTACAATATAAATACCCGCGCGCAATTTCAAATAATCAGATATATAAGGGGATGGTCCCTGAACATAAGATATCTCCGTAAATACCTATAACTTTTTAGATTCTAATAGTAGATGAGGGGCGCAGATGTATATGGTACACTAGATATGACCGAAAAAGATCTGTGGGGTCCCCTACCTTTTTGGGACACCCGGTTTAGTCAATCAAAATATAATAAAGCAGGTCAATACAATATATAAAAAATAATTGTACGTTAAAAACTTACGTTTTGGAATATCACTAGTCACAAACTGCACAATATTACTGTTGAGGGTGAAGGGACCGTCCGTACTTAGACTGGCCACTTCGGGGGAGAGTTACTGTCTCTCTTCCTTTGATTAAAAATTTCTCGTTATTTATTCTTAAATTTACCTTGTGTGAAGGTTAGTTTTCTGTATCATTATTTTAATTTGTAACGTATTGGTAAACAAAACATGACAATCGTCAGCTGTGATGTTTTATTAACCTTGCGATAACACATTTTGTTTGTATCACTTTCTTTTCGTTGAGGTCAACAATTAATAGTTATTTCGAATCAAGAAAAATTTGTCTATATAGGGCGTTCTTAAAATTTTCTGTCATATCTCGTGTTTATTACATAATTGCATAATTCGTCTGTATTTTATGGCGTTCATGAACAACGGGGTTTTGATGTTCGACATTTATGCGTGACCACCTTGGAGCTAATTTGTTGATTTTTCATAATTGCTCATTTAGTTTTTACTGCCTACAATAACAGAAAACTAGGTCGCTTTTTTAGACTTTTGTATCGTATTTTGATTAAAATTATATTTGATACAAATTTTTTATATATAGGGTGTTACCTAAATTCCCTTGCCATATTTGTGCTAATTACAGTTATTAAATATCTACATCCCATTTTATTACGATATTCTTAATACAATGGGTTTCATAATGTTCTCAACCAATCAAAATCAACTATTTTCGTAATACAACGGGTGATTTTCATAACGATACACCCCGTCATCCAATCAAAATCAAGTAAATATGATGAATTGCAGTTGACCAATAAAATCATGCGAATTGCACAAGTCAAACGAACGCTTCTTGGAATCAATTACGAATAATTCAATACTAAAACGTACTTTTAGAATTTCATTTAAATGTCAAATTAAAATAATAATTGTGAAGTTAATAAAATGGCTAGCGACAGTGAAATGAAAATTATATTTTTAATGAAATGTACTAGATGCATAATGTTAGTTTTTATAACCAATTGTAATTGTATAAATTGCTATACCTGTCCAGCACGTTAATCTAAATTTAAAAAAATTGTAGAAACGTGCGTAAAAATCCGTTAAACTTCTTAACAAATAATATTTGCTATATCAGCTGTCAAAATATATATATATATATATATATATCGACTATGCTTAAGTGTGGGAAAAATACAACGTTAAGAGATCTATATATATTTTCTTAAATATGTATTTATTGTGGTAAATGTTATACTTTTATAACTATTTAACTATTTAAAAGAAATTTATCTGACATGCACTATTTGTCGAAAAAATAAGTGAGCAATTTTTCGCATTCGCAGTGCGTTACATAATTATTATTGTTCAACTAATAATACATCAGAGTATAATAACATATATGAGTACATGTACTTAACGAAACACGTTACGTGTATGGAATATTCAGTTGGTTGTCTATTTATTTTATGAAATAAATCCTATTATTAACCTTTCATCCCTTTAAAATTAGATTGAAATACTTTTTCCATAGTAAAGCGTCGAAAATAGAAATTTACTCATTTTGAGGTTCTATAAAAAATATAAGGTTTTAAAGATTAAAACTAACTTTTCTGCACTTATACAAACCGAAATTTTTCAAAAATCTAGTTATAAGATCCGTTCTACTGACTCTGGTGAGCTGAAAATCAATAGGGTTTTTTTTAAATTTATTTTCCTAGACATTTTACAAAACGTTTAGGCATAGTAGTATAAAAGTAGTAAAATGAAGAAAGAAAGATAGATAGAAAGAGAGGAAGAAAGAACGAAAGAGAGAAAGAAAGAAAGAAAGAAAGAAAGAAAAAAAGAAAAAAAGAAAAAAAGAAAGAAAGAATGAAAGAAAGAAAGAAAGAAAGAAAGAAAGAAAGAAAGAAAGAAAGAAAGAAAGAAAGAAAGAAAGAAAGTAAGAAAGAAAGAAAGATAGAAAGATAGAAAGATAGAAATATAGTAAGAAATAAAGAAGGAAAGAACAAAGGAAAGAAAGAAACAAAGCAAGAAAAAATGGACAGAAGTAAAGAAATAAAAAATGGAAAGAAATAAAGAAATAAAAAACTGTATACCAATTTACAATACGTAAATTGGTATACGTAATTTTCACACATTAAAAGTATTCATCAAGAGGGTATATAGATACATTTTTAATTAGAAATACTTTTGATGTCTTACCATATTTTTTTCTTTTATTAATAGCTCTTATATACAGTACTTAATTATCGAAAAATTTTGAACCTGAATATCTAGGTGAATCATGTAACTTACAATTCTCTTTTGGAGAATGAAAACTCCATTATAAACCCCCATAAAACTATACCATATCTTATCAATGACGACACCTGACTATGATATAGCAGCTGAGATTCTGCCAAAATTGGTTTAAAGTTCCTGAACAAAAAACAATTATTTTTCCAGTTTATATTTTCGTCAATCATTAGGCCGAAAAATTTGTAATAGCACGTCGGCAGCAGAAGGCTATGTGAATGATTTTATGATAAACAAAATGAATACTGCAAACAAAATACTCCAGTCAAAGAACTTTTAATAACATTCAACAAACATCATACCGCAGTCGATGTTGATTAAGAGTCAACACCATCCGTAGTAAATATTACTAACTGCACTAATGTCATTATTATTAATTTTGTCAGTAAGTAAATTTGAGCTATAGGCACATATTTATTATGTGTATATAATATACGTTTTGTTTAGCTGTTTTTGTTATAACTAAAATGATTAATTAATGATGAGTATAGGCTTAGCAAAAAAAAAACATTGAATCTGTTAATTTTTTCAAAGATCGATTTTTTCTTTGTATAGTCGTGGAGAAAATATAGTCTTCTACATGCGTATAATGGCTGTTATTCACTCGGATGATTAGAACACTTGCCATCGGCTGATGTCGTAAATTCAATAATAGCCATCATTATACGCTCGTTAAATAATATACTATTTTCTTTTCTCATATATATTTTGATTTTTTTCAAATGCTGGTAAACTACGTACATAATATACATCATCATTTTTTGCCTAAATTGGTGGGTAGATCAATCCCCTTTTGTTGCAATTGGCTTAATAATTCTTCAATCCTTTGATGGAAGTTTTGGCAACCAAAAATTATGTGTTGTAGTGATCTAAGTTCCCCATAGGAGCACTCTGGTGAATCCCCTAAGCAATTATATATAAATGTTCTGGATATCGACCATGTCCGCATTTAATTCTACTTAATGTTTTTTATAAACTGTCGATTGGGATTATTATGAAGCCAGGTATTTCTAAAAAAATTTGGTTCTATATTTCTAAAACGCAAACAGTTATGTTCATTTATAAATAATCCTCTCCATTCTTCTATTTGTTTCGCTTTCGGATGTAAATCCGTATATGGTATTTTATTTTCACTTGATATTTCTCCGACTGTTGTGACTAATTTGGCTAATTGGTCCACTTTTCCTTTGATTTTTATTCCATCATGTCCTTTAATCCATACAAAACTGACGTTTTTCGCTTTTTCTTTTAATGTTCGGTGAGAGATTAGCTGTCCATTTTACATTTTTTTTAATGAATCGATTAAACTTTTGCTGCCAGCTGGAACTACGAATTTGATTATCTTGTGATTATTTATGTATTTCAATGCTTCTTATATTGTTATTAGTTCTACTGAATAGATGAATATCTAGTTTGGGAGTTTTACTAATTTAGAAACATTCTCGTTTGGATGAAAAAAAACACATCCAGTAGATTCTGTACTTTTTGACCCATCTGTATATACGTAATCCGCTTTTGGCCATTTGTTCTGTAAGCTATGAGTTGATAAAAGCATTTTTTATAGCATTATGATTTGGCATATCTGTATGAAGGTAACATGTTGACACATTAATCTCTAATAATATTTGGTCCACATTGTAACAAGGAAAAACATCAATGTTATGTATATTCCCTTCAAATTGCGTTAGAAACTGATAAATTGTTGTAAGTAGGAGCTCCTTTTTGTTCCTCCAATAGGGAACATTTGATATTGAGGATAATTCGTGCAACTGTTCATGTCTATTTTGGGCGATAACTTTGAATACCATCACATCACTCAAGAATTTTCTTCGTAAATGCAAAGGAGGTTCTGCAGCTTCGACTTCCAGGACATTTAGTGGTGTACTCTGCAGGACTCCTAGGCATACGCGAAGACATTTATTTTTAATTGATTCAATTTTTCCAATTTATTACTTGTTTTGATTCCGTATAGAACCGAACCGTAGTCCAAGGTTGAAACTATTAGAGCTATCTAAATGATTAGAGCAATATTTGGATCTGCTCCCCATTTTGTATTGCAAAAACTCTAATAATATTTATGCAATTTTCACATCTTCCTATCAAACTAATAATATGATTTTTCCATTATAGTTTTTGGTCTAAAATTATGCCTAGTTCAAACCTTTGTATTGTTCGTTCTATTGCTTCATTTTTGGCAAAGACACAAAAATTATCGGCATATTGTAGAGCTCTAATATTTAGCCCGAAGATATCTACAAAATCTAAAGTATAAATATTGAATAGTAATGGGCTTGATATGCTGCCTTGTGGGAATCCCGTTGAGGTTATTCTTACATGGTTTTTTGATCATTTAATTGCACAGTTATTTCTCTGTTAATGTAAAGGTTCAAAAGTTTTTCTATTAAAATAGACTGATTTAATTTCGGTGGAGAAAAAAGCTGAGTGGAGCAGAATGGAGTTTGTCACTCCAAGTAGCATCCGCCTCTCCCCAGTGCTGGGCCCACCTATGTTTGGCATAATTCTCATAAGGATGCTGGCTCGCTCGCTGGATTTATTGCACGTTTCTAGGATATGTTTGTTAAACCGCCACCTGTCATCCAAGTGGACTCCGATGTACTTATTCGTCCGCTTGGGAATAACTTTTGTCCCCTTTACCTTGAAATGGATGCTTTTCAGAGGTTCCTTGATTACAATCGCTTCCGACTTATAACCTGCTGTTTCCAGCTCATGATCTTCCATCCATTTGATTACTGTACTGATCGTATTGTTGCCAGTATCTTGTAGTTCATGGCTTCCACAAATATAGAAAGATCCTCAGAAAATGCCAGGGTAGTTGCACACTATTCTAGCTCTAGCCTCAAGACACCGTTGTAAAGAATATTCCAGAGCGTCGGTCCCAGAACCGAGACTTGGGGCACCCCTGCGGTCACTTTCATCTTCTTTCCTGGCGAGATTTCCACATATATATCTGAGAGGTCGTCGCCAATCATGTTGACTAAGAAAGCCGAGAGATTTTTCGTTTTCAACACTTCCATAATCCTTGACCGAGACGCAGAGTTGAATGCATTCCAGACATCCAGGGTGATTACTGCCGCCCACTTTTTACGAGTACCCTGCCTTCAGCCTCGCTTCAGCCATGTTGATAGACTTGCCCTTCCTGAAGCCATGTTATCCGTCTGACAGGCCTCCTGCTCTCAAACTCTTTTTCGAGCCTATTCTTCACTACCTTCTCAGTTTACCTACGGTGTCAAGTAGACAGATAGATCTATTGGACGGAGGTTTGTCTTCTGGCTTCTTATATTTCCATACTAGCACTAGTCTCGCAGTTTAGAGCTACACCGGTATATTTTGCTTCTCGACCGTAACTCCATCCAATCTTGAAGCCTTGTTGTTCGGCATCTGCTAACTAGCTTCCATTAGTTCACCTGTAATGCATTTATGAATTTCCGTCCATACCAACCTTATACGCTTCTATGTGAATTTGCTTGGGAATATGGTCACTTCCTATTGGTCGTTGGTTTGTCTCCACATATGTCTTCTTCCAGTTGATGAATTAAATCCTTCAAGAGCATCCTCTTCTCATAGTTTATCAGCCTCGCCTTTTTAGATCTCAGATCCGCCTGTAGCATATCCTCTCTCACCTCTCCAATTCTCGTCCTCACAAAAGAACGTCTTGCATTGAGGTAATCCAGTCTTGAAATCTAGATTTCCTCTGTCCACCAATATGGCTGCAATCTACGATTTCCCACCCCTTGTTGACTTCCTTGTTTTTATGTCCCATATTTGTATCTAACAAGCTCGTCTATGCTGCCACTTTCAATGCTTGCCAGCTTCTCAGCCACTCTGCCAATGTCCAACCAGTATTGTTCCATTTCTGGCCTTCTTGGAACCTTCTCACCTACGTCGACTTCGATCACTGCATGGGATGAGAGGGATCGCAAACTCAAAATTCCAATTTTTTGCTTTTTTCCTACGCCTTTTGATATGAAGGTAACGTCTATGTCTACTAACTCCCCTTCTGAAGGTTGGTTACCCATCATTGAGGCATATTAGACCATGGCTGGTAGTCCAATCTTCCCAGAATTCTCCCCTTAGATCTGTGGCAGATGCTCCCATACCCGAGATTTGGCACTAATGTCTCCCATTATTACTTCCTCCTTACAATTAGTGGCTTCTCTGACGATTTCTGTCACTTTGTTACTATTTTAGTTTCTACTGATATTAGACGATATGTAGCAGCTGATTAGCGTGAATTCCATCGTTTCGACTGCGATGTTTCCCCTCCTTCTTGCGATCCTCTCAACTCCTACTTTTTTATTCCTAATATAAATCGCCACGTATTGTAGAGACTCCTGTATACAGTTTATGGTCATTTTTTATTGGGCTTATACACCACCAGAATGTCCGCCTCCCCGGTTTAGTTCAATCCCCGAGAGGGGGGAGGAATGGTAGACTTGAATAATTCCTCGTCCATGTTCTCAAGGATAGCTATTGTTGGTTTCCTTGTTACTATGTAGCTTTTATCCCTGGTTTTTGCCTTTTTTAATGCCGTTTTAAATTTCGAGCACAGGGTCATTGGATCTTGCACAAAGCGCATATTTCCTCCTTATTGCACTCCTTGGCATCATGCCCAGTCTTTCTGCAGCGGAAGCATCACTTCCGCATCTTGATTATCTGGGGCCCCAAAGCCTCTTCTCTATTTGACATATCCCCATGCTAACCCTGATTACAGTTGAAACTTAGAGAATATGGCCACACCGTTGTTTTCAAAATTATTTCTACAATAATATGCAACTAAACTGAAGTCATTAATGTTATATAATAGGGAAGCATTGTTACAATGAGTTTCACTAAAACATAAAAATTGAAAATCTGCGTTAGAAAGACTTCTAGAGAGTTGATAAAATTTACATCAAGACTTTGTGCATTTAATATCAGAAACTAATGACTAAACATTAGTCCTTTGGAGGTATTAGTGCCTTTCTCTGAAAAAAATTACTGATTCATGCCCCAGTTGGCCTTAGTGTAGGATCTTTAACCTTTCCGAAATTATTACCCTGAATCATTACCTTTAAGAATGAATAGATGCTAGTAAATTTTCTCTCTCTCATAATACGGTCTTAAATGAAACTAACTGTTTCTAGATAATTCCACAATATATTGAAGAAATGCTAAAAATTCTAAGATATTGACAATTATTTCGATATTAAATATCATCGTCAGAATGAAATAAATTAAATTTTCTTCATTATAATATGAAATTATCTAGAAACAGTTAGTTTTATTTAAAACATTAGTGTATTGTAATTTACTTTTGAAGTTTCATTCAATTCTTTACTATATCTGTTAGTTCCTGATCCTGATTTTTTATCATTTCAGGATCCAGAAAACTCTTCGGAGGCTACCGAATAACTCCTAGATACTGCAAAACATCCAGGCCCCCCAAGGAACCACTAGGAGGTCCGAACATATGCATGTTCAACCATGAATGCAGACAAAAAGAAGGCGTAGTTGTAGGAGCTTGTATGGACGGATTCTTGTTCGGCGCCTGTTGTCAACTTCCCAAAGGAGTATCGGTCGGTGATTATTTAGAAGAAGACATCGTTCCTCAGTACGTAACGGAAAACGGGGTCTTCACTAAAAAACCAAATACTACTCCTATAGATATAACTTCGGTGGGGGTATCGCAAATAGCGGAATCCTTATTGAACAACGGAGTACTTCCTACAGCGATGGATAACGAGGTGGTACAAATAAGTCAAAATCAAAAATTTTCGACAACCGGTATAACACATCCACAAGCGGCTGACACAATAATTGTTAGTCAAGAAGACAACGACATAAATCCCGATTATTTTAAACCCACTACTCAACCGGCCAATGAGAAAAGAACGACCGTGAAGAGTGATCAATATCCCGGTACTCCAATTGTAGCTCTTTCCATATCTAACGCTCCCATAGAGTTTACCACCGTATCCGGTTTCAGTAGACCTATGTTCAAACCTAAGCCGATAAAACCGAACGATAATAATTATGTTAGAATACCGACTATTACACATAATAGTCCCAGGCCTAATATTACGGAAGATTACGACTCCATTGTTAATATAATACAAGTTATTAACGGTAACGTTACCGGTCGACCGACCCTCGCCACTGGAGCGCCGCCGTCTTCTCCAAAACCTCCAAGTACTTCTTACGTTTTTAGTACTACTATACCTCCAAAACGTACTCAACCAACAACTACGAAAGGAAGACCCACTACTAAAAAAACTACATTTTTGAGTTCTACAAAAACCACTTACGCTGCTTCTCCCACGGCTTTTGTAACTTCCGTGAAACCTCCATCGACTTCTTATGTATACAGTTCGTCGCCCCCGAGACGTCCTCCACCGACACTCAATACACATATGGCAGAATCGACGTACGGTAGTAGCTCCACACCAGTACCGACTATTATAGTTCTAGCACCTGTTACTGAAGGATTACAAACTTCCAGTTTTGATCCACAACAATATCCTTCTACTATACAAAGACCCACCGCTCTTCCTCAAAGAAAACCGGTAACTAGTAAACCAATTCATCACGTTACTATCAATCAACACGTTACTCAGAACATTTACAGCTCTACAGAACCACCACCATCTTTTGCTTCGCCGACAGTTCTTATAACTCCTAAACCGAGTATATCATTCAAACCGTCAGAATCATCAGATACGGTGGAGGTTGGTACAATATCATCTTCATCTGATGATAATATCAATTTCCCGCCAGTCAGGAATCCTAATTTGAATATGTCCAATCTGCCTTCATTGTACGAAAACGACATAACCACTCCAGTTTTTCTCGAAGATGAAGCATTAAACGCGAATGTTGAATCTTTCGTGAACAAGATAATCGAAGGACTGCAAGAACCTTTCAACGGTTTAAAAGACGTCGTGTATAATCGGAGAAATTCGACTCTTTTACCCGTAGGAAGTACTACGACTAAAAAACCTCTCAAGCAAGGTACCGTTACTAAAAAACCTGTGATTACTACATTAAGACCTGCACCAACAACATCGAGGCCTGTAAATGTCAAAGTGACAACGACACAGAGACCAGTAACGACGACCAATAAAAAAAGTGGAAATAAGAAAACTACGACTGTCATTACTACAAAGAAGCCGATTAGTGTGACTAAGAAACCTAAACCGACGAAGAAACCATCGAGTACTACGCAGAGTTTTATTGAACAAACTAGTGACAGTATAGCAGTAGATAGCGAGGATTATAGAACAGGTAAGTTTTATTTTTGAAATAATCAGAATGTATCTTCATTCAAACATTGTTGGAAGACACCTTGTATTATTTTTAGGTTTTGTTTCTGATCTTGACTTTGGCAGTTGATGACAATTCGTATATATTTGATGTCACATTACTTTCTTATAACAAAGTTACTAATTTGAAGTAGTTTTGACTCCCTATACATTAAAACGGTATCTCCATAACAGGTTTAGTAGTGGACTCTTGAGAAACTGAACTAATAGCAGGTTTTAACATTTTGGCGACTGTGACAGGACACTTCTATTGCGAGTATGGAAAAACCAAGAAAGCCATAGCTCTACAAAGAACAGCTTTCACAAGAATATGTGATAAGTTGAAAAAAAAATGTGTCCTAAGATAAGTACAACTTCATAGAAATACAACAAATAGCTAAACTGAATCAACTTATCGTCGGCCTAATTTGCAAACCTCGTAACTCACTCGACCCACTTTTTACAGGAGAGACAAAAAACTAATTTATTTTGTAACTAAGAGATATATAATCAATATTTGAATTGTTTGAAAATGTATTTAATAACTATTTTTATTTATTTTAAAGCTTAAGTATACAGAGTGGAGTTACGGAATTTGAGTTACGAATTATGCAAGTCAAAGATACGTGGTTTGGAAAACAACATTTTGGAGTTAAGCGGTCTTATTCAATAAACTACCATTTCAACCTTAGATTTTCTAATGGTTTAACTTAAAGGAACTAAATAAAATTGAACTGGCGTAATATAAAAAGTTTTATTAAAACATAAACCTTAGGCTATAATTCACTTAGACCACCTTAATTCACCTATAATTCACTTAGGCTTAATTCACCTTAGACTCATTGCTGTTATAAGAAAACTTCTAAGATTTTTTAAGGAACTTTAAGAAAACTTTTGTTTAAGTTGTTCATTGCTCTTCTTTAAGAAAACTTTAGATTATCATAAAATGAATGATAGTGTTTCGGAATTGTGGTTTTCAGTTCTTCGAGGTGCTTGAACTTTCCACCATCAATCATTAACTGTGTACTGTAGAGATTCCGGAACACTGCTTCTCGGATGGCTCCTGTGGAAGATGGCGCTTCGCTTACTGGGTCTTGAACGTGATTTTCGGCTGTTCTCGATTTTCGGCTTGATTTTCCTATTGCTGAGCCTGGATCATTACGGTTTGAACCACCCCTGGGCAATTCTTCATATTCATCACTGTAATTTAACTTATAGTAAAATTTCCCATCAGCAGTGTATTTAAGGTAACGGATGTCGGTCACTGTGGGGTCACCCTTTTTTGATCCCGGTCTGAAGGACTTGTATATAATAAGCTTTGTAAAGTCTCTCAAAAAGGTATACTCTATGTAGGGTTTTTTCCTGGCATTTTTGCACACCTCCACATAATCAGCGGGTACATTAATCTCTCTGTTTCTCATGTAGCGCTCAATTGTTGCGAGCATGGAGTCGCACTCCATTTGAGTGTGGCCCTTTTCAAGATACTTGCTCTCAATTGTTATGTTGTTCTTAACAGCTAAATGCAAAAGTGCATTGCTCATCACAGCATTCCTGTTTTGGTAATTGCATCCATCGCTATAGATTGTAATTTTATTTGAATTGTTCCGAAGAGGTAGTTGTGATTGAATAAAATCACTCATAATACTTGCAAACTGATTGGCTGTTAATTCACCTTCAGTTGTATTCCATAAATAGCAATATCCATCATGTGTTTTCAGATCATACATACAAAGATTGTATACAGAGAGTTTTCTTCTATAATAAATTGCAGATGTGTTTGACGTCGGGCATGTCAGCAGAGATTGTAAGTCGACTGTATAAACATGTTCTTCATTTTTTTTATCGTTTTCTCTTTCAGTCCTGGCTGAATTTTTTTTGTTTATATGATCATTATATTTTTCTTCCGTAATGTGTTTCAGTTTAAGTTCTTTGCAAAAATCGCATTGTTCCTTTTTCGGCCTATATAAGGCCAAATTGAGGCCTTCAAACGTTTTGTAAAAGGTGCATGAAGACAATGGTACAGAATTTTTTTCCTTACAATGATTGTCGCAATAGAACTGGTACAACTGAGATTTTGTTGTTCAATTAGACTCTAAATAGAGTTTTTTTGAAGAGGCTCGGCAATAGTGAGATTCTACATTTGGAAGTGATACAAGAAACTCCTTTAACAAGTTCAGTCTGTTATTCAGATCTTCTTGCCTCGAGCACTTTTTTGACCGTCTATTCTCGTTGGTTGGTTGCTCGCTGAGGAGCTCTTCGTCTTCTTCAGACATCTCATTGTCTTAATTTTCTTTATCCACTATCCAGTGATTTACCATCCATTCACCTATCCCCAATGTAGACATCAATGTTTTCTTACATACCCTGATTTTGGACATTTTTAATGATAAATAAAACTTGAAAGAATATTTTCGGCGAGATTTACTTTCATGTTTGCGGTCACGTGTTGTTTGAGTGAGGTTTACATCTGTCATGCTTTTGATGTACATTTTTCTCTCTTTCCAGGTTAAATTCCAGAAGTCAGTGAAAATTTGTTGCCTGTCTATTTCTTTCGGTGTCTTACATTGAAATGTTTTTCCGCTGCACTTACAGGTCATTGGCCTCATTTTTCTTCCAGGTCTGTTAACGAAACCTGTAACCTTACCATTAACAACTTTTCTTCCTTTATACTCTTTACCCTGTTCACGTAAAATTTTAGCTTTTTTGCTTTCCCATTCTTATTCATAAACTTGGTGTCTGTTTTACCTTTTGCGTTTCAAAATATTTTCATTGGTGCCATAATTTGTTTTTTCTTGAAGTTCATTTTCATGTAATGATGTATTGTTTAAAATCTCTTCTTGCAGATTTCCTTCATGACTGTTCTGTGGTTTTGGTTCTGTTTTCTTCGTCAGTTCTTCTGGTTCATATTCTTCAACTTCAACTTCATCGTCATAAATTAACTCTTGACTCGAAATATCTTCTTCAGTTTCCACATATTTTTCAATATTATTCTGTAACGTTGTTATAATCTTTATCTGTTCTTCTGGTCCATCATTTTGAACTTCATTGTTAAAAAGTAAATCTTGTCTGCTGAACGTCCTGGTTACCATCTCGATTTTGATCATCATGTTGTATTATTTGGCTTATATCAAGATTATCTAAGTTTTGGATTGCATCGAACACTTCATTTTCCGAGAAATTTAACGATATTTCATTGGATGAAACAGTGGAGCTCAAGTCCTCACAAACGGGTCCGATTAAAACTCCATGATCGTCGACAAAGAATGTCCCTGTCTCAATAGGTTTATTTGTTCCACTATCTGGTTCAGCTTGGGGTATTTTCACTTGGTTTCCCCTTCCTTCATAATATAATTTTGTATTCTCCACTAACTTCAAAATTCTTTTTGTTCTTGACGACATAGTGACCTAAAATGTAAAAAAGGTATTAGTGGCCAGCAAAAAATGTATTACTGACCACCTAACTCTTGGGATACCTATAATTTGTTTGATTTTTTAAGAACAAACCACGTATCTCCGTTGAACACAAACATCGTAACTCCAAAAATAGTAGATCTACAAAACAAGAATTTGAATAATAGCTTTATATTAAAATTGTACCCTTAATATATAAGGTACTCAATGGTTTTAACTACTGTCAATAAATTGATTAATTACCTTTTAAACTGTTAAAGTAATGTAATATAAAAATAAAACCACACAATTCCAACTTTTAATGTAACCTAACCTAAAAGTCAGTTGTCGACAAAACAAGTAACTCCAGACCTATTTTAAATTACGTTGTTCGTGTTCAATTTCATAATTATTACAGTTACTAACATTACAGAAGAATTAGTGTATTACTTACTTTTCAATGAATATGCTGCTTTTAACAGTAGGCAGTTAAAACCCCATCTTGCTGCTATGAAAATGTAACCTCTGCAGAAGTACATGCTAACTCATTGATACAGGCTGCCACAACTAGAAGTTACCAAAGTTGCAAAAAGGAAATACCCTCTAAAAGAATACGTGGTTTGTTTTTCCCATTTTTCTCCCTTTTACAATTTTTTTAGAGTTACAAGGGTTTAAGAGGTTGTGTAGGAGCCTTAAAGCTATAAAAAGGGATAAAAACCTGAAATATTGATTTTTTGGAGTTACGAGGTTTGCAAATTAGGCCGAGGTTATGTTAAATTTGATGTTAGATTCACAAGTTTATGATGCTAATATGAATGCAGAAGTTGAACTGATGGATACAATGAGTTCTGAACACCACAAAATCAATTGTCATTTTGATACATTAGTTATTCAAGGAGATAGCCCTAAGAAATCAGAAACCAAAATCAAAATAAACGGTTTTAAAGAATAAAACTAACTTTTCCGCATCTGTGACCCTGAATAATATTCTATCAAAAAATTGTTACTTGTATACACTTCGGGGGATGTATCGTGCTAACAAACCGAAATTTGTCCAGAAATAACCAAAAATGTAATAAATCTGGATTTATAGAACCCGCCGTACTCGCTCTAGTCAACTCAAAATCAATAAATCAATAGGGTACATCTGTGGGACACCTTGAACAATGTTCAATCATAAAATTGGTCACTTGTATACATTTTGGCGGCTGTATCTTGCTAACAAACTGAAATTTTTCCAAAAATGACAAAAATATTTTACTTAAAGTACTATAGCACATGTTGTACTGACTCTGGTGAGCTGAAAATCAATAGGGTTCCTCTGTGAAGTGTCCTGAATAATATTCAATCATAAAGTTGGTGACTTATTGAACTCCGGAGGCTGCATCGTGCTAACAAACTGAAATTTCCCAAAAAATGACTAAAATGTCGTACTTCTAGTACCATAGCACCCGTTCTGCTGGCTCTGGTGAGCTGAAAATCAATAGGGTTTAATCGTAATTTAATCATAAAATTGGTGACTTGTTGCACTCCGGAGGCTGTATCGTGCTAACAAGACATGTAACGAAAAGTGGCCGACGACAACGATGACGACGACATACACATAGGATATTTTTTCTAAAAACCGTTTTTTTGGGTTGTTTTTGATGGAAAACGTAAAAATAACTCGAAAAAAATTTCAAATTTCCAACTCTTTTTTGGGTAAACCAATACTTTTCTCGCATATTAGATAGGTTGGGCGGAAAAGTAATAAATATTCCTAAACTTGGAATTCAGACAATTTGGAGGTGACATGAAAGGTTGGCTCAGTTTTTAGAATCAGTTTAGTAGAATTGATGAGGATTCTGATATTGTAGAAGAAAATAAACTACAGTATCGTATTCAAGCCACAATTTCGGATTCCAGAGCAAGACAAATAGTTGAAAGTTGCTCTGCAACTAAAGGTAACCACGTAAAAGCAGTTGATAGCTTAAAAGAAAGATTTGGAAGGCAACATTTGTTGATAGAGGTTTATGTAAGAGAGCTTCTTAAGTTGATTTCAACAAATCTCAATGCCAAGAATAAACTGTCAACATTTTTTGACAAAATCGAATCACAATTAAGAGCCCTTGAAAGTTTGGGTGTGAAATCCGATACTTGTGCTGTGATGTTGTATCCATTAGTAGAGTCTTGTATAGGTGACGAATTGATACGAGCTTGGCATTGTAGTCAATGATACTCATCGGAGTCCAGTTTCAAGAAAGGTCTTGATGGTCTCATGAATTTTCTCAGACAAGAAGTGATTAATGAAGACAGAATTAATCTTGCTATGTCTAGTTTTAGAGACAGACGAAAGCCTGAAGATAGAAGTGTAGCTAGCAGCTCATCTGTTCCTACCGCATCTGCACTGTTCAGTAAAGGAGTCCTACGATGTGTATTTTGTAAAAATTAACACTGTTCTGACCAATGCAAGGAAGCACTGAAACTGAGTTTCACAGACAGAAGACAAAAGTTGTCAGATTCAGCTTGTTGTCATTTATGCACAAAATTTGGTCATATCGCTCGAAAATGTCGTTCTACTAGTCAAGGACAATATTGTTTTATCATGTGCCCTAAAAACGATATCCCGACATTAAAATCCCATGATTCAAATTCGAAAGAGGAAAACTCAAGAACTGAAGAACAAAATCTGACTAATCACACCTATCCAGAGGTTTATCTACGAACAATAGTTGTAGAATTGATAGGAGAGAACGAATCACGACGAGTAAGACTTCTAGTTGACACTGGTTCTCATAAGTCGTACATCACAAAAAAACTGGTTGAAGAAGTAGGCTGCACACCAATTCGACAAGAGAAACTAGTTCATTAGCTCTTTGGAGGGACCCAAACCGAAACATTCATTCATACCTGCTACAAAATTCGTCTTCATAGTTTATCTGAAAATTACTATTGCAATTTTGAAGTATTGGACCAACCATTGATTTGCAACTACGTCAGTTTTGTGAAAACAGGACCCTGATTAGACGAATTGAAGCAAATGAGTATAGAAATGACAGACACGACAGGTGGGCCTATTGATGTATTGGTGGGAGCCGACGTAGCTAGAAAATTGTGGATTAGTAACAGTTCATACATAACTATGATGGACACTTATAGGTAAATTGAAACCCGAATACTCGATCAAAACATCTTTTTTAGTTCATTAATTATTTACAAAAGATGTGGCCATATCTGACTTATGTAGTTTGTATGTTCTTGATATGCAAGATCTTTGTAGAGCGAAATCACAACAAGAACATGAAAAGTTAGTTATGGAACATTTTTCAAAAATTGTTAAACAAAGAAACGACAAGCGTTATAAATTAAGCATGCCGTGAATTGAAGATCATCCTCTTTTGTCATCTAGTTTTGGTTTATCTCATGAAAGTCGACTGAATATCACAAGAAAGCTGAAAACGATAATTTTTATGATATATATGATACAGCATTTGATAATTGGTTGTCCGAAGGAATCATAGAATCCTTACCAGAAGATGAGACATTCGAAACATCATGTCAGTCCGGTCATTTTTCACCACATCACCCAGTGTATAAACTCAGTAGTTCCACAACACCCGTACGTCCAGTTTTCGATGATTCATTCAGTCAAAAGAATCAATCATCCCTTAATCAATGATTTGAAAAAGGTATTAATTTCATTGAATTTACGGTTTCGCACGGAAGAGATTGGAATCACCGCTGATATAGAAAAGGCATTTCTTAGATCAGTCTACAAGAAAGTGATAGAAATTATTCAAAATTTCTTTGGTATGATTAAATTCAGAACTTGAAGATTTTTAGACTTACTTGTGTAGTATTTGGAGTAACATCCAGTCCATATTTATTAGGAGCAGTCTTAGAATTTCATCTGAATCAAATCGTGAGAAACTCAATTTGTAAAGAAAATTCTTATAGTCTCGAAGTGATTTCAAGGTTAACGACATCTTTTTACGTCGACAATGGCCTAACAAGTGTACCAAATGAAGAATTTCTTAACCGATTCATTGAACAGTCAACTAAAATTTTAGCTGATGGAAGGTTTGAGATGAGAGGGTGGGAGCATTATTCACCAGAAAATTCAGAAGTCGAAGCAAAAAGCAATATCCTTGGTCTTATCTGGAATCGCAAATTGGACACTCTGAAACTTTCATTAGGGTTTGACAAAATGGATACAAGAATTTTTACAGATCGTATGATATTATCTGCAGCTCATAAACTCTACGATCCCATTGGTTTTTCATATCCAGTAGTATTGATCCCAAAACGATTAATGCAGAAGACTTGGTTTTTGAATTTGGTGAATGAAATCGATGGAGAAATTCGTGAAAAATTTCTAAAATGGCTACAAGATCCACATCATTTGGCTTTTGATAAGATTCCTCGATGGATAGCAACAGATTTGACTATTTCGACAACTCAATATTTACATGTTTTTTGTAATGCAAATATTTTTTTTCAAATTATGGAAGGCGGAGAATTTGGATGTTAGTTGTAGTGGCCAACTTAAAGACGTTGTCGGCTGTTTCATTTCCTGTAATTCCAATGTGTGATGGGATCCAGATTATCGTGACCGTGGTGTTTTGAGAGAAGAGTTTTTCGTGGATTTCTTGTATTAGTGGATGTTTAGAGTTGGCTGAATTTGTGTGATCTATAGTGGAGCTTATATATTTGTTTTCGAATTTTTTCCCAAGAAGTTTGGCATTTTTTTTCATTATTGTTAACAATTTGTTGTTCGTGTAGTATAGCAGGCATTTTTGGTGTGTTTTATGTTCTTGTATTTGTTTGATTTTGACCATATTTGTGTCGTGGGGGTGTTTATTGTGAATTATGATACATAATTTTGCTAGGAGGCTTTTTTGCTGTTTTCAATTATGAATTTAGCTGTGGCTTTGAGTTTTTTTTAAGTTAATTAGGTTTTTGATAGTGGGAGCATTCTTTACCAGAAAATTCTGAAGTCGAAGCAAAAAGCAATATCCTTCGTCTTATCTGGAATCGCAAATTGGACACTCTGGAACTTTCATTACAATGGTTTGACAAAATGGATACAAGAATTTTAACAAAACGTACGATATTATCTGCAGATCATAAACTCTACGATCACATTGGTTTTTCATATCCAGTAGTACTGATCCCAAAACGATTATTGCAGGAGACTTGGTTTTGAATTTGGTTTGGGATGATGAAATTGATGGAGAAATTCGTGAAACATTTCTAAAATGGCTACAAGATCTACCTCATTTGGCTTTTGTTAAGATTTGACTATTTCGACAACTCAATCTGTACATGTTTTTTGTGATGCAAGTGCAAACGCTTATGCAGCTTGCATATTCCTCAGAACAGAATTGTTTGATGGTGAAGTTCTGTTGAGACTAGTTGAAGCCAAATCCCGAGTAGTTCCTATTAAAAAGGTAACCATACCCCGTCTCGAACTTTTGGCCGCAACAATTGGAGTAAGACTGTTTCAATATTTCTAGACTAACTATAAAGTCAATCTGCATGTATTATTTTGGTCGGACTCCTCAACTGTATTATCTTGGAGCAAACGACAAGAGCATTAGAAACTATTTATCTGGAATCGTGTCGAATGAATAAAACGTTTTTCCAAACCTCAGGACTGGTACCATGTTCCTGGTGAAATTAATCCAGCAGATCTTCCATCTCGAGATTGTTAAGCTTAATCCCTAAATGATGAAAGATGGTGGGAGGGCCCTATTTGATTACAGGATCCAATTTCACAATGGCCTAGTCAAAATTTCGATTGTAACGAACAAGAAATTAACTACGAGAGGAAGAAAACAGTTGTTTCCGCTCTATCTGTGTCTGATGATTATGCATGATACTATAAGTACTTCTCAAAATTAAGCTTAATTGTTAACATGATTGCCTGGATCAAACGATTCATCAATAGTCAATGTTGAAAAAGAAAATTTCTTACTGCAACAGAGCTAGATGCATCACGAAAATTAATCATTCGTTATATACAAGAAGAAAGTTTTGAGTTAGATCAAGATCCTAAGCTTCTATCCGTGTTCTTATACTGACGATGAAATATTAATCAGAGTCCGAACCAAAATTGCAGATAGAGCTGATGCAGAGAATTTTCGTGTGCCGTATGTTTTGCCCTCAAATCATGAAGTTGTAAACGTTTGATTTTTGAACAAAACTTTAGGAATAATCATGTTCTAGTTCAAGGTTTGATAAGTATCCTAGAGAAAATTACTGGATTCTTCAATGTAGATGCATGTTAAATCAGTAATTAGAAAATGTATCACTTGCAGGAGATTCAAAGGAAAACTGATTGAAATTCCCGCCATATGTCTCCCAGAAAACAGAGTTCGTGATGCTGCAGTGTTCGAGATTGTAGGCATAGATTCAGCAGGACCTTTGTATTTCAAGTCAAATGAAAAGGTTTGGATCGTACTGTATACTTGTGCTATCTACCGAGCTGTTCACGTTAAACTAACGTCATCCTTGTCAAGCAATGCGTTTATGCAGACACTAAGAAGATTTATTGCCCGCAGAGGCCGACCTTCAACAATATGTACAGACTGTTTCGTAATTTAATGTCTTTTAAACAAAGATTAATTCTATAACGAATAAACTCCCACCTAGATATAAATAAACCACTTACCCACAAGTATTATCCTAGTTATTTCGGAAAGCCGGTTAACACACGTTGCTCTTTACACACACTGACAGCAATGACATCTCGTTCCGTTTTTGACGCATGCCTGCTGCGCAACATGCACTTCTCGTCGCTAGGACGGCCGTGTAATTGGTTGACGATAGTTAAGTGGCACATGATCAAGGAGAGAGTATGTCGCGCATAATTCAGATATAATAACAACACAAAATGATATTAAAATAACGACGAAACACAGACTGCGGAACAAGTTTCATTGGATGCGCCAACAAACGCTTTCAAACACTTGAATTGTTTAGAAGTAGCACAGAGATTAATAACAATTCACCAAATAGACTGGAAAATGAATCCTTCAATAGCTGCTTGGTGGGGAGTCTGGTGGGAGCACCTTATACGTGATGAAAGAGTTGTTGCGAAAAACTCATGGAAAACGAACCTTGATTTCGACGAATCACAGACTGATCTCTGTGATTGTGAAGCCGTTTTAAACGTCCGTCCACTCACATACATATCTGCGGATCCAAATTATTGTACTGTTCTCACATCTGCATTGTTCCTACAAGATGTTAAAGAAGTTGAAGTGACTGATCATGATTTAGTTGAAGCCTAAGATTTAAGTAGGCGTTTAAAGTAACGTTTGAAACTTGAAGGTCACTGACAAGGTGTAGTAAGGTTATGAACAAATTGAGGAATCACGACTATTGTATATATATATATATATATATATATATATATATATATATATATTGTGATGATATACTAATGACTGATAAATTAATTTATTGTTTATTGAGTAAGATCACAACTACAGATTTGCCCTGGCTAGATACTTGAACCTTCATTTCGTAATAGCTTACCCTTTTTATTCTGTTTTAATAGCTCAGCTCAGACGGTACGCCAATGCATGAAATTCTCCTAATCCACAGAGAGAATTCTTGAAAGCTAGTTACAAATTTCTAATTTTAAACGTAACAAAGAAATTGTGTTTAAAAAAATTTTTAAAGATTCAATTATCTTTTTGTCTTTTATTCAAAATAACTCGCAAAAAACATTAAATGTAAATGTTTCAAAGTTTATATATATCAATACCTATACTGCGATTAGTAAATTATTCTAACAAACAGCTTAATCTGTCTGATGCTTATATTTGGCCTTGTTGAATTTTGATTTATTTACTGAACGTTTCTTTTTAACCGAGCTTTTTACGTTTGTTTTTATTATACTGCTAAATAATTTTGATTGTCCTTTTTCAAATTTATTTTTATGTAGAATAAATTATTCACTATTGATATTTTTGTGGAACGTAGGATATGTTTGCTAATATATTTTTATAGGAACTTGCTTTTATTGCCGTTTTAAAAGGATTATGTCAATTACTTTTGATTTAGATGTTCTGATAAGACATATCAAAATTCAGGTGAAGTATCTGCATGGTTTCTACAGCATTCATTACTTGTTTAAAGAAATTTAAATGTACTCAACTCTACACATACACACGACAATATTCCATATTATATATATATATATATATATATATATATATATAAACATCAGCAGTCGATGATATTTCCCGACCTTGTCGTACTTAAATTATTTATTGTTAAACCGCGTTATTTGAATATATTTACAAAACACTCGTGATTCCTCAATTTGTTAATAACCTTACTTCACCTTGTCAGTGACCTTCAAGTTCATTGGCCGCTAGTAATAACTGAAATTAAAGTAACTAAATCTTATAGTGTCTTTTGGAATCGGTACAATTTGAGCCAACTCACTCTTTTTTCAAAAAAAAACTTCTGATGAGGCAGTCAAAATCGGAGACATTTTTTTGATCTCAGATTTCGATAAAAGGAAATTCGAATGGCCTATAGGCCGTGTGATTGATACTGTACCTGGACGTGGTAGAATAGTCAGATTGGTTAGGCTGAAAACTGCCACAGGTGAGCTGCTGAGGCCAGTACAACGAATTAATTTATTGGAAATGAAGAATTCGAAAGATTTGCCCAAACCTACAGCGTCAAAAAACGCTAAAAATATTCGAACAGAAAGTAAAGACAATAAGTTGTTAAAGAAATCAAGAACTAGAGAGCACGTGTCTACAACAAGATCTAGAAGACATATATAAGTTCTTGAGAGATATGGATATTGATTGTGTCATGATGACACAAGGTGGGAGTGTGTTGGAAGATACCTTGTATTATTTTTAGGTTTTCTTTTTGATCTTGACATTGACAGTTGATGCCAATTCAATTTAATTTCAAAAAATAGTCCTCAGTTGTCATTTTTTATTGTCTTTAAGATAATTTTTTCTCCATATCCATCTGACGTTTCGGATTCTCACATTCATTATCAATTAAATTTTTTTAAAGACGGACCTGGACGTTTGTTTTATTCTTATTTAATCAGTATTGTTCAGTTACCGTTAGATGTAGGACATTATAAATTAATACATTACATTATAATATAATAATGGCATTAGAAAATAGGCGTACCTGCCAATTAAGATTATGTCAGCCATGTGATTTGAAAATAACACATTATGCGTTTAAACATAGTTATTTAGGAAGTAACGCTGAATGTCCTACATGTGGTTGATGTGAGTCCGAAGATTTGATTCATTTTCTGCTGATTTGTCCGACATATAAAGCTTTTCGAAATAAATATCTAAATAGATGTATTGAAGAAGTTAATGACAATAAAATGAATGTTGAACAGCTTTTAACTATAGAATGCGATCAAAAGTTTAATGATTTACTATGGTATATTGAGAACATTTTAAAAAATTTTTGTTGAAGAATTCTAAATTTCAACTTTATTTCGATTTACATTAAAAAATAATAAACAAATAAGAAGTTATCTCTCATAACTGTATTATTAATTAGCAACATTTGTAAGTTTACTTTGAGGTTTGTTGTTGATAGAAAAACATTAATTGGCATAAATAAATATATATTTAATTTACTTTTTTTGTGTTTTGTATCATTACTTTAAATATATAAGTATTTTCAAATGGAATTTTTTTTTATTTTTTAAATTAAATTAGGAATACGGTCTTGCGAGTAAGTGATATACACACAGAAAATTAGTTCTTCAAAAATTAGTATATACAGTGGTAGAAAACTAACTTTAATTAAATTAAGTTAGCAAGACCAGTAAATAATAAATTGTGTTATCATAGGATCAAATATAATTTAACAGAAAATTGTAAGTAGGTCAAAATTTATGTATTTATGTTCGAAATATAATAGAGTTATGCAATCTTCTAAAGGACTGTAGCCTTCTCCATGGTAATTTCCAATTGGATAGTTATATATCGTAGCTTCTAATCTGGTAATACTATGCTTCTTGGCCAATGCAGAAGAGAAAGTTCCCTTTAATCTTGCATCTGGGCAGTTGACGAAATCTATAATATGGTTTCCAATGCTCTTGCTAACTCCAGGACTGGTTATTTGACAAATAAATTTGTTGTATATTTTAACCCTTGCGTTAGATGTGAGCCAAGTAAGGCAATCTATGCCAACTGTTTTACCATTATTTACAATAACGTTGCACCTTTCCTTGTACTCTCCTTGGATGCAAAAGTTAAAGTTGTTTGTTAAATAATTAATCATTTCCTCTTTGTTAAAAACTCCTGCAAAATCCTGCGTTATGTCTAAGTCCATTAAGTAATAATCTTCCTTACGGAGTTGCTCCAATAAAATGGTATTTCTCTAAGTAGCCTGTCGAGTTTAACGTCCGCCAATTCTACTTTGTATGGAATGCACACAGGTTCTTTATGTTTCCTTTTAATAATTTCCAAATCTTCTCCGACTACTTCTCTTATTCCAACGGCAAGCGGGTTGTTACTTAGTAAGAAGAAAGGCAGCTCAGCTTTAACACCATGTTTTGCAGAAACCAATTCGCCAAACTTTCCACGTATATAACTATTAAAAGAACCACATATCTCTTTTTTAACGAGTTTAGAGTTTCCATCGCCGTCCTCTAAGCCGCATATCTTTACAAGCATTATGTTGTCGCAAAATGGTTCTATAATTTGTATAAGTCCATCTTCCAGTGGGTGTTGGCCTTCTGTGTAGTTAATATTTCCAATATCTGTAACCATATTGTTATCTTCCAAATTTTCCAACAAAAGCCACAATCCAAATCTCTCATCGGTCGGTTTGACCTTCCTGCCGTAAAGTTGAGAAACACTAAATATTTTGGAGGTTTGTCATCCTGTCATCTTTAATTTGTAATTTGAGATACAAATATCTTTAAAAATAGTTTTCCATTTGTCATCGTCCAAACTTAATGTTTATTCTCGCTGTAAATCATCATTCAGTTGAGTGTGTTATCTCGAAGGATATTATTCTACTTTTAGCATTTTTGGCTTAAATGATCCTGTTAAATTCCGTTTTTCATTGCTAGATCAATGAAGCTTTTGATTATTCCCAAAATTTTGTTCAATTTTGTTCTTGTTTACTATAATATATTTGTATTCATTTATTTATTTTGTATTTATTTCAGATACATATTTCTGGTTTATCTCATTATCTTTATTACAAAACCTCATTTAATTTTATCCACATAGATCTATATTTTCACAGATCTATTGGTGAATTCCATCTAACCTTATGATTTATTTAAGAGCTGTGTTAATTTATATAATACATATTTTGTATACTACCTCCATTATAAGTCTTAATACATTCTACTTATTTCAGAATGTGGCGTCCGCCCATTGCATAGATCAGCGAAAATAGTTGGTGGTAAAGGAGCCGTATTCGGTGAATTCCCGTGGCAAGTTTTAGTGAGGGAATCAACTTGGTTGGGTCTTTTCACTAAAAACAAATGCGGTGGTGTTTTGATTAGCCATAAATACGTCATGACGGCCGCACATTGTCAACCTGGATTCTTGGCATCGCTCGTTGCAGTATTTGGAGAATTCGATATTTCTGGAGATTTGGAAAAAAAACGACCCATCAGCAGAAACGTTAAAAGAGTTATAGTTCATCGACAATATGACGCACAAACTTTCGAAAACGATTTGGCTTTGTTGGAGTTGGAGCAACCCATACAGTTTGATCAGCATATCAGTAAGTATATAAATGGTTGAAGGAGAAAAATTTTCCACCACATCTTGATCGCTTTTGAGAACACTGTATCACTCATACGTTCATGCCAATTCACTGTAAAGTTCATGTTTATTTATGAGCATATTTAAACGGAAAATTCAATTGGCAAAATTAAATTTAGTACACTTTAGTAGAACAGACAAAATGGAGTACGGTAAACAAACTTAGTGACAGATGACTTTCAAATTTCGCGAAATATGTGTTGTTACACGAACTTTATTGTTTTTAAAAAAATTTATTAAACTTAAAAATTCAAAATATCTATTGGTAATAATAACAGTAAAATATAATAAATTGACTGAACACGATATACAAACTAAAAATAATATCCAGACTGGTAGAATTTTGAGAACATCTGTAAGATCTATAAGCCGAAATCTGTAAGAATTACAGGAAATTCGATTCTACCTTACCTGTTACTTAGAGATTCGTAAATATTTACGGGCTAGACATCTGTCACTGTAAGCAGTACAAGGTGTGGTACAGAGCGTTGTATTACTATTATCATTTTTCGTGTATTACTAGTTAAGAAGTTGTAGAGTTTTTAGTTTTTTTGTGATTTTTAAGTGATTATTAAGTTTTTAAGTGAACATCATTGACATTAATATGAACGTACAATTAAATATTTTCACCGGTATTCTGTTGGAAGAGGATGAGAATCGGTTGGTACATATTTTTTATGGTATTATTATAAAATACACTTTCCATTTTTCCAGAAATCATATGAGAATCCAACGAATACATTTGAGGGATCAATTAAATCCGTTTGATATGCCAGACAGGCATTTTAGACAAATGTTTCGGTTGGACAAAAATAGTGTTCAATTCTTAATTCATAATTTAAGACCTCGTGTTATGGAGAATAATTTAGGAATTCCCTTTGTAGTGAAAGTAATAATAATTAATTCACAGTCTTTTCACAACGCATTTAAATAATTTTTTTAGGTTTTTGTTACTCTACACTTTCTGGCCACGGGCTCATTTCAGAACGCTGTTGGCTGTAATACTTGGATAGCAATTAGCCAGGCATCTATGAGTAGAGTCATTTCACAAGTATGTGAATTGATTGTTCAAATATTACATACATGAAATTTCCTGTAAATGAGGAACAAAAAAAATCCGTAAAACAAGGGTAAGTTTTATAAGTAGCTAGTAGTGACCAAAATGTGTAATCTTTTTTTTCAGGTTTTATGAAAAATATAATTTTCGTGGAATTGTGGGGGCTATTGATGATGGTACTCATGTGAAAATCTTGGCTCCACCATTGAACAACATTGAATACCCACCATATGTTTATATAAACAGAAAGTGAAAACATTCTATCAATGTCATTCTAGTAAATAGGGATAATATTTAGTTACCCTTCTATTTAAGTTATTCAAACATTTGTAGATATCGGATTCGAATTGCAAAATAATAGCTAGATATCCTGGCTTGGCTCATGATGCAGCAATTTGGAGTACCAGTTCAATTCGAGCTCATTTACTCTCCAAATATCTGAGAGGGGATACAAGTTCCCGTTTAATAGGTAAATTACAGTATTTTAATGAAACGGAAACATCATGTGTTTTTTTAGGAGACTGTGGTTATCCATTGGAACCATGGCTCTTCGCTCCTTTTCATAACCCTCAAGATGAAGGTGAAGAAGCTTCTAATAATATATTGGTGTCAAGCAGAAATGTCATTGAGCGCACCAATGGCATATTAAAAGGAAAATTCAGATATCTTTCTAGACATCGAACACTACATTATCACCCCAGAAAAGCAGCTAATATAATATATGCTAGCTGTATTCTACATAGTATTACAATAGATGCAAATTTGGAAATTGCAGAAGATAATATAGAATACCCTGAAGACAGTAGTATACCAAAATGAATCTATGAATCGATAAAAAAATTAATATTTATTTTTTAGTTAATATTGTAGACCAGAAGGCGCATCAACAATACTTAAATTCTGGTAGAATTGCTAGAGAAAATATTTTAAACCAATAAATAATTAATAACAATATGCCAGTCTTTTTATTCAAATAGACAAATGAAACATAAAACATTTTCAAACAAAACATGAAACATTCTTAAAAATAAATAAAAACCACTTTCTATAACAAACTTCAAAAATAAAAAACGCTAATTCTTAATATTACTTAACTTTTATAAGAACACTTTGGTACTAAACTACTGAACATAGAAGTAATAAATATATCATACACTTAACATTATATTGACTAAGGATTGATTTGCGATACGGTATATAAATCCCAGCAGTCTTCTATATCAAAATGAAATTCAGGATGTTGAAATGTAAATTTTTCTATTTTAAATTGCAAATTTTGTTTGAGCAATTTGATTTTCTCTTTTTTAATTCCACATAATTATTTGACAAATTTTCAAAAATTTTAACTAGCTTCTCATTTGTTTCCATGAGATTTGCAGTATTTTTGTTTAAATTTTCTGAGAGAATACCTAATGGTTTGGTTTTATACCTTTTAACATTCTCCTGTTTTTGTTGTTGGTTGTTGTTGCCCTGTGTGTGTTGATTGTTATTTTCTTTGTTATTTGATGGTTCTATATAAATGATTTCATAACTTTGATTTACTTGATCACTTGTGCTCGGTTCACAAATTATGTCTGTTTCACAAATTCTGTTCTGTTGACATTCGGGATTTGCAATGTCTTCATAGATGGTTACATTACTTGCCCCAGCTACTGCAACCTTTCCCCAAACTGAAAGGCGTCTTTCCTCTAAATCGTTTAGAGTAATGTTGCTCTGAGGTCCTCCACCTGTTCCAATTGACAGGGCTTTCAATTTTCTATATCTTGATTTTGTGGCATAGTTCCAATCCAAACATCTGTAAAAATTAACCAAGGTGAATATAAAAAGCAATGTAAGTGTATATAATTTTCTTACCTTCTTCCAGTCTTCGACAGAAAGGGCATTTGATTGCGCCACTAGTTCTTCCCACTTTTTTATTAAATCTGTTAAATCTAAAGTAGTATTACTGCGAAAAATGTAATTATTTTCGATGAATTGTAAGTATAACTCCAATTACTCTGGAGACGTATTTTTGGTCCTTTCTTTACACCTTGCGTTCTACAAAATACGTGTATTTAAATAAATAAATAACATGTTAAATATATTATTTTCGTAGTTTACTTACCCCATACTTTTATTACAAATTGTGAAAATATCAACTAGTATTAAGGTTTACCAGGTCAGTACATACACAGCTTTTAAATACTTTTAATGGTTTTGAGGTTAGAATTGTGACGTTATAAACAGAAGTGAAGTTGAAACCTATAAGGTAAAGATATATAATTATGACTCTTACAGATTTGGTTCCAGAATAGCAAATTATACAAATCTGTAAAGGTTCAAGTTTTAGATCCTATATCTTATAGATTCTTTAGTTTATAGGTGAATTCTCAGAATCCCAACATTAAATGAAATATATTTGCGAACGTATTTATACGTTGAAGGTTGCATCAACGGTCGTAGCACCATCGAAGAGGATTTAGACTGAAATGGAATCCACACAATATTATAGCTAAATCGATTTTTGTCCAATATCCTTCATGTTTATATCTAGGTCAATCTGTATAACAAATACTATTAATGCCAATTTTTATAACCAAAAAAGTGGTGGTACCATCATGTACCATGAAATTCATGGTAAAAACGTGAATCTGTTCTATAAAACGTTTCTTCTCAAAAACCGAAAGCGTTTGTTTCTAATTTTTCCCACTATTAACGAAATTCCTATTCACATGCTTTTTTCTCAAGAGATCGTGTCTAATTTAAATAAAAGAGGTTTGTTTACCACCGTCACGGTCTAAAAAATAATATTTAAACTGTCACTTTCTTTTAAAACAATTTAAAAATTGCATTTGACCAGTGACCAAAACATAAAAAAACAGTGAAAGTTTTCTGCAATAATGACACAGTTTAAATATTTTAATTCATAAACCTTAATGCTAATGTTCGCATGGAAATATTTTAAGCTCGGTTTAAAGTTCTTTCTTCCTAACTACTCGAACTTCACTTTTGCATTTCGCTTTTTACATTTGTGGTTATTGAAGGAAACCGCGAAAAAACGTGGAGAAAATAGTTGAAGACATTCTACATTATCCAACGCCAATTAGGAAAAAAAATATCATGTATAGTTTTTTATTATTAACAATTACAATGCCCGTCATCGTAAGATTGGTCAATCAATCACAGAATTCTTCAATTGAATGGGCACTATGATTAACACGGCTAAGACGCTTTAAACTAAATTAATACGGTGTGGAAAAACAAAATGGATCAAATTCATTACTGTTCATAACTATGAGAAAATTGAATTGACATTCTTCAACGTGAAAATGTGATCCAGACGTTGATGAATAAAGCGAGAATAACAGACATAATACGAAACCTTCGTATCTGAAGCAAGGCAAAGGGACAAGCCAATTATTACAGATATTACACCAAAATATATCAAAATTAAGATACAGAGAACAAGATGAAAGCCAAGAAACACAACAAAAATTAGAAAAAGTACCAAACTACGAGAAAGTAGTTACCTGTATAATTATCTAAAAAAATAAAAGAGCAACAGGAAATGACCGGATGAGTGCAGAATTGTTGAAGCTAAGAGGATCAGAACTTCATAAGAGACTCTATAAGTGATTAACAAGCATCTGGCAACGAGAATATATACCAAATGCAAAATGAGGTTATAATACCAATACCAACACAAGGAGATCTCACAAAGTACACAAATTAGAGAGGAATCACATTATTAAACATTACGTTCCAAGTGTTAGCAGCAATAATGAAAGAAGTATGAACACGGCAAACTGAAACAATAATAGGTGACTATTGACACGACTTCAGAAAATAAAAGTATACAATAGATGCAATACACATAATAAGACAACAGAAAAAATAACATGAGATCCGCTATTTATAGATTTTACACAGGCGTTTTATACAATAAAAAGATTAAAGTTAATAGAATACTTAGAAATAATGAAAACACCGAGAAAACTTATAAGATTGACAGTGATGACACTAGAAGTGTCAAAAGCAACAATAAAACTAGGAAACATGGTGACAAATAGTATAGTAGTAATGAGATGTCAGGCAGGGTGGCGCACTATCTGTCTTGGTATTGATAACGTCACTGAATTGTATCGTAAACTAAATAAGTCATATTGGTATGACAAACACCAAATATGTAGAGATAGCTGCATATGCAGATGATGTAGTTTTGATCAACAGAAATAGAAAAGAACTACAAAAAACGTTCAAGATATTAGAGGAAAGAGCAAAAGAAAGAGGGCTGATAATTAATGAAAAGAGAACTATTGCATTGTAGCCGAAACCGGAGATTACAAGTTTAAAATTGTTAAAATATTCAAATATCTGGGAACGATAATCCATCGAAATAATGTTAGAATGGATTTTGACTGTCCCGATCATTACTTTGCGGAATCTATTCATATTACTGTTTTAAATGAACCTAACTGTTTCTAGATAATTCCACAATATATTGAAAAAATCATAAAAATTCTAAGAAATTGACAGTTGGTTCGATCTTAAGTATCATCGTCAGAATGACAGAAGTTACATTCCATTTCATGCCTACTTGAATTACATCCCCCCCGAAAACCGTGAGGTCGATCGACCATTTTGCCGATACGGACATCTGTGGTGACTCGCAACTGATAGCCACAGATGTCCGTATCGGCAAAATGGACGATCGACGTCACAGTTTTCGAAGGGGATGTAATTCAATATTCTGCGTGGTATCAGCCAGGAATGTAGTTGTTTTTCCCTTCGAAGAACGGTCAGGCCAATACGTCGAAATTATTGAAATTTCGACTAAAAGCAGGTGTAGGAGAAAATCGAAATTAATTTATGTTTCATATAGACACCTCGTATTTTATGAAATTATATTCATTATATATATATATATATATATATATATATATATATATATATATAGTGGAAAGATTAGTAGAATTACATATAAAAAAGTTTAATATGGACATGTTGAAGCAACCTGTTCCTTTAAATATGGATGAGAACGTAGCAGATGATTTGAAATAGATGAAAAAAGATATGTTTGCTGTATGTAACAGCAAGGGGAACACAAAATATATTGATAACAAGAAAAATGTAGCTTTTCTCTTACACAGGTTACAAAAAATGAGGCAAGTAAAGTATAAGGTAGGCAAAGAAATGTTCTTCTCAGATGCATTGTCTAGACGTTTCTAACAAGCAGATTATGTTGTAGAACAATTGGCAAACATTAAAACTCCTGTAGGTATGGCAGTATACAGTTCACCCATGATAAAAATGAAATTAATACTATTCATTAACGAAACAGAACAATGTCCTTCCAGCTGGCAATGAGCTGGTCTTGAGTGCAACTCTAGGCTTGACTTCAAACATTGCCTTGTAGGGTGATTGTTTGATTCCTGATTGAAGAGCTCTATTTTTCATGAACTGGACATACCTCAAGCCTTCAGACCATTTGATGGAGTTATTGCCTTTCAATCAGACAGAAAATCGTGTTTTCAATGTCTTGAGCGGCATGCTCTACTGAGCCTTAGCTTCGACTATGTCTCCGTTTTCCATGAACAATTTTTAGTTCTGATCATAGGTTGGGTAGCTCAGTTATACCATGGTTAACAAATTCTCTTCCGTTATTAGATTGTAGAATGCAAATGGCTCCAAAAGTTAGAAAGATGTCATTGAGGTGGTAGGCCACATCTTCTGCCTTCTAATGGGCGAAGTAATACGAATGTAACAAATGATCCTGGTAGACCATGATGAATTTGAATTTTCCATCTACTTGGCTCTGAAAGTCAATTAAGTCCACCTGGCATCTACTGTTCATTTAAGAGTGAAGAATTGGTTTGGATACTAATCCTCTCTTCTTCTTTGTTCTCTTTTGTTGGCATGTCTCACACATTTTAAGATAAGGGAGAATCATTTGTTTGGTGATATTTGCATGTTTCTTAGGTGGTTCTGCCAAAAGTCTGTCTCTTCCACCATGTGTTACTGCTACCTGTTCAGCATTAATCACGTCATACAACTCATCCACGGTGAAATAGTGTTTGATAGTTAGTTTCATCGAACTGTGAAACTATTTTCTTGACGTTTCCAATGCTAAGCACACCAAACCTCTGTAATCTCCTTTGTTGTATTGGGGTATTTTTCAATGAGTTCTCAGCCTCCTCCGCTTCAGAAATAAGTTTTAAGTACTATTCATTTGTAAGTACGTTATAATGCGTCTCTTTCACAAAGTCGTCTATTCTCAAAACTTCTTCCAAAAATGTATGCCTCCACTGCTTTTGATTCATATTAGTTTCAAGTGGAAGGTACACTTTTTTATACACCTTCAAATGACCTCCGTTACACTATACATTCGTTTGGTTCTTTTGATTTCTTACGAGTTTAAGGAATGCAGTATATTTCCTGTTTATTCTACCTACAACTAAGTAATAAACATAACGAGATTTGCAATCTATAAGCCTAGAAAGTTGTACTAAATAACCTATAACGATCGCCGCGTTACAGCTGATTCATCTTTTTTCGCGGAGTACAAATTGTGTGACACGAATTATATACTTTCACTCAATGAATTCAAGTTCGGTTCCGATTCGCTTTAGTAAATAATACAATCGTGAGTTGCCATTAAAACGAATTCTCGCATTGTATTGAATGATTAATATGATTTAGATATCAGGTTGAATCACTGTACGGAGGTCGAAAGAAAAGTTATAGTGCATACAGCATTTCAAAGAAAGTTTTTCTTTTGATATAATTTGAACAAATGTTATCAATAAGGTTATCAGGGCCCATGCTAGGATATTGGCCGCCCGCGTGCAAATACCAGATGTGCCGCCCCTCCAGACATTTTTTTCCTATTTTGACTAATATTTAACGTTGACGTTATAAACTCTTAAACTCATCTACCTGTATAACGTCTATTTCGCAGTTTCACACACAACGATTTTGGACATACTCAGTGCGTATACAGCTTTGTTCCATGGAAGGGAGGGACGGAGGGTGAGTAATTCGTGACGCGGGGGTGACAAAAAGGGAAATCAAATGCCTTTAAATTGATAGTTAGGCTGCAGTTTTGTAATTTTTTAGGCAAAAATAGATTAGATAGTTACGTATTTTTATCGTATTCGTACGTCACAATAGTTGTGTGTGAAATAAGTGTAAGAAGTGAATCATGAGTAGACATGCAAATCAAATTTGAAAACCTAATTTTTTGACCACCTTATAAATAGGTTAATAGCAACAAAATACTTTATCAAAATAAAAAACAAACAATAATATCATCTTTGTATAAAAAAAAGTACCAACTCAACGAAAAGTATATAAATCCGTTGTTCTACAGTCTACAGACTAGGTACCTAATCATTCTAATTACCTAATTATAAAATAACCTTTCTGGCTTTCTGAGTGGCAAATTTATCAATAATTTCCGTAAAATCTATCTTTTCACAGATTTCGGATTCAATAGAGATGATGGCCAAATCTGAAAACTTTTCTTGTGTCATATTATTTCTCAAGTAATTTTTAATAATTTTTAATTTACTGAAACTTCTTTCTCCTGAAGCCCCAGAAACAGGTAAGGTTAAAAAAATTCTTATTGTTAGAGCAAAATTAGGAAAACAGGAAATGAGATCATTTTTGACTATGATTTCTTATACCTCAATTGGCTGTTTCTTACCTGGAAAAATATCTTTGAATGAAGTTATTTCATTAAACAGTTGTATACCGTCTATATCTTGCACGATACTTCCTTCCTCCTGTACCTGTAACTTAATATATAAGTTCAGGTAGGCTTTCATGAGATCATCACTAGAAATGTTTCGAAGCTCAAACGGAAAGCAGAATATTGAAAAGCACTTAGATAATAATGTAAATCTTTCATTTACCGAAGAGATCGCGTGATCAAGAATTGCAAAATAGAAACAAGTCTTGAATTGCTGGGAGGGATTTAAAAGGGGTTCATCACTGCCCTCGTAATCAAATAAACGGACCAGTTTCACTTAATGGTTTCAAAGTCAGACTTTTCACGTTTTTTTTTCGTAAATCCCATCGATATGGGGACGCATAAAAAAATTTCATACCTCTTGTACTATATCAAAAAATCCAGAAATTTCACCACTAGAGCTGGCAGCATCATTAACGACGAGGTTTAAGGTGTGAGCCGCACACGACACGTATAATGCTCTAGGATGGATATCTAAAATCCGTTTCTGAAGCCCTATATTTCTCCCCTTCATGTTCGATCCATTGTCGTAGCCCTGACCACGTATATCTTTAACCCTTCGGTAGGCGCAGGTTCAACTTGTTCATAAGTGGCGCACACGGTGTACGAGACCGGTTAAAATAAATAGACTTGAGAGACCACTAATAAGTGTTTTGGGGATACTATAAGTTTTTTGAACATTTTATTACAATTATATGACATTTGCTTGACAACACCCCTTTTACATTATTTTCAAACAGGGAGCTGAAAAAAACTACACAAATGCGGTTATATTTTTTTTGTTCAATTACAAAGCAATAACTAAAAAAATATTCTTATACATTCGACCTCAAAGTTGTTCTTCAATATACTCAAAGCACTAAAAAAATTAAAACCAGTAATAAAATTACTATACATAGACGTACGCGGAACATAAAAAAGAGGTACAAAAATCAGCGATGAGAATCGTAGCAATTTGCACATAAAGGCTTCACATGCTCTAAACACAAAAATGTAACACATAGTTCACAAAAATATTTTGTTTTTCGGTTTTTTCTCCAGTTACAGTCACCACATCTTCCAGTTTGCCCTGGATTTCTCTGAGCTGGCTCATCCTCTTGCGGATCTTGCAGATTACACAGTTCTTTCAGTCGCATTCTAATATTTGCTGGGATATGTCAATTCAGATACCTATTTTTTTATGGTTGAACGTCAAAGCAAAAGCTAGTTCTGTTACCATTTGTCGTTTTGGTTTTGTTGAATTAATATTGTCACAGCTATAAATAATGAACGCGTTTATTCCTGTAACATTCAATAAACTGTAAAAAATCGCCATACGCCATCTTCTGGAACAACGTGCTACATTGTACTGTGCACACAATTGGTCCACAGTATCGACACCACTTTTCGTTGAATTATACTGTAATATTATTTCTGGTTTACCAGATTTCTCATCAACATCATCGCCGTGATGCATTGTTGAGTACAATATAACATTTTTATTTTTTTTTCGGTTTATATGACACCAAGTTTCCTCCGCAGCCAAAGGCAAATACACTACATCCAATTGGCCTACTTTGTGCTTGGTTGAAAAAATCAGGTATTTCCCTCCTTCTGCCCTTTATAGTTCCAACTAAGGCTAGACCATTTCGTTTTAGTTCTATACCGAGTACAGCGCTAGTGTACCAGTCTGTTGTAACATTTCTGTTCGAATTATAAAGGTGCTTATAGGCTCTTTCAGTTATAGCTTTCGTACTGTTGTTTAGACTGAAAGTGCCCGCTGGTTGTGTCCCAACATAAACTTCTGTATGACTAGTGTAAAATAATTTCGCATGACAAGTAGCGAATATTTTCAAACCATATCTATTCGGTTTACTTGGGATTTACTGGCGGAAAGAACATCTGCCTCTGAAGGCTTCCAGTTTCTCATCAACAGTAACAAATTGAGAATGAGAAAAACTGTTCTTTTGATTTTCATTCCGTTTTGTCAGTTTACTTCTAATTGGAGCTAGTTTGTCTAAAATAGATCTCTCAGCTCTAGTATGTATGTCGTCAAAGCGAATATATCTCAGTAAAACTTTAAATCTTCTCTCGTTCATTGTTAATCGGAAAAGTTCTATGCCAGTCCCATCTGTGTTCCATAAGTCAGTAGTATTCAAATGACTTGCTTTCCTAACACCTGCAAGATATAATAATCCAATTAGGGCTCGAATTTCATCAATATTGGTTGGCAAAATATCTCTCTCACGAACAAAATGTGAACTTTCTGAATCAATTTTTTTGTTTGTCTAATCAACAATTATTTGTAGCATGTTTAGATCGAATAGAGAACCCCAAATATTATCAATTTTAGATTTATGTTTCACATTAACTTTTGGGCCTGGTAACTGCATTAATATATTCTCTCTACGAGTTCTGACGTTTTTAGGAGGTACATGCTTGGCCAATTTGGTAATCTTATCTTTCCCTATGAAATGAAGTCCAATCGTATTTCCAGTTTCCTTTTTTCGTCTTCCTCGATTTCTTCTTCTGTATCGCTCGCTATCTTCAGATCTCTCTTCTACAACATCGTTTTCGGTTGTTTCCTCCTCATCCTCAAATTCTTCTTCTATCTGGACTTCTTCAAAAAGTCGCAACAATCGCTGCTGATCTCTTCCGTAGTTGTAGTTCATTTTAATTTTAACTATAAAACCTAAAATTACAACAAATTCTATAATTTAAAGCCTTTTAAATATATTTCTTATAATACCTCAGTGGGCGCACACGGTGTACTGCACCGGGTTTTCAATTTGCTCTGCCGCTTTCTATAGTACTGCACTGCGCGACAAGAACTGACTAGCTGACCATAAAATGGGAAGGTACACGGACTCAAAATACCAAGCTCACCCGATTATTTCAGATACGTCGTTTCTTAGCTCCGCCCGGTGTCCTAGACCGGCTGCGCCTACTGAACGGTTAACTTCAAGTTGCAGACTAGGTAATAGCTTCTCTAATAGAAAATTGCACAGACCTTCTCCAGTGGTATTAGTTACTGGAAAAAATCCTAGAAAAAATTCTAAAATATCTACTTTACTTTTACCATCAGTAGTGTTCACACATCTAATTACAAACGTTATTTGTTCTGTATGACTCATATTGGGCGTAGAGTCGAGAATTATAATATATAATATCTCATTACAAGTGTAGATTCGGCTAAAATATGAATCACTTCATTTTGAAAATGCTGCCTTAAGTAGTGTGGAATATGTGTTTTTTATCTTTGCTCGGGTTTCTATTTTAGTTTTGTTTGGCGTATATACATAAATGCGTCGGAACGCTGGAATTTAATATCGTATATATCAACCCACAATAATATAATTACGACAAATACAACAAAGTTCTTGACGAATTTCATTAGTAATTGCTTAAGCTTTGTGATAATCAGAGTTATATATTTACGATGAAAGGAAAGTTGCTGAAATTATAATTAACAAAACGTACTTACCTTGTACAAACGAAAACTTTTTGATGATAACTTAGATTTAACAGTCTCCTGAGTATAAGTGGGCTGTTATTCCAGCTGTGGTTAGAGACATTAAATAAGTAAATAAATTAAGTTCAACAAAACTTTCATCTGTTTTTTGAGGTAATATTTACCATTAGGTAATGCGATTATAAAAGCAATATAACTTCTTCTTTGAGTTACGTACGCAATGATGCGTTCGAGTGGGTGAGTATCCATGATGGACGTATAACATAATTTATTTATTTTATTTTCGTAAGTACTGTTCCAATACACCATTTACTCAGGTCTACTATAGTGATGTAATATTATAGATAGATAGATCTTTATTTAATTGGGATTCCTAATATACATATAAGAAGACATATTACAATAAACAGCAATGTGAATATAATGAAGAACATAGGATATAAAGCTTACTATAACATCAGTAAACAATTACAGATAACACATAAAAATATATATAGAATAAAAATACAGATATGAAAAAAATAAAACCGGAACAAACAATAGTATACAGGATCCCAATAAAAGGAAATATAAGACCAACATTTGAATTAAAATGTTTAGTATAATCCTAATAAGATGAATTGAAACAAACCTATTTAAAAATTATATACGTATATAGAAAAAAATATGGTAGGTTTTGAATTTCATATTGTAATGTTTTTCTTATTTATTTAAAAGTTTCAATTACGACGGGTGGGCTAAATTTATACAAGTTATGTCTACCCACTTAATTTATTTATTCACTAGTTTATATTATATACACAGTATACTCACTTACACTAATTTATATAAACACTTCACTACTGTTTAGTTACATAGACAGTTTACTTGTTCACTGTTTATCTCATGGGATCAAATCATAAACTAACGCCGTTGGTAGGTAGCCTCTCTTATATATGAAGTGCCTTTTTTCTGGATCCTTCTAGATTGCGGCTCACAAAAAAATGGACCTTACTGAAATTGTCTAGATAATTATAGTCACAAGAAATAATGGTAAATAGTTCGGAGGAATTCCCGCACATTCGCCAAAATTTTAACTTTCATACATAACTTAGACAGAGTCGGATACAGGGACTACACTAGTGTGCGATTTCATAACATTACCCCCTCCTTAAAAGGAAGGTCCTCCTGAAACTTTTCTGTAACCAGGACTGGATGTTTGAATCGGCAACTGGACCCATGTCTGCACTTTCCGGTCGTATGGAAATAACAGGGCACCGTCTTCAACGGGATTATTTTTCGACCTTGACTGGTCTAGATGCAGTGTGTTCTGCAGTAGCTGTGCTACACGTTGAGCAGGGTGTGATTCTTCATGACGCACACTGATCTTGATACAGTGGAAGCTATGTGTTGCGCAATTACTAGACCCTGGTTAGAAAAACTCCGTCAATACTTTGTTGACCGAAGTATTCCACCTTACGCCGTTTGGCATGTTCACCTCAGATCGGTATTTCGCCTTTTATCTGATGTATAGATTTTTTTTCGACCTTCTCTGGTCTAGATCCAGTGTGTTTTGTACCAGCAGTGACACCTCGTGCAGGATGTGTTTCTTCACCACGCACACTAGTCTTGATCTAGCAGAAGCTGTGGTCCCGAAGGCTCTATGTTGCGCTATACTAGACCCTGGTTATGACCCATTGTTTTCTCTCCTGGGTATGGTTGCTGAACCGCTTGTCACCGCTCGTGGGTGGGGGTTGTACAAGGATGGTTCGCAAACCGCTGTCACCACTGTAATAACTAATGGTCATGAAATCCGTTGTAACCACTGTAATGAATGGGTAGAAATTCCTATTGGGTATTTATCCTTTGTAATGAATATTTGGTCACCACTGTAATAACCGCTGTGGTCGTTTCGGGTTTACAGCTCTCCGTTACCAGTGTAGGACAACCTTTGAATTCCTATTTCCTTGAATTTTGCAGCGTGCTGTCACCAGTGCTGTCACCAGTGCCTTCGGTGGAGGTGGTTTCCTGGCACGAGCGGACAAGGTCTCCGTGGGGCCTCTTGGGCTTATACAATGTGCCAAGCCTGAGTTCTAAGGCAGGTAGCGTCGACCCGTTCAAACCTGCTGGTCCGAGGGTAGGGGTTGTTGATAAAGGAAACAGACTGGGTGGATAATATGTACATATATATATTACAAACAGTAAATAATTAAATCCAGTAATTCAGCCCTGGTTTGGACAAAATAAACGTTACTCGGAGGAGCATGTCGCGGTACGATACACTAGAAATTAATTAGGGAAAAACGTCTTTCATAATCTGGAAGTAGTTTCCCGTTATTATGACAAAAGTAAAAGATGTCTTGCATATGACTATCCCTGTATAAGGAATGAGAAAAAATTAATATGACTCGGGCAAAACGTCTTCCATAATTCTGAAAGTAATCTTTCCTGATTATGACATAAATGAAAGATATCTGGCGTATGAATATCCCTGTATTATATAAGAAAATAACTATCAAAAAAAGTCTTTCGAAATCTGAAGGTATACATACGATATTTCTGACATATAAATATCCCTGTACAATATAAGAAAATAACTATCAAAAAAAGTCTTTCGAAATCTGAAGGTATGAATACGATATTTCTTACATATGAATATCCCTGTATAATCTTTGAATTCCCTTGACTAAAATTTAGGGTTCCCTGGATTATTAAATCGATTGCAAATCGTACTATTTCCTAAATATGTTAGGTGAGGGGCTCAAATGTCAATAGTGCACTTAATATGACCAGGAAATGTATCTTTTGACACCCAGTCAAATCAAATAAAATGTCAATACGATATTTGTTCAAAAAAATAATTATAATGACATAGAAAAAACTTACGTTTTTGAAATATCACAAATCACAACAACACAATATCACTGTTTACGTACGGCCGTCGAAGTGTCAGGCCATACAGTACCTAAGCACTCTATGAGGATTACTCTCACTGCCTCCGTTACCAAATTTTCTGCTTTTTATTTCAGAAGATTTGGGATATGTTATTCGTGTTGTCCTTGTGTGTTTGAGTCTTAGTGTCTTGCCAGGGGCTGGCATCTGATGTTCAAGTTTGTCTAATTGTCCAAACTTCTTTCGGAAGACGGTTACGAACCCTCGTGCGTGTTTGTTACTGGTGGAGATGTTATGTGCCAGTGAGTACTCTTCCGGGAGCGTGGACAAATCTTGTCTCCATATGCGCCCATAAATTCTTCGAAGGCTGGGTCAGACTCTTGTTGTAGATGGTTCACCCCTTCCTCATTATCATGGTCTACTTCGACTGGCGCTAGTCGGTTTTGGTGAACTACTCTTGGATTTCCATTGGGGATCTTGCATATGCGATAGATGACGTGATAGATGATCCTATTCTTTATTACGTACGGACCTTCCCATTCTTTCTGTAATTTTGGAGAAAATCCTTTTCTCCTTGTCGGGTTGTGAAACCATACTTTGTCCCCTTCGTTGAAAATGCCTTCTGTGGCCTGCCGTTTTTTCATTCTGTCACTGGCAACTTGAAGATCCGTTCGAACCAATTCGTGCACATCGTCCATCCCTCTTTTTAATTGGATTACGTAATCTTCTTCTTCTAGATCTTCGCCAGGTCGACAGCCAAACTCCAGGTCACAAAGAAGGCCCATTTCACGTTTAAATAGAATTTTTGCAGGTGTTTCACCCGTGGACTCATATATGGCCGATCAATAAGCCAACGTATATAGGGAAATCTATTGGTCCCAATCTCTCTGGTTGCTGGAAACTACTTTGGACAGGTATTTTCCAACGGTCCTGTTCATTCTTTTGACCATTCAATCTGACTGTAAATACCAGGCTGTTGTCCTGGTCTTCTTCATTCCCAGCTTGTCACAAATTGACTGGAATACCGGGCTGTCGAAATTTCTTCCTTGATCGCTGTGGATTTCCAAGGGCACTCCCTATGGGCTAATACATTTTTTCACCATTACATCCGCGACAGTTGTGGCCTCTTGATTCGGGATCGCGTAAATTTCTACCCACTTTGTGAATTAATCCATTACAACCAGGATATATTTACCACCATTTTCTGTCGTTGACGGCGATGTCTAAAGCAATCCTTTCGAAAGGGCTTCCAACATCATATTGTTTCATGGGTGCCTTTCTGTTGCGATGTGTTCCATTACTCGTAGCACAAGTCATACATTTCTTACACCAGTCCTTCACATCGTCGGAGTTTTCCATCCAATAAAACCTTTCACGGACTCGCTGAAGGGTTTTCTTCACTCTCAGATGACCTCCCGATGGACTATCGTGTAACTTTCCCAGTACCTTTTTTCAATAGCCCTTCTCACAGGACAAGGGACTCCCACTGATCCCAATATGCCTTGAGTGTCGGAGAAAATCTTGACACTTTTTGCCAGGTAGGTCGCCGATTTTCTTCTTTCCATTGCCGAATCATCTTTGGGGACGTGGACCCTTAAGGCATCGTCAATAAACAAATTCGAACCGTTTGAAATGTCGGTCCTTCAACGAATGCTGAGTATCTCGTGGGTGGATAGAGTGTCTAACGAGAACGATATTCGTCGAGCAAATCTTGAGGAGCGTGAGTTATTTGAACACGTTAAAGAGAGACGAATCTCTTATCTGGGGTACATGATACGTGGTGAACGCTATTCACTCCAACGGTTGATTTTGTTAGGAATACTCGAAGGAAGAAGAGGGATAGCACGCAAGAGACTAATATGGCTGAGAAATATCCGGCATTGGACGGGCATACAAGACTTTCAAACTCTTCAAACTGCGGCCTTAAATAGAGAAATTTGATAAGAAGATGTTGGGAGAATACCTACGCAGGAATCTGCACGGCATCCCAAGAAGAAGAAGAATGCTTCATCAATCCCATTGCTGTCCTGATTTTTTTTGCCTGGATATCCCCATTAGGATGTATTCCTAATAATGATATTTCTAGAACGCGTGTTATATTTGGTAATCCCGTATATGGTTGAAAATGTAGATGCTGACAGCGGACTTTATTATTTGTTTATTGTTGACTTATTATTGTACATATTTTTATTGCTGATATAGATAGTTTTGCTAATTAATAAATTCATTTTACATATTCAATCTGATGTCAACTTTTAAATTATAAAGATCAATCCAATAAAATAATATTTTGTAATTAATTTTTTGAAGTAGTTGTATTAAAATTGTTTTTTTAAAAATTAGTTCTCGATACGGAGACTTATAAGTGGCGCAGTCAGTAGGATACTTATAAGTCTCCGTATCGAGAACATATATTTAAAAAACAATCTTATTACTTTATTACAACTACTGTCAAAAATTAATTACACAATTTTATTTCATTGTATTGATCTTTATTATTTAAAAGTTGACATCATACTCAATGTATAAAATGAATTTAATAATTAGCACAAATATCTATATCAGCAATAAAATATATATAAATATATTAAGTTAACAATAAACAAATAATAAAGTCCGCTGTCAGCATCTACAGTGTTCAACCATATACGGGGTTATATACCAAATATAACACGCGTCATGCGCTCAACGGTCTCGTTTGCTATTTTGTCAGTAATTTTCTGAGATATCACTTATCAATTAAAAATGGGCACATAACGAAAAACATAACCAGGTTTTATCTGTTGACAAAAGTTGAAATTTTTAATCTTATATGCAAATATTATTTTACTAGCATATACAAAGATTTTCATGAATTATCTGATAAATATTTGAATATTTATAATATATTAATATACTAGTTACTAGTCCATTACATTCCTCAAAATCTTGAAACAATTTTTATATTTATAATCAAAATAATGATTTAATATTTATTATCCTTCATCATATGTACAAGTAATGAATTTAGTTGTCCCACGAATATTTAATTTGCGTTTCAGTTCCGATATGCCTCCCGCTGGATAACGAGGATTTTACTGGAAGAATGGCGACCGTAACTGGATGGGGTAGATTGAAATACGGTGGTGGAGTTCCCTCCGTTCTTCAAGAAGTACAAGTTCCAATAATGGAGAATCCCGTTTGTCAAGAAATGTTTAGAACAGCCGGTCACTCGAAGGTTATCCTAGAATCATTTTTATGCGCGGGATATGCAAATGGACAAAAAGATTCATGCGAGGTAAGGAATAGTATATTCTATATCAAGGGTGGAATAAACAAAATTCTACACAAAAAGGAAGATTCTACGGGTGTAGAATTTTGAATTCTACCCGTGTCTCAAACTATACTTTTTATACGACTATCAAATAAAAAACAAAACAACATACAACGTGTTCCAGAATTTGATGCGAGAAATTCTGGAGTGAGTAAATGATGTGAAAATAATGCTGTTATATAAAAAAATGTTTTCATACGGCCCCTCTTTTCTGATTTATAGGCCTATAAATTTGCGAAATCAGAACTTATATTAAAATATATTCTCTAAACTATACATGGGAGCATTAAGAATTTTCAATGGATGAGTACGGATGTCCTTGTAGTGTAGTATCCATAGCGCAAGTTTATCAAAATACTAATATTTCTTCAACTTCAATTGGCCGTATTTTGAAAAGCAATGGGTTTCACCCGTAAACGCCTAAATTTATTCATGTTCTGAAGGATAGAGATTATGACGCATTGTTTGATTTTTGCAGTAGGTATGAAGGAATGTTGGAAGATAGTCAAAATTTCACATAAACTGTTTTATTCTCCGACGAATCTACTTTCACACCAAATGGAAAACCAAGCTCACAAAACTGTCGTTGGTGGGCAGACACAAGCCCCCATTTTTTATAGCAAATAAAGACCAATACAGGTTCAAGGTTAATGTATGGTGCGGAATTTGGAATTATCAAATTATTTGTCCATTTGGCCAGACGTTATTGGAAAACGAATTAACCCAATTTTTGGATGGTATCCCACTGGCAAAGCGTGCCAATCTTTATTTTCAACAAGACGGTGCATCGATTCATTCAACTCGAGATGTAAGAAGATGGTTAGATAACAAATTTGGTGATCATTGGATATGTCGCTATTCGGTAAATCATTGGCCCGCTAGGTCCCCGGACCTAAGCCCTCTGGACTTTTTCTTATGGGACTATTTAAAACACAAGTTTTATCGAAAGAGACTCTTCAGAGACGTCGCACATTTAGAACAATGCATATGGGATTGCTTATATGCTATTAACCAAGATACGCTCCGACATGTTCAAAGAGAAACGAATTTCAGGACGGTGAAATGTATGGAACGAGATGGAGGACATGTAGAATTTTGAATTTGTGTTTTGAAATAATAAATTATTTATTAGTATTAAGTTAGTGGGTAATCTGTTAAATATTGTTTCTAAAAATAGTAATAAGTTGGTCAACTAATTCAATTTATTATTATTATTCTTTTCTTCTCACATAGTTGTGGTTTTATTTTGCACTGACGGGCTACGCAAAGTCAGTGCAAAATCTATTGTTATTATTGTGCATTGAGGAATGATCTGACTATATGGCAAGTTTTTAAAATGACTGCCTTCTGAAAGTTTCTTTGTATGTTTGTGTCGAGTTCTAGCTGTTTCAGGTGTGATTTGAATGTTTTTGGTGTGAGGGCAGTCACTTACATAATAATAGGGATAATAGTTACTCTTTCCTGCTTCCAAATCCTTTTCATTTCCATTGCCAGGTCTATGTATTTGGCGACTTTTTCATCATATTTCGTTTGGATGTTTGTATCACTGGGAATAGCTATGTCAATTAAGTATGTGATTTTTTCTTTCTTTAACTGAAAAGTGATATCTGGTCTATTGGCAGGTATTGTTTTATCTGTTAGAATATTAATATCCCAGTACAGTTTAAAGTCTTTGTTTTCAATTATCGAAGCTGGTGTGTACTTGTAGTATGGCTCGGTGTTTTCTACAAGTTTATACGTTGTAGCTAATGCTTGATGAACTACTTTTGCTGCTGCATTGTGTCTTGCTGTGTATTCTGAGCCAGCTAGGATTTTACATCCACTTGTAATATGCTCGATTGCTTCTTTCTGGAGGTGGCATTTTCTGCATAGGTCATCTACAGTAGCTGGGTCCTTGATTATATGTTTTTTATAATTCCTAGTTGCAATGACTTGGCCTTGGATAGCAAGTAGGAATCCTTCTATTTCAGGAAAGAGCTGACCATCTTCTAACCATGTGTATGATGATTTTTTATCAATAAAATTTTGTTTCATGCGGTATCTGTGTTGTCCATGTAGTACTTTTTCTGACCAAGTATTCATTTTTTCTTGTTGTAGTTGCGCATCATTGTATGTGTCTGCCGGATGGTTTGTTTGGGATAGGTTGAGGGGTGTATAATTTTTATCTGCCTTACTTATCGCTATATGTAAACTGGTCTGTTTAGTATGAAAGAATTCTCGAAGTTTTTGTATTTGCTTTGTGTGTAGTGATGTTATGTCTATAATTCCCCTTCCTCCTTCATTTCTTTTGATTGTTATCCTTTCTTTGCATGAGTTTGGGTGTAGCTTTCTGTGTTTAGTTAGTTCGGAGCGCATGAGGATGTTAATGTTTTCTAGGTCTGTTTGGGACCACTTGATGATACCGAATGAATAGATGAGGGTTGATATGGCATAAGTGTTTATGGCCTTAGTGAGGTTCCTGGAGTTTAACTTCGTTTTTATCAGTTTGGTGAGTCTAGTTTTGAATTCATTTATAAGCTCTTATTATTATTATTATTATTATTATTATTATTATTATTATTATGAGTAGTTAATGAGTTTCAATAATTTTAAGAAATATTCATTCACAATATAAAAAACGGTTCTTTCCAATTATAGTAACAGTACTAAACTATTTTGAACTTCTCAAATTGACAACATATATGGTATTGATATAGAAATGTTACAAATGTTCAACTAATATTTCCATTTAATTCTCTAGGAATGATTTCAATGAATTATTTTGAATAGTTTCACGTTTATACATTACATTTAGTTAAATATAACATCTATGAACCCCTACATTCGAGATTATGATTATACTCCCTTTAAAACTATAGAATTAGATTCTGTTAGTCAATTTAACATGTTAAAAAATATAAACAATAATAAATTCGCCGTTTCATAACAGAATATAAGAAGCGTTAGAAAAAATCTAGATGAGTTGAAAATATATCTGTCTGAATTTGGCAGGGAGATAGATTGTGTTATTCTGACAGAAACCAGAAAAACTTAAAATATAAGTGATTTCAGTCTTTCAGGTTACGTTATATTATATAATAGTGGAGACGTTAATACTTGTGATGGAGTCTTGGTTTACATTAAAAATTGTCTAGAGTTTAACCATGAAATAATAAAAGTAGGACAACAGAAATACCAACACCCCAAATAAAATAACCCTTAAGAAAGTTCATAATTATACAAACATAAAAATCCAACTAAAAAATTAAGATTGGTCAGAACTTCAATCCATAAACAATGCTAATGAATGTTTTGAGTATTTCCTCAGCAAGTTCAATGAAATTGTGAATAAAAATCCTCTCACAATTAAATTAAAGCATCAAAAAACAATGCGAACTCCATGGATTACAAAAGGTCTAAGACTATCGGGACTTGAGATAAACTCTATCATAAATACAGAGCTGACATACAAAATGATAATTCGATACAGGAATTTATTACTTATAGGAATCATCTTAATAAATTACTAAAAACTACAAGAAACGAATACTATAAAGAAAAAATATACAAAGATAAAGATACTAAACACTTATGGAACACTGTTGGTGAAATATTTAAAGCAAACATCATTGCATCAATAAAATTTTGAACGAAAATGGGAAGTAATAAAAGAAACGGAAGATATCGTAGAAATCTTCAGTGAACATTACGCAACTATTGGAAGTAAATTGGCCGAGAAAATTACTGTTCCAAAAAATCCTCCCTTAGCCTCTCAGCATTTGCGCTCCTCTATATTTTTATCACCCACAAATAAAATTGAAGTTATTGATACCATAAAACCACTTAAATCAAACAAATCACCTGTCTTTGATATGATAAGGGCAGAGTTGGTGAAAAATGTCAATGAGGAAATAGCATCGCCGATAGCGTTCTTATTTAATAAAATTATTGAAGATGGACAGTGGCCCTCTGCACTGAAGGTTGGTATAATTAAACCGTTGTTTAAAAATGGTGATAGACAAATAATAACCAACTATCGGCCTATTTAATTAATAACAAATTCCGCGAAAGTTTTTGAAAAACTCTTAAAAGCAAGAATATTAAGTTACCTGAATAAACAAAGTGTCTTATCAGATAATCAATTTGGTTTTCGGGAGAAACTATCGACGCAGGATGCTGTTTACTTTTTGACATCCAGACTATATCAGAATCTCGATAAGGGCCTTCAATGTGTGTGTTTCTCGATCTTGCTAAGGCCTTCGACACTGTGAATCACACACAGCTTATGAGGGTCTTAGAGAACATGGGCTTCAGAGGTACTTCGTATAAATTAATGAATACCTATTTGGAAAATAAGAAACAGTATGTTTCAATAAATGATATTATTAGTTCTGAAAAAAAAATCGCATATGCAGTACCTCAAGGAACAGTACTGGGACCGATTTTGTTTATAATATACATGAACGCAATTCTTAATCGTACAAGTGCGGGGATTAAAAGCAGTTTTGCAGATGACACAGTCATCTTGTATACAGGCCGCGATTGGAATGAATTAAAAGAAAAAGCAGAAAGAGACATGAAGGAGATAATAGACTGTTTTAATCAAAGATATTTGACTATAAATTATAAGAAAACATATTTTATCACCTTCAGCTGTTACTCAGATACTCTTCCTTCTTATGATTCCTTGCAAATAATAAATAATCAGGAAGAGATTACAATACTCTCAAAAGACTCTATCAAATATCTGAGAATAACAATAGATAGGCATCTAAGGTGGAATAAACACATCGACAATGTTGCAACAACTTAATAGATTTCAATACAAAAAATATTAGACCTCCACCAATTAAAAATCGTTTACTCTGCATTAGTGGAATCCCGCCTGTCATATGGAATTATAGGTTGGGGAGGGGCTTGCAGACACTTATTTGAGGAAGCTGGAAAATTTACTGAAGCGTTTTTTAAAAATAATTCTATATAGGCCCAGACTGTACCAAACCGATAATTTATATCGCGAATTTAACGAGCTAGATATCAGACAGATATATTTTTACAAGTCAGCAGTATATAAACACGGAACCAAAAATAAATATCTAGATCACAAATATAACACACGACAAAAATGTAATCTATTGTTAAAGACTACTCAAGCCAATAAAACAATTGGACAAAGGGGGTATCATTATCTTTCTAACATATTATATAATTTATGGCCATTAGAAATAAGACAGATAAAACAAATTCACAAATTTAAAAAAAGTGTTGAAATATTCTTGCTATCCCTCAATAGAACAGAAGTACGTAATTTGATTGTGCCGTAAATTTTCACTCTTTTGTGATGTAACTTTATAATTTTAAATTGTGTTAAGTTTTAAAAATTGATCAGCTGTTAAATTTATGTATTTTAATGTAAATTAATGTTTGTAATTTCCAATGAAAGACTGTGATAATTACATTATATATTGTCACTACATTACACATAGTAATAAACATTATTATACACCATACACTACCTCATGGAGAGGCTTTTGTCTCTATGGGAACATATTCGGAGAGTTGATTTTCTAATACTGTATTGAATACTGCATGTGTGTAATTTTTATTATATTGTATTTCTGTAGTGTACTTTTGTCTGAATAAATTATTATATTATATGATGATGCTTGAACTCTTTCAACAATTATATTGGGGCAATATCATTTCAGAAGACCGCAATGGGGAAAAATACGAAATTTCTTATTTTTTGTTGTTTTTGCATCGAATTGGTACGTACTCCTAAAATATCATTATAATCACTTTTTCCAAATAACTTTTTTCTAATTTGCGGCCATGACAGTGTTCACGTGACTGATGTCAAAATTTTATTTTAGGTTATCGACCATGCAGGATTGGTCGCATTATATCAAATTTTTCTATATACTATAACTAAAAATCTTTCCCATATGTAGCGAACATTATGGTGGATACTGTATCATCGAAAATGGTTTGACCTGACAAGTTGCCCTATAATATTTATAACCCGAAATTCGGCAATAAAACTTCTATAATTTACTTTTGAATCTTTTCCTGTATATTAAATCCCAGCCCCCCCTCAACCCCACTTTTTCATGTATCCTATGTAAGTGTCGTATTTGGGCGTTGTTCGCAACCGTTTGTTGTAAAAAAGCTCAAAGCCCTAAGTACTCGAAAGAGAGGACTGGATAAATATTACAGAAAGTATTTTCACCACACCAATTTTCAACTTTAGTAATCGCATCTACACAATCAATATAAATAATGATTAATGAGAAATAGATAATACAAATACTTCAGTCTAAATAACTTGTTTTGTTCAGATTTAGTTGAATTTTGATTCACACTTTCTGGTCGTGGAGAAAATATAGTCTGTGACTCGATTAGAATGAAAAAAATCGATACCAATATCGATTTTTTTCGTTCTAACCTTGTTACTATTCACATACAATCGACAACAAAAGCTGTTTTTAATATTAATTTATCATTATAGGGTGATTCTGGAGGTCCACTAGTTCTTCAACGTCCAGATGGAAGGTATCAACTTGCCGGAACAGTTTCGCACGGTATTAAGTGTGCAGCACCTTATTTACCAGGAGTATATATGAGAACGCAATTTTTCAAACCATGGATAACGTCCATAACAGGTGTAACATCGCCATAGAGAGATACGCAGTCATTTTAGGAAAATTTTATGCGTTTCAAATGTTCGTTATCGAGATTTTACGGACAGATAATCTTATGATCGGGATCTAGTTTTACCAAGAGAACATTGCTTGGTTCATTACTAGTCATGGAATAAACGTGGTCTTGATCCTAAGCAAAGTAGACAAAAATATTGGTTGAGATATATTTTTAGAAGAGAAAATAGAAAATGTTTCCTTTTGATGTATATGTATAAATCATCAAAATGTATAAAAAAATCGTTTATTCAAAAATCTCCTCTGAATAATGGGAGTAAAATCATGAGAGTCAACGCCATCTTTACGATTTATATACAAATTTGAACGAAACAATAAAAAAATTCTGTTAATAAAATAAAATATAATATTTAAATGTAAATGTTCAATCTTTCTCGATGTTTAATTGCATCATTTGTTTGTTGTTACTGTGTTTGTTTGTAATTATGTATGTGTGTATTATTTATTGAAATTATTTGTAGAAACATATTATATTTTACTGTTATAATTATCTTTTATTGTCAAATCAAATCAAATTTACTGTCTCTACCCTTACTAAGTAGAATCTATTCAGATTAAAACAATTAGAAAAATCCCACTACCCAAAACATCTACTTGACACAGAACTGGAAGTACTACATATTTGTGATAAGAAACAAGAACTGGATTTCCTTGAAGAATTAGAAATTAGAAGACACTTAAGAGACCCCCACTATAAAGTCGGTAATGAACAGATAAACCTAGGGAGTTATCAACTTGTACTTGCGCTGATCTCAAATGGGAAAAAGATATCCAGGATACCCCCATACGGCTAATAATATCAAAGTTTTAATATTTGTGATATCATATCTTCTTCTTTTTTATATTAAAATATAAATATATATATATATATATATATATATATATATAAAGAAAGCAAAAAGATGTTTCTGTTGTTTATCGACTGTACTTGATTAAATATATATATATATATATATATATATATATATATACAAGCAACAAAGAGATTAGTGGGTATTGCACGCAAATAGAAAAAGGGGCTACTGAAAAGAGTGGTAACCGCAGACATCCATGTTTCTGGCTCATTAGCCGTCCTCAGTACGGTACAACCAAGAAAGGGTGTGAAACCTGGGAGCAAAGGTGTCGAATGAAACATGAGAAAATATATATTAAGTTAATAACAAGTTAGGCCATGAAATGTAACTTCCGTCATTCAGACAATGAAATTAGTATCGAGACAATTGTCAATTCCTTAGAATTTTTAATATTATTTCCATATATTCTGTAATTATCTTGAAACAGCTAGTTTCCTTTAAAATAAATTAAATTAGTTTCATTATTAACATGAAAAGTGAATAAACGTGTTTGAGACTCGCTCCGCAATTAAATCAAATTTGAAAAATCACCAAAGTTTCAAAAATCAATTATATTAACTATTGACTTTTAGTGACAAAATAAACTTTTATGGTAATTGATTTAATGTATTTGAATTATTATTGTTCGTCGGGGCCAAGTTTGTCAGAAAAAAAAACGAAATTGCCAAAGCCACGTCTACAATACCATCCCCACTTTTTGTGATTCATTCATTATTTCACTACTGGCGTTTAGGATTGTTGGCTGCAAAAATAAACGTGTTTATGAATGAATAGCCCCCTCTATTATATATTATCACTCCATGGTGTATACTTGTTTATAACGCTAATTTTGGTGTTTATTGACGGTTTAAATTTTACTAATTTCCAATCAGCCATTTTTAATTCCCAACTTTAGAGTCGTATAGCTCGATAATCTCTTAAGATCTACATTATAAAAAAATTGTCCAATAAATCAGTTTTGTGAAAAAGGTGATCAAAAAAATAATAAAAAGAAATGAAGGTAGTCAAAAAGTATATTTTTTTATTTTACAAAAAAATGTTGTTAATGTTCCTAATGTGGAACAATGGCCTACAGATTTATACGTGGCATTCTGCTAAACAGTTCCGCTTCTTATTAACACATAGGTATGTACTACATTTTGTACAATAAAAATATGTTTTACTACGGTGAGGTTTTTTGCATCGTTTCCTCTGTTCTTTTTCACAAGGAAAGTGTGCTAACTGATCTTTCCTAATAGTCTGGTTCACAAGTCTCATTTTCCTCAGAACCTAAACCGGACCACCGAAAACTATGATTTTGGTCTCATTCGATACGGAATGGCATCTAGAACATTCTATCAAAGTTGCAAGAGGGGCTGAAAAAAACTCAAAAGTTATAAACAATAAAGTAAAATATCTCAAAAACTATTCGAGATAATCGAAATTTGGAAAAATATCCTTGAAGAGCAGGAAATATCCTAAAAAATAAGTCCTACCTCCCGAAACTGTACCGACTATCTTTATAATTTCAATTTAGCGGCGAAAATAACTGTAAAAATACAAGAAAAAAATAGGAAAATCATATACTAAATGCTCATTGTTCCATATTAGGAACTAATACAATTTTAAAAGCAAATGATCACTGTTCCTGAATTGGAATATTGAAATTTTTTGACGAAAGAAACTCATACATGAAAAAATATTTACAAATTTTATTTTGAAATTTTATTATACTGGCTAATAACTCCCCTGTTTTTATTTTTATGTCCTATACTGGGCAAAAACTGATACATAAACACTACACTTGTTCTATACATCAGCAGAATGGAATTCTGAATGGCCGCTTTGACAATTTTTCTCCACTATTACTAACTAGATGGAGCAAGAGGTTGGTTGGCTTTTGTGAAAAAAATTAGTGTTCCAACTTTGAACCAGGAGTATATTATGAAAAATTGAACCATATTATATTTTTCCTATTTAGATCGAGCAGTAGATTTCAATGTTTCTATCCCGGAACATTAGACGTTACATTCGACGTTAAGAATTTAACGAAGGACGTAAAGAGTTATTTTTACTATCTCTATCATCTCCCAACTTTTTAGTATGAACTCCTGGGACACCCTGTATATGGCCCAGTAGAAGAAGTTCCTGAATAAGATAAATTTGAATTTTACAGAAAACGACAAACAGAACTAGACGAGGCAATAACGAATCAACAATAATTATGATAAATTGGAACAGCAGAGTAGATAATGATGAAAACAGAGAAAATAACGGCGAACCACAATAAACAGAAACGGGATAAAGATGATTGATTACTGTAGAAACCCACTTTCGCAGCAAAAGAGAGAAATGCCAAAATTCTGATAGACTATATAGTATATACCCATAGTTTAATGAAAATTGAAAGTACAAACGAGAAAAGAAGCAGAAGTGGGAACCTATCACAAATTAGTGACAGTACAATTGGAAGTGAATCTTGGGAGTTAATAAAAATCCTCAATTATATGGAACCGTTAAATTACATAAAATATCGAAACCAATTGGACCTGTATTAGTTTCTTATGTTAATAGTAATAATATAATAGAGAGGGCTATTCATTCTTAAGGCACCGACGAACCAAGATAATCCAAATACATTAAATTGATTAATTTAAAATTTTATATTCTCACTAAAAGTCATGAAAAATACTCTCTAGTCGTAATGACGCTCGTATAAACAAACCACGTTTAACATTATTTATTACGATACTACAGCATATTCGAAATTATCGTCGAGTGCACTCTGACGATATTTGCATCTCTCTTTATATGGTAATTAAACAAGAACAAAACTACTAAATAGATTACCCTTTACACATAAAACAGGTACTAAGATATTGAGCAATGTTGCCACTTTTAGTTATAACCATAAATGTATCAAGGTTACAACAAATACTTGTTCAAAATTTATATAAGAATACGCCTTCATCAAGTAAAATTCAAGTATTGTTAATTAATTTTGAAAGCAGCGACTCAAATGCATAAATTAGCATGACTTTTTTTATTTGCATAACTTATTAACACATTTTTAATTAAACTTCTAACTTCATTTTTCCTGCAACTGAAGAGACTTTGTAAATATGGCAAAACAGTGGAAGTGTCCGCAAGTGTGCTTAGAATGTTACTAGACAATTGGGGCAAGAAAAAATCAAAGCAAACATATCTATTTCATTTGTTAATCTGAGGTCTTATGCCGTCAAAATGCAGACAGGAGAACTTTTTATAACTGTTAAAAATGTGCCAACTTTATATGTATGTCGCACGCGTTTATTATTTGCAAAACGTACATGAATGAATTTAATTAATAGTTTGATATGTTTTCAATTATTCATTGTAGTCAACCTGATTTAAAATGTCAAATTTTTATTTTTGTTTATAAATTTAGAACATAGGTTTGTTTCATAGTTATTTTCTAACATAGTACCTATAATAAAAAGAAACTATCAATTCTGAAGGTTTTTCTTCAATGAACTGTCAAAAATTAGTTTTTGTTTTTAAACAATCGAAATTAAAATGGGGTATGCCATGCACAGGTGTTTGCTAAATTTTTTACCACACAGTCGGAGGGTTAACAGTAGGTTAGCAATGATTTGGATATAAATGATATTGATTTGTTTTTGAAACAGAACTTTTATACATTCAGAGCCTCTATTCATTAAATTCCTTTCCTCTTTTTTCACCTTGCATACTTCAAATAAGATCAACTATCCCATAGGTATTGTAGTAATAATGACGATAATAATAATAATAATAATAATAATAATAATAATAATTATAATAATAATAATAATAATAATAATAATATTGTTTATTTAATAAATTAAACATTAAATATTAACAAATGGATTGAAATTAACCCAATAGATAGACACCATTACGAAAACTCATCTTCAAAAAAGATACATTTACAAAAATTAGGGCTGTTAATGCCGAACTGGTCAACTTTGTCAATGACGGAAGTACACTTTAAGATCTACACTTGTTAACATATGCAGCAGCTACTACAGTTCTAAAGCAAAATAAACAACTATCAAAAGCAAACCAAACAAATCCAAAGCGTAAACCCAATTGGCAAATAAGACTTGAAAGAAAAATAAGTATAGTAAGTAAGGACATTGGACTACTAACGCAATACTGCAGAGGAAACAAGACAGACCAAATTCTAAAAAACACTCAACATCTGATTAAAAATAAGGAAAGGAAGGAAGCACCCACAGAAGTATTAGACACACTAAAACAGAAATTGGCAGTTTATTCCACACGACTTAAGCGATACAATGAATTCTGTACGAGGAAAACACAGAACACACAATTCAATAGAAACGAAAAATCATTTTGCAAACAATTAGAAGGACATAAAGAAACTCAAATAGTACCCCCAGAGACACACGAAATAAAACATTTTTGGGAGAACTTATGGTCACAACCGAAACAACACAATGAATCAGCTGAGTGGATCAAAGACGAGGAACATAAACACACCTACACAAACAGATCATGAAATAACAATAGAAGAATTAAGACAAACTCTGAAGAAAGCACACAATTGGAAGGCCCCTGGAAATGATCACATTCATAACTTTTGGTACAAACAATTCACATCTATACATCAACAGTTGACAATACAAATTAATAGTGTCATAAAGGAGCCGCACAAAATGCCGAAGTTTCTCACTCAAGGAAAAACTTTTATTATTCCTAAAAATGATGACACCAGAAACCCAGCAAATTACAGACCTATTACATGTTTACCAACCCTGTACAAAATAATCACAGCAATAATTACATTGAAAATTGACAAACATTTAACTGAGAACAACATCCTCGCAGCGGAACAAAAGGGCTGCAGAAAAAATAGCCGTGGATGTAAAGAACAACTAATAATTGACAGCATTATTATGAAACAAGCAGAAAAACAGCAGAGACACGTTATCACCTGCCATATAGATTACAAAAAAGCATTTGATTCCAGTCCCCACAGTTGGCTTCAAAAAGTTCTGGAAATATATAAAATAGACACTTACATTCGTGCCTTCTTAAAGGTAATTATGCTGATGTGGATAACAACAATACATTTGAACACTGGTGAAGAACAAATAGAAATAAAAAATATGAAGATTAGAACCGGAATATTTCAAGGTGACTCACTTAGTGCCTTATTGTTCTGTCTCAGTCTCAACCCTCTTTCTAGTACTCTCAACAACACGCCATATGGATTTAAAATCAAACATCAAAAGTCTGTACAACACACAATTAACCATCTGCTATATATGGACGATATAAAAATATTCGCACAAGACGAACAACAAATGAAATCACTGTTACGCACAACGGAAAAATTCACACAGGACACACAAATGGATTTTGGCATCGATAAGTGTAAAATGCTGCATATGTACAGAGGAAAACATAAACAAGAAAACACAACAGAAACACTTAATCATGAGATACTCCAAAACATGGACCCAGAAGATACATACAAATACCTAGGGTTTGAACAAAACGTAAATATTAACCACACTCAAATTAAACAACAACTCAAAGAAAGCTTCAGACACAGACTGAAAATTATTCTCCAATCAAAACTTAATTCTAAAAATATCACAAAAGCCATTAATAGCTACGCGATCCCCGTATTGACCCACTCCTTTGGCATTATTAAATGGTCCGATACGGATTTAGAAGAACTTAATCGCCTCTGTAGAACTGAACTCACAAAACAACGGAAATTACATCCCAACTCTGAATAACAATGAATAGAAAGGAAGGTGGGAGAGGACTTATAGACATACAAATGGTACATCGCACTCAAAATGAAAAATTAAGATCGTACTTTCTAAACAAAAGTAACTCGCTACACCAAGCAATAGTCAAGGCAGACAAAGAATATACACCACTTAATCTAGGCAGAAATGTAGTACACGAGGAACCACTAAACATCGCACAACGTAAAAAATATACATGGGCAGGTAAAACTTTACATGGGCAACACTACAAATTATTGCAAAATCCAGAGATTGACACAAAACTCTCATATAAATGGTTACAAACCGGACTACTATTTCCAGAGACTGAGGGTCTTGCCCTTGCCATACAAGATAAAGTTATAGCTACTAAAAACTATCGAAAATACATAATTAAGGAAAACATAGAGTCGGACCTATGTAGAAAATGTCATCAATTTCCAAAAACAATAGAACACATCACAGGAGGGTGCAAACTTCTTGCAGGAACACAGTATACTGAGAGACATAACACAGCAGCAAAAATAGTTCACCAAGAGCTTGCTCTGAAACATAAATTAACCCAAACTGAAATACCATACTACAAATACACACCAGAAAAAGTTCTTCAAAATGACAAGTTCAAATTATACTGGGACATAACCATACACACAGACAGAACAATTATTTGCAATAGACCAGACATAACCCTAATGGACAAGGATGAAAAACATACATATTTCATAGACATCGCAATACCAAATGACAATAATGTTATACAGAAAGAAACTGAAAAGATTGAAAAATACACACCCTTAGCCGAGGAAATGGAAGAAGTTTGGAAACAGGATAAAATTTCAATAGTTCCAATAGTTATGTCGGTTACAGGTATAACAACTAAATCATTTGCACAACATTCAAAAACAATCGACCTTCAGCCTATAATTACTCACACAAACATACAAAGAGCCGTTATACTACAGACAACTTCAATAGTAAGAAAATTTTTGCAATAGAAAGAGGATGTGACTTGGCTTAGGCCCGTCACAAAATCTTAAATAATTACGGAACCAAGTTTCGAGCAACTAGCATAATAATAATAATGATAATAATAATAATATTCTTTATTTAATAATTTTTTTTTACAAAAATAATGTAATAATATAAAAATATAAACATTAATAAACATTCATAATCACAGAAGTTGTTCTATACAACTTGTACATGATTTACAATAATAATAGATGTATTGCACAAACAAATCTGTTACAAGATAAATTATATAATCTAACTTAAAACAAGTACAATAAAATGGAAAAACCTGCAAGAAATTGAATTCTTGAATAGGTTGAAAAGATGCAGGATTATAAATATAGATGGTATACGGAATTAATCTAAATTGTAAATATAGGATTAAATGTAGGTACATAATCATTATTAAAAAGTAATAGTAGTTATAAAAAGTGAAGGTAAAACTATATGGGAATATGACAAGTGTCTTAAATATCATTTTCACTTATATACAAACAATACACGGACATCCAAACGAACAAATACAGCCCCACAATACCATGCAGACCAATCCAACATACCGCAGAAAAGAATTAGCATATCACAGATATATTGAATAAAAAACACTTCTCTCCAATTGAAGTAGGTACTATATCATGAAGGGGCATTCGATTTGTACATTTATGTCATCCCGGGAAGTTGATTTGATATAATATCTCTATTTATTTTTAAATTGTTTGATATTATGCAATTCTAAGATATGTTGAGGAAGGCGGCCATAAAGTTCCGGGCCTAAAAATTTAAAATTCTTCTGCCCAATACTTTTCGAAGCTGGTGGAGGTAAGTAAGTGTTATGTTTCTGTCTTGTACTATATCTGTGTTCATTTATTATCAAAGTGGATTTAGTTTTATGCTGTTCGACATTCAGGTTCAGGAAAAATAACTGTCTTGGATCCAAGATTCCAGTTTCAGAGTAGAGAAGATCTGAAGAGTATTTGCTTGATTTGCAATATAGGATTTTGATGAGCTTTTTCTGTACTATCATTAAATTATTAAGTGTAGTTTTTCCGACTGCCCCCCAAGCAACTATGCCATAATTTATATGCGACTCTACTAATGCGTGATATACTGTCATCAGTTGAGTTTTATTTAAAATATATCTGAGGTTTTTCAGTTTATGAATTGAAAAATGAAGTTTTTTGATAACATGTGCTACATGTTCATTCCACCTGAGATGACTGTCAATTATCACACCAAGGTACTTGAATTCAAGAGTGGAATTTATTGAGAAATCATCAGAAATGTGTAGTGTACTGAAAGACGGTAAAGTAGACTTATTAATGGAAAGTGGAAGAAACAACGTTTTACTGGGGTTTATAGTCAGCAATCGACTTTGAAACCTTGATTTTATGATCTTCATATCCTCTTTAACTTGTTCTTTCAAAGTGTTCCATTTTTGAGCCGAGTAGAAAATTGCTGTATCGTCTGCATACGTGATTATTTCCTTTGGTTATGACTTCAAATAAATCATTGAAATAAACATTGAACAGGATTGGTCCCAATACGGTTCCTTGCGGTACTCCATACTCTATTGCTTCGAATTCGCTGTAGACATTTTTTAGTTTAACTTTTTGCGGTCTATTCAAGAGATAGCTTCTGAACAAGTCTGAAGTTTTTCCTCTACCAGAATTTTCAAGCGATTCAATAAATAGGTTGTGGCTAACTGTATCGAACGCATACGACATGTCAAGAAAGACACAGAGGGCAGGCTGGCTATTGTCTAGAGCTGAATACATTTCTGAAGTTAATTTTAATATGGCGTCTTGGGTGAAAACACCGTTTCTGAAACCATGTTGTTTTTCTGAAATTATTTCGAATTTATCGAGAAACGAAACCAACTGTTTTTTTAATATTTTTTCGAATATCTTTGAAAAGTTTGTTATAACTGAAATTGGTCTGTTGTTGATAATTTCTTCACTGTCGCCACTTTTGTATATGGGAAATACAATTGTTCATTTGAATGCTGCTGGAAAACTCCTTGTTGTATACATTTATTGATTACATCAGCTAGTGGTGCTGCAATTATTTCAGCGACTTGTTTAATGGTTTCAGACGTCAGGTGATCAATTCCTGGTGCCTTTCTAGATTTCAGTTCTGAAATTATTGTTTTTATTTCGTCACTGCTCGTAAAAAAAAAGAATTTAAAAGCAGGTGGCGTCTTGGGGCAATATATTCAGGATCGGGGTTGATTTCTTCTGCAAGCTACTTTCCCACTGTGACGTAGGGTTTATTCATAAGATCTGCAATTTCTTCTAGATTGTCGATAACTTTTCCTTCCATTTTTATTCTATTCATTTCATTTTCAGGCCTCCTCGATTTAGAACCAATTTAATTTTTTGAATCACTACCCGCCTGATTTACTTTATTTTTATAATACTCAATTTTTGTTTTCTTTACCATGGAAGATACTCTATTTCTGGAAGATTTGTATAATGATTTTATTTCTTGATTGGTTAGATATTTAAGCAGCTGCTATAGTCTCAACAATATTGAAAATCCAGTTTCGTTGCACCAGCTGTCTTGGGGGTAATCGTCGATGCCATATTTGGAAAGAACGTCGCCAAAAATTCCCCTGATAAGATTTTCAGTTCGTTTGCTGGAAATGTAAGGGAAAACTCCTGCAGATTACTTTGATATACAGGTACAGGTGCATCAGATATCCGGGGGGTGGTCGCTGATGCCGGATTTGGAATCAGAGACCTGGTACGTTCTCGGGTGATAAGTTTAGTTTCATTCGAGAGTGAATTTCAGGGGAAGCATCGGGAATTAGATTCATCGGCAATCCTGATCTCCAAGTGGGTGCCGGTTTAGTTTGAAAACCGTATTCAGGATTAGCGACCCAGAAAAAATCCTCCGAGAACACGATTTCAGCCTATACCAGGTGTTTATAACCAAGTTGTGAATTATTTCAGGAAATGCATTTTTTCGAATACATTGTACACAAATGCAGTTTCGTATTTTGATACAAAGTACGTACATTTTTTCCGTCCGGAACTCAAGTTTATGCTTAATTTCCTCGTCTATATGTGTATTATAAATTTTCTAAAATATTATAAGTAAAATTATTTTCTTAGGAACGTTCTTAATTAGATATAACGCAATTCTCGCGACAACTATAATTACACAATGAAGATAATTTCTTTATCAACTATGAACCTGCAGATAAAACGGTCTTGGGGATAACATCCCGAATCCCACGCGCTACCAACTAGGATAAAAAAACATATAAGGAATCCGAAGGACGCCCACACAAAATATTATCCTATAACGATTCTCGCCGTTCCTTAACGAATGCGCACGATTCCAGAGCATATAACAAAACGTCGGGTTATGGATCGGAAAGAAATTGCAACGTAGAACACAATTGGGTTATTGTCAGGATAGTGGCAAGTGGCTTTGTTGGAAAATTTTCAGTTGATTTTTGTGAGTTATTTTGTGAAATCAGTTTTTTTAAGGAAAAAAAGTAAGTATTGAATGTAACTTATTTAGTATTGGAGTGAGATATTATCATTTTTACTAAAAAAAATTCAATTTCAATTAAGATATCAAGTGAAAACGTCCCTAGAATTGTAAATTATATCAGTAACCAGTTAAATAAATTCGTGAATAGTCACTGAGAGTTACGAAAATACATGAAGCGTATCTGAACACTAAATCGGTATACTACAGTAAAATAACGTATTAATTAATTATTACCTAAATAAATAGTGAGATGAGAAAATCTCGAAATAGATCGACTTTTGATACGTATTCACTATATTTTTTAAAAGAATAATCTATGATGCAGGATGAAAAAGCTTTGAGTGGTGGCGTCAACAACAGTCTTTTAATTCAAACACCTCAGTTTCTTTCAATTGCTGAGCCGATTCCAAAAATGTATCACAAAATATTGATAATTGCTTCGATATCATAAAAATATCATCGTCGGAATGACAGAAGTTACATTTCATGTGATGCCTACCTGATGGTTAATAATTATTTTTGGCTAGACCAAGAATAAGTGACCTTGATTGACTTTATATATTTATACATATTAAGACAAATAAATTGTCTTAGAAAATTTTAGATAGAATAATGTACCAAATAACAATATATGATTTTTAAAATGTTAGATAAACTTAGCACACATCGTAGTAATTTAAAAAAATAACTAAGTAATTAATCAGAAGTAAAGATTTTAAAATTGAAAAGAAATCAAAAAAAACATACCTTCACAAGCTATTGACCAAAGTCTAGGAGTCTCAAAGCTTTATTCAGTGATTGTAAATTATTTTATATATTACGTAGGATTTTAATTATAAGACGGTAGAGTAATTTACCCGAACATACAGAGTATGTTATAAAATTTATATTTTCCCCAGTACGGATGACAAATGGTAACAAATTAAGGTTATACAAAAAAATCATTGATGAGTAATGAGAAAGAATAGTTGTTCTATGTCTAATGATTGTCTGATTCTTTGCGGTTTCCAAAATATGCAAATCCAGGCGTCTAAAATGATAGAAAATAGTGTCATTAAGAAAATTTTGAAAGAGCTGACAAGAATTAAAAATTTAAAAGAAGTCAGAAATTTTTCTCAAAAAAGATATAATTATTACAATAGGAGTCTTTTAAACAGACACTATTTATAAAAAGAAAGCAAACTGAATGGACATGTTTTGCATTTAATGGTAGAAGATAATTCCCAAAATTTTAAAGAGAAGATAAGAAAAGGTAAATCGTACATACCGTATACATTGGGTTACTGAGGAATTGAATAATTTCTTAAAGAGGATTTCCTTTATAAAGAGTGTTTGACAATAAACTTCAAGGTAACAAATCTTTATAAATATGTTGTCGGAGAGAATCATCATATTTATTGGAAAGTTTAAAATAATTGAATACATAGTAATAAATATCGTAAACGATTTGCTTGCTGTTGAGTCTGTATGCTTTGCATTTAAGTTTACAATAATTAGATACAGTACAACTTTATTTGACATAACTCCGTTTTTTTTATTGTAGTATTTATCATTGTAGGTTTATAGGTTAAGCTTCTTCTCTTTTATTTTCGTAGAGAGAATGCATTCAATCTACTACTTCTAACATTGACCTATCTTTAAATTTCTCATCGATATTTATTGTGACTTAAATTTGGTAATCCATTCCTTAAAAATTTCAAACTTAACTAATTAATAAACATATTTTGGAATTAATTAGTTTGTTTTTTTGGAGTAGTTTTGTTGGGTATTGATATAGTGAAAGTCTGACACAGTTGGAGGCCATAGGTCTGAAAAGTTGAAATATTGAACCCGTACGCCCAGAGAGAAGAAGCAAAGAGTTCTAAAATAAGATAGACAGTTACATAAAACTAAAATTTGAATCTATATCAAACATTATTATAGCCGGAGCACATAAATTCATAAAAAAATTCAAATTCAATCAAATACATTGTTTGTTAAAGCCCAAGTGTGACAATTTATGATTTGACATTGACAATAACCAAAATTTCATATTAATTTTTGAAATTTATATTACAATAGAAATAAATATCGTCGCAATATGTATATGTATATATATATATATATATATATATATATATATATATATAATCGAAGAAAGATACTTGCCAACTTATTTGTTTATTGTCATATTGTTTTTTCAGTTTTTCGTTGATATGTTTAAAAGAATTTATTTTAAAAATGTACAACTTTACCGTCCTTTAGGGATCACTACATCATCCCCTCTTGGAAGAGAAAAATTATCTTTTTAATTTTTCGATATCACCTATACCTATAACAGATTTTATTGAATGTTTTTGTTTTGTTTTTGTTTACTAAACACTACTTGTTCGTTTATAAACACACTTCACTTGTTTACAATTGCTTCCGGTCGTTGTATCTATACATACGATTCTTATGAACTATCTGTTGTTTACTGTCTGGAGATGTAATCTCACAATTCACGCCCTTCATTCCCGTTATTTTAAACGGACCTAAATAATGTGGATCAAATTTATTTCTCCCCTCATTTTTTAAAATAACTAATTCCCCTATTCTAAAATTTACAGGTGAAGAATCCTTTTCACTATTACTGACTCTACTTAATTTATTATTTATTAAAAACTGTCTGGCTCTATCATAAGCGTATTGTAACTTGTACTTTAACTCTTTATCGTATCTTCCAAATTGTAACACGGTTCAATTTTTACATTTAAAAATTCTGGCAAATTGGGTTTTCTCCCGTATAATAACTCAAAAGGAGTGTATCCGTGATACGTGTTTGGTGTTGTATTATAGCAATATACAAACGTGTTTACAAACTCGCACCAGTTATCACTATAATCTTTGATAAAGTTTCTTATATACTCGTTAAATTTTCTATGTAATCTTTCACAACTGCCTATTGCTTCGCGATGGTATGCTGTTGAAAAATTATGTTTTATATTTAAAAGTTCCGCTAAATTCTTCATTATTTCGTTCTTATATTCAGTCCCTTGATCTGTTCTTATCTCCTTCATCAGTCCGTAATTCGGTATAAAATTGTCGAATATTGCTTTTGCTATAGTGTGTGCTTCCTTATTCTGAACCGATATCATAACTGCGTATTTAGTTAATTCGCATAATATTGTAATACAGTAACGATTCCCGTTGTTACTTTTTACGGACGGACCTATTGTGTCTATGTAAATAATAACAAACGGTTTTATAGATGTATCTGTGATGACAAATTTATCTTCATGATTAGGCTTCGCTTTATTCACTTAACATTTATGACAATTCTTTACATACTTCCTTACATCATTCTCCATGTTTCTCCACTTGAAATTTGCTCTTAGTTTCTTTAATAATCTATTATTTCCTACATGTCCTCCAAACATTGGATCGTTGTAGTATTTTTATAATATCTTCTGGATCTCTTCTTTTTGCTTTACGGTTTTTGGTACTTCGCATATACATACTTGAATACTTTTTAACCTTTGGTTTCCTACTTCTATAAATTCTTCTACTGTGCACTTTTTGAATATATCATCATTTGTATATATTTTCATTCTTTTTACTTCATTTTTTACCGATAGCTCTTCAAGCTTTTCCAACGTTCGTCCTAAGTCGAAGTTGTCTAATCCGGTATTTAAGGCTTCACTAAATTTATTTTTGATCCGGATGCTCATCCTTAGTGAGATACGGTTATTTTCAAAGTGTAAAATTGGTAATTTATGTGCCTCAAGATTATTTGAAACATTTACAACTGCAGGTTTTCGTATTGTTACTTCCTTTGTTTCTACGTTATTCCTTTGATCCTTTTCTGTTTGAGCGTTTTCTTTTTGCATTTGTGCTCTTGTGATTGCCAAGACATTTGAATTATTTATGTATAAATCCTTAAATTCTTCTATGGATATTCTCGATATGCTATCCGCGTAGTTCGCTATACCTTTAACATACTGTATTTCAAAATCGTATTCTTCTAAATCGATCAAATTTCCAATTTTTCCTAGACAATGTATTTACCTCTCAATTGATTAAAACTTTTATAAAATTGTATCCAAAATTTTCGGATTAGTTTCGTTATTTTCCTTATATGTTGATTTGTTCCATCCTGTATGTATTTCAAACTGATTCTTCCTTTGTTCTAATTCTTTTAAACTGTACACGTTGTCATTAATCATTAATGTATGTTCAATTATCTTAGCTTTAGCTCCACTTTCTCTCGCCTGTTTCATGTATCTTATTAGTTGTTTTCTCTGTTCCAATATATCTTTTGAATAATTTTCATCAATATATTTTTGTTCCTTTTGATTTGTTCGTTCCGTTCAAAGTCTCTACTCTCTTATTCACATCTTTCATCATTATCAGTACTGGTCTATTTCTGTTACTGGTTTTATTTCCTAATCTTTTACATTTCAAAATATCTGTTTTAACATCCACTGTGTTATTAAGCTTGTTCATTACATCTTCTAATTTGTTTTCTAGTTGTTCTTCATCTTCTTCGTTTTCTTCTTCTATACCATGTATTATTAAATTCTTTTTTCCAAAATTTTTCTGCGTCTGTGTCATGCTTCCTTCCAAGAATTCTGGTTTTTTCTTTTAGTTCCTTATTTTCCATCCTTAAATCGTAGTTTTCCTTCTTTAGCTGTGCTATTTGTCTACTCATTTCTTCAATTTTCTCTTCTATCTTACATATTCTCACATTATTGTTTACTCGATTATTGTAATTTCCATTATTATTGTATTTCCTATCTTTATTAAAATTTTCGTATGTGCCATAGTTGTTTCCTTGATTATACTGTCGAAATGTTCTTCCCGAATGATTACCGTTATAAAATCCTCTGTTGTCTCCTCTCCGATGATTATTCCTTAAGTCAAGGTTTGACTTCCTGAAGAAATTCCTGTTATCCTTCATGTGTAAGACTTGTTGTTGTCCTACTATACCTCCTACTGAAACCAATTTTGATAGTACCTCTTGTGTAGTTTCAAAACTTCCCGCTGCAGTTATTGTTTTGCTTGCATCCGTTGCGGCATTCGTAGTTACTGCCTTAATCGTTGCTTCCTTAGTATATTTTTCGGCTAGTCTTTCGGGCATCCCATCCGATATGTATGCTAATTTTTCTATTTCTTTTGCATACTGTGTTACATATTTTCCATTATCTCTTACTTTACCAAGTTTCGCTAAGAGCTTGGATTGTCTCCTCTTATCCCCGTTTTTAGTTTATTCTTGATGTTTGCAATGGAGTTTTCCGTCGTGATTAAACTTCTGGCTTTTCCCGTTAGTCTCGTTTTGATTAGTAGAATAGCATTTTCCACGTTACCAGTCGCCTTTATTTGTAGTAAATCTAATGAGTCTAAGAATGACTGTAATTTGCTTGCTTCGCCATTAAATTCGTTCGGTAAAACTTTACTCGCAAAATTAAAAAAATCATTTATACTTGTCGCCATTTTCAACTGTTTGCTTATTGCTTGTAATACAATAGTGTCAATTTCCTCAAATATAGAGGTAGGTATGTTGATAATACAATTTAACGCTTGAAATGCCCTATTAGCTTTATCCCTAATCCTACTTGAATAATTTTTACAAGTCTCCTGTTGTACTAAACTTAAATTTTTCCAATTTTTGGCTATTACCTTAGCAAAATTATTATAAAGACCTACTATCTTTATCCCTAATCCTACTTGAATAATTTTTACAAGTCTCCTGTTGTACTAAACTTAAATTTTTCCAATTTTTGGCTATTAACTTAGCAAAATTATTATAATGTATATGTATATCTTCCACAATTAATCGTAACTTATCTTCAAAATCTTCCCACGTTATTGACATTTAAAAATTCGTTTATAAGAATAGAATGCATAAGTACTTACAATTATTTTTACACGGTGAGAGTTCCTGTTGTCTGCTTTGCAGCAATGCCTCGGTTGATAACCCTTTTCAACGCTCTTCGGTGCGTTTTCCATAATGACCAAACAAATTTTAAAATGAAAGCTATAGTTATAATATATAATAAAACCATTATGTGCATCTCAAAACTGTCTTGCTGTACCATGAAAGTGTTGTTGACAATTCCCGTTTCCTTTGCCTCTTGCTTGGTTGATGAACCTCCAATTGTTTCTCTTCTCCAAGGTCCCAAATTTAGATAGAAAACCATATAGTTCCACTTGACCTTACCATTTATTTTGCAGGATCATCTACCCTTATACAATTAATTGTACCATAATTTTTCCATCGCAGGATGAAATTTTACCATTTACTTGCAGGATAATTTACCATAACCATTTGTTACCATTATACCATTAACTTTGCAGGATAATTTACCATAACCATTTTATAATTACCATGTCCCATTAGTTTGCAGGATCGCCATGTAGTGGCGATTACCATTATACAATTTATTTTTTCCATTACCATTTCCATTTTACCATTTACTTTGCAGGATCGCCATGTGGTGGTTACTCAGTAAGTGTCCCCCGTATACTTTACGTTTACCATAAAGGCATATTATCTTTGAGGAAAACACTTACCTAGTAACCGGTATTCCGGAGTAGAATAAACGACATCACTTATACAAAATCACTGGGCTCTTTTAATACATTTAAAAATACACAAAATATAATATCAGTTGACTTATTCAGACTACCAATAACAATTAATGATCCTGGTTCGTTATACTTTCATTTTATAGGAAATGTACGTACGCTGTACTACATGCCTGACCTTCGTCTATTAATTGAACGTGTCTGTTTACATTTTAACTGGAACGTGCTTCCACACATAACTAACATTGACCTTCCTAGATTAACGCTCGCTAAATATTGTAATTAATATTAACCTAAATTTTAAATCTTTTTTCTAAGCTAATGTCCTTTTGCCGTTACCGTCCTTTAGGGATCACTACAAAATCATTGTCGGTTAATTTATTTTCTTAACCAGAAGAGCAGGAATACCTAACATATACACATAAGACCTACACCTAAAAATTTTCCTCAACACACCCCTCTAACTGACGTAACCCCATAACACAAGACCTCTCATTACCAACGACAACTGGTAGCAGCGGAGGCCGAAGCCAGCTCTTTCGGATATTTCTTACAGGATCCGTCGCCTCCTGTTTCCCACGGAATCGTGGGTGGTGACAGCCAGCTACGCTGCCTCCTCGGTCCATTAGGGACATTTTGACAGCAGAGTTTTTTAGGTTATTACAATTGGTGATAGAATTTTTTTTTATTTATTTAGGATCATAGTGGAATCTATTGATTATTACAGTGGTGACAGCGGTTTTTTTAGTTTTATGTCGAACAGTTTTTTTAGGTTATCACATTTGGTGACAGAAGTACTTAGGTTATTACATTTTGGTGACAGCGATTCCTAGGTTATTACAGTGAAAATATCATAGGTATTACAACTGGTTATTACAGTGAAAATATCATAGGTATTACAACTACTCCGCCTATTCAGCCATCTTCTTATTTTCAGTCCAAGCTGTCATTTTGACATTCATAGAACAGGTATAATAATAATAAAGACTGAATATACGTTTAATAATTTCTTATAACTATTTTGGGAGAGTTAAATTTGCCACATCAGCTTTTATGTTTTCAGAATTTTCATTTCCAGAACGAGCCATTTTGGATTTTAAAAAAGCGCGCGAAATGCGATTAAATTACAGTTGAATTACCCGTGCGCCATGAATATCTGATAACATAACCGACAAATGTCAAAATATTTTGTTCTGTTCTTCACTATTAATAGAAACAGATGCCACAAGGGTGCGTTTGAGATTACGATCAGGGCACGTTCCAATTGCACAAATGCGTTTGACTGGAAAATGTGGTATTTGTGGCATTGTTGGTCCTTTACAAGAAATTCAGCAGCACTTCATGGACACACATGTAGAAATAGAAAACCATGAAAACATCCCTGGAAACACCGATCTTGGGGATCAAGATTGTATTGAAAATAGTAAATAGAATACAAGGTACTACATTTACAATTGTTATTACTTAGGTACTTATTACCCACGTATGTGTAGATGACCACTGAAATGTATTCATTCTTTTTCAGCTGAATATAATGAAGAAAATTCAGAAAGGAATGATACTCATTTACGATGGCCTGCAGAACATGTCCTATTACTTATTAGGTTAGTTGAAAATAAACAGGTTATGTTTAATACATCTCTAAAAAAGAATGTGTGGATAAAAATAACAAGTGAGATTACAAAACAGACAGCAAAAAAAATATACAAATGAGCAAGTTGACAATAAGTGGAAAGGGTTCATAAAGACCTACAACAATATAAAAGATTACAATAATCACACTGGAAATGGAAGAAAAACATGGGAATTCTATAAGGCCATTGATAGTTTTATGGGTAACAAACCCGAAATAACACCTTTCGCTACTTGCAGTTCTAATAGTGGCTTAAAAGAAAACAGTGGTAAGTTACAACACTCTTTATTTAAATTATACTAATAGCGTTTGTGTTTAATCTCAAAGCAGGTTCATCTAGTTGTAATGCTACCGCAAAATATGATGCCGGAGTACTAGAGAATCTAGATCATACAGTAGTGTCAAGCACAGCTACCACTAGCCGGTCATCCTTTACCTCAACATTGATGAAAAAACGGGAAAAGAAAGAAGACGGCCGAAAAACGACACACCGAGAAGCTTGCACGTTACGATGAATTTTTAAAACTATTCAAATTGTCTGTCAAGCATGAAATTGGGAAAAAAGTTGAATAGAAATTCGGTAATATGTGTAATATTACTGAATTTGTTATTCAATTTCTTTTAGGTTTAATAAGTTTTAGTGTTATGAGAGTTTTTTTTGTTGGGTTTAGGACTGTTCGTACTGAACTAAAATTAAACGTTTTGTTTGCACAATGACATTTTTTAAGCTCAAAATGTATTGGCCACCAATAATGTCTAGCTTTTGTCTTTAATAGTTTTATATTTATATTCTCATTAAATGTTTACATGTTCAATAATAAAACAATTCACATTGTCACTAAACTATTTAATGTTATCCATTTTAATCTGAGATAAATCAAATTCGCAATATTATTTCTTTTAGCGATTGCAGCTTGATTGTTTGCAGGATCAATAATTCCACTCTTTCCTGGATTCATCAATTGATCTTCTTATCAATCTGCATCCAGGTTCATATTCAACGGGATATAATTCCTAGTTTGGCATATATTATGTAAAATACATGCAGGTATTATGATCTGAGGTATAAAATCTAGTCGAACTGCCTCCAACAACTTAAGTCTCCTAAATCTATCTTTCCGTAAAGCAAAGGTCTGCTCTATCACTACTCGGTTTTTAGACAACTTTTGATTGAAATTTCTCTAAATATTTGTCAGATTACCATTATCTCGAAAAGGAACTATTAGCTTTAGACTCAACGGATATGTCTGATCTTCTAAACATGCACGCATCATGAATGGATCCGACCTCACCGGTATACCAGTCCAAAAATATTTTTTGTCATTACATATGCCTTGAAATAAAATGGAGTGGAAACCTCTACGATTTATATAAGCAGCTGGATTATCTTTTGGTGCTTTAATTGGAATATGACTTCCGTCTTTTTCTCCAACTATTCCTGGAATAATGATATATTTATAATGACATTAATGGTAGGTTCAGGATAAACTACCTACCTGGAGAACCTGTTCGACCCTGAAATCTATTTATTATCACATTTAGAAACACAATAATCCTGTAACTGGTGTTTACCTTGCGAAGTTTTCCACAAATTTTATACAAACTTCTCCATGCTGTAGATCGACTTACACCAAAACGATCCGCAACTCCCCTTAAAGTAAAAATTGAATATTAATAAGTACCTACGTGAGTCAGTATTTTTCATACGAACCTAAAACTTTCCATATTTGCTAAATTCCAAAGGTTAATTAACAGCTGTTTTTCAGCCGAGATTTCCGGATTCCCTACAGTAATCTTTTGCTCAGTAACTGAATGAATTTGTGAGAGTACAACAAATGTTGTTGGCGATATTCTAAAGTTGGATTGAAATTGCTTGTCTGAATAACTTGGTACAATGTTTCCGGCGTAATTCCATATTTTATTTGAAATTACTAGCACATCTAATTCATCGTCACTATCATCGACCTCAAAAATGAATTCAACGGCAAAACGTAAAACCAGCATCCGATTCATCACGATTCACACCAGGCACCAATTCACACGTTGTTAATAACAAGGGATTGAGGTTAAACAAAAATGAGGTTATGTTAAATGTCAATTCCTGTTCGAGTATAGAAAACGTTCAGAGCATACTCTAATAAAAAAACCGCACGCACTGACCTCCCTAACGAGCATAAATTCAAACGCACCCTTAATTATGTCGGTTATGTTATCAGATATTAATGACGCATGGGTGAAGATCCAATAATTCAACTGTATGTGATGTTTAAGAAGAAAAACATAAGTCATGCACCGCAAAACAATAGGGATATTTTGACGTAGCAAACCGATCCAAATCTGGTGAAAATTTGACATTTATCACATTTAAAATGTTCACCGGGTTTCAACTGGTTTGCTTCGCCAAAATAGCCCTTATGTCTACCTGTCTAGCCAACTTTATTTTGACGAAGTAAGTTTTAAAATGAAACACGTCAGATTTTTAAAATAAATTTTGGGTGTAAAATTATCTTACCGAATCCCCCACGTCCTTGAATTAATGTCCGGAAATTTTTCAAGCACTAGGGAGATTATAAGTGAAAAATATCATTGAAATATGGACCCAGCAGGGGAGTTATAAAGGATAAGATTGTATGTTTTCAAATGAAAAAATTAAATTACATCTAATGCAAGGACTTTATATCCCCTCTCAACATCCTTTATTTTATGTTTTTCCTATTTCTTGGTTGGAAAAGTGTGTTTGTTCAAGATTTTTATATCCCCTATGAATCATTTCTTTTAATTTAATTCTTATTTTGAAATCAAATAAGTGATAACGGTTCAATCAAACTACCCAAACGTTTTCAATTTCTCAACATTCAAGTATCCAAGACGATGCACTAGTGTTTCTAAACCTTACAAATCATACTCCTATCGATTCTTTCTTCTGTTTTCATTTTACAAATGCGTATTACTTCATGCCTCATTAATATTAATAGTTTCAGCTTAGATCTCATGATTAAGTGCTCCACTATTTTTAAAGTTATTTATTATTCTATGTACTATGCAGTTGGAACGAGTGTATAATAAGGTACAATCATTAAATGGTTATTTTAAGTAAAATTCTCTGAAACAAATTTCCTGAGAACATACCACGAGCAACGTGTAAGGATATTCACTATTTTGACCTACCCACTATAACTAATTTTAAAACAAATTTGTATAAGATATATCTTATCTTTTACCAATTTTTGGTATGTCGAATTTTGGGAAAATTTAAATTTGGGTTCTTTTTATCGAAAACTGTTTTTCAGTGTTTCAAGTATCCTGTGTGTATGTCTTCGTCGTCGTTATCGTCTACCACTTTTTGTAACTTGTCTTTTTAGCACGATAGAGCCTCCGGAGCAGTGGCGGCTAGTATATAAGCGCTGCAGTTCTACTTCTAATTAACAAAAATATTTCCTTTTATCAAATATAAAATTTGTTATATATTTTGTACGGCATTCGCATCGTCAGCTGTAAGCTATACGTAAGTAAAGTAGTATTTTATATAGCTGGGTCTATAGATAATGGATAGGTTAGGTTAGGTTAGATAGATAGGCAACTCAATATTAGAGCTTTGTTCACCAGTCACCGCGTTCTCTGGCGAGTGTAGTCAGAAATAAAGCAAAAGCGGGAAACGTACATTTAAAATTCAATTTTTTTCACTGGAACTGGAATATTGTTTAAGAATTCATGAAGAAAAAAAAACTATTCCACTACATACGTTGATTTACAAGTTAAATAATAATTAATATAATTTACAATATACAAATATGGCCTTCTCAACCAAAGTATATATAATATTTTTTTCACTACTAATGGCCGAACTAATACCGAAAGACCTTATTTTTACTTTAAAGTTAGTCTTTTCCCCTATTGGATATCAAAATATCATTTAGCTCGGAAAACCTGTTAAAGCATTGAATAAAATCATTGAATCTGAGGAGATTCAATAAACGTCGTTTCTACTATTATTTCAAATAGTTTTCAAATTTTTTGATCATTTCATTGTCTTAGGACATTTCCTGGAGTTTATTTTTCATGTTCATTTCATTAAATAAATAAAGTTTTAGGTTAATATTGAGCTACTTCTCATTAGACAAATGAGGTAAATAATAAGGTTTTCTCATGTCAGTAGTGAAAAAAATAATTATCACAGCTTTAATATTTAAAATAATGCCGGTACTCACATTTTCATAGTTGAGAAATCGATACATTTAAACAAGTGTCGCGGATAATACAGTTATAGTCTATAAAAACAAAAACTGGAGTGATCTGAAACGAAAAATTGAAAATGATTTAACGGTCTTGAAAAAATGGTTTGATTATCGCCTTTTGTCAATAAATTTCAAGAAAGTATATACACCTCTTAGTAGTTACAAAACATCCCTTCCTAACTACGACATTAACATACAAGCAAATTGCACAATACGTCGTGAAAATAAGATTAAATATGTGGGTTTTATATTGGATAGTCAATTAAGATGGGATGAACATATCAAGTACCTATTTAAGAACTCAAATGTATTATATTTAAATTCAAACGCATAAGCAAAATATCATTATATACAACAGCCTGGTAGAATCGCATTTGAGCTGTGGTACAATAGAATGGGGGCAGTAACAAAAACCTACTACCTACCACCAATTAGAAGTATCACAAAAGCGATTCTTGACAATTTTACTGGGGACGGATCGTAAATACCTGTCAGACCTTCTTTTACCGAGAGTGAACTAATGGATCCCAGACAAATATATTTCACACAAGCCACCATCAACCACCATTTAAATAGAACAAGCTTAAAAACAATAGTACACGATTATACTACACGACAAAAAGACTAATACCTATTACCACAAACGAATAAACCGATTGGACAAAATGATACGCACTGTTCAAAAGCAATTTGCTCAAGATGGGGACCAAGGGTTGAAACGTCACCCCCAAAACTGAAATAAATTGTAATTTCCAAAGGAATCGAGAAGCCAAGTTAATATTTGGAGGGTAGACGCATTATAATTTTGAAAACACACGGTTTAAAGGAAATTCACTTACGATGGGGAACAAGGGTTGAAACGTCACAACCAAAATTATAAGAAATTGTAACTCTCAAAGGAAACGAGAAGCCAAGTTAATATTTGGAGCGTAGAAGGATTATAATGTTGAAAACACGCTGTTCGAACGAAATTTGCTTTGGAAGTTAAGTTAGTTATTTTAGTATTGGGGGTGACATTTAAACCCTTGTTTCCCATAGTAAGCAAATTTCCTTTAAACAGTGTGTTTTCAACATTGTAATTCTTATACACTCCAAATATTAGCTTGGCTTCCCGCTTCCTTAGGAAGTTACAATTTATTTTAATTTTGGGGGTGACGTTTCAACCCTTGTTCCCCATCGTAAGCAAATTTCCTTTAAACAGTGTGTTTTCAACCTTATAATGCTTCTACCCTCCAAATATTCACTTGGCTTCTCGTTTCCTTTGAAAGTTACAATTTATTTCAGTTTTAAGGGTGGCGTTGCAACCCTTGTTCCCTATTGTAAGCAAAATCCCTCCAAACAGTGTGTGGCTCTCCGAAATATGAATTTGATTCAATACATATTCTGCACGCCACTGAATCCACGAATTGAGCAGTTCCCAAGATTTTTGCAGCTAAAACTGGCATATACCTTCACACCGGTGCATTCTGTCATAGTACGACATTAATTGAAGAATAGCTTCATGACAAATTGGTGAGTAAATGGATAGGTAGATACACAAGATATCCATAGCCAGCAAAGTCTCTCGATCTCATTCTTTTAAATTGTTTTCTATCGGGATACCTTGTTGATTAAAGTGATCGTAAATTTCCCCAAACAAACTAGTAAAAACTTACACCATATTCAACAAACGTCGATATCATAGTAAGTACAAATAATAAATTAGACCTAATTTTTCATTGAAAAAATTTTTTTGCGTAGGTGCTATGATTTCAAATATGAATAATTGTTATTGTCGAAAATATGGCTAATTTACTGTTGAGCAAAATTCCGATTTTTTGTTCTTCCCTGTACACCGTTTGAAAATTTAGTATTTCGGCAACTCAAATGCCAGTTTTCCGCAATACACCAATTTTTATATTCAATAAAATTATCTGACAAATGGATAATAAAAAAGTTTTCCATATGTTACAGACTTTTTGAAACTCAGTGTATATAACTATATTATTGATTTATTTCAGCGTAATTAAATAAAAATGTAAATTTTTAAAAATGAGTCTCATTATTTAGAAAAACATGATAGATTGATACTTGTTTAAACATAAAATTTTGTATTTGAAAAGTGACAGTTCCTTTAACATATTGTGAGGTTAGAAGTACCGATTGAAAATGATAAACTGAAATCTATAATAGTAGATTATTGTACAAATAAGTTCAGATTTAAAGTATCAGTTTGCAATTGTAAGCAAAAACTGACTATACCTACATAATAATAATCAACGTTCGTAGCTTTCTAGATGAACAAAAATTCAAATAATGTACTAACCTCAGAATCCTTCTGTTCATTTATATTCTTGGACTCGGTTAATAGATATTTTAAACACTGCACTACAATAATCACTATTTGTTTGTTAAGTTTTTTAAACAATTTGAAATACGCTTTTCGAGTTATTATTACAAAACTTCCACTAAATTGCAATTGTTCACTTTACCCGAACACGTAATATACTATGGCTGCCGGCTGCCCTATATCGTACTTCAAATGTTCATTTCAAGCAACTTGATTGCAGCTTGCTTCGCGAAACAATTAAATAACTTCATATGAAAAACAAACGGCAAAAATGTAATTATTGGTTACTTATGGCGTCACATTTATAGTACAAAAAATTATTTACGAATTCATCTCTATAATATACATTTTTGAATAGGAAATTAATTCATGGATACCTACTAATATTTTATTTATATATTCATATATATATATATATATATATATATATATATATATATATATATATATATATGTTTGTTAACGAAGATTTCGGGTTGGCGGTCATAAGAAATAAAAACTGTTTTTCTTATCTGCTCAATATTTCGCCAGTCACTGTCTAAAAATGTGTTGAACGTGTTGTGCTGTTTCATATTTTAATTAACTGACACCAATTTTCTTTCCGCTCCTGATGAAGCCATTAAATAATGGCGAAATATTGAGCAGATAAGAAAAACAGTTTTTATTTCTTATGACCGCCAACCCGAAATCTTCGTTAACAAATAAATATTTCCCGGTCGAAAAAAGAAGAACTACTTCCTTTATATATATATATATATATATATATATATATATATATATATATATATATATTTATATTTGACATATTTCTCTTATCACGAAGATTGATTTTAGGCACTGACTGCACTTGTATTCATTTAAAAACCACTAAATAAGGTACAATAAATATCTAAAAAATTACTATCAACTTTATTTATACCGTAATTTGGGTTAATTTGAGACACTTTTTACGACATACCTAGAATAACTGAATGTTGAAAAACTATTTAAAAACATTAGTCATATAGGTAACAATGATATATTAATAGAATATTTCATTTTTTTTGGGTTCGAACCATAACTGACCTGAAACAATGAAAGTCTGATTAGTGGGTAGGTTGGTACCTAGACACAGCCTAATAAACACACAGCCCAGACTTTTAACGTCGGCACTTTGATATTATTTATTGAAAATTTGTGACCTCGAGGACGCCATTTGGGTGTAAATCTCAGAGTTGGCTTTAACTTTATTTTGGTACCGCTGGCAGGGCCGTCCTTAGAAATGTAAACATGAGAGTATTATGTTTATTTAAATTCACATAATTATAAAAATAGGATATAGGTAAGCTGTTCTAGTGACGTGAAATATTGATATTTATTATTTAGCTATATCACCGCGTTGGTAAGTAGGTAGTTCGATTCGTTTGTAACGAAGCCAATTTTTATAACTACCAATTAAAAGACTCCCAACTACGAACGACAATGGTTACGACTAGCTCCTTCTGCATTCTCGTCATTAATCTGAGACGTTTTACACCGGAGGGCGTGTATGCGCGAATTACTGCGCATTCTGTTCCCGCCAAGTAAGAGTCTCTGCTGTGTGTTTTATATGCTGTGACCAAGATTTTATAGTACATAATTTGTGGGTTACTTGAGACAGTTGTCTCAAGTTACGCAATTAAGGTCAGGTTGTGAATTTATATTTTGTAGCAACCATAAACTTAGCAACGCCGCAATGAAATTTATGATATATCACAATTAATATTAGAGGTTAGCTTTTCTACAACAATTACTTGTTTTCAAATATTAGTCATAAAATTATAATATAATGTTACGAAACAGCACACTGGTATAGTCCCTAAAACCGACCCTGTCCAAGCCAGGTATAATAGTTAAAATTATGGCGGATACGCAGTTATAAAAAACTGTTTACGATTGAGACTATCTTATCTAGAACTGGTTTTTGTGACAAGAGTTATCTAGAAAAGGCCAGAAAAATTATTTGTGTGTATAATCCGCAGTCCGGATTTCTCTAGTACAAAAGGCACTAGTATATAAGGGGACTGATCAGGAAGAGTTAGTTAGTTGATAATTTGACATCGTGAAATAAACAAATTAATAAATGAATTAGTGAACTGTTCATATAAATTAGTTTAAGTGAATATACTGTATACATAAATTAAGTGTTAGTGATTAGTTCAGTGTTTAAATAAATTAGTAAGTAGCCATACCTTGTGTTTATCCCATCCGTTTATTGTCTAAATAAATAACCAAAACATTACTATAAGTTATGTAATATATGAAATTTGACAGTTTCAAAGTTGAAGTTTAGTGAAAACTGATAAACATACCTTAGATAGTATAAAAGAATTTAATTATTAACGGTTGATAACACCACGTTCCACACCTCTTGCGAACAAAACAACACCACCCATGTCAACAGGGTTGCCAGCATTACGAAAAATAATGGTGTCTGCAAATTGTCTCATGTAACCCCATCGTCTCAAGTTACCCCAAGTTACGGTACAGATTTGTTAGATTTATAAGTTAAATAAGTATTTTCACAAATAGCGTCATAGATTATAATAATTATTATTGCAACAGGTGTGTAAAGTCATAATTTTTTCACGAATGTGAACGCGACGATCACACGAGACAAAAAGAGACTATACAGACGAATTACATACAATATTTTTTCTATTACCGTGAATTTTTCAGAACTTTGATAGAAACGAGCTAGTGCGTAAATAATTTACTTTTCCTACGACCACATAAAAAAGAAACACATATCGCACTCTCTACTCCCATGGAAAGTTAGGTACCTTTATTCTCACGCGTGCGTAAAGTGGTTGGGCATCGAGTATGGACTTTTATGAAGTTTGGCTAGGCATCAAGGACATGCATTTATGAAGTTTGGCTAGACAATGAATATTCTGTTCCTATATTATTGTCAAATTATTGGTGGCTGCACGCGCCACACTCGGAATAGTATATTAAGTACCAAGTATCAAAAAGGTTACTTTAGTCACGAGTTCCTGGTGAAACGAGTGATTGAAGGCGTTTTTAACACGAGGTGCTTACTATACTTTTTCTTTGCCCGCGAGAAGGAAAAAATTATATTATATTTGAATTATATTCATTACATGACGGACGATGGCTGACAGCTGACTGACAAATCAAATGACGCAGCATAACAAAATTATCACGGAATATGAAATTGAACATACAAAAGATACACTTCATATGACGTTTAAAAAACAAAAGATAAACGAGATGTGACTTTTCGCATTTTAAACGCTAGTGTTTAAAGAGTCGTTTTGTGCATGTCAAACCCGTGTTCAAAGTGCGGTTTTAGTAACGGAAGTAGAAAAAGTGTATTTACAGGGCTCCGCCTTCAGCGTCGCCCTGAAACTTGCATGCTCGCCGTATAAAGTATATATTTCAATTTGTTCCCCAGTTGTATTTAATACGTACTTACTTATGGTCGTTTCTTCAAATAAATATTAATTATCCTTATTTCTATATTTTCCTATGAAAGTACTTCTAAATACATGTGCACTTTTTATAGAAACAATATTCAAACATATTATGTCATAAATAAAACGTAAGATTAGTCAGGCAACTCAATATACACGATCTGATATTTACATATTGTTTAATAAAATGGGTAGTCGTAAGAAAAATATTGTACAATACTTGTGCGGAACTTTTCACTCTCGTAGGATTGTCGCACTCGGCTTACGTCTCGTGCTACAATATTTCCTAGTCGTGCGAGAAGTGTCACTTTCCGCACTCATATTGTAATATACTATTTTTCACTAGTGCGTAGAGTAAATAAAGCAAAATTTGTGAAGAATTGAGCAAGGAAACAAAAATTTTATGATATCTTCTTCTAAGACCAGTAAATTATTTTTGCTTATATTTATAAATGTTCAACAAATTATCAACCGTTTTTATTATTTAAGTTATAATTTTCTCTAAATGCAATATATTTAATTAAAAGTAAACAAACCGTGGATATCGATGTTGTTAAAAGTAAGTAGGTAATATATCTACATTTTACAAATATTGTATATAAACTTTACAGAATACAATAACAAAATAACTGACAAATGAAGCAATGCTCAAAAAATAGGTTTTCAATTGTTATAATTGTTAATATCCAAAGTGCAATTATTGCAACCAAAATTTATGGTTTTGGCCCTTTCCAGCACAGAGTTTGAAAAATTTTGTTAATTTCTGCAATTTTATTTGAAGATCAGTGGAATGGGGTAATTTGGCATTTTTAAATACAGAGGTTGAAAAATTCTGTTATATTGTTTCCGTAACTCTAATTTGAGTATAGAATGGCTCCACTAATTCTTCATCAGCTTCCGAAAAACGGCGAGATTTAGTAGCTACGGGTCGGCAGCCGTTAACTAGGTGTTCAAATAGTCGAGGTGGTTTAACTTCGGCACAAGCGATATTACAAAGAGAAAGAGGGGGTTTGGAACCACCGAATTGGAGTCGAACTGAAGAGTGGAGTTTCATAATGTCATGCCCTATAAGAACGTCATAACATAGACTGTGTATTACTAAAAGTTTAGTTTTGGGGTATGATTCGCTTTGAAGATGAAGGTTTGCCAAAATGTACCCATTAATTTTAGATTGGAGGGAAGTGGAAGCCATCTTCACCTCTCGGTTCTCAGGATGAATTTTGAATTTACTCCTCTTGGCATAGGAGTAGTCAACAAAGCTGTTAGAACTACTAGTGTCTACAAGGATGCTGGATGGGATATCATTTACTCGTCCATAAACGACTGCTCTGGAGAGCCCTCCTGAAGAAGCGGCTGATGTAATAGTAGCTAGCAACGTAGAAACGGATGTCGACTTACCCTTTGATCTGGATTGGCATACATTCTGGAAGTGGCCCTTCTTATCACAAGATTTGCAAATCGTTTTTACAGCAGGACATTCATGTCTAGTACGATGTCTGGGTCCACCACAAAAGTAGCATTTTCCATGTCGAGATTACTGAAAAGTAGAGGTTGAATTAAGTGTAGACTTACAATTATCTAATCCGTCAGAGGCTGGAAGAGATGTAGGAGTTTCCAAACTATTACAGTTAGAATCGGAAATATAGGTTGCTGCTTTGTAAGATACTGCGACTTTTTGGGCGGATCTTTTCCACTTGCTCAAGATTCAGCGTGACATTTTCCAAAATGCAATGTCGGATTAGAGGCCGATTAAGACCGCTTATGAATGCATCACGTAGATATTCATGACAGTACGTCAGAGCATCTACAGATTTGAAGTTGCAGTCCTTGCTTATTGCTCGGAAAGTATTGGTCAACCGACTCTCCATTCTGCTGTCTTTGATTCGCTAATAGTTGCCTAGCAAAGAGTTCATTGGGTTGGGGCGCAAATAGTCCTTTAAGTACGTCAATGGCCTCAGTATAAGTCTTACTCTCGGAAATGAATCCATAATTTTCGAATGATGAAAAATTAACCAATATCTTGAGCTTCTTCTCTTCGGGTACCTTGGATACCTCAATGAAACTTGTCAGTGTTTGAAGGAAGTATTTCCATTCCTCAGTGGAAGTTGGTGAATCAGGCGATCCGTGGAGTTTTTCTGGTTTCAAAATTCGGCTATCCATCACGAAGGTTGTATCGAATACAATTTTTGCTAAATAAATTATCGTAAAGTAATAACCCTTAGATATCGAAAGATAAAGGCTTTATTTAACAAAACTGTGACATTACAATTAAACACATAACGTCAATGGTTATCAAGGCAATGTGAACATGCAATCACCTCAGAAACGAAATCCGAAATTTTAGTGGGTGGTTTCACTAAAGCAGGGATATTCCCGTTAAATGGGAATGTTGTGAAGCAAGACTCATTTGATCCAGTAGTTTTCCATCGTTGGCAAAAAAAGCAGAATGTGGTTTGCAGCGATGAACCTGTCGAGTCGACGCAGAGCACCTCAGCAAACAATAATGCAGTACCAGAGCCCATCGAAGCAACGCCCAGCTCAAGCTCGCAAGAGAATTTTTATTTTCCACCACAAGAACCAGAGATTCCAGTTGTGTCATTCGATGAGCTTTTGTTGAGATCCACCAAACGTGGAAATAATCCTGTTTTGAAAAAAAGAAAGCGTGTGTGTTTAGTAGCAGAGGTAATCACACGAGCTGAAGTTGATACAATATTGAATGAAAAAACAATGGAAAAGAGTAAACCAGAAAATAAGACCAGAAAAAATAAGAACGTTACTAAACAAAAGGTATCTGAGAGCAGCTCCGACGATGGCAGGTCTTGGCACAACGATTCAATCGAAGACAGAATAAGTGAGTTTGATAATCTCAGTAAAAGTGATTTGGAAGAGCTCGAAAAAAACGAAGCTTCTACTGAGGAACCTGGTTTTTCCAAAATTCAAGTGGGTGATTTTGTATTGACAAACTTTGTTGGAAATAAGAAAGTCTACAAATATGTTTGTTTAGTGAAACAACTTATTAATGATGAAGAAGCAGAAGTGACAGGCCTAAAAAGGTTCACAGATAAGTGCCACTTCATTTTAAAGGAGAACGATGTATGCAGCATACTGTTGTCCGACATGGAAAAAAACTACCTGTACCAAAAATGTCGATAACCGCTGATTATATTTTTGAAGCTGCTCCTGAAATATTTGAGGTTTGAAAATCTGACTTTTCCAACTATTATATTTAACTTTGAATAGAATTTGGTTGTTTTAGTTCTTAAACTTACGTTTTGCCGTTTGAATAAACAATTTTCCAGTAAAACAAAATCATTTTCATTCGACTTCCTCCAAAAATATATTTCGTATCTTTCATTTTCACGATAATAACTCAAAGTTGAACATGCCGAAAAAATGTGCAAATATATAGGAATTATCCACTAGCCACGCGTTAAACTCTAGGCATTATCAGCAAATATAATGGCGTATCATGCTCTTGCCCCGAACCAGTCGGGCAGTGCGTAATATGCACGTCAAAAAAAAGTTTGCATAGAAAAATCGCAAATATTGTTTTTTTGTTGAACATACCTTATCAGTTAATAGTTGAATGATCACAATGATACGGCAAACACGCAAAAACTCATAAATTTAGTAAGAGCGATTTTCATAGTTTGTTAAAATTCAACTATGGAAATTCCCTTACGCACTTGCCCCACCTTACCTTAACTACACCGATACTTGCGACTTCGCTCTGTTTTTAGTTAGTAGTACCCATTTTAAATATCGAAAAAAAAAATTTGTCGCTTAGTTTCTCATTTTAACTCCGAAACTCTCTTACTACGAACTCCGAATAACGTATGGGTTTATGCAGGATCCCCACATAATGTTCGGTAATAATAGGGTGATTAAATTAAAAATATGTTGAACTTTACTTAGATCTATTTACACTTTTCGATTCAATCATAATAATTTGTATATTGTTATACATTATAATATAGTTTTGATACTTATACGCGTATTTGCCATTTCAGCATAACTATCGTCACTTAATTATTAGTTACATTTATAACAATCGTCATACAGGGTCTATCTATATAAATGAGTATATGAATAAAATAAAGGTTTGATCTGACGGGCACTACAAAATTAATCATTACAATCGCTAAGTAGAAAAAACTATTTCCACTAAGATTACAGTTATATCAATTTATTTGTTATTGTCACTCATTTAATTCATTTCAAAACTATTTATTACTCTTATAATGTTATGTACTAAATATAAAACACAATCTGTGGATCACAAGCAACAAAAACACACTCCAGGTTTACATGACGTTGCCCTCGGCGTTTTATGCTTGCCAGTTCATCAGGAAAAATCCAAATTAACATATAATGAATGTAGGCGGAAAATAAAAACCCCGAATTTTGTTTTTATTCGCTGCGTTATTCCAACAATCCTGCAATAAAGCTTAATTTACATACATGGCTTATCCCGAAACACCAAATGAAAGCCGAAACCTTTTGTAGTTTTTTTTGAACTGTTTATCTTGTTAACTTTGTTTGTATAACGTATTCTCTGTATTTGAATTATCCATGCATTATTTTTTTCAGAGCTATTTTCAATTGGAAAAAGCAAATTTCCGCAGTAAATAGTGAATATAAATCCTATTTTGCTTTTTACATTATTTCATTCTGCCTTCACGTGTTTAGGCCTTATTCTAGTTGATTTATTTGTGATTAAGTTTTACTGAAAGTTTTACTTTGAACAGTTGTTTGTATATATCCGGAAGATCGGTCAATTAACGCACACAGTACAACTGGGTATCTCAAATAAAATGTCAAATGGCATGTACTCACGAGTTAAGCGATCTTTATTACTTACGAGATCATTTAATTGAAGGAAAAAAGAAAAAGCTCGGAAGAGAAGGCATTTCGAGTTAGAAAAAGGAAGGTACTCAAATTGTTCCTGCAAATAGCCCATTCAACTGTATTCCTCTTGGGATAAAGTGAATAATGGTAATAAAGTTGAAGTCAGCGAAAGGTTTATGGGCTTTGTTAAAGTGATAAAAGTTTTGAAGGAAAATATAATATACAGTGGGAAAAATCTTTTTCTAATAAGTTTTGTATCCTTTGGATTATGGATAACGCTTTAAAGCGTTTTTAGATCTTCTTTAACCTCTACCTCGGCGTTATGATCAATAATAAAGGAAACAGGAGTACTGAGATTGAAGAAAAAATAGTTAGTATAAATAGATCCTTCCATGCTAACAAGAAATTATTGAAAAGTAAACTACTCATAAAACGAACGAAGATAACTATATATAAAACGATTATCAGACCAGTGATTATATACTCAGCTGAAACAATGACACTGGCGAAAAATGATGAGGAGAAATTGAGAATAACGGAAAGAAAGATAATCAGAACAATAATGGGCCCAGTAAAAATTAGTGAAGGGAAATATAGGATATGAACGAAACGAGAAATAACTGATGAACTCAATGGCGTAGATGTTATGAAGAAAATCAAAGTTCAGCGAGTTAAGTGGTTGGGGCATGTATGGAGAGAAGGAACAAAATATATACCATACAATATGATACAATGGGATCCTGGTGGTAGAAAAAGACGTGGCAGGCCTAGGATAGAATGGTTAAAGGAGGTGGGGGATGACCTAAGAAGAGTAGGAGTTAGAAACTGGCAGGAAAAGACAGGAAACAGGAAGTTGTGGCGGGAAATACGCGAGAAAGTGTAGACATGGAATATGATCCACCCCAACAATAGGATCTAGAGAGTATTTTTTCGGCGCAACCCCACTAAAGGTGTTAAGCCATTATTATTATTAACCACTCCTCGTTTTCTTTCATTTTCCTATTCAGGGTGATCCACTTGTTTGACAAATGAAATACGAAAAAAGTGTAATGTTTATTATACCATTTTTTGTATAGAAATATATTTCTCCCACGACCACATAGGAAAGTAACACATATCGCACTCTCTACTCGCATGGAAAGTGACCTTTATTCTCACGCGTGCGAAAAGTTACTTTCCGCCCTAGGGCGGAAAGTAACTTTCCGCGCCGCTGTCAATAAGCCGTCAAACCTGTGAATCCTGTAAGATTTACAGATGTAATTATTAATTGCTGTTCCTTGTTAATATTATTCACATAAAAACAGGACTAAAAAATAAGTATTTATAAAAAATAAAGAAAAGAAAAAAAATTGTTGACGCGGAGAATCGAAACCATCAAACCACATACTCTTTCAGCTGAGCTAATTCAAATTTGAATTATGGTTATCAGATCTCGTAAGTCGATTTACATTGATCTAATTACGATATTTTGATTTTATTGAAACAAACTTTAGCTATTTTCAAAGGTCAAGTAATTAATCTTACGGTTTAGTTTAATTTATCTATGATTTATGTAAGTAATGATAAATAAAAAAGAAGACTGTTATATGTCAGTGTGTCGTTGAAGAATTAAAATGTTGTTGTTCTAGGGAAATGTATTATTATTAAAGTAAATTAAGAGTTTATTACTCACTTTTCATAAATAAATGTAACAACTAAAGGATAGCAACGAAATTCTTAAACTGTTAATTTATTATTGTAACAATAATCAATTCACTTTTAATTTTTATGATCCCAAATAATTCAATTTGTTCCTCAGTTGTATCTAATAAGTACGTACTTTTTGTAATTTTTTCAAATGAACATTAATTATCGTTATTTCTTTATTTCACTATAAAAGTAATTGTAAATTAATGAACACTTTTTACAGAAACAATACTTAGAGATATACAAAAATAAAACGTAAAATTAATGAGGCAACTCAATATACGCGATCTGATATTTACATATATTGTTTAATAAAATGGGTGGTCGTAGGAAAAATATTGTACATTACTTATGCGAAAGTGACTTTTCACTCTCGTGGGATTGTCGCACTCGGCTTACGCCTCGTGCTACAATATTTCCCACACGTGTGAAAAGTGTCACTTTCCGCACTCGTAACGTAATATACTATTTTATTCATTTTTAAAAGTCTAAAATAAGTTTTTGTACTGAAAAAAATGGAATCACAATATAATACATGAGTACATACCATAATATGAGGAAATGCAATTTTATACCATTTCAACACGCAACTGATCAATTATCGAGCCAATCATTTGGATTATGGCTAACGTTTTGAATCGTTTTTAGATCTTCTTTTTGAGGTGGATCATTCCTCGTTTGTTTTATTTTAACTTATTTTCCTATGCACCCTGATACACGTATATGACTAAGTCAGTTATATCTGTTATCATAGGAAATATCAAAAAAGTTATTTTCAAATACAGTGCCCGTCTAAATTCTTCCCTGAATCCCTAAATTCTACCACCCCCCCTCCTATCTATTTCATGAACCATAGAACTTGAATCAATAATTGTTTGGGTGCCTGAAATAGGGTACAAATGCAACCTTTTTGATAGTATTTCGTGACGTCATTATTCAAAATGGCGGACGGCCGCCATTTTGTAAGATAATTTTAAATGGGATCATATGGCAAGTAATACCTCATTTGAACGCTCGTTCCAAGTCCTGTTCAACGATACCATCACGACTAAACTATTTCTACTAATTTGTGAATTTAAACGCAAAAACTCCAAATTGTCTAAATTGTTACATGGTATTACTTTAAATTGGTTCTATATGAAGAAGAGTCATAACAATACTGGCTTTAAGAATCTACTGAAGTTCAGACTGAAATACCATAGTAACCCAAAATTTAACATAAGCTGTCGTCAAGTTACAGAAATGAATAATAATAATACAAAATAATTGATTAAATTTACCAGAAGTTACTACAAAAATGTTGCAAAGCATCACAAAACATTTAGTTTAACCAAGAATGCCTTAGGAAAGAAGTAATACCAAATTATGTAAATATAAAATGCCATACTAAACCACCTCATGGTTTAAAATAAGAGACTCCCTCGATAACTACATAAAAGTTGTACATTCTGAACTCACATCCCAATTACATCCAGTAGAATTTGACTGTTTAGATGACAAAATAAGTGTCAGCACAATGAAACAAGAAATTTAAGAAACAAGAACAAGAGCAACAAAAACTTGAACACACATAACATAGAATTCAATAAAAAATTGAATAGATGAGGCTTTTACTTGATGAAGATCCATACTGAACGATAAAATAAAACAATATAGTTTGTTTAAATCTTCATTTATTTGAACTAATGTTCAATTTAAACTTGTTGACGCGTTTCAGTAACACAGGAGCTTTGTCAAAACGAATGAAGGTAAAATATAAAAATGTCTTAATATATACAGTGCTAAATCTATTTACTAAGGTTAACAATGGTATTGAAAGAAATTACCTGGAAATTCATTCACTACAAACATTCCTAAGCTATCTTCTAGGTAAAGAGGTTCAATAAAGGAGACTGATTGATATATTTTGGTCGTTAAGGAGATTACCTGAATATTTATTTTTGTTAATCTCTAGGGCCTCCAATAAATTTAAACTAAAGGATTTACCGACTACATGGAGAATTTCAAAATTTGGGTCGAAAATGTGTTGGTTTTCTAATAAATGATTTGAATAGTTAGAATCTAATTTTTTGTTGTCATAGCTACGTTTATGTTCCGAAATTATAGTTTTAAAATTTCTAAAAGTTCTACCGATATAAATTTTATCACAATTGTCATTGCCACATTTTAATTTATAAACTTGTTGTTGTTTAATTTTGAAGATTTAGATTTATTATTTTCAATGAATTTGGATAAATTGTGATCAGTTTTAAAGGAAATATTCATGTCTAAAGTTTCTAAAAATGATTTAATTTTTAAGGATGGTGTTCCAAAGTATGTTAAGCTTTTAAATTGTTTATTATTTTTATCTGAAGGGAATACTTTATATCGGTAGAATTTTTAGAAATTTTAAAACTAGAATTTCGGAACACAAACGTAGCTATGACAACAAAAAATTAGATTCTAACTATCCAAATCATTTATTAGAAAACCAACACATTTTCGACCCAAATTTTGAAATTCTCCATGTAGTCGGTAAATACTTTAGTTTAAATTTATTGGAGGCCCTAGAGATTAAAAAAAATAAATATTCAGGTAATCTCCTTAACGACCAAATATATATCAATCAGTCTTCTTTATTGAACCTCTTTACCTAGAAGATAGCTTAGGAATGTTTGTAGTGAACGAATTTCCAGGTAATTTTTTTCAATGCCATTGTTAACCTTAGTAAATAGATTTAGCACTGTATATATTAAGACATTTTTATATTTTACCTTCATTCGTTTTGACAAAGCTACTGTGTTAGTGAAACGCGACTTATAAGTCTCCGTATCGAGAACTTATTTTTAAAAACAATTTTATTACTTTATTACATCTACTTTCAAAAATTCAAATAAACAATATTATTTTATTATTACGATCTTTATTATTTAACAGTTAACATCAGACTGAATATGTAAAATGAATTTATTAACTAGCAAAACTATCTGTATCAGCAATAAAAATATGTACAATAATAATTCAACAATAAACAAATAATAAAGTCTGCTGTCAGCATCTACAGTGTTGAACCATATACGGGGTTACCAAATATAACACCTCCGCCCTTAGAGTTTGGCATATTTCAAGGAGTGAAAAATGCCCTTGGTTGTGGCTCAGGATGGACTGTTTCATCTTCTACCTCTTCTATGGAAGCTTCTGTGGTTAATTCATAAAGTTTTCTAATTTTTGTTGCGACGTAGATACATATTAAAATGGCTATTATAATATACGCCATTATATTCCAGGGTGAAACTGGGTTTACGTTGAGATGTTTCAAGACCATTGGTTTAATTTGTTTTTGTTTTTCTTGAAGTGAATGGATGTCATCTAGTGGTATATTTTCTAAATGTATTTCGGGTAGTTCCTCTTCTTTTCTTGAATAATCTATGGTAACTTCAGGCAGCAATAGAGGTTGACCTTTCGTTATAAATTTTTCATTAATAAAATTTTCGTTTTCTAAAATAAATTCACATTTATAAGGTACATTGATGAGAAAATTTCCTTTTAGGAATGTGAAGTCATTTCTTCCACATCGTGTTTCTACCTTGGTTCGATTAATAAAAATAGCAATGTAGTGAGCGTCATCAATTTGTTGAACTAGATTTCTTGAAATTTTGATTGGGGTTCTTTGGCAACTCTTGGGTTTGGGATGCTGTAACTGTAGTAATTCGAATACGCAATCTTCGCTCTCCACTCCCCTGGACATTCTTCCATCTGGACAGTAGTGGCTGGTTTCTAGCTTGATGCAGGGTTGTTGGATGTATTGGTAGAAATCGTCATTCATTATCAGATAGGTATTACGAGGGATAATCGTAGTAGAATTTGGGGTAGGTATGGAATAAAGGTGATAATAAGAATATATATCAGGTAATACTATAGGAAAGTGAATAACAAAAATAATCTTTGTGCCTGAGTAATATGATTCTACATCTAATACTCCATAATATTTATAAGTGTCATTTTCTAGATTTTGAAAAAGTATTTCATCTACTGTATGAAATTTTAAAACTGTATATACCATTGATTCCATTTCTTCAATTTTAATTATACTTGTATGAAGTATACCAAGGCGTGCAAATGCTATAGCATTTTCTATTTCCCCTAATATTTGTAAAATTATATTTATATTCAGATTTAACTGATCTAAAATATTTCGCGTTTGTAAATAATCATCAAATTCAAAAATAAACGTATTAAGCGAATTTCTGATTTTTTCTATTCCTGAAAAAATTGTATCCTGATTATGTTTTATTAAGTTCATTGTTTCATTAAAGTTTTGAATTATATCACTTGTAAGTGAGATTTGCTGATTTAGATTGTTTACAATTTCCTGTTGAGAATTTTGTAGTGTTGAAATCGCTTCATCATATCGTAATGCATCATCAGCGTCTAAGTTCCCGGAAATGACTTTTATTACATTGCCAAGTCCGTTGAAAAGACCTCGTTTGACCCTAATAGAAGGCATTAAAGAATTTAATTTATTTTCTGCACTATTTAATTGATAAGAAACACCTTTAATAAAATTTTCTAATTCTATATGATATGGATAACTAAGGCCAATTTGAATAGCCTCTGTTACATTTTTGAAAGCTAATTTTAAAATTTGAATTTCATTTCTAATTGGTAAAAGATCATAATAATGAAGAAATGTATGAATACTAGATTTAACTTTAGCGGTACCTAATAAATAAGGAAGTATTCCAGGATTATTGTTCAGGTTCATCATTTGAATTTCCTGGGGTTTTACTGGTTGTAGGACCAGGATCATAAGGATTAGTGGCATCCTGTAAAAGTTTTGTCGTGTTAGTTTTTGGTCGTCTTAAATTTTGTTTGTGTAAAATTGCATTTCTCGTTGTTGTTACCGTAGTGTTTTTATTTTCTTTGATTTTATCTTTATTAAATTTTGGATTCAATTTATTTCTAATAAGTGTTGTATTTTTTCGATAAACGTCTGTATCCGCTTCGTATTCTAAAGGTTCGTGCCTGTCTTTATTATGGTAATTTATTGTTTTTTCTTTTTCTGTTATAAGTCGTTCATTCAGATTTTTATAAAGTTCTACGGTTGTCTCGCGATGTTCGTGTATATAATTATCAATTAATTTTTTGTCAATATCTATATCGAAAATTTCTTCCGAATCGAAATGTCCATTTATAATATCTATAGGTTCTGAAAGTATTTCTGGTATTTATTGACATTGGTTCTGGCTTTGTGGTGGAATTTTGCTCAGTTGGTGTAAATACGTTTTGGGGTGGCCCAAAAACTTGATGGTTTGTCGGATAATGTCTATTAGATAACGAGGTTGCATTTGAATCGGCTGGCTAGGAAAGGTATTAGTGTTTGGATTGTTTTGAAAGTATTGATTTTGTCTGGGTTGGATATTTGGATTGTGGTTGATTAGAAAATTTTTATTTTGTCTGGGTTGGATATTTGGATTAGGATTGTTGTGAAATCTTGTCGGTATTTTATTGTTTATCATAAAATTTCTCTGTGGTTGTGATCCACTAGCTTCATATTGAAACTGATTTCTAGGAATTGTAGGGGAACTATTCCGTGGAATATTGTTGTATATATTTTGGTTATAATTATTGTTTGTTCTTTTTCTATTATAGTTATTTGGTCTCGATTCGAATTGTCTAAAATTATTCAAAGAATAAAAAAAGTTTTCTTCTTCAATTAAATATGTAATTGCTTCCTCAATATTTTGTCTACTTTTTAATCTCATAAGAGTTTGTAAACTACATGTTAAATTTCTCAATGGTGTTCTCAAAGTGATTTCATCATATTGTCTCCAGCATATTTCTTTTGTCTGTGCAGACATTTCTGCATCTGGGAAATTATTAACTCTGCTGATCAAATGGCTTCTCAACACTTGTAATCTGCGAACAAAATCTATTGGTTGTTCATTTCTAGATATGTGAGCCATTAATAAATCTTGTTCTAAGCATTCTAACGATCTTCTATCTCCAAAACATTGCTGTAAAGCCGTTTTCATAGCAACCCATGTATCTAATTCAGATCTCGAACCGACCAATAAATTCGGTTTATCAACTTTATTGCTCTCATAATATGATTTCGAACTACAACATCTTGTGTGACTGCGTAATTATTTACTACGAAGTCGTAACTATTAATAAATTTCGTTAAACTACTTTCGTTCCCATCATAATATGGAATCATATCAATTTGCATTTTTAGCATTGGAATATTTAATTATGTATTATTGTTTGCCATTTCTCTGAGATTAACTAGCCTATTAAAATATGTAACATAAATCTTCTATATCTACGACAGTATTCATAAAACTAAAATACTACGTTTATTATTTTCAATTCACTTAAAATGTTTCTGTAATTAAACTTTCTATATCTACGGTAGTATTCATAAAACTAAAATACTACGCTTATTATTTTCAATTCACTTAAACTGTTTATTTATATCATTACTACTAAAATAAAGGAAATACAAGTAAATAAAAGAATTGTGAAAGGAATACTTGGTACTCACCCAAATCTTGATTCCAGTCCAGATGAGGATGTAGGTTCTTGACACTGAAGAGTTGAAATTCACGAAACTTCTCGAAAATCGGACACTTTACCATGGCATTTCGAAATTTTGCGTCAAATCCTACTGACTGCGCCAGTTAAATAACTCAAAGTTATTTTTTAAAACTTTATTAACTAACATACAATTTATGTGTTGTTAACTCAGAAACTGAACATGGAATGAATTTTCAAATTACAATCAGTAATAAGGAAAGTTTACAAATACTGACTTATTATTTTATAAAATAAATAATATCTATATTAATACATATCCTCTATCTAAATTCTAAAGAAAATATTGAAATAAGGAAAAATGTGCATATTTGGATGTAATACTAGTGATACACACTGTATTATCAATAATTTTAAAGTTTCAATATACAAATAAATGTTGACATTTCAATTTCGGATGACATGAATGCAGAATATACTTTATAATGATTTGAAAACAAGAATACAGATGTCTCTGTTAGCAAAATTGCAATTATATTAAAATAATGAAAATCTCTCTTTGTTATAGGAAATCGTAAATTTATATTTTTTTTAAAAAAAGAATTTTTTGGTAACCAAAGGAGAGGAGAATTATTGATATAAAAAGTTTAGTGAGTTGATTTTGATATCCCCACGAGGCAACATCGAAATAAGAGTTGCCTCAAATTTATTTAAAAATATCATAGTAATTTATATGAATATTATCAGATCATCAAATTCTGTATTGTAAAGCCAGTGCGCGTATAATTCGCAACGAATTGCATCGATAAAGTGCGGGTGATTTTCCGATTTCTAAATTATTAATTTAGAAAGTTGGTCCTGAATTCTAAACACGGTTTAGAATACGAACGAGTTGACCAGTACCTAGTTGGTGAGTCCTGTCCAGTTTATTTACATTATTTCTCGAGAATTAATAGGCCTTTATTAAAAATATTTCAAAATTAGAGGCATCTTTTGGTAATAAATTCGATTGAAATTACAGTAACGTTACTCGAATAAAATTCAACGTCAAGCGAAGATAATTTTGGAATAGACAATTTAAACGGAAATTTGCGTATTTTGACGTTGATATACATCAAGTATATAATCAAACATTTTGAACTTTGATAAATTATTTAGCGAGTAGATTTATAATTATAGGTTGTCTTAATTTTAAGGTTGATAGAAAATTCTATCTTTGTTTCTGCGTTTATAATATTTTTGAAAAGTTCTAATTTCTTGTAATTTGTTATTTGATAATATAATATATAAATTTGAATTCCAATCACTCTTTGGTACTCATTTCATATTCATTTCTCATTGTATTTGATAATTTTCAGGCTATAGAAATTTTGATATAATAAGTGACATTTGGTTAATTTCCTGACAGTAAAATCATATATGTCATAAGATAATTTAATTGTCTTGTAGTATATTGAACAAACAGTTACTCTAGTTTTGGAATAGCGTAATACGTAATTTGGAAAATTCTTTAAAAATTTAAAAATTTGAATTATTATTTGAAATCTTTGATCCCTCCCTGAGATAACAGTGAGTAAGTCGATTGTGTATTGATTTATATTTCACAATATAAAATTTAATATTCATCTGAGCCGGGCATATTAATTTGACAACTGCTGTCAAGAATTTCAATAGGTTATATTCAGTGGTATAGGCATATTTACAAGAGTGTAGTTACAATCATAAATTGTGACATCAACAAATAAAATTCATATCGTATAGATTCATAAATTAAACTATTAAATAATTAATAAAACATCGAAATATAATAATTTGTCACCCAAACGTGAGGCAAATATTATTAAAGAATATAAAACATAGAATATATTATAATATATATTTCATAGGTCATCTATTATAGTTATATAACTCATGCGTAGTTCTAGCTAGCAAATTACTATATTGTTTGGTTTTGGTTCATATTTCCTTTGTTTTAATCCTGAATCTTTCCGTTCCCTAAATGTACGGCAACCATGCGTACACCCCAACGTATAATATGTGGCATATCTTCATCACCTAGTTTTCCGTACAACCCTATCGGTTGTCTGTATCCACCTGTTGATGCCCGAAGAACCGTTCCGAGCATTGACAACTGAAGAGAGACCCAACTTTTGGTGCTATGAAAAATTGCTTGTGTGATACCGCGATATAACTACGATTGAAATTTCTAAAACCGGTCCGATGTTATGTGTGTGTCCACGATGAAACCATGGTGAGCTCGTTTTATCTTTTAATCCGACACTTTCCCACCATTCCCCAACATGTCTTAAAGGTAAATTGGAACAAATTATGGACACAGTATAAATTCACTGTTCTGTTCCTTACTTAACAATCTGGCGCTACACCATGTGAACATGCAACCAGTAATGCGCTGGGCGATGCCATTAAAGTAGAGTTCAAAAAGTTGAGGCTACATTCCTTCCACGTTGATAAAAAGTTTTCAGATTTCGCTATCTATTAACTGATTAGTAAAAAAAGCAATTGAAATATCCAAGTTTGTTAATGTTAAAAGTTAAATATATATTATGTAAATAAACTGGGAATATCCGAAGAAGTTTTATTTACAATAAAGTCCTTTATAAGGAGTCCAGCCACGTGAAGATTTCGATCATAAACCCATTACATTTAGGATACCTACATATCAGAAAGTTCCTATTATGTAAATGATCAAAATTTCACTTCAATCAGGTGAGAATAATCTACTTACCAGCTTTAATAATGGGTTGAAGCTCCACTATTCCTTACACATTCCCTAATGCGTTTAGGCATACTCATAATCTGGTGATCAATATCCTCTTAGGGTATTTCATACCATGCCACATCTATCTTATGTCGAACCTTGCGGGGGTTGCGCTGAAAATCTAGAAGGTGTGCGCCTATGATTTGGTACACGATGCGCGTTGGTCTTAATACGGAAAGTAGGAGAAAAGACAGTTTATGATTAAACTTTAACGAGTACAGAACTAGGTATAGTCTGCGAAAAAGTAGGTATTGCGGCGAATAAAAATGGAATTTCAGTCGAAGTTGAAAGAAGAAGTTTTAAATGGACAAACTCGGGAAGTGGTAGCAAATGTTATACATTTTATGAGAAGAGAGGCGGAAAATAACGGGCCATTGAAAGATTTTAAAAAAGTCCCGGAGCGTGTGGTGTATTGGCAACAGGAGTCAGTTTAAGTAGTGTTCAACAAATTTCACGTGAAATAAAGGTAGTTGAAGTCGTTTGAGACACCTAACAAAAAAAGAAAAAAAGCGCTTCAAAATCCTGTCTAGATAATTTTGATACAGGGCGTCTCTGAAGGTATATTACCAATTTTTATATTACAGAAAAACAAGTTCCAACTTTGAAGCGTATTCATCGAAAATTTGTAGATGAGTATAATTATACAGGTACCCGAGAGTCTCTTCGGCATGTTATTAAAAAATCGGATTTCGATGGCAAAAAACTAGAACAAATAGGAAGTTATTAATGGAAAAACCCGAAATTAGACATATGAGACTTAACTTCTTACGAAGTAAGAAACGTTATTGAGACGGAAATATACCAATTATATATATGGACGAAACATATATCCATTCGTATCATAGTAATCAAAAGAGCTGGTCTGATAGTTCGAACGAGGGGCTACATAAACCAGTATCAAAGGGACAGATGCTAATTATAGTACATGCTGGAGGTGAAAATGGTTTTGTGAAAAATGCTTACCTGAGATACAAATCTAGCGATAAAACCGGAAATTATCACAATCCCATGAACGACGAGGACTACAAAAAGCGGTTGCAGGAGATGTAAAAAGGTACCAAATTTCTCTTGCAGAAAAGCCGAAATGCAGCAGTGGTTGACAAAGCGAAATATTGGATTAACGGCTGATGTGCTAAAAGCAGATTTATACAATCTTATAGAGTAACACAAACCTCGTTACAAAATATACGAAATCGATAAAATTCTTACAGACAAAGGACATTCCGTTTTACGATTACCTCCATATCATCCGGATTTAAATCCAATAGAGTTAGTATGGTCTTCTATGAAGCAATACGTACCTGATAAAAATGTAACTTCTAATTTTAAAAACGTACAAAGTTTGTGTGATAAATTCTTTTATTCATTTTCGATAGAAGAGTGGAAAACTAAGTGTGAACATATAAAAAAAATTTAACAAGATTATATAGCAAAGGAGCCTGCTTTTGATTTAGTTGTTGATGAACTAACAATAACTCTAGGATCTGATAGTGACAGTGAAAGTGGAACTGATGAAACCATCTCAGATTCACAGCCTGATGTATCAGAAATAATATGAACGTGAGGTATACTTTTATTGGTACAAATAAATTTGACTATTCCACGATTATATATCATCGTGGAATAGTGAAATTCATCTGTACTGACAAGTATACCTGTTCATTTCCTTTTTCAATATTCTTGTTACGTTTTATTACATATTTTTCCAAAATAATATAAATAAATACACAACACAAAGAAAGTTCCTAGTTTTTATCGCCTTAATTTTATAGGTAAACAATTTCTATATTGAAATTAACTGTCTCGACCCTTACTTCGTGGATGATATTGATGTATCCAAACAATTGTCAATTTTTTTAGAATTTTTCAATAACTTTTATTATATTGTGGAATTAACTAGAAACCGTGAGTTTAATTTAAAAACACTAATTTCTATATTAATTGTGCACTGGATTGTACCTATATCGGCAGAAATTGTTAGGCGCCTTGGGTATCCTTTTTCCTCCGAATACGTTCTCACTTCATCGCTCGCGCAGCGAAGTGGGGACCACTGATAACCAACAGATAGATGAGACACTGATTGTGGCGCCATCTAAAGAGCCCGTCGAGTAAACAACCGAGTGATGTTGGAAATATTTCTGTAATTTTAGGTTTTGGCGGACTGGCGGTATATTCAAATATACTGTATTTTAATTACTTTATCTCAAAATAGCCATTCATAGTCCATCATTTGACATTTCATTCAATTTAACTCCATTAACTAAATAATGATTAGAGTTGAGTTAAATTAAATGAAATATCAAATGATGGACCATAAATGGTTAATTAAATTGGAAAAAATAAAACAATAATCATATAAACAATTTATCTATTTTGGTATAAAAATACACAACAAATAATCTCTTTCACAAAGTACTTTTCTTAACAAACAGAATGACAACAAATAAATTATAGTGTAAAAACCATGCAATAATTAAAAAATAATTTGAGTAACATACATTCTAGAATGGAGTATCGTTAGATTTTCAAATGATGTTAAATCAATATAAAAGTAGAAAATTATGTATGATAAGTTTATATTAATTTATTATTACACTCCTATAAACACACAGAGCTGGACAAACTGCAGGAGTATAACTGCTACTTACCTAATCAAAAAAAGTGTTAGCAATAAGTTGTTAACTACTATTTTTGGCAACTTTCTGTGAAAGAAAACATTTGAGTATAATTACTGTGAATGTTAGAACAAAATTAATTAAAATATTTTTATAGGAAAAGTTGTTAAATACTGCCCAGCTCTGTAAATACAAGCCAAGTAATTACATATGAGAATGCTAAACAGCACTTGTGACTACAATATTTAAAATAATATATTTAACATTTCATTTCCACTTAAAACACATCTTTATTTCTTTACTGGGAGTATTTAATAGGTTTATAACACAAGCTTAAACCTAGTATATTGCATATTTGTATATTTCTACATTTAAAAACATTCCGTTCTTATGAAACCATTGCATAAGGCAGTTTAAGTTACTCTGCAGCTCCTGGCAGTCTATGATTGTTAAAATGTTTCTTACGGGCTCTTAAAAATCCCACCGTCTCATGGAGTCCTTTCTCGTTTCTGGTCGAGGTTCTACAAGTAAACACACAAAATAACAACAATAAATAAGTAAACACACAAATATGTTTGAAAATGTATGTCAACAAAAGAAAACAAAATGCGCTTACTATCGAAATAATAAGTTTACACATGTTTTTGTACTAAGCCAAAAAAATATCAAAAAATGTTTGAATGTATACATTTGTTTGGTTTTTTTGATTCCCCTTTTTGAAGCTTTCGATTTTTTTAGGAATTCTTGATTTTTAACTATTGTTTTATTTTTTGTCTTTATTGGATATTTTGGATTTTTGGTTACCGCTAGACCAAATACTTAGACGTAACGCATCAACAAAAGTTAATACTCACTTTCATTTCCCATAAATTGTCACACCATGGACTATATATGAAAATCGGCAAGGGATCAATACCTTCCATCCCATAGCTGGTAGAGGGAATATAGCTATAACATAAAATAAAAACCCAGATTATTATTTTTTCAATGGATACATTTTAAAATGGAATTGTCTGAGTATGGTGTACACACTAGATATAAATTGAGTGAATGAAAAGACGAGTACTGAGTATGTCATTTTATTAAAATTCCAGCTAAGCGCTTTCAGCCAATAGGTCATTCTCAAAGCTGTCGACAAGAGAAAACATACAACAGGTACAATGTACACAAAATGAAATAAAATATTTGATGTTACATCATTATTTAAGTAAAATTAGTTAAAATTACCCTATAAAGAGGGTGTGCACACATATCATTTAGTTGGTAACCAAATTAGACTTTTCGTTATGTGAATTACAATTGTACACACTCTTTATAGAGTAATTTTAACAAATTTTAGTTAAATAATGATGTAACATCAAGCATTTTATTTCATTGTATGTAGCAGTTACAGGGTTTGATGTTTTTTGACACTTTCTGTATATTTTTTTCTTGAGGAGAGCTTTCAGAATGGTCTAATGGATGATAGCACTTACTTGGAATTTTAATAAAATTACACACTCAGTACTCGTCTTTTCGTTCACTCAATTTACATTTTAAAATGTCCAAAATTATAGCATGCTATATTGAATATGGGAAGGCAAATCGAACTGTCTTAATAACCTCTCTTCGTTTTTCTCAAATATAAAGAAACACTGTTTTTGAAAATGAAGGGATCATATCCTCCATCGTTTTTTCGTCGACAAATTGAATGATTTATTACCACTGCTTTTCAGCCATATTAATTTTATCTTCCTGAGTTGGAGGAACAAAACTGTAAAAAGAAATATTTAGTTTATTAATGCAGCAATTTTCAGTTTAGCTAATGTAAAGAACAACCATGATCTCTAAAGTTGTCGATTAAATTAGTAAAAATTCTCTGTGTTTTATAAAAATGAATATAATAGTTGTTAATTGTGAAAGAAAAAACGCTCAATTTTTTTTAATAAAACTTACCGAGTACACCACTTATTACTCCTTCAGAATACACTTTGACATTGTCTTTTCAATTAATAACAATAAAGCAACGAAACAACAAATGAATATTACACTGTAGCAATTAAAAAATACACCAAAATACCGTAACCTTAAAATAACCTCTACACTTGAACTAAGAAATGATAACAGTATAACCAGAGTCTCTGGTATAATATATAACATGTGGGGATGGGAACGAGCAATATGATATCGCGCATACGCAGTTATAAAAATCAATAAAACTTGATTACTAACGACGTTACAGTTTTCGTTAATTTTTTGGAATTATCTACCGATTTTAGTTACTCGACGGGCTCTATAGATGGCACGGTCTGCAGTGTCGCTAGCCTGGTGGGGACCTCACACTTCCAGCTCCAGCTATGTTTGCTTAATAATAAATACACACATTTCGTTGCTCCATTAAAATATCAATTTGCTGTTAGTATTAAATACTTGAATATTTTGAAAATTTTGTTCGTAATTGTTTAAGTGTTAGTATAACTGTTGTGATAGTAATTATATACATCAGTGAATTAAAAATGCATTTTGAACGAACTACTGTAAGTACCCATTATCAGTTGAACTTTTTTCTTTACATTCGTCAAATTTTGTGAAGGTCGGCGATGCCTAGTAACTGCGGTCACTGTTCCAAGTCTGTCTCCGATCGAGAATCACTCAGTGTTGCCATTTGTGGCGACTTGTCGCCAAAATGACTACTTTTTACGATGTTTCGAGCGTGGCGGCGATTTTCCAAGTGCCCGTTTTTGGCGACTTTTAGAACATTACTTACCTTTAATAATTTTATTTTTCAGTGGTGTCAGAAAAACACCCAATGTTGACCTAATTAATATCGATAACAGTCGCTTAAACAATTTAATATTAATCGCCAGAAGTCGCAATAATATTTTTAAGGAATACCAAAATAAATAATAGGTAAAGGCAACTAAATATAGAACCGTCGCGAGTCCCATTTTAAATTATTCTGTTTGCGTAATTTGCGTTGCGAAATCTCGGGGAATTCCCGTCATGCTTTTCATAGCGGCTGGAGCGCGTTGGGCAATTTTAGTCGACTAGCCAACGTTCAGCACGTTTATGAATAATTTTATTGATTATGATAGTAAAATTTGTCAATTTACTTTGTTTTGCTACTTGTGTGAGGCCAGTGACGCATGACGTTATGTGAATTGAGTTGAATTTGTATATTTTATTTTAATTTCCGATATTTCCTTGGTTAATATGAGTGAAATTACCAAATACTTTAGTCTTGCGTCAACTTCTAGGACTGGTAAGTTATTTGCTCAGTTTATTTGATATTATTGGTATTTAGTTTTAAAAATTTTCTTTAAGATGAAACAAAAAAAAATACTAGTAGCAGTAGTTCTGACGAAATTGAGACTCCCCAATCAAAAAGAGCACATAATAGGTGCGTTCTTTTTGACTGAGATCTTAGATCACTTCAGTTAAGGTGAACTGAGATAAAGTGATGTGAGTAAGCACCAAAAAGAACGACATCTCAATTGAAGCGCGCGATCTGTCGATAGATTTAAACTATACGACAGATTCGTATCAGCATCTAATAATGTTAATTAATGTATCCATAATTTGTAACAAAAGAAAAATAGATTATGTGTGTTTATTGTTTATATGTCAATGGTTAAAACCTTAGATAACCTTGGTTGAAACTACAAATAAACTAAGCAAATCATATATTTCTTCATCCCCTCCACTTTATTTCCGACTCAATTCTAACTGATACCCCCTTATAACACATTCAGCATCGGTGAAGGGGGAGGAAAAATCTCAGCTCACTTGAAGTGAGTAAAACAAAAAGAACGCTCACATTACTGATGTGAGCTGAGATTAACTGAGATCTCAGTCAAAAAGAACGCACCTATTGTGAAAAAACGAAGTTTTTCAGTTAAATGGTAGGATGAGCCATTATTTAAGGGATGGTTAATGGACTGCGATGGAAAACCTAATGCAAATGTTGTAACGTTTCTCTATCAGCAAAAAAATCGGACTTAATAAAACATGCGAATACTAATAAACACAAAATAAGCTCCCAAAAAATAGCCAATACAAAAACTTTAAATGTACTATTTAAACAACAAAATATAACAAAGGACATTATGATTGCTGATTTAAAGTACACATTGTTAGTTGTCATTCATAATTTTAGCTTCAATTCGGTACAACATATTGTAAATATTTCAAAATGTGTTTTTAAAGATTCTTCTTTAAGTGGAAAAGTAAAATTAAGTCGCAAAAAATGTAGTTCAATAGTTACAAACGTTCTCTCCCCTGTTATTTGCGACAATCTAAGAGAAATAATGAAAAACAAACTTTTTTCTGTTGTAGTAGATAAGAGCACAGAAATCTCCAACACTAGGGTGTTGTGCATACTTGTAAGATTTATTAACGGTAGCCAAGGTTTAACAACACAAATTTTAGATTCTATAAAAATAGGTGCTGATGAAGGGACTGCCAAAGGTTTATTTTTGCTGTTTAACAAAGCTGTAAATAATTTCAATTTAAAATATGAAAACATTGTTGGTTATTGTTCTGACAATGCCAGTGTCATGATGGGTGTAAAGGAATATTTTAAAACCCATTTACTCAATAAGAACGAGAATATCGTTGTCAGTGGTTGTATATGTCACAGTGCTCATCTTGTAGCATCTGCAGCTTCTGAAGTACTGCCTTCAAATATTGAATCCCTCTAACAAAATATCTACGCATATTTTTCCCGATCTCCCAAACGTCAGTCTATTTTAGAGGAATTCCAAAATTTTTTTAGAAAGGAAAAACATAAGATCTTAGCTCCGGCAAAAACACGTTGGCTATCGCTTTCTAAATGCGTCGAAAGAGTTCTTAAGCAATGGGATGTTTTAGCGGAATTATTTAAAGTAGCCTGTTTTGAAGATAAAAATTCCACTGCCCAAATAATTTACAATGAATTTCAAAATCCATTCGTAAAAGCCTACTTTGACATTCTTCGTTTTATCTTACCACTCTTCAATGAATTTAATAGCATTTTTCAATCCTCAGAAGTACTTTTTACAATTATCAGTAAAGAGAGTAAACGGTTTATTAGGCAGTTGTGCGGTAATTTCATCAAACCAGAATTACTTTCAGAAAATTCTCTTTTCACTTTAAATTTTGAACATCCCCACAGTTTGTTACCTCTTGAAGAAATTCAGTTTGGACTCAGTGAGCAAACAACTGCTTTATTTGGTAGCCTGGATAACGGCGATGTTCAGCAATTTAAATTTAGGTATCTTAGTTTCTATCAAAAAGCCGCCACTGATTATGTTAGAAGATTTCCCGTAAAAGAAACATGGATGGATTATTTAGATTTTGTTGAACCAACTAATATTTTTAATTATAAATTTGATGAAAATTCTGTCAAAAATATAAAAATGGTTTTAAAAATTTTTAAACATATTGGCGATGACAATTTGGCATTTTCTGAAATTTTAAAAATTCAGCATTATTTTTCTTCTGAAGAAAAAAAATGTGGGAACAGAAATCGGTGGTTTCTTTTTGGACCGATTTAGAAGAAACTAAAAATTTTATTGGCACATTATTATTTTTAAATATAGCTAAAATTGTTAATGCTATTTTAATCATACCGCATGGAAATGCAGATGTAGATAGAGTGTTTTCTAACATGCTGGACATTAAAACAAAAAAACGAAACAATATGAGTGCACAAATGTTAAGCGATCTATTGAGAATCAAATTGGATTTAAAACAAAACAAAGATTGTTGTACGACATATAATTTTAGCGATAAACATTTTTCACGAATGGGCAATATATATAAAAGTTCAAAAGATGATGTAAAATTATGTTCAGATTCCGATAGTGAATCAAACTGAATGTTTTGTTTTTCTTGCATTTTATATTTTTTTTTATTATTTTTATTTATTTTTTGTTGTTGTGAGTAATAGACTTTGTTTTATTTTTGTTATTTTGCCAAAATTAGGAATGTATTTATTTTCTTTTTTATATTTATTGTAGGATAATAATAGTATATTAAGTACCAAGTGTCAAAACGGTTACTTTAGTCATGAGTTTTACTAGGCACGAGTAAAGCGAAGCGGAACGAGTTCCTTGTGAAACGAGTGACTAAAGACGTTTTTAACACGAGGTGCTTACTATACTTTTTCTTCGCCCGTGGGAACGAAAACATTATATTATAGTTGAATTATATTCATTACATGACGGACGATGACTGACAGCTGACTGATAAATCGAATGACGCAGAATAACAAAATTATCAAGGAGCATGAAATTTAACATACAAAAGATACACTTGATTTGACGTTTAAAAAACAAAAGATAAACGAGATGTGACTTTTCGCATTCTAAACACTAGTGTTTAAAGAGTCGTTTTGTGCATGTCAAACCCGTGTTCAAAGTGCGGTTTTAGTAGCGGAAGTACAAAAAGTTTGTTTTCGTTTGTTCCGTAAAAAACATTGTTTTATTTTACATATTTACTCTCCCATGTACTTGAAAGATGTGGCGACAATGTGGCGACCTTTTCATACCCGCTCGTGGCGATATTTCAGTAGATCGCTCTGGCAACACTGGAATCAGTACTTCAGTGTGACGGCTGCAAGCGTTCACCACACATGGAATGTACGGGGATATCTGCGTCTGATCGCGTAACGCGTCAGAAAGTTCGAGGTTTGAGTATTCTGTGTAACTCTTGCGTGGCCAACTTGGGAAATTTTCTCGACTTGAAGAAACTCTTTACTGAATTTAAGACTGATTTGCAGACAAAGATAGACTATCATATTGCTACTCTTACAGCCGAGTTAAATACGTTAAAAAATATAATTGCCACTGTGGAGGCAATTAACTCCGTCGAACTCACCGACAAAATCGCGAACGAGGCTGTCGAACGCATGGTCCGTGCCAAAAATATTTTGATTAAGGGTGTACCAGAAACTGACGGGGATTCCATCGTTAAAAAAGAATGTGACCGAGCGGCAATTAAGGAAGTGCTCGCCGTGTAGGCTGTCCCACCTCTTCGGTCACATTTTATCGAATTGGCAAACCAAATCAGCGCTTTCCCCGTATGCTAAAAGTAGTCATGCCAACCGAATCAGATGCCAAATACATTCTAAAAAAATAAGAAAAAGATTGTAGAGACTCGCTCAACCAGCAAATTTTCCATTATGGATGACAAAACACAAACACAAACAACAATTGTTTCTTACAGAATTGCGCAAAGAACTGGAGAATCGCACCAATAATGGAGAGAAGAACCTTACCATAAAATGTGTACGAGGATCACCAAAAATAGTTACATGTCGCCAATAAATGCTCTTCTCAAAATTTTGAAAACTGGTTGTTACTTTATACCAATCTTGACTTCATATGTGCCAAATTTAATGAATTTGTATGTTCGGTTGATTTAATTAAACCCTCCATACTACTTATCAGCGAAACTTGGCTCAACTCTTGAATTTCGGACTCAGTGATTCGAATTGATGGCTCTGATTATATAACTAGTAATTTTTCGGTATCTGAAATAGATATAACTGTACCAAACGTTGATGCTATATACATTAAAATATCCAAAAGTCTCATGTCCATACGCTTAGCCTGTATATATCGTCGAAGCGACTCACAATTGGCAGATAATGTCACTCTCCTTGATAACTTATCCATGCTTGACAATCTAGTTATCATTGGGTATTTCAATTTTCCGGATATATCCTGGCCGATAATAAATATTCCTGAGGGAAATAATGCAAAAAATTTGTTTATGCCAAAACTCGAATTTAACCCAAGTTGTCCACGAACCTACTCGTTTCCGACACAATAATAATCCTTCTACCCTCGATCTTATTTTGACCAATGACGAATATTTGCTATCATGTCTGGAGATCAGTTCACCAATAGGTAAGTCCGATCATGCAGCAATACCTGTCAATATTCAACTTACCCGCTGCTGACGATGATAAGAATTACATGACTATCGAAGTAACAAATTTTATAAATGTCAATCGTACTCTCTCGTCCATCAATTGGGATAACATATTGCCTGATAATAATAACTGTATATATTTATGGAAATGTTTCTATGACACGGTAACAAAATGTTTGAATGAGAATACGAGAGAAAGAAGAATTTTCCGTAACAAATTAAAGCCATGGATCAATAGTGAAATACATGATTCGATAAAACATAAACGAAATTTGTGGAGAAGATTTAAACGCACCAACAATAATGAAGATTTCTTAACTCACAGAAGATTCTCTTATACAATAATTAGTCGGTTGGCTAACGCCAGAAGAGGTTTCGAGGAAAATATTGCTAATAGTGGCAACCCTAAAAAGTTTTTTAAGCACATGCGTTCCTGTCTTTCGTCTAAAGTTGGTGTCCCTTTACTTAGGAAAAGTGATGGAGTATTATGTTCGTCTAATTATGAAACTTCCGAAACGTTGTCCATTAGTTTTCCTGAGGCTTTTACTTCTGAACCAATTGATGACACTTTGCCGCCAATATCTGGTGCTCGTGTCTTAGAATCCCTTAGTAATATTGAATTTTCACCCAAGCAAATTAGAGAAAAAATATTAAATATCAAGACGAACACTTCTCCTGGTCTTGATGATTTGCAAGCAATGTTTCTTAAAAAATGTGCAGACTCAATTTCCCATCCACTTTCAATCATCATGAATGCCTCTTTCGCGCAATGTTCTATTCCACCAATCTGGAAATCGGCGTCAGTTACTCCTATATTCAAGAAGGGCAATGAACTGGATCCAAGCAATTACCGACCGGTAAGCCTGGTACCTATTGCTTGTAAAATTATGGAATCTATTATTAGTGAGGCCGTATCTAAGTTCCTTCTTCAACAAAATGTCATACCTCTTCACCAACATGATTTTGTTCGAGGTCGCTCTACCATGTCCAATCTTCTTCACTGTGTTAATAATTGGACAAAAGCTTTAGACAACAGAGATCCGATTGACGTCATTTATTTGGACTTCTCCAAGGCCTTCGACACAAAGTCCCAAAAAGAAGACTTTTATATAAATTAGATCACTTTGGCATACGGGGTAGCCTGAATTTATGGATCTCCAAATTTTTATCGGACAGGATTTTTAAAGGCAGAGTCGGCCGAGAGTTCTCCAATGACAGGCCAGTTTCTAGTGGTGTTCCACAGGGCTCCGTCCTTGGCCCATTGCTGTTTGTTGTTTACGCATCTTAGTGAACTCAAATATATCGTGGAGTGAACATGTTGTGTCCGTATGCTTCCGCGCGAAATCCAGACTCTATCTGATACAAAAATCGTTCTCTAGAGTGTCACTTTTGAAACGTACTGTAAACTGTAAAAATGTTACGTGCGTCCTATTTTAGAATATGCGGGTTCTGTGTGGTATCCTGATCTTATTCGCGACCAAATTTTATTAGAAAATGTGCAAAGGAGGGCCACTAGACTTGCATTCGGTCGCGTAAGGCCTTCATATGAGGAGCGACTGACTGGGGCCAATCTCATCTCGTTTCAAGACCGTCGACTTCGGGGAGACTTGATATTATGTTATAAAATCATTAAGCACAACTGTTTCTATTCAACACTGAACTTAGACTGAGAGGTCACCAATTTAAATTTAAGTAGGAGTCCTTTAGATCCCGAGTAAGACAGCACTTTTTACCAGAGTGTTTGATATCTGGAACAATCTTCCTGATGATGTTGTTGACGCACCATCAGTTAACGCATTTAAGAACAGAATTGATAGACTTCTATTTAATAGTTAATACTGCGCATTGTTGCATTTACTATTTATCTGAATTCGTTTTATTTATATCCTTTTTCCCTGTATAGTTGTTGCGGTTATTGTTGAAAAATACAATTTTGTTAATTATTGTTAATTTGCCATTGATTATGTTTATAGGTGTTCAAGAACTTATTTATGTTTTCAGATCATGGGCTTCATAGGTTCTTACCTCAGCCCTTATTTCTATTGTAATAATAATAATAATAATAACCTTCCCTGGGGAACGGACAACTCCTCCCATTTTGATCGAAATAGGTTGAACAGTTTAGGAACGCGCAAAGAACAAACATACAGACATACGCTAAATTTTTATAGGTATAGATGATAATTTTTGTAATATAATTGAAAACGATAATATTTTTGACTAGAGAAAAAAGAAACATTAAACGATATTTCACAAGCCCATACTTCCCAATTAAAAAATTGGGGGTTGTACATGTCATTCGAAAGGGGTTGAATTTATTACATTTGACTTTTTTATACTGTATATAAAATCATATAAAGTGTATTAAATTCCAGAATTTATTAATCTGTCTGTCCCGATTATTATTTTTTTCCAAATAATATGCTTCTAGACAAATACTAAAATTTTAATTCATTGTTGCAGACTTGAAATGAAAACTATTCTGTTATTCACGTTTTTATGTCTCATCAGTCAAAAAGTTACTGCGTGGGGAGGTCTCTTTAATAGATTTTCACCTGAGGTACTAGCTAACTTGGGATATGGAGGACATGGCGGAGGAGGATTTTTGGTAAGTAAACCATTCGAAAACGAAAATAATAAAATTTCATCATGAATTAGATTAGTGTTTCTCTTGCGCCTATTCAGAAAAAGTTTTGGAGCGAAGTAACTTGTCGAAGAAAATTAACTTAAGCAAGAACTCTGGAAGTTGGAATGTGGAATAAAAGCTTTCCCATTTCTATAGCAGAAAAAATGTATTACTCATAGTGCTTCACACGCAATTTAAAATTATTTGATATTCTACAACACACTCGAGTGTGGTTACGTTGTCTGAATATCGAAAAATGTTAAAATTGGATTTAGAATGTAATTTCTTATAAAATATTGAAAAGAAATTGGAATTTTTATTCCGATATGAATAAAATATCCGATTCTTCCGCGAGAGATGTTGCCTTTATTTATACTTTATATATATATATATATATATATATATATATATATATAGAGTGTTCTCTTAAAACTCGGATTAAATTCAATATATGCCAAAACATTGATAACATTTTCATCGAATCTGCCAATACGGCGTCTCCGAAACCCCGGTCGGAGAAAGCTTCCATTGCCTCGTAAGCGTTGCATCAACTTAGGAAAAACTATTCTGCCGTAATTAATGCGATTCGGATACCTCACTGCATACTATCTGGTACCAATTGAGGCATTTTGAAAACACTCAAAGTACACAGCAATAATATCAACAGCTTCATCGTTTGTAAAAGGCATTTTCAATTCTCAAATCAAACTCAAACCGAACTCATAATAAATAATTTGTTGTTTCTGCTAGACATGCTTTTTTCGAAAGCCAATTTGAGTTGAGGTAAAATATATTCCTGCAGCTGGACGGTGGTCCAGCATCTTTTTCAATTAATGCGCTCGAACAATGTACAGAAAATGATGGCAAGCACTTTGAGCAATTGAGTCGGCACTAGAATACCCATCTCTACAGGGGGAAACTAAATAAATTTGTATTAGTATTATTTTTTTATAAATATCTGCGGTTTGAAAAGAGATAGAGACTTGGCGTTTTCACTATTCAGATTGACGTTTAGCTGTCTTTATATCAGTGTAATAATATCATTATAACCTTGACATTGCATTGCATTTTCTGAGAAGAATCATGAAGTGCATCTGATAGAGCAAAAAGAACTCTTTCACATGACACTGACTTCAATAATTTCTAGTTTTCCCGAGATATTGCATTTTTTCCAAACCATTGTTCGCTTTGCCTCCGCCACTTCATCCGAAGAGAAAGATACAAAAGAGTGAAACTAAAAATATTCATAACAAACACGATATTCATTTGCGATAATTTTCAGTGCAGCTCATCTTGACAAATTGTAAAGAAACCCCCCTTTTCTGAACTACTAGTAGTGTTACACCCCATAGCGGTTATGTTACGAACTTATGAATATTTTACAATGATTTCTCTTGGCCTCATTTATTGTAAATATTTTTCTCATCCGCTTATCTCGCTTAGTTGGTCACCCTATACATATTGAACTCATAGGTTTCTGAGACATTTGATTTACCAGGAGATTCAATTCTGAGATCAAACGCCGGGGCATTTCCCAATCGGAGCCCCGCTAACGAACTCAAATCAAAAATATATCGCCGTCGTGCCACTTAATCGCCTGATAATATATCTAATATTGTATTGTATCTAAGTATTGGTTTACCCGAAAAAAGTTGTAATTTTGGATTTTTTATGAGCTATTTCTTCATTTTTCCGTGATAAAAATACGAAAAAACGGTTTTTAGAAAGATTGTATGTAGTCGACCACTTTTTGTAACATGCCTTGTTAGCACGATACAACCTCCGCAGTGCAACAAGTTACCAATTTTATGTTTGAGTATTATTCAGGATAAACAAAAACTAGTGCGTTATTTAATTAATTGATTGATTTCTTAGATATATGTGCTGGCTCTTGTCACTTCGTTACGTTTGAGAGTTTTTACGTTGCACTTTTTGGGTGTGGGTAATCCAATTAAACATTTATTTACTTCTCAGTCATTTTATTATAATATTTATCACTTTTTTCACAATACTCCAATTGAGAATTATGCTTTAATATAAGATTTATTAAGGTTTGTTTCATTTAGAGATTTACTGCATAGTGCATATTATGTTATATCTTAGGCATTGCCCGGTGTGCTGTTAGAGAGTACATTCTTGCACTGTGATTTTTGATGAAATGGAATGATTGGAGCTTGAGACGCTTTAATGACTGAATGATATAGGAGGTGAAAGGGGGGTTGCTTGCCGAAAGTTCTAGATTTTTATGAGTTTGTTGACAGATTGTTTATTAACATGTTACAGGGTTGCCAAGAGGAGTATGTATGAGTAGGAGGTTGCATAATTAATAGGTGTGGTGTTAATGTATGTATAAGGTAGGATTTTAAATCCGAATACAGGTCATCTCACAGATGAACCCTATTGATTTTCAGCTCACCAGAGCCGGTACAACGGGTGCTATGGTACTTGAAGTACCACATTTTTGGTAATTTTTTGAGAAATTTCGGTTTCTTAGCACGATACTTACTCCGGAGACTATGAGTGAGGAAAAGTTAGTTTTAGTCATTAAAACCGTTTATTTTTTTAGAGAAACGAAGGTGATGAAAATATACTGGAAGAGTATATCAACGAAAACAATGACGAGGATCCTTGCTACCAAAAACGTTGTTCATCAAACGAATACTGTTGCCCTGGACAAATATGCGTTGACGTTGACGGAAGTGAGTAAATATATCGATCCTGTACCTTGCAGCCGCAAAGTCTTCTCATTCCTTTCTGTCTGTTAAGTAAACGAACCAGTACAATTTTCCAAGATTTCTTTAGCGTATTTGACTTTCAATTTCTCCTTTTTGAACCATTTCTTTTGCCCCCTGTTTCTTCTCTTCAGTATTTTCTTTACAATTAAAAAAATTCCCTTCAAGACATCAGTTTTTTAATTTCATTCCTCCATTTTACTCACTATTGAATATATCTGTTATTTCAGTTATTGGAACCTGTATTAACTTTTTCGGACGACGAGTTGGGGAGCTTTGTAGAAGAGACGCAGACTGTGAGTCAGGATTAGTATGTGCGGAAGCAGAAGCTGGACTATCGACGCGAGTTTGTAGGCCACCAGTTCATCAGGACAAACAGTATTCCGAATCGTGTAATATGTCAAACGAATGCGACATATCCAGAGGATTATGCTGCCAGCTACAAAGACGTCACCGACAAGCTCCAAGAAGGGTAAGTAATTATCAATATTTTCATTATATTTATGGAAATTTTGCCATTGTTTCATTTTTCTGGATTTAGCACACGAGCATAATGTTTAGAAGTGAAACTTTTTATGAGACACTATAGGAGCTTTGGCATGAGAGTTAACAAATCTGTTCAACTCCTTGTTCTTTTCTAATTATTATTTACTTAAGTTGTAGAATGTCTAGACAGCGAATCATTAAGTGCCAGCTGTAGTTGCGAAAACACAAAAATTAAATTAAAGATTGTCCCAAAATGGTGGTATTTTCAAACATTTAATAAAATAACTTCTTTAAAAAAATGTTTACTCTCTTTGTTTTTTATTGTAAATAGTTTTTTATAGTCTATACGAGAAAGTATTGTTTTTCTTTTAGAAATAATTTTTCTGAAGAATTACTATTTAATTTTGTTGATGTTTAAGAATTTTCTTTGTACGCTCATTGACAGTTGCAGCGTCACCGAAAAAGTTAAAATAACTTCAAAAGGCTTGTTAGAACTTTTACTATTATATTAAATGCTTTCTTCATATTTTTTTCATATTTGTGTACAACGTGGCTAAAAAATGGAGCGCCGCGTACAATTAGGAATGGAACTAATTATTAGTGGCAAATTTAAAATGAAGGATTTGGCGGTTAATTTGAATTATCTTAAGCAATTAAGGTGGGTGATTTGTGAAGCAATTATTTCAGTATTTCAATTCGGCTATATTCTGGTTGCACTGTAACCACAAAATAACGTCGATTGAAATACTGTTTACTCATAGTCTCAGTAAGATTAGTTTCTTCCAATTATTAACAAATTATAGGACCCAAAAATAAGTATAATTTAGGAAAATTTATACTGTCACCTGTAAGATGATACTTGTAGCTACAAGGGAAGATAATATGGTCAGGAAAAACACTTCCATATCATATGACATATTTCCATGGAAATATATCTTCTAATAAAAAAATAAAAATCATTTATTTACCGTAAAAGCACGTCCATAATATAATTAATGCCACTTATCAGGCTAGTCAAAAACATTACATCATTAGATAATAAGACAAATTTTATGATATACAGAATATTCTTGACAATAGTCGATAAGATCAAGGACTTTGCTTGTACAATGATATAGCCAACCTTTTTTCCTCCATTGTAAAACGTCGTTGTTTTTTTGATTTTTTACTTTCGCTAATTTGACATTTAATGATAACTGCTGCCAAAGCATTTAGTTCTATTTTTAATAACTCTGCTTGTTTGGAGCATTGTCCAGCATCAAAAAGTCTTTTTCTAATTGATTGTGTGCGGTTTCTCTCTATACTATATTTTTTGTGAAAATATTGCATTGCCCTATATAATTCACGTTTCCTGGGTGTTAGAGTTTGTTTTGGTACAATATTTTAAAAAAGTTTCTATGGAGTTGTCCCATCAGGTTCTGTGAAATAAAAATAAAATTTATGCAATTATAATAAACTACTAAATTAATTTAAACTACTAAATGTTACAGATGATTTGGTAAAATGTTTAAAACCGTTTGTGAACTCCTCAAAAATTTAAAATATATTTTACCATTTATATGCACTGTCCCAGCACCATCAGAATTATGTAGGGAAGATTTCTGGATGTCTTTGATATGTGAAGATATTTCAGGGTCTGTATAAGGTTCCACAGAACTTGATGTTGATGGCAAGTTATAAATTTGCAATATATTCATGTTGCCTGTAAAAACAAAAAGTAGATAAAAATACTTATATATTTATAGAATGGGTAGTCAGAATAGAAAGAGCATAATGGAAATCACATATTAATCATTAGGTATCATTTATAAACATTTCTGTTTAAAGTTTACAGAATACAGCCCTGAAGAGGAAACAAATCCTATAGCAGGGCACCCAAGAAAAGTTCAACTCATCCAAAAAACATTCCACTCAACAGAATCTCACACGAACTTCTCTCTCTCTCTCTCTAAGTTTACATAACATCTAAGATTACAAATTAAATAACTCACCTCCTAAATTTAATGTAGGTATGTACTGAATTTGAATGCGGTCTATTTGACATGCTTGAAATAATTTTTTCTTCGAAATGTAGGTGGCAGACTCTTTTTGAAGCATAAATTTTTGCAGGATCCATATTTATTAAGGTAGTATTGTTGATTGCATCTACCCACTTTCTAAACCGGATTAAATCTGTTTTTGGATTTGGAAACCTATGTCTAATATCAGATGAACGTCTATTTTCGCCACAATCATGGACACAACACTTGATTAAAGTCATATTAAAAAAACTTATCAACAAACTAATACACCTTAATAAAAATACAACTACCGAAGAACAAATTAAACTTCTAAATAAACTTAAATTATTTATGAATTCAAAATGAACACTACAAAACTGCACCACTAGGATCTTCGTGACGATTCCTTTAACCTTCAATTCGCAAAACATATGCAAAACATTCGATCAATTACGTGAAACGTCAAATTTGCGACCTCTACAATTAGGAATGGAACTAAAATTTTAATTTGGCCTTGACAATTCAAGTGAAACCACCGTGCAGTCAGTATCACAGAAAACGGACCCAAGGATAGAATGAAAAGTGCTCTCTTGTCGAGTAAGAAATCTAATGCGACAAATACTGCATCGGTTGTGTCTCTAAATAGGCCGATACTGTAAATCTCTTCAAAAAGATTTACAATTCCTATTTGTCGATACTGCCGCCATCTGGCGGTTATTACAAGCGGATATTTATTGTACTACCAGTACCTCGAAGGTAGTAAATTATATTTGATTCAAATGGTTCGAACTTTCAGGATTCGAATAAAATATAATTTACTATCTACGCGGTGGATCAGAAATATAGGTAGTTCTCCATTATACAATCTAAATTAAGAAAAAAATGCAATTAACAGTGTTTGGTCCACCAATAGCCTCATCGTATGTGACTAGATCCACCTTTTTTTTCAACCTTGTTTATTTCCATTATTAAGTGTTTTGGTGGAATACCTTTATTTGATCGTTCAGAACGTCTGAGTTCGGTGACATCCAGTTGATTTTCCCCTTCTGAAGCCGGTTCAGATACTTCAACTTCATGTTGTAACGTCATTGGTTGAAATCAATCGATTCGATTATCCTCAACTGCCAATTCAATATCAGGTTGTTCGACAATTGTATCTTCAATAAACTTAACATCACGACTTATTTAAATTCGATGAGTATCAGTGTTTGAAAGATTTTCATTCCCATCGTCCCCAGTTCATATTCAACGAAAATTAATTATTCAGACACATCGTCCAACTTTTTACGTTCATCTATTTTGGAATGTGAGCATATGCTGGAGTTCCCATAATATGAAAATAACTTATATCTGGTTTCTTGCCGTGCCAGTATTCATATGGAGTTAATTCTATACTTTTAGTAGGTGAATGATTTATAATGTGATTAGCCGTTGTCACTGTCTCGCCCCAAAACTGTTTGTGTAAACCAGAACTAGCCAACATACAACGTGTCATTTCGATTGAAGTACGATTTTTGCGCTCAGCCACTCCCTTTTGTTGAGGTGTTTTAGATACCGATAACTGAGTTTTAATTCCTTCTGATTCGATATATTTACGTAAATTACCATCCATATACTCACCACCTTTATCTGATCTGATAACTTTTGGTACTTTGCCGTACTGCGTTTTCCTCATTTCAACAAACTCGATAATTTTATCACGAATATCTGATTTTTGTTTAATTAAATAAATATGTGAATATCTCGTGTAATCGTCAATTAAAGTGAGTATATATCTGTTTCCTCTAGGTAGGTCCACATACATCTGTATGTACCAAATCCAACTTTTCTTTTGATCTGGTCAATGAATTACGAGGAAAAGGATATCTGGTTTTCTTGCATTGTAAACATGTTTCACAAATATCACTGTGACTGCATTCTGAAATGTTCATGTTGACTGATAAATCTGCCATTTTTCTTATATCAATTAAATTCCGATGACCAAAAACTTTATGCCATTCGTGAATGCATTTCGATTCACCCGAACTTGGTGCGTTGTAAGCCCGATTCGATGGTGTTGTTTTATAAACATCATTTTGTGACTTTACCGTTATTAATGTTTCACCATCTTTATTGAAGTCACACTTCTCGCCCTTAAAAATTATACTGCAGCCATTCTTTGCAAGCTTACTGACTGATTAATGGTTACATTTTAATCCTGGTACGAATTGCACATCATTCAATTTGAATTTATTAACAGCAGTTTTGAATTCAATGACTCCGATTCCTTTTATTGGTAAATTTATACCAACAGCCCAATTCACCGAATCATTGCTTGATTTGTTCAAACTTTTAAAGAATGTTTCATCACCACACATATGTGCCGATGCACCGGAATCAATACACCATTCGACTATGTTTATATTTTTATTGGCCATTAAACATACAGAATCACCTTTATTATCACTTTTGTTTTGTACTGCATTTGCCTGTCGTTCACCTTGATTTTCTTTCTCTTTGTTCTTTTTCCATGCTGCAAATTTACGGCATTCACTTTTGATGTGACCCTTTTTTTACAAAAGAAACAATACATTGATATCTAGCTGTCTGATCCATTATTTTCTTTTATGGCTTTCAATGCTTTTTCACCACCTTCATTAACCATTTCGATTTTTTGTCGTCGTCTATATTCTTCCAAAAGTTTGTTTTTCACCATAGTTTTAGTTAAATCAGCCTCAGGACGTGATTGAAGAGCCGTTATTAAAACACCATAACTTTCGGATAAACTTGATAAATATAACGCAACTGAAAGAGCATCTGCAATTGGTTCACCTAATGTTGTCAATTGATCTATACATTCGTCAATTACATTTAAATGTGTTTGCATATTTCCACCTTCAGGCAATATCATTCGACATAACGGTCTTAAAAGTCTAGCCTTATTTAATAAAGTTGATTTTTGATGATATTCTTTCAATGCTTCCCACGATGCCTCTGCCGATGTTTTATTCTTAATATGAATAATTTGATCGTCTTCAACAAACAAACCAATATATGCACGTGCTTTACCGTCTTTTTATTCCATGCCTCTAGTTGAGTTCTCTCTGATGGTGCTTCTTCGATGATTGTTGTTCATAAATCTTCTTTTATTAATAAAAGCTCCATTTTGTACTTCCAGATTTGATAGTTTCCATCATTTAGTTTCGTTACTTTCACTTTTGTCAAATCAGACTTTTTTGTGTCTTTATACTTCATTAAAACTTAAAAATATATGCGCCAACTAAATTATTGATGTTTCCCGTAGCCCGATTACAATTTTCTGGGCCCATAAACTGTTAGGACAAAGCAGATGATTTGGAATTAATAAATTGTGAATTGCAATGAGAAATGAAACACATGCGCTTTATTCTTAGTTTTATAACACAATGAATATCATAGATAAATACTTTTAATACAGGGAAGAATGGAATCTCCTGTACTAAGTTCGAAGCCACAAAGTTTTGTCGAGTGCTGCGCCATCTATTGTGGTGAAAGGTTACGATTCACCAACAGGGAAAAAATAAAGGAAGAGACCTGCATGATTAGTCACAGTTTACTAGCTACTACTAGATGGCAAGCCAAGCAAATACTGAATACAGTGACTATATACGAGACAGTGGCGACAATGCAACTAAACCCCGCCCCTTCCGCCATATTGAGGCTAATTTGAATATCAAATGCATATAATTTAAATAGAAATCTATGATAAAATTATCAATTTGAAACACAAATACATGAAAATATAGATTATATCTCTTTGATTTTGATAGGAAATGGGTATATTTAAATAAAACACGCAATTTTTATTTTTTTTCCTAATAATATTTAGTATATAATAAGGATAAATAACGATACAAAAAAATAATAAATATTAATTGCTTGTAAAGTATAATGTGGGACAAATCATGAAAAAAATGATATTGCTATAAGTACAACTGTTATTGTCTTCAAATATAACCATTGATTCAGATTATCAAGTAAAATCTATAAATAACAAATTCGACAACAAAAATATAACATATATCACTTGATCCGTTTTCTAAATTACATTTGCATCGTCAGGATTATAAACTATAAATATTGATATAAATAAAATTTCTGATGTGTAATTTGTTTTTTATTGATTTTATTTGATAATTATGGACAGCTTTTTTTATTTCATAACAAGTTACCTGCTAATGACTTACTACTATATTTTTTTGGGGCGGATTTAAATTTTTTATAACTAATTTTCAACCTGAAAACAGTGAGTCTATTAATTATTTTGGTTTTAAGTTGGTGACAATTTGGTAAATTAAAATGTATTTTCGACATTTCCTTTATAAAAAATTCTTTTATGTCTAGATACTGAAGTGAAACAATATCTAAATATTTTAAGGAAACACATTCCATTTCTAAAAAATAATAAAAAACCTCTTCAGTAACAAAAAAAGCGATTGTTCTTTAAACCTTTTGATTAAAGAGAGTTTTGAAAACTTCTTATATATTGGTTTTTTTTAACCTGCTGCACCTACACAGGCAACACAAGCTTTTGAAGTTTTCACAATACTTTTTAAAATATATCCTGAAATATTATATAACGAATTAAGTTCGCTGAAATTAAAATTGTATGAGGGTCTTTAATTCACTTGGAAGCTTTACTTCATCATACACTGTATTTAAGTCTTTAAGAGAACTCAAGTATCCCCCAAGAAACTCCCGTTTATCTTCTTCGTAACTACTGGTACTTCCACTTTTTAAATACTGTGATACAGATATTAATTTCAAGTTATTTTTAACTTGTACCGCATTCGGTACTATTTGTTTGCTTCGCAACACGCTAAATAAATTTTCAAGGCAGTCTTGAGAAAATCGGCTAGTTAAAATGAATTCATAATTTTTTTGTTCCAATAATTCTGACTGTAGTTCTAACATAGATTGTGTTGAGATTTGAACACCCGTTTGTGAAGGTTTCCAAATTTTTTTATAGCCAACCAAACTTATAAATCCTTCCAAAGATGATAATGTTTCTTTATAAATGTCAATATTAAATTTGCTTAGAGCACAAGAAGGATGTCTCGAAGTCATTAAATAAAACCATTTTTCTACTTGGTCAATAAACCATGCCGTTGTTAAATATTCTGGTTTATCAAGTTCTTCAGCCAAAAATTTGAGAGCGCCACTAACTGAGTGACTAACAACATTAGTTGAAGTTGACACTTTCATGTGAGAACAATGTGTCGGAAGGAGATCTTCTTGAGAGTTTCGGTGCAGGTTTAAAAAAAGTATCTTTCTGGTGATTTAATATGTCTGAGATATGACTGGACATGACCATGTTAGAGGGTAGTCCATACTTTAGAACAATATTATTTGGTAGCTAGATGATTTTATTCGACACTAACATTGATTTAATATTTTTAAATAGGTGAGGAACATCTGCAAAGACATATACATTTTTATAATTATTTAATGGGTGCAGAATCTTACATTGTATAGGACTGTACTTTCCAGCTTTAATATCCCAAGCTTTCCACAAAGCTTGATTACAAGGACCCATATCTGATGTAATACTTAAAATATTCAAATTAAGCTGTTCGGCTTTTTTAAATATATCTATTATTATATTCTTCATGACAGCTCCGTTGACAGAGTCACTGGTGAAGTAATAGGCCACAACCTGTTTCCCAGCATAAACACTAAGATGTGTGTCGCCAAGCCTGAAGGTTCAGGGAGAGTAACATCTCCAAAATATTTATTCAAGGAGGTATCATATGTTTTTCCTTGAGTGATAGCCATTTTATCCAAAACCAAGACACAATCCTTTTCATGAGTTGAAAATTGCTCCACTTTCAATTCTAAAAATGAAAACACCTCATTTAGAATACCTGAATCGAACTTCAAGTTCTGGAGTTTTCTCTGTAAAGTTCTGGTTGATGGGAGAGGATATCCTTGTTTTATTAGTTCAATATTTCCACTACTACCACAACTAAATTTTATTTTTAAAGAACTTGTAACGGTGTTGTTGGTCCACTTCATTAGTTTTGTTGTTTTTCCATCTTTTCTCTTTTTTAAAGCTTCTATTTATGATCTTCGTTGAATATTTGCTTTAGTTGTTCACAGTCCGAAGAATTGGGAGTTTTTTTTTTTATTAGCTTCTTTCGTGTGGCTCTTACAGTTTTTTTGTATCGATAAGCTCTACGGTTTTCTCTTCCGAACAACTTCTTGTACTTGTTCAATTTAAGCTGTAACTGAGCTATTTCACTCATAGGATCAATTTCTGATAATAACGGTGAGGGTGCTGTGCATAAACTGTCTTCACTCAAACTGCTTTTAGATATCGACAATTGTTGACCTGATTCTACATCCAAAGCTAAATTTGAAGTAAATGGTTCCGGTGATTCCTCTGGCACAGTCTATCTAGAGCTTTATTTTCACCTAGAACTAATGATTAAACTATAATTGCAACAAAACACATTTAATAGAACAAAAACTAAGAGTTTTTCATTATTATGTGGCGATCTGTTGTAATTACTAACAGATATCTACTTACCCGACAAATGTTTAGGTTGTTTTGGAGAATTAAATTTCCTTGGAACTGGGGGTCCCCTTTTAGGTTTTGGTTCAACAAAGGAAAATATTGTAGGAACAGCATTTGACTTTAAAATTTTCTTGCCATCTACACGAGGTCGCTCCCACATTTCGGGAGCAAAATGAATCTTATACAAAATCTTACATTCAATTTTATCTCAATAACGACAGACAATAATTTTAAATTAGATATAGCAATTATAAGTCGAAAAACAAAGGCTTCTACCTACCTCACATAAACACGAATAGTCTATTGGAGTCCAATGATCTCTTCTAGTTTTAATAAGCCATTCTTTTCTTCTAGACGGATCTCTAGGAAAACGTTTCATGAGAAACCTTTTTTTAGCAGAATTACTGCAATTTATTGCAGCACAGCCCGGCATTTAAAATGTTATTATCTAGAAAAATCAAAACTTGATAAATAGTATACAATTTCTAGGATTAAGCAAGCTAGCTTACCAAATATCACGAATATTCCGATTCGAAATAAGATTATTTATAAGTCCAAATACAAGTCTTTCAATTTTCTAAAGACAAAACACCTCTTTTTCACTGAATATTCACCAAAAATGCACAAAACCAATAATTCTAATCACAAATACAACCAGCATTATAAGAAACTTCGTATACACCAAATGTAAACAAACAGATTTTAGCCTCAATATGGCTGCCAAACTGCCAGCCAATCAAAAACGGGATACCCTATTGTCGCCACTGTCTCGTATATAGTCACTGTAATACTGAAGGTTTTTTAAATTATGTCTATATTGTTTTTTCTTAAATAAACAAATAAAAACAGTCACACAAAGTTTAAACACTTTTTGAAACAACCTGTTATTTTATTTTGGCTTAAAAGTAGGATATGTTGTTTCAGAAAGTTGTTTAAAGCTTATATCCGTTTTTATTAAAAGACGAATGTCGACAAATAGTTTCAAAAATTTAATATAATTTTTTGTTTATAAAATAGTACAGGTGATTTCTTTATTTTCTTCTCAAACTTATGATAAGAATAATTTATTGATAATAGCATGTGCTAACAAATATTACACATATGATACAATATAATGGATTCCAATGTTTTTCAAACACTAATTTTTTTCCGATATACATTGTGTATTTTGTAGTGTATTTGTCGTCCAAGGGGCGATCTTCGCGTTTTTCCTTTTACATTTTTTTGTACATGTAGAGTCGTCTATATATTTTTGAAGTGTTTCAATGAAAGTATTTGTTGCATAGTTAGGATCTGGATTCAAGTATGAGAAATCCCAAGATTTTTGTCTGATTGTATTTTTAAGTTTTGTTTCATCTATGTATTTCACTATTCCTCGTTCCTTGGGGCATTAGGTCTTTTCCAGTACTATCTGTAGTATTGTTGAGAAATGATCTGTAATGTCGGTTTGCAATACTAGGGTCAGTATTTGATCGAGTACGTTGAATTTGGATTTTAAAAATATGCGTCGAATGTCGAATTACTGGAATTTTTTCATATAACGTTTTCACATTATTTTCAAACGATGTTACTTGCAGGTTACTCGGAATTCTTTGGGTTTTCAAGAGAGTGCCAACGCTTTCAATTACAGTGTTGATTTTTTAATTTAATTGAGATATTTCATCTATCATCAACCTTTTAAATTCTGAAATAAATTTAAAATATGATTAAATATAAAAATTAATTAAAATTATTTAGTTTAGTCACCTTGATCATCAAGTGTATCTATTTGTGGTGATGATTTCTCTCTTTTGTGAAGTGTTCATCTGATTCCACTACCACAAGGTTTTGACTCTAAAAAAAATTAAGATAGGTACATTATAAAATTAAGTATTTTTATACTAAAAGTCAAATTTAATATGCAAACTTTAGGTTATTATATATTATGAATTTACTTAAGAAACAAATTACCTCTAGGAACAGCGAATCTCCTCTAGGAACAGCAAATCTCGCCATATCATTTGATTATTTATTCTCAAGGGAAATTCCTTCAGCTTCAGACCTCATAATTTCGGCAATAGATTCCACTTATACTTACAATTTGTTTGTGGTGTAGGTCTAGAAACAGGATAAATGTTACGATTTAATGAGGGACTCTCGTCTGAATCAGAACTAGAGTGATGAGACATATACCTTGTATTTTTTTCCGTATCCTTGATCCCCGTCCTTTGTAAATATCGGAACTAGACGAACGGTCTGTTGTAATTAAAGCCTTTTTGGCTTTTCTTTGTGCTACAGAGAAGTCATCTACAAGTTAAAAAATTATTTTTCTTCAAAAAATGACAAATACAATAAAACTCTGTCAAAGTCTCTAATATACTGACCCATTTGTTATTGTTTTACTCCTGGCATTTTGATGTCGTTAGTAACCTTCCAAGCAAATAGATGGCGATTAAAATGCAGTTTAGCAGTGGCTATAAAAGATCGCTGGGCATGACTGATACATTTGTTATTGTTCCACTCCTGACATTTTGATGTCGTTAGTAACCTTCGAAGCAAATAGATGGCGATAAAAATGCAGTTTAGCAGTGGCTATAAAATATCGCAGGACATGATGAATATGTCATTCACTTATTAAATGTCAAAATTGAAATTAAGGTACTGTTCACATAATGTATTATAAATTCAAATGATATAAAGTTAATTGTAGTAAATTTAACTAGATGTTGCAATCACTAACAAAATGTAGATAAAATTGTTTGATTTTATAATGCAGCTTCCAAGCCTTTGGTCGATAGGATAATTATATCAATATTTTTGTTTTCAGGTGTGCTCATACTTCAAAGATCCTCTTGTCTGTATTGGCCCAGTAGCATCAGACCAGATAAAAAACACTATACAACACACGGCCGGTGAAAAAAGACTCACCGGTTTAGGGACCTACAAGAGACCTTTGCATTAAATATCTAATATAATTCCTTAAAAAAATAACTACACTCTCAATACGTACAGTTCGAATTGAGAAAAGTAGATTTTATTCTTATCCGGGAACGTCTTAGTTGTTTCTATAACGAACTGACTTGATATTACGAGACGTACAAATTTGCAAATTTAATAGTTTTGTACGTCCTAATTTTCTCAATGTAAGTGTAAGTAAATGTCTGGAAAGTGAATCAAAGTTGATGCGAATTACTACGACTACAATTGATTAGATTAAATTTTAATTTCGAGCCCTCCAAAGTAATTCGTATCATGTCATTTTTAACAAACTGTCTATAATAAAACATCAATTATCAAATTTATCACAATTAATATATAAAACAATATCAAATATAGCCCAGTCAATTTAGACCAAAAATGGGCAACCAGGGGAACTAAAAATACTACTTCCAATTTTTTCAGAAACGTGTATGGGAGTCCCCTGAACAAGTAAAAATAAAGTTCCTCCAAATCCCGGTGCCGCTTGAAGGGGAGGAGGGCTTTAAATATTCCATTTCTCAGTTTTTCGCTTATAACTCGAATTATTATTATTATTGCAATAAGGTACGGGCAGGGACTCTATGATCCATAAGCCCTGAATTGTACTATACAAATATTACAAAAATTAGAAAATTACAAGAAGAAAAATCAATTAGAAAATAGAAAAGCGTCCAATCTGTTCTTTAAAATATGGACAGACGGTGACGTTACAATATTCTCAGGTAGATGGTTCCATGTTGAAAAAACACGATTACTCAAGAAATGTTGAATATTTCTTTTTTCAATTTCCATTTATGTCCTCGAAGGCGATTGTCAGAGTCCACATTAAATATGCTTCTTAAGTTACCATATTTAAAATGCGAAAGGTGATTATCATGTTCCCACGAAGAAGACGTTGTTCAAAAGTCGGTAAATTTATTATATTTAGTTTTTCTCTATAACTAGGTCTTGTACGTCCGAATGATTGTCTGGTTGATCGACGCTGAAATTTTTCGAGAAGATCTTTACCCCGCACTAGTTCCTGATACCACACAGTTCCACAATACTCCAAAATTGGACGAATATAAGTTTTATATAAACGAGTTGAATTATGCAATGACATTCTTCCGAAAGACTTGCTGAAGAGGTAGAGCTTACTTTCTGTTTTGTTGGTAATACTTACATCTTCGGACCAGCTCTGTAGTAATTGTAACACCGAGATCATTATAAGAATTCACTTCAATTAAGTCGTGAGTGCTTAAGAAGTATTTATGTCGCGAATTGTTTTAGCTGATGTAAAGAGCTACACACTTATCTGTATTAAAAGGCAACATCCAGTCTGAGCAGCACTTATAGATCCAATCCAAGTCCTCTGGAATATTTATATGAAGAGATGAACCTGAGAATATTTTCGAGTCGTCGCCATAGAAAACTGTGTTGCATTGAATATGAAATTGGAGGTCACTTGCGTATATTATAAATAAGAGAGGACCCAGTACTGATCCCTGCGGAACACCGCTTAATACGGGTTTCTCAGCTGAAAAACAATTTCCCACTTTCACACAGAATTTTCTGTTTGTTAAAAATGAGTCAATCCACTCAAGTAGATCACCTCGTATGCCAATATGTTCCAATTTATACAGTAATCTTCGTTTTGGCACTTGGACGAAAGTTTTCGCAAAATATAGGTAAATGATGTCCGTCGGGATTTTCTTGTCGTAAGATTTTGTCCATTCATTAACACACCAAAGTAGATTCGTCATTGTTGAACGTCCTTTTACAAATCCATGTTGTTGTTCGGTTATTATTTTTCCGATCAAAAAAAATTCAGTGACAAATTCTGAAATTATAAACTCCATACCCTTACAGATGATAGGTGTAAGGCTAATAGGGCGGTAGTTATTGGGGTCAAGCCTATTGCCTTTCTTAGAAATTGGAGTTACCGAGGTTGTTATCCAGATAGGGGGTAGTATGTGTGTATTGAAAGATAAGGACACTATTATAGACAAAGAATGAGGGAGAGCATTACAACATCTTTTTAGAAATAATGGTGAGATTAGATCGAGACCAGGAGAAGAATTGTTTTTTAATTTATGAAGGTGACATTTGACAATTTCAGGAGTAAAATGAAGTTGCACTAAGGATGAATTTACTCTTGTGGGCAGAATATGGCGGGTAAATTATTTTTGATATTTTCAGTAGAGAAAACCTTAGAAGAAGTATCTGCCAAAACTTCGGCAGTGTCAGTTTGACAAACAATTCCGTCTTCTTTCTTTATTAGAGGAATGGATATTTTTGATGACAATGATGATCGAATGTATTTGTATAATTTTTTAGGGTTGTCGCTGTATACTATTGACTCTTCGTATACTTCTCGGGCCTCCTTTTTGAATTTTTTAAATCTTCGCCAAAAATTTTGTGAATTTCAAAATCGGCTTGACTGACCGTGCGCTTGTACATCCGTTACAATTTGCTTTTTTATCTAGTCAAGGAAATTATTTCACCATTGATCCACGGTATTATATTGCCATAAATCCCATAATGGTATTTACAGCTTTGTTTTGATGCCGGTGTTTGTTTATCAATTTAAATGAATATCTTAATAAAAAATAACAGCAAAATATGAACATAATAAATAGGGAGTCAAACTCCAAGAAAGCCTTAGGAATGCGGTACAGATGATTAGATTGTCTTTTACTCTGCATATGAGCTAAATTCCGACGAATGAGGAAATTTAAAAACTATAGAGTAGAAATACTCAGAACTAGGTCATAGAAATAATAGAAGAAATTGAGTGTGCACATGGAAAAATACATCAAGTATTTGGGAATACGTTCTCCTTTCACATTAATAAGATCTCTTTTGCATATACCTAAATATTTGGTCCGATTTGGGTACCAACAATTACCATATTCAAAAATAAAACGTATAATGTACGAAAAAGATAGCATAATATAAAATACCAAGTAAGTTTTGAGGACGCTTTGAATAATCGTCGTCTTACTATTAAATCAACTTGTCAAAATACTTTTTCAAGGGCAAAAGAAAGCTTCGTTATTTTTCGAAGGAATACTGAAGCTTTATCCGAATTAAATGTTGGTATAACAGAAGCAAAAAAAAACGTTAAAAGAAATGCTCCCTCAAATGCCCGACGCTGAAAATGAGTTTGACAATTCTCTAATGTACCCAAAGACGGCAACAATTTCCACATTCAATAACAACCAAATGAAGAATCCTAACACTGCAACTAAAAGTATACAAGAAGTGAAGCGCACAAGAAGCGGGACAACACTATGTCACTATATAGTAACAGGAGGGACGTAAGAGTTTATGAAAAGAGTCACTGTGAATACTCTCCGTACACGACGATGTATGTGTAGACTAAGCACGGGCACTTCAATATAAGGAATTGTTCAAACAGGAACGGAGTCACACTATAAAACTATGTGGTATTGATTATGTGAGCAAAATGTTTTATTTCATTAATAAATTTGCCCGCAATGGGTTATTGTTCACTATTACTATCAATGAAACTAGTATTGTCACTATTTACTATCACGAAGTACTATTGGGATAAATTGCTAATGCCTATTTACTAGGGAGCCAACTGATCAGGGCTCAATGACAACACTGAGTAAGGAGTTGTATTGACTTGATCATTTTCGCTCTAAGAAGTTCTAGGCAGCACTAGAGCGTGTCGGCGTAGCGTTGTGTAAGTGTTTAGCTCTTCAATTGGAGGGACTCGACTGACTCATACCTCCTCACCGTCCTCAATTTATACCCGCCTGTGGCTGTGAAATAGTGCAATGGCGGGTTCTGATTGGTTGGGGACGGAGCCTAAGAGCCGATACGCATGTGCACTGTTGATATAGTAATTGAAACCTACAAAGGATATCCATTAAACATTGAAATCGGTTTTTCTAAAAATTTGGTTTAGGTCTATTGAACAGTATGATTCTGAGCCGACGACATGTATGTATATACGCTTAGTTGGGTTGAGATTCACTGAGACTTATTCCTTCCTGATTCCTGATCCCTGCTCCCAGGTGTCGAACCTTGATATTTTGTAGTGCCTTGCATACAAAAAGTTTGTTCTCTATTCCACAGAACATGCAGTCGCCTTTTTCCACCAGTTTGAATATTTTGAGGTGTCCATTGAGGTGACAATGTCCGGTTAGAACCATTGTAACAACTCTTATTGCAGACTTGCTCTGGTTAGTGCATTCTTCCGATCTTTTCTGGTCATAGTTTTCTAGTAGTATTTTCGCTTCTTATTGTCATACTATGATGTTTCAGTAGTCCAATCTTTTCCTTGTTTATTTTTTTAATTTCTTACAATATTGTATCGGTGCTGATTCCACAAAAGGGTTATTGACACCAAAAGGGTGTTTGCGCCCCTTTCTTTGTTAGTTCTCATTCCCTCCTATTCCAGTATGCACTGGTACCCAGTATCCACAACAGGGTAACTATAGTATTCCTGCCTAGTTCATTGACTATGCCTAATTATTCCCAAACCATTTTAGAACTGATTACAGAAGAGCTCATCGTTTTAATGGCTGCCTTGCTATCCGACATGATTATTATTCTCTGCCTTCTATATTTCTTATTGATGTTGAACAGGTCACATCCCCAAATGCTGTAAATGTCTGCTTGGAGTTTTTTTCAAGATTTGAGTGTATTGTTCTAGGCAATACACTCCTATCCCAGTTTCTTCTTTTGTTTTTGAACCGATTATATACCATCTGATGGTATTTTTACTCTGTTTAATAATAGTGTTCTGATCCCACTCCTCTTTATTACTAAATTCTGTGTTGAATTTATTCAAGAACCTAAACGTTTTCATAATTTTATCCTGTGGCATGTTACAGGATTCCTGTTCTCCAACTAGCAACGAAAGAGTTTTTTTCCGCAGAATTCCACGTCTGCTCAATCTGTGTCCCGTTCTCTCTGCTACACTTTCCACCGCTATATTTAGTGGCGTAAAGTTGAAAATTACTTCCATAGCCGCCATAGAGCAGGGTTTTCATTGTCCTGTTATACGTATGCAGGCTAGAGAGGATGTCTCTCGTTGTTCGTAGGTTGGTTCTGCTACTCCATACAATAGCTCAAAATGGCGGTGTACATCCACCTCAGGATACTTGGGTTGCAGCCCCAATTTTTTCCTGCACACCATTAGAACTCTTTGCTTTATGTGTTTGTTTCACAGGAATTCACTATTCAGTATCATCTCTAGGTACTGTACCTCTTGTCTCCACTCAACTTCTCTTCTATCAATTTTAATGGATTTGAGCTTGAGTTCATTTTTTCTAATGAAGGCAATAAGAATAGTTTTGGTGGGGTTAATGTTGAATCCCACCTGCCTACACTAGCTATTCGTGTAGTTGAGGCCTCTTTGTACTATGTAACAAAGAGTCTAATCCAACTTCCCTCTATCTGTTATGACTATTCTGAGGTCAGTTCGTGCATCCAGGAGTTCGTCAACCGAACCGAAGCGAACCATATTAACTGAGGTGTTACTCCCCCCAGTGGACATCCTCTAATTGTACTGATGGAGATGTTATTTTCACTTATTTTTTGCCTTTGCTGCTCTAGGTATGAGATGCTCTGACAACCACCAGGATGTCGTATTATCTACACATCTGGAATTAAGCGATATTTTGCTGAATCGATACAAAAAATAATAATAAATATGGTAACGGAGATTTCTAAAAAAATTTAATATCAGCTGAAATCTAGGTAAAGCAACGCTTATCTATTAGTTATAGAACGGTACAAAAACAGGTACTTGATATTTATAGAGCTCTAAGACCTGTTCCTAAAAATACCGTGACAAAATCGCGGTATCAAAATAACGTCACTTCTCTACAATTCAAGCCGTTTGAAATCAAAATTAGTATGCTACGACTCAAAGGACAGAAAGTTGAATTTCCCGGCATGTGCCATATAAAGCCTTTTCATCAAGCACGCCAGAGCATTGAACTTGCAACTTCATCTCCCTTCCTGATCTCATTTCACTTCGGGAACAACAGTTCTTGCGACTTATTTAAGACCCAAAATCAAGAAGTTGGATAAAAGGTAAATATCATCCATAGCTCAAATGGGACTGACAGTAATTTTTCTGAATAAAACTCGAATGTCACAGAATTTTTTAACAATTGACAACAGCTACTAGTTTCGGCCTACATAAGGGCCATCTTCAGGCTACAAAATTTTGATATAAGTAAAGGGAACAATCACATAAAGTCTCCAACATTACCTGATTAAAAAAAAAAGTTGTATGCCGCGGCGTGCGTAGCCAGGGCATCCGACTTTCTGGGTGTCTTACGCAGATCACAAAAACCGTTGTTTCCAGTACGAAATGCAACGTGGAAGACTTCGGCTAAGGATAAAAAAAAAGTTTTATCATTTGGTAAATCTTGGTTACAGTTTGAAAAGAGTAATTGTTTCATTTTGATTTTATAGAACCGACGGCTGCAGCCCGGCGCGAACCGACATCTCGTAGTTTCTTCAGTTAATTTATAACCGTTTACTTGATATTTAAGAGCTCTAAGCTACGTTCCTAAAAAATACCGCGATGAAGTCGAGGTAGCAAAATAACGACCCATCTCTACTATTCAGAGTGTTGCTGTTTGAAATCAAAATTTAACAAAAAGCGTGTTCTTTCTCTAGGAGAGTGTTATTGGTCATACACCCTCCTGTAGTTAATGACGACAAAAATGACGTTTTCATTAGACAGTTTGTATTCCGATAAACATTTAGAAAAAAAAATTGTTTCATGTAAACATGTTTATTGGCTGAGGTGTTTTAATAGTTAGCATAATGTTTTTTGGCCTAGTCAATAATAACAGATTTAAAGTAGTTTTATAGAAAAGAAAAAGGAAAACGCACACACACGTTGCGTTTTATAAATGTCTAATATATACTTCTTTGTAAAGAACGCACAGATTATATTTTACAGATATTCCGACTTTTTAACTTCTATCTGTGATGATTTGATGTGAGTGGAGTACTAAGACTCATTTGAACCTTGTTCCAAGGTCCTTAAATTTCAACTATCGTTGACATTGACATTTTTTCTCAATTTATAAATCAACTGAATATATTTTGTGAATCTCTAATTTCACTAGTTCTTAAATATGAAACAGGGACTTAAACTAAATTAATATAGGAATCTAAGTTTTATATATGTGTATGAAAAGAATTTTTGGAGAAAAACAGACGCAATTATATATTTTATACTCCCATATTGCTAATAGAGGCCTGGAAAAGGATATCAATCAAATGGTGCAGACATTAGATTAAATTATGTATAGACTTTTCCCACTTTGACCTTCTCCTTCTTCAACTTGAATTTTCTAACATATTTGGGGCAACCCTACAAATGAAAACATTACATTTGGACCTCTCTTAGTGGGACCCTCTATAAATGAGACAAGTGTTTCAATCCTACTTTTTCGATAATCTGCATAAATGAAAAATCATAAAAAATTCTACGTTGGATGAAATAGAACAATTCAAATTAATTGACTTCATTATATTTCTTGAGATCCCGTTACACAGATTTTACTGAATTTATTTTCCTTTTTTGGTATTTCAGCTATATAAAAAGCATGCTCTTCACTCTATTTTATCTGTAATAGTATTAAATGAAATAAATTCTTCTTTATAAAACAAGTATATTTTGTATAAATTTGTTGAAATTAGGCACTACATATTTGGTTCAAATGAGTTTTTGACTAAATTAGAATAAGGTGCAAGTTTAAAAAATAATGATGATACGAGATTGATACATATCATACCATACATATCATATTAAAACTATATCGATGTTATTCTACATATATTATGAATTGATATTTAATAAATGTCTACAAGCAACTAGTAGTTTTTCACTGAAAACCCAAAATAATACCATTCAAGTAGTGGAAGTGTCCTAAAAATGGGACAGTAATCTAAAACGGGATACCATGTTTTTTTTGTGAAGCGAGTGTTGCCATCTAGCGAAATTTTGCCCAAGCGCAAGCTGTACTGATTTTAAACTTGCTAACGGACTCTCAGTTTCATAGTGAAGTGGTTGTTGACACACGTAAGTTTTTATGTTTTTCAATATTTTAATGTAATATTATTAACTCATAATAGTAAGGATTGCTTCTTTATTCGTGAAGAGAATGTGTTGATAATTTTTAAAGAATCAGATAAGATGTTAAACGTTGATATAGTCATGAAAGTTCATCAATATATTTTAAGGTTAAGTTTGTAAAATTCACGGAAGTCAAATGTTGAGGTATAGATAAAACGGGATATGTGGCATTTGTTTAAAATGAGATATCCCATTTTCCTAAACTATTTTGATAACATTTTTTACCTGCTTTTTCTTTGTTGCAGTATCAATAGATACACAATATGGCGGGTGCATACTCAAGAAAAACCAACCGACAGGGGTGGTCTGAGGAGAACATGAAAAAAGCAATAGACATGGTATTAAATCAAGAATGTGATTATCTGATAGCGGCAAAACTTTGCCACGTACCAAAGAGTACTTTAGAACGTCGTGTTAAAGGAAAAAAGAAAATAAGAAAAGATTCTCTCAAAGGTTTAGGTAGCAGACTTGTTACGTTTAGCGAGGCGCAAGAAATGGACCTTGTTCGGTTTATTACCAACATGGAGACATTGATGTTTGGTTTGACCACTGATTCCGTGCGACGTTTAGCTTATCAGTTTGCTGAACAGAATAACATATCGCACCACTTCAGTACCGTTAAGAAGAAAGCTGGTTGGCACTGGTTGCAAATTTCCTTAAAAGAAATAGACTATCACTTCGAATTCAGAAGCAACCTCAGCTGCACGTGCCAGAAGTTTCAACCGAATAAACGTTTCCAAATTTCTTGACCTACTTGAACCACTTCAATAAAAACATAATTATTCTCCATAGAAAATCTACAATGTTAATGAGACAGGGATCACCACTGTACAGGGACATCCCTCGAGGGTGATTGCATTGAAAGGACGTAAGCAAGTAGGGTCACTTACTTCTGCTGAACGTGGCACTTTGTGTACCGCAGTTATTTGTATGAATGCTGCTGGCAGCTATATCCCTCCTATGATTATATTTCCACATGTTCGCATGAAAGCAGCGTTTCCAAATGGTGCGCCTTCTGAAACAATTTGTGCCTGCCAGCCCACAGGTTATATGCAACTCGATTTATTTGAGCAATGGTTTGACCATTTTTTGAAGTTCTCTGGTGCATCCCAAAACGCCCCTACATTGTTGATTTTAGATGGACATAAAACACACACACAAAATTTGAACGTTATTGAAAACACCAGAAAGTATTCTGTCACTATTTTATGTTTACCTCCGCATTGTAGCCACAAAATGCAACCCCTTGATGCTTCATTCATGGCTCACCTTTCAACTTTCTACAATCAAGAAGCTGAATGTTTTCTACGTAATCATCCTGGAAGAGTAGTCACTATATATCAAATTGCAGACTTATTTGGTAAGGCTTATTTGCGAGCCAGCACTCCTACAAACGCAATAAATGGTTTTAGGAAGACAGGTATATACCCAGTTGATCGTAATGTATTCACCGAAGATATGTTTTCTGCTGCACAACCTACTGATGTTCCCGACCTTCAACGTCGAAAGGCCAAAAAGAAGTTTTGAGCGAGACACTGTACTTCTCACCGGAAACAATTCTAGCTTATCCCAAAGTAACTAAGAAAACACAACGACCTCCAAAAAGAAAAAAACTGGTAAAACTGTTGTTTTAACCAGCACTCCTTACAAAACAGAATTAAGAAATTCATTGGAACAAAAGCGATCGAAAGAAATCAATAAACGTCCTAATATAAAGAGAAAAATTGGAAAAACTAAAAACAAAAAGAAAGCTGTTGCCAAGATTGAAAAGGACGTGGATTTTAGCACATCTGAAGACGACAGTGACTCTGAATGCTTTTATCGTGGAAACAATTTTAGTAAGAGTAAAAAAGGAGAAGGCTGGATCCAATGTGTGGGTTGTAAGCGATGGGTGCATGATGCTTGTTCTGGAGCAGAGGAAGACGAGGAAAGCTTTCTCTGCGATTACTGCATTTCTTCCTAATTTCTATTTTTGTTTGTTTATTTTAATAGTGGATCGCTTCTTTTGTTTATTTTGATATTTTTATGTCCAATAAAACATTTTTGAGTAAAACCTTGTTATCATTTTGGAATAAATTTGACAAGTAAATTAACATATGAAATACTATCCCATTTTAAAAATATAGGGTATCCCATTTTAAACATAATACTCCCTAAAACGGGACAGTTGCACTTTTTTTAAATTTTGCATTATATTTTTTATATAATGCAAAACACTTTAGAGAACGTGTTTGTAAATTTTTGGCGAGATTTTCTTGACTTCTCGATTATTTATGGCTACTCAAACCTTAAGTATCCCATTTTAGGGACACTTCCCCTAAGTATTTGATAGTATGGACCTATTATGAAGTTGATTAGATAAATGTTAATGAATAATATACATTTTTTGCTTCATCGGTTAGTTTCTGGTGAGTTTGTGATTATAGTGGTATAAGGCACGTGAGAAGGGTGTCCCAACTAAAATTTGCAACCCCAAATATTACGAGTTTTGTTAAAATTTTGAAAAAAGGCCAAAACAGGTCAATTTTTCCTACACGGGACTGAATCTTTATCGTAGTTTCATCCCTCTATTGGCCAGCACTAACTCTTGAAAAACCTTAAATTGCAAGGGATGTCAAGTAATACATCATTCTGAAGCTGCTGTCATTGTCTATGTAAGAAACTAGCTTTGTTTCAAACAGAAAACATGATCGTGAGCGTCCTATCAGAAATGATGCATTGAAGTAGTTGTTCTTGGTCATCTTCTAATGGGCAACCAGCAATCATTGAGAAAAATCGCTCATGTATCTGGTGTATTAAAAAGTAGTGTCACGAAATCGCACACTGGTGCCGACCCTGTCTAATAAGATATCTAAAAGTTAAAATTTTGGCGGGTGCATTCTGATTTCTAGGGAAGGAGTATTTTATTTGCGATTGCTTGTTTTTATAGTCAAATCTAAGAAGGTCGACTGTTTGTTGGGAGGCGCAATCTAGAAACTTCGACAAAAACGTTTTAATATATTGTAATAAATACGAATAAATTTCAGAACACACGGTAAAACATATTTTATTTTAAATCATAATAAAAACTGGAATGCGACCCACATTTTGTTTAATAAAATAATACGAAGTCAAAACAGAATAGAAAAAATAAAACATCTTACTGGGTCAAAGCAAAATAATTGTTTTGAATACAATTATTTCGATAACGAAAATTATCACGCTTCAAAAAACAAAAAGTTGTTTTTGCAATTCGACAAAAACCCCAAACCGAAGTCGGGGGAAAAGCAAAAACGGGTGTGGAGAGCAGCAGCGGCAGTGTGCCGGCTGAACACGCGAAGGGAAAAGTCCTTCCCTTCTCACGGTATCGGTACTAGTTTTTTTAGTGTTAGCGGTACGAGAGGTAAAGTTCTCTCCGTTGTGTCAGGGTGTAATAGGGATACTGAGATTATTCCTTGACGGTGAACACTGTCCCCCGTTTCGATACACAAACGGTAGGATTACCCTCTACGCTAAATTCTTTTCGACATAGCACGATACCGTTTACTGGCACTACTCGTGGTGACAAAAAGATAGCGAAAATCAAGCAGTATCCAGGCTAGACGGAGGAAGTTTGCCAACGCAGTAAGTTTTTGAACATAATTTAGATTGGGATGATTTTTTTTTCACTAGTGAGATATTTATTCGTTATTATTTGCGTTGGATTCTGAACTTGGGAGTATAATTCAATTGCTATATACAAGGAGCAGCGATAGCAAATATATTTATTTAATTTTTTTTTATTTTTAAAGGGACTGGGCACATCTGTTCATTCTCAGTTAAATTTTTTCGTCCTCATAAATATATAATTTACCGTGTGTGCTGGTATAATTAAATTTTGCAGAGTTTCGCCAACCTGACAAAAGTTAGGTTTCATTTTGTTAAGTAGGAGTTATCATTTTGTTGTGTCACATATTCTCTTCCACCTCGTAGGTAGGAAGGAGATAGAATTTACGCGAGGTTAATTTGTAAATGGTAACACAAAGGCCGGAGCGTATGATTTTCCATTTTTCGTGGGTTTCAGCGAACTTACGCTGATAAGTAAATTAATATAGAGAAAAATTGTTATCATTCTTTTGTTCAGACGTGATTCAAAAATTTCTTAATTGCCAGTGAAATGTATAAATTAGCGTAGGTGATTACATGACTGGGGAATTTCGCAACTTGTAACGCCAGTGTCGATAAATAATTTAATTGTTTCCTAGCTCAGCAGAATTTTATACGAATAAAATTTTCATTTTCTCAAGGTCAATGGCGATCAAACCGACGTAAGCTGAAACGTTATCACGATTAAAAGGTAATTACACATAATATTTTATTTATTGTCTCGACACCGGTGACTGGAAAGTTGGAAACCGAAAAGAAAAAACCATACGCCTCTCATGCACTTTGAAAAAGGCCAAGCCGATAAAGGGGGTAGTTTAGTCGTCCCCTCGCAAAAACGAGAACTCTGTCATAACTTTGTTTTTTTTTGAATAGTTATATGATATACAGGGGTAGGATTAAAAAGCACAATTTATAGATAGATAGATGTATAGGTAGGCTTATACCAGGGAACTCTAGTTATTTGGGTCATCTGGGATTTTATTTTGTGTTAAGGTTATATATATATATATATATATATATATATACGTGTATTCTCAGAGAATTTTTTTTTATTATATATTTTTTTTCTACAACGTCGTGGTTCTATCTTATTTTATTGATCATCCCTACCCCATAATTCCCCCTCTGGAGAGTGTAACAACCGTGGAAGTGAGACAGAACCGGGAGAACAACCCTGTCCTGGCACAGGAAGATTAATCCGTTTTAAGACCAGGCGAACCTAGCTCAAAAATCGGACTGGATTTGCCTTACACGCTCAGCCGCTCATTTGAGGCAGAATTTGGTGGACTCGAAGGTCGGGATCGATATAGAGTGAAGAAAAGGTAGGGTTCCTTTTTTATTTCAAGTGGTGACAGCAATTGTTAGAGTGGTGACAGGTTTTTTTTTGTGGAAGAAACAACTCGGTAACAAAGGGTAGAGTTGTACATCAGGTGACAGTTGAATTAAGGCCTAGATTACATTACACTGGTGACAGCGGTTTGCGAACCATTCTCAATTTAAACAAAACCACCCAGGGAGGAGGTGTTATTACATCTGGTGACAGCGGTTTTCCGATACAGGGTTGTTCCATTAATTCTTCGCAGCGGTTTTCCGATACAGGGTTGTTCCGTTAGTTCTTCACAGCGGTTCCCCGATACAGGGTTGTTTGGGTCAATTCTTCGCAGCGGTTCTCCAATACAGGGTTGTAAGTCAGCAGGGACGCCAGATCTTCACACAAGAGATTCCTGTCAGGCCAAGATTATATGCCAATATTGCTACAGCACAAGAGAATACAGGGACCGGTGAAGCTGTACGGTCTGTAATCAGAGGCTGTAAAAGACAGTTAACGGGGCATACAGGAGGGGAGAAAGGCTGGAAAATATCGAGAATTAGCCGATACTCCTCTACCATCATCTCAGTTATCCATAGGTACAACAGTCGTCTATGAGAACAATTATACAGCATTCTGCTACAAATTAGTCTAGTTTGTCACTCCGGCATACAATTGATTTTTTTTGTTTTGTCTTTCGTCTTCAGTTCCTTTCGTTACAATGAATCATATTCCCTGAAACGACGTAAGCTTCAATTTGACAAAGGGGGAAGTTAACCCATCCTAAAGAATCCTATCCGTGCACCAAAAGCTATCCATTTCAGGCGTCGTAGAAGCCAGAAAGGTAGGAGTAATATAAGTTTATAAAGTTAGAAAATTTCATTCAATAAAGATAAAAAATAACCAAGTTCAGACAGCGATATGCCACTCGAATCATTAATATTATTAAAATGTAAGCTAGCAAGCACATAGTAGTATTCTTTTATTTCATTTTTATACAATTACTTTGAAAAATAACAAAACTCGTTATACTATGAAACATTAAAAAATCACGACATGCATCAGCTAACAATTTTATAAATATATGTTCGGTACAGAAATTAAATAACTATTTTAGTATAATAATAACAAACATTCAATTGAAATATGAGTTTTCAAATTAGTACGTAATTAAAATGTAAAAATTGATGACACAGTAAACTATAAGTTTGTTTAGTCATACATACAGTATGAATAAAAAGTAAAAAAAAGTGAAAAATATCACTTTTGATAATTAGAAGTTGCTCAAGAGAATTCTTTTCATATTTCTGTTGATAGCCGGACCATTTTCGAATAAACATTTTCATATCCAATATAATTTTGAAAATTATCTAGTTTGCAGATATTAGGAATCAAAAATAGTTTTTCGTAGAATATTTATGTATTAGGGCTATACGGTAGTTTAAATAAGGTTATGACTATTTTGTTCTGGGCTAATTATGGTTGGTTAACACTATTTGGCTTACATGCACACTAGTAGTGACAAAGGGAATCAGATATGAGGATACATTTGAAACGTTGAATTGGAATTTAGTTTTGTTGAACCGCACAACGCTGTGTTTGAAGGATAATAAGGATAGTCAGTTTTGTACATGGTTTGGAGATACGGTTTCCGAGTGTTGTTTATTGTCGAATATTATGAGCCAAGGAATATAGAATATAGACGTACCGAAGATGTACGGCAAGAGAGGTATATTGAAGAATACGGTGGCCAAAAGAAGCCAAAGTATATAGTATATAGACGTACCGAAGATGTACGGCACAGAGGTATATTTAGAGTACAGTGGCCAAAGCAGCCAAAGTATATAGTAGAATTATGGAGGATATAGTGGCCAAAGGAGCCAAACAGGAAAAAAATGGAATCAAAGTGTACCAAGGAGTACAGCATAAAGAGAATTATGGAGGATATAATGACCAAAGGAGCCAAACAGAAGAAATATGAAATCAAGGTGTACCAAGGTGTTCAGCATAAAGGAAATATGGAGCATAGAATGGCCAAAAGAGCCAAAGACAATAAATATGGAAGCAAAACTTATCGAAGGGTACAAAACAAAACAAAGGAATCACAATGAACACAGCAGATAGAGGCAACAAAACACAGAGAAAGCAAAAGAAGAAAGGACAGCCAAATACAAGGAAAAAACAGCACTAATAGAATTTGCACCAAGAGATTTAGGATATTTACTCGACATAAGCACGAAAGAAAATAGAACAATCTATAGAAACAGGATAACAGAGTTAAGAAGAAGAAGAAGAAAAAAGATTTAATCTGGTAAGGTCCACATTTAGTCCCAAAACAAAATTGTCGCAAGTAACTAAAAGGGGAAACTATATTGAGTAACGAGTCAGAAGTATATGATAGTTTTTTTAAAAAAAGTACTAGAGAGATAACACAGAGATAAAACGAAGTAAAATTGCATATAAAAAGTTTAATTTTTTTCGCAATTCGTAGTTTATACAAAATTTTTGTTTTTTTCACCACTAAGTTGATTTAAATAAGAGAATAATAATAATTAATTGAATTACTAAGTGAAACACATCAACAATAAATATTAAGTAGGTCACTAAGAGTATTTAAATAAGCAAAGTAAGGTTATCTAATTTGTGTTACAAAAAGAATTATTTAATAAAATAGAAGGTGGACAAATAATTGTCTTTATTCAGTAATAAGGAGTTACACAAGTGATACGACTGTAAACTCCAAATATGGAATTCAATTGATAGTCCTTATTGTTGGAAAATTCGGTCAATTGAAACAAAAAGCAAACGTAGCACTAATATAAAAAGTAAAACGGTTTTAAAATTGTGAAGAAAGATATTATTCTCGTAAATTATAAAAGATGAGTAGCGATGAGCTTGAAACGACGTAGCTAACACGTAACAATCAAAGCATATATGTATATATTAGTTTTATCTTATTAATTCAAACAGAATTACGGGTTCTATTCATAGGTTAATTCAAAGTAAGGGAATAGGAATAATTAAGTAAGTTACGAATCGAAAAAGGGTGAAGGATAAAAGTCCATAAATCACTATAAGCAAATATATAGGCAAAGGATACTCGTAGTACGATTATTTAAATGATTTCACGCAAGTAAGTTCTTTTTCAATTCAAAAATACAAGGGGACTACAAAAGTATTTAAATATAGAAATAAATAATGGGGAAACAAGCTCACGGGTCATAAGTTTCAAGATTTTTTTTTCTCTTCAAAGAGAAGAGCTCATTTGATAGTCCTAATAAGTGTAAAGCTCGGTCAAATGAGGAAATGTCATATAAATATGACAAAAATTGTAGGTAACATAGTACTGTAACAAAGAAATGTTCAAAAATTTTTGTAAGAAAGATAAGTTGTATTAACAATTGTAAATTTTTATAAATTTTGAAAAGATAAACCGAATCAATGGCACGACACAGTGTTATCCTGACCTGGGTGACATTCGTCATGTGCGGCCTACATATAGCAGACGAACTAATTGCGTATTAGTGATATCGAAAGAAGTCGGTCAAAAGTGCGCGGAAACAGAAAAAAACGCGAGTGAAAAAATGAACATACAAGCTATACAACGTAACAAGATGAATCTACAAAAAGTATGGTCATGCGTAGTAAAAGTAACAAAATTCTAGAAGTATGGCAAACATAGTACCTACGATTTGTCATAACACTTCAAAACACACAAAAATTACATCCGACAATGCCAATTCTAACACAAAATGTCGATCTAATGAATTATGTAAATAGTAAACTACTCTATATTGAACAAGCATATAAACGAGACATGCTTTACACAGATACAATACACCGAAGATGCTTAACGAAACGAGAAATACTCAAAAATAGACTGCTAATGGCACATACACTACCTAATGCAGTCAGCCAACTAATGGAAAATGAACCTGGACATATAGGCAGAGTATTAGGCGAAGTACTTTATATCATAAAATGCATACCAGTAACAGTCGAGATAAGACGAACAAACAGATGTTACAACGAACTACCAATAAAAGTAAACAACGAAACAAAATTTATGGCTCCACTAACCAGAATAATACAAAACCACGCAGAAGAGATAGATTGCAACAACATGATACCACCACTTTATTTTATAGATGATCAATGGATAGGTCTAGCGCCACATCCCACAATAGCCAACCAACCAAAAACAATAAAAGTAGGAGAAGAAATAAACCTCCATTTCGACCCCATTCAACCAATAGGAGCGAAGGGTCTGTACACGCAAGAAGAAGTCAATGCAGCACAAAGAGCCCTCACGTTCGGGACAGAGAGAAAAGCAGTAGAAAACATAATTACTCGCAGGGCAGCGGGAATGAATGCCAATAGTTAAGGCTACACCGTATCAAACATAATTGATACAAAAAAAATCAAGAACCTCGCAGAATCCACCCTAAAACACACATGGGCATGATTCACAGAATTAGGTTCAGTCATAAGTGGAATAATTGGAATATACTTCACATTCCAAACCATTAAATATATAGCAGGCACCATACTAAATGGAATTCGTGTCCACCAAACAATAGGATGCAGTATAGCACTAATAGGCAGCATATGGGACTCCCTAACGGCATGGATAATTCACTCACATCAGACGAGGAAACCAGAGGAAGAAACAATAGAGATGGACCAAATAACGCAGCAAGAGACGAGCCACCCAAGATCACAGCAATGGACAGACAGAAGTCGCCAGATGAACGATCTACTGAGCAGCAGTGTCGCGAGTGTAAACGGTCGCGACCTAGGTTAGGGATAAAAAGGGCAATAGCGGAAAAAAATTGCCAAATACAGTGCCGATCATAAATATTGAGAAAATGTAACATAAATATGTAGAATGTATAAAACTGTATCACTAATTTTAAGATTATAGGCCACTATTGTAAGCCGACGGCAACATATAATTAAGGGTAAAAAATAGCTGTACATGGGTTTTGAAGAAAAGGTATTGGACCAGGGAGGTCGCAATACTTTTACAAAGGGGGAAGTAATATAATAGATACGAATACCCAAAAGATAATTTTATTGTAGAAAATTTCAGAACACTCGGTAAAACATATTTTATTTCAAATCATAATAAAAACTGGAATGCGACCCACATTTTGTTTAATAAAATAATACGAAGTCTAAACAGAATAGAAAATATAAAACATCTTACTGGGTCAAAGCAAAATAATTGTTTTGAATACAATTATTTCGATAACGAAAATTAGCACGCTTCAAAAAACAAAAAGTTGTTTTTGCAATTCGACAAAAACCCCAAACCGAAGTCGGGGGAAAAGCAAAAACGGGTGTGGAGAGCAGCAGCGGCAGTGTGCCGGCTGAACACGCGAAGGGAAAAGTCCTTTCCTTGTCACGGTATCGGTACTAGTTTTTTTTAGTGTTAGCGGTACGAGAGGTAAAGTTCTCTCCGTTGTGTCAGGGTGTAATAGGGATACTTGGATTATTCCTTGACGGTAAACACTGTCCCCCATTTCGATACACAAACGGTAGAATTACCCCCCACGCTAAATTCTTTTCGACATAGCACGATACCATTTACTGGCACTACTCGTGGTGACAAAAATATAGCGAAAATCAAGCAGTATCCAGGCTAGACGGAGGAAGTTTGCCAACGCAGTAAGTTTTTGAGCATAATTTAGATTGGGATGATTTTTTTTCACTAGTGAGACATTTATTCGTTATTATTTGCGCTGGATTCTGAACTTGGGAGTATAATTCAATTGCTATATACAAGGAGCAGCGATACCAAATATATTTATTTGATTTTTTTTCGCCAACCTGACAAAAGTTAGGTTTCATTTTTTAAGTAGGAGTTATCATTTTGTTGTGTCACATATTCTCTTCCACCTCGTAGGTAGGAAGGAGATAGAATTTACGCGAGGTTAATTTGTACATGGTAACACAAAGGTTGGAGCGTATGATTTTCCATTTTTCGTGGGTTTCAGCGATCTTACGCCGAAAAGTAAATTAATATAGAGAAAAATTGTTATAGTTCTTTTGTTCAAACGTGATTCAAAAATTTCTTAATTGCCAGTGAAATGCATAAATTAGCGTAGGTGATTTCATGACTGGGGAATTTCGCAAATTGTAACGCCAGTGTCGATAAATAATTTAATTATTTCCTAGCTCAGCAGAATGTTATACGAATAAGATTTTCACTTTCATTTTCTCAAGGTCAATGGCGATCAAACCGACGTAAGCTGAAACGTTATTACGATTAAAAGCTAATTACACATAATATTTTATTTATTGTCTCGACACCGGTGACTGGAAAGTTGGAAACCGAAAAGAAAAAACCATACGCCTCTCATGCACTTTGAAAAAGGCCAAGCCGATAAAGGGGGAAGTTTAGTCGTCCCCTCGCAAAAACGAGAGCTCTGTCATAACTTCGTTGCTTTTGAATAGTTATATGATATACAGGGATAGAATTAAAAAGCACAATTTATAGATAGATAGATGTATAGGTAGGCTTATAGCAGGGAACTCTAATTATTTGGGTCATACGGGATTTTATTTTGTGTTAAGGTTATATATATATATATATATATATATTATTAACAATTATTGAATATTATACTTACTTTTATAGTAGATTTAAATGTATATGTTTATAAATTTTTGTTTTAAGTTTGGCTAGCTCAGTTTGTTTTTAATATTTGTTTAATAATTTATTTTAATTAGATTATTCGGGAGCATGAAATCCTTTTTCCCTTTGAGTCCTGGCAATTTATACTGTTGTAATGGTTGAAATAAAAAGAAAACACATTATTTGAAATCAATTTAATTATCAATGCAATATTTATTTGATAAAATAATATGCGACGCCAATGGATATATTGTACTTATTTATTGATTTTAATAATATCATAAATGCGCATGCGTGAAAAAACTAGTCATGCGCTTTAGCATGAAACAAACAATTATGATACGTAAGAAGCATCTATATTATACAACACAGTTTGTTGACGATGAAAACAATTGAATGGTTCAACAATAAACATAAAAGAATTTATATATAGATCATAGTTATATATGATACAAATAGCTGTGGGAAGAAATGAGTTATATACATGGATAGAAAAATAGAAATTATATACAAATGGACATGGTTACAACATTATAAAATTTCAATCACCAGATTTCTGCGATTACAAGATGGCGTGATTAGCGTAAGTACATATTTTAATTTATATAAAGTTCGGCCTTTTATTAAATTTAATGATTTATTCAATGAATATACTATATAAAGTCTGTTTCTTTCTTTTTTAGATCGATCATATGTGAAAAAGTTTATCAATTTATGAAATTAAGTACTTAATTGGGATTTTGAGTTTTTACACTATTTATTGGCCAATAAATGATTTAAATACACTGACCTGTTGATCTTGAATTTGGAAGAAAGTCTCTGGATCCCAGCAACACTCCACTGAATCTCCAAAAAACCAAAGTTGTCGAAAATTTCACAGATTCTTGTCGGAAAACTTGTTACAATTAACTGTAAGTATTTCTAATATTGTATTTAATCGTACTTTAGGAGTTTAAATGTCTTAAACCGGGAATATCTTTAAATTTTTAGGAACACTATCCCACACACTCCTCGCTTCTTAACACCAGCTACCGTTCTCCCTAAGCGTCCCCTCGATTCTCAACTTTTTTAAACAAAACAGTCTTTTGTTCTTTTCCAGATCACTATTCAAAAGTTTATTTATTGATTCACAGTTTGTTATGTCATCTTTTTTAACCAATAAGATATTGTCTTTTGTAATCAGATAATTGAAACTTCAATCACTTATCAAAACAATTTCATACATACAAATACATTAAAATTGGTTATACTTAGATACACTTACATGGTACAACATTCAATATTATTATTGATAGTATATCCTTGTTACATTCATATCAATTATAAATATAAATTCTCTTATGTTATTTGTCTATATGTCATTATTTGTTTATCTATGAAATCTATTGGATTATATTCTATTCAATATTTATATTTGTTCTTATTCTTAAATTAATGATTATAATGAATTAACTATAGTAATATTTGTTTTCATTTCAGATGAACAGCTGTTATGATATTGAAATTATTCTTCGTCTTAGGCAACTTTATTTACATCATTACATTGGTTAGGCAATATCTATATTTTATGTTATCATTGAGGTAATTCCTTTTTATTATATTGTTATTGGCTGTTGTTTAATATATCTTTATTTGATATGTTGTTTAAATTAAGAAAAGTGTTTCCTTTTTACTTGTTTTCTTAAATTATGTTATTTTCATATATATTTCATACTAGCAAACTTAATTTTATAATACTTCTTCTCTTATTATCTAAGATATCTGGTTCAATTCCCCTCAAATTTAAATTTAAATGATATCCATACCCTGGATATTTATTTAAATTTCAATTTTCTTATTATAAATGATTGATTTTATTTTATTCAAAAAAAATTTAACAATTTTATGACATAATCTTACTTTCTTTAACTTTGTTTCTCAAATATTTGTTCACATTTTTCCTACTACAAAATCTATTTCTTTCAATAACTGTCTCCTAATTCTTTCCTTAAAATACACTTGATTAAGATCAATGTCAATTTATATTTTTAATATTACTTCATATAATACTTCATTATTATCATTTCTTCCCAACATCCACTTATATATCAACTTATTTCTTTGTAATTACATTATACTTCTATATATTCCTCATATCATATTTCTTTTCAATATTCATTATTCAATATAATTAATTATTTCTTAAATTCATATATATATCAATATCAACTTCCTTATTCCTTCCTGTATTTTCAAGTAATCTATAAGATTCTAATTGATATTAAACATTACCTCCTATATTTTTAATCAATATCATTCATTATTATCCTTTCCTATCCTTTATTACTTACATCTTATTTCCTTATTTAAAAATGTGAACTTCTATTTGATACTTGAGTTATTCTTATTTTATCCCCTCTATCCTATATTCTTTAATAGTTTCATTCTATGTAAAACCAGTATCTCTTATAAATTGTTTCCTTTATTTGCTATATATATTGATTTGCCATACTCACAAATTTTTAAATTGTTTTAATTATAAGTTTTACCTAATAAAATTTTCTTTATATAATATTATATTTATTTTTTTTAGGTTCTGAAGAAACAAACGTGATGAATTTAATTGGATCACCAGCTGCCAAATGGAAAACAAAACTCTGTCTAATATCTACTTTAACTTTGTACACTACCTAATATTAAATTTTAAATCTATCCTTATGACTATCATTTCCTTTTTAAAATATTATTCGTAACATAACATCATCTATTCATAATATCTATATACATGTTCTACATTGAACACTCCCCTTTCTAATTGTGTACCTGGATAGAATAAGCGATAACTATTTTGAGCATCACTATTGTCGACTACATATGGCCCTTCAAATGGTGATAATAACTTTTTACATTGATTTTCACCTTTCTTTGGTGTTTTTAAAGATCTTACTAGGACTAAATCTCCTTTTTCAAATCTAATCTTCTTATTATTTTTGTTTCCTTTTCTTTTAATAAATCTTATAGCACTTCTCTCCAAATTCTTGCTTACTTTATCCAAAACTTGAGACATATCCCATTCTCTCTGTATTATCCATTCACGTTCTGGAGGTATTCCTTTCAAAATAAATTGTGGACATTCTTCAGTAACTCCATTAGGTAATTGATTTAAAAATTTCTCGACTTGATTTAGATTTTCTTCCCATAAATTGTGTCTATTATTACATAAAATCCTTAAATACTTAACAACTTCTTTGATATACCTCTCAGCTGGATTAGATGAAGGTCTTCTTATACTTATGAAATTCATTTTAATATTATGATTTCTACACAAACGTTTGACTTTTTCACTCACAAAGTAAGTAGCATGATCCAATATTAAGTTTTCCGGAGTTCCTATTTCTTCTATAAAATTTTTCAGACAAGATATTACTGTGTTTGCATTGGTACGTTGACAAGGAAAAGCTCTTACAAACTTTGAAAATATATCCACCATAACTAAAATATGTTTATTGCCTTGCTTGCTAGGTATTAATTGTGATATAAAATCAATAGCTACTATATGTAAAGGCTTGAGTGCTATTATAGGTTTTGGTCCACTAATATGATGATAGTTTCTTTCCTTTGCCAACTGACAAATTTTACAAATTTTACAGATTTCTTTAACCAATGATATGTCCTTCTTTGCAGTGTAATTTTCTCTAAACAACATCCATAGTTTTCGAGATCCTATATGTCCATACTCCTCATGTAATTGTTTGAGAATTTCCTTAGCATATTCATGTGTTATTAAATAAATTTCCCTATCTTCCATCTTCTTATACCAAATTCCCTCGTTTTGAAATGCTCCTCTTTTACAAGATTCTTGTAAATTTCTCTGATCCTCCATTATTTTCTCCAAAGTAAACAAACCTTCAGCTTTTTTCAATCTATTTATGCCAATTTGGAATTGTTGATCCTTCTTCTTCATTTCTGTTTCACGGCTAAGAGCATCCGCTACTATATTAGTTTTCCCAGGAATAAATTTTATTTCAAATTCATATTCCTGTAATAGAAGTATCCATCGATGTATCCTATTATTTGCATAACGATTTTTAAACATTGCTGTTAAAGCTGAATGGTCTGTTTCCAAGTAAAATTTTGCTCCTAATAGATAAAAACGTAATTTAGTTATGCAAAACACAATGCTTGCCATCTCCAATTCAGTAACTGAGTATTTTCTTTCATAGTTTTTCGTTACTCGGGAAATAAAACTGATTGGTACTTCTCCTTCCTCTTGTTCTTGCAATAAAACTCCTGCTAATCTATCTATTGATGCATCTGTTCTTAAAATAAATGGCTTGTCATATTGAGGATGATAAACCTGTAAATTTTGTAAAAATATTTCCTTGAGTTCTTGGAAAGCTTGTTCTCTTCTAGCATCCCATTTCCATTTCGTTTCCTTCTTGTGTAATTCAATTAATGGAATTTCCTTATTACTGAGGTCTGGTATGAGTCGTTTGAAGTAGTTGAGAATTCCCAAAAATCCTCGAAGAGTTTTCAGATTAGTCGGTGTTTTATATTCCCTTATGGTTCGAATTCGTTCAGGGTTCATTCTTACTCCAGTAGAATTTAAAATATATCCCAAATACTGCACTTCTTTTTGGTAAAATTGACACTTTTCCATGTTCAATTTTAATCCTGCTTTTTCCAATTCTGCCAATATAGTCTTCAAATGTTCGTGATGTTGTTCTTCATTTTCTGAATATATTAATATATCATCGATATAGTGCAATGTAAAATGTTCATATTGATTCAGAACAGTGTGAAGTGTTCTTACCAATGCTGCACACGAACTCTGTAAACCAAATGGAACAACACAAAATTGGTATACTACACCATCAATCATAAATGCTGTATATGGACGACTTCTTTTATCTAATGGAATCAACCAGAAACTATGCTTCAAATCCAGTTTCGTGAATATGTTAGCTCTTGTAATCCTACCAAATATCCCCTCTACATTTAAAGGACTCTCATATTGTTTTTTAGTGTATGAGTTGATATTTCTGGCATCCAGACATAATCTAATCTCACCTGACTTTTTTCGGACACATGTTATCGCACTTATATATGGAGAGTTGGATCTTTCTATAATGCCATCTTGTATCATCTTTTCTAACTCCTGGTATACTTCATTTATCAGCTTGTAAGGAATGGGATAGGTTTTTATTTTGAAATTACTAATATCCTTGTTCATTTCCAACTTATGTATATACTTGGCTGCTATACATACTTCTTTGTTGAAAAGTCTTCCATATCTTGTTAATAACTCATCAATCTCCTTTCTATATTGTATGGGACAAAATTGTTCCTGTAGATCTTCCACAATTTCTATTTCATTTACTTGACATTGTCTTTCCTCTACCTCTTGTTCTTCCTTTTTGTCAAAAGTTATTATATTATCTTCACATACCATGTACCCCTGTTTATAATCAATAATCATCTTGTGATTGCTCAATTCATCATTTCCCAAAATTACATCATATTTTAAATTCTTAACTACTAATAATTGTATTTTATAAGCTATATTTCCCAAATAAAAATCTGTGACTATGCTACTATTTGTATAATATAAATTTTTATCATTCGCCCCTACTAATGATAATTTCTTTGTATTTATCATCATAATATCATCTTTATTTAAATTGTCCACTATATCCTGTTTAATTAATGTTACCTCTGAACCCGTATCTATTAAAATTCTACAAATAATATTTTGTAATCTACCCTGGATAAATATTAAATTAGGTTTTTCTACTTTTTTACTATTATTTTCATAATCTATAATAAATTCTCGAGGATGTTCATATCGCGATGAATAGATGATATTATGTACGTAAGGACGGTTTAAGCAAAATTCGCTATGTTATCCTGTCCAGGAATACACTCTTCTACCTGTATCTCCTGTCTAACCATGTTTACCTGTCTCCTATTATCATCCTCCCTATTTCTGTTTTGTTTTGGATTGTTTCGGTTTTCTCTTCCATTTTGCCAATTCCTTCCTCGATTGTTATTATTATTGCTATATTGATTTCTTCTTTCGAAATTGTTATGATTCCTATAGTTCTCAGGATATCTATTTCCATTATTCCTTTCTCGATTTCTATTTTGTTCCCCATTTCCTTGGTATCGTCTATCATCAAAGTTCCTGTTTCCATAATTTCTATTTCCATTGTTTTCATTATAATCTCTTCTTATATTTCCATTCTCTCTTCGTGCATCATTTCTATTATTTCCATTTCCATTTTGATATCTAAGAAAACCATTTCCATTTTGTACACTTCTTTCAACTCTCTGCAAATACCTAGATAAATTGTCCATCGTTTTTATGTTGTGTAAGGCTATCGTTTCTGAGACTTCGGAATTGAAATGTCTCCCGACATATAAAACTAATTCCTCCTCCTTCATAATAGGTTCCAAATATTGTGCCATGTTATAGAGTTGCATAGCATATGCATTTAAATTTTTATTCCGATTGTAATCGAATTTCCCAAAATACAATCTTTCCCTAAAATTCGCTTGATGAATTTCACCCCAAAAATAATTCATGAATTGGTTCTCAAATTCTTCCAGATTATTTATGCTTTCTTCCTTATTACAGAACCATAATAGGGCATGTCCAGATAACATCCCTCTAATACAAATCTTCTTCTCCATCATATCTCTCATTCCTTTGAGTTTGCTTTTAATGATTTTAATAAACACCTTCGGATGAATGGTATTTATATTCCCATCAAACTTTACTCCGATATCCATGTTTCCCGTATAGATTACTCCACCTCCATTTCTCCTAACGTTAAATTCAATTTCTTCCATGCCTTCCTGTAATTTTCTGTTCATTTCTTCCAGTTCTTTTTGAAATATTTGTCCAATGTGCTCGTTCCTCTCCTCACATGTTCCTGTTTGTTGTTGTACCTTTGTATCCAAATCCTTAAATTTCTGCTCCGCATTCTGTTGGTAATTCTGCATTATCTCTTCTATTGTTTGTTCCCTGAATTTCATATACTCCATTTCTTTCGGTATATCTTCTGTTTGTTTTATAACTTCCGCTTGGATCGTTCCCGGTAATTTTTCTTCTATACCTCTCTCTATTTCTTGGATATGTTCTACTACTTGATTTTCTATCTGCTCTCTAATTTTCATACCGTTTTCTTGAATTTCATTTCGTATATGTTTGTTTTGATCCTCCATATCTTCTCTCACCTTGTCAATTTTCTTTCCAAATTCTTCATTAGTCTTCTTAAGTTCTTTAATTTCCTTACAATTTTCAAATTTCACTTCTTCTATTTTCTCTTCTAATCTGTTCATATTACCATTGATGTTGTTTATATCCCCTCTAATTTCTTCTCTCATACTGTCAATTTTTTCATTCAAATTGTCCTCCATTTTGTTCATATCTCCCCTCATATTGTTCATATCTCCCCTCATATTGTTCATATCTCCCCTCATAGTATTCATGTTTCCATTCACGTTATCTATTTTTCCATCCATTTTGTTCATTTTAGCAAATAATTGTTGCATCATGTTTTCATTTATGCTCTTCAACATTTGCTGCATCCGTTGTTCGCTGATATTCATTCCTCCTTGTGGTTCCCTTCTCTCTTGTTGTTCTACAGTTTCCCCATCTCCTGTCATACCTTCTTCCTGTACATCTCCTTCTAATTGTTGTCCTTGTTCCAAATATACTGCTTGATAATCTCCCATACCATGACTTCGTTCCTCCCTTTCCTCTTCTGATCCACTGTCTGCTCCTACCTGCCTTCCATCTCTTAACGTCATTCGTTATGCCATTTTTGATTGAGTTTAAAATTTACAACTGTTTCCTATATTTTTAATAAACCGCCCCACGTTTTGGGTGACAATTATTAACAATTATTGAATATTATACTTACTTTTATAGTAGATTTAAATGTATATGTTTATAAATTTTTGTTTTAAGTTTGGCTAGCTCAGTTTGTTTTTAATATTTGTTTAATAATTTATTTTAATTAGATTATTCGGGAGCATGAAATCCTTTTTCCCTTTGAGTCCTGGCAATTTATACTGTTGTAATGGTTGAAATAAGAAGAAAACACATTATTTGAAATCAATTTAATTATCAATGCAATATTTATTTGATAAAATAATATGCGACGCCAATGGATATATTGTACTTATTTATTGATTTTAATAATATCATAAATGCGCATGCGTGAAAAAACTAGTCATGCGCTTTAGCATGAAACAAACAATTATGATACGTAAGAAGCATCTATATTATACAACACAGTTTGTTGACGATGAAAACAATTGAATGGTTCAACAATAAACATAAAAGAATTTATATATAGATCATAGTTATATATGATACAAATAGCTGTGGGAAGAAATGAGTTATATACATGGATAGAAAAATAGAAATTATATACAAATGGACATGGTTACAACATTATAAAATTTCAATCACCAGATTTCTGCGATTACAAGATGGCGTGATTAGCGTAAGTACATATTTTAATTTATATAAAGTTCGGCCTTTTATTAAATTTAATGATTTATTCAATGAATATACTATATAAAGTCTGTTTCTTTCTTTTTTAGATCGATCATATGTGAAAAAGTTTATCAATTTATGAAATTAAGTACTTAATTGGGATTTTGAGTTTTTACACTATTTATTGGCCAATAAATGATTTAAATACACTGACCTGTTGATCTTGAATTTGGAAGAAAGTCTCTGGATCCCAGCAACACTCCACTGAATCTCCAAAAAACCAAAGTTGTCGAAAATTTCACAGATTCTTGTCGGAAAACTTGTTACAATTAACTGTAAGTATTTCTAATATTGTATTTAATCGTACTTTAGGAGTTTAAATGTCTTAAACCGGGAATATCTTTAAATTTTTAGGAACACTATCCCACACACTCCTCGCTTCTTAACACCAGCTACCGTTCTCCCTAAGCGTCCCCTCGATTCTCAACTTTTTTAAACAAAACAGTCTTTTGTTCTTTTCCAGATCACTATTCAAAAGTTTATTTATTGATTCACAGTTTGTTATGTCATCTTTTTTAACCAATAAGATATTGTCTTTTGTAATCAGATAATTGAAACTTCAATCACTTATCAAAACAATTTCATACATACAAATACATTAAAATTGGTTATACTTAGATACACTTACATGGTACAACATTCAATATTATCATTGATAGTATATCCTTGTTACATTCATATCAATTATAAATATAAATTCTCTTATGTTATTTGTCTATATGTCATTATTTGTTTATCTATGAAATCTATTGGATTATATTCTATTCAATATTTATATTTGTTCTTATTCTTAAATTAATGATTATAATGAATTAACTATAGTAATATTTGTTTTCATTTCAGATGAACAGCTGTTATGATATTGAAATTATTCTTCGTCTTAGGCAACTTTATTTACATCATTACATTGGTTAGGCAATATCTATATTTTATGTTATCATTGAGGTAATTCCTTTTTATTATATTGTTATTGGCTGTTGTTTAATATATCTTTATTTGATATGTTGTTTAAATTAAGAAAAGTGTTTCCTTTTTACTTGTTTTCTTAAATTATGTTATTTTCATATATATTTCATACTAGCAAACTTAATTTTATAATACTACTTCTCTTATTATCTAAGATATCTGGTTCAATATATATATATATATATATATATATATATATATATATATATATATATATATATATATATATATAAATTGAACCAGATATCATGGAGAGAATTAGTTCTATAGGAATATGTTGCTAATATGAAAACATATGAATATAATTTAAGAAAACATAATTAAAAGGAAACACTTTTCTTAATTAAAAGAATATCAAGTAAAGATTTATTGAATAATTAGTCAATAACAATTTAATAAATAAAGAAATTACCTCAATAATAGTACAAAATTTAGAAATTGCCTAACAAATGTAATGGAGTAAATAAAGTTGCCTAACACGATGAATATCTTCTATAACGTAATCAGCTGTTCATCTAAAAAGAAACAATTATTAGAATAGTCAAGTCACGATAATTATAAATATAAGCAGTTACATTATAAAATAAATACAAATATTTAGTAGAATAGGGAGTATAGTTTCTCATGGATAAACTATTAAAAACATAAATAGAAATAATATAGTGTCAGTAAAATGAACATAGAAACAATAAATAATAATTTATTAAAGGAGTTAGTATAGATAATTTAATATAAAGATTAGATAGAGATTACATAAAAGGATTTATGATTCTAGGTAATATAATTGTAACAGTAATAGAATGTTAATAACAATATTAGATATTGAAATATTTAAAAAGTATCTATCTATGTATATGACCAATTTAATTTATTTGTATGATAAAAAACTCAAAAGACTCTCTACAAGTGAATTAATAATGTGAAATAGTAAATGTATGAACTTTTCTACTAAGTAAACTAAGTTAAATAATTCAATTGCATAGGACAATATTTGATTGGTTAGAAATAAAATGACAGATCAAATTTTCAATCAACAAGTAAAGAAACAAACTTTTGTAAATAGTGACCTGGAAAAAACAATATACTTGTTTGTTGAAAAAAGTTGAGAATCGGAAGGAAGCGTAGGTGGTTGGAAGCTGGCGTCGAGAGATGTGGACTTTGTGATATAGTGTTCCCGAAAATTTCATAAAATTCCCGAAATAACTTGATAAAATTTAACAAATACTATTAAAAACAATCCTAATAATACTCACAGATAATCAGATCCAGTTTTTCTGCAAAAATCAGTCAAATTTCTCCAAAATTGGTGTTGGAACTTTAGAGGAGTCTTCCTGGGGTCCAGAAGCGTTATCCCAATTCCAGAGCATCAGGTCAGTGTTCTTTTAGAATATTATTGGCCAATAATAAGAGAAAAAACTCAAATAAGTGCTTAATTTCGTTAAATTGATAAACATTCACAGCAATGATCGATCTAAAATAAAAAATAAAATAAATCATTAACACTATCAAAAAGGCCTAATTCAAATAAATAAAAAATATGTACTTACGCCATTTTATCATCATAAGAATGATGCTTAAATTTATTTCCATGTAATATGTCCATCTGTGTATAAATCTTATAATATTTCCATGTATATATGAATCTTCTAATTCTATTTCTTCCACAGCTTATTTGTAATATTTTTATGTATATTCTCCACATAAATTCTTCTATGTGTTGAACCATTTAAGTATTCCTTATTTGATAATATGATGTGCATCTAAAGATCACTGATGCTCTATCTCGCATTGTAAAAACTATGTTCATTTTACGTTTGAAGTCCGCATGACTGGATTTTGAGCATGCGCACAGTAGAAAATATAAAATTGATAATTTCTTTAGAGGTAACCATTGGCGTCTCAACGTATAATTATTAAATTGAAAATTTTTATTTTGAAATTAAATGTTAATTAAAGTAAGGTGTTTCTTTTTATTTAAATAGAGGTAATACATTTCTTAAATGCCAGGACTCAAAGAGTAGAGAGAGTTTCATGCTCCCGCATAAAATAACAATACATTACAAATATAATATTAAAATGATTAACTGAGCTAGCCACATAAAAACAAAATTTTTTTACATATAAAAATAATAATTATCTAAACTTAAAAATAAGTAAGTCAGTATAAAAATAAATCAAATCATAGTTATATATATATATATATATATATATATATATATATATACGTGTATTCTCAGAGAATTTTTTTTATTATATATTTTTTTATACAACGTCGTGGTTCTACCTTATTTTATTTATCATCACTACCCCATAAGTCCCCCTCTGGAGAGTGTAACAACCGTGGAAGTGAGACAGAACCGGGAGAACAACCCTGTCCTGGCAAAGGAAGATTAATTTGTCTTAAGACCAGGCAAACCTAGCTCAAAAATCGGACTGGATTTGCGTTACACGCTCAGCCGCTCATTTGAGGCAGAATTTGGTGGACTCGAAGGTCGGGATCGACATAGAGTGAAGAAAAGGTAGAGTTCCTTTTTTTATTTCAAGTGGTGACAGCAATTGTTAGAGTGGTGACAGGTTTTTTTTGTGGAAGAAACAACTCGGTAACAAAGGGTGGAGTTGTCCATCAGGTGACAGTTGAATTAAGGCCTAGATTACATTACACTGGTGACAGCGGTTTGCGAACCATTTTCAATTTAAACAAAACCACCCAGGGAGGGGGTGTTATTACAATATAAGAGTTACCACCGAACAGCAGTATACAATTCATTCTGGTAATGAACGGTTAACTGATTTATACGATTTGTTAGCGATTCAAATATTTCATGAGGAATCTGATTCTTAGTTAAATCAGAAACTTTATCATTAGATATCTCAAATTAGGAGAATCGCAGAGTATACAAAAGAAGCGAAAGTTGTTGAGCTTCTGGGAAAGTAGAATTTTTGTAGTAGCTTTATCAAGTCCTGTAAAGTTCATACAGAAAAAGCGTCGACATTCGCCGCTGCATCGAAACTTACTATATTTATCTTTTTCTAAAAATTCCTTACAGCAATTGTCACATTTGAACACGGCCATATCTAGATCAAGGTCACTGCCGATACTGTGAGTATTGTTTTTAATACGTTCTACAATTAGTTGAATTTTAACTTGTTCAAATATGTATTGTTTATGAATTATAATATTGTTACGAAACAGCACACTGGTATAGTCCCTAAAACCGACCCTGTCTAAGCCAGGTATAATAGTTAAAATTATGGCGGATACGCAGTTATAAAAAATTGTTCACGATTGAGACTATCTTATCTAGAACTGGTTTTTGTGACCAGAGTTATCTAGAAAAGGGCAGAAAAATTATTTGTGTGTATAAGCTGCAGCCTGGAATTTACTAGTAAAAATGGCTTTGATATAAATAAGGACCGATCAGCGGAAGAGTTAGTTGATAAAAGTGATCTCGTGAAATAAATACACCGAAATAGCAAACAGTAAATATAAATTAGTTAAGTGTTCATATAAATTAGTTTAAGTGAATATACTGAGTATATATAAATTAAGTGTTAGTGATTAGTTTAGTGTTTTAAATAAATTAGTAAGTAGCCATACCGAGTGTTTGAAATTTATCCCACCCGTAATAAAAACTTTTAATTAATAAGAAAAACATTACATTATAAAAGTTAAACATTGTTTGAGATTTATCAACACTATCAAGCTATCAAGGGTTCATATCAGTTCGTAAAAATAATTTTTGACCTTCGGGAACACACTGATGGTTTTTGGCTTAAGGTAATCCAAAATATCTGTCGAGAACTGCCATCTATTTTTTGTGTTCCTGGTACGTCTGCCATCGAACTAAATGATTACAGAGTTGAATAGTTCAGTCTTCTTTATGATGCAGCAGTGAGAGTGTCACATGTGTTTATCAACCCTCGGAGCAAGCTCAACGACAATAATTGATCCACATATTTCTTGGCAATCCTAAGAGATTTATTTCTGATTTTTGGTGAGTAGACAAATTAGCTCTAGTAGTTCACGTTTAGCTTGAACTCGGGGCTAGTGCGTAGTCAGTCCTGGGGCAAGAGCGATACGTATTACGCTCTTACCCCAACGGTTTGAGTGGAATGTTTTTTTAATTTTCAGTTTCATCATGGTGAGAAAATATATCCGGAAAAGTAACCGAGGCAAAGGATATACCGCAGAGAGCCTTAAAGCTGAGTTGTCGGCAATAAAGTCAGGCCAAATGACTTTATACCGAGCTAACAAAGTATTCAACATTCCAATAGCGTCACTTTATGATCACTTCAAAGGCAGAAGAGGGCAAATAAATTCTAGCTATGGCAGGCCCCCAGACATTCCTCAACAAGAAGAAGAAAAACTAGCAAAATATCTTCGTGTCATGGAGAAATGGGGCTTCGGCCTGTCTCGGAAAGAAATATTGCAGACAGTAGCTGATTATGGTCGCGTTCATCACAACAAAGTTGATCAGGTAGCGATTTTTAGAGTGATCCATCAGTTGGTAATTTTGCTGAACATCCTAAAACAACCATTGATATATATGTCAAATGTCAATGAACACGACAACACATAAGACAATTCAAAACTCAATGTTATTGATTTTATTTGATATATAACAATAGTTATTTATTAAATTTAATTTAGTCTAATAGTTATTACCAGTGTTTTGTGAGCTTAGTCATCGAAAATTGCATAGTATTCCATGGTCATCGACAACTAAAAATTAGTCTGGTGTGTTATACGTTTCTGTTTCTGAAAAATGGATCCTATTCAAGCAGCTTTTGTAATTGCTCTAGACGTATGTCTAATAGTAGGCCGCGCAGTAGATCTTCTTCAACCCATAGAATAGCGTGAAATTTTGGAAGGAGGACGTGATCGGAAACCCCGTATGAGAAATAAGTTCTTTTTTGAAAACACTAACGCCTAACCATATAACCACTGTATAAACTCTATAAAATGCTATAACTACCTTGACATTCTATTAGCACTTCACTTTGGCCCTTGATTTGCTAAGCCTGCAAAATATACCTCACAAAACTTCACATCTAAAAATAAAATAGGTATTACTTCAAACTAAAAAATACGCCCTTTCAAAATAAATTTAATTACAATAAATTGAACTCACAACTTTGAAGCATACTATGGAGACTACAATTTCCTGAGACACTATACAATTGATTATTAAAATCATAAGTCACTTCCAACTGTTCATTCATTTTCACTCAAATATCTCCAAATAATAATATATTCATATTATATTATGTTTATTAACATGACATTTACCATAAATGATAAATGACAGTTAATGCATCATTAATCAGTAGCGAGTAGCGTATTTTAATTCTTATTGAAAAAATGGCGACTCATACCACAGCGCTCAATCTGATCAGTTGACAAAACACGCGTTCAGCAGGAAATTGATGATCGCTTCGGTAGCGCTACGTTGTGATGAACGCGACCTATGTCAAAGAAAACAACATTAAAACACAGTTTAGAGACGGAGAGCCCTGGGAAGACGGGTTCCTTAATTTTAAGCGTAGGCATAACCTTTCGATTGAAAAACCTCAGAGTGTCGAATACGCCAGAAAAAAAATCTTGATCCGTTCTTAATAAACTACTACTTTGACTTACTGGAAAAAACCATAAATCAGCTTGGTTTGCAAGAACGCCCTTCACAAATCGGGAACTTGGATGAGAGTTGCTTTTATACGGATCCGTCAAAAACAAAAATTGTCGGTCAACGGGGAGCGCCATCGACAAGAACCATAAGTGGAACTGGCAACCAAAATGCAACTGCTCTAATGTGCTAGAGCGCGAGCGGTGAAAAAGCTCCTCCGCTTATAATCTTTAAACCAAGACAACTGTTTTCAAAACTATTTTAATGATAGTTTTCTGAAGAGCATTGGTTCAGAACGACCTGTGTTAGTCATTTATGACGGGCACGCTACTCATCTTGGGCTACTCATCTTGGAGCGAATGTCATAAATTTGGCAGTAGAAAACGATGTAAACATACTTAAGCTTCCATCCTATACCAGCCACATTCTGCAGCCACTATACTTGTGCGTATTTAAATCACTCAAGACTCGTTGGGATGCCAAACTCGTTGAAAGGCAGAGAAGGAACCTAGGAGCTGCCATATCAAAAAGTATGTTCTCCAAGATGATAGGAGAGATACGGACGGAAACCAAACTCGAAATTTTAGTGAGTGGTTTCACTAAAGCGGGGATATTCCCGTTAAATCGGAATGTTGTGAAGCAAGACTCATTTAATTCAGTAGTTTTTCAACGTTGGCAAAAAAAGCAGAATGTGGCTTGCAGCGATAAACCTGTCGAGTCGACGCAGAGCACATCAGCAAACTATAATGCAGTACCATAGTCCATCGAACCAACGCCAAGCTCAAGCTCGCAAGAGAATGTTTATTTTCCACCACAAGAACCAGAGATTCCAGTTTCGTCATACGATGAGCTTTTGTTGGAATCCACCAAACGTGAAAATAACCCTGATTTGAGAAAAAGAAAGCCTGTATGTTTAGGAGAAGAGATAACCACAAGAGCTGAAGTTGATACAATATTGAATGAAAAAATAATGGAAAAGAGTAAACCAGAAAATAAGACCAGGAAAAATAAGAACGTTACTAAACAAAAGGTATCTGAGAGCAGCTCCGACGATGACAGGTCTTGGCACAGCGATTCAAGCGAAGACAGAATAAGTGAATTTGATAATCTCAGTAAAAGTGATTTGGAAGAGCTCGAAAAAAACGACGCTTCTACTGAGGAACCTGGTTTTTCCAAAATTCAAGTGGGTGATTTAGTATTGGCAAACTTTGTTGGAAAAAAGAAAGTCCACAAATATGTTTGTTTAGTGCAACAACTTATTAATGATGAAGAAGCAGAAGTGACAGGCCTAAAAAGGCTCACAAATGAGTGCCAGTTCATTTTAAAGAAGAACGATGTATGCAGCATATTGTTGTCCGACATAGAAAAAAAACTACCTGTACCCAAAATGTCGATAACCGCTGATTACGAGAAGTATATTTTTGAGACTGCTCCTAAAGTATTTGAAGTTTGAAAATCTCACTTTTCCAACTATCACCTCCAAGTTTGGATAGAATTTTGTTGTTTTAGTTCTTGAACTTACGTTTTGCCCTTTGAATAAACAATTCTCCAGTAAAACAAAATCATCTTCATTCGACTTCCTCCAAAAATATATTTCGTATCTTTTTCTTTTCACGATAATAACTCAAAGTTGAACATGCCGAAAAAATGTGCGAACATATAGGAATTCTGCACTAGCCACGCGTTAAACTCTAGGGATTATCAGCAAATATAATGGCGTATTATGCTGTTGCCCCGGACCAGTGAGGCAAGTGCGTAATATGCACGTCAAGCAAAATTTTGCATAGAAAAATCGCAAATATTGTTTTCTTGTTGAACATCAGTTAATAGTTGAATGATCACAATGATACGACAAACACGCAAAAACTCATAAATTTAGTAAGAGCGATTTACATAGTTAGTTAAAATTCAACTATAGAAACTCCCTTTCGCACTTGCCACACCTTACCTTATTTTCAAACCTTAAATTCCTAGACTAAAAGAGAAATAGCGTCAAAATACCCTCTAAAAATAAGTTAAAAATCAAAACCATTGGAACAAAATCAACATTTCTTTACTATAATAAATACCTATGATTCTCAGCTATTTTTACTAATTATACACTATATGTATGCCATTAGTATCATCAAAAAAATCTTGGAAACCTCTGAAAAATACATTTAAGATTGTAATGAGATAAAAAGCTTCCAACTTTCCCGATAAGTCTATATTGACAAATCACCGTCAAGTGATATAACATGACATCTGTCATCTCACTAATAAAATCTACAAAATTTTTAATTTAAAAATTACTGTATATCAAAATGTCTCTTTTAAATCAAAATAAAGAAAGCCGTGTACTTCGGAAAGCCCGATCTTCGAAAGATTTAGTCGATTTTTCTAGAATCGGAGGACTGGATCACCATCTGAAGACACTACGTGAAGTTGTTATATTCCCCCTTCTACATGGTAATATTTTTACACATTTTAAAATTAAAGCCCCAAGAGGAGTACTATTCTACGGTCCTCCAGGTAAATAAGTCACTATTTTTTAAGTTTAATAAGCTTCAAAACATCAAACATGAAGATATCTGTAAAAATACAATAACAAAATTTTGGTTATAGTATGTATATTAGATAGGCCTGTGATTTAATATTTTCGACGTTTCCAAATGTACAGTTTTTGAGATATGGTAACACTGATGTGTATTTTTAAATAGGAAAATCGTACATTCGACAATTTGCTGTTACAGTTTTTTATTGCCAATGCAGCATACAAACTATTAATGGCCAATATTGACCATTGGGAAAACATTTTGATGCAACCGTTGATGGGCCACTTAGTATTTGTTAAAGTTTTTAAAAAGTATTTGCTGATAATAAACATGATATGAATATCGGTTTAATTTCGTTGAATTAAGTAGGTTTTACTCTTAGTAGATATGTCGTGATAGTTGTTTGAAAATAGGCTACCCAGCGATAAAAATACAATGGTACATTTAACAGAGTATGAAAGAATTGAAATTTCAATACTAAAAGGATGTGGTGACAGGTAATACCAAAATATTTTGAAATTTCCGTATAATTTATTTTCAATATTTTGTAGGACACGAACACAAATATGTATATGTATATTTAATAACAAGTATGAACACAGAGCTCCTGAAGAACGTGGAACTGTATCTAAATGATATTTTTTGTTAATAGCTGATGCTGCAACCGAAAATCACATCTGTCAAGCAACTTTTCATAAATATTTTTAAAAAATGGCATCCCTATAAAGTACAATTGATAGAGGAAGCGCAAATACATTGTTTAACGCGGTACAGTGGTTCAGCAAAGAGCGACGATATACAAAGGTAAGTAATGTATAGTATATTAACCCGTAACGGCTACTACTCAAAATACGCAACGTAAATACTACTGGAGGGTCCCAGGGACCCAATAATTAAAAAATTCATGACAATAATGTTTTTTGTCAAAAACTTTATTTCTTACATTTATTTAACCAAGCTATGCTTCTATTATAACATAATAATAAAAAATAATAATTAAATGCATTTTGGGCACATTGTGGCCGCACATTTTAAACATATGGGAATTTTACACCTAGCGCAGTAATTAGTTGTTTTTCGGTCTTTCTCTGGCGGGCAAACGCGGCATCTGGGTCTTTTCGACCTGCAAGGGTTTTCCAAAGGTACAGGTGGTTCCTCCATGACAATTCCTAAAATATCAGCAGCCATCGAACGAAGTTTGCGAGGTACATGCATGTTGTATATTCTAGCCGTCATGTACGGAGTATACAATTTACGTCCTAGCTCTTTGAGGAAATTGTACCTGGAAATTTATTTTCCTTGATGGGCGAACTGGTATGTGATCCTGCTATTTACTCCAGCAATATTTAGTATGTCGTGGAATAATGACATTGGCCATCTGCGAGCTCTTCTTGGCGTCGAATAATTAGCACATTTTTCGTCAAGTGCGTCAACACCTGCTTTAGTGCCATTATATTATGAATTTATTTCGGGTTTTGTGCTAACATCATCTACGGAATCATCGTGATGCATACTAGAGACTAGGATAACTGCTTTTCCTCGTTTGGGAACATGAGAAACAATAGTGGTTTGAGCTGAAAACCCAAATAATGAAGATTGTACATCTCGGTTTCTATTTAGTTGGAACTCTGGAGGGATCAGTCTCTTATTTTTTCTCATTATGGCCACATATGTTAGACCACTTTTTTTAGTTCATCAATCAACTCAATAGAAGAATACCAGTTGTCTCCCGTAATGTTACAAATACTATTTGCAAAGGGTGCAATCAAACGTAACACTACTTGCGTGGGATGCGACAATTTACTTTTAACACTCGTAGGTTTTGGATCTTTACCAGTATAAACTTCGGCATTTACCATATAGTGGGTTTTACTGTCAGCTAATACTTGCACTTTTATCCCGTATTTAGCGGGTTGGTTGGGGATGTACATGCGAAATGAACATCTCCCTCTAAACGGAACTAGCATATCGTCTATGGTGAGATTAGATCCTGAAGCATAATTTTCTTTGGAATTGTTTACGAACTGTTCAAATAGATCGGAGATTGCAGCTAACTTGTTGCTTTTTACCCTTTCAGGTCTAGTGGTAGCATTATCAAAACGAAGACAGGCCAATAACAATGAAAACCGTGCCAATGACATAGTGGATCGAAATAGTGACCTTCCGGTTCCATCAGTAGCCCACATAGATTTCAGATCTTCATGACCTGACTTGAAAAATTTTTGCATGTATAGAAGCCCTATAAAAGCTATTATTTCCAATTCGTCTGTGTTTTGTACAAACGTAGGCAAAAATGTCTTTCTGCTGTTTCTGCATGTTTTAAATTTACTGTAATGAGCTTTCATTTCGTCGATTTTTAAATTAGTGTTCTCAACAATAATTTGAATCATATTGTCGGTAAAGAGTAACTTCCAAGCTTCCAACGGAGTTGTCAAACGATTTGCACGAGCTGGGCCTTTCAGACCAGGTCACACATTTTTTATAATATTGTGCTGTAAAGTTTTTTTACGAGAAGGAGCTTCTTTGGACCATTGAGTTCTATCCTTTCCGTACCACGCTTTTTGAGGTGGTAAAGCGTTTGAAGTCAAAGCGGTGTTACTATCAGTGGAAGAATTTGTTAGATGTTCTTCTTGGTTATCATCTTCACTTAAATCAGCCTCAACTTCGCTTTCTGAATCATGGTCACTAAAAATTTCGTTATCTTCTTCTTCCTTATTACTTTCATCGCCGCCACTCAATATTTGACCAAAAGCCCTGCCTTTTTCTTCTTCCGGTATAGGTACGTCTTCAACGTTCTGTGCATTGTTATCATTGTCCATATCTGTCCAAAAAGCGTCATCGTCTAATAATTCCGCCAACTGGCGATCCGAAAGTAGCTCATTGGTCGAGGCATTCATAACTATAAAAATTTGTAAGTATGAGTATCTTACAATATAATATTGCTTCATTATAACCATACTCAAGAAACTAGTTAGCAATATACATACATTTACATGCCCACTCACCTAAATTATCCAAGTTTACTAACTAACACTTATGCTACTATCGGGTCCCATGGACCCAAATATCGTATTGCTTTGAAAGTAAACAATATAGACCACCACTCACAACAGCATTCGACAAAGAACTACTTGACTGGAGAATAACTGGAAGTACGATTTCCCCACTCTAATATGTCTGGGCTATTTTCAAGAATTTAGATGTCGCTGGGTCCTTAGGACCCGATAGTAGTAGTTACGAGTTAAGTATTAAGAACGGTAAGGGTTGTTTACCGGTCGACAGCAATGTTCGCTCGCTACGCTCAGCCTCCAATTTTGCTGGAGACCGGTAGAACCCTTAACGTTCGAGATGCTTATACCATTTATTGTGCGATCGTATTAAATAAATTTCAAATAAAAAAAATTAAATTTCTTCGAAATGAACGAAAAGTGACATTTATACTTCTCGATCAGTTTAAAATATATTTGCATTTTGGTATAAAGTAGGATGTTGCCAACTTGCCAATGATACAATTTAATAATCGTTGGGCAGTGTTTCCAGGATATTATTTATCAACAAACAAATGCATTTACTGTGACACTTAAGATTATATTTTAAATTCTATACTTTGAACTTGAATTTTCGATTAGTTTACTAATATAAAATGAGTGAGAGTGATACTGAAGTAGAAAAAGCGTGGCAAATAGGATGTGAAGCAATAATCCCAGAAAAATCCAGGAATCGCTATTAAAAAGTCTACAAAATGTTTAAGAATTGGTGTGAGGAGAAGAATGGTGCCAGTATTAATGAAAAAGTGTTGTTGGCATATTTTGTTCGGCGAAATGATACATTGAAATCGACTGGTAGTCTTTAGGCACAATATTCTATGTTGAAAAGCACTATTTTTTTGAAAGATGCTATCGATATTTCAACATTTCATACGTTGATTGCCTATCTAAAGAGGAAAGATGTTGGAAATAGACCTAAGAAAGCAGCTGTGTTTATCAAAAAGCAGATTAAAAGTTTTTTAAATGAAGCTCCCGATGACCCATTTCTAATACTTAAGGTATCTATTTTATATTATTAGAATTATGACAACAAAAATTAAATAAATTTGTAATTTTAGGTAGGATTGATGTTGGGAATAGCTGGCGCATGCAGAAGAGAGGAATTGTACAACATGACAATAGATAATATACGAGATCATCAAGAATACATAATTATTAAGATTCCAAATACGAAAAATAACGTACAACGGACTTTTACACTAACCAACAAGGTAGATGAAGAAATCCACTACCTCGAAATATTTAAGAAATATGTTCCACTCCGACCACCTCATGCCAAATATAAAAATTTATTTTTAAATTATCGTAACGCAAAATGCACTACACAGGTAGTAGGAAAAGGGTCGATTGGAAATTGGCCAACAAAAATTGTGAAATATTTGAAATTAGAGAGCCCTGATAGTTATACTGGTCATTCTTTTAGAAGGACCTCGGCGACACTTTTGGCCAATAAAGGTGTAGATATCTTAGGTCTTAAGAGACATAGGGGGTGGAGATCTTCCACAGTAGCAGAGAGCTATGTGGAAGATTCTCTGGAAAATAAAATTGAATTTGCAGAGAAAATTTTACACGATGGTGCCTCGTCAGTTTCTCCTTCAATTATACTGAGTAATACGAATATGTATACCCTCGATACCAACATGGCAGGTACCAGCGGTATTAAAATTAGCCAATGTACCAATTCTACATTTAATTTTAATGTTTCAAATTAATGTTTTTGATTTTTTGTCCTTTCTGTGAAATTGTTTTTATGCTAATTTATTACTTTTTATATTCTTCTGTTCCGTTGTGTTCATTAAAAAATAAAAATCTTATTTTTTTGTTCCTTTTGTGTAATGAATGAAGTACAATATTTTTGAGGACCACTTAAATGTATGTAGGGCTAAGACGTTGGTAAGTAATCTACTTACCGACGCCTGAACGGTAAGTAAGTCACTTACCGAGGTGTTGGACTTAGAAACCAGTAAACACACCCTACCGTCCTGACAACCAATGCTGTAAATAAACAAAGAAGATCGATCGCGCAAAAGAATAATTAAGCCATTCTTTACTAAGTCGTAGCGGAAGTCAAAGCTGCACCGCGATAAACAATGTAGTTGTAGACTTCGTTTCACGAAAGTTAAAGACACATGAAGTTGGAACATTGACAATCACAGAAACCAAATTCTGTCTACGTCGCTTATGCCGATAGCCACTTTATAATTTGACATTTGAGGGTTATATTTCTGATTGTTTATTTGTTGACTATTTTTTATTTCGAATATTTTAAGACATTTAGCTAGTTTATAAGTAAAAGTTGGGTGTTTTATTCAATCTAAGTCCATTGAAATGTTACAATTTAAGGACCTAATATTGCATTTTTTAGAGGACGCTACTTTATTTTTGGGACATGTGTGAGGGCTCAATAGAAGCTTAACCCCAAGTTTATGGAGTGCCGCCCTTATCCCTTGGCCGGAAAAAGGGGTGCAAACACCTTTTTCGCGATATCTCGGAAACTATGGGTCCTACAAAATATTCGTAAAGACATAATTTGTAGCAAATCGCTTTGACTACAAATATGTTCATTGATTCATTTAATAGCGCCGTGAACGGATGTCTTCCAAAATAATTGCAGCTGCATCTCTGACTTTCTGCAATTTCTCCTCTTGAGGATCATTTTTTTTATGAGATGATCTTTTCGATATAACTTTGTATATAAAACCTTTGAAGCAGATAATGATGTCTTGTTTACATTCGTTACATTAGTGTTTTTAAATGAAACTCAAGGTCTCTAGTTAATTCCACAATATAATACAAGTTATTGAAAATTCTAAAAAAATGACAATTGTTTCGATAAATCAATATCATCGTCAGAATGACAGAAGTTACATTTCATTTTATGCCTACCTGATGTTTAGTAGTTATATTTTTGGCTAGACCAAGAAGTAACCTAACTTGTGATTGGCTTAATATATGTTTATAGAAAAAAGAAGAAGATGTGATATTACAAATATTGAAGCTTAGATATTATTAGCCCTATGGTGATATCCTGGATATCATTTTTCCAATTAAGATCAGTATAACTGTGCAATGATATAGAAAACCAGGAAAACTATATCTGCTGATCTTTACAATTATCACTTAAGAAGACAGTTTATTAGTGGAGAATTCCCTAGATTTAACTGTTCATTGACAACTTCATATTGTGGGTTTCCAGTTCTTCAAGGAAATCCGGTTCTTGTTTCTTTTCACAAATATGCAGCACTTCTAGTTCTGTGTTAGGTGTCAAGTAGATGTTTTGCGTAGTGAGATTTATCTGGTTGTTTTAATCTGTAAGCTCGTAAGTGCTCACTGTGTCGTATTTCAAAATTCCTAAGGGTCTGACCCAAATAGACAGCATTACATTCTGGACATTTGAGTTTATATATACCTGAATGTAATGCTGTCTATTTGGGTCAGACCCTTAGGAATTTTGAAATACGATACAAACAACCAGATAAATCTCACTACGCAAAACATCTACTTGACACCAATCATTCATTGACACCTAACACAGAACGAGAAGTGCTGCATATTTGTGAAAAGAAACAAGAACTGGATTTCCTTGAAGAACTGGAAATTAGAAGACATTTAAGAAACCCACAATATGAAGTTGTCAATGAACAGTTAAATCTAGGGAATTCTCCACTAATAAACTGTCTTCTTAAGTGATAATTGTAAAGATCAGCAGATATAGTTTTCCTGGTTTTCTATATCATTGCACAGTTATACTGATCTTAATTGGAAAAATGATATCCAGGATATCACCATAGGGCTAATAATATCTAAGCTTCAATATTTGTAATATCACATCTTCTTCTTTTTTCTATAAACATATATTAAGCCAATCACAAGTTAGGTTACTTCTTGGTCTAGCCAAAAATATAACTACTAAACATCAGGTAGGCATAAAATGAAATGTAACTTCTGTCATTCTGACGATGATATTGATTTATCGAAACAATTGTCAATTTTTTAGAATTTTCAATAACTTGTATTATATTGTGGAATTAACTAGAGACCTTGAGTTTCATTTAAAAGCACTAATATGAGCATATTCCACGAAGTAAGGGTCGAGACAGTCAATTACATTCGTTACAGATTACAATGTCATCCTTATACTTTGCCTTTAATCGTTCAATGACCGTACGCTTCTGTTGAATGTAGTCTACAAATATATGCATATAACTTTTTGCCCTAAATTTAAAATTGAAGAAGTTGAAAGCAAAAAATTGAGAAAATCTATAAAAAGTTTGTATTTGCTCTATAACTTTTTTTCATACATTTTACAAAAAAATTACCTTGTAGATGGTCCTTTGAGGCAAATTTTTCTCTATATTTTTTTTAATTTCATCCATTTAAAACGTTGTTACCGGGTTCGTCAATGCTCATGAGAATCCGGTCAAAACGAAATGTTTAATTTAGTTTTATGATCTTTTCTTTTATCGTAAATACATTCTTAAATTTTTTTTGTTAAATCCGTACAATTTTATGCATTCCTAACTGTTTTCCTTACTATAGAACTTACCAAATTATTGTTTCTTATAGTAATTTCTAAGAGGAGTGTACATTTTCGATAATGTTAAGCAGGTAGAAAAGGTCCGAGTTACCGTTTGGGGAGAAATGAACATCAGCCTGCCACGACTATTATGATTATACGTAGCCCTAGAAGTTTTAGCTGTTTCTTCTTTCTACCTCATTTTATTCTTTTAGTTGTGCTACATATTTTGCCACGTGTAGACGTATTGAAAATTGTGGATATTATTTTCAGTTTGATCAATTAAACCGCGAGTTTTGTTTGCTGAAATTTTCATTTAGTTATAAACATTGAGACTTTTTTAAAGCGTAAATCATGAGTGATTGTTTTATATGTAAAAAACCTTTTGGGGACGTTGAAGTTCGAACTGTGAAAGCTAGAGGAGTGAAAACTTTGCATGAACGAGCAAAATTTGAAAACGATGTGGACAATTATTTTTACAAAGTGTTTCTGAAGTAACTGTTCATATTTCCTGTTATAATTATTATAGTGATAGTCGAACAGATAATGTTGTTCATTGTCTCAGCTTTAGCAGTTCATCATCTTCAGTATCAGAAAATCTATATACTGATTTTGATTTCTCAAACAATTGCTTTATTTGCGGCGAAGTATTCCAGGATCAGAGTGACTTGCGTCAATGCCGTCAGAGGAAGATATGTAATGTACGTCATAAAGGTACAAAAAAAACATTTATGATCTTGTTCTCAAACGTTCTGATGACAAGGCAAAGAGCATTGCTGATCGCATAGCTAATGTTAAGAGATCAAGAGGCGAGATATAATACTGAGCTAGTGGAAAAGTTTACAAATGAAACAGCGCACCCCACCGAAAACATAAATAAAATTAATAAGCGTCTAACAGAAATAATAAAAGACACGGCAGAAAAATGCATGAAACCAAAACAGAAGAAATAAGACAAGCTCTCCCCAAAAACAAAAGAACTCCTAGAAAAAAGAAGAGAACTCATCAGAAAGGGGAAAAGACAAACTGTAGAATACAAGGACAAAAACGGCCAGAAAATCGGCATAACAAGACATCAGGGAATACCAAGAGAAACAAATAGAGAATATCATCGAACGGAATAGAGGAATGAATATTTTCCATAAAGAAAACAGCTACAAGAAAGAGATCAAAAAGCTATCCGATGAGGAGGGAAATATAGTCGTTGATAGAAAAGAAATCATGAGGGTTACCGAGGAATTCTACACAAAACTATACAGCTCACACACGAAACAAAAGGAGGCAGAAAGCGAGGAAGAGAGAAGAATATTGAATGTTGGATCCGAAGACCTTCCAGAAATCGAGATCGAGGAAATCAATAGAGCACTGCGACAAACCAAAAACGGAAAAGGAGCGGGAGATGATGGTATACTGCCAGAGATGCTGAAGGAAGGAGGAAAAATTCTTATGGAACAACTAAAATCGCTTTTTAACAAATGCCTGAATGAAGGAACTGTTCCAACAGACTGGGATACCTCCATCGTTATTCTTATTTATAAAAAGGGAGATCCGGCCAGTCTTGAAAATTACCGACCAATAAGTCTTCTCTCACAGATCTATAAGCTATTCATGAAAATAATTACCAATAGATTAGAAAACAAATTTGAGGCATATTTATCGAAAGAACAGGCTGGCTTTAGGAAAAATATGAGTACAATAGAACACATACACACAATCAGAGTATTAATAGAGAAAGCCAGCCATGGTATTTGTTGACTTTAGGAAGGCCTTCGACACGGTGGAATCCTGGGCGGTAATCCGAGCAATGAGGAAAGCCAGAATCGATCAAAGATACATCGACATCATAAGCCACATCTACGTAAACTCTAAAATGAAGATCAGGATGCAAACAGATACAAATGAGATAAAGACTGGAAGAGGAGTGACACAAGGGGACGTAATATCACCAAAATTATTCACGCTAGTTCTCGAAGATGTATTTCGAAATTTACACTGGGAAGACAGAGGAATAAACATAGCAAGCGAAAAACTGAACAACTTAAAATTTGCAGATGACATCGTCATATTCGCTCAAACAGAGGCAGAACTGATACGCATGATTGAGGAACTATACCATGAAGCAAACAAGGTTGGACTAGAGATAAACATAAATAAAACCAAATTCATGACAAACGAAGATACAATTACCAATACACTAACCATTGAGAACCAGTTAATCGAAAAAGTAGCGTCGTACATTTATCTAGGCCAAGAAATAACAATTAGTAAGGAATGCCAAAATACAGAGCTCAATAGGAGAATACGGTTAGGATGGGCAGCATATAGCAAACTAAAACAGGTGTTTCAGTCAAATTTACCAATGGAACTAAAAGCAAAAGTATACAATACATGTGTCCTGCCAGTGTCTACATATGCATCGGAAACTTGGGTCTTGACAAAAAAGAACTTGAACAAGCTCAAAACACATCAAAGAGCAATAGAGAGAAAGATAGCTGGAGTAACACTGAAAGACCGAAAAACTAACGAATGGATGAGGAGAATGTCAAAAATCGAAGACATCGAAAGGAGAATAGCCTCACTCAAATGGAACTGGGCTGGGCATATTGCTAGAAACAACAACAACTGGGGCAGCAGAGTGACTAGATGGAGACCTTGGGGCGAGAGGAGAAGCGTTGGCAGACCTCAACAGCGTTGGTACGACGATATAAAACGCACAGCAGGTTAAAATTGGTATCAGGTTGCACAACACAGGGAAACCTGGAGAACATTGAGAGAGGCCTATATCCAACGGATAGAAAACGGCTAGAAGGAAGGAAGGAAGGAGCGCAAAAATAGCATTGACAATGTTTTTGCTTACTTGCACGAGAATAGTGAAGAGTGCCAATTTCGACTTACGTATTCAATGAAATCCGTTAAAGGAGACTACATTCCAGAGAAGCGTATGGTCATTCAACGATTAATGGCAAAATATAAGGATGACATTGTAATATTCAACGAAGGTAAACAAGACATCATTATCCATTTCAAAGGTTTTAAATACAAAGTTATATCGAAAAGATCATGTCATAAAAAAATTATCCTCAAGAGGACAAATTGCAGAAAGTCAGAGATGCAGCTGCAATTATTTTGGAAGACATCCTTTAACGACGCTATTTACGGCGTTACGTTACGGGTTATAAGCTCATACGGATACCCGCCTTAAGAGTTAACTGACAATCCTGCAAAACTACTCTCGTTAACAAACCATACGATGTCTCATTAATTATTTGTCAACCGTGTTGCCAATTCAGTTTACCAACCAAAAATTCAAAGCCCGGCGGGCGAGAAAATATTGTGATTATCTCAAAAAGACATTATCCAAAAATACATTATCAAAAGAAAAGACATTGTCAAATTTGTGTAAATAATAATTTCAATGTGGTTAGCGGGCACCGAACTATTAAGGTCAGGTAAACATAACAAAAGCACGTCCGCTGTAAAATATGACATTCACATGATCAGGAAGGTCAAGAGTACGGCCCACTGACTCATTAGTTTTAATACTTCCTATAAATTGAAAGGTTCAACAATTTCAGAAATGATTCATTAATATTATTTTGAATAGTACAAATATATGTATTGTGTATCTATAATCTGTGTTAGTAGTTCATAATTATATTTCATCCCAGTGATTTTTAAACGATGTTATTTATTCAACCCTAAGTGTTTCTCAAAGATAAATGGTTTTATGGTTAAAGAAGTCTATACGAGGGGCAGTTACTAAGTAACCACCACAATATCGATGTAGGGGCTACTGTAGCGTTGTCAAAGCAATGTAAAATGACTTTCTCCTCAAACCTAGTGATTGATCGCGATTTCTATGTATTTACCAATGACTTGGTCCGTCTAATCTTTAGTTGAATGTTTTTGATCTGGACCGAGTTCCATGGAACGCAGAGTTTCAAATAGGAAACGGCTTGATGGACTTGGCCATCTATTGGAACCTTTTAATAGAAGGACATGTGCTGGAGTTAACTGTAAGAGTACAGTTAGATCACAGTGCGGTAAATGTGACATTGGGTTTTGTACTAAGAAATCTATAATGAGCGTAATATTAAGATTTTGAGAAAAAATAAGAAAATTTTGATATCTGGGATAAACGGGTATATTTTTTTCTCCAGTTATTGCTTTCTGTTTATATTTATTTCTTCATATTTATGGTCAATATTTACCATTAAACGTTTGTATGCTGCATCAGCAATAAAACTGTACCCCACTTAAAATACACATATTATTCATATATCTTAAAACTGTATATTTGGCAACGTCGAAAATATAACAGTTTAAATTCCTGGTCCATCTAGTATACATAACCATATTTTGTTACTGTATCTTACCCCCGCACTATATACAGGGTGTAAAAATAACAAATTACACAGGTCTGCGACAAAAATTTTATTGTCAGCTGCATGAGATATTTTTACTGAATTATATGTTGTGCGCTGATTTCAAAAGTGATGGCCATTTTTTTCTATCACATTAGGATTTTTTGCAAATTCAAACACAAAAAATTGGTTGAAGCACTCCTTTATTCAAAATTTTCAAACAATAAATATTTTTTTTAAGCAAACGAAACATTATTTTGATACATATACTTATTCATGTTCTTTGTGAAACCTCTTCTTCTTTTCCTTGATACTTTTCCGATTTTCATCTTCAGTTTCTCGCTTAAGCAGCCAATAGTAGTCAGCAAGCATAGTGACATCCCATCGCCCTTGGTACCTTCTCTCGATATCACGGATATCCTGGTGAAATCGCTCCCCCTGCTCTTCACTGTAACCTCCCAAGTTTTCAGGAAAATAGTCTATATGTGAGAGTGTAAAAAATGGACCGTCAAGCTCATCTTGCAACCTTGAGCTTCGTATGCTGCTAGCATCCGTTGCACAATGGTTTTATAGTTAGGATCTTTAGTATTTCCCAAAAACTTACGCACTACGTCCTTGAACGATACCCAAGCTTCTTTTTCGTTCTCATTCATAGTTTTCACAAATGAAGGGTCCGTTTTCTTATGTCGGGGCCGGTGAAAACTTCCTCTTTCAACTTTGCTTCTGAGAGCTTCGGGAATTTTGTACATAAATATTTGAAACAGTCTCCATCCTTTTGCAGCGATTTTACAAATTGTTTCATCAACCCCAATTTGATATGGAGAGGAGGCAACAAAACCTTTTCTGGTGGTATCAAGGTAGTGTTTATAACATTTTTCTCTCCAGGATTTAAAGTTTCTTGGGATGGCCAATCAATTTTTTCCAATGCTGTTCTCTGGCTCTACTATCCCACAAGCATAAGAAGCATGGGTATTTGGTATAGCCCGTCTGCTGACCCAAAAGCATTGTCAGTATTTTGAAGTCCCCACAAATCATCGATTGATGGTCTTCATACTTGATTTTTTCCAGGATAATGGCCAAATCTTTATAATCTTCTTTCATATGCACAGATTGTCCAATCGGAATCGAGAAAAATTTATTTCCATTGTACAATAATACTGCTTTAAGGCTAGTCTTAGATGAGTCCATGAATAGGCGCCATTCAGATGAGTCATACTTTATATCAAAGCGATGTATGAGTTCTTCCATATTATTGCAGAAAACTAAATTTCCTTCTTTTGAGAAAAACTGGGTAAATTCTTTTTCTCGGTGTCTGTACCAGTAGAAAGAAGTTCCAGGTGATAAAAGATTTTTATTTTTTAATATAGAACCTAACAGTTCGGCTGCATCTTTTGAAAGACCTAAATCTCTTACTAAATCATTGAGCTCACATTGAGAAAATAGTTAAGGCCCTCCATCTTCGTGAAAAGATAAATCTGAGCTTGATTCACCCGGAGGAGGTAATGTAGCTTCATCCTCCAACTCACTAGGGTATTCACCCAAACTGGAAGGTGGCTGCGGGATAGATATCTCGGAGCTATGGGGCACTGGACGTATAGCTGAGTCAAGATTAGGATAACTTATGTTTCTTTTGTTTTTTAATTTGAATCCCTTCACGTCAACTGAGCAGAAGTAGCAGTCAGTGGTGTGATTTTTCTGCTCACGCCATATCATAGGAGTTCCAAATCGAAATGTATTTTTCTTTCCCTTAAACCACAAACGAAGATCTTCTTCGCATCTTCTACACACCTTATGCGGGGCCCATGGTTTATCTTGATCACCAAGTTTTAATTTAAAGTAGGCAATATAAACTTTCCTTACAAAATCACTCATATTCCTCTGTTGACTTTTAATAGTGAATTCACCACAGATTTAAGAAAAACTGTTTGGAGAAATAATACAACCCCTTGTAGCCATGATTAACAGACAACAGCACTGTTCACTTGAATATCAGTATGTCTACTGAGAGCTTTTCTTTGTTTCAACCGATATACGTCATTTGAGTTGTCTCAACATATTAAAACATTCCCAGTCTCACCAACAGCTCAGGTTGTTTTTCTCCATTATCAAATAAAAATCATATAGGTTTATTACCAATGAACATAGATACTGCAATATACATAAAAACGTATGTGATATAAAAACTTGAATATTTTCTCTGTTTTTGGGAGGTCAAAATCTGTAAGAAAATGTGAAAAGATCCTATGCAGTTTTTTGGTCGCAGACCTGTGTTATCATTCTCTTGTACCGTTAGGTGTTAGGCTCTTGTCTGAATAAGCTTTTATATATTTTTACTATGTCGAATGCCTTTTCATTCCACTTCTTATTTTGTTCTAATTCATACAAATTTTTGATATTCCAATATAAAGAATGATTTAACAATATCTTCTTATATCCTTGGATACATCAAAACCAAATTTTGACAGATCCTAATCAGCTTTAAATTTGGATAAATATCCTAGGAACTGGTAAAACTTTAGTAGCAGGAGCTTTAGTAGCAGAACTAAATAAAGAAGGCATTGGAAAAGTTTCATTTTTCCAAAGAAAGGGAGCTGACATACTTGATAAGTGGGTAGGAGAATCTGAAAAAAATTTGAGGAATTTGTTTGAAAAGGTTAGTATCTTTTAAATAAATAAAATCATATATATATATAAAGAAAAAGTTAGTTCAACCGGCCTATTTCAGCCACGATTTTATATTTCGATGAAACTTTCCTCGTCCAAAAAGAAACCTAACCAATTAATACATCATTTCACTATCAAAATAGGCTTTATATATATATATATATATATATATATATATATATATATATACATATATATATATATGTATATTTGAAAACGTTTCTGTCCTTATTAAGGCAACCAAGAGCAGACCTTCGGTGATATTCTTCGATGAATTGGATGGTTTAGCTCCAACTAGAACCGATAAAAATGATCACATTCACGCCAGTGTCGTGGCAACATTACTTTCTTTAATGGACGGTCTGGATGCCAGACCTGGTGTTATAGTAATCGGAGCTACAAATCGCATCGAAGCCATCGATCCAGCTCTACGAAGAAAAGGAAGATTCGACAAAGAACTTTATTTTCCTCTTCCTGGGGTTGAGGCTAGAAAAGAAATAATACAAGTAAGAATTGAAAATATTTTCATGTTTTCGATAAAGTATTTTGCTAGTAGACTCCGGTCAATGTAAACCTCAATGTTTACTGGTTATATTAAAATTTGACAGATTTTTTTCAAAATTTTGTTTCATAAATTCGAAAATTAGACATTTTCGGCGAATATTATCAGTCAAAATTTTTCTGGCAAACACTGGAAAACCACTTTAGAAAATATTATCTATGGGTCGGCAAAAAAGCTAAAATTCGTTTAAAAATCTACTCACATTCAAGTTGCGCCGACGGTACAAAATACAATCGAAATAGCTTAAATATAATTAAATTATTTCAAAGGTTCACATAAACAACTGGAAACAGAAACCGACGCAGAAATTTATCGCAAAGCTAGCCGATTTAATCCCAGGATTTTGTGGATCTGATATACAAGCCTTATGTTCAGAATCTGTACTGTGTTGCTTAAAAAGAGTATATCCGACCATTGATACGAAAGGATTCAACATCAAAATAGAAATGGATGCATTGAAGGTAGAGTATGATTCATTTACTGACTTCGATCAATAAGCCGTTCAGTCGCTTGACTTGAGAGTTTTCGTTTTTAAACTTCTTCATATGTTAGGACTTGGTCCTGTGTTTTCTTCAACGGTCTTCATCGATCATTCTGGCGGTCGAAGTGTGTTTGAATAAAATTGTTAATAACAAAGTTAGTAATAAAGTCGAGTGAAAAAGAACTCACTATATCATATGAAATTCTTCTCCAAACAATGGCGCAGCTGGTTTTCTTCTAATACTTTTTAAATGAAAAAATATGTAGCTTGATCTAGAAAAGAAGTTTTTTTTTAATATTTTTTTATGGAAAGTGGTATTACACCTGGTCGAGAACGACGACCAACTAGCAATTTTGTCTCATCCTATATTATATATACAATCCTTAAAACTAAGTTATAATCCATTGATGTCACTGCTCTGCTTTCAACACTTTCACTTGTCACTTACACAGGGTCTGAAAGTTTCGTCCTTTTCAATCTTCTCTTTAGGTTGTGTTGATCGAGTAGCTGGAACATCTCGATGTTATCATGATTATCTAACCTGTCTTCGTGGTTTTGGGCATATGTCACTGGCATATGTTAATTGTTGGTACATTGAGGTCTCTGTGCACATTTCGAATATAGTATGCAGCGTTCACAATAGTACGGAGTACTTTGTTTTGAAATCTTTGTATAGGTACTATGTTGGTTAAACTGGCACAGCCTCCAAGCTGTAGTCCGTATGTCTAAATGGGTTTCAGAATATGCTTATATATAAGCAATTTATTATGTGTTGTCAATTGAGATTTTTCACCTACAAGCCAACACATTTTTTTATATTTTGTATCTAGCTCCCTCCTTTCCTTCTTTACATACTCCTTCCATCTTAGCTTAGCATCCAGAGAATTACGAGATATTTTGTTGTGGTTCCACATGGTACTTCCATTCCGGTTACTGCGATTGGTATGTTTAGATTATTCGTTTTGTTTGTAAAATTTATGTTTAACGATTTTGATTCATCAAGTTTTGTTCTTCACTTCTTGGTCCATTCGTTGAATTGATTAGTGGCACTTTTGTAACTTTTGAATAGCTTCTTCCACAGTTGTTCCTGTTGCAAGAAGAGCGGTGTCATCAGCAAATGTGGCAATTTTTTATTTATATCATTCATATCTGCTATATCATATGTATATAGTAGATATAGAACTGGGCCAAGCACGCGCCCTTGTGGCACAACTGCTTTTATTTGTTTTAGTTCAGAGTATTCAATTTCTTGTTTAACTCAGAAAAATCGATCTGTTATGTACGATTCCAATAACTTTGCATATTGTATTTGGCAGGATTTTTTTCATTTTCTTCATGAGCCCCTCGTACCAGATTTTATCGAATGCCTGGGCTATGTCTAGGAACAGAGCAGCGCATACTTCTTTTTCTTCAAAGACTTTTTCTATTATGTCTGTAATCCGGTGCACTTGATTTATTGTCGAATGTTTCTCACGAAATCCAAACTGGTAGTCTTTTATGAGCATATTTTCTTCTATAATACTTTTAAGTCTCTTTAGAAATAGCTTTTCAAAGAGTTTTGATATCACAGGTAAGACGGAAATTGGCATGTAAGATTTAGCGTCTCTTGCGTTCTTCCCTGGTTGTAGGATCATAATCACCTCCAGACTATTCAATACGTAAGTCAACAGATTATGCCAAAGTCAATAATTTTCTTTTCCAAATCGAGTGGGATGAAGTTTTATGTAACTCAAACAATTGTATATATGGAACAAATTTCACTCTATCACAACTTAACATATCGAGGAGAACACAACCGAGCGAATAGCATACCATAACAAAAAAAAACCTGGATTAATTGGGAACTTCTAGAGATTCTGAAACACAAGCAGATTAAACATAAACGCTCTTCTAATATCTTTGACTTCCAATCTCATAGAAGATTTTCTAACCGATTGAAACAGCAATTATCTAGTCCTTTCTAGTCAACAACAAAAACCACCCCGACAAGTAGATGGAAACCTCTGCTCTGATTACGAAGCAGTTGAAATTCTTGCTCTGTCCTTCACTAACGTTTTTACAAACGAACCATCCGTTGATATACTACCAGCCTTGCTAATACCTCGTATCGAAGCATCACTGCACCATATCACCTTTCCTCAGAACCAAATTATAGATCACCTGTTTCATCTAAAATCCAATTCCTCCCCAGGTCTAGATGGATTGACTGCATTATTCCTTAAAACATGTGTACACACATTATAAAATCCGCTGTCCAAAATCATAAATTCCTTTTTTTCGGAAGACTGTAATCCTGGTAGTAGGGAAAGAAAGACGTGATTCGATCGGTCTTGGTGAAAAGTGAAAATTTAGTGATTTAATCTGCTAGTATTCATGAGAAATATTTCTCCGAGGAAATACTTAAATAAGCAGAGTAAAACTCAAGATTAAGGGATGAAAATGAGCGAATAAAAACAGAAAATGCAAAAATCAAAGAAGAACGAATGGGCATAGAATGGATAGAAAAGGACAAGAAAAAAATAATATAGTAATGAGCGGTCTATTAATAGATACAAAAGATGAAGGAATGCTGAAAGATCGTTTGGAAAAATTCCTGAAACCATACATTAAGTCGGCTAAAAAGATAGAACCAAAAACCTGCTTGATACTGCTAGAAGGCGAGGAGGACAAAAGAAGTTATGGAGAATAAAGCAAAGCTAAGGAGTATGACACGAGATATAGCATATATTAATGAGGACTAAAAGAAGATAGAGAGAGAAAAACAGAAACTAATAAGAGACTTTAACAATACTGAAAAAATAAATGGAAAAAACACAAAAATCGGATACAACAAAGTAATGGTGAATGGAGAGGAGTGGAAATGGAACAGGATAGAAGGAAAACTCGAAAAAAAGTCGTTGAAGATAATATAAAAAGACAATGTAAAACAAAGGTTAACGACCGGGCATGAAGAAGGAAATGCATTATTGATAACTAACAAAGAAAGTCAACTTGGCTTGGGTTTAAGAAAGTATGAAGCAGATATCGTGGCAGTACAGGAAACAAGATGGAAGGGACGAGGAATTATAGGGGAATTAAGACAAAAAGTACTGAAATTTAGACCAATAAATGAAAGGCTAATATACTTAAGAATTGAAGCAAAACCATCCAACCTGTCCAACAGAGAAGAGTAACAAGGAGGACAAAGAAGAATTTTATGAAAGAGTAGCAGAAGAAATAGAGAATATTCCGAAGCAAGATACACTATTATTTTGGGAGATTTCAACGCTCAAATAGGAGGAATATCTAAACCAATTAGCAGGAAAAAAAAATACATGAAAGAATAAATGATAATGGACAGCGATCATGTAATCTGGCAGCACAAACGAATATGATTATCAGCAGTGCCAAATTTCGGCACCATAAAAATCATAATATGACCTGGGTATTACCAGATCAAAAGACATGCTCACAAATAGATCACGTGATGGTAAATAGAAGAAAACACACATCAGTAAGAGATGTCAGATCATACAAAGGAGCATGTGCGGACTCGGATCACTTTATGGTTATGGCGAAAATAAGAAGGACAAATGACAAAACGTAAATGTCATAAATGGAATTTGGACAAATTCCATAATGAAAACACGGGGAAAGAATATGCTGCATATGAAAAGAATTTTTCAACAGAAAATGAAGATGAAGGGGAAACTATCGAGGAGGAATGGAATAATATAGAGAAGAGCTTGCAAACTGCAGCCAGCAATCATCTGGATAGAGCAAAGACCAGCAAGAAAAAAGAATGGTGTAATGAAAGCTGTAGAAATGTAATAGAAATGAAAGTCAGAGCAAGACTAAGATTGATGAAAACGAACAGAATTGAAGACAGAAAACAATACGAAATGATTAGATGGGAGAGTAATAAGCTAATAAGGAAAAGTGAACGGGAGTGGAAGGATAATACTGTTAGAGAAACAGAAAAGGAAAGTTCAAATAGAAATAGAAAGAGTTTCTACAAAAAAGTAAACGGAGCTATTAACAAGGAAATTTCAAGGGAATAAAGGATAAAGAAGGCAAGGCTGACAGAAGAAGACCACCATAATAAACAAATATGGGCAGATTACTTTACTAACTGAACCCAACACAGAAGCGAACAAAGAAAAGGAGGAACGAGCCTTATCAAAAGAAATAACAGTAGAAGTTAAGGAAATCATAAACAGTATGAGAAATGGAAAAGCAGCTGGTAAAGATGAAATAAGCATAGAACTGATAAAGTATGGAGAAATCAAACTTCATGAAAGAATATACCAACTAATCGGGAAAATATGGTTTGAGAAAAGGATGCCAAAAGAATGAGAAATCGGACAAATTATTACTACCTATACACAAGAAAGATTATCAACTGCAATGCAATAACTATAGGGATATAACCCTATTAAATGTTGCATATAAGATTCTATCAACAGCAATACAAAAACGATTAGCTAGTAGCACTCGAGAAATATTAGGACAATATCAATGGGGCTTCACACAGGGTAGATCGACAACAGACGCAAAACATACAATAAAACAAATACTTAATGGAAAAAGCACATAAACACTAGATAGATATAGAAATGCTTTTTATAGATTTTCAACAGGTCTTTGACTCAATCAAAATAAACCACCTATTGACAGCACTTAAAGAACAAGGAGTAGATGCAAAACTGCGAAGACTAATCAGGATGACTATGAGCGAAACAAGTGTCAGCATAGTAACACCTAAAGGAGAATCTGGTGAGTTTGTGATTAACAAAGGCTCGGCGACACGGCAACACTATTTAACTTAGCATTAGAATACATAATGAGGAAAATTCATAGTAGGAATTTAAGGTCAAGTGGTGGACAAATAATCGCCTACGGTGATAATATAGTACTAGTAACCAAGAGAAGATCGATAATGGAGACAATGTTAAGCGACATAGTTACAGAGGGAAAGCGGATGGGTTTAAAAATTTATTAAAACAAAACAAAAATAATGAGATTTGGAAAGCAATGTCAAGGTGGAAAAGTTAAAGTTGGCGAGTATGGAAGTAGTTAAGTTTAAGTACCTCGGCATTATGATCAACAATGAAGGCAACAGGAGTACTGGGATTGAAGAAAAAATAATATTGAAAAGTAAACAACTCACAAAACGAACGAAGGTCTATATATATATATATATATATATATATATATATATATATATATATATAGGTGGGGATAACGGGGAATTCAGTCCAAAGAATCAACGCCAAGATCTTTTATTTACAAAATGCCGCCAAGCTTTCGTGTCCTTTTGACACTTCTTCAGGGCACTATAATACATATACAAATATAAATATGATTTAAAAATAGAGAAATAAATATAAGTACTTACATGTAAAATATTTTAAGTAAATTCAATATAAATAATCATTAAAAAATTTGTAAATGTAAAAATAAATATAATTATAATATACTTGATGTCATAATTCACATAAGACAAATCGATACATAATTTGTTTGTTCGTTACTTAGTTATTTTAATTTTTTTAGGTAACTTTATAATTATTTAATGAAGTTTGAATTTGAGGTTAGATTATAACCTTATAAAATGACTTTGAGAGATAATTTGTTTTTGACGTTAATAGAAAAGGAAATAAGGTTAGATTATAACCTGTGAAAATGACTTTGACAAATAATTTCTTATATTTTGACCTTAATAGAAGTGAATTTAATTTTTATGAAATAATCATATAAATAATGAAAAATTATCTATTTTGTTCAATATTCAAAAGGTAGCTATAAATATTACTAAGATTTTCAATGTCACTTTTCTTATTCATACTATTATTTGCCTTGTTGATTTCAACCATTTCAAGAAAATATCTTTTAGACATATTTTGTTCAGTATGTAGAACTTTAGCTTCATTAAATAACATTTTATGGCCTGTTTCGATGGAATGCTGTGTTAATGCACATGATTTTTTGTTAAGTTTTATATCACTTTTATGAGATGTGATGCGATTAGTCAAAATTCTAGAGCTGGTACCGATGTAGTTAAGATCACAGTTATTGCATTTTATTTCATAGACTACATTTGATTTTTTTAAGTCAGGTGTAGAATCTTTCAATTTACTATTTAAATTTCCAATCGTTTTTATATTTTTCTGTGTTATCTTTATATTAGTTTCATTTTTGAAAAGTTTTATTATGTTCTTTGATAAATTTTCAATATTTGGAATTGATAGGTAATTAATATTTTCCACATTTGTATTCCTATCTGTTTCATTGCTAGAGATATTATCATGAATAGTTCTATCAGAAATAGTGTTGAAAAGAATTCTATTTAGAAGTGATTTAGGATAAGAATTTTCTAATAAGATATATATATATATATACACTACTCCAAGAATTTAACGCACAACCAAAAAATAACCAAAAGTTTAAAGTAAATTTTTGTCTAAACTGCTTGTCCGATTTGAATGAATTTTTTTTTGAATGACAGGTTAACACTTCCAGAGAGTTAGTGTACTACTGTATTTGCATACAAACTTATTTTTGTATAAATACGGGGTGTTGCAATGATAACCTGATTTTTTCATAAAATTTGTAACACCCTGTGGAGATCAACAGTAACAATATCAACTTAAAATTAAAATCAAACTGTAGCTTTATCTTTTTGTAACATTTTGTTTTTTGATTTACTCTATTATCTTAGCCACAACAAGAGAAAATCAATTTTATAGTATAACATGTTTTTTATTAAAATTTATAATGATAAAAGTGAGTAGCAGGCTATGAAAAACAATAAGTTACAGTAAATTGTCATTAGCTAAATACAGGTGTCAAAAAGCATTTCATAGAAGTGTATTTTTAGTGTTAGCCCTTACGTTTTTTTTGTAAAAACCTTTATTTTAATTAATATGCAACGTGAAACACGAAATCTTACTGGCGAAGAATGTGCTCAAGCATTAATATTGTTCGAGGAAGGCTGGAATTACCGAAGAATTGGTAGACGATTTAATGTATACCATACAACCGTTTCACGAGTTATACAAAGATATAGAGACACTGGAAGTCATGGTCGCAGACCGGGACAAGGAAGGAATTCAATAACAACCCCTAATCAGGACCGTTTTTTAAGATTATCGGCATTAAGACAACGTTTTGTACAAATTTGTGGTGAATCAGCTCGTCAGCGACTACGAGAACACAATTTGAGACCTATAATTGCTGCTCGGGGGCCAGCTCTAACTAGAGATCATCGAAGAGCGAGGCTGAATTTTGCCATTGAACATCGTAACGGGTTATAAGCGGAATGGCAACAGGTCTTATTAACGGATGAGTCAAGATTTTGTTTGTACAATAATGATAGGCGCATACGTGTATATCGACGCCCTAACGAACGATATGCTCAGTGTAATTTCTCAAATAACACATTATTTGGAGGAGGATCTGTGATGGTCTGGGGAGGTATTTCTTTGACTGGTCGCACAGAACTTGTGGTCATAAATAATGGAAGCCTTACAGCTGAAAGGTACATATTGGAGGTTTTAGACCAACATGTAATGCCATATGCGCCATATATAGGGCAAGGATTTTTGTTGATGCACGATAATGCCAGGCCTCATGTTGCTGGAGTTGTTAGGAATTATCTAGAGGAAGTTGGCATCGATACCATGACATGGCCAGCTAGAAGCCCTGATTTAAATCCCATAGAGAATCTCTGGGACACTCTTGAGAGGAGGTAACGAGAGGAACGGAACTTGAACACCTTGGAAGACGTGGGGAGGCGACTGATTGAAATATGGGAAGAAATTGACCAAAATGATATACGGTCGCTTATTTTAAGTATGGGCCGTCGGTGCCAAGCAGTTATCTCTGCCAGAGGCGGAAATACTCGCTACTGACTTTTTTTACGTTTTGTTTCATTGTTTTTCGTTGTTAAAATTGGATAATAAATTTTAATAAAAAACATGGTATGCTATAAAATTGATTTTCTCTTGTTGTGGCCAAGATAATAGAGAAAATCAAAAAACAAAATGTTACAAAAAGATAAAGCTACAGTTTGATTTTAATTTTAAGTTGATATTGTTACTGTTGAACTCCACAGGGTGTTACAAATTTTATGAAAAAATCAGGTTATCATTGCAGCACCCCGTATTTATACAAAACTAAGTTTGTATGTAAATACAGTAGTACACTAACTCTCTGGAAGTGTTAACCTGTCATTCAAAAAAAAATTCATTCAAATCGGACAAGCAGTTTAGACAAAAATTTACTTTAAACTTTTGGTTATTTTTTGGTGGTGCGTTAAATTCTTGGAGTAGTGTATATATAAACACAAAGAGCAAACAACAAGTGTAATCATGGGAAAGCACGCAAAAATAAAGAGGTTACTGAAGAGGAGTGGTAACCGTAAACATGCATGTTTCTAGCTCATTAGCCTTCATCAGTACGGTATAACCAAGTATGGATGTGAAACTTGGGAGCAACGATGTTGAATGAAACACAAAGAACGGAAAATAACAGGACAACCTAACCAAATATATATATATATATATATATATATATATATATATATATATATAAATCGATTATTAGACCAGTAATCATGTAGGTACTCAGCTGAAACAATGACACTGGCGAAAAATGATGAGGAGGAATTGAGAAGAATGGACATAAAGATAATCAAAACAATAATGGGCCCAGTAAAAATTAGTGAAGGGGATTATAGGATAAGAACGAACCGAGAAATAACTGATGAACTCAATGGCGAAGATGTAATAAAGAAAATCAAAGTTCAGCGAGTTAAGTGGTTGGAGCACGTATGGAGAGAAGGAACAAAATCTATAGCATACAATATGATACAATGGGATCCTGGTGGTAGAAAAAGACGTGGAAAGCCTAGAACAGAATGGTTAAAGGGGGTGGAGGATGACCTAAGAAGAGTAGGAGTTAAAAACTGGCAGAAAAAGACAGGAAACAGGAAGTTGTGGCGTGAAATAAGCGAGAAGGTGTAGACATGGAATATGGGGGCTGATCCACCTCAACAAGAGGATCTATAGAGCGCAACCCCACTAGGGAATATTATGTATTCCGCCCATCTGGAAATTAGCATCAATCATCCCAATTTAAAAAAAAGGCAATAAATTGGATCCTAACAATTACCGCTGAAGGCTCTTACCTATTATCCCCAAAGTAATGGAATCCATTATTGCCGATCAAATGGTTGACTTTAGTTGCGGAAAAATGTGAATAGCTCATTGGATAATGGGTTTCCTTGCTTTAGACCTCTCTCTACAAGAAATTGGCTAGAAGTGCATCCTTCCAATAAAATTCTTTTTTTTTGTTTCCAAGAGTGTCATTTCTAAAAGTTTAATCAGTTTTATTGGGATTATTTAGTCTACAAGAGCCTCGTATAGTTTTTCTCATGTTATGGTGTCATAGGCCTGCTTAAAATCTATGAAGAGGAAGTATACGTCGAGGTTTTATTTATAGCCATTGTTTTGAATGCTTTTTATTGTGAAGATCTTGTCTAACTTTTGATCTGCTGGTTCTAAATCCTCCCTGGTAGTCTCCGATTACTTCTTTGTCATACGTTTTTAATCTGTTGCCTATTAGTTTAGCTAGGATTTTATATGCCACATCCAGTAAAGCCATACCCTGTACCTAATTCTGGCAAAAGTGTTTTGTTGCCTTTCTTGAATATTAGACATATCACTATATTAATCGATTGGCTTGGCATTTTGGCTTCTCTCCATATTTTTTAATCTGTTGTCTTGTAGTTCTTTTCCCATACTTTACAAATTTCTGCCGGGTTGCCATTTTCAAATAGACTCTTATTATTTCTTAGTTCTTTTATAATTGTCACGAATTTTTCATGAGATGGTTCAATTAATTCTTCATCATTTCCTACGTCATAGCATTCCATGTCGTTGCTTATTTCATAGATATTTGGGAAACATATCTCCTTCCTTCAATTGAATCCTTCCGAACATCCGTTACTGCCACAAGTTCGATGAATTGTTTTAAATGGTTCAGGTCTTAAAGTTTCCAATATAAATATTATGTATCTATATTTTTCAGGTACAAGAATGCGACTTCCTACAAGCAAGATTAAATTTAATACCATCATCGATGAAACAAGGATTGAACATTCGAAATTTAAGTTCAATCATCGAACCTTTACTTAAAAGACAACACAATAGAATTATCAAATACGTCAAAATGTTGTGGCCTCATTTTCTTGAAGAAGGCTATAAGTAAGTACGTTACACAATATTTGAAAAAAATACCTAATGTAGTATATATTACAACATTTTCTTGTTCTTGGTTTATACTCAGGAGTCGAATTGGGACTACGTGTCCTTTTCCATCCATTTTTTGCATATCTTTCTGTTCATGGCAAGTATTTTCATATCTTCTATCTCCATATCTTTATTTCGTCCTACTTGCTCTATCTGGTCGATCCATGGTCTCGGTCCTCCTCTTTACTTTTTCCTTGGTTTATCTACCTCCATTATTTTCCTAGCTATTCTTTGTTGGTTTATTCTCATTATATGTCCATACCAATCAACTGTTTGTCCTTTATTTTATTAGTTATTGATGTTTGCCCCATTATTTCCCTTATGGGTTCGTTTCTGATACGTATTTCTTCCTATTTTTCTCAAATATTTCATTTCAATTGCTTCCATTTTAGCTTCGTCCTTTCTCTGAATTACCCAATTCTCTATTGCATACATTATTGAAGGAATTGTTATCATTGCAGTAAATTAAGGCCTGAAAATACCTCAACCTAACATTATTTCCTGGCGCTTGTTTGTTGTGGTGGAAGTTGTAGCTCTTGAGGGGTGATTTAAAAGGGAAGAAATTTATTCAAGGTTCCATTCTAGTTCAAAGGCGAAAAATGGCCCTAAAGTTCCAAAAACCTGTTTTTCTGCCATATCTCTCAAAATATGACACTTGGAGAATTTTTGATTAGACAAAAATGGAGGTCAGTTCCGTATCTACAAAAATGGTACTTTTGATTTTTTTAGCAACAGAAACCTTCCGTTGGAAAATCCATAAATTTGAGACAGTTTCCCATCAAATTTTAGATCTAGGTGCTTGAAAATACACTGAAATTTATGTTTTGGACTGTAAACAACAACTGTGGGGGTTTAAGTGAAAACAATTTGAATCTTATACAATCATAACCAAATTATTTTAGATAAAACTAATGCGAAAGTGTACTACTGGCACTTCAATTAACCAACTTGTCGAGTTTCTCGTCCTGGAATCTTATTTTCCATCTATTATCAATAAGCTGAGTGGTCTCAACGTTCAAATGATCCAATATTATTGTTAAAATGTCTTCAGGTGTTAGTACCAAGCTACTTTGCACGATTGTATCTTCTGGTTTCTCTGAAACTTTATCGGAGCCTTGATCTGATAGTGAGTAAGGTATATATTCTTCTTTTTGTATTAATTCATTTAATTCTTACGTATTTTCTCAATATTTGAGTTAACGATACTATTCCATAGACTATACAACTATATTTAACTGGCGCAGTCAGTAGGGGAAGACGATATAGGTTCCGAAGAACGTCCTGCAATCCAATTTAATGAAGGTACAACTTTGTAACACATCATCTTGAAAACGATGTTAACCGACATAATTTGCTATTCCTGGACTAGAAATAATTGGAAATCTCATTTCAAGGCCTCTCCTCCACTCGAAACATATTCGATTAGATACAATTTGATCTCACATCGATGGGTGACTTTGTTAATGTTCTAACTCTATTAATTTATGAGTAACTATGGATATTTGGTTTCACCCCTCTTAATACTGTACTCTAAGTTTGACGCACTATATTTCTGAATCGCATCATTGTGGTGAACTCCCCATTCCTCATGAGTTCAGTATTTTTTGAGAAGAAAAATATTTTCCGGCAAATATGTACCTGAACTATATAGTATGAAAAATATTGCATTTTTCGCAATTCTCCAAAAATACATTTCAAGCCTATCTTCCACTCGAAACATGTTCGATTAGATAAAATTTCGTCTCAAATCGATGGGTGACTTTGTTAATGTCCTAACTCTATTAGTTTATGAGTAACTATGGATATTTGATTTCACTCCTGAAACCTCACCCTTAACCCTATAAAACGTTATGTTATTTTAGATTTACGATTGGTGAAAAACGGTACGCAGGTAGAATTTTACTTATAGGAAAAAATATGCAAGGATTGAATACTCATATGGTGCCTTCTCTGCTAAAAAACTTGGAACATCTACCCTTATTCGTGTATGATACAAGACTGTTTAGCGTAAGTAGCCAGTCTTTGCATATACGATGAAATATCTCTCATCCGTTACTTTAGGACCTTATTTTATAAAAAATTTGCTATCCTAATAAAACAAATCCCTTTAACACTGTAACGCGAAGGAGCAGTTATAATTCCATTAAATAGATATTAATGTTGTTTTGTTATTCTATTGTGGCAATATTTCATGGCAAAATACATTTTTTGCGGAAACTTATTCAACTGACGCAGTTAGTAGGATAGAACGACGTTATAAGTCCCCATATCGGTTGAGTAATACATTTTTTCATGCAATATTTTATTACAATTTGAAAAATAATACAGTGAATTATTTTTAGCAAGTGAAAACTAATTTTATTAATGTTCAAGTACACTATCCGGCAACTATACTTCTTTCAAGAGTAGACGAATGGTGGGATTTTATTGACGAATGTGAACAGCACACTATAGTTTCTACTTTAGAGGAAATCCACGCAGGGTTGCCAATACTAACCATGGCGACCTGTAGGACTGACGTACCCACACCGGTAATAACCGAATTAAATCAGTTTTAAAACAAACAAAATATAATATTTCACTTATTTCAGCTACACAATTTTTTCTACAATAATAGTACAGTGCTCGTGAAAATTGAAAATCCTAATCAGAAGGAACGTGAAGATTTCTTGGCGCCGCTATTTTTCGACGAAGGGAATTTAAGTCTTTATTCCGTCTGGGATACTTCGAGAAACGACGGAACGAAAATTATTAAGTGTATAAATTTACTTGATGCGGTGAAAAACGTAACTACTGTTTAAATTTTCAGGTGAGACGGATGGTGTTGTTCCAGAAATTGGTAGAAAGAGGAAGAAGAAAACAAAAATCGACGAAGAATGTGAAAAATTAGGTAACAAATCTAACATACGTCAAGCGAGACCTCTTCTGAAAGGTATAGAAAAAACGATACCAATACTGTTTGTGTTTATGGCAGCTTTGATGGATTAAATCAGTAAAAGTAAACTTCAATAATTATTTTAATTACAGATTCAAGAATCAGTATCTACTTATAACAGTTGCTCGAAATGAGCTCCATTTACTTTCTGACAGTGAAACATTTTATTGAGAAACTCTTGTCTTAGTTTTTGTTACATTCTGCAACAGTTCGTTGTTTTAAAACATCAATATTATCAGGTTCAGTGGAGTAGAGTTTCGATTTGAGATCCCCTACAGAAAAAAATATCCAAAGGTGCTAGGTCCGGTGACCGAGCTGGCCATTCCGTTGGACTTTCGTCGTCGAGTTCGTCTACCACGATATTCCACATCCAAATACAGTTTTACTACACTGTAATAGTGCTGAAGAGCACTATCTTCTTGGAATGTTATTTCCACATTACCGAATTCATCTGAATTACATTCCAAAATTTCAAGAAATAACTACTCTAATGCATTTTGCAGTATAGTTTATTTAGGATAAAAAACACGATAACGTTGCAAAATGAATATTGTGATGTTGCCAAGCTGTAGTTTTTTCCTTTACTTAATGAAAACTAGAAAAGTCAATCCGATGTTAGATTGAGAGTTCTTCTTTTTCATTGTTCCGTGCTTCGTAGGGCGTAAGTCAAAAATATTCATTTAAAAATAAAAGGCTTGTATGATAGGCTTGATTAATTTGATATAAATGTTTATTCATGAAAAACTATGGATAAGTTACAAGAAACAGTAACCAATCATTCTATATTCGAATTAACATCATTTTACATAGAAGAGGATTAAATGACGAACTGTAGGTCCTTATATCTTATTCTATGCTCTATAGAAATATCTTAAAGAGCACTGCAAGGGTTTACGCTAAAAGGAATCAATACATGCAAATTTAAATATTGTTTCTTTATAAAAAATCTATTATATTTATTATAATAAAAATAGAATGGAAAAGAAAAATAAAGATACCCAAAATAAAATTTTGTTACAAGACATAAAAATAAAAAATCTCCCATTTTATCAGTATTATTTATGTAGAGATACTGTGGTAGTTGTTTTAATTTGTGTATTATAAAATAACTGTACCTGATTAATTTAATAATAGTTAATAGTGATTTTGAGAAGGTGGAAATAAAGCAAATTGCATAAAAATATACAAAAAATAAAACACACAATTTCCACTACTCCACTACAAAATCATCACTATCTTCTTCGTCACTGTCAAAATGAATAATAAGTAGAGGCACATCCTGTCTATCAAATACTACTTCTCTGTCGCACCCATCTTGTATAATTTTTTCAGTGTGCTCTACTATCTTTAACCAAATATCAGGAGTCACTTTTTCTAAAGACTTTTTCCTTGTTCTGTTGAATAACCATCAGTTCCCACATGATCTCTATAAACAATTTTAACTGTGCCCCAAATATGTTCAATTGGGTTGAACATACAGTGGTAAGGGGGAGGTCGAAGCACTTTGTGACCATATTTTTCAGATAATATGCCAGCTTCATATGCTGTTGGTGGTTAATTCCTACAAAAATGCATATATTTAAACAAAATAAGTTATCTAAGTATTACCATAATATATTGAAAAATGTGTATATCGACTTACCGTTGTACTAAATTCAATAATTGGGTTCTGAGGAAAGTATTTTCAAAAGAAATATCATTTTGTATCAACCAGTTCTGTTTATCAGTCTTTTTGGTAGCTGTTGTTGGTACTTTATTGATCACTGTTCTGTGATAAATTGCATTATCCATTACAATTGTGGCAGGTTCTTTCAAGTTCACTAAAAGCTGGTATTCAAACCAATGCAAAAAAATTTCTCGGTTCATTTTACCGTGGTAATCACCATCTTGTTTTTTGGAAGAAAAAACCAGCCCTGCTCCAGGAATGAATCCAGAAAAGGAGCCAGCATGCAATACTATATGCCTACAATAAGGAAATAAGGAAATAAAATAGTGGGACTAGTAAATATTTGAAAGGTCTTAACATGGCAGGAATGTTAGTACATCATAAATTAATTGCTAAATTTTATTATTCAATTACCATGGACCACCAATTTTGTTTTTTCTTTCACGCTTCTATGATTAGAATCTTGCCAAGAACGTCCAACAGTACCGTCTTTAAATATCCAGGTCTCATCCAAAAACGCAAATTGATATAAGCCTTCCCTTTTTATCTTGACATATCCATGTAGAAAATGTAGACGTTTTAATGCAATATGTGGCAACTCCATTAAAGCACGACGAGGATCATCTTTTTGGTATTTGAATCCAATATTTTTCACTATCTTCCAGAGTGCTGATGTTAAACAACCATTAAAGAGTTCACGCTCCTGGAGTTTGTTTCTTAAAGTTTTCAAGGTTATGTGTTCCTCTGAAAAAATATTGTGTTAGTTAATTGTGAATAAAATAAAACAGTAAATTCAATATACTCACTGTTTCCATACATTTCGTATATAACATTTCGGAAAGCATTTTGATCAAAGTTATCAATTTCAACAGTAGGTTTCATGCGTTGTCTCTTTTTAGGTGGGCTTTTAGGCTGTTCACCTCTATTATGCTTGGCGGCAATACGGTTAACAGTGGTAACGCTAAGTTGTAAAGCTTCTGCAACTATCTACAATATAATCACTTCAACTTATGAAAGAATAATATATTATCAAGTTTAATTAACCTAACTTAACATTAAAAACATTCAATCATTTACATTTAAATATGTAACAATAATATAAATAATTATGATTACAAATAGCGAATACTATTACTTACGTCTCTTACAGCAGTAAGCGGGAGAAGCGGGCCCCCATTTCGGCATTCTCGTTCAAAATAGCTCAACAAAGATGTTACCATCTCTTGATATTTTCGGTTCAGCTGCTTCGGCAGAAATTGTTTCTACTACTCGCGCTAGTGGCCAATTAGTTTTTGATTGTCTCCTTCAATGAATCCAATGTCACCAATTTTAACTAGTTTGCTCATTTTTCTTTTATTTTTCCTCAAAACTAATTTTCCCATGTATTCGTTCCGATATCGTTTCAGCAGACCCAATTTCAGCTTAGTCTTGTAAGGATGTCTTTGTCGGAGATGTTTTGCTTCAATGTTATCAAGATCTACTACCCCAGTCTGTTGAATACCTTGAAGGAACATATTTGGTTTTAATAGAACAAAATCTGAGATATCTTCGGAGACATATGCCAGTGGTCCAAAATTGGCAAAAGCTTCACAGTCACATATGATGGTTTCAAGTTCTTCGTAGCTTAGACATGTTCTTCATCCTAAGACTTTAAATAGGGTTCGTTTTATGATACGAATAAGTGTTTCCCACCAGCTGCCCCAATATGAAGGAGTTGGAAGATTGAACTTCCATTCGATTCTTCCCAAATTGTAAAATTCACGAAGCTTATTTACAGTTCAACTATTGTGGGGCTTTCTGGCATCCAGTGAAATTGGTTTGGTCATCAGAGTAAATTGTTGTAGGTCTTCCACGTCTCCTCATAAATCTTCGGAAAGCTCGTATAAAACTGTCAGTACTAAGTGATTTTAACTGTGGTGGCATCTCTCACTCGGTTTTTTTAGTAGAAATATAGGCGGAGTGTTTATTCGTTTCGAGTCGAAGCTTTGCAACTACCACATTTAGATATGACAGATTTTATAATCTTTCTTCCTCCAATGACTCTCAAAGAATTTAAACGAGTTTGAACACCGGCGTGACCCATTTTTTAATGAATGTCAAAAGTCTACTTACAACTGGACGCTTATCTGATGAAAGTATGGGGTAGCGAAACGGTAATTTTAGTTCTCACTCTCAAGATTTCATTGCCATCTTTGAATGGTTTACTGGAAAAAATCTGTTCCAAACATATCATTAGTAAAACTTCCTTGCTGTACCCAATTGAGCAAATTCAACTCAGCTTCTTTCAGTTCTCCTAATTGTAAAGTATTTTCTTTTCTTTGATTGGATTTTTGATATTATATTAAAATCTTCTCATCTAAAAAATTATCTTAATATCTGCTCAACTTTCGAATAAATTTTGTAAGCCCAAAAAAAATCAATTGTGTTCTGTGACAGCATTATTGGGATAGTTTTATTTCTCTCTTCCAAAACTTGTTCTTCGTTAATTTTGTTGTGGCCAGAAATGTTTACCTTTTTTCAACCAATTCGGACCTTCCCATCAACTGTGTTGCGGTACAGCCTCTGGATGATAGGTACAAAATTCCAGCTAGTAATTTTGGTGAGCTAATCAATTTTTTCTGTACGGTTCCAGATTAATGGTTTCCAATTTACTCTTAGCTTCATACAAGAAAGTACAGTTGTGGAATCAGCTCACAAATAAATAGGTATATTTTGGTGGTTGAAAATATCTTTCACACTAGCGAACAGTCTAGCAGCAATAGTAGCAGCCAAAAACTCAAGTCCTGGCATCGAAATCTTGGTGACACTCTAGACTCAACCCGTACAAGTTGAAGAGAGATGCCTGCATCTGTTTCGCATCCGATGAAAATGGCAGCAGCGTATTCATCTTTACATGCATTTGAAAACGTATTATACTTACTTGACTAGCTTGCCCAATCTGGGTATTCTCATCGAAGAAAGGCGATTCAGATCGTTGAACCATAATAAAAAGGATTTTTCATGTCTTCAGACACTTCTGTAGTCCCATTAAACTGTATCATCCAAACTTTTTGTAGAAGCATTTTCGGTAGTAGAAGGACAGGTGATACAAAACCAAGTTGGTGCTTGTCTTAATAATGTTTTCATTCTTTCAAATGCTTTTATTTTTTCGCTATTCTATATCCATTCCAATTTTTACCTCAGTAATTTGGTCAGTGATGCTGTGTTTTCGGTATGGATCTTCTGTACCATGAAGTAATACCTAAAAACCTTCCTAGTTGTCTAACAGTTTTTGGTGCGGATTATTCTACAATTACCTTGATTTTGTCTTCGTCTGTTTTGATACCTTCCTTGTTCTCGACGTGTTTTAAATATTTAATTTAGTATCTTCCGAAGGTGCATTTTTCTACGTTTATTTTCAAGTTTGCTTTTTGCATTTTTTTGAAAACTTCTTTTAAGTGTTCGTTGAAAGTCTCACTTAAAACTATGATATCGTCTAGGTACGCAAATGCGTATGGTTCTATTTCTGGCCCTACCACTGAATCTAAACGCCGTTGAAACGTTGCCGCTGCTGAGTGTAGGCCGAATGGGAGTACTTTGAAATGAACAAGACCTTTGCCTGGAGCTGTGAAAGTTGTTATCGGTCTCCTTTGCTTCGCTAGTGGTACTTGCAGGTATCCGTTTTTTAGGTCTAACGTTAGCGGATATGCGTTATTTTCTGAGAATTCATTTATCTTTCTAAAATCTAGGCAACGTTGATAATTATTGTTTTTCTTTTGAACGATGACCATCGGAGAGCTGTATCGACTATTAGATTTTTGTATTATCCCATTTTTTAACATGCTATCTATTTCCTTATATATTTTTTCCTGCATTGCAGGATTTCTCCGTCTGTACCCTTGTGGTGGTTACTTAGCAAGTTCCCCTCGTATGTACTTCTTGAACCATTGAACCATTCATCTTCGGGAAACACTTACCTCGTGAACCATTCTTTAGGGTTAAATAAATAACATCGTTTAAAAACTCCCTGGGACAACATGTATTTAGAAACTACGTATATAAACTACTGTCCATATGTAACATAGAATATAAACGTTTGTACTATTACTAACAATAATAATAATAATGAATAACCTTCAAAAGAAATGAACTCTCTATATATAGGAAATTGTTCAGTGGCGGCTCCTCCATTAGGTCATTGGGTCAATGACCTCCCATTAAAAAATAATTTAAAAAAATATTTAAATAGATATATAAAGAAATAAAATATACCTACTATACACATAGTATAGTATTAAATACTAATACTAAGTATTTCTCTTAAATAAAAAATAAAATTTACCTAAAATGTTTCAAGACCCCGTGTAAACGTTTGTCAAGACAACGTTATTTCGACCTACATCTCTGCGAAATTCAAAATAGCAAAACGGGCTGGTGTCCATCGATGACCTCAACGCGTTAAATGAGGACGGAATCTGTCGAACGTTGACAATCTTCGTAACGTGAAAGAAACACGGCTGAAGTTTACATCTCTTGGGTCAAAAGCCCGGGTTAATATGGATGATGAATCGACTCACGTCGTTCGATTATTACACGCTTAGAAAAGAGATGAGTAGAGGGATTGGCAGGCTGCGCTATATTTTGATTTAAAGGAGATCATTTTGAAGTCAAATAAGATTTGTGTTTTGATGTAATAAGTTGTTATTGTTATTATTTTGATTTTTGATTCGTTTTTTTGAGGACTTGTGTTTTAATTATTTGGTGATATTTTATTTTACGCCTTTTATCATGTCTGTGGTGCAAATGGTTCAAAATTTGAGAACGAAAAGTGAATTAAATTTTGAAAAACTATTAGAACGTGGTGGTCGTCCTCTTCCAGATTTGAAAATTAAACAGACTAGCAAGGACAAAAATAAAGAAGTTCATCGCAATTTTCGCAGGTCTATGATTTGTCTGATTGGATTTGCGGATGTGGATTTTACTGTTTCGTTTTTCTGCTTTTTTCGAATAATTCTTTATGGTGTAAAAACGGTGTCCAAGACTTAAAACATTTAAAAGAGAAAATAAAAAAGCATAGTTTATCGGCAGACCATATGAAATGTGCCATGAGTTTTGCTACAATCGGTACTGTGGATATTCGTTCTCAATTAGACAATGCTTATAGACAATCGGTAAGAATTTTTAATGAAAATGTGTCGAAAAACAGATATATTATAAATAAAATAATTGCCTGTGAAATTTTGTGGGGCGTTTGAACTTGCTTTGCGAGGGCACGACGAGACAGAATCTTCTGTAGTCCCGGGAATATTTCGTGGACTTATAAATTTTGTTTCAGAGCTGAATCCTATATTCAAAGAATACTTGGATAAGGCTACGGTTTTTAAGGGTACTTCTAAAACTGTACAAAATGAATTACTTGATTCAATGTTATCGGTGGCTCAAGAACAACTTAAATTGGAGATTCAGTCAGCCGAATATATCGCAGTCCAGGTGGATGAAACTACTGGTAGCTCGAACAGAACTCAAATGACTTTTATTATACGGTACATTTTATCCTGTGCCGTTCACGAAAGGTTTATAAAATTTGTAAATCCTACCGGCACCACAGCCGAACATTTATCGGAGATAATTTTTAAAGAATTAGAGGTACTAGAAATTAATAAAACACCGGAAAAGTTAATTGGACAGAGTTATGATGGAGCTTCTACTATGAGTGGTCGATTAAGGCGGAGTACCAAAAAAAATTAAAGAACGATATCCTCAAGCAAATTTTATTAATTGTTATGCTCACCAATTAAATTTAATTCTGCAAAAAGCAGCAAGTCAGAATAAAAATGCTAAGTTTTTTTGCCAATTTACAGTGATTTTCCACATTTTTTAGTCGATCTCCAAAACGTACAGCGATTCTCGATAAATTTATTGAAGTACGTTTACCTAGAGCGGCACCGACAAGGTGGTATTTTAATACGCGTTGTGAGGAAACCGTATTTCTGTATCAAGCTGATATTCTGGCTTCAATAGAAAAGATAATTGAGATTGAAGAAAACTCATATACAATTAATCAAGCAATAGGATTAAAAACTTTATTGCAAACCGTAGATTTCCTTTATTGGTTAAATTTTTTCCATTTAATAATGCCTAATTGTGAAGTTCTTTTCAATCAACTTCAAAAACATGGTATTGACATGATATTGGTGAAAAAAATTATAGACTCATTTAAAATGTCAATTCATAAAGTCAGAGTCCATATTTTATAAAATGAAATATTTCCCGAAGCACCTTCATCTTCTTTAACACTTGGTGCAAAAAGACCAAGGAAAAATGAAGACTCGAAGCGCCAAGTTGCTTTGCAGGTTTGCGACATAATAATTTCTGAGATTAACCACCGCGTTAGTTTCAGTGATCATTTAGTGATTGCCCAGTTATTTTACAGCCACCAGTTCGAACAATATAAAATTAATTTTCCAGATCGTATTCTTAAGTCAATAAGAGGAAACTTTTCTAGTATTAATTACTTAAAACTAAAAACAGAACTTCAAGTTATTCATGAACGCGACGATTTTAATAAGAGTTCAGGAGCTGTGCCAATGCTGCAATTGTTTATTAATAACAATCTCTCGGAAACTGTTAAATTGTTGACTATTTTATGTACATTACCAATGACAACTGTAGAAAGCGAAAGATGTTTTTCTACATTGAAGAGAATCAAGACATTTTTGCCTAATACTTTGCAAATACAAAAGATCGAAGGCTTCACTTAAATTTTAAAAAGATTTAGATTAATTATCATTTAATTTAAGTTTGTCATATTTAATATGTATAGAAAAGAATAAAATGTGGTTGTTTCTTAAGAGAGCATTATTTTTATATAAAACAGGCGTAGCCTCTCTGGCTTTGGAAAAGAACTCCACAAATTTTGCGTTTTTAGCGATTTTAACGACTTCTGGGCAGAAATTGGGCATGGTTTTTCGAAAAATTTCCGCCCACGGCGAATAGGCCTCCAGGGGACTGGTCAGTGTCGTTCTGTATTTTAAGATTTTGGTCACATCACCTATGACCTCCCTATAAAATTAACGACGAGCCACCACTGAAATTGTTAGACTAACACAGTCAACGATCCGTTTCTCGACCTTGTCGACACAATATTTATAAAACGGACGTGTATGTTATTGATTTTACTGCACCTTGCCCATGACCTTCCAGTTCAATGACCGCTAGCAATATTTGAAATTAATGTCTATCAAAATCTAATAATGTCTTTTTAAATAATGTCTTTTGGGATCATCACATCGTTTTTTAACTGGCGTGTTGTGTTCTAACTTTATTATGTACTATACCAATGGCGTTACTCATTGAATATTGCTACAAAAATTATTTCGGTTTCTAAAAACTTTATTTTCTCTGTTGTTAAAATTAATGGCCGACCTGTTGGCTGTTCTACGTTTGGTATCTGCAGTGGTACAACACTAGTTTCTCATATCCCAAGAGAAGGTAAAAATGTGCTACTGATTTCTACAACACCCTATGGGGATGGTATTCATGAGATCAATAAGCCAGAAATGATAATAACATATACAGCTATGAGGAGAATTACAAAAAACTCATATGTTTTGACAACTATCTAGAGGCGGACCTTGAATTTCACTGTTTACTGATTCAGTTCATCAAAACTACCATAAACACAAACAATATTGGTATCGTTGAATAGGTTTGGTCAATATCGTTTAAAAGAGGTGTCGTCATCTGTGACGATTACGTCACCTACCATTAATTGCTTGGTTTCCATTTATTATAAGTTAAGGGTCCATTTCACTCTCATTTTTAGATAAACAATTACACCATCATTTTTATTAGATCTCCTCTAACTATTCTTTGTTGTATCCGGAATAAAATTTATCATGTTTGTTCGTTTACTTTTTCGAAAATTTGATGAATTTTCCAATCTTTTTTCCAAATTTTCTAATTTTTCACTGCTATCATACATACATTTTTAAACTGAATTATATTATTTTATTATCAATTCCTCCAAATAACTCAGTCTTTTATATAAGTTGTTTACTTTTTATTGCAATGAAATTGTCAGTAAAATTCATAGATATTATGATAAAATTGTACAAATATCCTTTATAATAATTTGTATAGGTTTGGGATATCTATCAGACTCTTACAGAACGCCCGATAGTACCCCGAGAAGTAAAAGGAAAAAGAGAGATCGTTCCAGTCATTCGGTGCGCAGAAATTCTAGCAGAGCAAATAAATCGTATGTCACCATATCGTCAAGCAGTGATACCAGCCTACATTGCTTACATAAAAAATTGAAACGTACGTATTTCCGTCAAGAAACTATAAGTAAATTTTCTTAAACATGTTCTTCCTTCTGTAGACCTACTGATGAGAAATTAAAAAAAAAACCAAAAATTTAAATTGTTTCCAGGTGAAAATGACAGTTCGTTTTGTATATCGCCATCGAAAGAATCTTTGAAAAATAAACAGTATTTCACCAGAGTTTTATCGGACTTATTGAATCAAAGAAGCTTGGGTCTTCGCGCAAGTTCCAGTGAAACAAACATGGATATGTATTTTTATGATACTGTTGAAGATATAAAAGAAACTATAGATTACAAACCGTCAAATTATGCAGTTAATAGTAGAGAAACAGACAGTACGTATAGTTAAAATGAAAAAGTTTTCTTACATATTTGCTTGTGTAATGAGAGGCATAGAAAATTAATATTAATATTTTTCTCTGCAAGTACTAACCTTCAACTGGTAGTTGTTAAAGCTTCTTAATGACCGGAAATTTGGTTTCTAAGTTACAGTGATTTTAGTGAAACAACTTTTTTTTATTATATTGCTTTTTTTTATTTAGAAAATAATAGTTGCATCCACCAATAGGGTTATTAGCAGCATAACATAACAGTGACATGAAATAACATTTAGGCTGGTAACTTCACTAAAACATACTATAATATTTGAATAGCATTATATCAAAGATAGGAATCAGTAATAAGCAACATGGTAACGGGCTTAGTAATTTACGTTTTGTTGACTAAACCTATTTCAGAGAGGAATCCGATTGTGGTACACACCAAGAGTTGATTTTAAATCTACACTTATACTGTACGTCTGGCGTTGTTCCGCGAACCTCGGACACTCGACAATGAAATGTTAAACTGACATTGGCATCTGACACATATCACAGATTTTGTCTTCTTCTCCTTTCATCAAGTATTCATGGGTATGCTTTCTACGTCCAGTGCGCAAACGGGTGATTATTATTTGGTGTCTTCTTTGGGTAGGGATGTTTCTCCATGGCTTAATATCATCTTTAATTTCTTCAAGTTTCATTCCAGATTCTACCCAGACAGATGACCAGTAGTTAGAGACCACATATTTCATATATTTTTTCAGATCAGTATACGGTACTCCCTCTTGCTTTTGAAAGGTTGGTTCATTCATGGTTTCACGTGCAATTTTATCAACCCGCTCATTGCCAGAGATCCCAACATGTGACGGGACCCACATGGAGTCAAATCTTCTGGATTTTTCCCTAATTGTGTGAACATACTCCTTGATGAGCCTTGTCAGGGGATGATCTGACAAATTGAGCTGTATACCTTGTAACGAGCTTAACGATTCTGTAAGAATTAAAGTATTGTGGATATCTTCATGAGCGGCGTATTTGATTGCTTGAAGGATTGCGAAAAGTTCACCACTATAAATGCTGCATTGTGGACGTAGTTTGAATCTACTAGATGTATTCGGGCTTAAAAAAGCTGATGCTACTCTTTGATTTAACTTGAAAAGCTTATGTACTCGTATAGATGTGAGTATAATCACAATATTCATTTATTGATGAGAAGAAATGATTGTGAAGCAGACTAGGAATAATTTCAGATTTGTTGAATTTGGATAGGTATAGGTTGCATATGGTGGCAAGGCAATAAGCCAAGGTGGCGTGTCTGACTTGTTGTTGGGAAGGGTAACTGGGAAAGTCACATTCAATTCGGAACTGAACTTGTTGATCCTCTGATAGAAAGGGTATGTTAGTCTTCTTCGGATTTCATACAGAAATGAATGATATACTGGATGCTGACTATCAGTAGAGACTAGAGATACATACGCTAACCTCAGCTGCTGTCGTCGCAGCTGCAATTATGGCTCTCCAGCTTCACTGTAGCGACTCTCAGCGGGCGTTGTCCTGTATGCTCAAAGGTCCAGCCGCATTGCTGTATTGTGTACCGTGTTAACAATTTTCAGAACTGATTTACTTGCTGAGGCATATATTATAGAGCCATAATCGATTTTGGATCTTACTAGAGCTCGATAGAGAAGTAAGAGCGTTTGTCTGTCGGTACCCCAATTTTGGTTTGACAGAATTCTCAGTAGATTGATACCGCTCTGACATGATGTTCTGATATCTTAGATGGGCATTCCAGTTTAACTTTCTGTCGAAAATCATTCCTAGGTAACGCATCTGTTCCACCACTTGGATATTCCGGCCACATAGTTTCGAATTAGGCAGTGCTAGTTCTCTTTTTTTCGTAAAAAACATGCACTTAGTTTTTTCTGGGCACATTTTGGAACCAGTGCATTACAGCCAACTCTCAATCGAAATCACTGCCTCCTGCAAATTTTGGATTGTGGTAAGATTTTTTCCTCGCGAGTATACCACAAGATCGTCAGCATAAAGGCTAGCTTCTACAGGTTGTTTGATATTCTTCACAGCTTCATTTATCGCAATTTGAAAGAGGGTGACGCTCAAAACCGAACCTTGAGGGGCACCATTCTGTTGCACTTTCTTCCCGGAAAGTGTTCCATTAACTTTAACTCTGAAGAATCTTTCTCCCGCGAAGGTTTCAGAAAATTTTAGAAGATTGCTATTTATACCCCAGGAGCTCAGCTTTCTAAGAATGTTATATCTCCAGGTCATGTCATAAGCTTTACTTATATCGAATAAGATTGCTATGGTGTTTTGTTTGTTAGCATACCCTTCATGAATATATGATTCCAAGTTAATTAGATTTTCTGATGTTGATCTACCCTTCCAAAAACCACTTTGTTTTGGTGTGAGCAGGTGGTTTTTCTCCAGGAACCAAGTGAGTCGATCATTAACAGTTTTTTACATCAGCTTACACATTGTACAGGTTAAGGATATTGGTCTGTATGATTGAGGATCTGTCTTTGGTTAACCATGTTTTATTAACGGAACTATGGTTGCCTCTGACCACTTCTCAGGAAAGACCCCTCCTGTCCATATCTTATTAAATATTTTCAGGAGAATATCCCTAGCTGTATGTGGCATATTTCGGAGTAAAATGAACGGGATATCATCCGGTCCTGGGCTGGAGTTTTTGAAAGAAACCAGAGCTTCGAGGAATTCTTCATAGGATATAGGCGCATTCATAGGGTTCATTTCATCTTGGGAAACATCAATCCCTTCAGATTCTTCATTATTTCTGTAGTTCAGAAATTCGGGTGTGTAGTTTGCACTATTAGAATTCTTTTCATAGATGTCTGAGAAGATTTGAGAAATTTCGGTACAACTGGAACTTGATTTTCCCTGAAACAAATTCCTGAGATTTTGTGAGTAGTCCTGTTTAAAATGAGTCTCCTGCAAACATATGAACGAGGGTTTGTTTTCGGAAATAATCAGTTTTCGCATTTCTTGTTGTGTGAAGCACCCATTAAGGTTCCATTGAATGATGGATAGTTCGAAAGTGGATATTATTGATGTGTTTCTTGTGACGATGCGTCGCTTTCAGAATCTGAAATGAACGATACTTCTGCTAGCAACTGTTTCGATAATTTTTTTTAATTTTGGTACACCTACTCTTGATACATCTGTCTTTAAAATATGGGTACACACTACTCAGCATATGAATTAGACCATGCACATCGGTTGTGTACTGTTTCGCCACACTCAGAGGGTCATTAGAGCCGTATACGTTTTCAAAAAAGTCTTTGAGTTGATTGTAGTTGATTACAAAATTTTCTGAATCGATGTATGCTTTAGTTGGTCGCATGTGTTCTTCGAAAGTTGTGGTTTCAGGGCGACTTTTCTTACTTATACTCGACGATGGTTTTCGAAATGGGTCAGATGGTGTATCTTCCGTTGGAGTTAATATTTCTTATTCGATGAATTAGTTTGGTTGTCTTGGTCGGGAGTGATGGGGGAATCTTCTGGTATTAGGGAGGTTGTAGTATCCTCTGGTGGTTCTTCTGGATTTTCGGGAGGGGGCATTGCAGGGGGTTCATTTAGATATTCAGGTGTCTCAGTTGTACATTGAGAAGATATGTGACCGTTTTGCTTGCATTTGAAGCAGGTTATATTGTCTAATGATAAGAATATTCGTTAGAAGGTATTTTCATGGTTGACCAACATAGACTCCGGGATGACAATATTTTCGGGAGGATTAATGTAGACTTGCCTTCTGAAACTCATTATATGTGCAAAATCTGGGTTAGTCATGTTGACTCTGAGAAAGGATATAGGGGATAACAGGCTGAGACCAAGTTGTTGTAGGGCTTGCTCTTAATGTGAATGTGGGATTGTTGGGCTCACGTTAGGATCAAACGTTCAGATGGAGTTATCAATCTTCTGGCTCGTATAATTTGGCTGTTGACACCAATTGCACCGTGGTCATTCATAAAAGTAGTTACTAACTCTGGGCTGGAGAGGTATATACAAATTCTATTATTCGAAATTCTAGATGCGAACAGAATCTGTTTAGGGTTGACGAGTATTCCTAAGGCTGGGAGATTTTCTTGGATTTTTGTTCCTTCAATCGCAGGAGATATTATAGCTTGGTTCTTCTCTGGAAATTTTGTTGGCTCTTGTTTACTGAGTACTGAAGAGTATGACATGTTTCTTTCGGTTTGTTGGTTAAACTTCTCTATTCTGGTATCCATCGTTGTGGTTTGGTAATTCTTGTAGTCAGAAATCCTCGATATTGATGGGCTCAATTCAATATTTGTACCTGAGTACGGTCCTGGCCCGTGCGTAATATCGACACTTACGAGTCTTAAATACACACAATGGTGCACTATGCACTATGATATTAGGTAGTACACTTTCTCGAATTTATATTCACTTTTATTCAAGAACTTTAAACAAAATTTTTGCCGTGGTGGAATAAATTCGCAAATCTGTTGTTATTAAATTATTCAAATGGTTTCACACAAAAAATGTCAATGGATCAACTCAAATCTTATATTTTATTACTTGCCTATAGCAACAGGAGCATACAGAGGTTAGAGATGAATACAATGATGTACTTATTAGAATTTTAAAACTGAAAATTCACTGATCTGGATAGACTTTAATCCAGAGCAAATTTAACACTCCACCAAATAGCAATTCCACCACTAAATCTATTATTATATGGCTTTGGCTTTTATAACGTAGTAGTGGTTACAATTCGAGCTGTTTCAGTTTCAGAACTTGCCAATAAAACTAATTTTTCGTCTCACGTTTTATTTAACTTCTTTGACTTTTTCAAATTAACTTGACAGTCAACAACTCTCTTTTTTTTAAATGTACATGGGGTCACAAAATATTCAATAAAGTCAAATATAAAAATAATAAAAACTTTAACAGGTTTCAACATACTCCCCCCTGCTAGAGAAACTATTTTTCTTCCAGATCTAGTCAACAATTTTTCGTGATCGGACGTCGATATTCAGCAGTTGAGGTTTTCACATCTACGACGCGAACCTTTCCGTCTGGCCCTGGATACATTGCAGTTACTCGGCCCAATTTCCAGTTATATCTTGGAACGTTCTTTTCCACCAGTATAACGACGTCATTAATATGTATTGGGTTTTGAGTCTTCGTCCATTAGTTGTATTTTGATAGATGGGTAAATATTCCTTGACCCATCGTTTCCGAAAATTCTCTAGCAACATCTATGATTTTTCCGATTCACGTCGAAGGCAAATAGAATCTGGGCCCAGACGTTTACATGTACTATCACCAATTGACGATCTCAAATGGTTTGGAGTAATCGCTTCAAGATCGGCGAGATCGCTTGAAACTCGAATCAGAGGCCTAGAATTTACTACGTGTTCTGCTTCAGTAAAGAAGAATTTCGTCTCTGAGGAATTAGTTGTACAAATTCTTCGAAATGATTTTCGTTACAAGTCCAATTAGCCTTTCCCATGTTCCGCCCATGTGAAGCGCTCCTGGAGGATTGAATTTGAAGTCAATGCCTCTTGAAGACATTGCATCCACAACAACTGAATGGTCTATATTCTGAAAATTCCTTTTGATATCTTTTGCGGCAAGCAATAAAGTTTGTACCGTTATCGAAAAATATGACCTTTGGCTGTTCTCTTCTTGCCACCATTCTTATAATTGCCATTATAGCTGATTCACTGTTGAGACTATGAGCTACCTCTTAATACAGAGAGAGAGAAAAATTACTTCCCATCTTTTTTCATTTCGTCTACCAATTTTGACAATGATTGGTCCGAAATAATCCATCCCAAGATTTATAAATGGTCTAACTTCTTTTCTGAGTCGCTCTTCTGGTAACTGCTCCATCAACGGTGAAAGCGACTTAGCCTTCTCATTTCTGCATTTCTGGCAACTGAAAAAGACTGATTTGACTGGTACTCTCCCATTGATTACCAAGTACGTTTGTCGTATTTCGTTGAGAATTGGTTGTATTCCTCTGAGTCCAAATTTTTTGTGAGAATGTCTAATGAGTAATTTCGTCTAGTCGTGCTTAGAATCAAGAATAATCGGCTCCCTAGATTCGTCATCAAGATTTTTTGCCAAATTGGTTCTTCCATCGAGTACAATAATCTGATTTTTCAATTTAGGATGAAGTTTGAAAAGTCTGCTGTCCTTTCCTACCTGCCTTCCATTTTCCAAAGATCTGATTTCAGCTGGGAAGCTCTCTAGCTGACACTGTTGTATCCACAACTTTTCAGCTGTCCCAATTTCCTTCACATTCAATTCTAAAGTCTCGACAACTTTCCGTTATTTTCTGCAGAAACCTGTGACACCATGCCGTACACCTCACAAGTCTCAACCATTTTGAGAAACGGTTTATGTCGGGAAGTGGATTTATTTTCTCTGGTAGTGTCGAGCAAACGTTGATATATTCTGTTTTCATTTCCAACGTGTTCTGTGAATCTGAAGATTCCAGAATTATTTCTTTAGGCCAATATTCTTCACTTTGTTGCATATATTTAGGATCGAATGTCCAAACAGCCGAAATGATTTTTGACGATTCAAAATTAAGCTTTGTTCTCTCCTCAGCTGGATTCAAATCAGTAGGAACGCATCTCCAGTCCTCCACTTTGATGCTCTCTTGGATTTCATCTTCGGTGCTCCACTTTGGTCCTCTCCTATTCGATGAGAAACAAACTGCATAAATTTTCTTCCATTGATTTTGATTGAGGAAATCACACATTTCGAGTCTGGCATCCGCAAGATGGTTTTATCTAATTCCGATTTTATCAACTATGCCAGTCTACTTGCCATGACAGCTGCTTGAAGTTCTAATCTGGAAATCAAAAGAGATTTGAGAGGCGCATTTTTGATGATACTATCAAGACCTCTTATCTCTTTTTCAAGATCCTCCCACCAGTCGGAGAAAATAAACAGCCGCGAATGCCTTCTCGCTGCTGTCACAGAAGTTGTGAAGTTCTATATTTGTTGCAGTAGGGATTTGTGCACTATAACATCGTGGAATTCTGATTTCTGTGATTTTTGGCAACTCTTATCCATTTCCTCCGGGTAATCAATAGATTTTCACTCACCAGTCCATACCAGATCGCCAGATATCTTGCATTAAAATTTTAGATGTGAAACATGAAATCAAGCCTAATGGATCATAAAGAGACATGACTGTTTTGAGAACGATCCTTTTAGTTGGAGGTTTTTCAGGTACAAAGTCTTTCATATGATGTTTGAAACGAAATTCATCCTTACTGGTATCCCACCATAATCCAAGAGCTCTATGGAGAAATGAATTATTATCTATTTGTTCGACACAAACTGAATTCTCTGATAATTTTTCTCTGATAGTTGCTGAATTAGTCATCCAGTTAACTATATCGAATCCTGCAAATTTTATCGTTCTACAAACGCTTTCGACAGTTTGAACAGCATCTCTAGAATCCAGATAGTCGTCAACATAATTTTTTTTTATTATGGCTTCTTTTATACAGGGTGATTCATAACTATTGGGACATAGGCTAAGGGTAGATTGTTTGGACCAAAATATGGCGATAGGACCAAATATACCTCAATAAAATATTGCTGTGGAAAAAGATAAAGGGCGTTAAAGTTGAAATTTTTTTTTTCATTTTTGGCTAATAATGTCTCTGTATATTTGTCGATTATTATCAAAATCAGCACAGAGGCATAATTTTATACAGGCAATATTATTTTATGTATTATTTGACATTTTGTTACAGGGAGAGCCTCGCGAAGGATTTGTGATGATGAAATTGATTGGTAACTTTTTTGACGAAACTTTTTAGTGATTTTTATTAAAAAATATGACATAAACATCATTTCTACGTAATATTGGTACTCTTGTTCAAACACGATATTCTCATTCGTTTTCGAGAAAAACGCAATTGAACAGTTCAGAGTATCGGAAGGGGATTTCAAGTAACGGACAATAAAAAAACTTGTATCTTAAGGTTTTTATTTCGACGATAAAGCATAATTAGAAAGTGTTTTTAAATAAAACTCAAGGTCTCTAGTTAATTCCACAATATAATACAAGTTATTGAAAATTCTAAAAAATTGACAATTGTTTCGATAAATCAATATCATCGTCAAAATGACAGAAGTTACATTTCATTTTATGCCTACCTGATGTTTAGTAGTTATATTTGGCTAGACCAAGAAGTAACCTAACTTGTGATTGGCTTAATATATGTTTATAGAAAAAAGAAGATGTGATATTACAAATATTGAAGCTTAGATATTATTAGCCCTATGGTGATATACTGGATATCATTTTTCCAATTAAGATCAGTATAACTGTGCAATGATATAGAAAACCAGGAAAACTATATCTGCTGATCTTAGATGATTTCTAACAATTAAAGGGAAATGAGGTGGAGCTCCATTCTGCATAAACCACATTTTATTTGTTACAGCTAGTGACAGATTATCCAAAATATAGCAAAATAAATAAATAAGAATCTCCATTTAAATTTAAACTCATGCTGGAAATGTCTTTCTTTCAGAGCATGCGAATTTTTTTCTACCCAATAATGGCTGTTTCTCTAATTGAATACCCCTCGTCTAGTAAAAGTCGCTTCATAGGTGAACATAATATTCTTAATAAAATTTCGGTCACCATTATCCTTGTTGAGAATACGTTGGCAGAGCTGTTACCGTCGTGGGAGATCTCTTGGAAGCAAATTTTGAACAGGAGTGATACGGGTGGAACTTTTCTTTTTTTAGAATTCTAATAATAGACGACTGACTTAGTCCTGTTGCTGATGACAAATGACGTGAACTTACTGTAGGATTTTCATCTATTCGAACCAAAATTTCATCTTCTTGATTAGGTGAAATTTGTTTCGGACGACCACCTTGATTTTTATTGTGAAATGACCCGGTTTCACCCAAACGATGAAATATATTTGAAAAAGTTCTGTGATTTAATTGCCTTCTGCCTGGATATAACAATTCATACCTTCTGGCTGCAGAGCGCCCGCAAAAATGTTCTTGTGCGTATACACAAATCATATCTCGCATTTCCTCATTCGTAAAATGATTGTGACGAGGCATTTCAATCGAAAATTGTTCAATTGCGTTTTTCTCGAAAACGAATGAGAATATCGTGTTTGAACAAGAGTACTAATATTATGTAGAAATGATCTTTATGTCATATTTTTTAATAAAAATCACTAAAAAGTTTCGTCAAAAAAAGTTACCAGTCAATTTCATCATCAGAAATCCTTCACAAAATGTCAAATAATACATAAAATCATATTGCCTGTATAAAATTATGGCTCTGTGCCGATTTCGATAACAATCGATAAATATACAGTGAAATTATTAGCAAAAAACGAAAAAAAAGTTCAACTTTAACGCCCTCTATATTTTTCCACAGCAATATTTTATTGAGGTATATTTGGTCCAATCGCCATATTTTGGTTCAAACAATCTACCCTTAGCGTATGTCCCAATAGTTATGAATCACCCTGTATATGGATCTGTCGCGGTTTTTTCAGCATGATAGTTTTTGACAAATTGAACAGATGCTGGGGAACATGTGGCTCCAAAGGTCATTACCATCATTTTGTAGACATCGGGTTCTTCCACGGTTTTCAACATTACAATAGAGAATCTTTCCCAAAATCACAAACTATTTTCTTTCAATTTGTCATGCCACAGCAGCATTTTCTTACAAAAAGAGTCAATCTGTTCACTATAATCAAATATATTTACGTCTTTTCCTTGCAGCTGAAGAGATAGTATATTAATTTGTTTATTGGTTAATTGGCAGTGAAAATATTCAGTTTTCAATATTCAATAGTTGCTCACATTACAATTAAAAAAATCATTTAGATTCCAACGTTCCGGTTCCTGTATTTTGAACCATCATCAGGGCAATTTACAGACTTTCACAAGTGTTGTATCATCGAAATTTTTAAACTACAATCCGCTCTACTAATTCACAAAATATTGAAGTTTTAAAACAATTATGGTGAAACGCAAACTACACTCCAATATATATTTTAGATACATGCATGGAGAAAATTTATAGTCTATGGAAACACGCAGCTCGTGTAACATCGAACAATATGGCTGTAGCTGAACTGGAACTTCTGTATGATGTCATTTCAACATGTATCGGAATCCATCAACATTCAGTGATATCCCTTATTGAGGTATAGTTGATCTTTATGTATTTTTTCATCAGTTACCTTCATCTTTATGAATTAGCATGCTACAACAAATATAGTGTATTAAAGACATATGAAATCGTTACCACGGTTGAGGCGATAATGAAGATTGAAGACCATAGAATTTATAAATATATGTTATTCAGGTTCACTTTCAATAAAAACATATATGGTCGTATAGTTTATTTACGATAAAAAGACGATGACGTTGCAAAACAAAATATTGTGATGTTGCCAAGCCGAAGTTTTTTCCTTTACATAACGAAAACTAGAAAAGTCAATCTGATGTTAGATTGACAGTTCTTCTTTTTCATTATTCCGTGCCTCGTAGGGCGTGAGTCAAAAATATTTATTTAAAAATAAAAGGCTTGTAGGCTTGATTAATTTAATTTAAATATTTATTCATGAAAAACTATGGATAAGATACATGAAACAGTAACCAATCATTCTATATTCGAACATTTGATTATTTTACATAGAAGAGGGTTAAATGACGAACTGAAGGTCCTTATATACCTTATTCTATGTTCTATAGAACCATCTTCAAGAGCACTGCAAGGGTTTACACTAAAAGGAATCAATACAAGCTGTAATCGTCTTCATTCAAATTTAAATATTGTTTTTTTGTACAATATCTATTATATTTATTATAATAAAAATAGAATGGAAAAGAAAAATATAGATACACAAAATAAAATTTTGTTACAAGATATAAAAATAAAAAATCTCCCATTTTATCAGTATTATTTATGTAGAGATACTGTAGTCGTTGTTTTAATTTGTGTATCATAAAATAACTGTACCTAATTAATTTAATAATAGTTATCACCGTCAACTGAGGTGAAGCTGGACAGTCGGGGTGAAGTTGGACAAGACGTAGTTTCTGATCAAATAAATTCGTGACGCCACTGACATTCGACCTACGGCCAATTTGGCGGTGAGTATTTCATCCGTGTGAATGTAGTAAGAAATTGTGTGGCGCGGTTTTTTAACGGTAAGTTGATTTTTTAATTATGTAAACAATTGATTTAAAAAGTGCTATTTTGGCAATTTGGTTTTTATAACTATTGTATGTATTTATACTGATGTTCCTAGAATGTCCATTTTTGGCCACAATGTAGACTACAGTATAAGTAAGTAACCTATATAATTTTAAACTAATCTGCCACAAGTTATTGAGTCCAGTGGCGTCACATTAAAAAAGTTTCTTATTCCAGGGTACAGTTGGACACTAAGATACCGCGTATATATAATAGAAAAGTGGGCAAGAAACCCAACTGTAACTATTTGCTTTCTACAATAAAGAAGGTGGAGGAAGAAGTTAAATTAAAGAAACTTAGTTTTAGGGAAGCTGCGGAGAAGTAGTCAATTCCGAAATCGACTTTATTCAATCACGTTAAAGGAATGAAAAATAAAAATAAATATGGAGGTCAAACCATACTAACTTCCGATGAAGAGACATATCTTGCAGAAGGGATAATGAGTGCCGCTAAGTGGAAATTTCCATTAACCATAAAAGACGTGAAAACTCTAGTGAAGTCATATCTGGATCGGCTGGGAAAAACCATTACAATTTTCCATGATAATGTTCCTGGAGATGAATGGGTAAAAAATTTCCTCAACAGGCACAGAGAATTATCTGTACGGCTATCCCAGAATATGAAAAGGGCTAGAGCCCAAGTCAGCTCTGCTGTTATGACCGCATATTTTACGGAATTGCAAAAATATATGAACATGACATCAGTTTCATATTGCTCTCCCCAAACTCCACCCACATCTGCCAGCCACTCGATGTGGCTTATTTTAGACCTATGAAGGAAGCGTGGAGATTTGTCTTAAGACAGTGGAAAATAAAAAATCGGGGAGTCTTTCAGAAGAGCGATTTTCCAATCTTGCTATCCCAGACTTTTCAGAGAATTGACATGCGATCTGCAAATAATGTCAAATCAGGATTTTCAGCATGTGGAATAGTTCCTGATGATCCTCAGCGAGTGTTGAAAAAACTGGCAGATTATCAAGAAGTTAATGTTGAGAAACATTGGACTGACAGTTTGGTTAGCTTTTTAAGAGAACCTTGCTCCTCCAACTCAAACAAGAAAGCCAAGAGGGGAAAAAATGGCAATTCAACCTGGCCGAAGTGTGACATTTACTGAAGACAATAGTGACATCGAACATGAAAGCGACAATGAAGAGATCATTTCTCCTGTGATTCAAACGAGAAAGCCAAGACCTAAGAAAATGGCCATTATTGAAGATGACAGTGAAGTCGAAGAAGAAAACTACAATCAAGCTATGTCGGACCAATCTGAAATAGAAATAATAGAAGATGAATTACACGAACTATACTATGACGAGGCTGAGCCAAGTACAAGCAACCCTGCTCCGACCAATGATAAGACTGAATTAGTTCCTACTAGCCGGAGATTTTGAAAAAAACCAATATGTCCTGGTGAAATTTGAATCAACTAAAAGAAATCTAAATTTTGTAGGTCACGTTGAAGACATTGATGAGATGTTTTTAACAGTTAAGTTCCTTATGAAAAAATTTGGAGTAAAAATGGGGCATTTTTTCGTTTATCCAGATGTTGAAGACCAATCGATGGTGTCAAAGGAAGATGTTATTTATGTTTTACACCAACCTGTAGAATTAAGACGAAACCGTTTTCAGTTTCGAGATAATTTAACTTATGACACCATAGGTTAATGATTTTATATATTTTTTAGGTATTGTGTCCCTTTTTTTGTTCCAGAAAATATTTTATTCATTTTTTTACTGCTATTTTGTTAAATATTCTTTATTTTTCACGTTATTTTTTTTCTAGAAACTAGTTTAAGTTGATGTTTTGTGATTTAGGAAATAAACTGTTATTTTTTACCTACAAACGTTTTTCATTGGCCCAGCAAGGGTGCAAATTTAAAAAAAAAAATTAGAGTTGTCCAACTACACTCAGTTCTCATTAAAAGTGGATTTTACTCGGTTTTGAAGCCATGTCCAAGTTCACCCCTTTTTCTGGGTAGAGTTGGACACTACTTAAAAAAAAATATTAGCGATTCTATAATTTTTGCAAAACTCGTATTTAGCTCATATAAAGGGGTAAACCTAAGGCAATTTTCATAATGTTTTTCAAAATTTTTGAGGCGCTTCTAACGATGTTATCTCAAAAAAACGTTGGAATTTGTCCACCTTTACCTCCGTTGACGGTAGTGATTTTGAAATGGATTCGTTCCCTGGTTATAGACAAACAAAAAAAGAAGCAATGAATTTAAAATCACCAAAAAACTAGTGAATATTAGACGATGATCGAATGTCAATGAACGTCAAAACATACTAGGGAATTTTTCCAGTTGATTTGACAACGTCTTGAAGTTTTGCCAACCTGTTAGCTGCAAATTGCCCTGGCTGTTGAGGATAAATTGTATTCACGGTTGGTAAATTAATATTTATTCTGATAAGCAGGAAAGTAACTAAAAATGACATCATCGTCTTTTTATCGTAAATAAACTATAATGCACTCCTAATGCACCAATATGCTGCATGAATGATTTGTACCACATTCCCCGAGATACTACAGCTGTTTGTTTGTGGAGGAGTTATCAAATAAACTATAAAATGTCAGAAGTCGGAATTTCGGCTAATAAACAACGCCTAAATATATATTGCAAAGCTTGCTGGTGCCTAAGGGTTTCATCTCTCTTGAAGTTATTCAATTCATCTCTCTACAAAATATCCAATTTTTTTTAAAATCTTATGCTGGGGAGGATCTCATGTTGTATGTGCTTGTATATGTATATTTTTCTCGCGGTTCTACATGACGCCGTACTTGAAATTGCCACCAGAATGGCTTGTCTAGAAGAACGATTCTCCCTTATCGAACAGTTATTGTGGTAGAAAATTAATATTCAACCATCCAGCTGTTCCTTCTAACTCTTCAGCAGTTCTAGGTCTGCTGCGGATTTTAGAAAGCAGTTATTTTTTGTAATATCTTCAATCGGTACTCATAGGATCCCTGTATGACCTAATAGCCAATTTTTGGTCAGATAGAGACGGTTCATCCGATACATGCCAATATCTTATCATCTCCCCGACTCGTAGAGTGCAGAGAATTACATATGTTGATGATTCCCCCCTCGATGTTCTAAATGTTGACGTAGTGCACACATTCCGAATATCAAGTTCAGAAGTACATAAATAGTCAAATAGATTCTTACCTCTAGTGTTGTTGCCCTAGCTGCCCAGCTGAAGTGGTGTGCGATGGTATCAGCCCCTGCAGCAACATCCAGTTTGTAACGTCTGGCGTATTCTATAAGGTTCTCAATGTTAGCCCCGGTAATGGTTCTTCTGAGTCGATGGGAAGATGAAACACTATTATTGTCTCTATCACCTCCCCATTTTCTTCATATTTCAACTTTGCTACTACCATACCACCCGTACAAAATTCCATGATTGACAGCAAAGTTATATTTAGATCTCTAAAAGTACAATTAGTTCCCATTATCCCAATTTCCTAATATTTAGCCCCAATATATTACTTTTATTTATCCAAGGTTCTTGGATCAGAACGATGTTGATGTTAGCGGCGACAACTCTTTAATGTAGGGCAGCAGTGGCCGTCTTTTTGTGCTGCAGGTTTGCTTGTAGCACCTTGAATGTTTTAAGAGGAAGTTTGTTCAGGTACTTGATCAGTTCCTGTTTCATCTTCGGTCGTGTTTTCCAGGGTGCTAAAGCTGGCTGGCTGGAATACGTAGTAAGGTCTCCATTGAACCCGGACTAATTTTTTCATTGACTCCTCATCAATCCGGAGACTCACATGCAGTCCCATATCGGATGGTTTGGAGCCAAGGATCATCCAACGATCAACCTTCAGCCCTGAGTTTTGTTTTTCGAGCCCCTTTAGCCCCGCTTTCTGATCCTCTTTTTTAGTCTCTGAAAGTGGGGCGAGGACTCGTTGCTGTTTTGGAAGTGCGTCACTCTTGATGAGGTTCCAGTTTGTTTTTTTTGCATGATAGTCCCTCGTTATGTTGAAAGGCTCCTCATTAGCACATATCAGCATGTAGTAGCTATTCATATATCTACTGGTTTCCAACCCAGGCGCCTTCTGTACCTGGTCGATTATTTTGGTTAGGTTCTCATTAATAGTCCCTACCTCATCTTCCGGGTTAGTTGTCTCTGGAAAGTTTTTAGGGACCACGGCTACCTTGATCCCTTTGAGGGCCACACTATATTTCATACTACTAGTAGCTCTAGTACTATCAGTACATTCGGCCCTCTTCTCTTTTTTTCTTTCAGGAGTGGTCCTGGCTGACACAGTTCACTTTACGCCCTTTTTCTGCTGGTTTTCACCCTGTTTCGATGTTGAGAGAATCGGCAACGTCACTGTCTTGGTATCAATGCTTTTTTCCCTAATTTTTTTAAGCATCCTTCTCTGGGCATCTGAAGGTTTCCCACGTGGAGCTTTCTGATCCATAGAGATAGAGAGTTTCCACTGCCTCCATATCCTGTACGATACTTCGTATCTTTTTAGTTTTGTTTTTTTCACCATTGACGCTGCAAATTGACTGGGCAAAGGTGATTACCAATCCGCGCCCGTCCAGCTCACACCGGTCGTGCTGCAACGACTAGCCTCGAGGCGAGAAAATCGATTTTCAAGAAAGAGTGCCGCGAATAATGTCGAGAGAGAACTGTCAAAACTGACAGAACGAAAAAAGTAAATTAGAAACTCGTAATAATTTTGAATGCAAAAAGTTAGTCACTCAGTAAGTTATTGTGGTAAATAATGTGTTTTTCACCAGCATAGTAAACCAAGAGAATAAAATAAATAGGTATAAAATTGACCAAATACCACCTTATTTTATGAATTATTTTTGGTTCCTCACAAAAGGAGTCTGTGAAACCTGAAGGTCAGATTTCGGCCTACAGAACAGGGCACGAAAAAGTGGGTAAAGCCGACTCAGGTCCCCAACATATCCTTCAAATCCCGTTTGCTAATAGTCTTTATTGGTCCTTAGAAATTTCGTTTTTCTCTTGGTTCATTTCTGTTCCCACGAGAATAGAAGAGGTCGATACGCGCAGAGCTCCTTATGCAGGTACAAGGCTACATACAACAGAGTGCGCCATGTGCCCTGATGCGACTACATGTCCTTAGAATCAGGGAGATTTTCATAGTGGTCCTCATCCACACAGGCCCGGCGATTAAGCCAAGTCTCCCGATCTGCTTAGCTCGGCATACCCCTTACAGGCATCATCCTAGTAAGAGGGTCGTTGCTCTATTATGCGGTTTGTGTCGCGTGCTTATCAGCGACTGGCTATTTGGAATGGGCACTGTTGTACGGTTATAGCCCTCATCCCCCTTATTTTTCAATGGACATACGTACAGGACGTCTTTGGCCGTCCCCTATCCACAATTAGGGGACGCTCCCGATACGTAGCTTAACCCATTACCCTCTGATACCGAAGACATTGCTCTCCGGTATCGAAGGGTAATGCTCAGCTAGTCGAAGTCTTGGACAAGTCGTGATCGGTCCTCGAAAACTTAATTAGAACGGGTCTAGAGTTTAATTTCTTTTTATCATGTTACTTACACCGTAAACTTAAACTTTCACCTAGCCGCTACCTGCTGTAAATTTTTATTCGACTTAACAATTCCATAATTGAGCAAGCCTAACTGTTTCTCACGGGGAAACCAAGATATCTCCATGTTTCCTTACTTCACACGCGCATATTATATGCATTGATTGCACCAGGACAGCAAAAAATATTGCTTCTGTATGAGAAGTAATCCTACTAAAGAATAAAATAACCCGAAGAAATAGAGAGAAAAAAGGAGAAGTAAACTATGGCTTGGAATCAGATAGGGAATAGTGAAAAATGGTGGACATTTTTTCTGGAAAAAGATGGGACAACATTTTGTGAATAGAAAGTTAATTTTACATGATTACTTTTGGTCCAACTACCCTTAAAAGCCTAGTTTGTTAGTAAAATTAATATATATGTGTTTTGATATGTTTCAGAATCTGGAAAGCGTATTGAAGCAGATAGAAAACACGTATCGTATTTCGACAGATGCTACTTAAGTCCATTTGATTCGTCTGCCAACTGTTTTGTTGAAATAAACTATTCATTTGTATATGGAATTTTATTTTAAATATGCACTTCAACTTTAGTTCAACGGACAACGCAGTAACCGATCCAACCCGATGCAACACCTTCCAATATTTATTTAGTTAATGCATGCAACGATTTTTGAGGTAATAGTCACTGTCCTTTAAAAATCCCTCCAAATTTTCATCTAGACAGCTTTCACCTAAAAGCAAATTTAGTAGTCTGTATTTTAACCGGTGTGTGTCAAACTTGGTGCAATTAATCAGGACATGTTTTTGACATACATTACATAGAGGAACATTGTCTTTATTGAAAAGTATGTGTAAATTTGCAATGCTCTATTCTAAGTCTTGTGAGAATCACTTCGCACGGTGAGTATGGATGTTTCCATAACGTCCACTGTTTACTTAAATTCAGGCTAGGGACGCTGCAGACCGTGCCATCTATAGAGCCTGTCGAGTAACTAAAATCGGTAGATAATTACAAAAAATTATCGAAAACTGTAACGTCGTTAGTGATGAAATTTTATTGATTTTTATTACTGCATATGCGCGATGTCATATTGCTCGTCCCCACAGGTTATCTGTCATACTGTTATCATTTCTTAGTTCATGTGTAGAGGTTATTATAAGGTTACGGGTATTTTGGTGTATTTTTCAATTGCTATAGTGTAATATTTATCTATTGTTGTGTTGCTTTATTGTTAATAATTGAAAAGACAATGTCAAAGTGTATTCTGAAAGAGTCTAATAAGTGGTGTTTTCGGTAAGTTTTATTAAAAAAATTTGAGCATTTTTTCATTCACAATTAACAACCATTATCTTTATTTTTATATAACACAGAATTTATACTAATTTAATCGACAACTTTAGAGATCATGGTTGCTTTTACATTACCTAAACTGAAAATTGCTCCATTAATAAAGTAAATATTTCTTTCTACAGTTTTTTTTCTCCAACCCAGTAAGATAAAATTAATATGGCTGGAAAGCAGTGGTAATAACTCATTAAATTTGTCGACGGCGAAACGATGGAGGATATGATCTCTTCATTTTCAAAAACGGCGTTTCTATAGATTTGAGAAAGACGAAGAGAGGTTATTAAGACAGTTTGATTTGCCTTCTCATATGAGTGGAAATTAACAAAAATTGATGGTTAGGTTAGTTTTATTGTATTCAATATAGCATGCTATAACTTTGGACATTTTAAAATGTAAATTGAGTGAATGAAAAGACGAGTACTGAGTGTGTAATTTTATTAAAATTCCAGCTAAGCGCTTTCAGCCATTAGACCATTCTGAGAGCTCTCGTCAAGAAAAAAACATACAGAAGGTGTCAAAAAACATCAAACCCTGTAACTGCTACATACAATGAAATAAAATGTTTGATCTTACATCATTATTTAAGTAAAATTTGTTAAAATTACTCTATATAGAGCGTGTACAATTGTAATTCACATAACGAAACGTCTAATTTGAAATTATCAACTAAATGATATGCGTGTACACCCTGTTTATAGGGTAATTTTAACAAATTTTACTTAAATAATGATGTAACATCAAACATTTTATTTCATTGTATGTACATTGTACCTGTTGTATGTTTTTCTCTTGTCGACAGCTTTGAGAATGACCTAATGGCTGAAAACGCTTAGCTGGAATTTTAATAAAATGACACACTCAGTACTCGTCTTTTCATACACTCAATTTATATGTAGTGTGTACACCATACTCAGACAATTCCATTTTAAAATGTACCCATTGAAGAAATAATAATCTGGGTTTTATTTTATGTTATAGCTATTCCCTCCACCAGCTTGCCGATTTTAATATATAGCCCATGGTATGACAATTTATGGGAAATGAAAGTGAGTATTAACTTTTGTTGAGGCATTACGTCTAATTATTTGGTCTAGCGGTAACCAAAAATCCAAAATATCCAATAAAGACAAAAAATAAATAAATCAAAAAATAGTTAAAAACCGAAAAAAATCAAGAATTCCTAAATAAATCGAAAGCTAAAAAAATGGGATTCAAAAACCAAAAAAAAATTAAACATTGAAACATCTTTTGATATTTTTTTGGCTTAGTACAAAAACATGTGTAAACTTATTATTTCGGTAGTAACCGCATTTTGTTTTCATTTGTTGACATAAATTTACAAACATATTTGTGTGTTTCCTTTTTTGTTGTTGTTATTTTGAGTGTTTACTTGTAGAACCTCAACCAGAAACGAGAAAGGACTTCCACGAGACGGTGGAATTTTTAAGAGCCCTTAAGAAACATTTTAACAATCAGACTGCCAGGAGCTGCAGAGTAACTTACACTGTCTTATGCGATGGTTCCATAAGAACGGAATGCTTTTAAATGTAGAAATATACAAATATGCAATATACTAGGTTTAAGCTTGTGATATAAACCTATTTAATACTTCCAGTAAAGGAATAAAGTTGTGTTTTAAGTGGAAATGAAATCTTAGATATATTATTTTAAATGTTGTACAGTCACAAGTGCTGTTTAGCACTCTTATATGTAATTACTTGGCACCTTGTATTTACAGAGCTGGGCAGTATTTAACAACTTTTCCTTTAAAAATATTTTAATTACTTTTGTTCTAACATTAACAGTCATTATACTCAAATATTTTCTTTCACAAATGGTTACCAAAAATAGTAGTTAACTACTCATTGCTAACTTTTTTTTTGATTAAGTAAGTAGCAGTTATACTCCAGCAGTTTGTCCAGCTCTGTGTGTTTATACGAGTGTAACAATAAATAAATAAATTAATATAAACTTATCATAAATAATTTTCTACTTTTATCTTGATTTAACATCATTTGAAAATCTAATGATACTCCAATCTAGAATGTATGTATTATTTTTTAATTATTGTATTGTTTTTACATTATAGTTTATTTATTGTTATTCTGTTTTATAAGAAAAGTAATTTGTGAAAGAAATTATTTGTTGTGTATTTGTTTATATGATTACTGTTTTATTTTTTCCAATTTAATTCACCATTTATGGTCCATCATTTGATATTTCATTTAATTTAACTCAACATCTAATCATTATTGAGTTAAATTGAATGAATGTTAAATGATGGACCATAAATGGTTATTTTGAAATAAAATAATTAAAATACAGTAAATTTGAATATACCGCCAAAACCTAAAATTACAGAAATCTTTTCAAAAGCAATCAATTGTTTAGTCGACAGGCTCTTTAGATGGCGCCACAATCAGTGCCTCATCTATATGTGTGTTATCTGTGCTTAAATTCGTGAAGTTTGTCTTGCGGTGGCTGCCAGTTTTATTGCCAGTTGTTGTTAACGTTTTCCCGAATAAGTTTTCTCAAGTCACTCATCACACACTTCGGTATAAGTTCGACATTATCATTAACTATCGCACTACGCGCAGGTAAATCAGCTTCTTTGTTGTCTTTGATACCAATGTGTGCAGGAATCCACATGAAATAAATTGATTATAGACAAAATAAGCAATGACGTCATAAACATAGCCTCTGACAATTACTGAGGGAAAACAAATATTTATTTACGTTCATTTTACGTTTGTAATATGCTTAAACATTGTTAATTTGACGAGCATTGCGGAGCAGTTTTGTAATGAAATTAAAGTGTCAAATAAATGTGGAGACAGTTTAAACAGTGGATATGTCGTACAGATAGAGTATATGATGGAAGTTTAAGAGCGAAGCAATAAGGCATAATTACTTGATAGTCACTGCAGTGTCACTTTACAAATGAAAAAACACGAATAAACTTTTAAAATATTACAACGGTCAAGACAAGACAAAGGGGAGAGGCGGGTAAAATGACATACTTAGTGTGTGTCTCCACAAAAACTATGTCTATGTAAAGATAAATACAAAATTTTATTGTAAAGTGGTAACTGGTAGTATATTCTATTATGTTAGGCACTAAGATTACTAGTGGTATAAAGCACTTTATTGCAAGTACAAAAAACAAATATTTTGTTAAAAAACCATCTTGCCCACCCGGGGCGGGCAATATGAAATACAATAAAAAACTAAAATAGCTAAGTACTATGCTACTCAACAAACAAAATAAGCATCACTAAAATATCAGTCATTAATTTTTGCACAGGTCGCAAATAAAACATTTTGATTTTGGCGACACACCTGCGCATTCTGCATGTGCCCATTTTTCACAAAATTGACACCGAAACCACGATTCCTTAGAATTTGACCTATTGAAGAGGTCATTACAATAGATACATGAACATTCATCTTCTTCGTCGCTACCACCGAAGGGATCTTCTTCGCAACGTAATTAATCTTTCATTAGTTTTTTTCTTACCACATTTCTGTTGCTCTTTCCCTGTTGCTCTTGTTTCTTTTCGTTTTCTTTTTCGAGAAGGCTTTTGATGTAAGGACTTTCGGTTAATATATCTTGATAGCCACCAGTTTTGCGCTTAACAGCTTTTCTTTTATCACTCTGAGGAACTGGTGAGAGATTCTTCAGGATAGCCTCAATATGAATTTCTTCTGAAGTGGATGGACAACCTTGGTCATTATTTTCTGACTCTTTAATGTAGTGATCATCAACATTTGGTAGTTCTCTTTCAGCAGCAGATGCATCTTCAGGCAAATCGGTAGTTAGACTAGGCAAAAACATATGTTCTGGAAAAATATTGGAATTAAAAGGTGATATCCCCGTTGAACGAAAACCACTTGATGCGTTCAACAGTGTTGCTGTTTTTTCATATGGGTGTTTAAAAAGTTTGGATACTTGATAAATGCTAGCAGTGCGACTGGTATTCTCTCTCAACCATTGTGTGACTTCTTGGTGGTAATACTTATGAAGGGGGTCAAAAAATGCAACGTCCAAAGGTTGGAGGCGATGTGTACAGTGTGTAGGCAAGCAAAGTAGTATCGCAAAATTCTTTTTAGCAAATTCCAAAGCTTCGTAGCTTTTATGACTTGAATGACCGGCAAGAATTAATAAAGCTTCATTCTCGAAATTTGGTCTGACATGCTCAACAAAATGTCGCATCCATATTTGGAACAAATCCCCCTTCATGTAGCCAGTTTCATTATGTAATTTTACCGTCCCTACTGGTGACCCGTCATACAAGGCAGGATTAAATATTTTCCTGGGAAATATTATTGCTGGTGGTACGTATGTCCCTCCAGATCTAAAATAGGCCACAACGGTTGTATGGACACCTCTTTCTGCACTTGTGAGAGCGCCTACTTGCCTCTTGCCTTTCCTGGCGAACACCTTTGGAGGGACTTGAACAGTTGTTATCGCAGATTCGTCCATATTAAAGACCATCGTGTTATGAACTTTATGTTCTTCGATAACTTGTTCAAGTTTATTAAAAAACTTTTCCACCTGGGGTTTATTGAAAGCCTAAGCTCTAGCCAGAGAGATGGCTTCGGGGAGACGCAATGACAATTCAGAGTTACGTTGTCGAAAACCACGTAACCACCCTTTCCCAGCCGTTTTATTCTCTTTATTAAAATAATATTTTATTATCTTTTCTTCAGCAACCTCGTATGCAAGCTTTCTCACGTCTGTTGTTGTTAATCCAAAAAAACGGGATACCAAGTCCAGAATATGGTTAACTATTGCAGCTTCCACCTCTCCATTGAGTACTGATTGTAAGGAGCCCAAATGTTTTGTGGCATTTGTAGCAATTTTGTTTTTGTTAAGACCTCGACGGCGGAGGGTAGCAGTTGGTCCGTTGAAATGTTTACTTGCTTTCAACCAACCCATTTCTCCATTACGAACAGCTTCTAAAGCTCGTTCCATGTCCGCAACATTCCAATTACCCCTAGTCGTCCTTCGTTTATACGAGTAAGCCATCTGAACTAATTCTTCATTAGTTATATAGAAAAGGGCGGGTAAGATGACATAGTAATTCATTTTACCCGCTATCTTGCTATGTCATTTTACCCGCCTTGTTGTTTTTTACTACTAATACTCGTAACAATTAAACAACAATAAAAGCAAAAAAAAAACAATTTACGTTGTCTGTCGTGAATATTCGTATTATTACTCTAACCTATTCAAAGTAGTGTAAAAAACAATATTTATTGGTGAAATAGTAATTTGAACTATTACTTACATTGGAATCACAAACACCCTTAACAGAGATAACGCACTAACTACGTCAAACGTGCATCTATACACCTCAGACTACACTCAGCACAGCGTTTTCAATATTTACGCAAAATGGTAAGGGTTAGGGAACTTGAAGCCGGTTATATTTTCTGAAGGAAACAAAAGCCATTTTGCCCGACTATGTCGTATTACCCGTCGCTCCCCTTAGTTAAAATTGAAATTGAATTTTTTTTATTAAGTACCAAAATACACATCCAAAAAATACATTTTCTATTGCCACGGAAGAAAATTCTTGTGTGTGGCTCAAAAGATAACAAAATTAATGACTCACATATGTAATATATAATGCTATACTATTATAAAACAAAACCAAAAAATGTATTAAACTTTCTTAATATTTTAGAAGTTTTCATAAATTTATGAATCTATGATTTCCCCCTAACAGCACCGGTCCAAAAAAAGCAATGCAAGGTGAGAATAAGTTTTTTCCTGATTAATGAGAAAAGATGTTATTAATTTGGTCATAGTTAATTTTAATCCATTCAACAGAATGTTTCTTAAAAACATTAACACGTTCTAAATTTCTAATATTATTATCGATAAAATTTATAAATATATGAATGTAATGTAAAAAGTATCTCCCCCCCAATCTAGACTTTGTACTAAAAGAATAGGCATTATCGTTACTAAAATTTATTGTGAAATAATTATGAGGTAATGCATTAGTGTACATTTTTTTCATATACCAATTCATTAAAAGTGTCTTTACATATATCTGTCTAATATTTAAGAACGAACTAATTTGAAACAAATCTTTTGTAGGAAAATCGAATGGTTATTGATACATGATTTAAATAATTGATTTGTTTTCCATCAGTAACTGTCAGCGGCCATGTTCTGACGTCACATTTTTTCGGTCTAATGTCGTTTTTGGAGCTGTGATTTAATTGATTGCACTATTGGGTACTGAGCCAAGCTACAAAGATTTGGAGTGAACATTTTGTGTAAAAAGTGTTAGTAGAAAACCAGCTGCGACATTGTTTAGGGAATAGTTTCATATTATACCGGGTGATTCATTGGGAAATTCGCATACAGTTAGGGTAGATGGAGGACACCTAGGTGCTTCTAAATAACCTATATTTTATGTTATGTTCACCAAGATACAGGGTGATTTTATGATTTTCCCCATTTTTTCAATCAATCATAACTTATGAACCACCCTATACATTTTTGTGATATTTGGTTCGTATGTTCGTTGTCCACATTGCTGTAGATTAGCATAATAAATAAAGTTTTACTCTAGGTCCGGCCTTAAAAAAATTAATAAGTAGATTTCGAGTCAATATTTTAAAATTTGATTTAAAAATGAGCAGGAAAAAATAAGTAAGACTAAATGTATTGTGTGTTTCCGCATACACTATTTTACTTATCAACTTGAGTCAAATTTAGATGTTTCAATAATGAGGGGCCACAAAAATAAAAATTAAAAATTTCTTCCCCAAATGGTATTTTTCCAGCTTCAATCTATAAAATCATTATCTATTTTTCATTTTCCTGATTCCCTGATCCCCTACCATATTGCAAAACGAGAGGACATGACCGTATTTGTGACAAATTATTATTATCAATGAATAACTTTCAAATACCCTATATGGGTAGAAAAATTATCATAACATTTGTTCATTGCCCTACATTTAAAAAAAATATAATAATGAGGAAAAATGCCCATTTCGAAAAAAGTAAAACTTCATTTTAAACAAAAGTAAAGTTGCAACAAATCTACATTTCAAAAGTTAAACATAACAGAAACTCAAAAAACTAGGATTTTATTTATCCGCGTCTAATTATTTTTTAGCTAGAGTTTGATCAGTTCTAGACTCTTCTGATGCATTCGTGATAATAATAATAATAAAACCAAACAGTCTATACGTACTGTTTGATTTAGTAAATAATACACTTTAGGTTTGTCCCAAATTGTTGTAATTGTCAAGTTGGTTGATGTCATAGTACAATTTTGACATTAGTTGATGACTTTAGAGTTTGTACTTGGGATGTTACGTTATTTGTTGATACCAGTTATTGCTTACTTAAAATGCCACACAAATTTGATAATAATGAATATACAGGCATGTTGTATATCTATGGAATTTGTGATGTTAATGGAAAAGCACGGCGATTTCCTGGCCGGCGGTTACCTAGTGACAGGACTTTTTCTAATGTATTTAGTTACCTTAGAGAAGGCGGTAAATTTCCAACTGTCGCACAAAATGAAAGTTACGAAAGACGACATAACGATTTGGAGCAAGATATTCTTAATCTTGTACAAAATGAACCAAAAATTAGTTCGAGAAGAATCAGTCACGCCACTAATGTTCCTCAGTCTAGGTTTTATTAATTTCCCTAAAGCCTGTTCCTCAGATGCTGTTTTCAATGAAATGAACTGTTTCTAGATAATTCCACAATATATTGAAATTCTGCGAAATTGACAATTGTTTCGATATTAAAGATCATCGTCAGAATGACTGAAGATAGATTTTATTTGATGCCTACCTGATATTTAATTGCCTCGACAATGCACAATGTAATCATCAATAGAGTAGAAAAAATATTTAAGGAGAAACTTTTTTTAAATACTTTTAAAACCATTGGAGCCCAAGATTTTTACATTTTATGAGAAAATTATTAAAAAGCGTTTGGTAAATTTGATCGAATCTTATTTAGCCGAAAGCGTCTACTTCTGATATGATGAGCATTACGAGTGTTGTAGTCGTGGATATCTGAATTTCTAGAGAACATCAACTGTCTCCTATAAATTTCAATTAGTGCATGAAATAAAAATAAAGAATGTAATGGCATAATTGCATATTTTATGAAAAACTCATTTGCTATTGAACTAGATGTGTTAGATTCTGATTGGTTGGAAGTAATTCTGGAATTAGTGTTGGAACTAATGTGGGAAATATTGTTGGATTTATTGTAAATATGAACGAAACTCACAAAAATAGTTGTTTATATGTTTTAAATCACTTGAACTTTTGCAACTAATACTAGAGGAAAGGAGGCAAATATGGGCTACCCATTTTATTTTTGTTTGTAAAAAAACAAAAAAAATTCTATTTCAATTCCAAAGCTACCTAACGATAACTACATTAGTTAGTATCAACCTGTTTAAAGTCCACATTGATTAAAAAAATATGTAAATTCATTAATGAGTAAATAATGAAAATGTGCATTTTTGCGCATTTTGAATATAGACTCTAAATATGGGCTACCCCCAAAAATGTGTGATAAATGTATGAGAAATGAGATAGATGCGTGAGAAATATATTTTAATATTTTAAATTAAACAATACATGAAATAAATCAAAACTAATGTCTACTACTTGCAAAAATCACAAACATATTGTTCATTTTCGGCCCCAGCGCACTCGTTATGGGCCCATAAATTGCACATGAAGCACTTTATCCAGATTTCACCGTGGTTATCCTCTGCAAAAGGTGCTTCGCAAAATATACAAGTCACGTCAGCTGCGTCCTTTGGAGACTGGGCATTTGGAAATTCATTGTAGTCGCTATCCTCATCTGCGGGCACATATTCCTCCTCATCCTCGGTGCTCGAATCAGATTCCTTTTTCTGGTTCTTTGTAACCTGCTTGCGTTTCCCCTTTTTTTTATTCCTTTCTTTAATTTGTTTTTCTTTGCCTTCTCCTGTCCCTTTTTTCTTTTCTTTAACCTTGTCAAGAGACTGGAGCAAGTCATTTTTATAAGGTGAAGAGGTTATCACCGAACACTTACTTGGCTTACGCCCACGATTTGAGGTTTTTTTCTTCAAAGAAGGCACAGGAGAAAGATCATATGGTGTTACCAGAGATGTTCGAGAAGACCCGGACCCAGATGTGGAAGGAGTTGATGGAGTTAACTTCTGAAATAACTTTCTTTTTACGCCATGTTCTGGACAAGGTCCTCTGAAAGACGTGGCAGACTTTTTATAAAAGCTTGTTGTAGGAATAGCGACTAGCTGTGTATTACCTGCAGAAATAGGAACAAGCTGTGTATTAGTTGTAGGAATATCAACAAGCTGTTTGTTAGGCCCAGAGGGAGAAGTGGGAGAATTAGACGATGAATTGCTCTGGTTTGAGCGACGATCAGGTGTTATCTCAGAGTTGGTAGATTTATCGTATGTTGGAATGTCAGAATTTGTAGGTTCATTCGAATTGACACCAGAGGTTGAAGCCACCATCATCTCATCCTCTTCATCACTAGCGTCATCAGGTGCGACTGACGTAGTCTTTTCTGCTTCAATTTCAGCTGCAATGAAATCAGCATTTGAAAATATGTTTTTATTCAATGGATAAATGCCTGTAGCTCGGAAACCATTAACAGCAATCTCTCCAGTTTGGCATTTCAAATAGGCTCTCCCAAAGAGCTCTGACACATCAAATGGACTTAGTGGGCGATTATTGTGGCGTAACCAGACCCTGATCTCTTCGCTGTAGTAAGACTTAAGAACTCCCATGAATGTTTTGTCCAACGGCTGGAGTTTGTGGGTACAATGGGGAGGTAAGACAATTATAGTCACATGATTATCTCTAGCTAAATCTATGATTTGAATATTGCGTGTATGGCTGTAATGGCCATCCAAAATAAGCAGGACTGGTGATTTCTCTGTGGGTTTCACTGTGTCAATAAAATGTTGAAACCATCTTGTAAAAATATTACTTTGTATCCATCCACTGGGGTGCACCTCCATAATGGCACCTGGAGGAGCTCCTCTCATCAGTTGCTGGTTAATATTTTTTCGTGGGAATATCATCATTGGTGGGATGAATTGTCCAGCAGCGCTCATCGCTGCCACGAGGGTTATTAATGAACCCCTTTCAGCAGAAGTTAATGATGCAATTTGTCGTTTCCCCTTTCGGCCTACAACCTGTGCAATCTTGTTTTGTACAACCGTAAGACCTGTCTCATCAACATTGAAGATACGTTCAGGGGGGTATAAATGTTTGTCATATTCTTTTCCAGAACATTAAAGAAGGATGCAACATTTTCTTTGCTAAAGCCTCTTGCTCGAGAATACGATGTTCCCGTTGGTCGTCGTACTGATAGCTCTTTATGGCGTTGCAGGAAAAGTCCTAGCCAGGCTCTGCCCGCCATGTTACCTCCAAACGGATGTTTGATGTTGTTCCTGGTAGCTAAAGTGTACGCCATCCTCCTAACGTCTTTTCTGGTTAATCCATGAAATTTAGCTTCCATCTCTAAAATATAACGAACTAACTCGTCTTCTAGATCGTTCCCTAATATAGCTTTACGCCCTAGCTTTATTTGGGCTGCTTCAATTGGCTGTAGTTCTAGCTTTTTTGCAGAACTTTGCAACTTAGAACGTGGGACCTTAAACATTTTTGAAGCATTTAGCGTACCCATTGCATGCTGCCTGACAGCTATTATTGCACGTTCCATATCTCCCACATTCCATTTTTTTCTTTTTTTACCATCTTTCTGCTGTTTGGTTGACATCCTGAAACAATTTTCTAATATATTTTACATAGTTCTAAATATGGGCCACTAGCCCATAATAACAACAAAGGCATAGCCCATATTGCAAACATGCTGGCTTCACACAACAAAAGAGGTTATGTCCAAAAGTAATCAATTTGAAGAAAACTAATTAGCATACATTAAAGGCTAATTATAGGGCTTCAACGTGAAACAGGCGAATTTTTAAAAATATTGTTCATTTTTAAGTAATTGAATTTATAAACTTACCCGAAAAAGTTTTGACACTCACAGTAACTGACAAACACGTATTATAAATTTAAACTATTTTCTACTGTGGCGCCATCTCCACGGTAAACATTTAACTTCCCCAATTACCGTTTGCGATAGTCAGATGTAGAGATCTGCATCGAATAGCTGAGAAACCTACCTAGCCCATATTTGCATCATTTCCTCTACTAGCATCTTATTGGAAATGGCATCGCTCGGGTTTATAGCGGATATGTTCGGTAAAATTGGGCGTATTTGACCAATAAAATGCAAACCAACGTAAATATTACCTTCCCCTATGATGATATGGAAGGGAGGAGATGTGGTTTACAAACAATTTGCTCTGGTTATCTTAGAAATTATCGGCTACTGATTTGTTTGCTAAATACAAACAAATACGATTTTTCGATACGCTTGATGAGAAAATAATGTTTTTGGTTGAATGATTAAACCCAATGGGATAAGGTAGGGTAAGGTGGGCAAATACCGGTCAGATGGACAATGCAGGTCAGACCTTAAAAATGATTATTACTAGGTTTAGCAACAATGCAATGTGGCCTCAAATATGCCAGCTGACGTACAATTTTCGACAGCCGATTGATATTCAGTTTGTGTTAAAACTTTGGTTAGTGCAGATCACCACGTGTTTTCGGCAATTCTGAAGTAAGATTTACAGTAAGTGAAATACGGTTAGGAGATAAAATCCTTCTCTCTTCTCACAAAAACTTAGTTGATACATAAAGGTTGACTTTTTTTCTTTAGTGTCCTATAAAAAGATAGAATAAAAAACATTTTTTTCTCATAAAAAAATGACCCATAAGAAAAATTGTTACAGGCGGGTAATGCCGGTCAACACAGGTTGGTAATACCGGTCAAGTGACCGGCATTACCCACTGTTTATGTTAATGGTTATTTCATTTTTAAATGTCTTTACAGATATCTCGAAATCGAAAAAGATTACCCTGTAAAGCAAAATGGACCAGAGATTATTTGAAGCCAGCGATAGAAGACATTCAAAATGGAACGAGTCTAAGACAAGCTTCAAAAAAATACGCAATTCCATTTTCAACGCTACAAGAAAGGGTAAAAAATAAAAAAGACTCAGCACCTATAATGGGAAGAAAACCTGTGTTTTCAACTGAACAGGAACTGGAAATTGCTAATCAAATTAAACACTTGGCGTCCATTTTTTACGGTGTTACCACAAAAGAACTAAGAAGGTTTGTTTTTGAGTTTGCTGAGAGAAACTATATTATACATAATTTTAACGCAACGCAAAGGCTGGCTGGAAAAGACTGGCTGAGAAGTTTCATCAGACGCAATCCCACCATATCAGTGCGAAAAGCTGAGGCTACCAGTCTAAATCGTCTGACTTGTTTCAACAAGGATGAAATAGCCAGATTTTATAAACTGGTGGAAGAAGTGATGTCAAAATATAACTTTTCCCCTAGCAAAATATATAACTCAGATGAAACGGGAATCACAACTGTCCAGGATCCAGGAAAGATACTCGCAACCAAAGGACAAAAAAGAGTTGGTGTGGTAACTACCGGCGAAAGAGGCCAAAATATTACCGTCATGTGTGCTATGAATGCTGCAGGGGGATTTATTCCGCCCATGTTTATCTTCCCCAGAAAGAGACTAAGCCCTCTCCTGGAAAAAGATGGACCTGCAGAAGCTCTTTATAAATGTTCACTGAATAGCTGGATCGATGAAATATTTTTGTGACTGGTTAACGCATTTTAGAAATCACGCTAAAACCACGAAAGACGAGCCGGTTTTATTAATTGTAGACAACCACTCCAGCCATATTTCTTTGAAGTCGTACGAGTTTTGCAGAGAAAATCATATTGTTATGGTATAAATTCCACCACACAGTTCACATAAAATACAGCCATTAGATGTGGTCTTCTACGGGCCCCTGAAAGCCGAATACAGAAATCAGTGCAATTTATTTATGAAGACGCAGTTGATGAAAAGTATCACTCCGTATGATGTAGCGTCTTTATTCAATAAGGCTTATTCAACTGTGGCTACAATTAGCAAAGGAGAAGCTGGTTTCAGAAGTGTTGGTATCTATCCTCTTAACTGCAACGTTTTTAATGAACAAGACTTTTTGCCTTCCGAGTTATTGAATCAGGACGTCATTGCCATACAAGATAACGAAGCTGATATGTCTTTCAGCAATGATCCCCAAGCTGTAGCAAGCGATGATGCTCTACCAAAGACTTCTACAAATAAAGAGCAACACGAAATTCCTTCAACTTCTTCAGGATTTCTCTCTTTTCAACAAATTCTTCCCGTTCCTGAACTAGCAGATAAAAAGAAGAGAGCAGGCAGGCAAAAACAGCACGCGAAAATACTTACAGCTACACCATTGAAGCAAGAGTTGGAAGAACAGGAAGCCAAGAAACAGCTAAAGGAGAAGAAGAAATTAAAGGTACAATCTTCTAAAATGAATCTTGATGAAAAAAGGAATAATTTAAGAAATAAGAGAGAATCCCATAAAAGAAAATTATTTGATGAAAGCTCATCAGATTCTGATGTTAATGTTCAATATGATGATAATGAAGATGAATATGTCGATGAAGATATATGTTTGATATGTAATAATTATGGAGAGAATAATGAGCAGTGGTACAGATGTACCCTATGCGGAAGATGGGAACATTCTGAATGCAGTGGATGGGACACACCTGTAGGATACACATGTGATGAATGTCAGCCTTTTACTTAATTAGATTGTTAACAATATTTTGATAAAAAATGCTTATTTGAAGTTTACTTAATTATATTTAAAGCATTTCTCTGCTTGACCAGTATTGCCCGCATAAGTGACCGAAATTCCCCTATCTGTATAACAATGCACATTTTTTTTGTTATCATAAAAGTATAGAAAACATTTTGAAAGATTTTCAGATCAAAAAAGTTTTTAAGTGCACTAGTGATTGCTATCTTAAAATTATTTGGAATTACGACTTATTTTTTTACTTGGAAAAAAAAAATTTCTTAAGTGACCGCCATTTACTCTAATCCTGTAATTTGGTATTGTTGATAGCGTAAAAAACAATTACTTGTTCTTTGCTTATAAAAACGGCTTAATTAACTGCTGATGAATAACTTCTGTGAACTATAGTAGGAGGATTTAAGTGTGAATAATTGCTAGTAGAGACATCATTTAAGTTTTTTTTATTTGTCCGGAAATGTTGAATACGTCCCTGGCTGCTATTACTGAATGGTGGCATGCAAAACTCGTTTGTTGCTTCTTAAAGGTGATATGTTACTTAAATCGACTGTGTTTATGATGTGGAATTCTCTAATATTTGATAACTTAGAAGATCAAGATAGATAAAGTGGACTTACAGTTTATGAAAGCACTTTGCACTGTACAAAATTAGTTAAAAACGGTTTAAACTAACTGAATTTGTAATATTTCGGGAACTAAACCAAAACTGGACTAATCAATTGTTCTGTCAGAGCCGAACTCGGAAGTAATTATTTTCTTTGTTGAAATGCCATTGTTTTGAATAATTAATATTACAAATTATTCTGATTCTAAATAATACTATACAATAAATAACAATAAAAACTATTCTTGTCATACTACCTCAAATAAAAGTCAATATTTCTACAAGTATCTTGCATTCTATTATTTCTAGTGTACGCCCATGTGGTAAAAGATATTCAACAATAAAATATGTTAAGAAAATTAGAGAACTGGAACATGAGAACAAATTTTCAGGGTACTTACTATCAGCTCTGGACGTTTTAATAGACGCTTTCGATTTCAGTTCTGCCTCGACTGTTTTACTCATTAGACTTTAAATTATCCTATTAAAATTGTCGTCCCCATTATGGGATTTTCTACAACTCGAATATAATTTTAATTGTTCGAAATTATTAAATCATAAATATTTCAAAAGAATGTTATACACTTGTTAACAGTTTAAATAATTGTGTTGGAATACAATGCGTTGGGTCTATATTGAGCGGTAAGTAAACAAATAAACCCGTTTAAATTTATATTATAAGAGTAAAATAATTTATAGGCTATTCGGATTATTGAATTGAAATTTTGGTAGTTTAGTAGACATGACCAGCCCTGGATTCACAAATAGGCTCCGGCCTAGAGACACACTTTGCTTAAGGGCACAAAATTATTCCGCAATTTTTATTATCAGTTTTAAATGGTTTAAACTTATTCTAATATCTCATTGGTCTATTTATTTATAGTTTTTTCATATACTTAAATTTGGAAACAGTTGAATCTCTCCTCATTTTAATGTATTCAATTGATTTTACCTCATGATATATTAGATTAAACTAAAAAATACCCTGACAAAAACTTTTCTGAGGTCTAAATTCTTCGAAATGGTTTGAAGACGGGGGCCTCAAAAAGTCACGGGCCTATGAGCGTGTGAAATGTAAATCCTGCCCTGGACATGACACTCAAAAAAAGCGGAGTTCATGGGGATGATTACAGCCTTATATATCAGTAAATTATTTTGTAGTAACATTTCTTCAACAACCAATAAATATCTCTCAGTTTTGGGTCTATTTGTTTCCTTTTTGTGTGATATATTGTGTCCAGTGGAGTATAGAGCATCAAAAGTGTATTTTCCCTCCTTTCTTCCACGATTCTTTATAGTGGGAATGTTGCATCCACCTTGGTCCAGCAAACTTCTTCAAAACAATTGGCCATCGGATTTGTGGTCTTCTTCTTCTCCGCTTGTAATTCCATGGACTCCAGGGTATCAATATTTAGATCCAATGTATCCAATAACAATATGAATATAACATCAATAATAAGGATAGAACTGGTAGCTTCTATAGAGATCAAACAGTAAATGTATTACCTAATCGATAGGGAAGTACCAGGAATCGATTTGAGAGAACATCATAAAATGTTAAGAGATTTGACTATAAAATATATACAAGGTGTCCCAAGGATTGTGAAATTTCGTCAATGATATTGGAACGTACTGTTTTTACGATTCGCTACTCTTATACACGAATCTGGCTACTCTTAACTCTAAATTTAATGAATTTTTATGTATTACACAAGTTAGTGTTATAAATGAAAGTCAATGTTTCTAGCTAATTCCACAATATAATGAAAAATGTTGAAAATTCTAAAAATTTGACAATTGTTTCGATAACTGAATATCATCGTCAGAATGACAGAAGTTACATTTCATTTGATACCTACCTGATGTTTAGTAGTTATTTTTGGCTGGATCAAGAAGTGACCTACCTTGTGATTGACTTAATATATGTTAATAGAAAAAAGAAGAGAATGTGATATTACAAATACTGAAGCTTAGATATTATTAGCCCTATGGTGATATCCTGGATATAATTTTTCCAATTAAGATCAGTATAACTGTGCAATGATATAGACAACCAGGAAAACTATGTCAGCTGATCTTTACAATTATCACTCAAGAAGACATTTTAATAGTGGAGAACTCCCTAGATTTATCTGTTCATTGACGACTTCATATTGTGGGTTTCTTAAGTGTCTTCTAAGGGTGTGACCCGAATAGACAGCATTGAAATTTTGAAATCCGATACAGTGAACACTTACGAGCGTACAGATTAAAACAACCAGATAAATCCTATTACGCAAAACATCCATTTGACACCAATCATTCATTGACACCTAACACAGAACTAGAAGTACTACATATTTGTGATAAGAAACAAGAACTGGATTTCCTTGAAGAGTTGGAAATTAGTTAGCAACTTGTATAATTTTATATTGAAAAATATTTTGTCAACTTGTTTTTGATTTTTAAATACGAGATCGTAAAAATTACGAATGGTTAGTATTCACGGTATTGTAAAACAAGGTTAGTAGTCTAGGGTTAAAAACAAGTATTCTACCAGTAAAGTGACGTACAAAAATAAAGTTAAATCGTGGATCAGTGGTGAAATAATGATTTCCTTGATTAGATATAAAAGCAAATTGTAGCGAAAGTACAAGCGCACGGTCAATTAAGCTGATTTTGAAATTCACAAAAATTTTGCTAAAGATTTAAAAAAGTCGATAAAGGAAGCCCGATAAATATACGAAGTCTATCCCAGACAACATTAGATATTCTATAAATATCCGTGGAATATTCATTTTGGCATATTGAAATATTCTCTAAAAATGACAAGAATATCTTTATGCTTTTTGGAATATTCCTAGAAAGTGAAAATGGGAATATCCTAAATATTCAGAGAATATTCCCAAATGAATATTCTTTTTCGTATTATATATAAGCTAGGATTATTCCGAAAATATTCAGAAAAGCATTATCTAAGAATGTTATTTAATGAATGTTTCCAGAATATTCAATATATACTATGAATATTCATAGTATATATTCAGGGGATATTCTTTGTATATTCAGAATATTGCAGAAATATCCTCAGAATGTTCAGAACCATACATTTAATGGAGGGAGAGGGAAGGGTTAGTATATAGGATTCATGTAAATGCACTTTTTTCAAATTTCTGTAAATCAATAAATTTTCATAACCGATTGAATTCTCTATCCGACCATTCACTGGATGGTGGCTTCTAAAGTGAATAAAGTGGCACAGGTACAAATTGGATTCAGAACATGAGTCCAATAACATTAGTGCTTAATTCTGGTTACACCTAAGGAAAAAATATATTTTAACTACCTAAGCATAATAAAATAAAATTCAATATTAAATTGTCCAAATTTTTATTAGACAAACATAAACTGTATAACTCTCTATAAACTTTTCAAATTTATAAATATTCAACTATAACTTTCATTTTATCGTTTTTAAACCAAAACGACAGAGCTTCACAAAATATATAAAGCATTAATCTACTTGTTGAACATCAGTTTCGTAAAATTAAATATTTATAGATACTTACATTCTCTTGTGAGAAATGATAAATAAAGAAAAAACAAAATTGACCAAATACTTGTTTCTATCAAAAAATATAGAGTTAACCTTTTAAAATTTGTAAATATTTATAGGACCCACACACTGCGTGTTTTTAGCTATACCCAAATGGATAAAACTGTCCGGTTAAGGCTACATAACTGAGGTATAACTGAAAAACATCCTTATTGTTGACGTTTTGCAATCAGATATATCAATTTACCCGTTCGAGTAAGGCAGTGTTAAAAGCTGCCAGCGTGTGGATTCATAAACTTGCGTTATATCATCACAGTCACTAGAATGTATTGCGACGGCCTGAGATGAATGTGCCGGTTGCTGTGATGGTGTGGTATCTGCAATTATAAAAGTGATTGTAGTAATCATTTGTAGAAATTTTACAAATATGAGTATAAAAAATATCGATATTTTCTTAAATTTGTCACTATGCAGAATACATTACATTGACACTGGTATTCTATACTGTCGCTTAAATACCAAAGCATATGTTGATTAATTATTGTATGCTCTTCTCATGTAAGTTTTTACCAGCCTCAAGTTCTTAAGATAATTTACTTGTTTAAATGAATGTTGACTTAGTTTCATAAACCGATATAAATGTTTTAATTTTTTTGTTTTCATTATCTTAACACCAGGATATTCCCTTATACAAATTTCAAGAAGGTATTAATCCCTTAAAAAGTATAAATCAATTATGCGGCCAGATGACAAAAAATAAATATCAAAAACAGCTGATTATAATGTCTACTTAAATTTAATATTTACCAGACTGAGTAACTATTTTTGTTGGTGGATCATTCAATAAATTGTGACCTTTGCATTTTAACTATGGAAATAGGGTAGACACAGCTAGCTGGAACAAATGCTTGGGATATCCTCCTTTGGAAATACATTTTTCCTGACAGTGAAGTTCACACAACCTATAATTCTATTGTGAAGCATCTGTAGTCTTTCCAAACAAATCTGCACAGTTACAATCTTCCAACCATAAGCATGCCCTAAAAAGTAAATAAATGTAGTTATTCAAATGTCTATATTAACTACTAATTTATTATTCAACATATTTTTAGCTGAGCAGGGCTCGTCAGCAAAAAGCTTATTGCAGTATATATTATTATTTCATGTTATTAAAGGCAGAGGGACAGATCAATGTTAAAAACCAAAAACATAGAGAATTACACAACTTACGATGCATAGGTACATGTAAAATATTAAAAATTAATATATACCTATAATATATTGCATATAGAAACAATTACTCTTACCTCACAGGGTCTTTGGGAAATCCAAACATAATTATTCCTTCTCCTATTCTTGAGTGACATCCACGAACTGCACAAGTTATTCATCCCATAACAAATACAACAATTTCTCACTAAGAGTTCCACTAGTCACGATATTGTTGAAAACAAAATTGAAATAAACTTTAACTAAAGCACAATCCACTCCAGTTCATAGGTTAGATAAAACTGAAGAGAAACGAACCTATTGACACTTGACTTTGAGCATGCCAGACTTAAGCCCATCACACATGATATTCGAAATTAACCAATAAACGTGTGTACAGAGAACGCCAGTTGCATTTTAATTGGCTGGCCGCTTTTCGTTGACGCGATTGGGTACCTGTCTTGATTTGGCTTTACGCTGAATGTTATAATTATCATTTATATCTTTGTTCTCTTTTTATCACACGATGATATGACGAATAACATTATATCCACACCGTATCAACCATTTATGTAGTGTTCATATCGAGGATATTTTTATATCTTTTTCTTATCTTATAATCTCTATCTGAACTTCAATGAGTTTAACCCATGGTTTAATTTGATATATTATATTTATTATTTGTATGAAGATGGTTTTAACTATTTACACCTATGCGTAGGGTTGAATATCCGGATAAATGTTTGAACTATAACTTTCGTCCCATGTGAAAAATAATTTTAATTTTCTTTAATCATAAGTAAATATGCTTAAAAGAATATGCTAGGAATATTCAGTTTGGTAATATTCTTAAATGAATATTTTAAGAATATTCAATTTGATAATATTCTAAAATGAATATTTTAAGAATATTTATCAGGCATGTTCTGTGAATATTCACTAAGGAATATTAATAGAATATTCAAAAATAATATTAATATTATAAGAATATTCCTAGTTGATTCGGAATATTCTTATACTTTTTGGTGTATTTAAAGATTATTCTATGAATATCCCACGTTGTCTGGGTATATTATGCAGCGACAACCCTAAAAAATTGTAGAAATACATTCGATCTTCATTGTCACCAAAAATATCCATTCCTCTAATAAAGAAGGATGACGGAATTGTTTGTCAAAATGACACTGACACTGCCGAAGTTTTGGCAGATACTTTTTCTAAGGTGTTCTCTACTGAAAATATCAAAAATCATTTACCCGACAGTCTGCCCACAACAGTAATTTCATCCTTATAGCAACTTCATTTTACTCCAGAAACTATCAAATGTCACCTTCATAAATTAAAAAAAAAATCTTCTCCTCCTCGCTCATCCTTTGTCTATAATAACGTTCTTGTCTTTTAATATACACTTCTATCTGGAAAACAGCCTTATTCACCTCAATTTCCAAGAAAGGCAATAAACTTGACCCCAATCACTACCGCCCCATTAGCCTATTTTAATCGAAAAAATACCACAACATGTATTTGTAAAAGGATGTTCAACAATGACGAATCTATTTTGGTGTGTTGATGAATGGACAAAATCTCAGTTTATTACGAAATGCAAGGTGTTGAAAAAAAATTAATAACGAAAAAATGGTTTAACATAAAAGAAAAAGAGAGTGCAAAAGTTAATAAGAAGGCCTTGGGACAACATTGCTGATTAAAAAAATGTACAGGGTACACAAAAAAGTGGGAAATATCACCTTTCAACCTGAATAACTTTCTTAATTTAAATACAACGCCCTTATTTTTTACTTCATTTGATACAGCAAATAATTCTCTTTCAATCGATATAAGGGTTCCCTATATCAATAATTAGTATTTTTTATGTAATTAACACGTTTCTTGCTGCCCTCTATACACCACTACTACCGAGCGCCAGCCATCTGATGGCGGGAAACTGTCGAGACGTGTATTCGCGTCCATGGCGCCCGACGTGAAAAACGTGAATTCGCGTCATTGGCGTAGCAATAATATTTATTGTATTAAGTATACTTACTTAAATATCTGTGCTTCCCATGACAACAGTAGATTGATGAATTATAATGAATGAGACGTATTTGTTATAAATAAACAATATTAAGTAAAATCAATATGTTATTCCAAAAGAAATAACAAAAAAAAGTATAATAAACTAAAATAAAATTAACACCATATATTATCTATATTATATTACTCGACACTGTTGTGGTAGGTCGAAAAACAATCAAGGCATACAGATGGTTTATCTTCACACTCAAGGCAACAGTACATAGTGTCTCTTCTTACTTTCTGAGAATAGCACATTTTACATTTTCGTCGTATTGAACGAAGATTGCCATACTTACTCTGTTTTTGAATTTTCTGTGGACAATTACTACTGTTTTTTCTGTTTTTGGGGAC